>JAIOJX010000004.1:52980122-54230122 GCA_022376925.1 Tragulus kanchil
TTTCTACCATCTGAACAAATTTTACTTCAAATCCTCTTCTTCCTTCATCTCCAAACCATTGACTAAATTCTACTAATCAGTATTTTTTCCCTTGACTTTTGAAATACTCTTTTATCTGATCATATCTTAATATATCTTCCAAACTGTATCTAGTTTCATCCTGTTAAAACAAATGTTATTATTATATTCTTCTGTGCCTATGCATTTTGCACAAGATTCTAGATTTGTACAAGATACTAAATTCAACTAGAATTTTTCCTTCTGCTGGAGAATTCTTAAAATCATTTAATAAGTCCTCATCAGTGTCAGTGTCATGAGCAGAATGAGTCCTTAACGCTTTCTCAACCACAGCACTTTGTATGAACAGATTTTTTTTTTAAACCTTTATTTTGTTTTTAACTTTTACAGAGTTTTGTTGTTTACAGGTATGTATGTTCCCAGATTAGTCATATGTATATACCCCCCCTTCCCACCCCTCCCAACCATCACACAGATTTTTTTTTTTTGACTTTTATTTACTTTTAACCTTTACAGAGTTTTGTTGTTTACAGATATGTATGTTCGCAGATTAGTCATATATATATCCCCCCCATCCCACCACTCCATGTATGAACAGATTTTATAACACCTCACATTGAATTGTAATTATGCAACATTACTACTCATCCTTTCTCTAGAGAGTGATCTCCTTAAGCCCATAGATTACTTTTCAGTCATTTGTTTGTTGTTCCAATTTCTGGTTGTTGGATGAATGAAGCCAACAGTGGGCTATGATATGTAGTGGTAGACATTCTTACTTCAGTTTTGGCTCAAACTAGGATTAATCATAAGAATTGGAGGTAAAGTTAAGCCATCGTATTTGATCCATTGACCCCTTTTAGGAATGGGTAGTTGAAGGAAATGAGAGAGGCTAGAAGTCAGACAAATTTAAATAAATGCCTGCATTCAGAAAAACTAAAGGCCATTCATTCATGACAGTTTTCTTTTTCTTTTATGCTTTGGGTGCTTAAAATGAATTATTAGTTTAATACATTGTTATGAAATCATTATATTTCTCTATTATTCATTTGATTGTTTAAACATCCTTTCACTTTGTTAATAGAAATCATTTGGATTATAACCTTGTTGGCATCTAGAAATGAAGTATTATATTTGAAGAAAGAGAGAACAGAGAGGGAGAAATTTTCTGTGTATCTTTCTTTTTTTTTTTTTTGGTTTTGCTTGCGCTTATTAACTCAGTCATGTCCAACGCTTTGTAGCTGGATGGACTGTAGCCCACCAGCCTTCTCTATCCATGGAATTTTCCAGGCAAGAATACTGGAGCAGATTGCTGTTTCTTCTCCAGAGGATCTTCTGGATCCAGGGATTCAACAAGTGTCTTTTGTGTCTCTTGCATTGGCAGGCGGGTTCCTTAACATGAGCATCACCTGGGAAGCCCCCTGTATATGTGTGTCTATTTATATATCTCACTCCAAGGAGTTTAATGAATATGTGGATCTCTGATTAAACATTTAGTCCCAACACTAAGGAGCATCCAGAAATATAGTTCCTGATATATGATTAGGTTATCATTTCTATGTGTTTCAGTCGGAATTTAGAGATTTGATCTAATGTTCTAATAGAAAGTGTATCTCCAAATGGCACACACACTCCAAATGGCATGCAATGGCAACAATCACTGATGCATGGAGCAAAATGTTTAACACTAGCCAATGCAACACTGTTTCAGATTGCTGTAGGTATAAATTTAGGTGGCAAGTGTAACCTAATCAGTCATATACAATTAATACCAGTAATTTTACCTCTATAGATAAGCTAATCAAGAACAGAAATTCTGTCCACATACCTTCTGGAATACTTAGCACAGTGATGAAAAAACAAGTCTGAAACAATTGCTGTCTTTTAAAATTTTGTAAAATTTTGTGGAAACATAGTCAAGGATGTACTCTTCTCTTGAGTATTACAATTTTATCTTCCTTGTATATTCTGTTACTGCACTCATTGGCATCTTTGTTGCTTATTTGCAACATGTGACTGTTGTTTATTCTTACTGCAGAGATCTTTTTCCATTGCTACTACCCATTTTTGACAGTGTTACATGTAAGAACATGAACATCATGGTATTCACAGTTTAAGATTTCATAATCAGTTATGTCTGCCTGATTTACATGAGATCAAAGTAACCATAATAAAAAGCAACCATTTTAGTCAATGTATAAAATATGTATTTTTTAGGTTTAGTAACTGATGTGTGAGCCCCAGCTTTCCAATAACCACCTTCTCATCTCTATATCTCTCTTTCTCTCTAACAGTCTCCATTCCCTATTCTCTCTAAATTCTGTTTTTCCTACAAAATATGCAAACACACATATTCCATATTCATGTGTAAACACCTACACACGCACATATACATATAATCCACAAAATTTTCATACCTAGAACTTTTGTATAAGCAATGCCTAATAAAATTCACCAGCAGAGATCATTAGAATTAACATTTTAAAAATCATTATGTGTAGGAAAAGATGAACTGATATGAAGAGAGGTCAAAACACTGTTAAGAGGTAGAATATATTTTAGAAAAAATCAGGGTGATACATACAGCACTATTCCAAAAATATTTTTATGTTTACAACATTGAAAGCTTTAATGTATGCTTTTTTGATTAAACTATAATTGTTATGATTCGTACTTAAGAAAAACTGTGAAGAAGGTGAAAATAATCTTTTGCAGTTCCTATTCTGTATTCTATGAGCCTCACCTTCCCTTGATGTTCTAACAACCTTCTACCAATTTCTGTTCATATTAACTACTGCCTAGATTTTTTCCCTTTTGTGCTTGAATGAGGCCTGGCCTTCTAAAATTCCCTATGTGCTATGAAATTTAGCTCCTGCTAATGTTAGTATTTTATTCTTTGATTAATCTTAATGGTTAATCTGAATAGACCAGGAATTTCCAACACAAAATTAAAAAAAAACATGGAAATGTATGTAGTATTATACTTAGCACAGTGATGAAAAAACAAGTCTGAAACAATTGCTGTCTTTTAAAATTTTGTAAAATTTTGTGGAAACATAGTCAAGGATGTACTCTTCTCTTGAGTATTACAATTTTATCTTCCTTGTATATTCTGTTACTGCACTCATTGGCATCTTTGTTGCTTATTTGCAACATGTGACTGTTGTTTATTCTTACTGCAGAGATCTTTTTCCATTGCTACTACCCATTTTTGACAGTGTTACATGTAAGAACATGAACATCATGGTATTCACAGTTTAAGATTTCATAATCAGTTATGTCTGCCTGATTTACATGAGATCAAAGTAACCATAATAAAAAGCAACCATTTTAGTCAATGTATAAAATATGTATTTTTTAGGTTTAGTAACTGATGTGTGAGCCCCAGCTTTCCAATAACCACCTTCTCATCTCTATATCTCTCTTTCTCTCTAACAGTCTCCATTCCCTATTCTCTCTAAATTCTGTTTTTCCTACAAAATATGCAAACACACATATTCCATATTCATGTGTAAACACCTACACACGCACATATACATATAATCCACAAAATTTTCATACCTAGAACTTTTGTATAAGCAATGCCTAATAAAATTCACCAGCAGAGATCATTAGAATTAACATTTTAAAAATCATTATGTGTAGGAAAAGATGAACTGATATGAAGAGAGGTCAAAACACTGTTAAGAGGTAGAATATATTTTAGAAAAAATCAGGGTGATACATACAGCACTATTCCAAAAATATTTTTATGTTTACAACATTGAAAGCTTTAATGTATGCTTTTTTGATTAAACTATAATTGTTATGATTCGTACTTAAGAAAAACTGTGAAGAAGGTGAAAATAATCTTTTGCAGTTCCTATTCTGTATTCTATGAGCCTCACCTTCCCTTGATGTTCTAACAACCTTCTACCAATTTCTGTTCATATTAACTACTGCCTAGATTTTTTCCCTTTTGTGCTTGAATGAGGCCTGGCCTTCTAAAATTCCCTATGTGCTATGAAATTTAGCTCCTGCTAATGTTAGTATTTTATTCTTTGATTAATCTTAATGGTTAATCTGAATAGACCAGGAATTTCCAACACAAAATTAAAAAAAAACATGGAAATGTATGTAGTATTATAAAGTAATAGAGAGCTTTGAATGGTGAAGAATGAGGCAAATTGGTGACATTAGCCATGTCTAAAATGGAAAGACAATTTTTCATTTAGAGCCTAATGGTGTCATGTGAAAATGAAAGTCTAGTGTTGCACGATCTTTAGATTTTTTAACAAGTCAGTAATTTATTAATACTCTTTTTGTGTGAAAATGCCAGTCTTTTTGAAGTACTCTTCTGGTTGAAAACAAAATGTACCTGTAGGCAGAGTTTGACTATGTGTCAGTAACTCTCCACTTTGTGACAGATGATTTTAAATAAAGGAGGTACTTAAAGTGTCTCTAAAGTTTAGTGAACGAGTCTTTAAGTTATTTATAGTCTTGTAATGAGTGATAAAAATTGTAGAAACAAAGGACCAGAGGAGCCCAGAAATGAGGGAAGGGGACATTTTCCTGCCTGGAGTATTCTCAAGGTGCATATCCTAGAGGAGATGCAGCTAGATTAACAGAAGGCATTTACAAAGGGACAGAAGATACAGGGTATTTCGGGGAGTTGTCAAGTGGGAAAAGAGAGAGGGCAAGAAAGATCCCTGTGTGTGTGTGTGCTTAAGGAGAGACAAAAATTTGAAGTTCTTTCCCCAGAGAAGTGGAATTGGAAATTCCAGACATGGGATCTGTTTTTTTGAGGGAGATTATTTTGGGTATTAGGGTCCCATGATTTCTTCTTAATAATTTCAGAACATAAACTCCCCTCAATTTTCCTCTGTTTCTCTTTCCAGGTGAACTTTTTTTTTTTTTTTTTTAGCCACTTCTATTGATCTTTCATTCACTTATCTTTTTTGTTCTTTGACCTGTGTGGGCCTCCCATTGCAGTGGCCTCTCTCGCTGCAGAGCACTGGCTCTGGGCACATGCACTCCAGAGCTCTGGCGCGGTAGTTGGACACATCTGTCCTGCCATTCCATGGCACGTGGGATCTTCCCAGGCCAGGGATTGAACCAGCCCCCCTTGCACTGCAAGGCGGTGTCCTTACCTACTGGACCACCAGGGAAGGCCTCCAGGTGATTTTAATGTGACTTTGCTGCCCCTTTAGATCAAAGGATACTCATGACATAGATTTATAACAAATTTTATGGTCACAGAAATTAACTATTTATATTTGGAAGATTGCAAGGTTACTCTTAGTAGAGATTTTATTAAAAGAAATGTTATTTATTGTTCCAAGTTTTCTACTGTTTTTAAAAAGTATATTTATCTTCCTTGCAAGTTCAAGTGAAATAATTGAACATGTAGCCATCTCAGTCACAGGGAGGACACATCTGTAGAAATGTAGTCAGTCAAGCTGGAATCCCTTTAGAGCCTTCACTGAAAACTGTTAACATTGGTGGATGGTCCATTCTCCCAATAGAACTGACTGCAGAGGAGAAGAGCATCTATAAATAGAAAAACCCAGATGAAATAATTTCATATTGAATGTTACACCAGGAGTAATATATACAAGTATGAAGTATTATGAAAGTAACCAGTATAGGTAGCAACCACATATATTTGTAAAGAAGAGGTATAGAGATAATAGCTTAGAAGCATAAATAAATGTAGACAGTAGATATTTTGACCAAACTTTTCATTAATTACAGTATGGTTTACATTTAAAGATTTCTGTATATATATAAACCTATTCATAATCAAGAAGCTGTTGCTAGAGTGCTTAAGACATCACTAAGAATAATAAGATTTATTCTTCCTCTATGACTTCATGTGGTATGTATGTAGTCAGTTTGTTTATTTTATTTAAAAACAGCTGTTGTTTAACAATTTAAGAGTTGTTTGCAGGGACTCATTTAAAGATTTGTTTATTTATTTTTGATGCTGGGTCTTCATTACTGCACAGAGACTTTCTCTAGTTGTGCAGGCTTCTCACTGTCATAGCTTCTCTTGATGCAGAGCAAGGCCGTTGGGTGTATGGGCTTCTGTTGCAGCTTATAGGCTCTCAATTTCTGGCTCAGTAGTTGTGGCACACAAGCTTAGTTGCCCTACCGCATGTAGGATCTTCCTGGATCAGGGATCGAAACTAAGTCCCCTGTATTGGTAAGTGAATTCTTAACCACTGGATCACGAGGGAAGCCCTACGGAGACTCTTAGTCACATAACATTTTATGAAGGATAACCTTGATCACTGATACTGACCTAACTGTATTGTATGCATAATGTTCAAGAAAAGTCAGTTTTAGTTTCTCTGCTTGTTTTTCTGTGCATTTCCTACTATATTCCTATTTTGATAATGTATGAATTTAGCCAGTAGACTTCCATTTTGTTAGGAATTTATCCCATGGGATTTCCAGCTGATGGACTGATTACTTTCATTCTTAATAAAATCTGAGGATGCTGATCAATACTTACTGAACAGAACTGCATATGCTGTACCAGATAAGGGATACAAATGCAGACCCTGTGATGCTTTCTGCAGTGAAAAAGGTATTGAATAATTTGTACCTGCGAATATGTTTCTCAGGAGATATGATGGTATAATCAGTATTTCCTGTTGAAGACAGAGTCCTAATGCTGAGTGACTTGAGCTAAACTATGGAGGAAAGAAAGCAGTGGCACCACCACTGCAGAAAAGATATGTATGTGAGTTGATCTAAGTGTTGCTGCACTGCATCAACATTTCTGGAAAAAACCTCTGTCAGTCAGCCTCATATTTAATTTAAATATTTGGATGAAGGTGAAGTGAACAGACTCTTGTGGCCTGATGAAGTTTATTTTATTTATCTATTATTCCAAGATTATCTTACTTGTTGAATTCCACAGTTTGCATTTGTGCAAAAAATGACAGGGACAGGGGTAGCAGAGCTAAAATCAAACAGCCAAAAAAGGGAAAAAAGGTAACTAGAAGTTTAAAAGGAAAAGTAGATGATGCCACATACAATTCCAAGTATTACGGATCGTTTTTTTCAATAACTTAAAAAGATCTTTCTCTTCATGAAGACCTAAAAATATAGCTCCATGACTAGAGCAGAGGGAGGAAAAGGTCAGTTCCTTGATATTCTCCATTTCAGCCAAAACAAACATCCTGCTTCAGAAAATTAATAAAACAGTAGTTACCTTACATTTCTTTCTGAGAGTCTATAGCATTACAGTGAGTTTTCCTTAAGGGCCTGTAGTTGGGGCCCCTACCGCATGTAGGATCTTCCTGGATCAGGGATCGAAACTAAGTCCTGTATTGGTAAGTGAATTCTTAACCACTGGATCACGAGGAAGCCCTACGGAGACTCTTAGTCACATAACATTTTATGAAGGATAACCTTGATCACTGATACTGACCTAACTGTATTGTATGCATAATGTTCAAGAAAAGTCAGTTTTAGTTTCTCTGCTTGTTTTTCTGTGCATTTCCTACTATATTCCTATTTTGATAATGTATGAATTTAGCCAGTAGACTTCCATTTTGTTAGGAATTTATCCCATGGGATTTCCAGCTGATGGACTGATTACTTTCATTCTTAATAAAATCTGAGGATGCTGATCAATACTTACTGAACAGAACTGCATATGCTGTACCAGATAAGGGATACAAATGCAGACCCTGTGATGCTTTCTGCAGTGAAAAAGGTATTGAATAATTTGTACCTGCGAATATGTTTCTCAGGAGATATGATGGTATAATCAGTATTTCCTGTTGAAGACAGAGTCCTAATGCTGAGTGACTTGAGCTAAACTATGGAGGAAAGAAAGCAGTGGCACCACCACTGCAGAAAAGATATGTATGTGAGTTGATCTAAGTGTTGCTGCACTGCATCAACATTTCTGGAAAAAACCTCTGTCAGTCAGCCTCATATTTAATTTAAATATTTGGATGAAGGTGAAGTGAACAGACTCTTGTGGCCTGATGAAGTTTATTTTATTTATCTATTATTCCAAGATTATCTTACTTGTTGAATTCCACAGTTTGCATTTGTGCAAAAAATGACAGGGACAGGGGTAGCAGAGCTAAAATCAAACAGCCAAAAAAGGGAAAAAAGGTAACTAGAAGTTTAAAAGGAAAAGTAGATGATGCCACATACAATTCCAAGTATTACGGATCGTTTTTTTCAATAACTTAAAAAGATCTTTCTCTTCATGAAGACCTAAAAATATAGCTCCATGACTAGAGCAGAGGGAGGAAAAGGTCAGTTCCTTGATATTCTCCATTTCAGCCAAAACAAACATCCTGCTTCAGAAAATTAATAAAACAGTAGTTACCTTACATTTCTTTCTGAGAGTCTATAGCATTACAGTGAGTTTTCCTTCTGTGCCAAATTCAAATGGAATTTAAGTGGAGAAGTTATATAAGACTATTACTTTAACAAACCTAAGAGACAGAGAATAATATAGTTTGCGAATATAAGGTATCCTTTCTTGTTATAGTTCCTAGACATGACATTTGAATGATCCTTGATGTATTTAAGTAGATGAAATCCCTTCCCCACCAACAATGTGTGCATGCTCAGTCATGTCCAACTCTTTCGGACCTCATGGTCTGAAAGAGGCTCCTCTGTCCACGGAATTTTCCAGGCAAGAACACTGGAGTGGGTTGACATTTCCTACTCCAGGTTATCTTCCAGCCCCAGGGATTGAACCCACATTTCTTGTGTCTCCTGCATTGGCAGGCGGATTCTTTACCACTGTGTCACCTGGGAATCTCCCCACTAATATATCTCTAAGCCATTCAAAGATTACCAGTTTAAAAGTTTACAGTTTAAAAAAAAATACTGATTATCTTCATTTCTATTCTTTTAGGTTTTGCATTCAGGAATTGATACCCTAGTTCAACACTTACAGTTTCATGCCTGTGCATTTTTATTTTGTCAGTATGGTCTATAGATGAGGGAATGGATATATAAGAGCTTTGAATATTTGTTATTCTGATTTTAAAGTGAAAATTGCATTTTAAATAGATCTCAGACTGCTATGTCAGGTGAGGTGAGAGTCACAAGTAGCGCTGTTCAGATTCCCTATAGCCTGTTGCCACAGCTGGAGTTGTGTCTCAGACAAGTAATAGTGAATGTGATCTTCTAGAATGAGACTGAATACCAGTGTTCCGAGTCATTGTTTTGATTTCAAGATCAAAGTCACTTTAAACATACGGTGTGTTCTTTTTTAACGGAATTAAGTGTGTAGCATAAGTGGAAGAAATGTTTACATATGAAGTTGTCTCTGCAATGAAACATTTTAAGTTATGGAATTATCCTGGAACATTTATGTTAAAAATCCACATACAATTCCAAGTATTACGGATCGTTTTTTTCAATAACTTAAAAAGATCTTTCTCTTCATGAAGACCTAAAAATATAGCTCCATGACTAGAGCAGAGGGAGGAAAAGGTCAGTTCCTTGATATTCTCCATTTCAGCCAAAACAAACATCCTGCTTCAGAAAATTAATAAAACAGTAGTTACCTTACATTTCTTTCTGAGAGTCTATAGCATTACAGTGAGTTTTCCTTCTGTGCCAAATTCAAATGGAATTTAAGTGGAGAAGTTATATAAGACTATTACTTTAACAAACCTAAGAGACAGAGAATAATATAGTTTGCGAATATAAGGTATCCTTTCTTGTTATAGTTCCTAGACATGACATTTGAATGATCCTTGATGTATTTAAGTAGATGAAATCCCTTCCCCACCAACAATGTGTGCATGCTCAGTCATGTCCAACTCTTTCGGACCTCATGGTCTGAAAGAGGCTCCTCTGTCCACGGAATTTTCCAGGCAAGAACACTGGAGTGGGTTGACATTTCCTACTCCAGGTTATCTTCCAGCCCCAGGGATTGAACCCACATTTCTTGTGTCTCCTGCATTGGCAGGCGGATTCTTTACCACTGTGTCACCTGGGAATCTCCCACTAATATAACTCTAAGCCATTCAAAGATTACCAGTTTAAAAGTTTACAGTTTAAAAAAAAATACTGATTATCTTCATTTCTATTCTTTTAGGTTTTGCATTCAGGAATTGATACCCTAGTTCAACACTTACAGTTTCATGCCTGTGCATTTTTATTTTGTCAGTATGGTCTATAGATGAGGGAATGGATATATAAGAGCTTTGAATATTTGTTATTCTGATTTTAAAGTGAAAATTGCATTTTAAATAGATCTCAGACTGCTATGTCAGGTGAGGTGAGAGTCACAAGTAGCGCTGTTCAGATTCCCTATAGCCTGTTGCCACAGCTGGAGTTGTGTCTCAGACAAGTAATAGTGAATGTGATCTTCTAGAATGAGACTGAATACCAGTGTTCCGAGTCATTGTTTTGATTTCAAGATCAAAGTCACTTTAAACATACGGTGTGTTCTTTTTTAACGGAATTAAGTGTGTAGCATAAGTGGAAGAAATGTTTACATATGAAGTTGTCTCTGCAATGAAACATTTTAAGTTATGGAATTATCCTGGAACATTTATGTTTTCTTAGGATTTGATGGAATAACCTATTTGTTGTGTTGAGGACCAAGTGCTAAAGCTACACAATTTTAGCCAGTAATTAAGGAAAGGAGGAGGGAGTTTTATCATTTTTAGAAAGATGTATGTGATTTATACTGACTTATGGTGGTTTGCATTCTACCAATGTTTCCAGATGAAACCTCTGTGGCCCAGCATCATCAGAAATAAACAAGAGCCTTGAAGAAAGTGGTCTGAGAAGCAAATGGCCTATAAGATACCTCTTCTCTTTTATTTTATGTAACTCATCATCCTAGGCACTTATTCTACAGAATTATACATGAAATGTCAGACATAGAAGCTCACATCTTTAGTCTGAAAGATGATTTATAATAATACATCTGACACAATCAGCCTTATTTCAGACTGTTAAGTTCTCTGAAGATATACAGAACCCTTACAGATGGGGGGAAATGTCGTATGGAGAAGTTGTTCTATTCCTTGTCTAAAATGGCTTTTTTAAAAATCTATAATTCTTAAACTGTAGTGTACCAAAAGCAAACCGGAAGGAGTTGATAAAACACAAATTGCTTGGTCTTAACCCCCAAATTAGCATTTCTCATGAGTTTCCAGGTATGTTTTCTGTTTTTAATCCAGAGAACATACTTTGAGAACCACCACAGCAGAATAATACCATTTTAATTCAGGTTAGTTTTATGATAGAACCTAGGATTATGTTCACCTTATGCAGGTAGGAGATATGTGATAGCAGTGGCAGTTCAACGGCTGATTGCTTTGCACCATGTTATTCTGATTTTAAAGTGAAAATTGCATTTTAAATAGATCTCAGACTGCTATGTCAGGTGAGGTGAGAGTCACAAGTAGCGCTGTTCAGATTCCTATAGCCTGTTGCCACAGCTGGAGTTGTGTCTCAGACAAGTAATAGTGAATGTGATCTTCTAGAATGAGACTGAATACCAGTGTTCCGAGTCATTGTTTTGATTTCAAGATCAAAGTCACTTTAAACATACGGTGTGTTCTTTTTTAACGGAATTAAGTGTGTAGCATAAGTGGAAGAAATGTTTACATATGAAGTTGTCTCTGCAATGAAACATTTTAAGTTATGGAATTATCCTGGAACATTTATGTTTTCTTAGGATTTGATGGAATAACCTATTTGTTGTGTTGAGGACCAAGTGCTAAAGCTACACAATTTTAGCCAGTAATTAAGGAAAGGAGGAGGGAGTTTTATCATTTTTAGAAAGATGTATGTGATTTATACTGACTTATGGTGGTTTGCATTCTACCAATGTTTCCAGATGAAACCTCTGTGGCCCAGCATCATCAGAAATAAACAAGAGCCTTGAAGAAAGTGGTCTGAGAAGCAAATGGCCTATAAGATACCTCTTCTCTTTTATTTTATGTAACTCATCATCCTAGGCACTTATTCTACAGAATTATACATGAAATGTCAGACATAGAAGCTCACATCTTTAGTCTGAAAGATGATTTATAATAATACATCTGACACAATCAGCCTTATTTCAGACTGTTAAGTTCTCTGAAGATATACAGAACCCTTACAGATGGGGGGAAATGTCGTATGGAGAAGTTGTTCTATTCCTTGTCTAAAATGGCTTTTTTAAAAATCTATAATTCTTAAACTGTAGTGTACCAAAAGCAAACCGGAAGGAGTTGATAAAACACAAATTGCTTGGTCTTAACCCCCAAATTAGCATTTCTCATGAGTTTCCAGGTATGTTTTCTGTTTTTAATCCAGAGAACATACTTTGAGAACCACCACAGCAGAATAATACCATTTTAATTCAGGTTAGTTTTATGATAGAACCTAGGATTATGTTCACCTTATGCAGGTAGGAGATATGTGATAGCAGTGGCAGTTCAACGGCTGATTGCTTTGCACCATGTTATGCAATAGGAAGAGCACTTTCTAGGAGGCAAAATCCATGGGTTCTAATTCTGTTTTATTGTTTGGAAAATTTCTTGGAAAAAGTAGTCAACCACTCTGAGTCTCAATTTCAGCAGTATTACCATGGAAATAACAATAGTTTGCCTGCTTTGAAGCATAGATTTTGAAGTGGCTATATCTTGAAATTTTTTCCAAGTCTATAACCTAGATCATATGAATAACTTTTGCTTGCTTTGATAATCCATAATAGCACTTTTCCATTTGGTAAACATAAATGGACAAATATTAATATTTGTGACCAAATATTAGAATGAAGTATTTCTTAAGTTATTCAGCTGCTTCTATTCATTGATTCTGGGCTTATCTCTTCTGTGCCTCAAGATATGACTACTAATTATAATATTCCAGAGCTGGAAACACAAATAAATATTGACCATATTCATATCTTTTATCATTTTATGATGGCAATTCCTCCAACTCTACCTCCACTTTTACCCTCAAGTTTTGAGCTCTTTAAATTTCATACCTTTCTGAAAATATCTACACACCTTTTTCCTAGTTGTTGCACCTTCTCTGAATCTGTTTCTGAACTATTTTTTTCTTAAGGTATGACATATAGAAATGCATTCAACATTCTTATTTAGATGAATTATATTTCATTCAAGGATAAAAACATATTTGTGCTGTGCTCAGTAGCTCAGTCACATCCAACTGTGCAACCCTATGGACTGTAGCCCATCAGGCTCCTCTGTCCATGGGGTTCTCCAGACAAGAATACTGGAGTGGGTTGCTATTTCCCTCTCCAAAAAACATATTTACTTGGCCTTATGTTTTTCAGACAGTATTTTTAGGCATGATTCTACAAGAGGAAAGCATTATCCTCAAGTATAATTTATGTGTGTGTGTTATTTCTGTTTGCTAAATGAATTATAATAGTTGACACAGATACTTAATTTCCATTTTTCTGCCAACTCATGCATGAAATAGTTTTAGTTCATATTTCTCCACTAGACATATCATTTCCTTTAAATATCTGGGTGTATTTGAAAGTTTTGAAGCTTCCCTAAGTGACCTTCTTTCAAGTCACTGTAGAGATGTTCGGATAGATCCACATAGATTACCAACTAGGTGATCTGCAGAAAGCCAAATGTTTTGAGTCTGCAACCTAGAAGGCTGCTGTACCCAGGAAGAGCCAATATTCCAGTTAGAAGGCTGTCACACAGAAGACTTTTCTCTCTTCCTTGGGCAAGTCAGCCGTTTGTTCTGTTCAGGCCTTCTGCTAATCAAATGAGACCTGCTCACATTACAGGGGGCAATCTCTTTTACTACATGTACTGATTTAAATGTTAACCTAATTTGAAAATTCTCTCACAGAAACACCCAGAATGCTGTCTGGCCAGCTCCCATGGCCCAGTAAAGTTGATGTATAAAATTAATCATTACATCTTTGTATCATTACCTTTGAATTAAAAAGCCTATCTTTCCTCAGCTTTTTTTTTTCTTTTGTCTACAAGTCACTCTCTCCTCTAGAATACTTGATCTTCCTACTCCATGTTGACAAACATTATTAATGCACTTAACAAAAAAGCCCAGTATAAGTTGTCTACCTCCACTTTTACCCTCAAGTTTTGAGCTCTTTAAATTTCATACCTTTCTGAAAATATCTACACACCTTTTTCCTAGTTGTTGCACCTTCTCTGAATCTGTTTCTGAACTATTTTTTTCTTAAGGTATGACATATAGAAATGCATTCAACATTCTTATTTAGATGAATTATATTTCATTCAAGGATAAAAACATATTTGTGCTGTGCTCAGTAGCTCAGTCACATCCAACTGTGCAACCCTATGGACTGTAGCCCATCAGGCTCCTCTGTCCATGGGGTTCTCCAGACAAGAATACTGGAGTGGGTTGCTATTTCCCTCTCCAAAAAACATATTTACTTGGCCTTATGTTTTTCAGACAGTATTTTTAGGCATGATTCTACAAGAGGAAAGCATTATCCTCAAGTATAATTTATGTGTGTGTGTTATTTCTGTTTGCTAAATGAATTATAATAGTTGACACAGATACTTAATTTCCATTTTTCTGCCAACTCATGCATGAAATAGTTTTAGTTCATATTTCTCCACTAGACATATCATTTCCTTTAAATATCTGGGTGTATTTGAAAGTTTTGAAGCTTCCCTAAGTGACCTTCTTTCAAGTCACTGTAGAGATGTTCGGATAGATCCACATAGATTACCAACTAGGTGATCTGCAGAAAGCCAAATGTTTTGAGTCTGCAACCTAGAAGGCTGCTGTACCCAGGAAGAGCCAATATTCCAGTTAGAAGGCTGTCACACAGAAGACTTTTCTCTCTTCCTTGGGCAAGTCAGCCGTTTGTTCTGTTCAGGCCTTCTGCTAATCAAATGAGACCTGCTCACATTACAGGGGGCAATCTCTTTTACTACATGTACTGATTTAAATGTTAACCTAATTTGAAAATTCTCTCACAGAAACACCCAGAATGCTGTCTGGCCAGCTCCCCATGGCCCAGTAAAGTTGATGTATAAAATTAATCATTACATCTTTGTATCATTACCTTTGAATTAAAAAAGCCTATCTTTCCTCAGCTTTTTTTTTTTTTTCTTTTTTGTCTACAAGTCACTCTCTCCTCTAGAATACTTGATCTTCCTACTCCATGTTGACAAACATTATTAATGCACTTAACTATATAATTTTGTATTATTTAAATTTTGAGTAAAATATATTACCTGCTTCTTTCTTGTATAGTTCTGTCAAATAATCCTGATAATTGATAGGAATCATTTTTCTTTAGAGAATACTATATTGTCTTTTCAATAAATTACTGTCCACATTTAAGTTTAGAATAATTTTGACTTTTATTATAGTTCCATACATCTAAACTTTGGAGGTAACCTTTAGAGCATTGTGTACTTCTCTGGATTATAAGCACAGTAGCTATTAGCTTGTACCAATCATCTGACTCACTATGGATTTAGTGATGTATTGTGACAGTGATTTGAATAATGAGTTACTTTAGTCATGGTAACTGCTTAATTTAAATTGGTTTTTAACTAACCCTGAACAGCTAATCATCAAAAATCATATGGGAACTTGTTAAAAATACAAAGTAAGTCGCAGGTCCTACCTGTGGATATCTGTTTCACAGGCTCAAGATTGGGGACCTCAAGCCTGTACTTTTAAAATGCTACTCTCCTAATTATAACAGTAAATAATAATGTGAAGAATTCATAAAATTGCAACATTTAAAAAATTCCTTGAATTCTTTTAATTTTGAGGATTCTTTGGAACTAAATATTTAGCTAAAGTTATTATAATAAAAATTGAAATAAAGAATCCATTGATTCTTTTCAGATCCCGTTAATTCCAAGAGTCACCATCATTGTATATCCTGGTGATTCTTGAGCTGTCATCTTACTGTTGCTCTATTTAAAAAAAAAAAAAAAAAAAAATTTTTTTTTTTTGGAATATCAGAGGCAGTTTGCTAAATTCATTTTTAGTTGGTTTTCATTTTTTTGCACCTGATTTGCCTTTGTGGATTTTCTCGTTTTGCTCACTAGGCCAATTGTACCATTAAAAATGCCATTCTCCTGTCTCACCCACAATGACCTCTTTTGCTTTGCCAGTTAGCCATACAGAAATTTTGTTTGAGCACCTGGGTTTATTGATCCTTGGCACACATTTTGCCTGGGATTCTATTAATGATGTGTTTTAAACAGTCTCCAGGTTTCTGGTAGATTATTTGCTTTTTTTTTCCCCCTCAACTCTTTTGCATTTTTTTCTAATATCCACATTTTGATGTAGGTCCCTTTTTATAAAATTGAGTCAGCATGTGTTCGCTGTTTCTTGGCTTTCCCACTCTCAGCAGAATGTGAAACTTAGTCATATACTGACCAGTAATATATAGTGGTTTATATAATTTATAATTCACTTCCTGTCTTTTATGTAGAACTCCAGTCAGTGTATTTCCTTCCTATATCTATTCTAAAATTATTTGATCTAAGAAGAAGTTATTTATTCCTCCCAAAATGCTGTCTTCATATCTCTTCTTAATGGGAATATCCATGAATACAGATGTGAATAATTAAAATTCTATTTGATTATCATCTGTCCTAATTTTGCATATCCACACTTAGGCTTAATATTTTTGGCACTACATATTATTTTAACATCAGATGAAAATAATTGAAGTTAATCATAAATCTCAGTTGATGGCACATTGCCTTCATTTGTCTCTCTTAATTGACATATTAGGTGATTATTTCTCTTCCTTCCATAATCCTTTATCTTCTTCCTCCAGAGAGGCTGTGATTTAAGAAGTTTGACAAATATCTTTTTATGTATTAACATATTGTTTTGTGTATACTTTGTTGTTTATTATACTTAAAGAGTATTTTGATAGATATTTTACTCTGTTCCTTTATTTTTAATAACTGCTGTGTTTTTGGATAGTGTATGCATATGCCTAAGCAATTCCTTCTAATTGTAATATAGTATTCTATGGTAGACATCCCTAACTTTCATCTTGTCCCCTTTCCTACTGATTAGTGATCCAAACTGCCTCCAACTCTTCAACAACATTTAGCCCTGGCTTATGGCACCATCCACCACTGATTTCTTGATTGCAATTAATTTAGCAAAGAACAGTTCTCCTCCAAGTATTTTCACAGAAAAAACTTTCTGTGAAAAAAGTTTTCTCTGAAAAAAAAAACACCAGTGTTTCTCAATCTCAGCACTACTAAAATTTTGCACAGGATGAACTTTTGTTTATTGTAGAATATTTGTGCATTGTAGAACATTTAGTAACATCCCTGGTTCTACCCATAAGATACTGTAGCACCTCTACTTAGGACAATAAAAAATTTCCAGGTGTTATCAAAAGTCTCCTGAGGGGCTTCCCCTGGTGGTCTGGTGGGTGGGGGCGCCGCCTTGCAGTGCAGGGGGCGCCGGTTCGAGCCCTGGCCTGGGAGGATCCCACGTGCCCCGGAGCGGCTGGACCGATGTGTCCAATTACTGAGCCGGAGCTCTGGGGTGCATGCGCCCAGAGCCGGCGCTCTGCATCAACGGACGCCACCGCGATGGGAGGCCCGCAGGAGCCAAGGAGCAGGGACGGATGAACAGAGAGAAACGAAGGACCAAGCTCCCCTGCCTCCCCAGCCCGACCTCCGCCCAAGAGTGAATAGATGAATGGATCTTTAAAAAAAAAAAAAGTCTCCTGAGGAAGTACAGGGTACAAAGTCACCCCTAGTTGAGAGCAATTGATGTAGACTCTCTGAATATTTAGAGACTATTAAATCTTAAATATTTACAGCCTGTGATGCAGTGGCACTATAATCTGGCTTCCTTTTTTTCTCATATGCTGTTGTTGTTCCACAATGCCTATTACATATAGTTGTTCTTTTCTTGACAAACATTCCATTCCTCCTATCTGCTTGATTATATAATTTTATATAGCCACAGGTAAGAAAAATTTGGCCTAAATTTACATATATGTTTTTTTTTCTTTTTAATTAATAACTGCTGTGTTTTTGGATAGTGTATGCATATGCCTAAGCAATTCCTTCTAATTGTAATATAGTATTCTATGGTAGACATCCCTAACTTTCATCTTGTCCCCTTTCCTACTGATTAGTGATCCAAACTGCCTCCAACTCTTCAACAACATTTAGCCCTGGCTTATGGCACCATCCACCACTGATTTCTTGATTGCAATTAATTTAGCAAAGAACAGTTCTCCTCCAAGTATTTTCACAGAAAAAACTTTCTGTGAAAAAAGTTTTCTCTGAAAAAAAAAACACCAGTGTTTCTCAATCTCAGCACTACTAAAATTTTGCACAGGATGAACTTTTGTTTATTGTAGAATATTTGTGCATTGTAGAACATTTAGTAACATCCCTGGTTCTACCCATAAGATACTGTAGCACCTCTACTTAGGACAATAAAAAATTTCCAGGTGTTATCAAAAGTCTCCTGAGGGCTTCCCCTGGTGGTCTGGTGGGTGGGGGCGCCGCCTTGCAGTGCAGGGGGCGCCGGTTCGAGCCCTGGCCTGGGAGGATCCCACGTGCCCCGGAGCGGCTGGACCGATGTGTCCAATTACTGAGCCGGAGCTCTGGGGTGCATGCGCCCAGAGCCGGCGCTCTGCATCAACGGACGCCACCGCGATGGGAGGCCCGCAGGAGCCAAGGAGCAGGGACGGATGAACAGAGAGAAACGAAGGACCAAGCTCCCCTGCCTCCCCAGCCCGACCTCCGCCCAAGAGTGAATAGATGAATGGATCTTTAAAAAAAAAAAAAGTCTCCTGAGGAAGTACAGGGTACAAAGTCACCCCTAGTTGAGAGCAATTGATGTAGACTCTCTGAATATTTAGAGACTATTAAATCTTAAATATTTACAGCCTGTGATGCAGTGGCACTATAATCTGGCTTCCTTTTTTTCTCATATGCTGTTGTTGTTCCACAATGCCTATTACATATAGTTGTTCTTTTCTTGACAAACATTCCATTCCTCCTATCTGCTTGATTATATAATTTTTATATAGCCACAGGTAAGAAAAATTTGGCTTCTCTAGCAACACACTTTTCTGCAACTAATCATTACATGTTCCTCATATATTATAATTGTTCTTTTTTAATATAAATAAATCCAGGCTGAGGTTAAATAGAGATATTAATACTTATGTTTAATAATGTCACTTCAAATTTGTAAGTAGTAAACAAACAAGTCTATGATTTTATAGTCCTATCTTGATTTTACTTATAAACAGATTTATCCAATTATTTCACAGATTTGGCTTTAGCTACTTCAGTCTATATTAAAAATAACACCTAGCCAAATGTTCTCAACTCAGTGGCAGATTTATTGCCAAAGAAATACAACTATTGACAGATGACTGCTCTTCAACTATCATCAAATATGAATAAGGAAAATATATATTTAGTGTCTTAATTGATGTTTTCTCTCAATGACTTCTAAAAACTATGACATGTTATGGTAAAGTCTCCACCTCAAACAGTCTGAAATCATGTAAGTGAAATATTTTTAAAACCTTTTAAATGAGCAAAATGGTCACTGGATTGAGAGTCAAAATATTTGACAAAGTATCTTAATAATTGGCTCACCCTTATGCATTACATACTTGGGTTTTTTTTACTTAAATTTTCTATAATTTCCATAATTAAGAAATGACAGAATTTTTAAGAATAAAACTAAATCAAAATGAATGCTATTCTAAGATATTATCAAAAGAAGAAATTATTTTATTATTTGCCAGAGTTTTGACAAAATTTTGATTCTCCTCATTTTGAACATATTTCTTGTATTGGCATGCCATGAGCTAGAGATTGTAATTTGAACTCCATGAAACTATAAGCGATAACAGATATTGATTTTAGACTCATCTTTGATCCAAGGTTTGATGCCCATTCCTCTATTCCTACCACAGTACTAACTTCCCATTTCTAATCTGTCACTTGGTTTCCCTCTCTATATTACCCATCCATTCTTGGGCAATACAAAAGACTTACCTGTCTGATTTTTGGCCCAGCATCCCTCCAGTCTGTCCCTCTCTGGTTATCAGACTTTTCAAGTATTCCATGAATGGACCAAGAACATATATTACCTGAATTGATTCAACTCATAGATGAATAATATTCATGAAAAGAGAAGAAACAAATCTAGATTGTATGGGATTCTCAGCTCAGGCAATGCCTCTAATTAATACCCTCCACTGGCTTCCCAAAAAATTTTATTGATGTTTAATAATGTCACTTCAAATTTGTAAGTAGTAAACAAACAAGTCTATGATTTTATAGTCCTATCTTGATTTTACTTATAAACAGATTTATCCAATTATTTCACAGATTTGGCTTTAGCTACTTCAGTCTATATTAAAAATAACACCTAGCCAAATGTTCTCAACTCAGTGGCAGATTTATTGCCAAAGAAATACAACTATTGACAGATGACTGCTCTTCAACTATCATCAAATATGAATAAGGAAAATATATATTTAGTGTCTTAATTGATGTTTTCTCTCAATGACTTCTAAAAACTATGACATGTTATGGTAAAGTCTCCACCTCAAACAGTCTGAAATCATGTAAGTGAAATATTTTTAAAACCTTTTAAATGAGCAAAATGGTCACTGGATTGAGAGTCAAAATATTTGACAAAGTATCTTAATAATTGGCTCACCCTTATGCATTACATACTTGGGTTTTTTTTACTTAAATTTTCTATAATTTCCATAATTAAGAAATGACAGAATTTTTAAGAATAAAACTAAATCAAAATGAATGCTATTCTAAGATATTATCAAAAGAAGAAATTATTTTATTATTTGCCAGAGTTTTGACAAAATTTTGATTCTCCTCATTTTGAACATATTTCTTGTATTGGCATGCCATGAGCTAGAGATTGTAATTTGAACTCCATGAAACTATAAGCGATAACAGATATTGATTTTAGACTCATCTTTGATCCAAGGTTTGATGCCCATTCCTCTATTCCTACCACAGTACTAACTTCCCATTTCTAATCTGTCACTTGGTTTCCCTCTCTATATTACCCATCCATTCTTGGGCAATACAAAAGACTTACCTGTCTGATTTTTGGCCCAGCATCCCTCCAGTCTGTCCCTCTCTGGTTATCAGACTTTTCAAGTATTCCATGAATGGACCAAGAACATATATTACCTGAATTGATTCAACTCATAGATGAATAATATTCATGAAAAGAGAAGAAACAAATCTAGATTGTATGGGATTCTCAGCTCAGGCAATGCCTCTAATTAATACCCTCCACTGGCTTCCCATTTCATTGATATAATGAAATTCAGGATCCTTGCTGAACACCCAATGTACTACATGTTTTAACTGATCAGTTCCATTTGATCTCTTCTCCTACTGCTTAACCCCTGCACATTTCACACTAACCACACTGATCTTGTTACTTGCTCATGATTAAGTCAACATCCATCTCGTAAAGTTTAATAAGTAAGTGCTGACTGAATAAATACAGTTTTCTCTACTTCCGTGAAGGTCAGTACTCTACTATGTGATTTACCATGCCATTCTACCTAAATACTAGTATTCCCAGTTACTTAGTAGTTATTCATCAGACCTCTCTCTAAGAATAAATGCATAACTGAACATCAAATAAATATTTGCATAAACCTAAGAGGACAACAGTATGTAATAACATACTGTATAGTACTTTGAAATAGAATATAAGAACTAAAAGTACTCATTTCTTTTGTACTTAATCTATTTTTCAGTTATAGAAATCAAATAAAGAACCTATTGAGTAAATAATGTTAAAAACCTGTGCATAATGTATTTTACTATTGGTTTTGTGAAAATTAATCAACCAGTGTGTTTATTTCTAAAATATAAATTGATATACATGGAGATATAAAATGGGCACATAGACAGATAAATAATAAAATGGAAACCTTTATAACACTCAAAGTTGTAACCTATGATATGAATATTGTATGGCCTTTCTTATTTAATGTAAAGCTAGAGATTGTAATTTGAACTCCATGAAACTATAAGCGATAACAGATATTGATTTTAGACTCATC
Organism: Tragulus kanchil; assembly: GCA_022376925.1. Classification (NCBI taxonomy): domain Eukaryota; kingdom Metazoa; phylum Chordata; class Mammalia; order Artiodactyla; family Tragulidae; genus Tragulus; species Tragulus kanchil. Next base: position 53,002,189 of record JAIOJX010000004.1, read on the forward strand.
TTGGTTTGATGCCCATTCCTCTATCTAACTTACCCATTTCTAATCTGTCACTTGGTTTCCCTCTCTATATTACCCATCCATTCTTGGGCAATACAAAAGACTTACCTGTCTGATTTTTGGCCCAGCATCCCTCCAGTCTGTCCCTCTCTGGTTATCAGACTTTTCAAGTATTCCATGAATGGACCAAGAACATATATTACCTGAATTGATTCAACTCATAGATGAATAATATTCATGAAAAGAGAAGAAACAAATCTAGATTGTATGGGATTCTCAGCTCAGGCAATGCCTCTAATTAATACCCTCCACTGGCTTCCCATTTCATTGATATAATGAAATTCAGGATCCTTGCTGAACACCCAATGTACTACATGTTTTAACTGATCAGTTCCATTTGATCTCTTCTCCTACTGCTTAACCCCTGCACATTTCACACTAACCACACTGATCTTGTTACTTGCTCATGATTAAGTCAACATCCATCTCGTAAAGTTTAATAAGTAAGTGCTGACTGAATAAATACAGTTTTCTCTACTTCCGTGAAGGTCAGTACTCTACTATGTGATTTACCATGCCATTCTACCTAAATACTAGTATTCCCAGTTACTTAGTAGTTATTCATCAGACCTCTCTCTAAGAATAAATGCATAACTGAACATCAAATAAATATTTGCATAAACCTAAGAGGACAACAGAATGTAATAACATACTGTATAGTACTTTGCAATAGAATATAAGAACTAAAAGTACTCATTTCTTTTGTACTTAATCTATTTTTCAGTTATAGAAATCAAATAAAGAACCTATTGAGTAAATAATGTTAAAAACCTGTGCATAATGTATTTTACTATTGGTTTTGTGAAAATTAATCAACCAGTGTGTTTATTTCTAAAATATAAATTGATATACATGGAGATATAAAATGGGCACATAGACAGATAAATAATAAAATGGAAACCTTTATAACACTCAAAGTTGTAACCTATGATATGAATATTGTATGGCTTTCTTATTTAATAATTACAGGAAATTGTTGGAGCCTGAGAAGCAAGCTCACTTAATTTTGATTTATTCTTTTGATTCATGTTGAACTTTTCTAATTCTGCCTAACACATGAGGAAGCTCTGAACTTAATCTTTGCTGTAATCAGAACATATACTACCTATAGTACATTGAAGGGTCTGCAAGATCATAATGCTCCCAGCTAGCCCCTGTCTCTCTGTCTGGGAGTCAGATGCACACAGCTGCACCTCCTATGGGATGAAAGTGAGAGAGCGCACTTTCATGTTCCAAATGAGCATGTATCCAATTTGAGAATTTTCCTCAATGAGGAAGATACACACTTCGTGATCATTTTTACTTTATGTTTTCATTTATGCATAAAGTGGTCTGGGAGGAGATGTTGACCATAGATTCAAACTCTTAATTGTATAAATAAAGAACAGCAACACCTACATGTTAATAGGTAGCAGTCTTTCAGTCATAGTGCCCCTAAACCTCAGTTCTACCATCATAAGTAACTTTGGACAATTATTTCATTGCTCAGAATCTGGTTTATCATCAGTGAAATGGTAGACATTTAATTCACAGTGCTGCCTGAGAAGAATATAACTAAGGAGCAAATTTAAAGTGCCTAAAGAGTTGTTGACATATGGGTAGCACTCAGAAAAGTTAGGCCTTGAAAGACCACATCAGCTATTATGCAACTGATAGATTCAAAGCTAAATGGGCAGTCCGATATTGAAGGACTTTAATGTGTGTCATAGTATTTAGAAATCATGCCTTGATTGTGTGATGAGGATCTTGTTCTATGCCTCCTTCATAATTGGTTCTCATTAAATGCTGCATATTATTTTTACTAATTTTGTTATAGAAATCAAATAAAGAACCTATTGAGTAAATAATGTTAAAAACCTGTGCATAATGTATTTTACTATTGGTTTTGTGAAAATTAATCAACCAGTGTGTTTATTTCTAAAATATAAATTGATATACATGGAGATATAAAATGGGCACATAGACAGATAAATAATAAAATGGAAACCTTTATAACACTCAAAGTTGTAACCTATGATATGAATATTGTATGGCTTTCTTATTTAATAATTACAGGAAATTGTTGGAGCCTGAGAAGCAAGCTCACTTAATTTTGATTTATTCTTTTGATTCATGTTGAACTTTTCTAATTCTGCCTAACACATGAGGAAGCTCTGAACTTAATCTTTGCTGTAATCAGAACATATACTACCTATAGTACATTGAAGGGTCTGCAAGATCATAATGCTCCCAGCTAGCCCCTGTCTCTCTGTCTGGGAGTCAGATGCACACAGCTGCACCTCCTATGGGATGAAAGTGAGAGAGCGCACTTTCATGTTCCAAATGAGCATGTATCCAATTTGAGAATTTTCCTCAATGAGGAAGATACACACTTCGTGATCATTTTTACTTTATGTTTTCATTTATGCATAAAGTGGTCTGGGAGGAGATGTTGACCATAGATTCAAACTCTTAATTGTATAAATAAAGAACAGCAACACCTACATGTTAATAGGTAGCAGTCTTTCAGTCATAGTGCCCCTAAACCTCAGTTCTACCATCATAAGTAACTTTGGACAATTATTTCATTGCTCAGAATCTGGTTTATCATCAGTGAAATGGTAGACATTTAATTCACAGTGCTGCCTGAGAAGAATATAACTAAGGAGCAAATTTAAAGTGCCTAAAGAGTTGTTGACATATGGGTAGCACTCAGAAAAGTTAGGCCTTGAAAGACCACATCAGCTATTATGCAACTGATAGATTCAAAGCTAAATGGGCAGTCCGATATTGAAGGACTTTAATGTGTGTCATAGTATTTAGAAATCATGCCTTGATTGTGTGATGAGGATCTTGTTCTATGCCTCCTTCATAATTGGTTCTCATTAAATGTTGATTGCTGCATGATATTCAACTGTCCAAATTATGGAGGAAAAGGGATAGAAGAGGACAAGAAAGATCAGTCATATACATGTATTTACCTTTCCATTTATTTATTTGTTATTGTGCAGTAGGAAACTTTTATATCAGGTAAATTTGTTGATTCTTTCTACCCTAATGATTTGAGGGTTTTTTCACCAACTATTAGTTTCCCAACAGCTGTGAGTTTAGCAATTTGAACCTTTCCTCCTATACTACCAGCCAAATTCTCAGTTAATTCTCCAGCTCCCTAGATTATGTCCTGGTTGATTACCACAGCACTCATTTCCTCCTGCTCCACAAAGCCATACAGAGCTCTTTAGAAATTGAAATCTTTGGAGAAATGATTTCATAATAATTTATTTTTAACAGAATTTTGGTATTTGCTTCTTTGAAAGCATTTCACTAAAAAAAGCAGAGTTCATTATATTTTCTCTTTCTTTTTTTTTTTTTGGTAAACTCTGTATAAGGCACAAATCGAGATGCTCAGAACATAAATTTAAATGGAAAAGTCGATCCTAGACCCGAGTCTTTTCCCCTGACCTGTATTCTCTCTCACAGAGGAAGGAAGAGAACCAGGAAAGGAGAGCAGCCCCTGGCCACACATTACACATACCAGATAGTCTTAAAACAGAACTTTCAGAACTTATTTGGGGGACACATTGCACCACACAATTAAATCAAAGGTCACATCCTGTGTTGCTAACTAGGGCAGCTGGGGTTCTGCCTTCTGTCTGCAATGGCTTCCTCTGACTGTTTTGTGAAGAAAGGAGGCTAGACCCTTAACAGCAGCAAAGGCAGACACCAAGTAAGATAAAATTACATTTTAATAGGGTGAAGTCTCACAGCGAAATTTTTTTTTTTTTTTTTCTGTCAGGCAGGGGCAAGTGTGAGGGGGGAGGAAATGATTTGCCAATCTCCGTCACTCTGGGATTGAAATGGATTTTAGTGATTCACTTGTTATTACTGTGCACTAGGAAGCCATTATTTAGCTTCCCATGTGAGGATTTAGTCTTTTTTTCATTCGACACTGACAGGGAGAGAAATGTTAATTTATGAAAGAACAATATTCTTCATATCATCTCTCAAGGACATATTTCTTTCTTTTCAAGAGACCTTGTTCTTTCGCATCAATTTGCTTTACTATGGACTTGTTAGTAGACAGCCCTAGGAGAGTCTTTGCTTATAGCAACATAAATGAGTATCCCTCATTTTTTTTTCAGGATCAGTGACCAGAATATCCCCTTCTAAACAGGTTGTCAAGGTTGTGTGTGTCTCTTTTCCAGGTTGGGTTTCAAAGTGAGTTTGCTTTATATTTTGTCTCTGAAAATCTCCATTGACTTGAATGTCAGTTGAATTAAAAGGGGAAAAAACCCATTTTTGATTTGTACAGCTGTTTCTGAGCCCAGATTCTTATAAAAGGTATCCTGGTGGCATTTCCTTGCCACAAGATTGACATACTAGGGAAAGCTAAACATTTTCTTTTCTAAAGAACTAGTGGAAAACAGACCTATTTTCAGGATTGGCTTGTCCTTGGTAAAATGTTTGAAACCACTGAGTTGCATCATGGCCATAAAGCAAAAAAGCTGTTCCAAAGTCTTAATTTCTAGCCAGTGTTTAAGCAGCTGCAACAGAAAAAATAAAAAAGAAAAAAGAATTTCTTCTGACCTTCCAAATCACTCCCAGTAAACTAATTTTGCTGAGAAATTTTTCAATAGTTATTTATTGTTCATGTTCAAATAGAGGCTCAGTGTCTTTAAAACCCTTTCTCTGAAAGTCATACAGTACATGCAGGATGGTTTATATGCGTACATAGCTGTGGTAGTAGACTTTTGTTGGTGGAAATGTGACAAAAATTCAGAAGGCAAGAGAATAGAAACTTCAGGATTTGGGGGGGAAATGCATATGCACATGTTTCTCAAGGAGCTGACATCATTGAAATTTAGCAGTTGGAGTATCATTTAACCTGACTTTTTCATTTTTCCTACATTCCTCAATGGGTTTCATTACCATTTGGAGACCAGCTCTGTAAAGGATGAAGAGGCATCATCTGCTACCTAGGTGCGGGGGCCTTCCGCAGAAAGGAAGGCAGCGGGATTGCCCCCGGCTGAACCGGGAGATCTCGGAGAGAGACGAGCCTTGCTTCCGTGCCCACTCCCGCCCACCGGTGCATGCCAGGGACAACTAGACACTGCAGGGGTTCTGTCAGAGCAGTTCTGCTTTATTAGTGTAGATCCTCAGCTTTTATAGGCACATGAAGGGGGTTTTGCACGGGACTTCCTATAGATTACACCAATCAAGCTAAAGGTCAAGCAATCATCCACGAGCGTGGAAACCAGGGGAACCAATCAGAAATTTTGACCATCAATTAACAATTTAGATCACGCCCTGTTTCTTCCTGTAGGCGCCATCTTAGCTCCAAACTGAAACAATGTGCCTAAGCTTCCTTATGCTTGCAACAGTCCTCTTTCAATTCAGAGCCCCACACTAGGGAGGGATGGAAACTAACATAACAGAATTTCTAGTGTATGAGCAAGAGTGCAGAAACACAAGCCTCACGTGGATTGTGGGAAACTAGAAAGCTCTTCTTTTGAAATTATTTAAACTCCAAATCTAAGGGGTAAACACCATAAAACCACATGTTACAACCCAAAAGTAATCTCCCCTTCTAAGACAAAAAATCTATGCTATGGTTCTAATTGATAACATACTTATGCTTTTCCCCACAAACAAATCCTCATACTTCTAAACCTGCTGCTTGTAGATAATTCTACTCCTGATGGTTTGAGAACACCACAATTTCTCCCCAATTACTCAACTGAATAATTTGTTTGTAAAGATTAAGTAAAAAAAAAAAAAAAAAAGAAACCCCTTAATTTCTTAAAGTCTTCTAAACATAGGTTTTTTTTTCCCACTTTCTCTGCTGATGAACTGCTTATTAACATAGTATATTCATCTTGGCTTCTTCATGATTTAACTTTGTTGTCTATGCAATAGAAATTAGAAACAGCTAAATATAAATCTCAACAAAAATAATGTATTTTCCTCCATGTTTCACTCCCAATGAGTGGTAAATTCTGACATATAAAAATGAAAATAGAAAAACTTGAAGTTGGACTTATTTGACATTTAGAAAATTGTTGACCTAATGCAGATTAGAAATTGAGGTAGGGGTATAGAATATTAAACAAAAGAGAATATACTGCTGAGAATAGGGGAAAGAGTGGGAACTGGCTATAAAACAGTGAAAACTGCTTTCCATAAACCACATAAAAACCCCACCTCATTACCCTATAGACACAGTAAAATCTTTGTAATCTGGCATTTGAGAGGAAATGAGATGCCAGTTAATGTCAAGTTATGTTTAATAAAGATTTAGTTCATGTTGTCTCAGGTGGTATCCTTCTTGGACTTCCTTTATCCTCCCCTTAAAGACTTAGACATAAAAGGGCAGTGGTTTCTACATATAAATCATCAATATTTGTTTTTTATAGAAAGACCTTGGCCTCAGAGAGCTTTGCCACCCTACTCCTTACCAGAATGTTCACCTGGCACAGTGGTCCTACCACTTGCTATGTTCCACCAGCATTCAGCATCCTCATCTTTGAATCCTTCAGAAATAGCTACATGTATCTCTTGCTAATGACAAGGGAAAAGTATCAGTAAGCGTATAGGTACCCTGACAATGTAATGAAACGTGAGGAATAAACACTAGAGCCACTCATTCATATATTTAAGTCCAGCAAAGGACAGCTTTCCAACCTCAATGTCCTTGACCATCTAAGTTTTGGGTCAAACCTCATGCAGTATGAACGTGGATGACAAAAATCTTGCTCTAACATTCCTCCCCTAGATTTTTATGTTCTGGTCTTCTCTCAGTTATAGAGATACTACAAAGTGTCTGGGGTCCACTGTCCTCCACAAGTATGCAACTTTCATTCATCAAACTGTTTTTCAGAATCAAGCTTTGTGCTAAATTTGGGGATACAGGTGCTTACCACTGCTGCCCTTGATGTGACTGATATGCTGGTTTGAAGAAATGACTCTTTTCTTCACCCAGACATCTGGGTTGGCATTGGTCCTTCAGAATATCCACCCTGTCACATTGCTTTAGATATTTGGTTCTTGAGAACAATTCTGAATTTTAGGTTGAGAGAGTTTTATGTTGGAAATTTGTGCTGAGAGAATTTGATGATGCTGTGAATCTGAGCTTCTTAAACATATAACAGATTATTTGGCTTTCTAAGACTTTTTAAAAGCATGCATTCTTAGTCTTATTTTGGCTCTGCTTAATTAGATTTTCCATATCTGAAGCATAGGGGATTCTGATATGGGAAACTATACCCAAAGTGATGTTTTCATGAGCCAAGTTGAAATCAAATAAAGACTAGAAGAATCTTACTGAGTCTATGGTCTTCCAAAATGACACTAGTGGTAAAGAATGTGCCTGCAATGCAAGAGACATCAGAGACTGTGTTCGATCCCTGGGTCGGGAAGATCCCCTGGAGGAGGGCATGGCAACCTGCTCCAGTATTCTTGCCTGGAGAATCCCATGGACAGAGAAGCCTGAAAACTACAGTCCACAGGGTCTGTAGCATGCACACACACTGAATCTCTATTTATATTTTAATATATTGAAGAATTTTGTATAAAATATATTAAAAGCCTAGAGTAAGGAATTATTGTCCACATATGGACATATCACATCAATTTTTCTCTTCCCGTTTCTTTACCTAATAACATATTCCCATCATGTATTAATATAGTGAAGGAATTTTCTCTGCCAATATGCTGCTATAGCTATTTCTGGGAGATGCATAAAGATGCATAAATACAGACTGGAATTTTTACTGTATAAATGTATATAATCTAATTACACAATTTGATAGAACTAGATGAATCATATGTAAATGTATGCAATGTATGTTTAGTCAAAGGGTTATAGGAATATATTCACAGAACTCTGGAAAATTTTAGTTCGTAGACAGATTTTTCTCACACTAGTCCCAATGAAACACTAAAACCCCTCAAAGGATACATATGGACTAAATACATATTTGTACTCCCTGCTGGAATTATTGTTTTCATAATCCATGTGGTCACAGATAGTTCATCTTGCTCCATGGGAACCTTAGAATTTTTTAAGATATTGTAGGTAGAGGGCCTGTGTTGCCTCTGTTCTGTTGCTGCCCCCTCTCTGCCTTTTTCATTCTCTAGAGCTGAAGGTACCCAGGTGGCAGGCGGGCAAGACAAGCTTAGCTACTGCTTAACCTCTGTGTGGTCTTAGACAAAGATGCTCTGGTTAGCTCTGCCACATTTGATTCTGGTGGTTTAATTATCATCTTTTTCCCCTTTTCCATTTTTCTGTGGGTCCTAGGACCTTTTCACGCTGAGGGTGGCCTCTCATATCAGGCTGTATGAATCATAAACCTCTCAAAAATGGAAAAATCTCAGTGATTAGTCATCTGTTCACTAATAAGAATCCTTTTGTGGGTTTGTGTGTCTTTGTTCTTTACTAAGTTCTGTTAAAAAAAAAAAAAGGTACAGGCAGCCAGCCTTCTAGAGTGTAATGTGCTTACTGCACTCAGCAACCTCTGAGTGAGGGACCTTACTAAGTGAGGCTTCCCGATGAAGTGCAATGACCCCTGGATTTAGAGTTGACTTCAGCTCACACATTCCAGTGACCTTGTAAAAGTCTCTTTTGAGTTTACTCTTTTTGTTGTTAAAAAGATTAAGTAGAATCACATAATATTTAAAATTCTTATTTTATAATTCCATATATCCTAAGAAATCTGCCTTCTCTATTTTGACTTAGCAGTCCAAGGTTTTATTTAGCTATTGTATTTTCTCTATAGTTTTATTTAGCTGAGTGAGGTTTTTCTTTTTCCTTTCTCAAGTCTGAGTGGTTTCTATTTAGATCTCCACAGAGTGATTGCAGAAGTATCCTGATGAAAACTTAAGTACTGACCAACATTTATAAATCTCTGGCAGCACACCAAAGCTGGTTAAAGATATTGTCTCATAGGCTTGGCTAATCTCAAAGTTATGGACCATCTTTGGATGTGAGGCCTTAATATGGAAGCAAGCTGCAGAGTGACAAATTAAAACTGATAAGATTGCTGTTCTGCCTCATCCTCCAAATATTCCTAAGTTTTTAACTGAGCCTCTCACAGGAAGCAGGAGTCATTAGAAAGATAAGTTTTATATTATATTTGCTTGACAAGCATATGTGAACATGAAACATAGGAAATACTGGGAAACATTATAGTCACCTGTTATCCAAATTAAAATGAAGAAATCTGAACTGAGAATTCCTAGTTTTAATTTAATTATATAGTGTGACCAAGTTTTTCTCATTTAGGAATCAACCAAGAGGGTGCTATGGTGACATTTTTCTAGGTAAAAGTCAGTAAAACAAACAAAAATATGTATGTAGATATTTTGAAATAATTCACTGAGCCCACACAATCATTTGGTTCATTGATTCCCTAATGAAAAAGAAAAATCCTCAAATGTTTTAAGAATTAAAGAGATGATCAGTTTCTTTATTGAATTCTCTCAAATTTTCATTTTTCTTAGCTTAATATGGAAAGAGTGAGATCTCTTTGGCAGTGAATTCTAGCTCTCCACGTTTGCAGTAAAATAGAATCTTAACATTAAGAAAAAAGAGGGAAAAAAAACATATTTTGGTTTTCCTTTTTCAAATATTTGAGATCAAATGCATATTTATAAATATAGAAATCTATGAAATATGTACATGTATGTGAATAATTACATATACTCTTTGTAAATTCAGTATAAAGCTAAATTATAATTTTTAAGGATTGCATGTTTAATAGTATTTTTTCTTTCCAAAATGATAAGCCAAACATGTAATTCTTTTTTTTTTTTCCCCCCCTTCCCTCCCCTCCCGACCATCACACAGCACCCCTGAAGGATCCCCTTTTCTCACAGAGCAATGACTAGAGCTATTTTCTTCACTTATGATAGTACAGGCCTTCATGCTACTTCCTTTACGCCTCTCACCCACTGTTCCTTCCCCACAATGTCCATATGTAAACATGTAATTCTATTCCTGTTTATCACAGTGAATGTCAGAGAACATGTTACTGAAAAAATTAATTTCTTCTTTATTTTTAATATTGGACTAAGGAATTCTTCTTTGTTGAGGTAAAAAAAAAAAAAAAAACCTAGAAAAATAAGTGATAATTGCAACGTGAACTGCACAAAGTCTAGTAGAAAACCTTCATCAGTACCTTTCTATTTCCCTAGCAGATAGATTGGGCTGTAATTGAGAAAACAGTTAGAAAAAGCCATCCCCATAGAGAAGCGAAAAAAGGTATTCATTTATTTTTTCTTATTTTTACTATTTGTTGTTTTCTATTTTTGTTACTTTCAACTCATATAATGTTATTAGTGATTTTAGAAAATCATATTTCGTGCACTTAGGCCTATCATTCAGTGCTCTTAGGGTAGGGGCAGCAGGATAGAAATGGCATGAGTAAGTGACTCTTCTCGGGCAGTAAAACAAACAAAAATATGTATGTAGATATTTTGAAATAATTCACTGAGCCCACACAATCATTTGGTTCATTGATTCCCTAATGAAAAAGAAAAATCCTCAAATGTTTTAAGAATTAAAGAGATGATCAGTTTCTTTATTGAATTCTCTCAAATTTTCATTTTTCTTAGCTTAATATGGAAAGAGTGAGATCTCTTTGGCAGTGAATTCTAGCTCTCCACGTTTGCAGTAAAATAGAATCTTAACATTAAGAAAAAAGAGGGAAAAAAAACATATTTTGGTTTTCCTTTTTCAAATATTTGAGATCAAATGCATATTTATAAATATAGAAATCTATGAAATATGTACATGTATGTGAATAATTACATATACTCTTTGTAAATTCAGTATAAAGCTAAATTATAATTTTTAAGGATTGCATGTTTAATAGTATTTTTTCTTTCCAAAATGATAAGCCAAACATGTAATTCTTTTTTTTTTCCCCCCCTTCCCTCCCCTCCCGACCATCACACAGCTCCCCTGAAGGATCCCCTTTTCTCACAGAGCAATGACTAGAGCTATTTTCTTCACTTATGATAGTACAGGCCTTCATGCTACTTCCTTTACGCCTCTCACCCACTGTTCCTTCCCCACAATGTCCATATGTAAACATGTAATTCTATTCCTGTTTATCACAGTGAATGTCAGAGAACATGTTACTGAAAAAATTAATTTCTTCTTTATTTTTAATATTGGACTAAGGAATTCTTCTTTGTTGAGGTAAAAAAAAAAAAAAAAACCTAGAAAAATAAGTGATAATTGCAACGTGAACTGCACAAAGTCTAGTAGAAAACCTTCATCAGTACCTTTCTATTTCCCTAGCAGATAGATTGGGCTGTAATTGAGAAAACAGTTAGAAAAAGCCATCCCCATAGAGAAGCGAAAAAAAGGTATTCATTTATTTTTTTCTTATTTTTTACTATTTGTTGTTTTCTATTTTTTTGTTACTTTCAACTCATATAATGTTATTAGTGATTTTAGAAAATCATATTTCGTGCACTTAGGCCTATCATTCAGTGCTCTTAGGGTAGGGGCAGCAGGATAGAAATGGCATGAGTAAGTGACTCTTCTACAAAAAATGAGTACCATGCTTATGTAGCTCAATTCTAAGAGTCTCAATTTCTTCACCTACAGAGCAGTATTAAAACCTCACTTCCTCTGGTGGATTACAGGGTGTGTTGTGTAAAGCCTGTTGTTTAGTGCTGCCTCATAGTGATGTTAGCAATAATGATGATGGATATCTGCTTGACGCCAACCATTGGGCCAGGTGCTATATGTACATTTACACACTTAATGCTTCTCACATACGCTGAGGTAGGTCTTCCTCTTGTTTCTCCCCACAGCACAAAGAGGTTAAGTCACAGAGCTCCTAAATAACAAAACTGGACTCAGAACCCAAATTTGTTCAATCCCAAGTCTGGACTCAACCATCAGACAGCACCTGCTTCCTAGATGTACACAGTAATTCTTGACAATGAGTTATTATTTACTTTTCCCATGTTATTGCAAAAAATAATAGTAGATTGAATGAGTACAGATATTCTCGAGAGTAAAGGAGGGAAATTATACACATATCTAACCAACACACTTCTCAGTCATCATTAATTTACCAAATAAGCTCTCAAATGGAAAGATTATGGGTTTTCCAACCTTAATGAAAGTGGACAAAGTGAAAACAGATCTCTTTCATGTTTGTGTTACTGTATTTTCTCTCATGTGGTTACAATTGGAAGAGATTTAGAGCCTGGCTTAAACACAATGTAAACTGGTCATAAAAACCCACAAGGATGTGGCTATATATTGCTGACATGATGTTGACCAAATTGTCATATACATCGGCTCCCTTATGTGGAGGATTGGAGAAAACTACTCCATATGGCCTGTATTCCACTGTGGCACAACATCTCAGGATTACAAGAGTGGGCCTCTTACTGAATCCTGGAGGCTAATTGGTTTTGAGAAATTACCTCAGAAAATTCTAGCAAACTTGAACTAAAAGGATCATTGAAAGATATGGCGTCTATAGATGGTCCCTGTAAATAAAGCATGCCTTTCAAATGTAAGGATTTATGGATATAGGTTAGAATATTAATCGTGAGGTCTGTGTTGTGTTTATTTGACTCTGGTCCACTTAAAGCATTTCAGCCTTTGCCTGTCATTTCTCTCTGGTGATTATTCCTGCTGAAGCTATCTCTAGAAAGCCCATGATCCAGCACATCCTGCCTCTTACATAGTCGTTAATGAAAGGATGTGTTAAAGGGCACATGAGCTCCCGGGTTTCTTCCTATTATAAGAAAGCTTGAGAGAATTCGAAAAACTGTAAGAAAATATGCAATTTATATATTGATAAGCAAACAAGACCTCCCACAGAACAAGTCAATTAAAAAGGAGTCCAAAAATAGATACATTCACCCAAAATCTGAAAGCTCATCATAGTATGTATTATTCTTCAAAAACACCTAAAGTTATTATGATGTTTTATTTTGCTGCTACCTTGATATTTGAGTTTAGTGTTCCTGTTCCTAACATGAAATGATGAGAATGGAATGAAGAAATAATAGAAGGGTATAACTAACCCTGGCAAGGTATAAGACACAAGGATTTCTACTACAGGGTGAGAACAGAAACTCTATAGTTTCAGAAACAAGACAATTAAAACAGGTGTGCATAGGCATGTGACCTTTTTCTACTCTATGCATTTCCTCCTTCCCTAAATATTGACTAAACAATGGCCATAACTCATCTGGGTGATATTGATGAATAATTTAAAAAGGAATAGAAATATTAACAAGAAAAAAAGGTAATGGCAAGGGCTATTCTCCAAATGTGAACTAAACATTTATATTCATGGTCTGTGTATTATATTGTGTGAAAAAAATTTGTTTCTCTTTTCCTTTTGGATATCTAGCTAGACTATATTCTTCAAGCTCTTTTGCAATTAAATTCATCCTTGGAAATGAGTTTTAGCCACTGAAATGGTAGTGTAAATTATGAATAACACAGTTTTTCCTATAAAAGGTTCCATGTGAAGTACTGTATGCTTTATATTCATCTGACTTACAGATATCTCAGATGATCTAGAGAAGTGCAGAACCACAAGATCTTACATATCTAAGTTACTGATACAGAGATCACCACTAAAATCAGGAACACCATCTTAGACTACTTTGTGAGTTTTATCCAGTTAAATTGGTGATATTTTGGAGTTTCTTTAATAACAATTAATCCCCTTTTATAGTTATGATAGTGAAATCAATTATAGATACACCAAGCCCCTTTGAAATTCAGTAAATGATAACTAGCTTATGGCACTTGAAAATGTGTGCTAAAAATGAAAATTGGATGCCTTATTAAATTATATTTAAAGGTATCCTATGACCTAAATCTCAATTATGTAAGATTATCTAATCCTTGTACAAAAGGCATGGGGATATCTAAAAATGGGATATTGCAGCAGTCCAATGCACACATCATTTGAAGCAGCAGGTGATGTTGGAAGATCTGCTCATAAAAGCAATTACATTTATGCATCTCTAGTAGCTAGGCCCTACGTGGGATCCTCTGTTGATGTGAACTGATCTTACTGTTCTAACAAACCCATGAGGTGTTATTCTCTCCCTGTTAATAATGTGAAAATTAATATCTCAAAAATTATGTAATGTTTTTTCTGTGTGTTCTTGTGTTGGATTTTATTGTTTTTTTTAAATTTTTTATTGGGGTATAGTTGATTTATAATGTTGCATTAGTTTCAGGTGTACAGCAAAGTTACTGTTTGATATCTTTTACAGAGTTTTGCTGTTTACAGCTATAAATAATCTCAAATCAGTCATAGATATCCCTGACCCCTTCCACTTGAACACCCCCCTTGACCCCAGATAGCCAAGACAATCCTGAGAAAGGAGAATGGAGCTGAAGGGATCAGCCTCCCTAACTTTAGACTATACTACAAAGCAACAGTCATCAAGACAGTATGGTACTGGCACAAAAACAGAAATATAGACCAATGGAACAAGATAGAGAACCCAGAGATAAACTCACACACCTATGTATACCTCATTTTTGACAAAGGAAGTGAAAATCTAAAATGGGGCAAAGACAGCCTCTTCAACAAATGGTGCAAGGAAAATTGGACAGCTACATGCAAAAAAAATGAAGTTGGAACATTCCCTGACACCATATACAAAGATCAACTCAAAATGGATTAAAGACCTAAATGTAAGACCGGAAACCCTAAAACTCTTAGAGGAGAATATAGGAAAAACACAGTCAACGACATAAACCAAAACAAGATCTTCCATGACCCGCCCTCTAGAATATTGGAAATAAAAACAAAAATAAACATGTGGGACGAAATGAAACTTAAAAGCTTTTGCACAGCAAAATAAACTATAGACAAGGTGAACAGACAACCTACAGAATGAGAGAAAATAATAGCAAATGAAACAACTGACAAAAGAATTAATTTCCAAAATATACAGGCAGCTCAGATAATGCAACACCAAAAAAAAAAAAAATCAAAAAATGGGAAAAAGACCTAAAGAGACATCTCTCCAAAGAAGACATACAGATAGCCAAAAAACACATGAAAAGATGCTCAATATCACTCATTCTTAGAGAAATGCAAATCAAAGCTACAATGAGATACCATCTCATACCAGTCAGAATGGCTATCATCAAAAAATAATACAGATAATAAATGCTGGAGAGGGTGTAGAGAAAAGGAAGCACTCCTACATTGCTGGTGGGAATGTAAATTGATGTAGCCACTATGGAAGATAGTATGGAGACTCTTCTAAAAACTAAGAATAGAAGCACCATATAACCCAGCAGTCCCATTATTAGGCTTATACCCTGATGAAATCAAAATTGAAAGAGACAGCTGTACCACAGTGTTCATCGCAAAACTCTATACAATAGGAGTGCTTACAATGGCTTGGGGCAAAGGTCTGGAGGGGTGGGATGGGGGGATCTGGGTGGGTGGGGACCAGGGATATGCATATGACTGATCTGGGAACATACATGTATATGAACAACAAAACTCTGTAAAACCTTTAAAATAAAGAATAAAAAAAAATAAAAAAAAAATAAAAAAAAATAAAAAAAAAAACTCTATACAATAGCTATAACATGGAAGCAACCTAGATGTCTACTGATGAATGAGTGGATAAAAAGCTCTGCTACATAAAAACAATGGAGTACTTCTAAGCTGTAAAACGAAATGCAGAAGAATCAGTCCTAATATGGTGGATAAATCTAGAACCTATTATACAAAGTGAAGTAAGTCAAAAATAAAAGGACAAATACAGTATACTAACACATATATATATGGAATCTAGTAAAATGATACCGATAAAAGTTATGTAATTTGACCACAATTAAGCAATTGGTAACAGAGTATCCTAGATATTGTGCTAGTTCAGTGTAGCAGTTGGGAATAATGTTACTTAGAGTTATAAAGATACCAGAATTCACTCCTAATATTCCAGATCTCAGGATTGTTTGCTCATAAAAGACATGCAAGGGAGCATGTGGGATCTTAGTTGTTGAAGTTGGATTACTCAACCTTCTCAGATGAAGAGAAGAAAGATCTGGCTTTCATTGAGGCAGAGTATAAGCAGGCATAGGAGGAGAGGTCACCTTGGATAGGAAGCCAGAAGGAAGAGCTCCAAAGAGAAGTTCAGGTTAGTCTATAAAGGGAGTAGTTTGGAATGTCTCTAACTCTACAATTTCCACTGTAGAAAAATCTCACCCTATTTTTTAGAGCTAATGTGGGTAGGATTTTTCTCTAGACTTTGGAAACCCTGTATTTTCTGCCTTGGGATATATGTAGATATTCTGCAAATTGCAGTGGTTTAACATTGATCTAGAGTTATGGTGTCAGCTGGAGGTACATTGTTTAACTGGTCAACTTGTGAATTGCTAAATGATGCTTTGGCATACTGTAGTAACTTGTCATCGTGATAAGTGGTAAGAAATTGTATAACTTTGCCCCCAAATGATAATGACGTGAAAACCCTGCAAAGCTCAAGGTGCTCTTTTACATAATAATTGGTACATTTTTTTCTTGAACTGCCTTGAAATTCTGCCAGTGTTCCCCAAAGAAAAAGAACAAAATATGCAGTGTGACTTTAGTAATTTTGATTGAAGAGAAAGGGAAAGCTCTTTCTATAGAAAGAATACAACTGTCTTTAGTATATGAGAAGCTCCAATGGGGACTTCTTTAAGGTAGTTAATGAGAAACTGACCTAATTTGGAAAATTAACGTGTCTCTTGTTTGATTTTTCTGAATCATCTTTGAACCACAGCTTAAAAATATGAGTTAAGCACAGGTGCCAGAGGATATTGTTGGGGTGCTGATATGTGTATGTCTGTCCCGGAAGAGCTGGGAACATTACAAATTAAAGGCTATGGCCAAACTCCTAGCCCTTAGTCCCTTAGTTCACAAGAACTGGGAATAAATTGGAAGGATAAAAATACGTAAATCCCACTCAATGCACTGGCATCTTCTCACAAACTTTACTGAACACAAAGAAGATACATAAGAAAACACTCTATAGTAAGCCCAAACTCAGCATCTCTCTTTTGTTTATCTCAATGATGTGTTCAGGATGGTTTAGAAGCTCAAATGAGGTGATAAATCTGTCAGAGCTTAAAAATTATTAGATTTTTCTTCATTCTCCTTCTTAGAGGGGCCATAGATTTGCCTAGAAATAGCTTGCACTGGTACGCTGGCCTTCACCTGTAAAAGTCAAGTAGAAGCCTTGAGCCAGGCCATGCTTTACTTTCTGGACACTAATTTCCATAATTTCTGTATATTCCCTCCCCAACTCCTGATATTCTTCTACTGTACTCTCTGAAATTTAAAGTCTATCATTAGCAAAGTTTCCTTCACCCTCAAATCCTTCTTTGATAATTCCCTTGCCCTCTAGTTTCAAAAATCTGAGTCTCCCATGAAGATGATACTTGCCCAGCAGTTCTGTCAAGTAACATTGATCTAGAGTTATGGTGTCAGCGGGGTACATTGTTTAACTGGTCAACTTGTGAATTGCTAAATGATGCTTTGGCATACTGTAGTAACTTGTCATCGTGATAAGTGGTAAGAAATTGTATAACTTTGCCCCCAAATGATAATGACGTGAAAACCCTGCAAAGCTCAAGGTGCTCTTTTACATAATAATTGGTACATTTTTTTCTTGAACTGCCTTGAAATTCTGCCAGTGTTCCCCAAAGAAAAAGAACAAAATATGCAGTGTGACTTTAGTAATTTTGATTGAAGAGAAAGGGAAAGCTCTTTCTATAGAAAGAATACAACTGTCTTTAGTATATGAGAAGCTCCAATGGGGACTTCTTTAAGGTAGTTAATGAGAAACTGACCTAATTTGGAAAATTAACGTGTCTCTTGTTTGATTTTTCTGAATCATCTTTGAACCACAGCTTAAAAATATGAGTTAAGCACAGGTGCCAGAGGATATTGTTGGGGTGCTGATATGTGTATGTCTGTCCCGGAAGAGCTGGGAACATTACAAATTAAAGGCTATGGCCAAACTCCTAGCCCTTAGTCCCTTAGTTCACAAGAACTGGGAATAAATTGGAAGGATAAAAATACGTAAATCCCACTCAATGCACTGGCATCTTCTCACAAACTTTACTGAACACAAAGAAGATACATAAGAAAACACTCTATAGTAAGCCCAAACTCAGCATCTCTCTTTTGTTTATCTCAATGATGTGTTCAGGATGGTTTAGAAGCTCAAATGAGGTGATAAATCTGTCAGAGCTTAAAAATTATTAGATTTTTCTTCATTCTCCTTCTTAGAGGGGCCATAGATTTGCCTAGAAATAGCTTGCACTGGTACGCTGGCCTTCACCTGTAAAAGTCAAGTAGAAGCCTTGAGCCAGGCCATGCTTTACTTTCTGGACACTAATTTCCATAATTTCTGTATATTCCCTCCCCAACTCCTGATATTCTTCTACTGTACTCTCTGAAATTTAAAGTCTATCATTAGCAAAGTTTCCTTCACCCTCAAATCCTTCTTTGATAATTCCCTTGCCCTCTAGTTTCAAAAATCTGAGTCTCCCATGAAGATGATACTTGCCCAGCAGTTCTGTCAAGTCACAGATTTTTCTTCTCCTCAAGCCCTTTAATTCTGGGCCTGTGGTTAGGTTAGCAGTCTTCTTTGCCTCTCATTCCTGCTTCCAGAGCATTCTTCCTCTTCTCAACCTTTTCCCACCACAGGTTTGAATTTTACTTCTTGTCACAGCACCCCAGTAAACCTCTGTGTAGCTCTCACAATCCTTCAGTCATTTCCCCTTGATTCTGAAAAGATTTGTCGTCGTTCTCTCCAAGAGTGCTCGACTATAGTTCTTGGAGATTTGAATGTCTGCTTGGATATTTCTTCTAACACCCTCATCTCTTAGGACTCTCACCCCTTGCTCCCTCTGTTTCAGTTATAATGGTTCTTCTTTCTATTCTTAAAACACACCAGGCATTCTCCTGTCTCAGAGCCCCTGCCCTTGATGTTATTTCTGTCTGGAATACTTGTCTCCCTGCTATCTATATTCCTCACCAATATCATGTCTTTATATTTTGGGGGCTCTTTTATTGATTTTTTTTCATTTATTCATTTTTAATCCATCTTTATTCTTTGACCCGTGTGGGCCTCCCATCGCAGTGTCCTCTCTGGCTGCAAAGCACCAGCTCTGGGCGCATGCGCTCCAGAGCGCTGGCTCATAGTTGAACACACTGGTCCAGCCACAGCATGGCACATAGGATCCTCCAAGGCCAGGGACTGAACCGGCACCCCTTGCACGGCAAGGTGGACTCTTTACCTACTGGACCACCAGGGAAGCCCTTTTTTCCAATAGGTTTTTGACCATCTATCAAAAAGGAGGTGATAAATCTGTCAGAGCTTAAAAATTATTAGATTTTCTTCATTCTCCTTCTTAGAGGGGCCATAGATTTGCCTAGAAATAGCTTGCACTGGTACGCTGGCCTTCACCTGTAAAAGTCAAGTAGAAGCCTTGAGCCAGGCCATGCTTTACTTTCTGGACACTAATTTCCATAATTTCTGTATATTCCCTCCCCAACTCCTGATATTCTTCTACTGTACTCTCTGAAATTTAAAGTCTATCATTAGCAAAGTTTCCTTCACCCTCAAATCCTTCTTTGATAATTCCCTTGCCCTCTAGTTTCAAAAATCTGAGTCTCCCATGAAGATGATACTTGCCCAGCAGTTCTGTCAAGTCACAGATTTTTCTTCTCCTCAAGCCCTTTAATTCTGGGCCTGTGGTTAGGTTAGCAGTCTTCTTTGCCTCTCATTCCTGCTTCCAGAGCATTCTTCCTCTTCTCAACCTTTTCCCACCACAGGTTTGAATTTTACTTCTTGTCACAGCACCCCAGTAAACCTCTGTGTAGCTCTCACAATCCTTCAGTCATTTCCCCTTGATTCTGAAAAGATTTGTCGTCGTTCTCTCCAAGAGTGCTCGACTATAGTTCTTGGAGATTTGAATGTCTGCTTGGATATTTCTTCTAACACCCTCATCTCTTAGGACTCTCACCCCTTGCTCCCTCTGTTTCAGTTATAATGGTTCTTCTTTCTATTCTTAAAACACACCAGGCATTCTCCTGTCTCAGAGCCCCTGCCCTTGATGTTATTTCTGTCTGGAATACTTGTCTCCCTGCTATCTATATTCCTCACCAATATCATGTCTTTATATTTTGGGGGCTCTTTTATTGATTTTTTTTCATTTATTCATTTTTAATCCATCTTTATTCTTTGACCCGTGTGGGCCTCCCATCGCAGTGTCCTCTCTGGCTGCAAAGCACCAGCTCTGGGCGCATGCGCTCCAGAGCGCTGGCTCATAGTTGAACACACTGGTCCAGCCACAGCATGGCACATAGGATCCTCCAAGGCCAGGGACTGAACCGGCACCCCTTGCACGGCAAGGTGGACTCTTTACCTACTGGACCACCAGGGAAGCCCTCATATCTTTATTAAAATTATTCACACAAATTCTAGTGGGATCTTCTGTGACCATCTATCAAAACATGCTTCTCACCAATACTTCCTATTCCCTTTTCTGGTTTGGTTTCTCAGTGTAGTATACTTTGTGCTATGTGTGTGCTAAGTTGCTTCAGTCGTGTCTGACCCTTTGTGACCCTATGGACTGTAGCCTACCAGGCTCCTCTGTCTATGGAGTGGGTTGCCATGCCCTCCTCCAGGGGATCTTCCTAACTTAGGGATCAAGCTTGTGTCTCCTACATTGAAGGCAGATTCTTTGCCACTGAGTCACTAGGGAAGCCCGAATATACTATGCCTTTTACTTATTTGTTTATTGACTGATTATCTCCCAGAATGTAAACTCCTTGAGGACCAGGATTTATCTTTTTATGCTTTGTTCATTGTTAAATTTTGTTTACTGACTGATTATCTCCCAGAATGCAAGCTCCTTCAGAACCAGGATTTATTTTTTTATGCTTTGTTCATTGCTAAATGCTCAGCATCTTTAACAGTGCCTGATACATGTCACTAAAAAATATGCTGAATAAATAAATAGTCCTTTTACTCATAAAATGATATCGCCTAGGCCTAATGTATGAATTTTGAGGCATAGCATTTGTCTTGCATGAACACTTAAAATGTCTACTGTGTCATAGACCTTATAAACACCCATCCAGTATCTTTCTATGAGCAGATTTGGCCATGACTTACCGTACAAAGATTTGTGGAGAAAATAACTAAGTAGGGGGTATATACTAGTTTTCTAGGACTGCTATAGCAAAATACCACAAACTGAATACCTAAACGAGAGAAATGCATTGCCTCACAGTTCTGGAGGCTATTGATTTTTTCATTTATTCATTTTTAATCCATCTTTATTCTTTGACCCGTGTGGGCCTCCCATCGCAGTGTCCTCTCTGGCTGCAAAGCACCAGCTCTGGGCGCATGCGCTCCAGAGCGCTGGCTCATAGTTGAACACACTGGTCCAGCCACAGCATGGCACATAGGATCCTCCAAGGCCAGGGACTGAACCGGCACCCCTTGCACGGCAAGGTGGACTCTTTACCTACTGGACCACCAGGGAAGCCCTCATATCTTTATTAAAATTATTCACACAAATTCTAGTGGGATCTTCTGTGACCATCTATCAAAACATGCTTCTCACCAATACTTCCTATTCCCTTTTCTGGTTTGGTTTCTCAGTGTAGTATACTTTGTGCTATGTGTGTGCTAAGTTGCTTCAGTCGTGTCTGACCCTTTGTGACCCTATGGACTGTAGCCTACCAGGCTCCTCTGTCTATGGAGTGGGTTGCCATGCCCTCCTCCAGGGGATCTTCCTAACTTAGGGATCAAGCTTGTGTCTCCTACATTGAAGGCAGATTCTTTGCCACTGAGTCACTAGGGAAGCCCGAATATACTATGCCTTTTACTTATTTGTTTATTGACTGATTATCTCCCAGAATGTAAACTCCTTGAGGACCAGGATTTATCTTTTTATGCTTTGTTCATTGTTAAATTTTGTTTACTGACTGATTATCTCCCAGAATGCAAGCTCCTTCAGAACCAGGATTTATTTTTTTATGCTTTGTTCATTGCTAAATGCTCAGCATCTTTAACAGTGCCTGATACATGTCACTAAAAAATATGCTGAATAAATAAATAGTCCTTTTACTCATAAAATGATATCGCCTAGGCCTAATGTATGAATTTTGAGGCATAGCATTTGTCTTGCATGAACACTTAAAATGTCTACTGTGTCATAGACCTTATAAACACCCATCCAGTATCTTTCTATGAGCAGATTTGGCCATGACTTACCGTACAAAGATTTGTGGAGAAAATAACTAAGTAGGGGGTATATACTAGTTTTCTAGGACTGCTATAGCAAAATACCACAAACTGAATACCTAAACGAGAGAAATGCATTGCCTCACAGTTCTGGAGGCTATAAATCCAATGTTAAGTTGGCATTAGTGTTCGTTCTCTCTTGGGGCTATGAGCAAGAATTTATTCTATACCTCCCTCTCTGCTTCTACTGCTTTGCTGGGAATCCTGGACATTCTTTGGTGTGTAGAGGCATCACACTGATCTCTGCTTTTGTGTTCACACAGCATTTATTTTTCCTGGTGTATCTATCTCCGAATGTTTCCTTGTTATAAGGACATCAGTTATATTGGTTTAGGATACATCCTAGTGATATCATTTTTAGTTTGATTACCTGTATAAAGAACTTATTTCCAAATAAGGGCACATTCTGAGATACTTCGAGTTATGACTTCAAGAAATGAATTTGGAGAGGACAGAATTCAACCCTTAACAGAGTTTATATCCCTAATATGGAACAGTGTGCTACCGGATGGGATGAGTGTTTAATGATGTTGAAAGTTTCAGAGAGAACAACTAACAATTATTTTTTTTTAAATCCTAGAGTTTAGACTCCCTGACTTACCATTCCCTCTTGGAGAAAAAAGCTATAATGAAGATGATTAAGATACACAAAAAAAAAAAAAAAAAAAAAACCTCAGGTCAAGATAGTATAATTTTATTGATTTCACATCAAAATTAATTTATCAGAGTGAAAGCATTTCACATACAGAAAAGTAATTGGAATATTTTAATCCAATTTACCACAGTTCACAGAGAAGTCTTGAGAGAGAAAGCAACAGATGTCAGCCTGATCAGACTGACAAAAGTGAGAGCACCCAAGGGAGACCTCTGGGATAATGGATAACAAATGGCATGCTTGTTATGTCCAAAGGCCCAGACTTTAGTTCCTTCATGCAAATATGAATATTGAGGGTGTTTTTTTTTCAAGGCTGAAAACATATAACAGCTGCTGCTACCTCTGAAGTGGTAGAGGAAGGACTTCTTAGGGCTAGGCGTATGTTTTAGAAAAAAGGCTAAATATAATAGTGAAAATAAGATGAAGTTCACATTACTCATAGCACCTTAATAAACAACCCATCCAGTATCTTTCTATGAGCAGATTTGGCCATGACTTACCGTACAAAGATTTGTGGAGAAAATAACTAAGTAGGGGGTATATACTAGTTTTCTAGGACTGCTATAGCAAAATACCACAAACTGAATACCTAAACGAGAGAAATGCATTGCCTCACAGTTCTGGAGGCTATAAATCCAATGTTAAGTTGGCATTAGTGTTCGTTCTCTCTTGGGGCTATGAGCAAGAATTTATTCTATACCTCCCTCTCTGCTTCTACTGCTTTGCTGGGAATCCTGGACATTCTTTGGTGTGTAGAGGCATCACACTGATCTCTGCTTTTGTGTTCACACAGCATTTATTTTTCCTGGTGTATCTATCTCCGAATGTTTCCTTGTTATAAGGACATCAGTTATATTGGTTTAGGATACATCCTAGTGATATCATTTTTAGTTTGATTACCTGTATAAAGAACTTATTTCCAAATAAGGGCACATTCTGAGATACTTCGAGTTATGACTTCAAGAAATGAATTTGGAGAGGACAGAATTCAACCCTTAACAGAGTTTATATCCCTAATATGGAACAGTGTGCTACCGGATGGGATGAGTGTTTAATGATGTTGAAAGTTTCAGAGAAAACAACTAACAATTATTTTTTTAAATCCTAGAGTTTAGACTCCTGACTTACCTTTCCCCTCTTGGAGAAAAAGCTATAATGAAGATGATTAAGATACACAAAAAAAAAAAAAAAAAAAAAAAACCTCAGGTCAAGATAGTATAATTTTATTGATTTCACATCAAAATTAATTTATCAGAGTGAAAGCATTTCACATACAGAAAAGTAATTGGAATATTTTAATCCAATTTACCACAGTTCACAGAGAAGTCTTGAGAGAGAAAGCAACAGATGTCAGCCTGATCAGACTGACAAAAGTGAGAGCACCCAAGGGAGACCTCTGGGATAATGGATAACAAATGGCATGCTTGTTATGTCCAAAGGCCCAGACTTTAGTTCCTTCATGCAAATATGAATATTGAGGGTGTTTTTTTTTCAAGGCTGAAAACATATAACAGCTGCTGCTACCTCTGAAGTGGTAGAGGAAGGACTTCTTAGGGCTAGGCGTATGTTTTAGAAAAAAGGCTAAATATAATAGTGAAAATAAGATGAAGTTCACATTACTCATATAAAATGATATTTGAATTTGGTGAACAGATTTCTATGGTTGGGAAAAATGAACGCTGATTATTTTATGGTTAAGCAATAGTGATCAGGCTTTTATTGTACTTATATTAATTTGTCTGTTTATTTGACTGTATCGGATCTTAGTTGCAGCATGCAGGATCTTTGCTGTGCCATGTGGGATCTTTCCTTGTGGTGCACAGACTTTCTGGTTGTGGCACACGGGTTCAGTAGCTGCAGTGCACAGGCTTAATTGCTCTGCAGCACATAGGATCTTAGTTGCCTGATCAGTGATCGAACTGGAATCCCTTGCATTGCAAGGCAGATTCTTAATCGCTGGACCACCAGGGAAGTCCCTGTATTTTGTTTTTAAATTCTTGTAACAGTGTCCTTCACAAAACCAATTTAAAAAAAAAAAATTTAATTGTCTAGCATCAGTGTTTTAATTTCATAGATTATTCTTTGAATGTTGTATCTAAAAATTCAACATCAAGCCCAGGGTCACTTAAATTCTACCTCTGTTGTTTCTGATTTAATAGTTTTGTGTTAACATTTAGGCTTATGATCCATTTTAAGTTAATTTTTGTGAAAGATGTAAAGTTTCTGTCTAGATTCTTTTTATTTTTTTTTAATTTGGACAATCAATTGTTCTAGCTTCTTTCTCTGGAAAAAAAAAAAAAGAATTTCCTGTGTTAAATTTCTTTTGCTCCTTTATAACAAGCCACTTTATTTGCTTGGGTTTTCTATTCTAGCCGCTTATCTATGTGTGTAGTTTCTCATCAATACCACACTATCAGGTTTTAAAATCAGGTGATATAAATTCTCCAGGCTTTTTATTCAGTATTTTACTGACTATTCTTGGTCTTCTACCTTGACATGTAAACTTTAAAATCACTTTCTCAGTATCTCCAAAATATCATGCTATGTATTTTATCATGATTGTGTTAGATCTATCCATCAAATTGGGAAGAATAACTATTTTTACAATAAGTTGTATTTCAGCCAATATAAATAGCATGCCATTCATTAGATCTCCTTTGATTTCCAGAGTTCAGTGATTGTAGCATATGCATCCTATACATATTTTGTTAGATTTAATTTAATTTTTTGTTGCTATTGTGACATTGTTATGCTTATTGCTCAAATATAAAAAAAATAATTAACACATTAACATATTTTATAATTAACATGTCAACCTTGTATCCTATGACCTTTTAGTTCCAGGAATTTTTTTTGTTAATTCTTTTGGATTTCTATATAGACAAAGACAGTTATATTCCTTGCTTTACTTTTCTTGTGTTATTTCATTAGCTACGACTTCCAGAGCAATATTGAATAGAAGCTGTGAAAGAGGACATCTTTGCTTTGCCCCTATCTGCAGTGGAAAGCATTCATTTTTTCATCATTAAGTATGATACTGTCTATAGGGCCCACATTATGTTTAACCATACTTTAAAAATACTTGAAAACATGTAAGACAGTTATAATTTTTACTTTGCCTATGTTTGCTCTCGTCTTGTTACCAATAAACCAATTAGTACCCTCCAAAGACCCTTGAGATTGTTTTAATTTCATAGATTATTCTTTGAATGTTGTATCTAAAAATTCAACATCAAGCCCAGGGTCACTTAAATTCTACCTCTGTTGTTTCTGATTTAATAGTTTTGTGTTAACATTTAGGCTTATGATCCATTTTAAGTTAATTTTTGTGAAAGATGTAAAGTTTCTGTCTAGATTCTTTTTATTTTTTTTTAATTTGGACAATCAATTGTTCTAGCTTCTTTCTCTGGAAAAAAAAAAAAAGAATTTCCTGTGTTAAATTTCTTTTGCTCCTTTATAACAAGCCACTTTATTTGCTTGGGTTTTCTATTCTAGCCGCTTATCTATGTGTGTAGTTTCTCATCAATACCACACTATCAGGTTTTAAAATCAGGTGATATAAATTCTCCAGGCTTTTTATTCAGTATTTTACTGACTATTCTTGGTCTTCTACCTTGACATGTAAACTTTAAAATCACTTTCTCAGTATCTCCAAAATATCATGCTATGTATTTTATCATGATTGTGTTAGATCTATCCATCAAATTGGGAAGAATAACTATTTTTACAATAAGTTGTATTTCAGCCAATATAAATAGCATGCCATTCATTAGATCTCCTTTGATTTCCAGAGTTCAGTGATTGTAGCATATGCATCCTATACATATTTTGTTAGATTTAATTTAATTTTTTGTTGCTATTGTGACATTGTTATGCTTATTGCTCAAATATAAAAAAAATAATTAACACATTAACATATTTTATAATTAACATGTCAACCTTGTATCCTATGACCTTTTAGTTCCAGGAATTTTTTTTGTTAATTCTTTTGGATTTCTATATAGACAAAGACAGTTATATTCCTTGCTTTACTTTTCTTGTGTTATTTCATTAGCTACGACTTCCAGAGCAATATTGAATAGAAGCTGTGAAAGAGGACATCTTTGCTTTGCCCCTATCTGCAGTGGAAAGCATTCATTTTTTCATCATTAAGTATGATACTGTCTATAGGGCCCACATTATGTTTAACCATACTTTAAAAATACTTGAAAACATGTAAGACAGTTATAATTTTTACTTTGCCTATGTTTGCTCTCGTCTTGTTACCAATAAACCAATTAGTACCCTCCAAAGACCCTTGAGATTGTTTTAAAGTTAGAATAGGATAGGAAAGAATGTATAGATTATCTGTAGAAGTGCAGAACACGAAGCATAGTGACATCTGATCAGAAGCAATAAGAAGAAGCTGATAACCACTTTCTGGGGATATAGTAAGGGGGAGAAAAAGAATTTTTAAGTTTGTTTCCAAACTGGGAGTGTCTCTCTGACAGCACCTGTTCACCTGATCCCCTGGGAACTCTAGCCCATTCTTTAGAGTACCTTACTGTCATTCTCTCGGGGAGACATTGTCAGTAATTAATAGCTTTGTCAGGGGGATTGAGTTTGTGTATTACACAGGGAATCAAAAAATGAGCTAAAGAGATTTCAGCTCATTTCCTGGAAGATGTGTTTCTCATATTCTAAGTTGGAATTATGAGTGAATTTTACTATAGTAACATATTTATATTCAGTTATTTTTTTCTAAACTCTTGATGAGGTTCTATACTATATTTCAGGTATTTCATGCTCATTCCCAAACATTAATTGATCATGCTGTCTGTGAGAGGCATTGGAAACCTGTCCAGTACCTAAATTATCCCTCTGCATGAGCATGCTCTGAATTTTAAATGGCTGGTTTCCACGTCTAGTTTTGGATTCCAACCATGTAAATAAGCTCAGGGTCATTAAGAGTTTTCTCTTTGCAGGAATATAAAAGGTCATTTCCAGCAATGATGAAAGCAATATCCATGGGCTTATCTTTCCACTTTCTCTCAAGCCACTCTATTCTGATCTACTATGTCCAATTTTCATTTTGATTTATGTTACCTAGTGTGAAAGAAATACAAGAAAATACAATAAATTGAAAGTCATTATGCATTCCTCTTGGGTTGATTTACATATGAAAAGTCTTCTCCTGGAGAATGAGAAGTGATAAGGAGGATACAGGAGAAGGAAATAGAAGGAAAAAAAAAAAAAAAAAGAGGAAAGCAAATAGTTTGGACCAGAAGGAGGAGAAAGAGAGGGAGAGGGAAAGAGTGGGAGGAGAAAGAGAAAGAATTTGTAGAAGCATAGTCATAATGAATGAGGTGCTGAAAAGAGAAAAGGGGACTTTTGCTGTGTATCATGTAACATAACCTGTCCATTGTGTCAACTTGGCAACATTTAATAAACATTATATTGATTTTAAATATTTTATTCTTAACATTGAATTTTTAAAAATTGTTATTGTGACCCCACTTAGGTAGGTTATTAAGTTACTCTACGCTCCTTCTTTGTGCCTAACACCTTGAATATCAACATACTAATCACCTCCCAGTCTCTCACCCATGCTTCCCACTGATCACGCTTAGTCAGAAGCCAATGGGAGAAGAATCTATGAAAAGTTATTTTCAGAATCAATTCAAAACAGAGCAGGAAAAGTTCATGGAAAGGGTATGAAAGTAAACAAAAAAAGTACATATACAATTATTCTCTGAAGACCCAGCTCATGTGTCTACCACTTGACTCATTCTCAATTCTACTGCTTTTAGATACCATCTGTCCATTGTATACTCATATTATATGCATTCTGTTCCAGCTAATGAGGGTGTCCCTGGGGTTTCTAATACAGAGCTCTTCAGTGCTATGGTATGATCACTCACAACTATAGACAGTCTATGTATCAAAGCTAAAACTAGACTATTTTCTGAATTTGGGTGCATCACAGAGACATCACTACTGCTGGTCTTCCCACAAGGGAAACTTCCAGATAAGTGTTCATAGCAACTCCTCATACTACACTTGGAAGTCAGTTTACTGGATCATACCCTTCTCTTGCCAGATAGTCTCTTTGTTGAAGATACCTTATCTCCAAGTAGTGGTCCCCTTTTACAGATTCATTCCTGGATATGGCCATCATTGTGATTAAGTTTCCCTGTGGAATTCTGGGCTTATCTTTCCACTTTCTCTCAAGCCACTCTATTCTGATCTACTATGTCCAATTTTCATTTTGATTTATGTTACCTAGTGTGAAAGAAATACAAGAAAATACAATAAATTGAAAGTCATTATGCATTCCTCTTGGGTTGATTTACATATGAAAAGTCTTCTCCTGGAGAATGAGAAGTGATAAGGAGGATACAGGAGAAGGAAATAGAAGGAAAAAAAAAAAAAAAAAGAGGAAAGCAAATAGTTTGGACCAGAAGGAGGAGAAAGAGAGGGAGAGGGAAAGAGTGGGAGGAGAAAGAGAAAGAATTTGTAGAAGCATAGTCATAATGAATGAGGTGCTGAAAAGAGAAAAGGGGACTTTTGCTGTGTATCATGTAACATAACCTGTCCATTGTGTCAACTTGGCAACATTTAATAAACATTATATTGATTTTAAATATTTTATTCTTAACATTGAATTTTTAAAAATTGTTATTGTGACCCCACTTAGGTAGGTTATTAAGTTACTCTACGCTCCTTCTTTGTGCCTAACACCTTGAATATCAACATACTAATCACCTCCCAGTCTCTCACCCATGCTTCCCACTGATCACGCTTAGTCAGAAGCCAATGGGAGAAGAATCTATGAAAAGTTATTTTCAGAATCAATTCAAAACAGAGCAGGAAAAGTTCATGGAAAGGGTATGAAAGTAAACAAAAAAAGTACATATACAATTATTCTCTGAAGACCCAGCTCATGTGTCTACCACTTGACTCATTCTCAATTCTACTGCTTTTAGATACCATCTGTCCATTGTATACTCATATTATATGCATTCTGTTCCAGCTAATGAGGGTGTCCCTGGGGTTTCTAATACAGAGCTCTTCAGTGCTATGGTATGATCACTCACAACTATAGACAGTCTATGTATCAAAGCTAAAACTAGACTATTTTCTGAATTTGGGTGCATCACAGAGACATCACTACTGCTGGTCTTCCCACAAGGGAAACTTCCAGATAAGTGTTCATAGCAACTCCTCATACTACACTTGGAAGTCAGTTTACTGGATCATACCCTTCTCTTGCCAGATAGTCTCTTTGTTGAAGATACCTTATCTCCAAGTAGTGGTAAGCAACACCTTTCACAGATTCATTCCTGGATATGGCCATCATTGTGATTGGGGAATGACCTGTTACCCTGTGGAATTCTGGCCCTAATTTCAGCATATAAAAGAGGAAATGACTCAATTGTGTAGGCCCAGGTCCAGGAAGGCTTCAGGGAAGTTCTGCATGCACAGCTGGCTGAATTCCTTGAGCCTTCCAGATCTTCTGAATTGGGAGACCTCCCAGTAAACCTCAGAAGCATTCTAGTAATAACTTGCTATTCTCCTTGATGCTCTGCCACTGGACCTCCCACTGATACTATGAAAACAAAATAAAGCTTCATTTCTGCCTGCCCAGACTAACCACCTGCTGATATCCATAAAGAGAATAATATAGTAGGTAGGGAAGCCATGCTTCCAATTGGGCTAGGTGGCCAGTTTCCCCACATGTGCTGACTGTATGGTGGTGGCATACATTCAATTGAGAAATCTCCTGCATTCTGTCCTATGCTGAATTTTAAGCCATAAACTAAAACCGTCCTCTTATCCATAAGAAGAAAACAGTGCAGAACTTCTTTCTGTATTCTCTTTCAGAATCCTAACTGCTCTAGGATGCTACTCCGTTTAATACTATCCTCCTCACACAGATATGTTTTTCTCTTCCCAGAATAACCCAACCAACTAATTTTTTCTTTGGAACAAGTTTTGTAGTTTTCAAAGTCCTCAAAAATTTTAATACTTTTCCACTATCTGCCACTCATCTACCCTACTCCACTGCTACCATATAAATTAGATCATATTTTACAGACTTGAGGACACTTGAATTTACATAATTTCTACTTGTGAGATTAGTGAATTTGTTTAACTCTTCAGTACAGAATTGACATACAATTCATTGCTGACTATCCACTCAAGGTGCCTTCATGGATAACAGCTATACTTTCTATCTGATCTTGGTCCACATTTCTCCTTGAATGCCCAGAGGGATCACAAGACATCCTCTGGTGAACCAAAAGCTGGCACAGTTCATGAACACGGGCATAAGTAAGAATTTCTAACAGGACACTCTTTCCATAAGGCTTCCTGTGACAGACGAACTAGTGCCTCTGCTGGGAGTGGTTTCCTGTTGGGTTACAAAGATCACCACATCTTTCACCCCACAATATTCTGCCAGGGCTCCAAGTAGTGGTAAGCAACACCTTTCACAGATTCATTCCTGGATATGGCCATCATTGTGATTGGGGAATGACCTGTTACCCTGTGGAATTCTGGCCCTAATTTCAGCATATAAAAGAGGAAATGACTCAATTGTGTAGGCCCAGGTCCAGGAAGGCTTCAGGGAAGTTCTGCATGCACAGCTGGCTGAATTCCTTGAGCCTTCCAGATCTTCTGAATTGGGAGACCTCCCAGTAAACCTCAGAAGCATTCTAGTAATAACTTGCTATTCTCCTTGATGCTCTGCCACTGGACCTCCCACTGATACTATGAAAACAAAATAAAGCTTCATTTCTGCCTGCCCAGACTAACCACCTGCTGATATCCATAAAGAGAATAATATAGTAGGTAGGGAAGCCATGCTTCCAATTGGGCTAGGTGGCCAGTTTCCCCACATGTGCTGACTGTATGGTGGTGGCATACATTCAATTGAGAAATCTCCTGCATTCTGTCCTATGCTGAATTTTAAGCCATAAACTAAAACCGTCCTCTTATCCATAAGAAGAAAACAGTGCAGAACTTCTTTCTGTATTCTCTTTCAGAATCCTAACTGCTCTAGGATGCTACTCCGTTTAATACTATCCTCCTCACACAGATATGTTTTTCTCTTCCCAGAATAACCCAACCAACTAATTTTTTCTTTGGAACAAGTTTTGTAGTTTTCAAAGTCCTCAAAAATTTTAATACTTTTCCACTATCTGCCACTCATCTACCCTACTCCACTGCTACCATATAAATTAGATCATATTTTACAGACTTGAGGACACTTGAATTTACATAATTTCTACTTGTGAGATTAGTGAATTTGTTTAACTCTTCAGTACAGAATTGACATACAATTCATTGCTGACTATCCACTCAAGGTGCCTTCATGGATAACAGCTATACTTTCTATCTGATCTTGGTCCACATTTCTCCTTGAATGCCCAGAGGGATCACAAGACATCCTCTGGTGAACCAAAAGCTGGCACAGTTCATGAACACGGGCATAAGTAAGAATTTCTAACAGGACACTCTTTCCATAAGGCTTCCTGTGACAGACGAACTAGTGCCTCTGCTGGGAGTGGTTTCCTGTTGGGTTACAAAGATCACCACATCTTTCACCCCACAATATTCTGCCACTTGGTGTGCCAGGACCTATTCATCCCTTCACCGTGCCCCAGGCTGTCTCAATGATCTCAGTTTCTTTAATATACTACCCCCTCCCCAACTAAGAAAGCAGGAAGGAAAAGAGTCATTTTCCTGCACCTCAGCACTTTAGGGACTCAGCTTATATTCCATTCCCACCCTCATTTTGAATGCATGTCCTCTCTTCAGATTGCTTTCATTTCTACCCTCTTACTCTGCTTTCTGTTCACCTTTCTCTGCTCAAACATTGTAATGTGCATTTTTATGGCCTAGTTGGATATCCATTCTAACTCTAGTTTGTGGATTTTATTCTCACCAACTCACTCTGAAAACTTGTGGGCCAGCTTTGACCCAACTCAGACTCCCAGAAACAATGTGACCGAGGGCCAGAGCTTTAGTCTCTGCTTCCATAGAAGATAAGGAGTTAGATTAAGACTATAAGTAAGAAAGACTTTAAGCAAGAAAGGACTATATTTGGCTTATATCTATAAAACAGTTTGCACTATGAATAATACTGGATGTTTCTTTGAATCAAGCTCTTGATCAGAGATGATGGCACAAATTATTTTCTCATCTTCAGTTTCTTAGTGTTCAGACCTCAAATGTAAACACATACACACACACACACAAGGTATTTCCTTCTATATATCACCCTGGGAAGTTAATTAAATAGATACTGAACTTGATTTTTCTTAAACCGCACTAAGAAAACCCTTAAATGGAGTCTTAATTGTCTGTGAGATCACATCGTGGATTTAACAAAGAAATTCTCCTTAAATATGAAAACTTTATTTTTCCTCACCTATGGTGTGAATATTTCTATAAATCCCAGCTTGAATATAAATTTAAAATCCAAAAGAAAACATTTTCTTGTGAATTAAACACTTTCTTAGTATAATTAGACTTGAACTACCACAGATATACTTCATCATTCATAATACAATAATAAACTAAAACCCCAAGAAACTATGGAAAATACTCTTTTGTTTTGGACCTGCTTTCTCTATGTCGTTCTCTTAAGCATCAGTACCTTTATATTCTTCACATCTTTCTCCTTCAATCTAATCTATCTAATCCAGTGTTTCTAAAATTCTAATTTGAATACAAATCACCTCAGTATCTTGTTGAACTACAGGTGCTAATCAGAAGGCCTGGGATGGGCTTGAGATTCTGTGATTCCAATAAGTGCTTAGGTGATACTGATGCTGATGGTTGCAGACCACACTTTGAGTAGCAACTATTTAATCATTTTATCTGTATTACCTAATAAGGCATGAGAAGTATCTCTCTCCTCTCAGAGGTTGGTATTTTTTCAGGTAATAAAGAAGAAGCCAAGTAAGAGATCTCTCCTTATGGAACTTTGGATAGCAGCTGTAGCTCATGGGAGCCTAGAGTCAATTGCAGTGGCAACCCTGAACTTCCTCTTAAGTGTTATGGCCAGGGAAACAGATACTCCAGTGGGCCAATTTTATGGGGTCATTCTGATGTCATGCAGATAAAGATGCTTTTGTAAGCTAAACCATATGATGTTCTTATCATAATAGCTAGTGACTATTTCAGAACAGTTTGTTTGATTTCATTGTTACAGCAGATAGTCACTGTAGTGGCTTTGACTTTTCCATGATGCTGGAAACTTACATCCTTTGCATACTGATGCAAAGTAGAAAAGGAATAACTATAGAGCCTTGTGAAATGCAAGACACATACATGTCTTCATATTCAGTTGGTTTTTTAAATCAAAATTGTAAATTTTTCTTAAACCGCACTAAGAAAACCCTTAAATGGAGTCTTAATTGTCTGTGAGATCACATCGTGGATTTAACAAAGAAATTCTCCTTAAATATGAAAACTTTATTTTTCCTCACCTATGGTGTGAATATTTCTATAAATCCCAGCTTGAATATAAATTTAAAATCCAAAAGAAAACATTTTCTTGTGAATTAAACACTTTCTTAGTATAATTAGACTTGAACTACCACAGATATACTTCATCATTCATAATACAATAATAAACTAAAACCCCAAGAAACTATGGAAAATACTCTTTTGTTTTGGACCTGCTTTCTCTATGTCGTTCTCTTAAGCATCAGTACCTTTATATTCTTCACATCTTTCTCCTTCAATCTAATCTATCTAATCCAGTGTTTCTAAAATTCTAATTTGAATACAAATCACCTCAGTATCTTGTTGAACTACAGGTGCTAATCAGAAGGCCTGGGATGGGCTTGAGATTCTGTGATTCCAATAAGTGCTTAGGTGATACTGATGCTGATGGTTGCAGACCACACTTTGAGTAGCAACTATTTAATCATTTTATCTGTATTACCTAATAAGGCATGAGAAGTATCTCTCCTCTCAGAGGTTGGTATTTTTTCAGGTAATAAAGAAGAAGCCAAGTAAGAGATCTCTCCTTATGGAACTTTGGATAGCAGCTGTAGCTCAT
This sequence comes from Tragulus kanchil, assembly GCA_022376925.1. Taxonomy (NCBI): domain Eukaryota; kingdom Metazoa; phylum Chordata; class Mammalia; order Artiodactyla; family Tragulidae; genus Tragulus; species Tragulus kanchil. The sequence continues at coordinate 53,037,264 of JAIOJX010000004.1, forward strand.
GGGAGCCTAGAGTCAATTGCAGTGGCAACCCTGAACTTCCTCTTAAGTGTTATGGCCAGGGAAACAGATACTCCAGTGGGCCAATTTTATGGGGTCATTCTGATGTCATGCAGATAAAGATGCTTTTGTAAGCTAAACCATATGATGTTCTTATCATAATAGCTAGTGACTATTTCAGAACAGTTTGTTTGATTTCATTGTTACAGCAGATAGTCACTGTAGTGGCTTTGACTTTTCCATGATGCTGGAAACTTACATCCTTTGCATACTGATGCAAAGTAGAAAAGGAATAACTATAGAGCCTTGTGAAATGCAAGACACATACATGTCTTCATATTCAGTTGGTTTTTTAAATCAAAATTGTAAATTTTGATAAAAGAAACATGTTTCCCCACAATGGCCTAAGATGAGCAGCACTTCTCTGATAAGTAATCAATATTTGGGGTCATTTCAAAATCTTTTCAAGTCTTCTAGGCTAGATCAGTCCAACTTAAATCTTAAAAACAGAAACCTTAAAATCCATCTTGTTTCAATATCCCATTTAATTGCACTTATATAGCAAAAGCATGTGCACACAGGCTTGAATATCTCTTAGCATCTGCTGGAGAAGAAGGGAAAAATTAATTTCACATGCAAACCACTAGGAACAAAACAAAACAAAACAAAACATGACTTAGAGGCAAGATTAAAAATGGCAACAGACTACAATCTGGGTCTAGATACCATCTAGAGAAACAGTGACACATCCATGTTTTTCACACTGCACCGCTCTGTGTTGTGAAATTGCCTAGGTCTTTCCGCGTACTGGCTACTTTGTGAGTGGTTGAGTAAATTTATCATCTCAGTGTCATATGAGCTCACTGTTGGCACTGTTTCAAGAAATCTCATTATTTTTTGATGTCTATGATGGATTAAAGATGAGAATATTGCTGGCCTAAGGGTTCGTTAGCCCGGCCTGTCATATTTGTCAGCTACAAAGCATCTCTGCCAAAGGGTTAGGAGGGCGTTTGGGATAGTGGGCCATTAAAACGCAGTTCCATTACTTACACTCAGTTAGACTGAGGAAATGGAGGGTAACAAGTGTGAGAGTTGTCCCAGGGGATCCATTTTCTTTGTTCCACACCCGAAAAGAAAAAATCAAGATGACAGGAGAAACAGCAAGAAGCTCTCTCAACATGGGATGGCCACATCTTGTAATTTCTCACTGTGGGTGAAAAGTGCTTGTTTGGATAACCTCACAGGCAACTCTGAGAGTTCTGTGGCCAGGCAACATCCTGCATGATCATTCCTAATTATAACAGTGAACTGACCTTAGATGTCTCTCTCTGGCCTCTTGGAGGCAGAACTAGGCTGTCTGAAGTCTTCCAAATCCTAAGAACAAAGACTACTGTGGCATATGTTGAGAACAACAGTGATGCATCATGATTTGGTGTATTCAAAATATTCTTAAGAATATTTTAAATGGATAATAGCCTAGTGTAAAAGACTATCATATTTACACGTTTTCAGAAATGTCATGTAGTACAAGGTAAAGCAACTGATATCTACAGTGTTACTGAAAAATTGATGCTTTTTTTCACAGTAATGCTATTTGAGCTTATTTACTTTCATGATATGTAGGAGATATTACTTATGGACCAAACTACCCAGGCATATATGTACCTTTGGAAATTTCATGCCTGAAGTCCAATGTTTATTGCACCAAGTACTTTAGAAGCTAATAGACTGTGGCAAAACAATAATAATACAAACCCATTTCTTGCTTTTATCAAGTTTAAAAGTTAATATGGTGACAGACATTAAATACTTCTACAAACAAATATATATCATTTATTTTGTTTGATTCATTTTAAAGTGTTTGTTAATCTACTACTGAGAATTCCCTTGTGGTCCAGTGGTTAAGACTCATCACTTTCACTTCCGTGGGCTTGGCATTCAATCTTTGGTCAGGGTACTATGATGGCCAAGTAGATGGACAAGCAATGGAAACAATGACAGACTTTATTTTCTGGGCTCCAAAATCATTGCAGATGGTGACTGCAGCCATTAAATTAAAAGATGCTTGCTCCTTGAAAGAAAAGTTATGACAAATCTAGACACCTTATTAAAAAGCAGAGACATCACTTTGCCAGTAAATGTCAGTAGAGTCAAAACTATGGTTTTCTCAGTAGTCATGTATGTATGTTAGAACTGGACCATAAAGAAGGCTGAGTGCTGAAGAACTGATGTCTTTGAATTGTGGTGTTGGAGAAGACTCTTGAAAGTCCCTTGGGAAAATTGGACAGCTTCTAACCCTAACCCTAACCCTAACCCAACAAATGGTGCTGGGAAAATTGGACAGCTACATGCAAGAAAATGAAGTTGGAACATACCCTGACACCATACACTAAGATCAACTCAAAATGGATTAAAGACTTAAATGTAAGGCCAGAAACCATCAAACTCTTAGAGGAGAATATAGGCAAAACCCTCAAGGACATCAATCAAAGCAAGATCTTCTCTGACCCACCTACTAGAATAGTGGAACTAAAAAGACAAATGAACATGTGGGACCTAATGAAACTTAAAAGCTTTTGTACAGCTAAAGAAATTACAAAAAAGCTGAACAGACAGCCCGCAGAGTGGGAGAAAATCATAGCAAATGAAACAACAGACAAAGAATTAATCTCCAAAATCTACAAGCAACTCAGACAACTCAGCACTGGAAAAACGAACAACCCAATGAAAAAATGGGAAAAGGACCTAAACAGACACCTCTCCAAAGATGACATACAGATGGCCCAAAAACACATGAAACGATGCTCGACCACTATATGTACCTTTGGAAATTTCATGCCTGAAGTCCAATGTTTATTGCACCAAGTACTTTAGAAGCTAATAGACTGTGGCAAAACAATAATAATACAAACCCATTTCTTGCTTTTATCAAGTTTAAAAGTTAATATGGTGACAGACATTAAATACTTCTACAAACAAATATATATCATTTATTTTGTTTGATTCATTTTAAAGTGTTTGTTAATCTACTACTGAGAATTCCCTTGTGGTCCAGTGGTTAAGACTCATCACTTTCACTTCCGTGGGCTTGGCATTCAATCTTTGGTCAGGGTACTATGATGGCCAAGTAGATGGACAAGCAATGGAAACAATGACAGACTTTATTTTCTGGGCTCCAAAATCATTGCAGATGGTGACTGCAGCCATTAAATTAAAAGATGCTTGCTCCTTGAAAGAAAAGTTATGACAAATCTAGACACCTTATTAAAAAGCAGAGACATCACTTTGCCAGTAAATGTCAGTAGAGTCAAAACTATGGTTTTCTCAGTAGTCATGTATGTATGTTAGAACTGGACCATAAAGAAGGCTGAGTGCTGAAGAACTGATGTCTTTGAATTGTGGTGTTGGAGAAGACTCTTGAAAGTCCCTTGGGAAAATTGGACAGCTTCTAACCCTAACCCTAACCCTAACCCAACAAATGGTGCTGGGAAAATTGGACAGCTACATGCAAGAAAATGAAGTTGGAACATACCCTGACACCATACACTAAGATCAACTCAAAATGGATTAAAGACTTAAATGTAAGGCCAGAAACCATCAAACTCTTAGAGGAGAATATAGGCAAAACCCTCAAGGACATCAATCAAAGCAAGATCTTCTCTGACCCACCTACTAGAATAGTGGAACTAAAAAGACAAATGAACATGTGGGACCTAATGAAACTTAAAAGCTTTTGTACAGCTAAAGAAATTACAAAAAAGCTGAACAGACAGCCCGCAGAGTGGGAGAAAATCATAGCAAATGAAACAACAGACAAAGAATTAATCTCCAAAATCTACAAGCAACTCAGACAACTCAGCACTGGAAAAACGAACAACCCAATGAAAAAATGGGAAAAGGACCTAAACAGACACCTCTCCAAAGATGACATACAGATGGCCCAAAAACACATGAAACGATGCTCAACTTCACTAATAATTAGAGAAATGCAAATCAAAACTACAATGAGATATCACCTCACACCCGTCAGAATGGCCATCATCCACAAATCGACAGACAATAAATGCTGGAGAGGCTGCGGAGAAAAGGGAACACTCCTGCATTGCTGGTGGGAGTGTAAATTGATTCAGCCTCTATGGAAGACAGTCTGGAGATTTCTTAAAAAACTAAAAATAGAAGCACCCTATGACCCAGCAATCCCACTCTTAGGCTTATACCCTGACAAAATCAAAACTGAAAGAAGCACCTGTACCCCAATGTTCATTGCAGCTCTCTATACAATAGCTAGAACATGGAAGCAACCTAGATGTCCATCGACGAATGAATGGATCCAGAAGCTCTGGTACATATATACAATGGAATACTACACAGCTGTAAAGAGAAATGCAGAAGAATCAGCCCTCATGAGGTGGCTGGATCTAGAACGTATCCTAAAAAGTGAAGTCAGTCAGAAAGAGAAGGACAAATACAGTATATTAACACATATATATGGAATCTAGTAGGATGGTGATGATGGCACATGCAGTGAAGCGACAGAAAGACAGACATGGACAGTGGACATATGGACATTGTGGGGAAGGAACAGTGGGTGAGAGGCATAAAGGAAGTAGCATGAAGGCCTGTACTATCATAAGTGAAGAAAATAGCTCTAGTCATTGCTCTGTGAGAAAAGGGGATCCTTCAGGGGTGCTGTATGATAGCCGGGAGGGGAGGGAAGGAGGGGATATACATATGACTAATCTGAGAACATACATATCTGTAAACAACAAAACTCTGTAAAAGTTAAAAGTAAAATAAAGGTTTAAAAAAAAAAGAAAGTCCCTTGGACTGCACGGAGATCAAACCAGTCAATCCTAAAGGAAATCAACCCTGAATATTCATTGGAAAGACTGATGCTGAAGCTGAAGTTCCAATACTTTGGCCACCCAATGCGAAGAGAGAACTCATTGGAAAAGACCCTGATGTTGGGGAAAATAGAAGGCAGAAGGAAAAGGGGACAACAGAGGACGAGACAGTTGGATGGCATCACTGAGTTAATAGACATGAGTTTCAGCAAGCTCCTAGAGATGGTGAAGGACAGGGAAGCTGGATGTTCCACAGTCCATGGAGTCACAAAGAGGCAGACATGACTGAGTGACTAAACTGAATCTGCTATTTGCAAGATTCTGGATGAGACAGACATGATAAAACAGTCCCATGGCCTACATGATGTTTAGAGTCTTATGAGAGAAAGACATGCAAAAATATAACAGTTTATAACACATTGTATGAAACTAAGATTTAGAAGATTCCCTACCCTTCCTCTTCTACCATTCTCTTCCTTTCCTTCAACTTAATTTTTCGACAAATTATTGAATAATGTATATTTGGGACTATATGCTAAGTATAGTCCAGATAGTTCAATTTCTCACTGATTATGTGCTGCTGTACCTCACTGATTAGGTATAGTGCTGATTATTTCACATTCATTAACTCAAGCAACTCTAAAAATGGTAGTTATTATTCTCATTTTATTGATGAAGAAATTGCAACTCAGAAAGTATGTTTTGTCCATGTAATCAAGTGGAAATGTTGACTTCTGAGAAATGTCTGTGTGAATTTATGGTGTGAGTCCTTATCCTCTATAAAATTATATAGACAATCTGCATTGTGAGATGTTTGTCAGGGAAAACATGACTGTTAGCAAAAAATAAATAAGATAAATTATTTCTAAAAACTAAAACTATTTGCCCAAACATTTTTTTACTCAATTTTAGCTCATTAACAGTGTCCCCAAATCAATTAAATAACACTAACAATTTTTAAAAATATTATGCAACAGTGCCTTTTGTTAAATACTACTACAAAATAGCACATATTTCTATATATACGTGCATGCTCAGTAGCTCAGTCTGTCTGACTGTTTGCAGCCCAATGAACTGCAGTACTCCAGTCTCCTCTGTCCATGGAATTTTCCAGGCAAGAATGCTGGAGTGGGTTGCATTGCCCCCCTCCAGGGAATCTTCCCCACTCAGGATTAGAACCCACATCTCCTATCTCTCCTGCATTAGTAGGCAGATTGCTTATCACAGAGCCATCTAGAAAGCCTGTGTGTGTCTATATATATTGATGTAAAAAAAAACTTGAGTAAAAAATATTTTTATCATTCAAATTTTAGCTCTGGATTCAGTTTCATGCATCCAGTGTTTCGAAAATTCAATTCCACTATACCAGCCTCCAGATTAATCTTCCTAAAGCTTTGTTTTGCTCATCTACCCTTTATTCAAATCCATTCTATAGTGTATCCCATCTCCATCCCTTGAGTCCTTTTTATGTGACCTCTGGCTATAGGACAAAATATAGAAGAGCAAAGAAAGAGTATTTCAGTTCCCAGAATTGTTTCTCATAATATTCTCATGAGTTTGAAGACTCCTGAGTACAATGACCATGTATTATTTCTTTGAATTATCCCTGAAATATCTTGCATAGTACCTTAAACATAATATGCCCTCATTAGCACTGGAAATTATTTGCCTTTTTAATACTTGTTATTTGTATTTTAAGTCACATTATTTTTAAAACACTAGTTATTTGGAAGCAAACATATTCAGGAATTAGGATTATTTCACATTCATTAACTCAAGCAACTCAAAAAATGGTAGTTATTATTCTCATTTTATTGATGAAGAAATTGCAACTCAGAAAGTATGTTTTGTCCATGTAATCAAGTGGAAATGTTGACTTCTGAGAAATGTCTGTGTGAATTTATGGTGTGAGTCCTTATCCTCTATAAAATTATATAGACAATCTGCATTGTGAGATGTTTGTCAGGGAAAACATGACTGTTAGCAAAAAATAAATAAGATAAATTATTTCTAAAAACTAAAACTATTTGCCCAAACATTTTTACTCAATTTTAGCTCATTAACAGTGTCCCCAAATCAATTAAATAACACTAACAATTTTTAAAAATATTATGCAACAGTGCCTTTTGTTAAATACTACTACAAAATAGCACATATTTCTATATATACGTGCATGCTCAGTAGCTCAGTCTGTCTGACTGTTTGCAGCCCAATGAACTGCAGTACTCCAGTCTCCTCTGTCCATGGAATTTTCCAGGCAAGAATGCTGGAGTGGGTTGCATTGCCCCCCTCCAGGGAATCTTCCCCACTCAGGATTAGAACCCACATCTCCTATCTCTCCTGCATTAGTAGGCAGATTGCTTATCACAGAGCCATCTAGAAAGCCTGTGTGTGTCTATATATATTGATGTAAAAAAAAACTTGAGTAAAAAATATTTTTATCATTCAAATTTTAGCTCTGGATTCAGTTTCATGCATCCAGTGTTTCGAAAATTCAATTCCACTATACCAGCCTCCAGATTAATCTTCCTAAAGCTTTGTTTTGCTCATCTACCCTTTATTCAAATCCATTCTATAGTGTATCCCATCTCCATCCCTTGAGTCCTTTTTATGTGACCTCTGGCTATAGGACAAAATATAGAAGAGCAAAGAAAGAGTATTTCAGTTCCCAGAATTGTTTCTCATAATATTCTCATGAGTTTGAAGACTCCTGAGTACAATGACCATGTATTATTTCTTTGAATTATCCCTGAAATATCTTGCATAGTACCTTAAACATAATATGCCCTCATTAGCACTGGAAATTATTTGCCTTTTTAATACTTGTTATTTGTATTTTAAGTCACATTATTTTTAAAACACTAGTTATTTGGAAGCAAACATATTCAGGAATTAGGATCATTAATCACATCATTTAAAAACATTAATGTACTTTTAATATTTATGCATTTTTCTGTGTAATGTCATGTTCTATTGCATTTTCGAAATTCACTTTTAGCTATCCAAACTTTTCTAAGAATAGGAGAACACCTGCTGTGTTGGCACTAGTAGATTTATTGAAGCTTGGAATTTTATACAACAGAAACACTGTGTTTTTTCTCCCCTTAGACAACTGGGCTATTGTTTTTAAATACAATCCAGTCACACCACTCTTTAAGTGGCCCAGAACTATCCCCTCAGGGATGTTTTTTTCCCTGAGAATACTGAGAATTCAGTAATTTCCTGTATTTTCCTCCAATTGCTACAAACTGTCTTGCCATTTTATTAATTTCCCATTGAAAAATGAGAACTTATAAAAATCTGACATTTATGGTTTCTTAATTTATTTACTTTTATAAAGCAAAATGTGGTTATATTAATGTCTATAATATAATGTTATAGATAAAAGAATACAACGAACAACAAACCGAAAATTTGTTGAAAATATGCTAAAAATTTTCTTACCAAGATAAAATAGCTATATTTCTGAAAATATTTAAATGTGGCAAAAATGCTGAGTTTAGACACATTCCCTGGCATTATCTGAAAAAGAATTCAGAAAAACTTAAGAAAAGGAAAAAAGAAAGTGTCATTGTGCTTAAAGTAACATTTTCATACAATGACACAGAAAAGAAGTTAAAAACTTTTGAGTCTAAGACTACTCTGAATCTTGCTTATTTTTTAAAAAACAAAACTAAAAATTGTTAAATAGTGGAGGATGAAACTGTCTTATACTCATAAATTAATATAATTAGAATAGTCATTTCATTTTGTATGATATTATTTTAAAGATATTACCTGAATATTCAGCATTTATACTTACAGAATTATTATGAAAGTTGCTTGCTTAAAGCTCATGAAAAATGTCTACTGTAATAATTGCATCTTATTCATGAATGTTATCTATAATGGACACAGTGCATAGTTAATAAGCTTCTAGGAAATCTCGACTGGCAAGATAAGGTCTTGAGCCCTTAATTCAAAGACTAAGATAAAATTACTGCTTTCTAAAGCTGGGATCATTAAAATAGGAAGTTGTTACTTTCTAATAATTGAACAGATGAATGAATGAATGAAGAATTCTGAAGTTATCCATCTCTTTTGTACATTTCACTTAAGTTCTACACATAAATTGCGTGCACAATACAACATGTAAGCCCTTTTAAAACTCTGATTCTCTCTTTGTATTTTGTGGCCAAAAGCTGTTACTTTATTTATGACATCCCAGAAGCACTATGAAAGCCACTTGAATTAAGTCACACAGTTGTCTCTAGTTCTTCTCCAAACTCATTGATTAAAAGCCAGATGGTCATCTATCCAAACATATTAGGAAATTGATTGTTCTTTTCTTTGTTTTGCACCTATAATGACTCCATAGTTACCCATAAGACTCTGGAGTATAAATATCTAAATTATCATTCTCCCATTCTACTATTTATTCTTGGTTAGTAATATAAAGCAGAACATTTTTCTTTTATTTGTATATTTTTATATTTCAATTATATATAGTAATAGATTAAAACATTAAAATATCAAGTGAAACATATCAGCTACACAAATGGTAGCAGCAATTAGTCCTTCTAAGAGGGAAAATTTGCATGAAACCTAAAAGGAAAGGGAAAAAAATGTTAAATAGGACTTAATAGATTTTACTTCAAGCTGTCTAAATGAGTAATGAGTGTAATGAAATGACCCTTAATATACTCAGTGAATGTTCATCAATCACTTCCTAACGTCTCTGTAACTACAAATCAGTAGCTTATTTTTGATAGCAAATTGTTTGAGGGATCAGGTGCACAGTGATAGCATGATAGCACTTTGAAACCAAAGTAATAGCAAGTAACTCTATATAGAAGTGGATATGTCTTGTATGCAGACAGCATTGATGAAGTTGGGGAAATGAGACTGAAGGAAGTGATTGATCCAACAAATGAAAATGTCTACTGTAATAATTGCATCTTATTCATGAATGTTATCTATAATGGACACAGTGCATAGTTAATAAGCTTCTAGGAAATCTCGACTGGCAAGATAAGGTCTTGAGCCCTTAATTCAAAGACTAAGATAAAATTACTGCTTTCTAAAGCTGGGATCATTAAAATAGGAAGTTGTTACTTTCTAATAATTGAACAGATGAATGAATGAATGAAGAATTCTGAAGTTATCCATCTCTTTTGTACATTTCACTTAAGTTCTACACATAAATTGCGTGCACAATACAACATGTAAGCCCTTTTAAAACTCTGATTCTCTCTTTGTATTTTGTGGCCAAAAGCTGTTACTTTATTTATGACATCCCAGAAGCACTATGAAAGCCACTTGAATTAAGTCACACAGTTGTCTCTAGTTCTTCTCCAAACTCATTGATTAAAAGCCAGATGGTCATCTATCCAAACATATTAGGAAATTGATTGTTCTTTTCTTTGTTTTGCACCTATAATGACTCCATAGTTACCCATAAGACTCTGGAGTATAAATATCTAAATTATCATTCTCCCATTCTACTATTTATTCTTGGTTAGTAATATAAAGCAGAACATTTTTCTTTTATTTGTATATTTTTATATTTCAATTATATATAGTAATAGATTAAAACATTAAAATATCAAGTGAAACATATCAGCTACACAAATGGTAGCAGCAATTAGTCCTTCTAAGAGGGAAAATTTGCATGAAACCTAAAAGGAAAGGGAAAAAAATGTTAAATAGGACTTAATAGATTTTACTTCAAGCTGTCTAAATGAGTAATGAGTGTAATGAAATGACCCTTAATATACTCAGTGAATGTTCATCAATCACTTCCTAACGTCTCTGTAACTACAAATCAGTAGCTTATTTTTGATAGCAAATTGTTTGAGGGATCAGGTGCACAGTGATAGCATGATAGCACTTTGAAACCAAAGTAATAGCAAGTAACTCTATATAGAAGTGGATATGTCTTGTATGCAGACAGCATTGATGAAGTTGGGGAAATGAGACTGAAGGAAGTGATTGATCCAACAAAGGAAGTTTCTATATCTTGCTAAATTATATCGTAGGTAGTGTGAAAACCTGAGAGTAGCATCTTACTGAAACCAGTCTTCAAGGGTATCATTAAAGATGGGAAAAAGATATTCAACAGCGGGGAAGGAAGACCACTAAGATACAAGTTTGGAAATGATGCAAAAAGTAGATACTTGACAGTGACCCTACACCCAAAGTATTATAACAGACTCTTCAAGTAACATATTTAGTTCAGAAGCCACTCTGAGATCACTAGTATACTAAAAACAAGTCATTTCAAATTGCTTTACTTCCTCCTTTGTTGAGTTTGTCTCGGTTGAGAGAGAAGCAGTGCTTGATTAGCAGGTCTCATTTAAAATTTTGGAGTCAGGAAATATGGGGAAGGATGACAGACTGACCTCTAAGAGACTGCCAAGCAGAATGAATCAGACACTTTTCTCAGTAACTGGAAGTCACTCAGTTGTAGTACTCTTTGAGACTCCATGGACTATAACCTTCCAGGTCCCTCTGCCCATGGAATTCTCCAGGCAAGAATACAGGAGTCAGTTGCCATGCCCTCCTCCAGGATTCCTTCCACCCCAGGGATTGAACCCTGGTCTCCTTGCAGGCAAATTCTTTACCAGCTGAGCTACCGGAGAAGCCTGATAAAGATCAAATATTAGTGCTGTCTCAGAACTGAGATAGTGTTTCACAAAGTCACATTGGGAATCACAATTCACTCTTCAAAGAACTGTAGTTTAGCAAAGTGTCTGGAAACTAGTTCATGAAGTCCTGTTCTTGATAAGGTTTAAATCCTAGTTTTTTTTTTTTTCCCACTTCATATTTATGCATTTTAATAAATTTATATCAAAGGCTCATTAAGGTTAGAAATGAATTAGTTCAACTTGAAGTATCAAGTCACCTTACTTTTTTTATAAACAGCATCATCTCTAAATATTTCAAGATGGAATACTTTTCTACTAGATTTTACTGCAATAGGAGCTAGAAATGAACAATAATCGTTCAATGATGTTTATGTCCCAGTTTCTTATCAGTTACAGAGGTTTGGGGATTTCTAGGGTATTGTAAAGAATTTCAAATATATTGGTATATGTGTGTGTGTGTGTGTGTGCACTCAGTCACATCTGATTTTTCACAACCCCATGGTCTGTAGCTAGCCAGGCTCCTCTGTCCATAGAATTTTCTAGGCAAGAATACTGGAATGGGTTGTCATTTCCTGCTCCAGGGGATCTTCCCAACCTAGGGATCAAGCCCACCTCTTCTGCATCTCCTGCATTGGCAGGCAGGTTCTTTATCACTGTACCACTTGGGAAACCCCATATTTATATATGGGAAGGATTAATTGAGAGAGATCATGAAAAGCACGTAAGATTTTGGTTCCTGAATGGAAAATATGCTTGAAAATAAAGCAATTAATTTACACAAATTAGCCCTAATTTTATCTATATGCAAAACACAGTGTCATCTTTTGGATTCTAATTTGCTTGATTAAATTTTGCTAAACAAAATATGCGGACATCAGTAATTTCTTTTTTTTTAATTTTATTTTACTTACAGACTGACCTCTAAGAGACTGCCAAGCAGAATGAATCAGACACTTTTCTCAGTAACTGGAAGTCACTCAGTTGTAGTACTCTTTGAGACTCCATGGACTATAACCTTCCAGGTCCCTCTGCCCATGGAATTCTCCAGGCAAGAATACAGGAGTCAGTTGCCATGCCCTCCTCCAGGGGATCTTCCACCCCAGGGATTGAACCCTGGTCTCCTTGCAGGCAAATTCTTTACCAGCTGAGCTACCGGAGAAGCCTGATAAAGATCAAATATTAGTGCTGTCTCAGAACTGAGATAGTGTTTCACAAAGTCACATTGGGAATCACAATTCACTCTTCAAAGAACTGTAGTTTAGCAAAGTGTCTGGAAACTAGTTCATGAAGTCCTGTTCTTGATAAGGTTTAAATCCTAGTTTTTTTTTTTTTTCCCACTTCATATTTATGCATTTTAATAAATTTATATCAAAGGCTCATTAAGGTTAGAAATGAATTAGTTCAACTTGAAGTATCAAGTCACCTTACTTTTTTTATAAACAGCATCATCTCTAAATATTTCAAGATGGAATACTTTTCTACTAGATTTTACTGCAATAGGAGCTAGAAATGAACAATAATCGTTCAATGATGTTTATGTCCCAGTTTCTTATCAGTTACAGAGGTTTGGGGATTTCTAGGGTATTGTAAAGAATTTCAAATATATTGGTATATGTGTGTGTGTGTGTGTGTGCACTCAGTCACATCTGATTTTTCACAACCCCATGGTCTGTAGCTAGCCAGGCTCCTCTGTCCATAGAATTTTCTAGGCAAGAATACTGGAATGGGTTGTCATTTCCTGCTCCAGGGGATCTTCCCAACCTAGGGATCAAGCCCACCTCTTCTGCATCTCCTGCATTGGCAGGCAGGTTCTTTATCACTGTACCACTTGGGAAACCCCATATTTATATATGGGAAGGATTAATTGAGAGAGATCATGAAAAGCACGTAAGATTTTGGTTCCTGAATGGAAAATATGCTTGAAAATAAAGCAATTAATTTACACAAATTAGCCCTAATTTTATCTATATGCAAAACACAGTGTCATCTTTTGGATTCTAATTTGCTTGATTAAATTTTGCTAAACAAAATATGCGGACATCAGTAATTTCTTTTTTTTTAATTTTATTTTACTTATCCAGTGTTTTGTTGTTTATAGATATTTATAATCCCAGATTAGTCATATGTATATCCCTGGCTCCCATCCCTCCTCCACCCACCTCCCAGTACCCATCCCCGCCCCCCCTCATCCCATTCTTCCAGGCCGTCTCACAGAGCCCCTGCAGGATCCCCTATTCCCACAGCACAATGACAATAGCTATCTTTTTCACATATGATAATATAGGTTTCCATGTTACTTACTCTACGCCTCCCACCCCCTGTTCACTCCCCACAATGTCCATACGTCTGTTCTCTATGTCTGTTTTTCCAACGCTTCACTGTGTGTGTTATCATTACCAGCTTACTAGATTCCGTGTGTATGTGTTAGTATGCTGTACTTGCCTTTCTCTTTTTGACTTACTTCACTTTTTATAATAGGTTCTAGATCCAGCCACCTCATTAGGACTGGTTCTTCTGCATTTCTTTTTATGGCTTAGAGTATTCCATTGATTATATGTACCATAGTTTCTTTATCCATTTATTTGCTGATGGACATCTAGGTTTCTTCCATGTTCTAGCTATTGTATAGAGAGCTACAATGAACACTGGGGTACAGGTGCTTCTTTCAGTTTTGATTTAATCAGGGTATAAGCCTAATAGTGGAATTGTTGGGTCGTATGGTGTTTCTATTTTTAGTTTTTTAAGGAATCTAGTAATTTCTTAAGGAGCATTTTGAGAAAAGCATGAATATAAAAAGACTGGATAAATGCCCAATAATCAAGCCAAACATATTTGCATTTAAATAGTGTTAAATTTCCTCACTTTTGAATAAAATAATAAATACAATGAATAAGTGCCTACATATAAATCAAGCTTTTTTTCAAGCTTTTTTAAGAAAGAATATTTTATTAACTCAAATTTATCACATTAGGATGAAATGGAAATATTAGACACTACTAAATTTAATTTGAAGCTTTTATTTTCAATGAAAAAAGAAAACTATTAAATTTTATCTATATGCAAAACACAGTGTACTTTTGGATTCTAATTTGCTTGATAATTTTGCTAAACAAAATATGGACATCAGTAATTTCTTTTTAATTTTATTTTACTTATCCAGTGTTTTGTTGTTTATAGATATTTATAATCCCAGATTAGTCATATGTATATCCCTGGCTCCCATCCCTCCTCCACCCACCTCCCAGTACCCATCCCCGCCCCCCCTCATCCCATTCTTCCAGGCCGTCTCACAGAGCCCCTGCAGGATCCCCTATTCCCACAGCACAATGACAATAGCTATCTTTTTCACATATGATAATATAGGTTTCCATGTTACTTACTCTACGCCTCCCACCCCCTGTTCACTCCCCACAATGTCCATACGTCTGTTCTCTATGTCTGTTTTTCCAACGCTTCACTGTGTGTGTTATCATTACCAGCTTACTAGATTCCGTGTGTATGTGTTAGTATGCTGTACTTGCCTTTCTCTTTTTGACTTACTTCACTTTTTATAATAGGTTCTAGATCCAGCCACCTCATTAGGACTGGTTCTTCTGCATTTCTTTTTATGGCTTAGAGTATTCCATTGATTATATGTACCATAGTTTCTTTATCCATTTATTTGCTGATGGACATCTAGGTTTCTTCCATGTTCTAGCTATTGTATAGAGAGCTACAATGAACACTGGGGTACAGGTGCTTCTTTCAGTTTTGATTTAATCAGGGTATAAGCCTAATAGTGGAATTGTTGGGTCGTATGGTGTTTCTATTTTTAGTTTTTTAAGGAATCTAGTAATTTCTTAAGGAGCATTTTGAGAAAAGCATGAATATAAAAAGACTGGATAAATGCCCAATAATCAAGCCAAACATATTTGCATTTAAATAGTGTTAAATTTCCTCACTTTTGAATAAAATAATAAATACAATGAATAAGTGCCTACATATAAATCAAGCTTTTTTTCAAGCTTTTTTAAGAAAGAATATTTTATTAACTCAAATTTATCACATTAGGATGAAATGGAAATATTAGACACTACTAAATTTAATTTGAAGCTCATATTTCTAGACTTTGTCAACGAATGTAAATCTAATTATTTATTGCCATGTGTGCATAATATCACTGCTTGTTGCTTAGGCCGTGATCTAAATGCAGGGTATGGAGTAAGGTTGGGCTCACTTTTTTTTTTTTTTTTTTACTTTTCATCTTTATTTAGATATAAAGCAGACCCAAGCCACGACTTACAAGTAATTTACATTATGTAAGTTTTCCATTTGACTGGAGTGTGACAGTCTTGAGGAATTAATCTCACTCTTCTGTGTGGGTTCACTTTTAATTAGGAAGAACTATTTGAAGATGTCAAAAGACTAGGCTTGTGAGTTTCCTTAGCCTTTTTTTACTGTGGTGGAAAGAGAGTGAAGACCTCTCTTTTTCCTCTGGTTTGAGAGTAAGCATTGAGAAGAATATAGAGCAGCTTGAAGCACCTATTAGAACTTTAATAGTTCTAGCAGCTGCTAGAACTTTAATCTGCACACAAAAAAAAATTGATAATAGCTACACTAAAGAATCATAGCCCATTTAATATCCCTTTAAAAACCAAATAGCTTAGTTTCAGAAAATCTGTAAGAAGTAAGAGGTGCTGCCTGAGGTCTTGTTTATTACTTTTTTTATAATAGATGAATGTGAACAGTCAAGAGGAGAGATGCAAAATGGCAGAAAATGAAATTGTATTATAAAAATTAGCAATCATATAATTTTCTTTTACCTTTTATATAGTAACAGTATTTGATTATTTTCTCTTTCCAATCACTCTTTTCCTATTGTCTCTTCCTTATGCTTGCTCTTTACTTCTAGTGTTTTCCAATTTCTGTCTTTATACGGCTTCTTGTTTCACTTGACCTTCTCTCCCTATAAAATCTCACTATGCACATCTTTCCTTGTCTCCCATGCCTCCCTAAATCCTTTGTCTTCTGTCATTCACAGTGCTTTATTCCTTTGATTCCTCAATCTCTCCTTTGAACATTTAGTTCATCCTCTTGTTGTACAGGAGTATTGCCTCTACTCTACGGACATTGTTTCCTCAGAAGATCCAGGAAGTACCCATTTTCCCTCAGATCACTAGGCCTAGGGACAAGGTATTTCCTACTTTCTATTTTACCAATGGTCTCTTTCCCACTTTCATTAAAAACTCTTAGATCATAAAAGTATATCACCTGCCCTCTACTAAACCCTCAGTCATACCCTCAAATTCTGGGAATACTCTTTCGTATTACTATTTGTAAATTTTATATACATGTTACTTATTCTCCTGCACTCTGACCTCTGAATTACTTGAACTTCTCTAATGATGATTTTGTCCACTGTACGGATTTATTCACTCATTATATGTCCTAATTCCTGTCCTTTGGTTCTCTTCTAGCCTTACCCTGGACAGTATTTTCCTTACACTCACAAATGTTAAGCTCCTGTCAAGTTTACCAGTCCTTCCATGTTTTTAGATCCAATGGTTAGTATCCAGATCTCAATTTACTTGATCTATCGGCTGTGTTTTCCACAATTGACTACTTCTATCTCCTTGACGTACTTTGCGTCCTTGTGTTTCAGGACACCACAGACTACTGTGTAACACAGCAATCTTTTTTTCCCATCAGTTTTCTTTGCTGATTCTCTCTTCTCCCTAATCTCTAAGTGCTATAATGCCATTAGACTAAGCTCTAGGATTCTCTTGTCTGTTATATCTGCAGTCATTTCTTTGGTTCCCATCTAATCCCAAGTATTGTATCTGTAAGAAGTAAGAGGTGCTGCCTGAGGTCTTGTTTATTACTTTTTTTATAATAGATGAATGTGAACAGTCAAGAGGAGAGATGCAAAATGGCAGAAAATGAAATTGTATTATAAAAATTAGCAATCATATAATTTTCTTTTACCTTTTATATAGTAACAGTATTTGATTATTTTCTCTTTCCAATCACTCTTTTCCTATTGTCTCTTCCTTATGCTTGCTCTTTACTTCTAGTGTTTTCCAATTTCTGTCTTTATACGGCTTCTTGTTTCGCTTGACCTTCTCTCCCTATAAAATCTCACTATGCACATCTTTCCTTGTCTCCCATGCCTCCCTAAATCCTTTGTCTTCTGTCATTCACAGTGCTTTATTCCTTTGATTCCTCAATCTCTCCTTTGAACATTTAGTTCATCCTCTTGTTGTACAGGAGTATTGCCTCTACTCTACGGACATTGTTTCCTCAGAAGATCCAGGAAGTACCCATTTTCCCTCAGATCACTAGGCCTAGGGACAAGGTATTTCCTACTTTCTATTTTACCAATGGTCTCTTTCCCACTTTCATTAAAAACTCTTAGATCATAAAAGTATATCACCTGCCCTCTACTAAACCCTCAGTCATACCCTCAAATTCTGGGAATACTCTTTCGTATTACTATTTGTAAATTTTATATACATGTTACTTATTCTCCTGCACTCTGACCTCTGAATTACTTGAACTTCTCTAATGATGATTTTGTCCACTGTACGGATTTATTCACTCATTATATGTCCTAATTCCTGTCCTTTGGTTCTCTTCTAGCCTTACCCTGGACAGTATTTTCCTTACACTCACAAATGTTAAGCTCCTGTCAAGTTTACCAGTCCTTCCATGTTTTTAGATCCAATGGTTAGTATCCAGATCTCAATTTACTTGATCTATCGGCTGTGTTTTCCACAATTGACTACTTCTATCTCCTTGACGTACTTTGCGTCCTTGTGTTTCAGGACACCACAGACTACTGTGTAACACAGCAATCTTTTTTTCCCATCAGTTTTCTTTGCTGATTCTCTCTTCTCCCTAATCTCTAAGTGCTATAATGCCATTAGACTAAGCTCTAGGATTCTCTTGTCTGTTATATCTGCAGTCATTTCTTTGGTTCCCCATCTAATCCCAAGTATTGTATCTCTAGCTCAGCCATCTCAAATACCAGACTTACATATTTGGCTGCCCATTGGATGTCTCTATGTGAAACCCTGATATAGACAAAACTGAACCTGTAGGCTAGACACCCCATCTCAACTGATGGCTCTCTGTCTTCCAATTGCTTAGGTCAAAATCAATGTATGATCCCTCCCTTTCTATCACATCCCAACAATACCTGCTGATTCAACTTTGAAAACATTCAGAACTTGGCAATCCCTCATCCTTCAACTCCTGCTGCTTTGGTACATGTTACTATCTATTCTTCCTTGGATTAGTATAGTAGTTTTTATTGGTCTCTTTACTGTAACCCTTACTTCTTACTCTTTATTCTCAGTCACATGGTCAGCATGAATGTTTTAACTTGTAAATCAGACCATGACAGGATTCTACTCACATCTTATTAATGGTTCTCTATTTCTGAGTATAAGTCAGAGTTCTTAAGGTGGCCTACAGCTTTATGTCTTCTGCTTGTGTGTGAACATTTTATATAGTTGTCTGGGAAAATTAGGAAATATCTGGTTTTTTTTTTTTTTTCAGTTTATGTCCATAGTGAAAATGTATTATTTGTCATGTATCTGGAATATATTTTTTGAAATGGTTTCATTATCTCATTATATACATAATACAAAGATTTCTCAGGTGAACCAGTGGTAAGGAATCTGCTTGCCTCTGCAGGAGATGCAGGTTCAATCCCTGGGTTGGAAAGATCCCCTGGAGTAGGAAATGGTAACCTGCTTCAGTATTCTTGCCTGGAGAATCCCATTGACAGACAAGTCTGATGGGCTGCAGTCCATGGGGTCACAAAGAATTGAACGTAACTGAGCATGCACACACATATATGATATTAATGGATTCCTCACTCTCCTCTTTCTGATCTCCTTGGAGATCCAAAATTTTCCCACTTTCACTTTCTAATTTGTCCCTTTATATCTTTTCCTCTCTAGCTTCAGTACAGGAAATATGTTCAAATAACATTTCTGCTTTACAAAAGCTAACTCCAAAGAAGTAGGCACAATGTTTGTATACATCTTAAATGTGATTAAACTCACAAGGCCAGTCTATCAATTCTCAATAAGCTTTCAGCGGTACGGGATCTCATAGTCTATGCTGAAAAGGGCACATTGTGTTACTGGTGATACTCCTGTGCACCACAAGTCTTTTGAATCACAAGATGTTTTCTTTATATTGCTTTTTCTCATCAAGTTAAATCATATTTCTGGCATATGGACATAAAGTCAAACATTTTCAGTAGATGATAATGTTCTACTTCTATCTTATATGTTATTGCTAAGAGCTTATATGGAGGAACTGTGAGTCTATTTTATTGAGGCTCTCAGCCTGTATTCTCTTAGCAAAACAACATAAAATGACAGTGAAAAGAATCACATGTGGGCAAGTGAAAATGTAAGTGCACTCAGATTTTCATACACGAATCTCATGATGTGTGTATTAAAGCAAAGATTTTAAAGACAGAATATTTTTCTTTTTAGCACCTTTCCTCTGAAGTAAATCACTGAGTGAAAAAAAAGCTATTGTAATGCGTTCTCAGCCCCATCGTGCATCACCAAAGCTGGAGAAACACAAGTGGAAAGTAAGCGGATGGCAGATACTCTTGCCTTATCAGGTTTTCTTTGAAAGGACCCTTTCACTCAACTCTCTGTATCTGTGGGTCTCAGGTGTTGTTGAGATTTAGATTAATAAAGACACCTCCAGGCACAAGAAATATTTCTGAACATGATCAGTAGTAAATGTCCATTGCTTTCCTGGGTATACAGTGTTTAGCCAGTCAGTTTAGAGCTACTTCAAATGACCTCTAAAGCCCTCTTGGTCCTGAAATTCCATTCTGAGGAAACAATTAAACAGAGCAAATATCCACTGTGTGCACCTGCTCTCTTTATCTTGAGGGAATGGCAAGATGATATATCCCAACGGAGGAACAGACTAACAAATACACAGATTGGAGGTGGTGTTGGTTCAACATTTTGAAGGTTTTGCTGCACAACTTGGGCTATAAAGTTGTGAAACAAAACAACTGGCATATAAGGGAAACTGCTAAGAGTATGTGTTTTGAAATTCAGGTTTGATTTACATGCAGTGTATGGAATAATTTTAAGAGTAGTGTATACAGGATTGTCTATAGAGTATATACAATGATGACATGATGTCCCTGAGGTAATGTTTGTGTTATTACTTGAAAGATATATTCTAATATTACTAGAGCTATAAAGCACCTGGAACTTTATGATAAAATAATAATTTATATTTTAATAGTTGGGGAAAAAGCTTTATCTCTTTACATGTGGAAACCCAACCTGAAGCCTGAGGAATAGTTCTTATAGGTAGGTGTGCCATATTCTGTGCCTGCTTTCCGGTTGTTCAATAAAACATACGATGTAGATTCAAATAATAAATGCCTGCTTTTATCTGATAGCTGCTTATTTTGCTATTTGCCTGGATTCAGAGGTGCAGTATACCAAATGTAGGCCAAAAGGATTTATTAAAACAAAACTTTCTCTCCATTGACACTGCAATTTGTGGAGCTGAATATTTCTGAATAGTGAACCAGTCACAAGGGAAATGACTTAAATGGATAGGCCATTTTTTCTTATCTTTAATACAAACTTTGGTTCAGGAACTGACTGACTACGGGGCAGCTGGAAAGGAATATGCCATGCTGTATTGTTGCTCTGAAAATTGGTGTTAATGGACCCTTCACAGAAATGTTTGCAGACTGGAAGCTGGGACGTTTTGAGAGCTTTGCCTCTTGTGACCTTTCACTGTGCCCATTATGGACATCAAGGAATGTCAGGATGTATTGAAGGCTGTCTCCTAGAGAAAAGTCAAAGGGGTTGATCGGAAGCCTTTCATACAGCCTCTTTCCCTTGTCAGTGCTTCATAAGTCCAGCTTCACCAACCTGCTGCCCTTCCTTCACTCTGATTAAAAGGAAGATAATTATCACTTTTAATTTCAGTCCAGAGTCTCAATCCTTTCTGAGGATTGGTTATACCAAACTGTTCATTAAAGTCACTTGTATCCTTCTAATGTCGGCATGTATATTCCAACAGAGAAAAGAAAAAGTCAACTGTTTTCACTAGTTTCATGTTCGTGTACTCCCTACTTACTCACCACCACAAATGGTCATAGTATTACTCTCAGGGGTTAATTTCTCTGTTCCTGTTGCTCCAGCTGTTATTTTCTAGGCGAGTAGAAAGTGTTTCAGAAAACAAGGGCTACTGAGATGTGTTCACATCTGCAGTATATGAAGGTGTATTTAGCTTGCTATTGTGTGTGTATCTAGCTCTTATAAAATTTGCCTTCTTCTGGGAGAAATAGTTTTCCTTCCCATATTTCATTTGCTCCATTACAATCTCTAATTCACTAAGGTAAATAATATTAGAGTGACACTTATAAGATAGATACATAATTCAGACAAATATGGTATGGCACTGAAACAGCCAAGCATTGTTTCTGTCACTACAGGTTTAAATCTATTAGGTGAATGATATCTTTTTATGCATAAACCCTCATAAATATTATTTTGACATCAGGTTTATAAATTCTGTTTTGCTTTAATCATGTTTCTAAAGAGTTAGTGAACTTAAGGAAGCACACAAATAAAGATTCTTGGTCTTAGTACATTGTGAAGTGCAGGTAATTCCCAATAAGGTCCAAATGGAGAATTCATATTCCTTTTTCAGACGTGGAAAAGGAGAAAACAAGGTTGCAACATCACTTCAAAGCCTATTTCAGCAAATGGGTTTATCATGAACCTTACTGCTGTTTCCTGCTTCATTAATGCTTCAGCATGAAAATCTTTGATCCCATGCTGTATTGTTGCTCTGAAAATTGGTGTTAATGGACCCTTCACAGAAATGTTTGCAGACTGGAAGCTGGGACGTTTTGAGAGCTTTGCCTCTTGTGACCTTTCACTGTGCCCATTATGGACATCAAGGAATGTCAGGATGTATTGAAGGCTGTCTCCTAGATAAAAGTCAAAGGGGTTGATCGGAAGCCTTTCATACAGCCTCTTTCCCTTGTCAGTGCTTCATAAGTCCAGCTTCACCAACCTGCTGCCCTTCCTTCACTCTGATTAAAAGGAAGATAATTATCACTTTTAATTTCAGTCCAGAGTCTCAATCCTTTCTGAGGATTGGTTATACCAAACTGTTCATTAAAGTCACTTGTATCCTTCTAATGTCGGCATGTATATTCCAACAGAGAAAAGAAAAGTCAACTGTTTTCACTAGTTTCATGTTCGTGTACTCCCTACTTACTCACCACCACAAATGGTCATAGTATTACTCTCAGGGGTTAATTTCTCTGTTCCTGTTGCTCCAGCTGTTATTTTCTAGGCGAGTAGAAAGTGTTTCAGAAAACAAGGGCTACTGAGATGTGTTCACATCTGCAGTATATGAAGGTGTATTTAGCTTGCTATTGTGTGTGTATCTAGCTCTTATAAAATTTGCCTTCTTCTGGGAGAAATAGTTTTCCTTCCCATATTTCATTTGCTCCATTACAATCTCTAATTCACTAAGGTAAATAATATTAGAGTGACACTTATAAGATAGATACATAATTCAGACAAATATGGTATGGCACTGAAACAGCCAAGCATTGTTTCTGTCACTACAGGTTTAAATCTATTAGGTGAATGATATCTTTTTATGCATAAACCCTCATAAATATTATTTTGACATCAGGTTTATAAATTCTGTTTTGCTTTAATCATGTTTCTAAAGAGTTAGTGAACTTAAGGAAGCACACAAATAAAGATTCTTGGTCTTAGTACATTGTGAAGTGCAGGTAATTCCCAATAAGGTCCAAATGGAGAATTCATATTCCTTTTTCAGACGTGGAAAAGGAGAAAACAAGGTTGCAACATCACTTCAAAGCCTATTTCAGCAAATGGGTTTATCATGAACCTTACTGCTGTTTCCTGCTTCATTAATGCTTCAGCATGAAAATCTTTGATCCCATCTTATTTTATCCCTATATCAGCTCCCTTCTGTAACGGCAGGCTCCAAAATACATTCTAAGGAGGGAATGCTGCAATTCAGTCTGCACATACGTAATATTTCCCCCTAGAAGAAATAGGTAGCCTCATATCAGTAGGATTATTGACCATGAGTGGAGTGGTGAGTGCTCAGTTTCTGGTTGTATTAATTTGCTAGAGCTGTTAAAAATACTACAAATTGTGTGCGCATGTGTGCTCTGTGGCTAAGTTGTGTCTGATTCATTATGTCCCAGTGGACTGTAGCTTGCAGACTCCTCTGTCTATGGGATTTTCCCAGCTGGAGTGGGTTAAATTTTTCTCCTCCAAGGGATCTTTCTGACACAGGGATTGAAACTGCATTTCCTGCATTGGCAGACAGATTGTGTACCTTAGAACAACAGAAATTTCCTGTTTCACAGTTATGGCTGCTAGAGAGCTGAGAGTTGAGTGCTTTCGGAGTGGGTTCCTTCTGAGAACTGTGAGGGAAGGATGTGTTCCAGGCCTATCTCTTTGACTTGTAGATGGCCATTTTTCCCTGTCTCTACTTACATGTCATTCTACCTATTTATGTTTCTATGTCCAAATGTCCCCTTTGTATAAGGATAACAGTCATATTTCATATGACCTTATTTAACTAGTTGCATCTGTAACAATGCAGTTTTCCAAATAATGTTGCATTTTAAGGTGTTGTGGTCTGGGACTTCAGCATTTGAATTTTGGGAGAATGATTCAATCCATAATACTTATGTGTTTCAGAGGCATTTTTCCCACTTGCAAAAGAATATGAGAGGGATATTCAATATCATATGACCTCAATGAAACAAAAACTGAAGACCCAGAGGAATAACATTACACTCCACTTTAATGGCTAAGGACTCACATGTCTTTCAGTAGTATATAGATATATGAATTATATCTATTATACATTACATAGGATAGATATATGAATTATAAAATATTTATTTTAGAACAATACACAGCAATTAAAAGTGGTACTACTGCCACATAAACACAAAAGTTGAATCACATAAAGTTTAGTGACGCTGCAAAGCAACCAGACACTCATAATTTGCTAATGGGATTATAAAATGGTCCAACCATTCTGAAAAGTTTCTTGGCATTATCTACTAATATTACTTGTCCCAAATCCAGAAATGTTACTCAAGATAGGTACTAAGGAAAATTGAGGGCAGTTGTACAGCAAAAGGCATATATAAGAGCATTCACAGCAGCTTTATTAATATTATTTTAAAAACCCACAAACTAATAACATGGCCTTCAACAGTAGAATGGACAAGTGAATCTGGGTATGTTCATAGTAGAATATTACACAATGGTTAAAAAGAACAGACTACTGTTAAATACAATGTCATAACTGAGTCTTCTAGACATAATGTAGGCCAAAAAATGCAAAATAAATAAATATATACTATAAAGTTCTACTTAAATGAAATCTAAAAATAAATTAATAGTGATTAAAAAAAAGTTAATTTTAGAGGCATGTTACTGGGGATGGGTGCAGGCATGGGAAAAAAACTTGTGGTATATTTAATATTCTACATTTGATATAGGCCATGGTGAAATGTGTAAATATGTGTGTAAAATTTCATCACTTTTTGCATATGTGTTAAACCTCAAAAAAAGTTTAAATCACAGAAAAATTCAATCAAATCAAAAAAAAAAAAAAAATCAGGTAACTTGATCTGTTCCCAGAAAACCATTTGTTCTGTTGTTCAGTTGCTCAGTCATATCTAGCCCTCAGGCTTTGCAAGTGCAACCCCTTAGGCTGCAGCATGCCAGACTTCCCTGTCCTTTATGATCTCCTGAACTTGCTCAAACTCATATCCATTGAGTCAGTGGTGTCATTCAGCCACTTCATGCTCTAATGTCTCCTTCTCCATTTCATGCTTTTTCATCATCCGGGCATTTTCCAATGAGTCATCTTTTTGCATTAGGTGGTCAAAATATAGGAGCTTCAGCATCAGCACTTCGAATAAATATCCAGGATTGGTTTCCTTTAGGATTGACTGATCTGATCTCCTGGTTGTCCAAGAAACTCTTAAGAGTCTTCACCAGCACCACAATTCAAAAGCATCGATTCTTTGGTGCTCAGCCTTCCTTGTGGTCCAAGTCTCATATCCATACATGACTACAGGAAAAACCATACCTTTGACTGTATAGACCTTTGTCAACAAAGTGATGTCTCTACTTTTTAATATGCTATCTAGGTTTGTCATAGCTTTTTTTCCAAGGAGCAAGCATCTTTTAATTTCATGGCTGCAGTCATTGTTCACAGTGATTTTGGAGCCCCCCAAAATAAAGTCTGTCACTGTTTCCATTTTTTCCCCATCTATTTCCATGAGAGATGGGACTGGATGCCATTATCTTTGTTTTTCAAATGTTGAGTTTTAAGCCAGCTTTTTCATGCTCCTCTTACACCTTCATTAATTGGCTTTTTAGTTCCTCTTTGCTTTATGCCATAAGGGTGGTGTCATCTGCATATCTGAGGCTATTGATACTTCTATCAGCAATCTTGATTCCAGCTTGAGGTTCATCCAACCTGGCATTTCACATGATATACTCTGCATACAAGTTAAATAAACCGAGTGACAGTATACAGCTTGATGTACTCCTTTCCCAATTTTTAACCAGTCCATTAGTCTATGTCTGTTTCTAACTGCCGCTTCTTTACCTGCATACAGGATTCACAGAATTCTGCTTCATTTTGTACTCCAAGACCAAACTTGTCTCTTACTCGAGATGTCTCCTGACTTTCTACTTTTGCATTCCAGTCCACAGTTATAAAAAGGACATCTTTTTTTTTTTTTTTTTTGGTGTTAGTTCTAGAAAGGCTTGTATTTCTTCATACAACCATTCAACTTCAGCTTCTTTGGTGTTAGTGTTTGGGGTATAGGCTTGGATTACTCTGATAGTGAGTGGTTTGCCTTGGAAACATTTGAAATCATTCTATTGTTTTTGAAATTGCACCCAAGTACTGCATTTCAGACTTTTTTGTTGACTATGAGGGTTACTTCATTTCTTCTGAAGTATTCTTGCCCACAGTAGTAGATATAATGATCATCTGAATTAAATTTGCCCATTCCTGTCCCTTTTAGTTCACTGATTCCTAAAATGTTGGTGTTCACTTTTGCCATCTCTTTTTTTTACCACTTCCAATTTACCTTGATTCATGAACCTACCATTCAAGGTTCCCATGCAATATTGTGCTTTGTGGCATTGAACTTTGCTTTCACCACAAGACACTTCCACAAGTGGGCATTGTTCCTACTTTGGCTCAGCCTCTTCATTGTTTCTGGAGCTATTTCTCCACTCAGTAGCATGCTGAACACCTAAAGCATCTTTTAATTTCATGGCTGCAGTCATTGTTCACAGTGATTTTGGAGCCCCCCAAAATAAAGTCTGTCACTGTTTCCATTTTTTCCCCATCTATTTCCATGAGAGATGGGACTGGATGCCATTATCTTTGTTTTTCAAATGTTGAGTTTTAAGCCAGCTTTTTCATGCTCCTCTTACACCTTCATTAATTGGCTTTTTAGTTCCTCTTTGCTTTATGCCATAAGGGTGGTGTCATCTGCATATCTGAGGCTATTGATACTTCTATCAGCAATCTTGATTCCAGCTTGAGGTTCATCCAACCTGGCATTTCACATGATATACTCTGCATACAAGTTAAATAAACCGAGTGACAGTATACAGCTTGATGTACTCCTTTCCCAATTTTTAACCAGTCCATTAGTCTATGTCTGTTTCTAACTGCCGCTTCTTTACCTGCATACAGGATTCACAGAATTCTGCTTCATTTTGTACTCCAAGACCAAACTTGTCTCTTACTCGAGATGTCTCCTGACTTTCTACTTTTGCATTCCAGTCCACAGTTATAAAAAGGACATCTTTTTTTTTTTTTGGTGTTAGTTCTAGAAAGGCTTGTATTTCTTCATACAACCATTCAACTTCAGCTTCTTTGGTGTTAGTGTTTGGGGTATAGGCTTGGATTACTCTGATAGTGAGTGGTTTGCCTTGGAAACATTTGAAATCATTCTATTGTTTTTGAAATTGCACCCAAGTACTGCATTTCAGACTTTTTTGTTGACTATGAGGGTTACTTCATTTCTTCTGAAGTATTCTTGCCCACAGTAGTAGATATAATGATCATCTGAATTAAATTTGCCCATTCCTGTCCCTTTTAGTTCACTGATTCCTAAAATGTTGGTGTTCACTTTTGCCATCTCTTTTTTTTACCACTTCCAATTTACCTTGATTCATGAACCTACCATTCAAGGTTCCCATGCAATATTGTGCTTTGTGGCATTGAACTTTGCTTTCACCACAAGACACTTCCACAAGTGGGCATTGTTCCTACTTTGGCTCAGCCTCTTCATTGTTTCTGGAGCTATTTCTCCACTCAGTAGCATGCTGAACACCTACTGACCTGGGGGGTTCATCCTTCAGTGTCATATGTTTTGACCCCTTCATACTGTTCATTGTACTCTCAAGGCAAAAATACTAAAGTGGTTCACCATTCCCTTCTCCAGTGGACCATATTTTGTCAGAATTCTCCATCATGTCCCATCCATCTTGAGTGGCCCTACTCAGCATGTCTCATAGAGTTAAGTAAAGCGCTGATCGATGTGGTCATTTTGGTTAGTCTTTTTGTGATTGTGGTTTCCTTTTTGACAGGATTAAAACTGCAAAGATTCAGTAAAACTAGAATCTTCTCCTACCCTCCAGTTTGGAGATCTTATACTTTTCTAGCTCTCAGACACTCAGATATACAAAGTTATTGGGAAATTCCCATGTAACCTTCAAGACACTCCTTGTTCTGCACTGGCTTAGGAAGTAGTAGTAGTGAGATAGCTCTTTTCTCACTTTCTGCCCCACCTACACCCCTTCTCAGACATCAGGCCTACACTACACACTCCTTATTCAAGACACATAGGAAATTCTCATTTTATAATGTGTATTTATGGAAAATATAGGACTCAGGGGGATGATTAAGATGTTCCTATATGTTACATTTATTTTTAATCTTTTACATTCAAATCAAAATCAAGACCCAGGCCTGGGGCATTTTTCAGTTCATGCCAAAGTACCAGAAGGGAGATATTTCCATTGAGATGACATAGGCTACTCACCAAATATTTACAAGTCCTTTCACACCTTTTACTCTGCAATGAAGATTAATCATTTTTGTTTTAAATTGCCCATTCCTTTGTACTATGAGGGTTACTTCATTTTTTGAAGTATTCTTGCCCACAGTAGTAGATATAATGATCATCTGAATTAAATTTGCCCATTCCTGTCCCTTTTAGTTCACTGATTCCTAAAATGTTGGTGTTCACTTTTGCCATCTCTTTTTTTTACCACTTCCAATTTACCTTGATTCATGAACCTACCATTCAAGGTTCCCATGCAATATTGTGCTTTGTGGCATTGAACTTTGCTTTCACCACAAGACACTTCCACAAGTGGGCATTGTTCCTACTTTGGCTCAGCCTCTTCATTGTTTCTGGAGCTATTTCTCCACTCAGTAGCATGCTGAACACCTACTGACCTGGGGGGTTCATCCTTCAGTGTCATATGTTTTGACCCCTTCATACTGTTCATTGTACTCTCAAGGCAAAAATACTAAAGTGGTTCACCATTCCCTTCTCCAGTGGACCATATTTTGTCAGAATTCTCCATCATGTCCCATCCATCTTGAGTGGCCCTACTCAGCATGTCTCATAGAGTTAAGTAAAGCGCTGATCGATGTGGTCATTTTGGTTAGTCTTTTTGTGATTGTGGTTTCCTTTTTGACAGGATTAAAACTGCAAAGATTCAGTAAAACTAGAATCTTCTCCTACCCTCCAGTTTGGAGATCTTATACTTTTCTAGCTCTCAGACACTCAGATATACAAAGTTATTGGGAAATTCCCATGTAACCTTCAAGACACTCCTTGTTCTGCACTGGCTTAGGAAGTAGTAGTAGTGAGATAGCTCTTTTCTCACTTTCTGCCCCACCTACACCCCTTCTCAGACATCAGGCCTACACTACACACTCCTTATTCAAGACACATAGGAAATTCTCATTTTATAATGTGTATTTATGGAAAATATAGGACTCAGGGGGATGATTAAGATGTTCCTATATGTTACATTTATTTTTAATCTTTTACATTCAAATCAAAATCAAGACCCAGGCCTGGGGCATTTTTCAGTTCATGCCAAAGTACCAGAAGGGAGATATTTCCATTGAGATGACATAGGCTACTCACCAAATATTTACAAGTCCTTTCACACCTTTTACTCTGCAATGAAGAGTCTGTGATTTTGGAGATATTCCAGAATCATATAAATCCCTATATTTTAAATTCAAATTCAAAGCTCTTGAAAGGGCAAGCTAATCCCTAATTGAAAGTATCAGGAACATTGTTTATAAATGTCAGGGAATTCTAAATATTTTACCTAGCATTTTCTATGGTTCTTCATAGAAGGAAGAATATATACTCACCAGGTTAAGAAGTTGAAGCTTGAGGAATTCCACATGCTTTTAACATTGAATTGTTACAGAGGAAGAAAACTCTCCCGGGGTCCATCAAATAATGGGCAGATATGTATTCTGAGAATTATTGCAGGAAATTTTCCTTTTCCTTTATTCTCTTGATCAGTTGCTTAACTACTTGCTTTCTTAGTTGGCAGCCGCCCTCCAATGCATGTGAGGGCAGTAACTAGTAGCCTTGATCCCTCCTGATCCCTGTCCTTTTGAGCAAAGATATTCGCTGTCACTTTTTTTTTTTTAAAAGATTTATTTATTTATTTATTTTGGTGGGGATGGGGTGGGGAGGGAGGGGAGCAGGTGGGGGCCACTTCTATTGGTCTTTCATTTGTCCATTTTCTTCCATCTTTGTTCTTTGGCCCGTGTGGGCCTCCTATCGCGGTGGCGTCTGTTGTCGCAGAGCACTGGCTCTGGGCGCATGTGCTCCAGAGCTCCAGCTCAGTAATTGGACACATCGGTCCAGCCGCTCCGCAGCACGTGGGATCTTCCCAGGCCAGGGATCGAACCAGCGCCCCTTGCACTGCAAGGTGGTGTCCTTACCCACTGGACCACCAAGGGAAGCCCTCGCTGTCACTTTTTAAAGAAAGAGCCTTAAAGTCAGGATATTTAAGGGATGAGAGAGAGTATCAAAAAGAGTGGGTCAAAGAAAAAGAATGAAAAAAGTAATTTAATGTGTCAATCATCAGGTCAAGGAATTAAATATGTCAGTTATCAAACCACTAATGACCCCTAAAATAGTTTTATAGAGTGATATTGAAATAAAAATCTTGTTTTATTAAAATATGTAGGTATTACTGATGTTATTAGCTAGGCTAAGTAAGAATTCCAAATAATCATTTCATATATTGCTGCTATATTATTTCATATTTTTCTCCTTCAAATCAGTAAACTGTTACTACCATTGACAAATGTCTCTAGCCAGAACTCATCCCAGGCGATGATGGAATGATGGTGAAGTCTGGTCCAGCTACCCTTCTATTTAGCTCTTCCTCTAAAACCCAGGAACCCACTACTCAGTGACAACCACTTGGCAGGAGGAGCAGCTACCTGTGAAGTCTCACCCTTCCAGGAAAACCCCTGCTCCCCAAATCCACTGCTTCCTTACATTCTTTCTACTTTATCTCTCTATTCTACAAAACATCAAATAATGCTACCCAGGAAGGGTTTGGACTCATGTGATGGCATCCTCAAAATTTACCAATGTCAGTTCAAATGATTGGTCTTTTATGAAGGTATTTTAGGAAAAATTTAATATTGAAAATTTCTAACAACTCTAAGAAACAATTGGAGGTAAGGCTACATCTCTTTATCTACTTCTAATCACACCACATAAATCTTTGCTGACTCTTCTCTGTCCTGTTGGTTTTGTCTAAAGTATGAAAGACAAAATGGTGAAAGTATAGTACAGTGGTAATTATCTGGTAATACATGCTCTGCTGTTTATGAATACAGGGCACAGGCCTGTGACATTCTAGTGTATTTCTAATTTTTCAGCAGCTATGAAAGTGAAGGTGCATATCTTCATGACACTGAGAAGTAGATATATTATTAAATCAACTCCTTCTTCTCTTGGGGCTTCTTCCCTTGAAGTTGCCTGCAACACATGTAGGAGTTTTATGACAGGAAACAGTATAGAATTGGGCCTGGTGGGAATACTTTTATTAGCACCCAACATGCACTGACATAAAATCCTGTTTCAGTTGGGATGATTTCCAAACTCTTACAAATGGATCTCTGATTCCCAAGAGCCCACCTCATTCCTGCACACAAAGCTGCCTGGGGAGAAGTCAGCTAATTTTCGTAAGTAAACCACGAATGTGTTTTATTGTGCATGACCAGTCTATTAAGGGGTAAATTCATTATGTACGAGAGACAAAGGTATTTCCCCCATCTCTCAGTACTCTGACATCTAAAGCACTAACAAGAGTTTTTTAAATAATATATGAGCAAATACTGAACTCTTTCCTCTCCCAGGCCACTCCTCTTTGGTTCTCAAATTAGACCTTTGATATGAAAGCATGTGAAATTCCCCACTGACTATTAATAAGTCCCTGGACAGCATACAGAGTGGAATACTGCTGAAGTCACTTTCCTCTGCCACTGCAAAATGATAATCCCAGAATAGTTTATCAGAGATAAAGAAAATATGGACTTACAAGAGCATTGAAAGGGGAAAAAAAATTATTCCCACTATGTCAGAACTTTTAATTAAAAAAATATTGGAAAATTAGTGATGTATAAATTTTCTACCCTCAAATGCTTATATTTCATTCCTTTTTTCACAATGATATTTTATCAGGACCCTCTGTGGCTTAACATATATGTTTGTTATTTTCTACCATTGGCTGGAAAAATGCTGAATAATTTAGTTCAGAAAGTGTCAGCTCTGATTTATTTGCTAACAGATATACGATGGGAACTTATTTTGCACATGATTTTTTTTTTTTTTTTTTTTTTGGCTAGGTATGGGAATTTAGGGAGGGGGAGGTAAAGGCATTACTTCTAACACTGTGCTTGTGGTAGGTGGGAAATACCTTCCTAAGTCCTTATACTCTTTGCTAACAATTTATGGATACATAATTGCCACTGTGTAAAATAGCTTGGCACATAGAAAGGGTGAAAGTGATATGGCAAGCAATCAAACTACTTCAATATCAAAGTTTTAGGTGAACCTTTACTTAAAAATAGTGGATGAGAACAACCATACTTCTCATAAATTTTTCCAAGCTATCAATTTAGAAATGATTCATTTGGGGTTCAACAAATGTTGCTTTCGTTTCAATCAGAGGATAATATAATTAGAAAAAGTTTAAAGCCAACAGAAGCACAGCAGTAAATTTGAAAACAGGCCCATTATCTTACAGAATCTACATTTGACATGTGTCACTTGCACATAAAACAAAGCCATGTAATTAGTGTAACTGAAAAATCCGCAATCCCAGAGACAGAAAAGATTTAGTACTGTATTGTGCTAGTAATGAGAATAATAATTATATGCCATAAATAATTATGTAAAACCTACAAAACTCGCTGTGGAAGTTATTTCCCCCAGAGTATTAGTCATACACTGATTACTGTAATGTTCTAGCTTAGAATTGTGGGAATATAAAAATTAATAGAGCATGGAAGTCTTCTCAGAGAGCATTCAAGGAAATTTTTTCATCCTGAACTTTGGAATACTGAGAAAGTAACCAGAAGAAAAGAAAAAAAAATGCAAACAAGGAGGAGTCTTGGGGGGAGAATGATGACTTGTTTTGTATAATGTGAAATGACGAGAGAAAAAGCTCTTCTCTTAGATCAAGTGTTTACTTCTCAAAACAGTAGTACTGAAAGGCACTATACAAGGATAAAAAATTTAAAACTATTTATATACAAGATTCATTGTAATAGTAATAGTAAAATGCAGTCATATTTTATATTCAGATTCCTTTACTTAGAAATATTACTTTAAATTATATCAATGTAGTACATAATTTAAATTGGGACTGAAAAGATACAAGTAAATGTGTCATAAGAGTTACCCTGTAAATTTAATAGTGTCACACTTGAAGAGTAGCATCATAATATGTAAAAGTACATTTGGACACATACTTTGTGATATGATTTTGTCAAGGAAACTTTTAGAATAGAGAGAAGTTCCTAGGTCCAAATTTTGTCTGTAAATCAGGTAATCATAGGTTTTACTGCCCTATAGCAGGAGAGATATTTGGGTTATTAAAACAAGTATAGATCAATCACCTCTGGGTAGAACTTTCTTTCCCAGTCCCTCCATAAATCAAGTGTACACCCTTGTCCCGAAGTATTACAAAGTCATAATCCCCACAATTATAGTATAGATCAATGAATGAAATGGAAATTGCTCTCAACTTTCTGTTGAATAAATAATGGAATGTTACCTTATTTTCAGTTACCCTTCTTTTCCTTAGATTCAGTAATCACACAATCTTTATGAAGAAAGTGGTTGAAAACTCACTGCCACTATTAAGTGAAAACTTGTCCTTATGTGGGGTAAAAGATCTGTCAAAACATTGAATCTGTGCCCATTTGATGAACTCTGAATTATATTTGAATTATGAATGCATGTGAAGACCATAGCAATGTCAAACAAGTTCATTGTAAATATGCTATTACAAAACTCGCTGTGGAAGTTATTAGTCCTGGTAATGTTCTAGCTTAGAATTGTGGGAATA
This sequence comes from Tragulus kanchil, assembly GCA_022376925.1. Taxonomy (NCBI): domain Eukaryota; kingdom Metazoa; phylum Chordata; class Mammalia; order Artiodactyla; family Tragulidae; genus Tragulus; species Tragulus kanchil. The sequence goes on from JAIOJX010000004.1 coordinate 53,071,473, forward strand.
TAAAAATTAATAGAGCATGGAAGTCTTCTCAGAGAGCATTCAAGGAAATTTTTCATCCTGAACTTTGGAATACTGAGAAAGTAACCAGAAGAAAAGAAAAAAATGCAAACAAGGAGGAGTCTTGGGGGGAGAATGATGACTTGTTTTGTATAATGTGAAATGACGAGAGAAAAAGCTCTTCTCTTAGATCAAGTGTTTACTTCTCAAAACAGTAGTACTGAAAGGCACTATACAAGGATAAAAAATTTAAAACTATTTATATACAAGATTCATTGTAATAGTAATAGTAAAATGCAGTCATATTTTATATTCAGATTCCTTTACTTAGAAATATTACTTTAAATTATATCAATGTAGTACATAATTTAAATTGGGACTGAAAAGATACAAGTAAATGTGTCATAAGAGTTACCCTGTAAATTTAATAGTGTCACACTTGAAGAGTAGCATCATAATATGTAAAAAGTACATTTGGACACATACTTTGTGATATGATTTTGTCAAGGAAACTTTTAGAATAGAGAGAAGTTCCTAGGTCCAAATTTTGTCTGTAAATCAGGTAATCATAGGTTTTACTGCCCTATAGCAGGAGAGATATTTGGGTTATTAAAACAAGTATAGATCAATCACCTCTGGGTAGAACTTTCTTTCCCAGTCCCTCCATAAATCAAGTGTACACCCTTGTCCCGAAGTATTACAAAGTCATAATCCCCACAATTATAGTATAGATCAATGAATGAAATGGAAATTGCTCTCAACTTTCTGTTGAATAAATAATGGAATGTTACCTTATTTTCAGTTACCCTTCTTTTCCTTAGATTCAGTAATCACACAATCTTTATGAAGAAAGTGGTTGAAAACTCACTGCCACTATTAAGTGAAAACTTGTCCTTATGTGGGGTAAAAGATCTGTCAAAACATTGAATCTGTGCCCATTTGATGAACTCTGAATTATATTTGAATTATGAATGCATGTGAAGACCATAGCAATGTCAAACAAGTTCATTGTAAATATGCTATTATTTTCTTAGCTTTCTAAATTCTAGTTACTAAAACCTAAATCTAAAACAAATAGCAGCAGAGAAATATTTTAATTATCTGACTTGAGCACACATTTTAGCTTTATTTTCTCTCTTTGCTATGATTTTGATATGACTCAAAGTCATAATCATTATTTTGTTTCATAATGGAGCAGAAGTCAATTCTACAGAATTTTGTGCTTAATCATTCTTCATTTAGAGTTCTCCTGTGATTTAAGCAAGGAACTTGTTCACAGATTTGTACTGTAAGTTAAATTTGAATAAGCACATACCTAAAGATTTCATTCTGTGATAGGGTCACAAAGAGTTGGACACAACTGAAGTGACTTAGCAACCAAGGTATTTAAATATGTTTATTTTAAAAACTTTGAAACAGTATCATTGCACTTCTTAGGGGTTCCCAGTTGGTGCTAGTGGTAAAGAACATGCTTGCCAACACAGGAGACACAAGGCACGCAAGTTTGATGCCTAAATTGGGAAGATCTCCTGAAGAAGGACATGGCAATCCACTCTAGTATTATTGCCTGGGGAATCCCATGGACAGAGGAGCCTGGTAGGCTATAGTCCACAGGATCACTATTACATTTTTAAAATAACACCCTGAACATTATTTGTACATGTCTTAATTGGAAAGAAATCAGATATAAAATGTGTTACAGAGAAATTTTTCTGTGACTTTTAACCATGATGTTTATATCTGAAAAAAGTTTCAGTTTAGGAAGATCATTTTGTCCATTAGTTATACCTCATGTTAAGTGAGGTGTATCCCTGGTGGCACTAGTGGTGAAGAATCCTCCTGCAGGAGATGCAAGAGATATGGGCTTGACCTCTGGATCAGGAAGATCCCCTGGAGAAGGAAATGGTACCCCACTCCAGTATTCTTGCCTGGAGAATCCCCATTGACAGAAGAGCCTGGAGGGCTACAGTCCATTAGGCCACAAAGAGTTGAACATGACTGAGCACACATGCACATTTTAAATCTGGATACATAGCAGACATGCCTTATTATTTGTCCTTAAAAGAAAGCTTAATTGACATCTGTGTTTGCCCTGAAAAATACTAGTTCAGTCTCTTTCTGTCATTTTTCCCCAAACTATGATGACATCAACTAGAGACATACACCCAAAATTGAAAAAGAGTTTATGCCATTGACTGCTGCACTCAGACTCTAGAAGAAGCCATGGATTCATGCAACAAATGTTTATTGTACATCCACAATGGACAAGACACATTCTAGATACTGAAGCACAAAAACAAAATAGACACAATAAACAATAAAATAGCACAAGAAACAAAACTCTTATCCTCATAGAGCTTGGGTTCTAGTGAAGGAGATAGATAACAATTTTAAAAATATTTAGTCTGTTAGATACAAAATTTCTAAAAAGAAACAAAGGCATAAGAATAAAAGAGGAAAGTGTGTGTGTGTGATTTTACATATGTTAGACATAAAAAAACTGCTTCCAAAAAACTTGAGAAATAAATACAATTGACTAATTCATTTTGTGCCCTGAGAGAAATATATCATTCTACTGAAGAATCAAAATGGATGACTTTTCTTTCCATGAATTCTCATAAAACTGTAAGAATGATGGTATTCAAGAAGTACCTTTGAATTTAGTATAATAATGGGAATATAATAATTTTTGTCTTTATTGATATTATAAGTTACTTTTTGGCCTATCTTAATCATTGTCTTCTTACAAAACCATAAGATTCTGAGAAACAGCAAGTAAGCTGTTTCACCTAAGGTGGAGGTTAAAATTGCTAATGAATTAACAGTAAGGGATAAAAAAATATCTTGGCTCTAAACTTGAGTCCACATGTATTTGAGTGGACAACAACACACAAGAACAAGTAATCTTTCATACTACTTGGCAAACTAAATCTCAGCATCTTAATATAGGAACTGTAAAATAAGACTGCATATTTTTGTAGCTCCAAAAAGTACCTTGAGTTATTATTAAATAAAACTTTAATAAGTAATTTTAACTAAAGAAAAAACTGTCACAGTAATGATGCAAAATTTACTCAGGAAAATAGGGAACGTTTGTCATAGAAAGACACTGGAAATTCATGTACCTGCCTTAAAGAGGTGTCAGCATGTCATGGCAAAGTCATCTACTTTCTAGGTAGATCAAACATCTTACAGTTTCTATATATCTCAATTTCCTCTACAATTTCCACTAAAAGAACTCTTAAATCTCCACAGCATGTTAAAGCCACTCTACCCCTTAAACTCTTAAAAAATCTGGTAAATTCTAATTTCAAACGGAGAGAAGGACGCCTGTTGAGCATAAATCAGAACTATTATCATTCGAATTACATGAATACATAAAGGAAAAAACTTTGACCTGAGTACTGAATCCAGTTAAAGAGGACTCAGATAGTGAAGCATTTGGCCCAGCAGTTTCTTTCCTGAAGGTCTCTTTGCCTGAGATCCATTGGAATGAAAGTTTTTGTGGGGTAAAAGACTGCTCTTTGTTGCATCCAATACTTGGGCTTCTTTTCAGAAAGGGCTAATATTTCTGTGAAATGTAATGTCTTTAAAGATCCTGGTGTTGTTTTAACCGTCTCTGGCAAGGAGTGATCTGTGTGTGAAATCTAATGAAGTGTTCTGAACAATTGGCCCCTTAAACCTGGGTCCTACTGAATGTGGTTGAGCTTCTCTAGCAAGTCACCAAGTCACTGATCGAAAGAGTACAACTGAGTTGTTTACAGCCTTACTTGCTGTTTTTCTAAGAACCAGGGACCACAAGTTTAATATTTTTAGAAAGGTTTCATCTTTCAGACATGATTATCCCTACTCAGCATATTCAGCCCCCTCTTTGAAATCAAAGGGAATAATACTTGTGGGAGTAGTACTGCCTCTGCCAATTTCATTTTTCACTGAAATGAATAAAAAAAGATTGCCATCTTTTCTTTATGAGCAGAGTTGTCTCTTCTTGATCATAATCTACTTGGCCAATCGTTAACATACAGATCTTTAATATATATGATTTAATATCAAGGATAGCAGTCTGTCCTTAAGGAATAGGCTCATGTAAAAACAATCCTTTTAGACTTGATTTTTAGGAACAGTTACAAGTTTCTCTCTGTAAAAAAAAATCCCCTCCAAGCTTGTTGCACAGATGTGTTTTCTAATTATGTGTGAGAAACGGCCTGCAGTACCTCACACCTGTGTCTGTAGGGGAGGGCCGATTAGTGCTGAAGTAATGACCAGGGTCAGGTGGTTCAGGTAAGAAATATCAGGTGTACATGCCTCAAGGTAGTCTCACAGGCAGCCTCTGTTCTCCCAAATCTAGCTGAGAACAGAATGTCAGTGATGTACAACTTTGAGGAAACTAGTTCTAACAGCACTGTGTATCCAACTGTATTGGAAATTACCCAGGGAAGCCTGTTTCAACAGGACTTCTAGCTGCAGTTGTAGGTCCAAAAGTTTCAAGGAAGTCTTTGAACTTGAGGATGCCTATCATTCTTAGGTTTTGAAAGCTTCTAAGAACTTCTAGCTGCCAGTCACCAGGAAATGGAGAAAGGAAGTTAATAAGCTAACTCACTTTAGCCATAATTTATTGCAGTTCATGTTTTCCTTTGCCTTTTTCACACATTTGGAATGCAACTCTACCACAGGAAGATCTATCTCTCTGAATGTATTTTGAATTTTTATTTCTAGTCCTTGCTTCATAGAGTTCCAAAATCTCTGAAAATATATGCCTTTTGTTATTCTTGTTAGGAAACTATATATAACCACAATCAAGCTCAAAGACATATGTGTACACTAATAGACATGCCATATAATAGGTTCACCTTAACTCTTACAATTCTAGTGGTGTGCACAGACCGCTCACAGCATGATTTGGTGAAAAGAACCCAAGAATGAGAAGCAGAACATGGAATATGAGGCCACAGTTCACAATTGCTATTTTAGTTTTCTTAACCTCTCTAAGGTCTGGTTTCCACATCTACAAAATGGACATAATAAAACATGCCCTGTACCTCAAGAGGCTGGTATATGAATCAAAGATATTAAGAGCAGCATATTACAGAGTGAGCACTTTATTTTTGAAGATACTGATAATTCTGGGCCTTCCCCAAATTTAGGTTGTCTATCTTTAATAGATCCCATCTCTAGAATCTTTTGCATCTAAAGAATTACATAATCCTCATCTCTGGGTGACTGTTATACACATAAGAAGGGAAGCACTTGATGGAGGGAGATAGGAAAGAGAGAACATTTTCCTCTCCATTCTTACTCCCTGAGGATGCATGGCCCAATTGACAGGACAGAATAGAAACATGCAGTGTACATGCACTGCAGAAATTGCTTCATGCTTTTGAACTTCTTTTAAGGAAAAAAAATGTTAAAGCATTGCGGGACACTTGCTGTCCTGAAAGAGAAACACCCATCCCTTGAAACAGGAATGGATATGCACTAATGGGATAAACCAGTAAGAGGCAGTTAGACAGCATTTTTAAAGCTTCTGATGTGCTAAATTCCATGGAAGATATATAAGACATAAGAAACATGATTCTTGCCCTCAAGAGTTGTACAATTAAGTGTGCCAAATCCCTCTGACTTTACTGAGCAGACAATGGCCAATAAAATGACTACTAAAAGGCAAATGGAGGTTTTTTTATGTTTTCAGTTTTACTATATATAACTTATAATTGGACTTCCTAAGTGGCTCAGACTGTAAAGAATCTGCCTGCAATGCAGGAGATTAGGATTCAATCCCTGGGTTGGGAAGATCCCCTGGAGAAGGGAATAGGTATCCACTCCAGTGTTCTTGCCTGGAGAATCCCCTGGACAGAGGAGCCTGGTGAGCTACAGTCTATGGGGTTGCAGAGTCAAACAGGACTGAGCGACTCACACACACACATACACACGAGTTAGGTACGAATGCAAGCAAAGAGATATGACTTCAAAATTTAACAGTGTAACTTTAAAATACTATTTTTTTTTTCCTGTTAAGATCATCTTAATGTCACATTATAACGTCTCCTTGCTCACTTAAATGATCAATAATTTAACCTTTCAACTACAGTATTATACATCTTGCTGTTTGATTCTCAAAATATTTAATGTATTCTTCCAACAATTCTTTCTAAATAGTTTATCTAATACAATGTTGTAAAGAATCTTAAGATGTTTCTTCTTTTACACAATTAAGTTTCTGAATTAAGAGACTTGTCTCCTGACTTGAAATTATTTTCATTTTGCAATTTAGATTACTTTTCACATTTAGGACTATTTTTTGTTTTTCGTCTTTTGTACTTCATTCTAACTACAACTTACTCTGAAAGACGAATATTTATCCTCATTTTCTGTTTCAAATTATTTGTAAACCCGAGCAAAGAATTGTGAATTCTGAATTTAAAAAAAAATGAAAAGCTGGAGAAATTAATATTAAAAGGTAAAATCTTCCCTGGAAATAAGACTAAAAGTAAAGCTTGTCCAAACACTACCATGTCTAAAAATAAACATAAGCAGCACTCATTAATAATGGGGAGAAGAAAATAAAACAAAATGTAAAGTCTGAATAGATATAGTACGTCTGAAGAGATTTTGTGAAATAAATTTGCTTCAGGTAAGTATGAAAAGAAGCTATTATCTGACTGTAGAATGAAATGGATCCAGTACTCTTACAGGGGAAATATATAATTAAGCTTCCTTTCACTCCCACGTCCCTTCCTGTAGGCGCCATCTTAGCTCCAAACTGAAACAATGTGCTTAAGCTTGCTTTCACTCCCACGTCCCTTCCTGTAGGCGCCATCTTAGCTCCAAGCTGAAACATGCGCTTAAGCTTCCTTATGCTTGCAACGGTCCTCTTTCATTTCAGAGCCCCACACTCATGAGTAATGTATTAGAAAAACTTCTTAAACTTCATGTTCAATATCATAAAAAAAGTTTAGTTGGGAAGAGCAGGAGCTCAGAGAACAGTTTCCTAATGGGATTAGAAGACTGAAATCCAGGAAGTTGAAAGCTTGTGACTGATGATAAGGATTCTTTGGATTCAGTAAAAATGAGAAATAAAGAAACGATTAAATATAAAAGTTACAGACTGTACCTGTCAAGAGAAGGTAAATTTCCTGAGTTAAGATTAAATGTTTTAAATGTATTTTATTTAACTAAACTTTTGGACTTGCATTTAAAGGAAGTAGAAATAGAAGAAATGATCATCTTTTGGGAAGAAAGCAAAGCTCATCCACTGAAATTCTTATGAAACAATGTTGTAAAGAATCTTAAGATGTTTCTTCTTTTACACAATTAAGTTTCTGAATTAAGAGACTTGTCTCCTGACTTGAAATTATTTTCATTTTGCAATTTAGATTACTTTTCACATTTAGGACTATTTTTTGTTTTTCGTCTTTTGTACTTCATTCTAACTACAACTTACTCTGAAAGACGAATATTTATCCTCATTTTCTGTTTCAAATTATTTGTAAACCCGAGCAAAGAATTGTGAATTCTGAATTTAAAAAAAAATGAAAAGCTGGAGAAATTAATATTAAAAGGTAAAATCTTCCCTGGAAATAAGACTAAAAGTAAAGCTTGTCCAAACACTACCATGTCTAAAAATAAACATAAGCAGCACTCATTAATAATGGGGAGAAGAAAATAAAACAAAATGTAAAGTCTGAATAGATATAGTACGTCTGAAGAGATTTTGTGAAATAAATTTGCTTCAGGTAAGTATGAAAAGAAGCTATTATCTGACTGTAGAATGAAATGGATCCAGTACTCTTACAGGGGAAATATATAATTAAGCTTCCCTTCATTCCCACGTCCCTTCCTGTAGGCGCCATCTTAGCTCCAAACTGAAACAATGTGCTTAAGCTTGCTTTCACTCCCACGTCCCTTCCTGTAGGCGCCATCTTAGCTCCAAGCTGAAACATGCGCTTAAGCTTCCTTATGCTTGCAACGGTCCTCTTTCATTTCAGAGCCCCACACTCATGAGTAATGTATTAGAAAAACTTCTTAAACTTCATGTTCAATATCATAAAAAAAGTTTAGTTGGGAAGAGCAGGAGCTCAGAGAACAGTTTCCTAATGGGATTAGAAGACTGAAATCCAGGAAGTTGAAAGCTTGTGACTGATGATAAGGATTCTTTGGATTCAGTAAAAATGAGAAATAAAGAAACGATTAAATATAAAAGTTACAGACTGTACCTGTCAAGAGAAGGTAAATTTCCTGAGTTAAGATTAAATGTTTTAAATGTATTTTATTTAACTAAACTTTTGGACTTGCATTTAAAGGAAGTAGAAATAGAAGAAATGATCATCTTTTGGGAAGAAAGCAAAGCTCATCCACTGAAATTCTGATCCAGGATGGCAACATAGGAGCTTCCTAAACTGACTTCCTCCAATAGACACACTGAACCTACAGCTACACATACTGTGAATCCTTCTAAAAGAAATCCAGAAACTAGCAGAGCAACTCCTATGCACTAAGCAGGTGAGAAATTATCTACATCACCCACAGGGATACTAATAACCGTTAATCTCCCAGTCTCTCTGGAAGGGCCTAACTACATGCTCTCCCAGCTATGTCCTGAGGGTCCAATTTCCATCAGTCTATACCAAGGTGCTGACTGGGATCCTCTCCTTTGGAATGCGGACAAATTGTAGCACATCCTCAACATCCTAGAACCACAAAAGTGAAGAAGGAGGCCTGGACAATCACAACTGTTTGGGAAACAACCAAGCGTCTAGGCTAGGCTGAACAACAAATTTCATCTCCTACAGAACACCCTATCAAAACAAAGAAAAGTGGCTGTTTTATCTCATGAGTAGAAAACAGCACAGAATTTAAAGGAAAATGAAGAAACAGAGGAATAAGTTTCCAAAATGAAAGAAAAAGATAGAATTCTAAAAAACAGAACTTAGTGAAACAGAGATAGTAGTTTACCTGACAGAGTTCAATATAAGGATCATAAAGATGGTCACTAAAGTCAGAAAAAAATGCATGAACAAAGCAAGGATTTTAACAAAGATACAAAATATAAGGAGACACCAAACAGAAATCACTAGCAGGCTAGATCAAATGGAAGAAAAAATCAGACAAAGAAAAGTTACACAAATGGACAGTAGGTACATGAGAGTGTGCTCAACATTACTAATCATCAGGAAAATGCAAATCAAAACCACAGTGAGATATTACCTCTCCTCTGTTAAAATACTATCATGAAAAAGACAAGAGATGAATGTTGGCAAGGATGTGAAGAGAAGAAAAATCCTTATGCACTAATGCTGGGAATGTAAATTGCTAAAGCCACTATGGATAACTATATGGAGGTTCTTCAAAAAAATAAAAATAGAACTATTATATGACACCTTTGGGTACATATCCAAAAAAAAATGAAACAATCTCAAAGAGATATCCTCTCACTTACATTCGTTGCCTGGACCCCATATCTAGAAATTTCTGTTTAATTTTATGAGGTTCCATTCTGATCCAGGATGGCAACATAGGAGCTTCCTAAACTGACTTCCTCCAATAGACACACTGAACCTACAGCTACACATACTGTGAATCCTTCTAAAAGAAATCCAGAAACTAGCAGAGCAACTCCTATGCACTAAGCAGGTGAGAAATTATCTACATCACCCACAGGGATACTAATAACCGTTAATCTCCCAGTCTCTCTGGAAGGGCCTAACTACATGCTCTCCCAGCTATGTCCTGAGGGTCCAATTTCCATCAGTCTATACCAAGGTGCTGACTGGGATCCTCTCCTTTGGAATGCGGACAAATTGTAGCACATCCTCAACATCCTAGAACCACAAAAGTGAAGAAGGAGGCCTGGACAATCACAACTGTTTGGGAAACAACCAAGCGTCTAGGCTAGGCTGAACAACAAATTTCATCTCCTACAGAACACCCTATCAAAACAAAGAAAAGTGGCTGTTTTATCTCATGAGTAGAAAACAGCACAGAATTTAAAGGAAAATGAAGAAACAGAGGAATAAGTTTCCAAAATGAAAGAAAAAGATAGAATTCTAAAAAACAGAACTTAGTGAAACAGAGATAGTAGTTTACCTGACAGAGTTCAATATAAGGATCATAAAGATGGTCACTAAAGTCAGAAAAAAATGCATGAACAAAGCAAGGATTTTAACAAAGATACAAAATATAAGGAGACACCAAACAGAAATCACTAGCAGGCTAGATCAAATGGAAGAAAAAATCAGACAAAGAAAAGTTACACAAATGGACAGTAGGTACATGAGAGTGTGCTCAACATTACTAATCATCAGGAAAATGCAAATCAAAACCACAGTGAGATATTACCTCTCCTCTGTTAAAATACTATCATGAAAAAGACAAGAGATGAATGTTGGCAAGGATGTGAAGAGAAGAAAAATCCTTATGCACTAATGCTGGGAATGTAAATTGCTAAAGCCACTATGGATAACTATATGGAGGTTCTTCAAAAAAATAAAAATAGAACTATTATATGACACCTTTGGGTACATATCCAAAAAAAAATGAAACAATCTCAAAGAGATATCCTCTCACTTACATTCGTTGCCTGGACCCCATATCTAGAAATTTCTGTTTAATTTTATGAGGTTCCATTAATTGAATGCATCGCTTTAAAGCTGTTGACTCAACTTATTAGTTTCCATTTCTTAAGGAAGATGTTTCTTAAGTTTACCTCTACTTTGGAACAAAAGTTCTAATATTCTATCTACCTAATGGGAGGCAAAGTAGCCTGTCCAAGGCCCCATTTCCATTTATGGAACAGAGTTTAAGAAGCATGGCTTTCATCCATGGAACAGCTTACACAGCACAGTGGTGGGACTGCTCTTCATTGTATTTTGGAGAGTTCTCAAGTTCTCACTGATATTCAGGCCGGTGCGGTTAGCCTCGAAGTTCCTATTTTAGTTACTATTGCCTTCCTTTTGACCCCATATTCAATTATTTTTGGTCTTAGTTAAATCTTCTTGACAAATATTATCATATTTAAAACTTTAGATTGAAGAACAAAAATTCTAATATATGCAGTTGCCTTTGCAAGTCTTATTTGATCCTTTCAGTGACTGTTTTCAATGGGAGAATCACAGAACAGCAAGGGACCTTACCTCTATGTGAATCTCTAAAATTTCAGACCTAGAAAATTGTCTTTTATTTCTGATATATACTTAAGTGCAGGAAATTCTATGATTCCCATGATAAGACATCTCTCTGTGTGTAGTGTTATTTCTAAAGACATGGTTATGTTTCTCTAATATATTTCCTTGCTCTTCATTGATTTTTTCAATTATTAAAGAAAATAAGTAGATCTATTATGAAAATGAAATTAAAGACTCAGCTTTTATTTTCTTTTGTTTTGTTTTCCAGAACAGTTAGCCTCTAAGTCTCTTTCTTATATTCTATTTTAGTTATTGATGGCTTCCTTTGACCCATTATGTCATTCTTGCCTCAATTTAATTTTCCTGGCACCCAAGACCTGGGTTTGAATTCCAGCTACACCATGCCCTAGCTGTGAGATTCTCAGAAATGAAAAAAAAAAAAAACAAAACTAAATATGGAAAGGTTCTTCAAAAAATAAAAATAGAACTATTATATGACACCTTTGGGTACATATCCAAAAAAAAATGAAACAATCTCAAAGAGATATCCTCTCACTTACATTCGTTGCCTGGACCCCATATCTAGAAATTTCTGTTTAATTTTATGAGGTTCCATTAATTGAATGCATCGCTTTAAAGCTGTTGACTCAACTTATTAGTTTCCATTTCTTAAGGAAGATGTTTCTTAAGTTTACCTCTACTTTGGAACAAAAGTTCTAATATTCTATCTACCTAATGGGAGGCAAAGTAGCCTGTCCAAGGCCCCATTTCCATTTATGGAACAGAGTTTAAGAAGCATGGCTTTCATCCATGGAACAGCTTACACAGCACAGTGGTGGGACTGCTCTTCATTGTATTTTGGAGAGTTCTCAAGTTCTCACTGATATTCAGGCCGGTGCGGTTAGCCTCGAAGTTCCTATTTTAGTTACTATTGCCTTCCTTTTGACCCCATATTCAATTATTTTTGGTCTTAGTTAAATCTTCTTGACAAATATTATCATATTTAAAACTTTAGATTGAAGAACAAAAATTCTAATATATGCAGTTGCCTTTGCAAGTCTTATTTGATCCTTTCAGTGACTGTTTTCAATGGGAGAATCACAGAACAGCAAGGGACCTTACCTCTATGTGAATCTCTAAAATTTCAGACCTAGAAAATTGTCTTTTATTTCTGATATATACTTAAGTGCAGGAAATTCTATGATTCCCATGATAAGACATCTCTCTGTGTGTAGTGTTATTTCTAAAGACATGGTTATGTTTCTCTAATATATTTCCTTGCTCTTCATTGATTTTTTCAATTATTAAAGAAAATAAGTAGATCTATTATGAAAATGAAATTAAAGACTCAGCTTTTATTTTCTTTTGTTTTGTTTTCCAGAACAGTTAGCCTCTAAGTCTCTTTCTTATATTCTATTTTAGTTATTGATGGCTTCCTTTGACCCATTATGTCATTCTTGCCTCAATTTAATTTTCCTGGCACCCAAGACCTGGGTTTGAATTCCAGCTACACCATGCCCTAGCTGTGAGATTCTCAGAAATGTATTTATTTGAACTCCATAATTCCAGGGTTCCTATTACTACAAATGAAACTAATAATAGTACCAATCTCAATGAATTATTGTTAGGACTAAATGTAAAACATACAGCATGGTGTCTAGTACAAAGCAAAATTGTTAAATGTTATTTTTATTGTTTGTGCAATTGGAGAAAATTGCAACAGTGAAGAATATGCACCTAAACAGAAAGGGGTCAGCTCCAGTTCTGACTTCTATGTCCAATGAAAACTTTATTCTCTATTCCAGGGGAAAGACCTCTAGATAGTTGTCTTCCATCACAACAATAAGAAAAAAAAATAGTCATTGGAATCAAACAGCTCAATGATTTTCTAAGTTTAATGCACATTAACTCTATAGTATTCAAGCAGAGGTTCTACTGTGCTAGCTACATGTTTTTGAAGTAACAAGAAGTTAGCATGAGAAGGTAGAAAAAGGTAAAATGCTATCAATAACTTAGTCTTTTAGGAAATCATGTAATTTACTCAACATCTCTGTCTTTACTGAAGAACATTCAATTCTTGCTTTTTAAATATTTTTGTCAGGTCAGTTCTCTCCTCTTCCCAAAGTGTTTAGTGAATTCACACAGCAACATGTACCCTCTTGGTAAAAATGACAATACATTTCTAGGTTATCCTTTCTCAGGGGAGAAAAAAGCAAACAGTTCAGTAAGGGCTTTGTTTCCTCTATTCATATTATAACCTCAAGTACAATGAAAATTTTCTATATATTTTATATTTTTGAGGTTGTGCATGTATGCTAAATCACTTCAGTTGTGCCCACTTCTGCAACCCTATAAACTATAGCCTTCCATGTGCCTCTGTCCATAGGATTCTCCAGGCAAGAATATTGGAGTGGGTTGCCATGGCTTTAAGATCATATAATGCTTTACCAAAAATTATACTTGGGAAGCAAGACTCCACTTATTCTGAACTTCGTTTTTCACATCTGTGAAATTCTACATGGGTTGAAACATTCTACTTTAGAGGGTTTTGACATGACAGATATCTTCATCATGATTTGAATTCTAACACAAACATGTCTACATCTTTCCTTTGCTGCAAAATCATTTGAACAAATACAAATGAAACTAATAATAGTACCAATCTCAATGAATTATTGTTAGGACTAAATGTAAAACATACAGCATGGTGTCTAGTACAAAGCAAAATTGTTAAATGTTATTTTTATTGTTTGTGCAATTGGAGAAAATTGCAACAGTGAAGAATATGCACCTAAACAGAAAGGGGTCAGCTCCAGTTCTGACTTCTATGTCCAATGAAAACTTTATTCTCTATTCCAGGGGAAAGACCTCTAGATAGTTGTCTTCCATCACAACAATAAGAAAAAAAAATAGTCATTGGAATCAAACAGCTCAATGATTTTCTAAGTTTAATGCACATTAACTCTATAGTATTCAAGCAGAGGTTCTACTGTGCTAGCTACATGTTTTTGAAGTAACAAGAAGTTAGCATGAGAAGGTAGAAAAAGGTAAAATGCTATCAATAACTTAGTCTTTTAGGAAATCATGTAATTTACTCAACATCTCTGTCTTTACTGAAGAACATTCAATTCTTGCTTTTTAAATATTTTTGTCAGGTCAGTTCTCTCCTCTTCCCAAAGTGTTTAGTGAATTCACACAGCAACATGTACCCTCTTGGTAAAAATGACAATACATTTCTAGGTTATCCTTTCTCAGGGGAGAAAAAAGCAAACAGTTCAGTAAGGGCTTTGTTTCCTCTATTCATATTATAACCTCAAGTACAATGAAAATTTTCTATATATTTTATATTTTTGAGGTTGTGCATGTATGCTAAATCACTTCAGTTGTGCCCACTTCTGCAACCCTATAAACTATAGCCTTCCATGTGCCTCTGTCCATAGGATTCTCCAGGCAAGAATATTGGAGTGGGTTGCCATGGCTTTAAGATCATATAATGCTTTACCAAAAATTATACTTGGGAAGCAAGACTCCACTTATTCTGAACTTCGTTTTTCACATCTGTGAAATTCTACATGGGTTGAAACATTCTACTTTAGAGGGTTTTGACATGACAGATATCTTCATCATGATTTGAATTCTAACACAAACATGTCTACATCTTTCCTTTGCTGCAAAATCATTTGAACAATTACAAAAATTTGATGTGTCTGTATTTTTTTTTTACATTCTTCATAAAAAAGTAAATCCTCAAGTAAAAAGATAAAGTGAAATCTTCTTTAATTAGGAATTAATATAATTAATTAGCATTGATTAACCTAAAACATAAATGATTTTTCAGGCAATGAAGTGTGACACAACCATTTTAAGTTTTTACCTAAAAATTAAAATTAACAACATATGAGAAATAGTGCAGAAAATCAAACTAGAGAAGGGTTAGTCTCCAAGGCAAAAGAACTAATCCCCTTTCATAAAGCAACAGAAGAGATTGTATCAGTTCAGAGATAAGATCAGAAGAGATAAATAAGATTTAGGTGATAAATCTTATTTAGGTGATAAATAAGATTTCAATTTAGCAAATGAACTGAGAGAATAAAAGTTTAGAATCTCTCCTAATGAATATTCAGACATCAGAAAAATGTATTTGCACTTCAGGCCAGAAATGTTCAGAGGTGATATGCATAGGTGATGGTTTGACAGGTTTACCCATGTGTGCAGAGCTTTGGCCAAGAGTTTGAAATCTCTTCATTGATGAATTTGTAAGTAATGCAAGTAGAAAAAATTCAGAATGACTGATAGCTTTGCTATCATTGTTAGGGTGAAATAGTTGTCAACATCAAGAGGAGATCAAAGTAATGAAAACACCATACGCTCAGTTATGAAAATTTTCAAATACTATCTTACTTGAGACTCTCAAGGATTCTAAAGCAGGTATGACAAGTGTCGTTTTTTCCAATTTTATAAGCAAGGAGCTGAAACTTAGAAAGTTTTCCAAGGTAAGAGCTATAATCAGAACTCTAACTCAAATCATTTTTGACTTACAGTCTTAAGCTCTTTCCAATGTGCTCTGCAGGAAGAGAGGTGCAGAGTTTCTACTCTCCCTAAAACATGTATGTCTTTACCAACTCAAAAATTCACTAATATATCTCATTTACACATTTTGGAAATGTCCTGTCCTGAAGCTACGACAGGGTCAGCATACCAGGTCTTCTTTCCTCACTAGAGGAACCACTGCAAAACATCTATATTTACCTTTTGGCCACACAGAAATAGCCAGTTTCTTAACAGAACAGTCTAATTTGCCACATTTTAAATTATACTATGAAGGTAGTTTTCCATTTCAAATTCTTAAAGCTTTTGATTTACTTCAAACTGAGAAAAAGGGAATTTAAAGAGATTTGTACATCAATTTGATACCTTCATACGTATAATTTCATAGGCTATTATTTTACCTTCCAAAGGAAAAATAGAAGAATTATATAAGAATTGTTGTTGTTGTTTAGTTGTTAAGTTGTGTCCAGATGCTGTGGTCTGCCAGGCTCCTCTGTCCATGGAATTTCCCTGGCAAGAATACTGGAGTGAGTTGCCATTTTCATTCTCCAGAGGATCTTCTAGACTCGGGGATCAAAGCTGCATCTTTTGTATTCGCAGGCAAATTCTTTACTACTGAGCCACCAGGGAAGCCCATGTAAGAATTATATATGTGTAAATATTTTATTTTGACTTTATAAGTTTCATGTCCTCCATTTAGCTAGTAAGAAATACAAAAATGATCACTGTTGATGATCCCTTATATTTAGTGATTGATTATATGATGATTTTCCAATTTCAGGTAAAATCTCACACTCTCTTACTTTTGAGTAAATAGATCCCAAGTAATTGATTAGCCATAAACTGTGGTATTTCTTCAAACTCTTAGAATGAGAACTTTGGTTCATCTATGTTAGTTTAATATATTACCTGTATTTACCTCAAGGTCTTATTAAAGAATACAAATTACATATAGTTTGTAGAGCCACTGATTCAGATTCTAAGGTATGGAGCCTGGAAACAGCCTTTTTAGGAAGCTTCCAGTGTTTTTCTAATACACAAGAAATTTTGAGACCTCCTTCACTGGAGATTTCTTCCAGCCCTATGATTTTATGATTCTGGTTTGTGACTAATCAGCCTAAATTTTAGCTGGTAGACCACACAACTCCCTGCCAAACTTTCTCTACCAAATATAGCAAGAGTTGACAGATGCCCAAGCAGCAGGAAATGTCCTGTCCTGAAGCTACGACAGGGTCAGCATACCAGGTCTTCTTTCCTCACTAGAGGAACCACTGCAAAACATCTATATTTACCTTTTGGCCACACAGAAATAGCCAGTTTCTTAACAGAACAGTCTAATTTGCCACATTTTAAATTATACTATGAAGGTAGTTTTCCATTTCAAATTCTTAAAGCTTTTGATTTACTTCAAACTGAGAAAAAGGGAATTTAAAGAGATTTGTACATCAATTTGATACCTTCATACGTATAATTTCATAGGCTATTATTTTACCTTCCAAAGGAAAAATAGAAGAATTATATAAGAATTGTTGTTGTTGTTTAGTTGTTAAGTTGTGTCCAGATGCTGTGGTCTGCCAGGCTCCTCTGTCCATGGAATTTCCCTGGCAAGAATACTGGAGTGAGTTGCCATTTTCATTCTCCAGAGGATCTTCTAGACTCGGGGATCAAAGCTGCATCTTTTGTATTCGCAGGCAAATTCTTTACTACTGAGCCACCAGGGAAGCCCATGTAAGAATTATATATGTGTAAATATTTTATTTTGACTTTATAAGTTTCATGTCCTCCATTTAGCTAGTAAGAAATACAAAAATGATCACTGTTGATGATCCCTTATATTTAGTGATTGATTATATGATGATTTTCCAATTTCAGGTAAAATCTCACACTCTCTTACTTTTGAGTAAATAGATCCCAAGTAATTGATTAGCCATAAACTGTGGTATTTCTTCAAACTCTTAGAATGAGAACTTTGGTTCATCTATGTTAGTTTAATATATTACCTGTATTTACCTCAAGGTCTTATTAAAGAATACAAATTACATATAGTTTGTAGAGCCACTGATTCAGATTCTAAGGTATGGAGCCTGGAAACAGCCTTTTTAGGAAGCTTCCAGTGTTTTTCTAATACACAAGAAATTTTGAGACCTCCTTCACTGGAGATTTCTTCCAGCCCTATGATTTTATGATTCTGGTTTGTGACTAATCAGCCTAAATTTTAGCTGGTAGACCACACAACTCCCTGCCAAACTTTCTCTACCAAATATAGCAAGAGTTGACAGATGCCCAAGCAGCAGTGGTCTTTGTTTGTGCCCATTCTGACAGCAGCTGGGCCCGTGAGGCCTTAGCCCCAGCTGTCTGGAACTGGGCAGCAGGTGCTGGGATGGCCAGCTGTTCTCACAGGCATGCCTGGCAGCTCTGCTTGTCCAGGTCTCAAATTTTCCCTTGGGTGGCTTTGCTTTTGTGGGTGGTCCAGCTTAACTTGAATTCTACTGAGTGCATTCCAAAGCTCAAATACCTGGATCAGTGCCTATAGAAGGCACATATATGTGCTTATGTTCAGAAATATATATTCACATATTGGATTGGATGACTGCTTTAATTCCCCTCCACCCTTAAATTCTTTGCATGTGCAAAAGGTTCTCGGACATAATTTTTAATTTCAGATGAAAATGGCTGTGGACCAACTGTCTCTGCTCTCTCTAAGCCGTCTTCACTTTTTCAAAATGAAGGCTATTTTAGAAATAATACTTAAAAAAGCAAAATCTAAGTAACTCCAGAACACTAATAGATTAACATACCTGCATTTAAGCAACTGTCAGAGAAAAGAAAATTTTGTGACAATATACTGTTCCTGTGCAAAGAACATAAAAATCTGTAAAAATGTTAAGAGATGAAGAAAATCCTTTTCTTTGCAAGATTGTGGTTTTAAATTACCATTCTCATTTTCCCTTTATGAATATAATTAGCAAATTTACATATACTATAACAATATGATAGTATATTAAATATGTAAAATTCCTAAAAAATAGGTTTAAATTTAAAAATAATACTTTTAGTATATCAAATTTAAATACTCTTTACCTCTTCATGGTTCTTTTCTTCTTGTAGTAATAAGATGAAAACTTATACAGTTTGATATTATATAGATAATCTTTCGCTGAGTACATTTCTCACCACTTAAAAGTGAATTGATAGCTATTGGGTAACTTTAAAGAATGATTCAGATGTTAAGGTAAAAGAATAAAGTATGCAATTCTATAATACTCTGAGTCGATGCAGTTTTGTTTTTGTGTTTGTTTTTACTCGATGCAGTTTTAATCTGCTTCAACCACATTAAAAAACATGGTTGAATTAGATTTGAAAAACCTTATTTTTTCAATTGCTTGGTTATTTTCCCTTTTAAACTTCTTATGCTAAGTGGCAGTTTTTTAGAAATCATAAATGTCTCAAGAAATGATAACTTTGTAAATTAAAATTTCTAGGACTATAAAAAATATGACAGAAATACTTAACGATACTTTTGGAGGAGAATACCAGACCTATACGCTAGTTTGTATCAGTAAAAACATTTGGAACAAAAGACAAAGTTATAGTAGAGTGAATGACGCTTTGTCAGAAAGAGGGAAGATTGTACTTTGAACATTTATCATTAAATGAGGATAGAGACTTCCCTGGCAGTCCTGTGGTTAAGACTTTGCCTTCCAGTGCAGGGTGAGAGTTTGATCCCTGGTTGAGGAGCTAAAATCCCACATGCCTCTTCCAAAAGACTCAAAACATAAAACAAAAGCAACATATTGTAACATATTCAATAAGGTCTTTTAAAATGGTTGACATCTAAAGCAATCTTTTACAAAAGTTAATGAATTATAGTGTATATATTTGTATATAAATTATAGCTGTTGCTCATTAATATTATTTTAACCAAATTAATAGCTTGCTTCAAGTATATATAAAGCCATTAGCATTGTTTTAAGTAAGTATATAGTGACCTATATATAGTTTATAAAATTAGGAGGAAATTTGGTGGTTGGTGTTTAGTTTGATCAGTAAGTTATGCAAAATGATGGGAATAAATTGATGTATAACCCTAAATTACCCAGGGTATCTACAATGATCCACTTAATTGATGAGTTCATGAACTTCTCTCACTTTGTGGAAATTAGAGAACTCTTGCCAGGCAAAGAGTTGTCAAGACAAAACCAGAGCCTTCTGTTGGATGTTCTTACCTCTTTATGCTGGGCTGGGCAAGCTTCCCAAGTCCCTAAGGCTCTAAATTCCCTCGTGCTGCCCTATCTGCTGTATAAATGGATTCTAGTTCTTAAAAAGGTATCCCAAACATACCCACCCTATATAAACATAGATTATATGTTTATAATATATGTCTATATAAACATAGATTAATATATTTTAGTATAATAAAAACTCAACATGCGATCTGTCCTCTTAACAAATGTTTGTGTACAGTCCAGATTGTTAACAATAAGAACAATTTATATGGTAGATCTCTAGAATGTTTTTGTCTCCCATGACTAAACATTTAAACCCAATTTAACAACAGTTCTCTTATTTTCCCCTCTGCTGAACCTCTGGCAATCACCATTTTACCTTATGTCCCTTTGTGTTTAACTATTTTAGGGACTTCATATAAGTGGAATCATATAGCATGTATCCCCCTGTACTTATTTATTCACTTAGTGTAATATTCTCAAAGTTTGTCTATATTGTAAAATATGTAAGGATTTCCTTTCTTTATGGCTGAATAATGTTCATTTTTATGTCTCTGTGTGTGTGTGTATATATATATATATATATATATATATATATATATATATATACACATTGCATACATCACACTTTCATTACTGATTTATCTGTTGAAAGATGATCTGCTCATCTATATCCATTCATCTATTTAAGTAGCCACCTGCTACTTTCGTTAGTTCTTATCGTTTCACAGATATCCAAGCTATTCTGGTTCTGTCAGCACTATGAGTGAGTCCAGACAGAAACCATTTCCTTGGGCAGTCCTCTGAAAAGTTAGAATGTTAGCATTATGCTTCACTCTTTGCTTCCACCCTGAGGGAGAAACTGTGGGCTTGGGTATTCTCTTCCAATACTAAAGAGTGCAGTCTTAAGAGAGGGGTTAATGTAGCTAACATGAAATTGCTTTTCTTATCCACTTCAGTGCAGCTTCTCCTGGCTTTGTATTCACCTACAGTATTGAAAATTCTTAAATGGATTCTGGAATCCTCATAAAGATATTTTGGTCCATATGGTCTTATTTAACCAACATTTCTATGAGGGAACAAAGACTGAGACTTCCTATTCTACCATCTTGCTGATATCACTCCTCCAACATGAATGAGTATTAACAGCATTATCTTTATTAATGTTTAGTGAATTAGCTTTTAAATAATCCTAAGAAGCATGCAAGTTTGAAGAAAAGCATTGATGTTAAGATTTTCTTCAACAGATGAGGGAATGGGGATCCTAGGAGAACTGGTTAGGGAGAAGGTCCCCTTTGGATATCCCGACATGTACAGTTAATGGTCCATCTCCACATAAAGCCAGTCTTGGCATGCTCATAGTTTTTGTGATATATTCTATAACATCCCCAAAGCTCTAGGAATAACTACTTATATTGTGTTCTTTTATGAGAAATGATGTAAAAGAGAGATTAAGAGCACAGGCTCTGGAGCCAACAGTCTATAGATTTGTGTCCTTGTTTTGCTTCTGGCATTCAATAATGGTATTGACTCTCCTGTGCCGCACTTTTCTCATTTTTATAATGACAATGATATAATCATAACACTAGAAGTCACTTGGCTATAATGATTGCTAAAAATAACAATATTTTTAAAGCATTCAAATATTGCCTGGTACATGGGGAGTGTTATATAGATATAAGCTAATTTGTTGTTGTTCAGTTGCTAAATCATGTCTGACTCTTTACAACCCCAGGGACTGCAGTACTCCAGGCTTCTCTGTCCTTCACTATCTCCCAGAGCTTGCTCATACTCATGTCCATTGAGTCGGTGATGCTATCCAAGCATCTCATTCTCTGTCATCCTCTTATTCTGCCTTCAATTTCTCCTAGCATCAGGGTCTTTTCTAAAGAGTTGTCTTTTCA
Organism: Tragulus kanchil; assembly: GCA_022376925.1. Classification (NCBI taxonomy): domain Eukaryota; kingdom Metazoa; phylum Chordata; class Mammalia; order Artiodactyla; family Tragulidae; genus Tragulus; species Tragulus kanchil. The sequence continues at coordinate 53,093,268 of JAIOJX010000004.1, forward strand.
CGTCAGGCAACCAAAGTATTGGAACTTCAGCTTCAGCATTCATCCTTCCAATGAATATTCAGGGTTGATTTCCTTTAGGATTTACTGGTTTGATCTCCTTGCTGTCCAAGGCACTCTCATGAGTCTTCTCCAATGCCACAATTCAAAAGTAACAGTTATCAGCACTCAACCTTCTTTATGGTCTAGCTCTCACATACATACATGACTACTGGAGAAACCATAGCTTTCATATGTGGGCTTTTGTCAGTAAAGTGATGTCTATGCTTTTTAATACACTGTCTAGATTTGTCATAGCTTATTTAACCAACATTTCTATGAGGGAACAAAGACTGAGACTTCCTATTCTACCATCTTGCTGATATCACTCCTCCAACATGAATGAGTATTAACAGCATTATCTTTATTAATGTTTAGTGAATTAGCTTTTAAATAATCCTAAGAAGCATGCAAGTTTGAAGAAAAGCATTGATGTTAAGATTTTCTTCAACAGATGAGGGAATGGGGATCCTAGGAGAACTGGTTAGGAGAAGGTCCCTTTGGATATCCCGACATGTACAGTTAATGGTCCATCTCCACATAAAGCCAGTCTTGGCATGCTCATAGTTTTTGTGATATATTCTATAACATCCCCAAAGCTCTAGGAATAACTACTTATATTGTGTTCTTTTATGAGAAATGATGTAAAAGAGAGATTAAGAGCACAGGCTCTGGAGCCAACAGTCTATAGATTTGTGTCCTTGTTTTGCTTCTGGCATTCAATAATGGTATTGACTCTCCTGTGCACTTTTCTCATTTTTATAATGACAATGATATAATCATAACACTAGAAGTCACTTGGCTATAATGATTGCTAAAAATAACAATATTTTTAAAGCATTCAAATATTGCCTGGTACATGGGGAGTGTTATATAGATATAAGCTAATTTGTTGTTGTTCAGTTGCTAAATCATGTCTGACTCTTTACAACCCCAGGGACTGCAGTACTCCAGGCTTCTCTGTCCTTCACTATCTCCCAGAGCTTGCTCATACTCATGTCCATTGAGTCGGTGATGCTATCCAAGCATCTCATTCTCTGTCATCCTCTTATTCTGCCTTCAATTTCTCCTAGCATCAGGGTCTTTTCTAAAGAGTTGTCTTTTCACGTCAGGCAACCAAAGTATTGGAACTTCAGCTTCAGCATTCATCCTTCCAATGAATATTCAGGGTTGATTTCCTTTAGGATTTACTGGTTTGATCTCCTTGCTGTCCAAGGCACTCTCATGAGTCTTCTCCAATGCCACAATTCAAAAGTAACAGTTATCAGCACTCAACCTTCTTTATGGTCTAGCTCTCACATACATACATGACTACTGGAGAAACCATAGCTTTCATATGTGGGCTTTTGTCAGTAAAGTGATGTCTATGCTTTTTAATACACTGTCTAGATTTGTCATAGCTTTTCTTCCAAGGAGCAAACATCTTTTAATTTCATGGCTGCAGTCACAATCCACAGAGATTTTTAGAGCCCCCCAAAATAGTCTGTCACTTTCTATTTTTTTCTCATCTATTTACCGTGACTTGATGGGACCAGATGCCATGATCTTAGGTTTTCGAATGCTGAGTTTAAAGCCAGCTTTTTACTCTTCTCTTTTATCTGCATCAAGAGGCTCTTGGGTCCGTTTTGCTTTCTGCCATTAGGGTGGCATCATCTTCTTATCTGAAGTTGTTGATGTTTCTCCCAGCAATCTTGATTCCAACTTGTGATTCATCCAGCCCATTTTTTCATGTGATATACTCTGTATATAAGTTAAATAAGCAGGATGACAATATGCATTCTTAATGTACTCTTTTTCCAACCTGCATACAGGTTTCTCAGAAGGCAGGTAAAGTGGTCTGGTATTCCTCTCTCTTTAAGATTTTTCCAGTTTTGTGATCCACATAGTCAAAGGCTTTAGCATAGTCAATTTATAAAAATAGTTGCTTTAAAACATACTACAACATAAATATTAAATGCATGTCTGTTAAAGATGTCATAAACAACCTTAGAAGATATACTGAGGGAAAATACTTGCAACAGAGGTTCATAGTAGGTTAATAACATTTACAAATCAGTAAGAAACAAAAAAATGTGAGAGAAAATTGAACTAAATGAAAAGGCAATTCTCAAAAGAAGAAAAAAATGTTATTTTTAATAAGCATAAAAATATGATAAAATTCAATGATAAATCATAATAATAGCCCTATTAATTAAAAATGAAATTACAGTTTTCTATGATAATGACAAACACAAAAATGATATCCAGCATTAGCAAGGGATCTGATGTTTTCAGCATGATATGTAAATGAAATGGCCATGAACATTTTAGAGAAAATGAATAAAAAAATATAAAAATCTTTATCAAAATATAAAATAGCCTCACCTATTAAACAAGAAATCCTAACTGTATGAATTCCTACAGGAATGCCTCAAGTATTTTTATGTTTTTAAAACTATGCTTTTAATACACTGTCTAGATTTGTCATAGCTTTTCTTCCAAGGAGCAAACATCTTTTAATTTCATGGCTGCAGTCACAATCCACAGAGATTTTTAGAGCCCCCCAAAATAGTCTGTCACTTTCTATTTTTTTCTCATCTATTTACCGTGACTTGATGGGACCAGATGCCATGATCTTAGGTTTTCGAATGCTGAGTTTAAAGCCAGCTTTTTACTCTTCTCTTTTATCTGCATCAAGAGGCTCTTGGGTCCGTTTTGCTTTCTGCCATTAGGGTGGCATCATCTTCTTATCTGAAGTTGTTGATGTTTCTCCCAGCAATCTTGATTCCAACTTGTGATTCATCCAGCCCATTTTTTCATGTGATATACTCTGTATATAAGTTAAATAAGCAGGATGACAATATGCATTCTTAATGTACTCTTTTTCCAACCTGCATACAGGTTTCTCAGAAGGCAGGTAAAGTGGTCTGGTATTCCTCTCTCTTTAAGATTTTTCCAGTTTTGTGATCCACATAGTCAAAGGCTTTAGCATAGTCAATTTATAAAAATAGTTGCTTTAAAACATACTACAACATAAATATTAAATGCATGTCTGTTAAAGATGTCATAAACAACCTTAGAAGATATACTGAGGGAAAATACTTGCAACAGAGGTTCATAGTAGGTTAATAACATTTACAAATCAGTAAGAAACAAAAAAATGTGAGAGAAAATTGAACTAAATGAAAAGGCAATTCTCAAAAGAAGAAAAAAATGTTATTTTTAATAAGCATAAAAATATGATAAAATTCAATGATAAATCATAATAATAGCCCTATTAATTAAAAATGAAATTACAGTTTTCTATGATAATGACAAACACAAAAATGATATCCAGCATTAGCAAGGGATCTGATGTTTTCAGCATGATATGTAAATGAAATGGCCATGAACATTTTAGAGAAAATGAATAAAAAAATATAAAAATCTTTATCAAAATATAAAATAGCCTCACCTATTAAACAAGAAATCCTAACTGTATGAATTCCTACAGGAATGCCTCAAGTATTTTTTATGTTTGTAAGATAAGATATATGTACATATATACTTACTGCAGCATGCTTTTAGTGGGGAACATTTGGAAACAAACTAACATTGATTATCAAAGTTAAACTATGCTCCAATTATATTGTGGAATAATGCACAACTATTTTATATTTCTTTTTATTCACTAAGTCATGTCTGACTCTTGCGACCCCATGGACTGTAGCTCACCAGGTTCTTCTGTCCATGGGATTTCTTGGGTAAAAATACTGGAGTGAGTTGCCATTTCCTTCTCCAGTTTCACTCATAACATATCTTAAATACATAAAAGAAAATTCAAAATGTGGATCAAATTATTATCTTTGGTTACCCTGGTTACCTCTAAAAAGAGGAACTATTTTGAAGGATTTGACATATTTTATATACTATATTTTAATTTTTATACTAGATATGTTTTAAGTTTTACAAATCACATATTTCAAAGCAGAAGTAAGTTATTTTTTATTACCTATCAATCAAAGGCCAGGTACAAAACATGTATGTAATATAATTCCAAAAATGTAACAAAATTAGTAAAATACACACTGATTGTTGGTATTTATCATCCCCAAGAAAGTGGACTAGCAAGCTATTTTTTAAATTATTCTTAGTTTATTCTTTTTGACTAAAATAAACTTGTATTATTTTTATATTCAGGAAAAATTAATGTTCTTTTAAAAATTTAATGACCCCAAACTTCACAATTGAAAGCTTTATTACAACAGAAGAGATTAGGACTCTGATGTTAGCCTAGAGTGAAAAATGAAACATCCTCCCACCATTTTGTCCAACTCTGTGGGAACTACATCTTGCTGCACATTCTTAACCTCATTTACTTAGTGAACCAAAAGCACAGAAGATTAGATGCAACAACATAGCAACCTATATTATTTGTAGGTGTGTGCTTAATCGCCAAGTCTTGTCTGACTCTTTGAGACCCAATGGACTGCACAGCAAATCAGGCTGCTCTGTCCATGGGGATTCTCCAGGCGACGATACTGGAGTGTGTTGTCATGTTATGTTTATGTTAAATATTTTGATCTATAGTATTTCAGGGAATGTATATGTGTCTTTTAAAATAATTGTAGGACTTTTGCTAACTCAAAAATAGTAGTCTCTAAAATTATGTAGTCTAATTTTATCTTTCAATTTTCTTTTAGATTTTCTTTTTTTATTTCACTTGGCTATAAACTTCTGAAATTATGTCAGAATTGTAGTTTTTGGATGACCAAATGGATCAAATCAAATTTAATATGATGTGATTTTAAAGAGGCCAAGATACTAAATTTTGAAAATTGGTATTTATTCTGGAAATATTAACCAAATATTTTGAAAAAATTACTAAGGAATCAACTTTTTTTCCCTTGTACAGCTTTGTTACATTTGGCAATAATGTTTTAAATCGTTTTCTTGAACTGTACTCAATTTAATGAGTATAGATTCAAGAATTATACCATAATGACATGGAAGGAATAACACTGCTTATTAAAATTAAAAATTCATATATAGGCTACTCTCAATTAGCACAAAAGTTGAAATATAGAGAGCATTATAAGCCTCATTTTAAAAAGTACTTTGAAGCCTATAAAATGATTCCTAAGCTTAAAAAGTTAGCCACATTTACTGATTAAAATTCTATCTCATTTTCCTGGAGCCCACATATAAGGGGAAAAAGAACAGAAGAAAAGAAAGACTGTATAATCCATAGTTTAAAAAAGGGAAAATTGTCAGCACCCATCATAATCTCAAAGATTTCCTGAATAATCAGCAATAAAGGAAAATCCCTATGAACATAAGTTATAAAAAGTGAAACCTTGTGTTCTCTCTGTGTTTTCTTCACATAAAAATTATTAATCATTGTAGGAGTCCAAACCTTCTTACCAAAAAGGCAAAGTGAATCTGTTCTGCCTGGAATTTGGGGAAAGGCATAGTTTGGAGTCTGAAGCAATAATAATCTAGCTCTCATGACTCCAGAAATCTTGGAAGAGGCGAACCTTTTCTTTTCTAAAAAGATTGGCCCTTTTTCCCACAATGTCTTGAATAGAAACTAAATTGAACTAATTGGAGTCAACATTTCTTTTTAGAAACAGAGAGGGAAAATGAATGTGATAGAAAAAAGGCAGGATCTAAAGCCTAAAGAGTACATTGTTTTCCAAAGCTCTACTAATTTGAAAATAAAGATGTTTATTTTGTTTTGCCCTACAGCAGTTTTTCTCAAAACTCAATATGCATAAAATCATCTGACTTAGTAAAACAGAGCATCTTATTTTGATCCCAGGTGATGCTAATGTTACTATTCTAGGGACCCCACTTTGAAAAACAATGCCTATCATATACTTGATTATTTTTTAAAAAATAATAAAATTTTTACTGATAAATTTAACCCAGGATGTCAAAGATCTCTACACTGAATATTATACTTTGATGAAAGAAAACTAAAGGTACTTATGTTGATGGATCAATGTAATTAATATTATTTAAATATTCATATTACCCAGTTATTAATAGATTCAATTTAATCTCTATCAAAATACCAGTGGTGTTTTTCACAGAAATAGAAAAACATCCTAAAACTCATGTGGAACCACAAACACAGTGAATATTCAAAGTGGAAAATAAACGTCCTTTTAATAAATGCTGTTGGGAAAACAATAATCATGTGCAGAAAAATGAAGCTGGACCCCTATCTTACAAACTCACAAAAATAAACTTAAAATGAATTTAAGACTTGGGCATAAACTTGAAAACACAAAACTCCTAGGAGAAAATATAAGAAAAAAACTCCTTGACATTCTCATGATTTTGAAGGTATGATACCAAAAGCACAAGTTAGCAAAAGCAAAAGTAAATAAGTAGGCCTCCATCACACTAAAAAGCTCCTGCACACAAAGAAATGATGAACAAAATGAAAAGGAACCTATGCTATAGGAGAAAATATTTTCAAACCAATATCTGGTTAGAGATTACTAGCCAAAATATAGAAGGCATTTATACAACTCAATGACTGAAAACTAAACAATATGATAAAAAATGGTAAGAAGACCCAAATAGACATTTTTGTAAAGAAGACATACAAATGAGCAGTAGGCATATGAAGTTACTCAACATCGCTAGTCAGTCATCAAGGAAATAGAAATCAAAACCTCAGTGAGATATCACCTCATATCTGTTAGAATGGCTATTACGAAAAAAAGACAAGAGATAAAAAATGTTGACAAGGATGTGGAAAAAGGGAACACTTATATACTGTTGGTGGGAATGTAAATCGGTATGACCTCTATGTAAAACAGAATGGAAATTTCTCAAAACACTGTAAATATGACTACCATATGATCCAACAATCCCACTTCTGGGTATATATCCAAAAGAAACGTAATTAGGATCTCAAAGATATATCTGCACTCTTACGTTACTTGCAACATTATTCAATTTTTCAAAATAGCCAACATATGGAAGCAACCTTAGTATCTGTTAGTGGATAAATGGACAAAGCAGATGTGAGACACAAATACATATAATCTTTGAGGCCATTACACTAAGTGAAATAAGTCAGACAGAGAATGACAAATACTCTAAGATCTCACTTATAGGTGAAATCTAAACAAAAAAACAAATTCATAGAAACAAGGTAGGATGGTGGCTGTGAAGAGCTGGGGCTAGGAAAAGCAGGATATGTGTGTCAACAGATGCAAACTTCTAGTAATAAAATGGATACATTCTAGGGGTCCAGTGTGGAACATGGTGACTGTAGTTAACAATGGTATAATATATATTTGAAAGTTGATAAGAATAGATATTAAATGTTTTCGCCACACACACACATACACACGTAGATAATTATGTGAGATTATGAGGGTGTTAACTAACCCTATTGTAGCATAATTTCTCAACAGATATGTATATCAAATCATCACATTGTATACCATAAACTGGAAATTATATCACAGTAAAGCTGGAAAAAAGAAAGAAATTGAAACCATACCTCCTTATCTTTCATTAAGTTGATTTATAATATTACTACTAATTGCATTATTCTTACATTCTTAATGTAATGAATCTTACTCTAGTATCAATATTTTCTACCTATTGTGTTAATAGTTAATCTCAGTGTCCATGGTGTCTAAATTTCCCTAAATATGATAAAAATGGTAAGAAGACCCAATGTAAAGAAGACATACAAATGAGCAGTAGGCATATGAAGTTACTCAACATCGCTAGTCAGTCATCAAGGAAATAGAAATCAAAACCTCAGTGAGATATCACCTCATATCTGTTAGAATGGCTATTACGAAAAAAAGACAAGAGATAAAAAATGTTGACAAGGATGTGGAAAAAGGGAACACTTATATACTGTTGGTGGGAATGTAAATCGGTATGACCTCTATGTAAAACAGAATGGAAATTTCTCAAAACACTGTAAATATGACTACCATATGATCCAACAATCCCACTTCTGGGTATATATCCAAAAGAAACGTAATTAGGATCTCAAAGATATATCTGCACTCTTACGTTACTTGCAACATTATTCAATTTTTCAAAATAGCCAACATATGGAAGCAACCTTAGTATCTGTTAGTGGATAAATGGACAAAGCAGATGTGAGACACAAATACATATAATCTTTGAGGCCATTACACTAAGTGAAATAAGTCAGACAGAGAATGACAAATACTCTAAGATCTCACTTATAGGTGAAATCTAAACAAAAAAACAAATTCATAGAAACAAGGTAGGATGGTGGCTGTGAAGAGCTGGGGCTAGGAAAAGCAGGATATGTGTGTCAACAGATGCAAACTTCTAGTAATAAAATGGATACATTCTAGGGGTCCAGTGTGGAACATGGTGACTGTAGTTAACAATGGTATAATATATATTTGAAAGTTGATAAGAATAGATATTAAATGTTTTCGCCACACACACACATACACACGTAGATAATTATGTGAGATTATGAGGGTGTTAACTAACCCTATTGTAGCATAATTTCTCAACAGATATGTATATCAAATCATCACATTGTATACCATAAACTGGAAATTATATCACAGTAAAGCTGGAAAAAAGAAAGAAATTGAAACCATACCTCCTTATCTTTCATTAAGTTGATTTATAATATTACTACTAATTGCATTATTCTTACATTCTTAATGTAATGAATCTTACTCTAGTATCAATATTTTCTACCTATTGTGTTAATAGTTAATCTCAGTGTCCATGGTGTCTAAATTTCCCTATAATCTCTTGGCTTAAAAGTGGTCAACAGTGGGCTTCCCTGGTGGTCCAATGGGTAAAGAGTCCGCCTTGCAGTGCAAGGGGCACTGGTTCAATCCTGGGCCCAGGAAGATCCCATATGTCGCAGAGCGACTGGACCAGTGTGTCCCAGTTATGAGCCAGAACTCTGGAGCACATGCGCCCAGAGCTGGTGCTCTGCAATGAGAGAGGCCACCACAATGGGAGGCCCATGCAGGCCAAAGAATTAAGATGGATGAAAATAAATAAATGAAGGACCAATAAAAGAGGCCAAAATTAAAAACAAACAAACAAAAAACTCAAAAAAAAAGTGGTCAACAGTTTTGAAAATGGCAATTAGCTGTTCAGGCTGTAACGTTCTTGGGCATTATCAACATAGCAGAATAGTGTTTTAATTATGCGTGGATGATTTCATTTCATTATAGGTTATTACAAGATATTGAATATAGTTCCCTGTGCTATACAGTATTCTTTGTTGTTTATTTTATATATAGTAGAGTGTATATGTTAATCTTAAACTCCTAATTTATGCCCTCTCTACCCACTGCTACCCTCTTTAATACTGTAAGTCTATTTCTCTCTCATAAATGCTTCATTTATATCATTCTTTTAGAGTTCATTTCTCTAATATGCTTCATTTAAGATGATAGTCTCTAGGTCCATCCATGTTGCTGCATGTGACATTATTTCATTCTTTTTACATCTGAGTAATATTCCATTGTGTATATATACTGAATTTATTAATCCACTCATCTGAGTGGACATTTAAATTGCTTCCATGTCTTAGCTCTTGTAAAGAGTGCTTCTGTGAACATTGATGTGCTTGTATCTTTTTGAATTAGAGTTTAATTCCAGATATATGCCCAGGATTGCTAGTCATATGATAACTAAATTTAGCATTTTAAGGAACCACCATGTTGTTCTCTGTGGTGGCTACACCAATTTACTCTCCTAGCAACAGTGTAGGAGGGTTTATTTTTCCCATACCGTCTCCAGCATTCATTGCTTGTAGATATTTTGATGATGGCCATTGACTGGTGTGAGGTGATACTCAATGATATATTTTGGAAATTAATTCCTGGTCCATAGCATCGTTTGCAAATATTTTCTCCCAGCACAAACACTGTCTTCTCATTTAGTCGATGCTTTCCTTTGCTGTGCAAAAGCTTTTACATTTAATTAGGCCCCATTTGTTTGCTTTTGCTTTTATTTTTGATCTGGAGACCTATCAAAAAAAATTGCTGTGATTTATGTCAGGGTGTTCTGCTTGTGTTTTCTTTGTGGAGTTTTATCATATTTGATCTTCCATTTAGGTGTTTAATTCATTTTTGTAAATGGGGTTAGGGAATGTTCTAATTTCATTCTTTTACATACAGCTGTCTAATTTGCCCAATACCACTTATTGAAGAGACTGTCTTTTGTCCATTGTATATTCTTGCTTCCTTTATCATAGATTAATTGACTATAAGTGTGTGTGCTTATGCCTGGTCTTTCTATCCTGTTCCACAAAAGCAGACATATGGCTTTAGTGCCATTTGTCTGCTTTTGTGCCAGTACTGTATTGTTTTAATTCCTGTAGCTTTATAGAATAGTCTGAAGTCAAGGCATGTGATTCCTCCAACTTTGTTCTTCTTTCTCAAAATTATTTTGGCCACTCAGGGTCTTTTGTGTTTCCATATGACTTTTTTTTGTTTTAATTCTATGAAAAATGCCATTGGTGGTCTGATATGGATTGCATTGAATCAGCACATTGCGTTAGGTATTATGGTCATTTTAACAATACTGATTCTTCCTTCCAATCTATGGACACAGTGTATCTTTCTATCATTTTGTGTTGTCTTCAGCCTTTGATCAGTATCTTACAGTTTTTGGAATAGAGGTATTTTGCCTCATTAGGTCGGTTTATTCCTATATATTTTATTCTTTATGATGGTTATGGTAAATGGGATTGTTTCCTTTATTTCTGATATTTCTTTGTTAGGGTATAAAAATGCAACATATTTTTATATTTTAACTTTGTATCCAGAAATTTTACTGAATTCCTGATTACTTCTAGCACTTTTCTGATAGGGTGCTTAAGATTTCCCATGTATAGCATTATGTCATCTGCAAACAGTGACAGCTTTACTTCTTATTTTCCAACTTGGTTTCCCTTTATTTTATTTTATTTTTCCTTTGATTGATGTGACCTGGACTTCCAAAACTGTGTCAAATAAAAGTGGCAAGAATGGACATCCTTACCTTGGTCCTGATCTGAGAGGAAATTTTTTCAGCTTTTCATCATTGAGTATAAATATTAGCTGTGGATTTGTCAAGTATGGCCTTTATTATGTTGGCCTGTATACTCACTTTTTGAAGAGTTTTTATCATAAATGGACGTCAAATTTTCTCAGAAGTTTTTTCTACATCATATGGTTTTGGAATAAAAAATAATCATATGTTTTTTATTCTTCATTTTGTTAATGTGATGTGTAATACTGACTGATCTGTGGAAATTGAAAAATTCTTACATCCCTGGGATAAATTCCAGTTGATATAGTGTATTGTCCTTCTAATGTACTATTGCATTCAATCTGTTAGTATTTTGTTGAGGGTAATTGTATCGATATTCATCAGTGGTTTGGGCCTGTAATTTTCTTTTTCATGATATCATTGTCTGGTTTGGGTATCAGGGTGATGGTATCCTCATAGAATGAATTCAAAAGTGTTCTGAACGTACAGCTCAGAGCTCTCACTCCTATGGGAGAATCTTGGTAATATAATTATTCTCCAGTTTGTGAGTCACCAACCTTGGGGAGGCAGTAAGAGATTTGATTGCTTCTTGAGTCTGCACCCCTTCACACCAGTCTCACTGCGGTTTCTTCTTTGTGTCTTTAGTTGTAGATCTTTTCTGGTAGGTTTCAGACTTTTTCAATGATGGTTATTCTCCAGATTATTGTGTTTAGTGTGCTTGTAAGAGAAGGTGAGCTTAGGCTCTTTCTATTCCACCATCTTGGCTATGCTCTGGCTTTCTGCATTTTGAAAATTAAGGCACTTGATCAAGTTTCCCAAATGCATTTCTCTAAAAAGCAATGATATACCTCTGATAAGAAGTTTTTCATAACCTGACTTAAGTATAACTTCATTTGGATGATAAATCTTTGTGTATACAGAGTCAGAAATAAGACAGCTAAAGTGTCTCTAGGGCCTAATTTTCTTCAAAAAACATCTTTGCATCTGAGTATTTAAACTAACACTCAACTTAGTCCTTCTTTCCACCTGTTCCCTTCATCTACCACAAATAACCAGTAATTCAGTGTTTGACACATGGAAAAGATTATTCTATCCTGGAAAATTTTAACACTAGGTTGCTTTTTATCAACTTGCTTGATCATACAAATCACTGGAAAGCAGCTAAAAGAGGTGTACATTAGGGTTAGCATTACCTCAAGGAATCCTCATAAAGAAGAGTTTACTAAAAAGGGTATTCTCAGGGTAATTGAGTTTATGTAGTGTCAAACCAAATTGGTTTATATAGTATCATTGATTCGGATATTTGAGAATATCTGGCAAAAACTGATGTTGGTTTTAGCATGATTAATAGTAAACTGTTCCTTATGGGCATATTTGAACAACAGTATCAGTTGCTTTGTGAAGATATTTCTGGCTGCCAATAGTAAAACTATGTAATAACAAATGATATTTATTTCCTATTGGTTCTGGCAGGAGAGCATGCTTTAAGATCATATAAATGTGAAATTAAACCCCTTAAATGCAAGACACAAAATTCACTAAACTTAGTTTTGTTTTACAGCATTTGGGTGTGAAATTTGTGTGTGATGTCATAAGAATATTTCTGCATAAACTGATTGTTGCACTGGTGTTTTAATCCAGAGCATTGACATTATTGGTTATGTTTTGTAAGAAGCAAAGAAAAAGTGAAAAAAGAAAGAGAAAGAAAGGAAGGAAAACATGTAGGGAAGGTTAATAATTGAAAGTCCCTTGAGGGCAAGTCATTTTTGGTCCTTTGCTTTGATCCTAGTAGAATATAACATGCAATTCAGTGCTTAATGATCAGTTTTCATTGTCCTTTCCTTCCACTTAGGGGGCTAGGGGTCTTAGGCTCTTTCTATTCCACCATCTTGGCTATGCTCTGGCTTTCTGCATTTTGAAAATTAAGGCACTTGATCAAGTTTCCCAAATGCATTTCTCTAAAAAGCAATGATATACCTCTGATAAGAAGTTTTTCATAACCTGACTTAAGTATAACTTCATTTGGATGATAAATCTTTGTGTATACAGAGTCAGAAATAAGACAGCTAAAGTGTCTCTAGGGCCTAATTTTCTTCAAAAAACATCTTTGCATCTGAGTATTTAAACTAACACTCAACTTAGTCCTTCTTTCCACCTGTTCCCTTCATCTACCACAAATAACCAGTAATTCAGTGTTTGACACATGGAAAAGATTATTCTATCCTGGAAAATTTTAACACTAGGTTGCTTTTTATCAACTTGCTTGATCATACAAATCACTGGAAAGCAGCTAAAAGAGGTGTACATTAGGGTTAGCATTACCTCAAGGAATCCTCATAAAGAAGAGTTTACTAAAAAGGGTATTCTCAGGGTAATTGAGTTTATGTAGTGTCAAACCAAATTGGTTTATATAGTATCATTGATTCGGATATTTGAGAATATCTGGCAAAAACTGATGTTGGTTTTAGCATGATTAATAGTAAACTGTTCCTTATGGGCATATTTGAACAACAGTATCAGTTGCTTTGTGAAGATATTTCTGGCTGCCAATAGTAAAACTATGTAATAACAAATGATATTTATTTCCTATTGGTTCTGGCAGGAGAGCATGCTTTAAGATCATATAAATGTGAAATTAAACCCCTTAAATGCAAGACACAAAATTCACTAAACTTAGTTTTGTTTTACAGCATTTGGGTGTGAAATTTGTGTGTGATGTCATAAGAATATTTCTGCATAAACTGATTGTTGCACTGGTGTTTTAATCCAGAGCATTGACATTATTGGTTATGTTTTGTAAGAAGCAAAGAAAAAGTGAAAAAAGAAAGAGAAAGAAAGGAAGGAAAACATGTAGGGAAGGTTAATAATTGAAAGTCCCTTGAGGGCAAGTCATTTTTGGTCCTTTGCTTTGATCCTAGTAGAATATAACATGCAATTCAGTGCTTAATGATCAGTTTTCATTGTCCTTTCCCTTCCACATTCAATGTGGTATGAAGACATAACATGCATACATAGAGTAGTCTATGAAGGTTCTTTATAAAATTGTTTTTATGTGACTGTGTGCACAGGAGTTCACCTCAGTGTATACAGCAGCGAATAGATTCATGTGAATCTATTTCAGTGCTGTAAGAAAGTCAATTTTGTTTCTATTTTAATGACCTGAGCCATAATTCACTCACTTTTAGTGATATATTCACTTATAACATAAATCACTAACTCTATGAGCTTGTGATATTATAATGCTGATATTAAAAATTATAAAGAATCTTGGATGGGGAAAGGAAAATCTTTTTTCTTTTTCTGGATTATGAGAATAATTCAACTTTGACATCAATGTTTAGAGATGTTAAGATTCCTTTTCACGTCTCTTGAGCTGCCACCCATTAGGTTGAGTACTTTGAATAGTTAGGTGCAAATGATAAGATGGTAGTGGTCCCTGGCTGGTTAACAAAACAGTTCATTAAAGGGGCAGAAACAGAGATTTGTTTCAGAGCATAATCTATAAAGTCAGGTCCCAGGAGAAAATCAGTAATTGGTGATTCTAATACAACAGTCATCTCCTTATTTATAACTCCTTTCCCTGAGGGTAAGAAACATATTTTGTGTGTATATGTTATCAGTTATAAAGTTGTATTCTACTTTTTGTGACCCCATGGGCTGTAGTCCCCTGGTTCCTCAGTCCATGACATTTCCCCTTCAGGTATACTGGAGTGGTTTTCCACTTACTCCTTCAAGGGATCCTCCATGCATGGATCAAACCCACCTCTCCATCATTTCCTGTGTTGGCAGGTAGATTCTTTACCACCAAGCCACCTCGTAAGCCTGTACCATATTTGTACAATACTCAAACTCACATAAAGTATTTTTAGAACTACTAACCTATGGCTCTGTGAAATACCAAAGCTACTGAGTGGAACATAATGTTTATTATACAGTTCTTTTCATATTTATCTTTATAGTGTCTAGTCAAATGCTATTCCCAAAGTTGTTTAGTTTCACCAATTTCTTCCCTCTCCTAGAGTGGTTATGTTATTCTTTTAATGTATATGTTTGTTGTTCCACTACTCAGTCATGTCAAACTGTTTGCAACTCCATGCACTTCACCACACCAGGCTAACCTTTCTTCACTAATTTCCTCCTTTTACAGCAATTTTTTTGCTGTTCAAACCCAAATGTCCCGTGCATACATGGAGAGACATAACATGCATACATAGAGTAGTCTATGAAGGTTCTTTATAAAATTGTTTTTATGTGACTGTGTGCACAGGAGTTCACCTCAGTGTATACAGCAGCGAATAGATTCATGTGAATCTATTTCAGTGCTGTAAGAAAGTCAATTTTGTTTCTATTTTAATGACCTGAGCCATAATTCACTCACTTTTAGTGATATATTCACTTATAACATAAATCACTAACTCTATGAGCTTGTGATATTATAATGCTGATATTAAAAATTATAAAGAATCTTGGATGGGGAAAGGAAAATCTTTTTTCTTTTTCTGGATTATGAGAATAATTCAACTTTGACATCAATGTTTAGAGATGTTAAGATTCCTTTTCACGTCTCTTGAGCTGCCACCCATTAGGTTGAGTACTTTGAATAGTTAGGTGCAAATGATAAGATGGTAGTGGTCCCTGGCTGGTTAACAAAACAGTTCATTAAAGGGGCAGAAACAGAGATTTGTTTCAGAGCATAATCTATAAAGTCAGGTCCCAGGAGAAAATCAGTAATTGGTGATTCTAATACAACAGTCATCTCCTTATTTATAACTCCTTTCCCTGAGGGTAAGAAACATATTTTGTGTGTATATGTTATCAGTTATAAAGTTGTATTCTACTTTTTGTGACCCCATGGGCTGTAGTCCCCTGGTTCCTCAGTCCATGACATTTCCCCTTCAGGTATACTGGAGTGGTTTTCCACTTACTCCTTCAAGGGATCCTCCATGCATGGATCAAACCCACCTCTCCATCATTTCCTGTGTTGGCAGGTAGATTCTTTACCACCAAGCCACCTCGTAAGCCTGTACCATATTTGTACAATACTCAAACTCACATAAAGTATTTTTAGAACTACTAACCTATGGCTCTGTGAAATACCAAAGCTACTGAGTGGAACATAATGTTTATTATACAGTTCTTTTCATATTTATCTTTATAGTGTCTAGTCAAATGCTATTCCCAAAGTTGTTTAGTTTCACCAATTTCTTCCCTCTCCTAGAGTGGTTATGTTATTCTTTTAATGTATATGTTTGTTGTTCCACTACTCAGTCATGTCAAACTGTTTGCAACTCCATGCACTTCACCACACCAGGCTAACCTTTCTTCACTATCTCTCAGAATTTGCTGAAACCCATGTCCCAATATTAAGTTAATGACACCATGCAACCATCTCATTCTCTGTCGTCCCTTCTCCTCCTGCCCTCAGTCTTTCCCAGCATCAGGGTCTTTTCCAAATAGTTGGTTCTTCACATCAGGTAGCCAAAATACTGGAGCTTCAGCATCAGTCCTTCCAATGAATATTCAGGGTTCATTTCTTTTATACATCTAGTCAGGTTTATTTGTTATTATATTTGGGGTTCTCCATCATCTTTTATGATTTTCATTAATTACTTAGAGTTTGGGAATGTAAAACTTTAATATGCTTGGTTCTAAGAGTATGAATTTTGTAACAGTTATATCTAGAGACAGTTCATATGCTCTCCTCCCTTCCATCTTATTTGCATTTACCAATTATTTCTACCTATCTCCTGTAGATAACAAATCTTGTTAGAATTTGATTTATCCTTCTTTTATTTTTTTTTACACAAATGAACAGACACTCATGTGTTTTCATTTATTTCCCTCTTTAATTTACTTGAAATGTAGCATATAACAAATTCTTGCTTGAACATTTTTTTTTTCTTTTATACTATGCAATATATATTGGAAATTGCTTCATATCAGTTAGTAGGATTCTTCTTTTTTCACAGCTTCATATTACTCCATCTTTTGGATGCACCACAGTTTATTCAACCTGTCTTATGCGTGAACATTTATGCTGTTTCCAATTTTTACAACTTCAATCAATGCTAAAATAAACAATTTTGTTGATATTTATCTTCATACAGACGAGGGGTATCTTTGGTTAAATTTGTATACGAAGGATTTTTGTTCACATGATAACTGAGTAAATAGTTTTTTAGAATTGCCAAATTCCTGTGCAGAAGAGTTGAACTACTTTATATTTCCATAACAAATGATAAGAGTGTTTTCATCAAAGTAATAGGTGAAGAATGGGCTTCCCCAGTGGTTTAACAGTAAAGAAGACACCTGCAATGCAAGAGACTTGGGTTCCATCCATGGGTTGAGAGGAGCCCCTAGACAGGGAAATGGAAAACCACCCCAGTATTCTTGCCTGGGAAATTCCATGGACAGAGAAGTCTGATGGGATAGAGTCTATAGTGTCTCAAAGAGTTAGAGATGACTTAGTGACTGAAAAATAGGAATTGGTCAAGAATAGTGTCTCAGGGTTATTATAATTTGCTTTTCTCTAATTATAGGTGAGCTTGTCCATATTTTCATATGTTAAGAAACCATTTTTTATGTTTCTTATTAATGAACTATTCATGTGTTCTTTTCATTTTTTCCATTAGGTTTTTAGTTCTTTGTCATTCACTTCTAAGAGTGTTTTATATATTAGGGATACAATCTGTTTGTGTCTAATATATGATGTGTATTCTTCCCATTTTTTCTGTTTCCTTTTTACCTTCTTTCACTACTTTGAGTCATGATTTTTAAAATACATTGAAATGTACTGGTCTTCCTCTTGTTGCTTTTCGATTTTTAAAATGTGTTACACTTAATGGTAATGTCAAAGTATTACTTTAGAAGATGCTACATAAATGTTTCTGCTCTTTTTTATTAAAATTAAATGCAGCTTTATTTTCTAGGGCTTCCATGGTGGCTCAGATGGTGAATAATCTGCTTACAATGCAGGGGAAGAACCCCTTGAGAAGAACTCCAGTAGCCTTGTCTGGAGAATTCCATGGATGGAGGACCCAGGTGGGCTATAGTCCATGGAGTTGCAAAGAGTCAGACATGACTCAGTGACTAATAAGCATATTTTTCTAGAACAATCCATCAGCTAGTTGTTTTCTACTCTATTGCTAAGGCTGAAGTATCAAATGACTTTTGTTTTGGCAGTCAAATATCAAGAAGTGCCAGTGTAGTAAATCTGAAGCTGTATCTATCCAAAGTCTGCTTTGCTGTGATCTGTGACTCTTCAAACTGTTATTGTTCATTGTTCAGTCACTAAATCCTGTCTGATTCTATGAAGCTCCTTAAATTGCAGCATGCCAGGGTTTCTTTTCCTTCACTGTCTCCTGGAGTTTGCTCAAACTCAGGTCCAGTGAGTTGATGATGCCATCTAACCATCTCATCCTCTGTCCCCCTTTCTCCTTTTGCTTGCTATAAGGTTCTTTGTCAGCAAATTATGTCTCTGCTTTTGAATACACTGTGTAGATTTGTCATAGCTTTTCTTGCAAGAAGCAAGTGTCTTTTCATTTCATGGGTGCAATGTAGATTTGGGCCGAAAGTAAAATCAGCCACTGTGTCCACTTTTGTGCATCTATTTGCCATGAAGTAATGATGACATTATAATTTGCTTTTCTCTAATTATAGGTGAGCTTGTCCATATTTTCATATGTTAAGAAACCATTTTTTATGTTTCTTATTAATGAACTATTCATGTGTTCTTTTCATTTTTTCCATTAGGTTTTTAGTTCTTTGTCATTCACTTCTAAGAGTGTTTTATATATTAGGGATACAATCTGTTTGTGTCTAATATATGATGTGTATTCTTCCCATTTTTTCTGTTTCCTTTTTACCTTCTTTCACTACTTTGAGTCATGATTTTTAAAATACATTGAAATGTACTGGTCTTCCTCTTGTTGCTTTTCGATTTTTAAAATGTGTTACACTTAATGGTAATGTCAAAGTATTACTTTAGAAGATGCTACATAAATGTTTCTGCTCTTTTTTATTAAAATTAAATGCAGCTTTATTTTTCTAGGGCTTCCATGGTGGCTCAGATGGTGAATAATCTGCTTACAATGCAGGGGAAGAACCCCTTGAGAAGAACTCCAGTAGCCTTGTCTGGAGAATTCCATGGATGGAGGACCCAGGTGGGCTATAGTCCATGGAGTTGCAAAGAGTCAGACATGACTCAGTGACTAATAAGCATATTTTTCTAGAACAATCCATCAGCTAGTTGTTTTCTACTCTATTGCTAAGGCTGAAGTATCAAATGACTTTTGTTTTGGCAGTCAAATATCAAGAAGTGCCAGTGTAGTAAATCTGAAGCTGTATCTATCCAAAGTCTGCTTTGCTGTGATCTGTGACTCTTCAAACTGTTATTGTTCATTGTTCAGTCACTAAATCCTGTCTGATTCTATGAAGCTCCTTAAATTGCAGCATGCCAGGGTTTCTTTTCCTTCACTGTCTCCTGGAGTTTGCTCAAACTCAGGTCCAGTGAGTTGATGATGCCATCTAACCATCTCATCCTCTGTCCCCCTTTCTCCTTTTGCTTGCTATAAGGTTCTTTGTCAGCAAATTATGTCTCTGCTTTTGAATACACTGTGTAGATTTGTCATAGCTTTTCTTGCAAGAAGCAAGTGTCTTTTCATTTCATGGGTGCAATAACCGTCTGCAGTGAATTTGGAGTCCAAGAAAGTAAAATCAGCCACTGTGTCCACTTTTTGTGCATCTATTTGCCATGAAGTAATGAGACAGGATGCCATGATCTTAATTTTTTTCTGTGTTGAGGTGTGTGGGTTTTTTTGGTTTGTTTGTTTGTAAATTTTGGTAAATTCATTGATTTCTTTATCCATTTATTTTCAACCATCTTTATACTTTGGCCTGTGTGGGCCTCCCATTGAAGTGGCCTCTCTCTTATTGCAGAGCTCCAGCTCAGGGTTTATGCGCTCCAGAGTGCTGGCTCATAACTGGACACACTGGTCCCACTGCTCTGCGACACATGGGTTCTTCCCTGGCCAGGGATCAAACCAGTGACTCTTGCACCGCAAAGCAGAGTCTTTACCCACTGCACCACCAGGGAAGCCCCTGGTGTTGAGTTTTAAACCAGCTTTTTCACTCTCCTCTTTTACCTTCATCAAGAGACTGTTTAGCTTCTCTTTGTTTTTTGCCATAAGAGTGGTATCATCTGCATATCTGAGGTTGTTGATACTTCTCTCAGCAATCTTGATTCCAGATTGTGATTCATCCAGCCTGACATTTCACATGACGTACTCTGCATAAAAGTTAAGTAAGTAGAATGACAATATATAGCCTTGATGTATTCCTTCCCCAGTTTTGAACCAGTTTGTTATTTTATGTCCAGTACTAACTGTTGCTTCTTGACCTGCTTACAGGATATTTTGTATTTTTAATTTTATTTATTTATTTATTTATGGCTATTCTGAATTTTGACTACTGCTGCAGGCTCTTCTCTAGATGCAAGGAGTGGGGACTACTCTCTAGTTGAGGTGAGCAGGCTTCTTGTTGCTGTGACTTCTCTTGTGGAACTTGGGCTCTAGGGCACATGAGCTTCAGTAGTTGTGGCACATGGGCTCAATAGTTGTGGCTCTGAGGCTCTAAAGCACAGGCTCAATAGTTGTGGCTCACTAGTTGTGGTTCAATAGTTGTGGACTTAGTTGTTTCACAGCATGTGGAATCTTCCTGGACCAGGGAATGAACCTGTGTCTCCTGCATTGGCAGGCGAACTCTTCACCACTTAGCTACCAAGGAAGCCCCTATTTTGTATGCCATTAGCCATTTAGCAGTATTGATTTTTTACTTAATCAAAACAAAGTTTATTGTCATTGAAGCAGATTCTGAAGTTTATACTTATTTTTTCTCTTCATGGTTACTACAGCAAAACTATAAACATATTCATAAATATTATGAAAAGTTTTCTACATTTTAAGTACAATGACAAATTTATCTTTCCAAATTCATTAACATAGTATACTGACTGATGTGCAGAACAGAAACCAACTCTTCTATAGACATATCTAAACAAGATTTTTTCTTTTGTCCTTTATTTTATTATTTTAACTATTGACAATAATACAGCTATTTTGTGTTATTTTTGAATGTGTAAATTCCCTCAAACTCAATTTAAAGAAAAGATAGTTCACACATGGAGAAAATTAGTTTTTTTCAAGTATTTTACTATTATTATTATTTATTTATTTGACTGTGCTGAGTCTTAGTTGTGGCATGTAGGATCTAGTTCCCTGACCAGGGATCAAACCCAGGACCCCTGCATTGGGAACACAGAATCTTAATCACTGTACCATCAGGGAAGTCCCCAAAATGAGTTTTAACATGAAAGAAGATAATAGTAGATATGCTTTATTGTTTCATGAATCCTATATTAGAGTACTTCACTGCCTCCCAAGGGTGAAAAGTTTTATCTTCTTTAATCTAGTAAAGTATTACATACATTAACACTAAAAATGTGCTATTTGAAAAGTTGACTTTTTAAATTTCAACCATTTGAACTAAAACTCAATGCCATGCCATAAATTATAATTGTACTAAAGGTCAGACTTGAATTTCAGACAGTTGTAGGCTATTGGAACGATTCACTGAGGCATGAGTGATGTAGGTGATTAGAGTGACTGACATAAACTGTTGAACTTGTTCAAACTTTTACCACTTAAAATGAGTTCCACAAGAAACCCAGGTGCTATTTTTTATCAAAGAGAAGGAAGTATGAAAATATATCACACAGTTATCTTGTTCATACTTTAAAATGTGCATTTTCAGTATGAGCAATTATTTGTCTTTTAAAAATTATTGGCATTTTCTGTTTACAGGGAAATTATGCAGTAATCTTTTGATTGGGATGTTGAAAAGGTTAAAATGTACTTTACCAATTCAATAATAGCTAATGACCTTAACCTAATTAATGTAATTTTATTTTTGTTCTTTTTTGAGTTAGAGTTTTTGTTTCCTATTAAAATATAAATTCCTAGATATATGTATCTATATAGAGATATAGATATAGATTGGCTGACTATTTAATTTGGCCTTGATCAAGTCTAGAGGCAGCTATGAAAACTGCCAAATGAGTAAGTCATTTTTTGAGGAAAGTTTTCTGATTGAAATATTTATAATAGATCCAAATTGGAAACACACATGTATCTCTGGATGTCCACTCTATGAAAATAGAAATATCCTCTGGTATGAAAACTAATGTGATATCTTGGCATCTCAAAAAGCACATTAAACAATAAGAGTACATTATGAGATATGAGCTTTGCCCTGAATTTCTTTTTTTCACAGCATAATTGTCTGAAACTTTTTAATATGTTCTGACCTGTTGGGAAACAAACCATAATAGAAGAACTAAACCAGAAACGTTATTAAATGTAGAGGTAAAATGCTATGTCTGAGTATGAGGAGATTACTTTATCCCTGATTTTCCATCCTCTATCTGTCCTTCCCAACACATACACAATCTGGGTGAAGGTACTGTATCATTTCACCATCATTGGTCACCACAGGATAATAGTAGATATGCTTTTTTTCTGAATCCTATATTAGAGTACTTCACTGCCTCCCAAGGGTGAAAAGTTTTATCTTCTTTAATCTAGTAAAGTATTACATACATTAACACTAAAAATGTGCTATTTGAAAAGTTGACTTTTTAAATTTCAACCATTTGAACTAAAACTCAATGCCATGCCATAAATTATAATTGTACTAAAGGTCAGACTTGAATTTCAGACAGTTGTAGGCTATTGGAACGATTCACTGAGGCATGAGTGATGTAGGTGATTAGAGTGACTGACATAAACTGTTGAACTTGTTCAAACTTTTACCACTTAAAATGAGTTCCACAAGAAACCCAGGTGCTATTTTTTATCAAAGAGAAGGAAGTATGAAAATATATCACACAGTTATCTTGTTCATACTTTAAAATGTGCATTTTCAGTATGAGCAATTATTTGTCTTTTAAAAATTATTGGCATTTTCTGTTTACAGGGAAATTATGCAGTAATCTTTTGATTGGGATGTTGAAAAGGTTAAAATGTACTTTACCAATTCAATAATAGCTAATGACCTTAACCTAATTAATGTAATTTTATTTTTGTTCTTTTTTGAGTTAGAGTTTTTGTTTCCTATTAAAATATAAATTCCTAGATATATGTATCTATATAGAGATATAGATATAGATTGGCTGACTATTTAATTTGGCCTTGATCAAGTCTAGAGGCAGCTATGAAAACTGCCAAATGAGTAAGTCATTTTTTGAGGAAAGTTTTCTGATTGAAATATTTATAATAGATCCAAATTGGAAACACACATGTATCTCTGGATGTCCACTCTATGAAAATAGAAATATCCTCTGGTATGAAAACTAATGTGATATCTTGGCATCTCAAAAAGCACATTAAACAATAAGAGTACATTATGAGATATGAGCTTTGCCCTGAATTTCTTTTTTTCACAGCATAATTGTCTGAAACTTTTTAATATGTTCTGACCTGTTGGGAAACAAACCATAATAGAAGAACTAAACCAGAAACGTTATTAAATGTAGAGGTAAAATGCTATGTCTGAGTATGAGGAGATTACTTTATCCCTGATTTTCCATCCTCTATCTGTCCTTCCCAACACATACACAATCTGGGTGAAGGTACTGTATCATTTCACCATCATTGGTCACCACATGGACCATCATTGCAGATACCGAAGTGCTCTGTACCCAAAGCCAGCCTGGTTTCAGTCATGCGGTAAGAGACACAATGTAAGATGCAATGTCTTTTGATATCCTAGTAGTTACATGATCTTGACTTAAATTAAACTAACTGGATTCAGTATCAATTGTTTTTGACCTCCCAAGAAGTTAAACTGGTCATACGTCACATTGGTGTACCAAGTCCATAGAGTCTTAAAATCTTATTAAGTAAAAGAGACCCATTTCAGAATAGTTTACATCTGCTATAAAAGTATCTCCTCTACGTTCCCTTTTGGGGTTCCAGTCTTAAAACACCAAATCAACAAAAGTGGAAATGCTTTTCCCAATGCTGATGATATTCTTCTTCCTAAAATGTTAATCATCACATCCATATGCTTTTGATTTTTCATGTACTGTCTACATGTTTCATAAGATCACAGATCTGACCACTGTGATGGGAGGCCCACACAGGCCAAAGAATAAGGATGGATGAAAAATAAATAAATAAATAAATAAAAGGCCAGATTATTTTTTAAAAAACATCACAGATTTGAAGTTAACCCACCAAAATACTGATGTCACAGAGTAAAAATATTACATGTCTGTTGTGTAAGGTTTAGGGTACACGGTCTAGAGCTATGGTCTCTTATACCTGCTTATGAGGGCCCCAGTGAAAGTGATTACTCTTGCCTCATTGGGTCTTAAAATGTACTCCTAGGACTACTAATAATTCACAAGCATTTCCCAAGGTGACCAAGAGTCCGGTCTCTGGTAGTGCTACATTTTATTATATGTCATTGTCAATGTTTAAATGCTTTACTGTGTTATGAATGAACAATTGTAACATTTAATTAAAACAAACATCACCTCACATTTCTTTTCACAGCATATGAACTTTTCTGACCTGTTGGGAAACAAACCATAATAGAAGAACTAAACCAGAAACGTTATTAAATGTAGAGGTAAAATGCTATGTCTGAGTATGAGGAGATTACTTTATCCCTGATTTTCCATCCTCTATCTGTCCTTCCCAACACATACACAATCTGGGTGAAGGTACTGTATCATTTCACCATCATTGGTCACCACATGGACCATCATTGCAGATACCGAAGTGCTCTGTACCCAAAGCCAGCCTGGTTTCAGTCATGCGGTAAGAGACACAATGTAAGATGCAATGTCTTTTGATATCCTAGTAGTTACATGATCTTGACTTAAATTAAACTAACTGGATTCAGTATCAATTGTTTTTGACCTCCCAAGAAGTTAAACTGGTCATACGTCACATTGGTGTACCAAGTCCATAGAGTCTTAAAATCTTATTAAGTAAAAGAGACCCATTTCAGAATAGTTTACATCTGCTATAAAAGTATCTCCTCTACGTTCCCTTTTGGGGTTCCAGTCTTAAAACACCAAATCAACAAAAGTGGAAATGCTTTTCCCAATGCTGATGATATTCTTCTTCCTAAAATGTTAATCATCACATCCATATGCTTTTGATTTTTCATGTACTGTCTACATGTTTCATAAGATCACAGATCTGACCACTGTGATGGGAGGCCCACACAGGCCAAAGAATAAGGATGGATGAAAAATAAATAAATAAATAAATAAAAGGCCAGATTATTTTTTAAAAAACATCACAGATTTGAAGTTAACCCACCAAAATACTGATGTCACAGAGTAAAAATATTACATGTCTGTTGTGTAAGGTTTAGGGTACATGGTCTAGAGCTATGGTCTCTTATACCTGCTTATGAGGGCCCCCAGTGAAAGTGATTACTCTTGCCTCATTGGGTCTTAAAATGTACTCCTAGGACTACTAATAATTCACAAGCATTTCCCAAGGTGACCAAGAGTCCGGTCTCTGGTAGTGCTACATTTTATTATATGTCATTGTCAATGTTTAAATGCTTTACTGTGTTATGAATGAACAATTGTAACATTTAATTAAAAACAAACATCACCTCACATTACTGTATTAAAGCAGCATCTATTTTGTTAATATTTACTTGAGTTTTGCTCTCAGTTGGAGTGAGATATTTGGTGTGATATATTTTCTCTTTTTGAAATGATCTTTGACCTGAAAAGCATCTAACTGTGGTTCACATGCTGACAGATTATTGTGCTTTTGTTCATTTATCATTTTCACTGAATGGCTGTTTTATTTTGTCTTTTAAAAAGGGCATGTTTGGTCAATAGCAGCTCCTTTGGTCTAAGCCTTTCCAAAACCTTCCTATAACCTGGATCAAAATTAATTAGCTTGATGTTTGTTATCTTGAGGTATACTTGAGTAAAATTAAGAATAATTTTAAAATTCTTTATTATTAGCCACTCCAGTTTTATTTCAGTCAATATGTATCTCAAGTTGGAAAATAAAATGAAATTAATATACATTTCAAATCAGATAACTTGGGATCGAATCTTTTTTATTCAGTTACTAACTGGGCAAATCACAGGACATTAATGAATGTTGCACAGCTTCAGTTTCTATATTTTAAAATACCGTAAAAAAAAAAATAAAAAGGATAAATTAACAAAAAATATCTATTACTTAGTGTACATATGAAACTGAATAAGATAGTATGTGGCACAATATCAAGTAAATAGTATGCATACATTCTCATTCACTCTCTCTCTCTACCTCCTCTGTCTCACAGAGGGAATAATAAACTGACATAGGCACCATGAAGGATCACATGGCAGTACATATTAAAGCTGAAAGTGTGTGAACCTTTTGATCCTATGATGTTATGACCATCAATTCCACTTAAAGGTGTCTCTGTTATCCCCTTCATGAATATGCCAAGACTATCATTGCAATGCTGTTTCTATAAGAGGAGCAAGATAGCACAGTGACTCATTCCAGGCTCTAGAGTGAGTCTGCCTAAATCTGAATCTATACCTATGAGTTGGGTAAACCTGTACAAGTCATTTCACAAAAATGTTACTTCACTTGTCAAATGGAAATAGGAACAGTATCTTTCCATGTTGTTTTTAAGACTGAATAAATTAATATAGCCATTCTTCATGGCTCAGATGGTAAGGAATCTGCCTGTAATGCAGGAGATCTGGGTTTGATCCCTGGGTCAGGTAGATTCTCCTGGAGAGGAGAATGACTACCCACTCCAGTATTCTTGCCTGGAGAATTCCATGGACAGAGGCTACAGTTCATGAGGTCACAAAGGGTAGGACACAACTGAGCTATTAACACTTTCAAAGGAAGTACAAGGATATCTGCCAATAATGCTAAATAAATGTGGATATTATTGCAATATAGGAAAATTAGAATGAAATCCAGAGATATGAAATACTACATATTTATGTGTGTATTTCCTCTAGATATGTGAAATATGTAAATATTTAAGAAATTTAAATCAAAAATCAGTGGGAATGAACTGAGTCATTTATTAAATCTCATAATTAACTATACATTTCAAATCAGATAACTTGGGATCGAATCTTTTTTATTCAGTTACTAACTGGGCAAATCACAGGACATTAATGAATGTTGCACAGCTTCAGTTTCTATATTTTAAAATACCGTAAAAAAAAAAATAAAAAGGATAAATTAACAAAAAATATCTATTACTTAGTGTACATATGAAACTGAATAAGATAGTATGTGGCACAATATCAAGTAAATAGTATGCATACATTCTCATTCACTCTCTCTCTCTACCTCCTCTGTCTCACAGAGGGAATAATAAACTGACATAGGCACCATGAAGGATCACATGGCAGTACATATTAAAGCTGAAAGTGTGTGAACCTTTTGATCCTATGATGTTATGACCATCAATTCCACTTAAAGGTGTCTCTGTTATCCCCTTCATGAATATGCCAAGACTATCATTGCAATGCTGTTTCTATAAGAGGAGCAAGATAGCACAGTGACTCATTCCAGGCTCTAGAGTGAGTCTGCCTAAATCTGAATCTATACCTATGAGTTGGGTAAACCTGTACAAGTCATTTCACAAAAATGTTACTTCACTTGTCAAATGGAAATAGGAACAGTATCTTTCCATGTTGTTTTTAAGACTGAATAAATTAATATAGCCATTCTTCATGGCTCAGATGGTAAGGAATCTGCCTGTAATGCAGGAGATCTGGGTTTGATCCCTGGGTCAGGTAGATTCTCCTGGAGAGGAGAATGACTACCCACTCCAGTATTCTTGCCTGGAGAATTCCATGGACAGAGGCTACAGTTCATGAGGTCACAAAGGGTAGGACACAACTGAGCTATTAACACTTTCAAAGGAAGTACAAGGATATCTGCCAATAATGCTAAATAAATGTGGATATTATTGCAATATAGGAAAATTAGAATGAAATCCAGAGATATGAAATACTACATATTTATGTGTGTATTTCCTCTAGATATGTGAAATATGTAAATATTTAAGAAATTTAAATCAAAAATCAGTGGGAATGAACTGAGTCATTTATTAAATCTCATAATTAACTATGCATCCAAAAGAAAGCAAAGTTTCAACTGCTGTTTTATGTAGTTCAAAAATGTATGTTTCAGATGTATTAAATATTTAAATCAAATTAAAAATCATTATAGTATATTAAAATAACGTTATAAAGAATATTGGTGCAGACTTGCATTCTTCCTTCATACATTTACCAGCAAAGCCCTGACTTAATTCATTGCATCACTAAAACCTGTTCTGTCCTGCAGTATAGTTTACCTTCTTTTAACTTTATCGCAGAGCTTTTGGTATATTGGGAATATTAAGCATATATATTATAATATTTCCCATCTTGTAGATTAAATTTTTAAGCTTTCTCTTTTCCTAAATGTTAGCTATATTTTCTATGTAGTAAAATTATCTATTTTCATCTTATTATTACTGATTTACATGTCTTTTTAGGAAGACCTCTACCAACCTAAATATTATTTAAAAAGTAATCCGTAGTATTTCTTATTAATTTTACATATTTGAATCTTTAATTCAGATGCAATTTATTTTCATACAAAAAGAAGTTGGAAATACAGTTCTTGTTAAAAACGTTTGACAGACTTTACACATGCTATTAAATAATCCAGTTCTCCCTTAGTGATTTAAATTGCCATTTTTATATTCTTATACAAAACTTTGTATGTAGTTTATGTTTCCAATATCTATTCTGATCCATTGTTTTGGTGCTAATTCTTATACAGTTATGTCAGTATGTTAATTCCTATTGTTTAAGATTTTATACAAATATTTCTTTTAGTGTATTTTATGGCTACCCTTGCATGGCTATAATGCCAAATGTTGATTAGAAATATTTTTTTCCCCCCCCTTAATTCCTTATTGTTTAAGATTTTCAAGTCTTTCTTCAAAAAAAGATATTTCCATTTATTCAAGATTCTTTTATGTTCTTCAGTTAATTTTAAAATCATGAGGTCACCACTCCAGATTGCCTGGAGAATTCCATGGACAGAGGCTACAGTTCATGAGGTCACAAAGGGTAGGACACAACTGAGCTATTAACACTTTCAAAGGAAGTACAAGGATATCTGCCAATAATGCTAAATAAATGTGGATATTATTGCAATATAGGAAAATTAGAATGAAATCCAGAGATATGAAATACTACATATTTATGTGTGTATTTCCTCTAGATATGTGAAATATGTAAATATTTAAGAAATTTAAATCAAAAATCAGTGGGAATGAACTGAGTCATTTATTAAATCTCATAATTAACTATGCATCCAAAAGAAAGCAAAGTTTCAACTGCTGTTTTATGTAGTTCAAAAATGTATGTTTCAGATGTATTAAATATTTAAATCAAATTAAAAATCATTATAGTATATTAAAATAACGTTATAAAGAATATTGGTGCAGACTTGCATTCTTCCTTCATACATTTACCAGCAAAGCCCTGACTTAATTCATTGCATCACTAAAACCTGTTCTGTCCTGCAGTATAGTTTACCTTCTTTTAACTTTATCGCAGAGCTTTTGGTATATTGGGAATATTAAGCATATATATTATAATATTTCCCATCTTGTAGATTAAATTTTTAAGCTTTCTCTTTTCCTAAATGTTAGCTATATTTTCTATGTAGTAAAATTATCTATTTTCATCTTATTATTACTGATTTACATGTCTTTTTAGGAAGACCTCTACCAACCTAAATATTATTTAAAAAGTAATCCGTAGTATTTCTTATTAATTTTACATATTTGAATCTTTAATTCAGATGCAATTTATTTTCATAAAAAAAGAAGTTGGAAATCCAGTTCTTGTTAAAAACGTTTGACAGACTTTACACATGCTATTAAATAATCCAGTTCTCCCTTAGTGATTTAAATTGCCATTTTTATATTCTTATACAAAACTTTGTATGTAGTTTATGTTTCCAATATCTATTCTGATCCATTGTTTTGGTGCTAATTCTTATACAGTTATGTCAGTATGTTAATTCCTATTGTTTAAGATTTTATACAAATATTTCTTTTTAGTGTATTTTTATGGCTACCCTTGCATGGCTATAATGCCAAATGTTGATTAGAAATATTGGTGCAATTCTACCACCACCCATTTCTACTCCTTCACACTTCTCTTTATCCCCAGATGAACTAGGGATTGAATTGAATTTATACAAAGTCTTTCTTCACAAAGACAAAGATTATTTACCCATTTATTCAAGCATTCTTTTATGTTCTTCAGTTAATTTTAAAATTTTCTTCAGATATCTTTTGATGATTTTATTATGCATGATCTTAGGTATGGTATTTGTTTTTGCTATTGTGTTTTATAATTTTTATATTGTACTCTATAATTAAATGTTGTAAGCATATTAAAAATCCATTGGCTTTTATGAATTGATTTTATTAACATACACTGTACAGAACTTTCTTGTAGTTTTTAGCATTTTATTCAGCTATTCTGGATATTCTGTCATAAGCCAATGACATGACTATGTTCCTTTCCAGTGTTGGTCTTATACAATGGCAATATCTAGTAGCACAAACTGGGTTTCAGTCCCTACTTGCCAGGTGTCCTAGTGTAGTAAGCAAATCTGCAAAACCATATATTAATACATCGACCCTTTACATAAACACAGACACACATAAAAAGCTTCTTCAGGGACTTCACTGGCAGTTCAGTGGTTAAGACTCCAAGCTTCCACTGCAAGGGACAGGGGTTCAAGCCCTGGTCAGGGAACTAAGATCCCACATGTTTCTTGACAAAAAGAAAAAGAAAAAAACAGGGCTTCCCTGGTAATACAGTGGGCACCAGTTCAATTGTTGACCCGGTAAGATCCCACATGCCAAGGAGCAGCTGGACTGGTGTGTCCAGTTACAAGCCAGCCATCTGGAGCACATGTGCCCAGAGCCACTGCTCTGCAGCGAGAGAGGCCACTGCAATGGGAGGCCCACACATGCCAAAGAATAAAGGTCAATGAAAAATAAATGATGACTTAGAGGCCAAAAATAAGAAACTTATTTCAAAAGTTTATGCATGGTGTTCAGGATGGCCAGGTCAAAAGAAGCTGTTGTATACAACCATCCTTCCCTTGGACTTGAGGAAATATGTTGCTTTTCCCACATTCTAAAGGTGCATATCCTCCATGGCTAAGTGGTGAGACTGCAAGTCAGATATATTCAAAATAAGCTGATTGCCAGTACCCCTACCACTGCTGTCCTTCCACATGTTCCAATCTCAGGCTGTCTCTGCCCGTCAATACCTTGGGTCTAAATAAAACAATCAAAAGTTCTCTTCTCGGGTTTCCCTGGTGGTCCAGTGGGTAAAGAGTCCGCCTTGTAGTGCAAGGGGCACTGGTTCCATCCCTGGCCCGGGAAGATCCCATGTGCCACAGAGCAGCTGGACCTGTGTGTCCAATTGCAAGCCATTGCTCTGGAGCTCATGCACCCAGAGCCAGTGCTCTGCAATGAGAGAGGCCATTGCAATGGGTGGCCCGCACAGGTCAAATAATAAAAGTAGATGAAAATAAATAGATAAAAAAATGCATAAAAGAGGCCAAAATTAAAAAAAAAAAAAAAACAAAAAAACAAAACTCTCTTCTCAAATTATAGTCCAGTGGGGGCATAGACAGTTAACAAACATTTGACTTTATTAATAACCATTCAGCTCTATAACTAACTGTTTAACATTTTATCAATAACAACTTAATATTATAGTAAATTATATCTTAAAATTTCCATATTTATATACCAAACATTATATTTAAATTATAGATGTAGATTAGATAGATGCAATGTAGATAAGAATATAGTCTATGAGGAAAAAAAAAGAGAAAATGTGATGTTTACGTCAAGACCTGAAGAGACTAAAAAGGAACAAACCATGTGGATAGCAGAATTTGTGAATTCAGGGAGAGAAAATGACAAGTGAAGCCCCTAGGGATCCTTCCAGGCCTGTCAGAGATGTGGTAACAGTATGCCAGATAGAGTCATCCTTCATGGACATTTGTAAGGGCTGCCATTTTTAACCTGTATGAAGTGAAAGCTGCGGGGACTTTCCGCAGAAAGGGAAGGCAGCGAGATTGCCCCCGGCTGAACCGAGAGATCTCGGAGAGAGAATCTTGACTGCCCGCCCCCCATCCCCCTGGCTCAGGTAGGGGACAATCAGACGTGACAGGGGTTCCATCGAAGTAGTTTCACTTTATTAATGAAGATCCACAACTTTTACAGGCAAGTGAAGGGGGTCTCGCACGGGACTTCCTATAGATTACACCAACCAAGCTAAAGGCCAAGCAATCATTCACGAGTGCGGAAACCAAGGGAACCAATCAGAAATATTGACCATCAATTAACAATTTAGATCACGCTCTGTCTCTTCCCGTAGGCGCCATCTTAGCTGAAAACATGTGCTTAAGCTTCTTTAAACAGTGTGCTTAAGCTTCCCTTCATTCCCACGTCCCGTCCTGTAGGCGCCATCTTAGCTCCAAGCTGAAACAATGTGCTTAAGCTTCTTTTCACTCCCATGTGCCTTCCTGTAGGCGCCATCTTAGCTCCAAACTGCAAACATGTGCTTAAGCTTCTTTATGCTTGCAACGGTCCTCTTATCAATTCAGAGCCCCACAAAGCCATTAGAGGATTTGGGTTGAAAAGTGACATGTTCTGACTTAAGTCTTCTTAGTAACACTTCAGTGACTGCAGCAAGAATAGATTGCAGTAGGAAGGATTGAGAAGTAGTAGGAGTAATTGGGTGGCTACTGCATGTACGGTGAAGAAACAGTCATTACTAAGCCCACTGCACATGCTGGGGAATGCTTGGATTCAAGATAAATTTATTAATAATCATTCAGCTCTATAACTAACTGTTTAACATTTTATCAATAACAACTTAATATTATAGTAAATTATATCTTAAAATTTCCATATTTATATACCAAACATTATATTTAAATTATAGATGTAGATTAGATAGATGCAATGTAGATAAGAATATAGTCTATGAGGAAAAAAAAAGAGAAAATGTGATGTTTACGTCAAGACCTGAAGAGACTAAAAAGGAACAAACCATGTGGATAGCAGAATTTGTGAATTCAGGGAGAGAAAATGACAAGTGAAGCCCCTAGGGATCCTTCCAGGCCTGTCAGAGATGTGGTAACAGTATGCCAGATAGAGTCATCCTTCATGGACATTTGTAAGGGCTGCCATTTTTAACCTGTATGAAGTGAAAGCTGCGGGGACTTTCCGCAGAAAGGGAAGGCAGCGAGATTGCCCCCGGCTGAACCGAGAGATCTCGGAGAGAGACGAATCTTGACTGCCCGCCCCCCATCCCCCTGGCTCAGGTAGGGGACAATCAGACGTGACAGGGGTTCCATCGAAGTAGTTTCACTTTATTAATGAAGATCCACAACTTTTACAGGCAAGTGAAGGGGGTCTCGCACGGGACTTCCTATAGATTACACCAACCAAGCTAAAGGCCAAGCAATCATTCACGAGTGCGGAAACCAAGGGAACCAATCAGAAATATTGACCATCAATTAACAATTTAGATCACGCTCTGTCTCTTCCCGTAGGCGCCATCTTAGCTGAAAACATGTGCTTAAGCTTCTTTAAACAGTGTGCTTAAGCTTCCCTTCATTCCCACGTCCCGTCCTTTAGGCGCCATCTTAGCTCCAAGCTGAAACAATGTGCTTAAGCTTCTTTTCACTCCCATGTGCCTTCCTGTAGGCGCCATCTTAGCTCCAAACTGCAAACATGTGCTTAAGCTTCTTTATGCTTGCAACGGTCCTCTTATCAATTCAGAGCCCCACAAAGCCATTAGAGGATTTGGGTTGAAAAGTGACATGTTCTGACTTAAGTCTTCTTAGTAACACTTCAGTGACTGCAGCAAGAATAGATTGCAGTAGGAAGGATTGAGAAGTAGTAGGAGTAATTGGGTGGCTACTGCATGTACGGTGAAGAAACAGTCATTACTAAGCCCACTGCACATGCTGGGGAATGCTTGGATTCAAGATAAATTTTTGAGATACATATAGTAAGATTTGCTGGTGAATGATATGCAGGCCCTCTTTCCTGAGATCTATAGCTATTTTGATTTGTGTGTGTGTGTGTGTGTGTGTGTGCTTGTGGCTCAGGTATGTCTTACTCTTTGCAACCCTTTGAACTGTAGCCCACCAAGCTCCTCTATCCATGTGGTTTTTCAGGCAAGAATACTGGAGTGGGTTGCCATTTCCTTTTCCAGAAGAGCTTCCTGACCCAGAGATTGAACCTGATCTCCTGCATTGCAGGGGAATTCTTGACCTGCTTATCCCCTAGTGGATCAGATGAGACCCTCTTTCCTGATACCTGTAACTACATGTGAAACTCATTCATGTGCTTCTCTTTCATTCCATTATTCATGTATTCATTCAACATTGTTGAGTCTTTACCCTGTGTCAACTTCTTTGACAACACTATGGCTAAACTTTGGGAAAAATGATTAATACCTTGTTTCTCTTTCTGAGGAGCACATTGTCCAGTAGAGCAAATAGACACATAAACAAAAACATGTGAATTATAATAGCACTGATTCTACCTGGGAGAACTAGCAACATTATCCCAGGAGCAACGGCATGTGATTTGCCCTTTGAAGAATGAGTAAAAGCTGGAGAATAAGAAGAGGCTGTTCTCTGACCCGAGTAGTAGAGCAGATGGTGGGTATACCCTAATGCAGTGTCGGAAGATTTTAGAGAGGAGTGGATGGGCTCAAGAAAGATATAGTGAGTAAGATTAGTAGAACTTGGTAAATAAATCAGACATTGAGGGAGAGGATCAGAGTGGAATTTATTTAGGAAATTATATGTTCTAGTTTTGGTAGTTAGGTGAATGATTATTTCTTTAATCAAGATGGGAAAAAAGCATTTTGGAAAAAAGATAACTGTATAGGTTTTAGAAATGCCATGGGTCAGTTGCTTGCAGCAATTCCAATGGAAGTATCCAGAAGTCAATGTAAAATCAGGATGGTGCTCAGAGAAAAGAGAAGAAATAAAGATATGAAGGAAAGCAAATAGGTGACGAAGACCAGCTTATATATGCTACTTGCTAGAATGTTTGCCAGTACATTTGCAAAATGAGTTCTCCTTCTGAAACACATCAATTCATTGCCCACAGAACTTTACAACATCTAGCCCCAAACTAAAAAAATATCCATTGGTATTCCATAAACTCTGTCTTTGCCTATACAATCATGCTTAGCATTTGGTTCCCTCTTGGGTAGTTTTGTTGTGTCTCTTTCTTCCACACACCTTTATGCTTTCTCTCTCTCTCATGTAAACCTGCCAAGTCCTGCTCAAATCTTACCCTGTACATTTTTCACGTGCTACTTTATTGAGGACATCATTCCAGAACTCCCTAACGATGCATCAAAATCACTAGATTCTCTTTGCAAACCTTGTTTTCTTAATCTGTGAAACAATTAGTATACTAGTTATAACCTCATAGGATCATTGCTAGGATTAAATGGATTTATATAGGAAAATGTTTAAAATATTGTGCATTTTTTGTGTAGTTAATTCTCAATACAGTCTATCAGTTGTTTTGGAAATATAGAATAAATGGTTAGCATTTGGGTTCTAAAAACTTTGGATTTGTCTGGGGACAGATCAAAGGAATTTGGATCCAAATTTGGCCACATAATGGCCGAATACTTTGGGTCAAGTTATTTATTTATCTCTCTGTAGCTTCATTTTTCTGTCTGTATAATCACTAATGCCATGGAGATGAATGATGATATATACTAGAATACTACCAGTCATTTGATTACTTTAACTTTTAATCACAAAAGCATTAAAAATTATTAGGGAGTGGCATGCTCTGTTCATCTTTTATGTTACCTTTGTACTCTTTGATCATTTCTTGCATAAATAACCTACTCAGGAAATATTTATCACCTTCATAAAAAGGATTTTGTGAAGATTCTGTAAGTCTAATTTATAAAAGTAAAAAGTCAACTTGACTTATTGTTTCCTTTTTTTCCTCTTTATATTTTATATTGAAGTGTAGTTGGTTGACAATGTTGTGTTGGTTTCAGGTGTAACCGTGACAGTTATGCATATGCATCTATCTGTTAATTTTCAAGTTCTTTTCCCATTTAGGCTATGTAAAATCAGGAGGGCTAAGAAGGAAAAAAAAGCAAATAGGTGACGAAGACCAGCTTATATATGCTACTTGCTAGAATGTTTGCCAGTACATTTGCAAAATGAGTTCTCCTTCTGAAACACATCAATTCATTGCCCACAGAACTTTACAACATCTAGCCCCAAACTAAAAAAATATCCATTGGTATTCCATAAACTCTGTCTTTGCCTATACAATCATGCTTAGCATTTGGTTCCCTCTTGGGTAGTTTTGTTGTGTCTCTTTCTTCCACACACCTTTATGCTTTCTCTCTCTCTCATGTAAACCTGCCAAGTCCTGCTCAAATCTTACCCTGTACATTTTTCACGTGCTACTTTATTGAGGACATCATTCCAGAACTCCCTAACGATGCATCAAAATCACTAGATTCTCTTTGCAAACCTTGTTTTCTTAATCTGTGAAACAATTAGTATACTAGTTATAACCTCATAGGATCATTGCTAGGATTAAATGGATTTATATAGGAAAATGTTTAAAATATTGTGCATTTTTTGTGTAGTTAATTCTCAATACAGTCTATCAGTTGTTTTGGAAATATAGAATAAATGGTTAGCATTTGGGTTCTAAAAACTTTGGATTTGTCTGGGGACAGATCAAAGGAATTTGGATCCAAATTTGGCCACATAATGGCCGAATACTTTGGGTCAAGTTATTTATTTATCTCTCTGTAGCTTCATTTTTCTGTCTGTATAATCACTAATGCCATGGAGATGAATGATGATATATACTAGAATACTACCAGTCATTTGATTACTTTAACTTTTAATCACAAAAGCATTAAAAATTATTAGGGAGTGGCATGCTCTGTTCATCTTTTATGTTACCTTTGTACTCTTTGATCATTTCTTGCATAAATAACCTACTCAGGAAATATTTATCACCTTCATAAAAAGGATTTTGTGAAGATTCTGTAAGTCTAATTTATAAAAGTAAAAAGTCAACTTGACTTATTGTTTCCTTTTTTTCCTCTTTATATTTTATATTGAAGTGTAGTTGGTTGACAATGTTGTGTTGGTTTCAGGTGTGTAACAGCGTGATTCAGTTATGCATATGCATCTATCTGTTAATTTTCAAGTTCTTTTCCCATTTAGGCTAGAGTATAGAGTGTATTTAAGTTAGAGTACAGAGCAGAGTTCCCTGTGCTATACAGTAGGTCCTTGTTGGTTATCTACTTTTTCTATGATTGGCTAGGACTTCCAAAACTATGCTGAATAAAAATGGTGATCTTAGAGGAAATGTTTTATTTTTTTCCTGATCTTAGAGGAAATGCTTTTAGTTTTTCACTGTTGAGTATGATGTTAGCTGAAGGTTTGTCATATATGGCCTTTAAATTATGTTAAGATATGTTCCCTCTATGCCCACTTTCTGGGGAGTTTTTGTCATAAATATGTGTTGAATTTTGTCAATTTTTTTTTTTTGCATCTAGTGAGATGATCATATTTCTTCAGTTTGTTGATGTGGTATATCACACTGATTGATTTGCAAGTATTGAAAATATTTTCATCCCTGGGATAAATCCCATTTTATCCTGTTATATGATCCTTTCAAATGTATTATTAGATTTGGTGTGCTACATCTATTAAACCCTTCCTCTTTTGTTCTCTTCTCTTCTGATTTGATGACTAACTTTAGTGTTGTGTTTGGATTCCTTGTGTGTGTGTTGTAGATTTTCAGTTTGCAGTTACCACGAGGTTTTACTATAACATTCTGTACATAAACAAGATTGTTTTAAGTTGCTGGTCTTTTCATTTCAATTGCCTCTCCAGTATTCTGTATTTGTGCTCCCTCTTCTCACAGTTACCCATTTGGATAGATTTGTGTGCAGATGATTTCTTACTTTAATATATTTTTAACTTTTAATCACAAAAGCATTAAAAATTATTAGGGAGTGGCATGCTCTGTTCATCTTTTATGTTACCTTTGTACTCTTTGATCATTTCTTGCATAAATAACCTACTCAGGAAATATTTATCACCTTCATAAAAAGGATTTTGTGAAGATTCTGTAAGTCTAATTTATAAAAGTAAAAAGTCAACTTGACTTATTGTTTCCTTTTTTTCCTCTTTATATTTTATATTGAAGTGTAGTTGGTTGACAATGTTGTGTTGGTTTCAGGTGTGTAACAGCGTGATTCAGTTATGCATATGCATCTATCTGTTAATTTTCAAGTTCTTTTCCCATTTAGGCTAGAGTATAGAGTGTATTTAAGTTAGAGTACAGAGCAGAGTTCCCTGTGCTATACAGTAGGTCCTTGTTGGTTATCTATTTTTTCTATGATTGGCTAGGACTTCCAAAACTATGCTGAATAAAAATGGTGATCTTAGAGGAAATGTTTTATTTTTTTCCTGATCTTAGAGGAAATGCTTTTAGTTTTTCACTGTTGAGTATGATGTTAGCTGAAGGTTTGTCATATATGGCCTTTAAATTATGTTAAGATATGTTCCCTCTATGCCCACTTTCTGGGGAGTTTTTGTCATAAATATGTGTTGAATTTTGTCGATTTCTTTTTGCATCTAGTGAGATGATCATATTTCTTCAGTTTGTTGATGTGGTATATCACACTGATTGATTTGCAAGTATTGAAAATATTTTCATCCCTGGGATAAATCCCATTTTATCCTGTTATATGATCCTTTCAAATGTATTATTAGATTTGGTGTGCTACATCTATTAAACCCTTCCTCTTTTGTTCTCTTCTCTTCTGATTTGATGACTAACTTTAGTGTTGTGTTTGGATTCCTTGTGTGTGTGTTGTAGATTTTCAGTTTGCAGTTACCACGAGGTTTTACTATAACATTCTGTACATAAACAAGATTGTTTTAAGTTGCTGGTCTTTTCATTTCAATTGCCTCTCCAGTATTCTGTATTTGTGCTCCCCTCTTCTCACAGTTACCCATTTGGATAGATTTGTGTGCAGATGATTTCTTACTTTAATATATATTTACCTTTACCAATGAGCTTTTCCATTCATAATTTTTTTTGTTTCTAGTAATGGTATTTCCTTTTCCACCTAGAGAAGTTCCTTTTGCATTTGTTGTAAAGCTGATCTGTGGTGCTGAATACTCTTTTAGCTTTTGCTCATCTGTAAAGTTTTGGTTTCTCCATCAAATCTGAGTGAAAGTCTTTCTGGGTAGAGTATTCTTGGTTGTAGATTCTTCCCTTTCATATATAAATATATCCCTTTTAAATATATCTTGCCACTCCCTTCAGCCTGTAGAGTTTCTGCTGAGAAATCGACTGATAATGTTATGCAAATTCCTTTGTATTGTTTGTCATTTTTAGCTTGTTGCCTTTAATATATTTTACTTGTCTCTAATTTTTGTCTATTTGATTACTTTGTGTCCTGGCATGCTCCTCCTTGAGTTTAGCTTACCTGAGACTTCCTGGGCTTCCTGGACTTGGGTGACTCTTTTCTTCCCCATGTTAGGAAAATTTTCAGCTATTATCTCTTCAACTGTTTCCTCAGGTCCTTTCTCTTTCTCTTCTTCTTGTGAGACCCCTATAAAGTGCATGTGGGTACATTTAGTATTGTCCCAGAGGTCTCTTGGACTGTTCTTTCTTTTCATTCTTTTACTTTACTTCTATTTCATGGTGGTAATTTGTGGGGACCTTCCGCAGAAAGGGAAGGCAGCGGGATTACCCCCGGCCGAACCAGGAGATCTCGGAGAGAGATGGGCCTTGCTGCCGTGCCCCCTCCAGCCCGCTGGTGCATGCCAGGGACAATCAGACACGGCAGGGGTTCTGTCAGAGCAGTTCCAGTTTATTAGAGTAAACTAACAGTTTTTATAGGCAAATGAAGGGGGGGTTGCAAGGAATTTCCTATAGTTACACCAATCAAGCTAAAGGTCGAGCAATCACGTATCTACATTGCAATAGGAACTCACGGTGAGCCTGCATTGCCCAGAGCGCGGAAACCAGGGGGATCAATCAGAAGTTTTGACAATGGACCTTAGATCATGCCCTGTCTCTTCCTGTAGGCGTCCTTTTAGCACCGAACTACAAATATGTGCTTAAGCTTCTTTATGCTTGCAAAAGCCCTCTTTCCTTCAGGGCCCCACAGTAATTCCCACCATTCTGTCTTCCAGCTCACTTATATGTTCTTCTGCTTCAGTTATTCTGCTATTGACCCCTTGTAATATATTTTTCATTTCAGTTAGTATATTTGTTTATTCTTTAGTTCTTCTAGGTCTTTGTTAAACATTTCTTGTATCCTCTATATCTGTGCCTCCATTCTTTACCTAAGATCTGGAATCATGTTTACTATCATTACTCAATTCTTTTTCGAGTAGAGTCTATCTGCACGTCACTTAGTTGTTCTTCTGGGGCCTTATCTTGTTCTTTCATCTGGAACATATTATTCTGCTTTCTCATTTTTCTAAGTTTCTGTGATTGTGCTTTCTTTTTCATAGGCTACAGAGTTGTAGTTCTTCTTGCTTCTGCTCTCTGCTCACTGGTAGATGAGGCTGTTTAAAAAGTTTATACAACCTTTGTGGTGGGAGAGGCTGGTCCTCTTGAGGCTCCTCTTCCCAATTACCAGACACCCAGTCTGAGAAGCCTCATGTTGGGCTCAGAACTTTAACTTCTGTGGGAGAATGTCTGTGGTGTAATTATTTTCCAGTTTGTGACTGAGTATGGGATTTGATGTTATTGTGATTGTGCCCCATCTACTTTCTTATCATGACTTCTTCTTTGTCTTTGAATTTAGGGCATTTTAAAAAAAATTTGGCCTCTTTTATCGTTTGTTTGTTTGTTTTTAATGTATTTCTTTTCATCCATCTTTATTCTTTGGCCTGTGGGGCCTCTCTCATTCAGAGCACCGGCTCTGGGCACATGCGCTCAGGGACAATCAGACACGGCAGGGGTTCTGTCAGAGCAGTTCCAGTTTATTAGAGTAAACTAACAGTTTTATAGGCAAATGAAGGGGTTGCAAGGAATTTCCTATAGTTACACCAATCAAGCTAAAGGTCGAGCAATCACGTATCTACATTGCAATAGGAACTCACGGTGAGCCTGCATTGCCCAGAGCGCGGAAACCAGGGGGATCAATCAGAAGTTTTGACAATGGACCTTAGATCATGCCCTGTCTCTTCCTGTAGGCGTCCTTTTAGCACCGAACTACAAATATGTGCTTAAGCTTCTTTATGCTTGCAAAAGCCCTCTTTCCTTCAGGGCCCCACAGTAATTCCCACCATTCTGTCTTCCAGCTCACTTATATGTTCTTCTGCTTCAGTTATTCTGCTATTGACCCCTTGTAATATATTTTTCATTTCAGTTAGTATATTTGTTTATTCTTTAGTTCTTCTAGGTCTTTGTTAAACATTTCTTGTATCCTCTATATCTGTGCCTCCATTCTTTACCTAAGATCTGGAATCATGTTTACTATCATTACTCAATTCTTTTTCGAGTAGAGTCTATCTGCACGTCACTTAGTTGTTCTTCTGGGGCCTTATCTTGTTCTTTCATCTGGAACATATTATTCTGCTTTCTCATTTTTCTAAGTTTCTGTGATTGTGCTTTCTTTTTCATAGGCTACAGAGTTGTAGTTCTTCTTGCTTCTGCTCTCTGCTCACTGGTAGATGAGGCTGTTTAAAAAGTTTATACAACCTTTGTGGTGGGAGAGGCTGGTCCTCTTGAGGCTCCTCTTCCCAATTACCAGACACCCAGTCTGAGAAGCCTCATGTTGGGCTCAGAACTTTAACTTCTGTGGGAGAATGTCTGTGGTGTAATTATTTTCCAGTTTGTGACTGAGTATGGGATTTGATGTTATTGTGATTGTGCCCCATCTACTTTCTTATCATGACTTCTTCTTTGTCTTTGAATTTAGGGCATTTTAAAAAAAATTTGGCCTCTTTTATCGTTTGTTTGTTTGTTTTTAATGTATTTCTTTTCATCCATCTTTATTCTTTGGCCTGTGGGGGCCTCTCTCATTGCAGAGCACCGGCTCTGGGCACATGCGCTCCAGAGAGCTGGCTCAACTGGACATGCCAGGGATGGGTGGACTCTTTATCCACTGGGCCACCAGGGAAGGACTTAGGGCATCTTTTATGGTAGCTTGCAGTACTTTCTTTTTTTTTGTCAGTGGCTATTCAGAAGTTAGTTGTGATTTTGTTAAAGTCAGCTTGGTTTATAGTCATGGAAGAAAATCCATCTTGACCATGAATTTTGAAGAGGGAAAAAGAATTAAAGTCACTTGGCTTAGTTTTTACTTTTTAAAGCTGCCTTTCAATGTTAGGTTAACCAAAGTAAAAAAATAAAAATAAAAATAAATCAGTTGAATTTATTAAATAAAACTAAGCTCCTGCACAGCATTTGCCAAATTTCAGGTAATTTGAGAGTAATTAAGAGATAATTGAGTGCCTAAATTGGTAAAATAAGAGAAACTCAAGTCCAGATTTTTTTCTATCTGAGTTAGTTTCACTTACCATATGCTCTATTCTCACTACAGTTTTAAACGATAATATACATTGAATATGGATGACAAATTACAGAGATAAACATTTACTTAAATACAGAGAAAGAAAAAAGAAACTTCTGGAGAAAAGTCATCTGCTAGAAACCCTCAGGAAATAGCAAATTAGCAAGTGGCTGAGTGGGAAAAATTATGCTGAGAATTCCAAAGTATTCAATGATTGAGAAAGTTTTTATAAGACACATTATGCCAGAATTTTAAAAATGCTTAGTCTGTTCTTCCAATCTATAAATATTCTTTAGGAAAACTAAAGCTTTCTTTAAATGTTTTTGTATTTTTATTTGAAAAAATAATGCATGAACCTGATAAAAGATTTAAATTATGCACGTGGTAATGTTGCTTTCCTTCTTATACCAGTGACTCTCTCAGTGCTCTTTCTCCGGAACCAATAACTATTTCAAAACTCATAAAATCAGGTACAAGCTTTGCAGACTGAGAATAGTGTTCTATCCTCTGCTTTTTTTTTTTTTTTCTTTCTTTCATTTATTTATTTATTTATTTATTTATTTATTTTTGTACATGTATGTTCCCAGATCAATCAGATGCATATCCCTTGGCCCTCCCCCTATCCTCTGCTTTTTAAAACTTAACTCTTTTTCATTCTGTAACAGTACATCTGGATTCACTTTACTTTTGTAATGTTTGTGTAACACTTAACACACCTCCTTATATTATATGGAGTT
Source organism: Tragulus kanchil (assembly GCA_022376925.1). Classification (NCBI taxonomy): domain Eukaryota; kingdom Metazoa; phylum Chordata; class Mammalia; order Artiodactyla; family Tragulidae; genus Tragulus; species Tragulus kanchil. The sequence continues at coordinate 53,136,768 of JAIOJX010000004.1, forward strand.
ATCATGATAGAGGATCCCTATAGAGAGGCAATTGTGTCTTCCTGAGTTTTGCTTTATAAGCAATATTAAAGTGAACATTCTTGCACATAAACTTGCCATCCTTTTATAAATATAAATTGCTAGAGTATAATACTCTATAGAATTTCTATTTTAAGGATTATACTTAAATAAGACACTATTAGTTGTAGCTGAGTGAAGAGACTGCTCAATTTAAAATCTTACTGTTTTCATGTATCACTTTTGCCATACACTCACCATCCAATACCTGACTCTATAATATTAGACATTTGATAATAAAATTTATTCTCTGGTTTTTAATTTGGCACTTGGGTTAGCTATTTTTTTTAATGATGCAGAAATGTTTTCAGGTTTTCCTTTATGGATTTTAAGTATGGTATATTCTTTGAACACATTCATTATTGCAAGAGATTTTTTTTTTTTTTTATTTCAAAATATAGTGGGCTTGAGCTTCCTCGGTAGCTCAGACAATAAAGAATCAGCCTAAGGTGCAGGAGACCAGGGTTTGATCCCTCGGTCAGGAAGATCCCCTGGAGAAGGGAATGGCTACCCACACCAGTATTCTTGCATAGAGAATTTCATGACAGGGAAGTTTGGAAGGCTGCATTCCATGGAATCACAAAGAGTTAAGCATAACTGATTTACTCTTTCACTCTCACATAGTGGAGTTATAATATTGTGTTAGTTTCAGATGTATAGCATAGTTATTTGGGTCTTACAGATTATATACTATAATAGATTATTACAAGGTATTGAGTATAAATCCCTGTGCTATACAGCAAATCCTTGTTGCTATCTACTTTATGTTGAGTTATTTGTATCTGCCATACTCCTCATTTGTCCCTCCCCAACTTTGAAAATCATAAGCTTGTTTTCTGTGTCTGTGAGTCTGTTTCTCTTTTGTATGTGTGTTCATTTGTATTGTTTTTATCATATGTATGTGATATTATATAGTATTTGTCTGACTTATTTCACTAAGTATAATATCCTGAGGTCTATTCTTATTGCTGCACATGGCAATATTGCATTCCTTTTTTATGGCCATGCATGTGTGTGTGCATGCTAAGTTGCTTCAGTCATGACTGACTCTTTGTGACCCTATGGACTGTAACTTGCCAGCCTCTGTCCAGGGGATTCTCCAAGCAAGAATACTAGAGTGAGTTGCCATGCTCTTCTCCAGGGCATCTTCCCAATCCAGGGATCAAACCCATGTCTCTTACGTATCCTGCATTGGCAGGTAGGTTCTTTAGCACTAGCACCAAATAGGAATCCCCTTTTATGGCTAAGTAATATTCAACTCTATATATATATATATATGTCACATCTTCTTGAGCCAATCATCTGTTGATGAGCACTCAGTTTGCATCCTTGTCTCAGCTATTATAAATTAGAGTTATTATGAACACTGGGGTGCTTATATCTTTTCAAATTAGTGTTTTTGTTTTTTTGCAGATATGTGCCTAGGATTGGAATTGCTGCATCATATGGTAAGTCTATTTTTAGTTTTTTAAGAAACTTTCATATAGTTTTCCATAATGGGTGTACCAGCTTAAATTCCCATCAGTAGTGTATAAAAGTTCCCATTTCTCCAAGCCCTTAGTATTTATTATTTATAGACATTTTGATGATACTCTGACAGATTTGAAGTGATACCTCATTGTGCTTTTGATTTTGATTAGTGATGTTAAGCAGTTTTGCATATACCTGTTAGCCATCTGTATATTTTCTTTGGAAAAACATCTATTTATGTCTTTTTTGATGGGGTAGTTTTTCTTTAATGTGAGGTGCTTGTACATTTTGGATATTAAATAGACAATAGACATAGACAATATCACTTGCAAATAGTTTCTTTCACTCCATAGGGTATTTTCTTTTTCCACTTTGCCAGTTTGCTGTGCATATGCTTTGAAATTTGATTTGGTTTCATTTGTTTATTTTTGCTTTTATTTGTTTATTTTTATTTGGTTTTATTTTGCTTTGGGAGACTTAGAAAATATTGCTATGATTTATGTAAAAGAATGCTTGCCTATGTTCTCTTCTAGGAGTTTTATTGCATCATGTCTTGCATTTTGGTCTTTAAACTATTTTGAGGTTATTTTTATATATGGTATGGGAGAGTGTTCTAATTTCACTGTTTCATGTGTAACTGTCCAGCTTTCTCAACAACACTTGTTGAAGAGACTATCTCCTCCACTCTATTTTTGCCTCCTTTATGTAGATTGACAATGAGTGTATTGATTTGTTTCTGGGTTCTCTCTTCTGTTCCCATTGATCTATGTGTCTGTTTTGTGCCAATACTATGCTATTTTGATTAATGTAGTTTTGTATATAGTCTCAAATTTGGAAGGGTTATACTTCCAGCTTTGTTCTTTATTCCTCAGGATTTGTCTAGTAATTCTAGATATTTTCTGGTTCCATATAAATTTGAGAATTATTTGTTCTGCTTCTGTGAGAAATGTCATGATTTGATAGGGATTGCACAATATCTGTAAATTTCTTTGAGTACACCGACTGTTTTAACATTGTTAATTCTTCTAATTCAAGAACATAGAGTATCCTTTAACTTTTAAAATTCCTCTTTAATTTCCCTGATAAAAGTTTTATATTGTTGAGCATATCAGTCTTTCACTTCTGTGGTTAAGTTTATTCCTAGGCATTTTTTTTATATTCCTTTTTTTTTACTTTCTCTTACTGATATTTTATATAGTGTATAGAAACACAACAGATTACTATATATTAATTGTGTACTACCTGGCTGAATTCATTTATTAGTTCTAGTAGTTTTTGTGTGGAGACTTCAGGATTCTCTATATAGAGTACTGTATCCTCTGCAAATAGTGATATTTTTACCACAAGAGATCTTTTTTTCCCCAATCTTCTAATTTTCTTCCAGTGCTTCTATAGTTTTTTCACTTTAACCCATTGACTGAGCTGGATTTTATTTTTCAATAAGGAGTAATAGCAATCTCAGTATATCCTGTTTTCCCCCCAAAAGAATGAATTAATCACCCCAATACCAATACTATATGTTTCTTATTTTCACTGAGTAATTGTCTGTGTTAACACTGATTTGTACTACAAATATGTTTGAGTACCTTTGTGTGTCAAACATTGTAATAAGAAAATGGTGAACACAGATACTACAACCCTTTGCTTCATGAAGCTAAATTTTAAAGACTGATTTGTTTTCATAGACCATAAATAAAATACTGTACTATGCAATTTATAATAATAACTAACATTCACTAAGCACTTACTCTCTACCTACCACTATTTCAGGGGTTGTCATTCCATTGCCCATGATCAAATCTAGTCAGCATCCTGTTTTCACATAGCCAGTAAGCAATGACTGAGTTTACATTTTTGAAACATTGCTTTTTTGTTGTTGTTCTTTTTCTTTTTTGACCACTTCTATTGGTCTTACATTATTTATTTTCATCGATCTTTGTTCTTTGGTCTGTGTGGGCCTCCCATCGCAGTGGCCTCTCTCTCTGTAGAGCACTGGCTCTGGGCGCACACACTCCTGAGTTCCAGCTCAGCTCAATAGTTGAACACATCGGTCCAGCCACCCCGCGGCACATGGAATCTTCCCAGGCCAGGAATCAAACTGGCGCCCCTTGCACTACAAGGCAGTGTCCTTACCCACTGGACCACCAGGGAAGCCCATGAAGCATTGTTTTAAAAGGCAAGGAAAAGGGAAAAAAAGAAAAGAAAACAAATGAGTGATCATGTTTCAAAGAGGGCAGAAAACATTTGTTATTTTGGGGTTGGACAGAAAAGAATAGGGCCAACACACCTTTTAATTTCTAATCCTGAAGGACAGGGCATTATTCTTCAAGGCCAGCTGCCCATGCATTTTATTCTGTTGAATAAAGAAGAGAGACATCAGGATGACCAAGTCCTGATAGGGGGTCTCAGAGACTGTTTGCAATGTTTACAGGTAAGGTACTATAATCAGTACAACTTTCTAGATTGAGAAACAAAAATAAATTTAAAAGCAAAATAAAGAAAAACCTAAATTTTTATGAAAATTTACCCCCCATTAACAGATCTCTATGAATGAATTTGGAACATGGCTTCTTATTATCTTTCTCCTTTTCTAATATTAACTACAATATTTCTGACCCTTCTGAGTTAAAGAGTTTCCTAAATATGTAGCTAGTAAGACCAGCGACTCAGTCTTAGTAGAGAAAACTAGTATGAGGATTTCTCTGACATGAGCAGAAGAACCCCAAACTAAGTTTCAGAGTAATGTCAAACTTTGGGTAGAGCTTGGACTTCAGAGAACTTTGGATTCCTCAGAGGAGATCACTAACTTTCTATGCTATGCTGGTTCTGCTTGCCTCCAAAAAGACCAAGAAGAAACCAAATAGGCCAAATAGAGTTATCTTGACTTCTAAAGCTGGGAGGTAATTGGCAACATTTCCCTATGTGTCTTAGAAGGAACTAAAGACATTGACATTCTTAATAGTCAATCTCTTTCTCTTTCATACATGCACACACACACACTCTGAATATAAACATTTGCTCAGTTGTATTCTAATAGCTGACGGTGTTGAAGAGATGTCTCATGTCTCTCTAATACTTGTTCCTGGGAAGTTAATTTCTTTTTTGTCTCTGATATCTTACAGAATTTCCTCTTTGTATCTATGGTTCTCTTAATACATTAGATGAAGTTTATATTAGCCTTTCCAAACATGTGTTATAGCCCAGACAAATATGTCCTGTGAGATTTTAAATGATCCTCACCACTAATGGCCATTATTTATTAAACTTTATAGTAGATAAAATTCACTGTTTCTGGATTTATTCACCAGATGGCTTTACTTTTTAGTTCTTGATTATTACCTTTTTGTCTGTCTTCTATGTCACTAGTTATTGGCTATGTAACAAACCACCCTAAACTCAATTTCTGCCCCCAAGTCTATGAATCATCTGGACAATGCTTCTGGTCTCAGCTAGATTCACACCTATTTCTGGAATCATTTTCTGAGGCATAAAATGTGCTTGATAAAACTTTAACAGTGTTTTATGTCAGGTGTCAAGGAAGCTACTAAAAACAGAACGGATGTTAAAAGGAACTAAGGGGGCAAGTGGAAGAGGTTCCCAATGTCCAAGATGAGGTAGTGTGAACATTAGTAAAGGTTGTAACTGCAATGCACCATAACATGTTTAATATGTTTAAATCCACGAATGAATAATGACAATACAACAACTCCACTCTTGAATATGGGGAGGGACTCTGAAAACTAGAAAATAAAAGTAGAGACTCAAGCATTTACACATTTTTCCTATACAAATTGCACTTCCGTGTAACAAAAAGTAAAGTGACATTTCTCTTCGAATCAGCATTCTAACAAATAAATCAAAAATAATTGGTCAGATTAAAGTATTACCATTTTGAAACTCCTAATAACAATGATCATGGGTTCTTGCTAACACTGCAACAAAAAGACAATCAGATTTTACAATGGTTTTGTCAAAAATATGCCTCAAATTTATACCTGATGTATAGAAAATACAGAGGAACACTTTAAACTATACCATATCAACCAAGTCTGGGCTATGAGATTCTGTACATGACAAATGCTCCAGTTTCTTCAACCACTTACAAGAGAAAAATGAAACACTAAAGACACTATTAGAAAATTGCTAGAGGGCTTCCCCTGGTGGTCCAGTGGGTAAGGACACCGCCTTGCAGTGCAAGGGGCGCCGGTTCGAGCCCTGGCCTGGGAAGATCCCACGTGCCGCGGAGCGGCTGGACTGTGTTATAGCCTTTCCAAACATGTGTTATAGCCCAGACAAATATGTCCTGTGAGATTTTAAATGATCCTCACCACTAATGGCCATTATTTATTAAACTTTATAGTAGATAAAATTCACTGTTTCTGGATTTATTCACCAGATGGCTTTACTTTTTAGTTCTTGATTATTACCTTTTTGTCTGTCTTCTATGTCACTAGTTATTGGCTATGTAACAAACCACCCTAAACTCAATTTCTGCCCCCAAGTCTATGAATCATCTGGACAATGCTTCTGGTCTCAGCTAGATTCACACCTATTTCTGGAATCATTTTCTGAGGCATAAAATGTGCTTGATAAAACTTTAACAGTGTTTTATGTCAGGTGTCAAGGAAGCTACTAAAAACAGAACGGATGTTAAAAGGAACTAAGGGGGCAAGTGGAAGAGGTTCCCAATGTCCAAGATGAGGTAGTGTGAACATTAGTAAAGGTTGTAACTGCAATGCACCATAACATGTTTAATATGTTTAAATCCACGAATGAATAATGACAATACAACAACTCCACTCTTGAATATGGGGAGGGACTCTGAAAACTAGAAAATAAAAGTAGAGACTCAAGCATTTACACATTTTTCCTATACAAATTGCACTTCCGTGTAACAAAAAAGTAAAGTGACATTTCTCTTCGAATCAGCATTCTAACAAATAAATCAAAAATAATTGGTCAGATTAAAGTATTACCATTTTGAAACTCCTAATAACAATGATCATGGGTTCTTGCTAACACTGCAACAAAAAGACAATCAGATTTTACAATGGTTTTGTCAAAAATATGCCTCAAATTTATACCTGATGTATAGAAAATACAGAGGAACACTTTAAACTATACCATATCAACCAAGTCTGGGCTATGAGATTCTGTACATGACAAATGCTCCAGTTTCTTCAACCACTTACAAGAGAAAAATGAAACACTAAAGACACTATTAGAAAATTGCTAGAGGGCTTCCCCTGGTGGTCCAGTGGGTAAGGACACCGCCTTGCAGTGCAAGGGGCGCCGGTTCGAGCCCTGGCCTGGGAAGATCCCACGTGCCGCGGAGCGGCTGGACTGATGTGTCCAATCACCGAGCCGGAGCTCTGGAGTGCATGCGCCCAGAGCCGGTGCTCTGGGACAACAGACGCCACCGTGATGGGAGGCCCGCAGGAGCCAAAGAACAAAGACGGATGAAAACAGATAAATGAAAGACCAATAGAAGTGGCCCGCCCACTCCCCTCCCTCCCCAACCTGACCCCCACCCAAAAGTAAATAAATAAATAAATCTTAAAAAAAAAAAAAAAAAAGAAAATTGCTAGAGCTAATCAATGAATTCAGCAAAGTCACAGGATATAAAATCAATACACAGAAATCACTCATAGTCCTATACTCGAACAATGAAAAATCAGAAAATGAAATCAAAGAGGCAATCCCATTCACCATTGCAACCCAAAGAATAAAGCATCTAGGAATAAATGTACCCAAAGAAACAAAAGAACTGTACACAGAAAATTACAAGACACTCATGAGAGAAATTAAAGAAGACTTAAACAGATGGAGAGATATTCCATGTTCCTGGGTCGGAAGAATCAATGTTGTGAAAATGACCATACTACCAAATATCATCTACAGATTCAGTGTGATCCCTATCAAATTACCAATAACATTCTTCACAGAGCTAGACTAAAAAATAACACAGTTCATATGGAAACACAAAAGACCCAGGATAGCCAAGGCAGTTCGAGAAAGAAGAATGGAGCTGGAGGGATCAGCCTCCCTAACTTCAGACTGTACTACAAAGCAACAGTCATCAAGACAGTATGATACTGGCACAAAACAATGATCATGGGTTCTTGCTAACACTGCAACAAAAAGACAATCAGATTTTACAATGGTTTTGTCAAAAATATGCCTCAAATTTATACCTGATGTATAGAAAATACAGAGGAACACTTTAAACTATACCATATCAACCAAGTCTGGGCTATGAGATTCTGTACATGACAAATGCTCCAGTTTCTTCAACCACTTACAAGAGAAAAATGAAACACTAAAGACACTATTAGAAAATTGCTAGAGGGCTTCCCCTGGTGGTCCAGTGGGTAAGGACACCGCCTTGCAGTGCAAGGGGCGCCGGTTCGAGCCCTGGCCTGGGAAGATCCCACGTGCCGCGGAGCGGCTGGACTGATGTGTCCAATCACCGAGCCGGAGCTCTGGAGTGCATGCGCCCAGAGCCGGTGCTCTGGGACAACAGACGCCACCGTGATGGGAGGCCCGCAGGAGCCAAAGAACAAAGACGGATGAAAACAGATAAATGAAAGACCAATAGAAGTGGCCCGCCCACTCCCCTCCCTCCCCAACCTGACCCCCACCCAAAAGTAAATAAATAAATAAATCTTAAAAAAAAAAAAAAAAAAGAAAATTGCTAGAGCTAATCAATGAATTCAGCAAAGTCACAGGATATAAAATCAATACACAGAAATCACTCATAGTCCTATACTCGAACAATGAAAAATCAGAAAATGAAATCAAAGAGGCAATCCCATTCACCATTGCAACCCAAAGAATAAAGCATCTAGGAATAAATGTACCCAAAGAAACAAAAGAACTGTACACAGAAAATTACAAGACACTCATGAGAGAAATTAAAGAAGACTTAAACAGATGGAGAGATATTCCATGTTCCTGGGTCGGAAGAATCAATGTTGTGAAAATGACCATACTACCAAATATCATCTACAGATTCAGTGTGATCCCTATCAAATTACCAATAACATTCTTCACAGAGCTAGACTAAAAAATAACACAGTTCATATGGAAACACAAAAGACCCAGGATAGCCAAGGCAGTTCGAGAAAGAAGAATGGAGCTGGAGGGATCAGCCTCCCTAACTTCAGACTGTACTACAAAGCAACAGTCATCAAGACAGTATGATACTGGCACAAAACCAGAAATATCAACCAATTGAACAAGATAGAGAGCAAGATGGTTAAACCCACGCATGTATGGGTACCTTATTTTTGACAAAGGAGGTGAAAATCTAAAACGGGACAAAGACAGCCTCTTCAACAAATGATGCTGGGAAAACTGGACAGCTACATACAAAAAAATGAAGTTGAAACATCCCCTCACACCATACACAAAGATCAACTCAAAATGGATTAAAGACCTAAATGTAAGACCCTAAACCATCAAACTCTTAGAGGAGAATATAGGCAAAACACTCAATGACATAAATCAAAGCAAGATCTTCTCTGACCCACCTACTAAAATAGCAGAACTAAAAAGACAAATGAACATGTGGGACCTAATGAAACTTCAAAGCTTTTGTACAGCAAAAGTAATTACAAAAAAGCTGAACAGACAGCCCACAGAATGGGAGAAAATCATAGTAAATGAAACAGCAAACAAAGAATCAATCTCCAAAATCTACAAGCAACACAAGACAACTCAGCACCAGAAAAAAATGGGAAAAACCCAATCAAAAAATGGGAAAAAGACCTAAACAGACACCTCTCCAAAGAGGACATACAGATGGCCAAAAAACACATGAAATGATGTTCATCCTAACTTATTTTTAGAGAAATGCAAATCAAAACTACCATGAGATACCACCTCACATCCGTAAGAATGGCCATCATCAATAAATCGACAGACAATAAATGCTGGAGAGAGTGTAGAGAAAAGGGAGCACTCTTACATTGTTGGTGGAAATGTAAATTGATACAGCTGCTATGGAAGACAGTGTGGAGATTGCTTTAAAAACTAAAAATAGTTTTTAGCAATCCTACTATTAGACTTGTACACTGATGAAATCAAAATTGAAAGAGACGCCTGTACCCCAATGTTCATTGCAGCTCTCTGTACTAAACAAAAGCAACAAGATAAAAAATGGAGCTGGAGATCAGCCTCCCTAACTTCAGACTGTACTACAAAGCAACAGTCATCAAGACAGTATGATACTGGCACAAAACCAGAAATATCAACCAATTGAACAAGATAGAGAGCAAGATGGTTAAACCCACGCATGTATGGGTACCTTATTTTTGACAAAGGAGGTGAAAATCTAAAACGGGACAAAGACAGCCTCTTCAACAAATGATGCTGGGAAAACTGGACAGCTACATACAAAAAAATGAAGTTGAAACATCCCCTCACACCATACACAAAGATCAACTCAAAATGGATTAAAGACCTAAATGTAAGACCCTAAACCATCAAACTCTTAGAGGAGAATATAGGCAAAACACTCAATGACATAAATCAAAGCAAGATCTTCTCTGACCCACCTACTAAAATAGCAGAACTAAAAAGACAAATGAACATGTGGGACCTAATGAAACTTCAAAGCTTTTGTACAGCAAAAGTAATTACAAAAAAGCTGAACAGACAGCCCACAGAATGGGAGAAAATCATAGTAAATGAAACAGCAAACAAAGAATCAATCTCCAAAATCTACAAGCAACACAAGACAACTCAGCACCAGAAAAAAATGGGAAAAACCCAATCAAAAAATGGGAAAAGACCTAAACAGACACCTCTCCAAAGAGGACATACAGATGGCCAAAAAACACATGAAATGATGTTCATCCTAACTTATTTTTAGAGAAATGCAAATCAAAACTACCATGAGATACCACCTCACATCCGTAAGAATGGCCATCATCAATAAATCGACAGACAATAAATGCTGGAGAGAGTGTAGAGAAAAGGGAGCACTCTTACATTGTTGGTGGAAATGTAAATTGATACAGCTGCTATGGAAGACAGTGTGGAGATTGCTTTAAAAACTAAAAATAGTTTTTAGCAATCCTACTATTAGACTTGTACACTGATGAAATCAAAATTGAAAGAGACGCCTGTACCCCAATGTTCATTGCAGCTCTCTGTATGATAGCTAAAACATGGAAACAACCTAGATGTCCATCAACAAATGAGTGAATAAACAAACTATGGTACATATATACAGTGGAATACTACACAACTGTAAAAAGAAATGCAGAAGAACCAGTCCTAATGAGGTGGTTGGATCTAGAACCTATCATAAAAAATGAAGTACAAGTACAATATACTAACACATTTATATGGAATCTAGTAGGATGGTAATGATGACACACACAGTGAAGTGATGGAAAAACAGACAGAGAGAATAGACATATGGACATTGTGGGAATGAACAGTGGGTGGGAGGTGTAAAGGAAATAGCATGAAAACCTATACTATCATATGTGAAAAAAAATAGCTATTGTTATTGTGCTGTGAGAAAAGAGAAAAGGGGATCCTGCCGTGGTGCTATGCGACAGCCTGGAGGAGTGGGGTAGGGGGAAATATACATATGACTAATCTGGAATCATACATATCTCTAACCAACAAAACTCTGTAAAAGTAAAAAGTAAAATAAAAATTCAAAAAAAAATTACAAGAGAAAAATGAAAATGAAAGGGAGGATAAACTAAATTAGGATATTTAGGACTGCACATTTAATGATAAAATTATAAAGAAAAGCAAAGAAGTATTTATCCTAAAAGTTAGCATAGTGACCAGTCTTAGAGGGAGGGAATTGTAGGGAGCATTTGGGAAGGCTCGTGTAACAAATGGCTACAAAAATCTATCCTACGTGGGTTTGGGAGAAGGCTAATGACTGATCAGGTTACAGTAACTAATTAAGTTGCAATATGAATTTCAGTTCAGTTAAGTCACTTATTCATGTCTAGCTCTTTGTGATCCCATGAACTGCAGCACTCCAGGCTTCTCTTTCCTTTACCATCCCCCAGAGCTTGCTCAAACTCATGTCAATACTCAGTCAATACTCAGTGATGCCTTTTGTGTTTATGTGTTTTATTTTAATGTATTTCTATTAAGGTTAACAATGAAAGAGCTTTTAGAAATGTATCCATTAAGCCTTCCACCTCTGATCTGTGATAGAAGAGCTATATTTAACTGGCTGAAATATCAAAGTTTGTGTGATGCAGCCAAAGCAGTGCAAAGAAGTTTCATAGCCTTAAATGCTTACTTAGAAATGAAGAAAGCCTCAGTTCAGAACTAAGGCTGTACAAGTGATGATCTGTACAAATAAGAGCTATCTGTCAGGGACCTCTGCTTCCAAAGTGCTGATGGTCTGGCAAATGTCCTAACAGTCTTATTGGGAAAACTCTAATGAGTCTTGATCTTTTCCAGGGTACAAAGCAGAAGTGTAATAATTTATTTAAATTTAATAGGGAGAACTTTACTGATTACACAGGATATTTAAGAGCAGAGTTGCTTTAGGAAACAAGTGGACAAGAAACATGTCCCAATCCTTTCCTATACTTTGCAAATACAAGATACATGCCAACTAGAATCTGAAATCTTTCATATTCACTCATCTTTATACCATATTGCATAATTCTTATGACTTCAAGAATAATGAGATAATAACTTTCATTTTACATGCTAATTTTTTAAAGAAATATTATTACAAGTAATCATTATTTCAAAACTCCTTCTCTAAGGGAAGCTCATAAACCTTACTGAATTTATGAGCACTTCTATTTCTTTGTAAGAGTATTAGGTACCAAAGCCAGAAGTAACTGTATAGACAATCATAAAGAATGACATTATTTCTGTTCTTAAATATGTATTTAATCTAAACTAGGCAGTCTGGAATGAACAATTTCTTTTTCTGAATGAGGTCTGTCATCAATTAAAGTTAGTCATCAGAGCATTAATCTCACAATAGGATTTGTCTATGCCATTATCAAGTCTACTTAATACCCTTTACAGGAATAATTCAATCTTTATTACTCTTTAATGAGCTCTGAATGTTAGCTCTATTTTGAATGAGAAATTGGCATTGGGGTACAAAAGACTATAGAGAAAAACCACAGTAAATAAAGAGGAAATCTCAAAAGTCAACACCATAAGAAAAACACCATGACATTTACAGATTTAAAAGATGCAGGTTGAAAAGATTTTAATCTATTAAGGTTAACAATGAAAGAGCTTTTAGAAATGTATCCATTAAGCCTTCCACCTCTGATCTGTGATAGAAGAGCTATATTTAACTGGCTGAAATATCAAAGTTTGTGTGATGCAGCCAAAGCAGTGCAAAGAAGTTTCATAGCCTTAAATGCTTACTTAGAAATGAAGAAAGCCTCAGTTCAGAACTAAGGCTGTACAAGTGATGATCTGTACAAATAAGAGCTATCTGTCAGGGACCTCTGCTTCCAAAGTGCTGATGGTCTGGCAAATGTCCTAACAGTCTTATTGGGAAAACTCTAATGAGTCTTGATCTTTTCCAGGGTACAAAGCAGAAGTGTAATAATTTATTTAAATTTAATAGGGAGAACTTTACTGATTACACAGGATATTTAAGAGCAGAGTTGCTTTAGGAAACAAGTGGACAAGAAACATGTCCCAATCCTTTCCTATACTTTGCAAATACAAGATACATGCCAACTAGAATCTGAAATCTTTCATATTCACTCATCTTTATACCATATTGCATAATTCTTATGACTTCAAGAATAATGAGATAATAACTTTCATTTTACATGCTAATTTTTTAAAGAAATATTATTACAAGTAATCATTATTTCAAAACTCCTTCTCTAAGGGAAGCTCATAAACCTTACTGAATTTATGAGCACTTCTATTTCTTTGTAAGAGTATTAGGTACCAAAGCCAGAAGTAACTGTATAGACAATCATAAAGAATGACATTATTTCTGTTCTTAAATATGTATTTAATCTAAACTAGGCAGTCTGGAATGAACAATTTCTTTTTCTGAATGAGGTCTGTCATCAATTAAAGTTAGTCATCAGAGCATTAATCTCACAATAGGATTTGTCTATGCCATTATCAAGTCTACTTAATACCCTTTACAGGAATAATTCAATCTTTATTACTCTTTAATGAGCTCTGAATGTTAGCTCTATTTTGAATGAGAAATTGGCATTGGGGTACAAAAGACTATAGAGAAAAACCACAGTAAATAAAGAGGAAATCTCAAAAGTCAACACCATAAGAAAAACACCATGACATTTACAGATTTAAAAGATGCAGGTTGAAAAGATTTTAATCTAAGGTCTCAAGGAATAGACAAATAACCAATGTAGACAAAATCATACGGGAAAACCAGCTGCCTCTTTTTGGCACTCCCATTGAACTTTTTGTGGGTACTCTGTTTTCTGATTTCCACATTTATAGGAAAGAATAAAATTTAATCTTGCATAATTATAATAATGATAATTTAATTTGCCTGCCATCTGGATGTAAAATTTGGAATTATTGGGATGATTTTAATTAAAACCAAAAATACTGTTTAACATAACTAATGGCAAGGTTTGCTGATAAAACCAAATCCAACTCTTATATGTGTTCAAGTATATTGAAATGAAATTAAAAGAAAAGTGGAAAATAAATGGCTGTGCAAATACATAACAGAAAAAAATAGATGAGTCATATTAATTTCAGATAAAATGTTATTCAAAGCTGAGTAAAAATGAAGACACAGACAATATCTTTAAAAGGTAATCTTTCCAAAAATAATATGTAGATTTAATGTAATTCTAATTAAAAACAAAATGTTGCTATAACTTCTACGGCTGTTATTAATAATAAGCTAAGATATAGAAAACTGAGACAGTAAAAATTATCAAAATCATTTGAGAAAAAAAGAAAGAATCATAAAGGATGACTTTCCATACAAGATCATTGAAACCTATTATAAAGTTACCGTAATAAATATATAATGGTTTAATATTTCACTCCCATATCCCATCCAAAACATAGATACACACACACACACACACACACACACACTCGTCAGTAGTTCCTAGTCTAATGAAAATGCTTGCTACATATGTAAGATCATTTTTTACTAACTTGGCCTTAAAGTTTTCAAACATTTTAATTGCTAATTTCCTTTATTTAGTTTTAAAGTTTATAAAGTTTATTTGGTTTATAAGGTTTTAAGAGAAAAGAATAGTGTAAAGAACTATTTTTTAAAACAAGGTTGTCAAAGTATTACAAAAAGTATTTTACTGGAAAATAAAATCTGTAAATATAACCCATGTAATAATATATTGAAAGAACAGATCACATGATCCTTATAAATAGATGTAGACAAAATTATTTGATAAGTAAATAATATTTTTTATTAAGAAAACATTCTCGGCAAAATAATTTCTTAATCTGTAAAAGAAATATATGAAAAATCTATAGCAAGAATTAGTCTGAACAATGAGATGTTGGAAAAAGCCTTTTTAAAATTAAAAGAAAACAGGTTTCTATTAAGCATTTTATTGGGTATACTGGTCAAAGCAATTAGGTAAGAACAAGAAATTAAAGGCATAAACATTGGAGGAAAGAAAAGACTGATGTTATTATTTTAACATCAAAAATGCATGTTATTAAAGGTGAATAAAGGTATGGAATGAGGGAGGAACAGAAGTGGATCCTGTTTTGTTAGTTTGGGATTTTGCTTTGTTTTATCACATCTTACATATGCACTGAATACAATTTTTACATGTTATCTATAACAAAATAATAAACTTAATGTATGTAAAAAGTGAGCTGTCATTCCAACAAGCTACTGTTTTAAAAAGTTTCTCCCAATTGATCTCCATGTAATGTCCTTACATGTGATCAAAATTTGGGCTAACATATGTAAACCAGTTTTGATAAATTCAAAACATCTTTTCCAATGCTTAGTTCTCTTTAGAAAAAAACCACACAGTTGCTCAGTAAATAAGATCTACTGAAGTAACTCACATATAAACAATATTTCACACATAACAAATTGTATTTTTGTACTATTTTTCTTTATTAATTACAGTGGTTGTCTGAACCTATTTTTTTCTCTTATCTTGATCTAGGAAGAATTTTTAAGCTTCTCAGGACAATGTAAAAAGGGGGTATAGAGAGAAAGCACAATATGAGAATGTTTTCTTTGGATTTTCCACCCGAGTATGTTCTGTGTGCCTGAATGGTACAGTAGCTATTGGAAAATAAGCCTTTCTCTAGTATTTAAGAACACACACAAAAATTTAAAAAATTAAAAAATAAAGAAGAACACACAGGCACCAAGTCTGGTGAGAAAGGAATACTTTTCTTAAGTCATACATCATTTGGAGATGCTGCTTTCTATAACTTATACTTGTTAAAACCTTTTTCTTTACCAGGCTCTGATCTGGTATACATTGTCAAAAACTGCATCATGTCTAGGACAGACAAACAAACCAGCAACTTCTCATTAAAGCAGGATGCGTGCTGAGATAGAAATGCTAAGAAAGCGCAGGGAAGAGGCACCTCTCTTAGTTTTAGAGTTAAAAGAAAAATGCTTAGATTACTGAGATATTTGCTGCAGGAATTGTGTATATGCCTGCGGGCAGCACAGTACTGTCCCCCAAATCTCTGAACTGGGTAAATAACCTGTTACATAACAAAGGACAATTAGGGTTTCAGCTGAAATTAGCATTGCTAATAGACTGATCTTAATATCAAAAAGCTATAAGAGATATATCCTTAATAAGGGGGAAGCATCAAAAATTTTATTGCATGTTTAAAGGGAGTTTCTGCCTGTTTTGTTAGTTTGGGATTTTGCTTTGTTTTATCACATCTTACATATGCACTGAATACAATTTTTACATGTTATCTATAACAAAATAATAAACTTAATGTATGTAAAAAGTGAGCTGTCATTCCAACAAGCTACTGTTTTAAAAAGTTTCTCCCAATTGATCTCCATGTAATGTCCTTACATGTGATCAAAATTTGGGCTAACATATGTAAACCAGTTTTGATAAATTCAAAACATCTTTTCCAATGCTTAGTTCTCTTTAGAAAAAAACCACACAGTTGCTCAGTAAATAAGATCTACTGAAGTAACTCACATATAAACAATATTTCACACATAACAAATTGTATTTTTGTACTATTTTTCTTTATTAATTACAGTGGTTGTCTGAACCTATTTTTTTCTCTTATCTTGATCTAGGAAGAATTTTTAAGCTTCTCAGGACAATGTAAAAAGGGGGTATAGAGAGAAAGCACAATATGAGAATGTTTTCTTTGGATTTTCCACCCGAGTATGTTCTGTGTGCCTGAATGGTACAGTAGCTATTGGAAAATAAGCCTTTCTCTAGTATTTAAGAACACACACAAAAATTTAAAAAATTAAAAAATAAAGAAGAACACACAGGCACCAAGTCTGGTGAGAAAGGAATACTTTTCTTAAGTCATACATCATTTGGAGATGCTGCTTTCTATAACTTATACTTGTTAAAACCTTTTTCTTTACCAGGCTCTGATCTGGTATACATTGTCAAAACTGCATCATGTCTAGGACAGACAAACAAACCAGCAACTTCTCATTAAAGCAGGATGCGTGCTGAGATAGAAATGCTAAGAAAGCGCAGGGAAGAGGCACCTCTCTTAGTTTTAGAGTTAAAAGAAAAATGCTTAGATTACTGAGATATTTGCTGCAGGAATTGTGTATATGCCTGCGGGCAGCACAGTACTGTCCCCCAAATCTCTGAACTGGGTAAATAACCTGTTACATAACAAAGGACAATTAGGGTTTCAGCTTAAATTAGCATTGCTAATAGACTGATCTTAATATCAATAAAGAGATTATCTTTGTGCTATTCAGATGAGTCCAGTGTAATCATAAAAGCCCTTTAAAGTGGAAGAGGGAGGTAAAGAATCAAGTGTCAAAATGAGATCTATTGATGGCTTCAAAAATGGAAAGGGGCTATGAGCCAAATATTGCAGGCAGACTCTAGAACTAGAAAAGGCAAGGACATGGATTTTACTCTGGAGTTCAGCCTTTATTTTAGCCCAGCTATACCCATTTGGGATCTCTGAATCTCTAGAACTGTAAGATAATCCAAATTCATTGTTTTAAGTCACTAACTTTGTGGAAATGTTACAGGAGTCACAGAAAACTAGTAAAAATGCTCTTTATTAAGTTAGTTTGGTTGATTCCTAGCTTTCTGAGAGTTTTTATCATGAAAAGATAAAAACTTAAAATGGTAGGTAAGATAAGTATATCTTTATAGAAACAGTCAACTAAAAAAGATGAACAACTTGAGAGTTAAGTTTTATTTGGGCACAATTAGGAATGCAGCCTGGGAGGCAGCACCTCAGCAGCTCTGAGAGACTGATGCAAAGAGGCTGTGGGAGGAAAATCAGCATAGATTTTGATGAAGAGGGGCCTTCAGTACCGTTAAACACTCATTTTACAAAGGGGTTTATGGTTAGTCACGAGGATCCATGAAGGGATTTAGTGTTTTTTTCTGGGTATCAGGAGATGCAAAGATTGAGATCATAAAATCTGTTCCTAAAAGCATCTGCCCATTTAAAGATCTGTCGCACCAGATTCTCAGGAACACAGAGTGCCTCACTCCACCCTGTACCTCAGGGGGCTTTGAGAGTCAGCAGCTGTCACAGCACAGGGTTCAGTCTCCACAGTGGTGGATGGCAAGTGCCCTTGTTCAGTCGTTGGCAATGTAATTGGTAAGCGCCAATTTGTAGTTGACAATATATATAGATAGATAGATTAGATATCTAGCTATAGATAGGTAAGATGTCTGTATGAATGGATTGATAGATGGATAAATAGATAGATCCTGTTGGTTTTGTTTCCCCAGATAACCCTAACTGATAATGTCAGGACATACGTGTAGTTCTTTACAGTTTCTTTATGATTACTGTTTTTGTTGTCTCATTTTTATTTTGCTAAATATTTCCAGCATATGAATTTTAAAGTTTGTGTCTGATACTTGTGGTTTTTTTAATTTTAGGCAGTCTAGATATGTTGTTTGTTGTTTTAACTACTCTCTTGCGTGGTGATTTGGCTCCTTATATGTCTTTTTTCTTTTTTTGATAAAGGGGCTATGAGCCAAATATTGCAGGCAGACTCTAGAACTAGAAAAGGCAAGGACATGGATTTTACTCTGGAGTTCAGCCTTTATTTTAGCCCAGCTATACCCATTTGGGATCTCTGAATCTCTAGAACTGTAAGATAATCCAAATTCATTGTTTTAAGTCACTAACTTTGTGGAAATGTTACAGGAGTCACAGAAAACTAGTAAAAATGCTCTTTATTAAGTTAGTTTGGTTGATTCCTAGCTTTCTGAGAGTTTTTATCATGAAAAGATAAAAACTTAAAATGGTAGGTAAGATAAGTATATCTTTATAGAAACAGTCAACTAAAAAAGATGAACAACTTGAGAGTTAAGTTTTATTTGGGCACAATTAGGAATGCAGCCTGGGAGGCAGCACCTCAGCAGCTCTGAGAGACTGATGCAAAGAGGCTGTGGGAGGAAAATCAGCATAGATTTTGATGAAGAGGGCTTTCAATACCATTAAACACTCATTTTACAAAGGGGGTTTCTGGTTAGTCACGAGGATCCGATTCACCATGAAGGGATTTAGTGTTTTTCTAGGTCTAAGGAGATACTAGGATTGAGACCATAAAATCTGTTCCTAAAAACATCTGCCCATTTAAAGATCTGTCGCACCAGATTCTCAGGAACACAGAGTGCCTCACTCCACCCTGTACCTCAGGGGGCTTTGAGAGTCAGCAGCTGTCACAGCACAGGGTTCAGTCTCCACAGTGGTGGATGGCAAGTGCCCTTGTTCAGTCGTTGGCAATGTAATTGGTAAGCGCCAATTTGTAGTTGACAATATATATAGATAGATAGATTAGATATCTAGCTATAGATAGGTAAGATGTCTGTATGAATGGATTGATAGATGGATAAATAGATAGATCCTGTTGGTTTTGTTTCCCCAGATAACCCTAACTGATAATGTCAGGACATACGTGTAGTTCTTTACAGTTTCTTTATGATTACTGTTTTTGTTGTCTCATTTTTATTTTGCTAAATATTTCCAGCATATGAATTTTAAAGTTTGTGTCTGATACTTGTGGTTTTTTTAATTTTTAGGCAGTCTAGATATGTTGTTTGTTGTTTTAACTACTCTCTTGCGTGGTGATTTGGCTCCTTATATGTCTATTTATTTTGAACTGTGAGTTTATATTTGATTAATTCTATTATAGGAATAGTGTGCTGACAAACTTAGTCATGGAAATAAAATATGATTTCACAATCATTGAAAACCTATAGAATTTGCTTAACAAGAATCTTTCAATGCATTAAATTTTCTTTAATACTGTGAACTTTGTTTCTAGTAGACGCTAAGAGAATTCCAGGCTGGGATAAAAAATTGAGGGATGACTGAACAAAACGTACCTCTAGAATTCTATAAATTCATCTTTAGGTGATTTACCATCTCAAACAGCAATGTTGAGGGTTGTATTTATCACTCAGAGCCTTACAGAGCCAAAAAGTCTGCTTGAAACATTTTTATACTCGGAGGAATTTTATTTTTTGTGGCGGGGAAAAAACAGAGATTAGGAGGAACATCAGTCAGGAGATAAAACAATTTCTCTTATGTATGAATCACAGACTTATAGAAACTAAAATTTTAAAATGACTCAACAAGTTATCCAATCCATCTCTTTGTCAAAAAGAATTGCCTTCAGAAGAATTTAAAGAAAAGGGTCTTGTTCCATTCATTTTTTAGAACTCCCTTCAGATCTTTTTCCTTTTAAACTATCCTAGTTATATTAAAATTTGTTTGGCATAGTAGTCCTTTCAAAATGCCAGGAGTTAAAATGGTAATGTTCTGTGAAGATATTTGGAATGACATATAAATCAAGAATAATTCTATTACATGAAATTCAGAAACTTTATATCAGCTGATGTTATGAAGCATCTTAAGTCCCCAATAAAAGAATACATAATAAGTGTCCTAGAGATTTTTTTTTAGTCAATAAATCACTCAATCTCTGCCTAAACATAAATACGAGATTTGTGAAAGTATAATATACATTACATCTTAACTTTAGCATAATTGCAAGTGAGTATAAATGTTATCTGCCCATGTCATACCCAGAATAGTAGTTCATTAATTCATTTTCTCTTATGATGCAACTGGACCTCCTGATTCTGCCCAAAGTAGAATATATTTATATTTAGCCATTACATGTCCATCTAAAACATAGATCAGATCTTGTTGTGTGGCAACACAAAAACCTCTAATGGCTCCAATCCCATACTGAATAAAATTTGAATAACTCAGCCTAGAATTCATCTTCTACCCAACTTTCTGGCTTCATTTCCCATATATCAATGTCCTTTCTCCCTCTTAGGTTTCCTATGCTTTTCTTATCTCAGTCCACCTGCTAGTTCCTAAACATGTCTTTCATTATCTGAGCTCTGTCTATGCTTAAATGTTTGCCAGTTACCTCCTCCCTGCCTACCAGCTCTGTAATTACCTACTAGAGTTTTAAATATTCCCTAAATCTCATTTCAATTTGTTATTTCCTTGAAAATCATCCTAGAATTCTCAAGTTAGTGTCAACTTCTCCTCCATATCCTTCACTAATATTAATCTTTTCCTATATTATAGCATTTAGCATAGCATCATATTTAAATTGTAGCTATAGAAGTGTTAATTTATATTCTCTCGGGTTGTAAGGGTTACATAATAGTCATCTTCTGTTTCTTCCATAAAATTCTCATTGTGTAAGTTCATTGAGAATTAACTTATTGCTACATTGGGTTAATGAATTGTTTATATGACCTAAGGATTTAGACACACAGAAAATATAGAGTATGAGTTATACGTACAGTACCTAGAGTCAGAAAAGTTAGCTTCAGTCACAGACTAACTAGCCTTGGATGGTTTATTAAACCTGTCTTGTCATCAGTTTCCTTACTAATGAAATGAGTACACTATGTTATCTAACTCAAATATTTGTGAGCTTTAAGTGGTATAATGCTATGTAAAATATTTAGCATAGGGCCTTACTTGGTAAACAACCAATAAATATTAGCTATTATTTTGATGGTCATTCTTACATTTTGTATGACTGGTATTTAAACTTTACCCCCCCCCCCACACACACACACAATTAATGAGATTTTTCCATGATTTTCCAGTTGTCTTTATTGAGTGACTTTATTGTCTCTCTAATGGAGTTATCACTGCAAAAGACAGTTCACCAGGCCTCAACTATAAACTGAATAAACACAAACCTCACACATATAGGTACTATACACATTCTTTGAATGTAAATCCTACTGAAAGAAGACTTGTGCTTAGGATAGGCTGTTCACTCAACTCTCCTGGTCTCCTCATGAATCAATCCTTTCTCTCCTAGTTCCTCTAAGATCATATTGGAATTTTTCAAAGGAAAGATTTCTAGGTAGCATAGCAGCAAAAGGAGTGAAAGAGAAAAAAAAGAGAAAACATTTGAAAATGGAAGCTTTACAATATAAAGAAGTTTAAATGAATTAACCAATTAATCAGCTATTAAGCCCTAATGGATTTGCCTCACAGGGCGTTCCAAAATAAAATTCATAGTATATGTCCTTACTCTTAACTGACTGAAAGCCCTAATCTTAGAGTGCCATAATTTCAATCTAGAACCATCTAGGATATAATGGGTGTGTTTCCAACTTGATAGCACTTCACAAGCTATAAAGAATATGAAAGAGGCTCCCACCAACAACCAACCCAAATCAGAAAATGGAGAAAGTTGTGTACTATTTTCATTAACCACTCCCCCCCCCCACCAAAAATGATGCAATGTGTATGGTATAAGAAAAAACATGTCATCCAGCTTCAAAGATGTAAATTAGTTCTTTTGAAGAAGAACAGATATTTGAGGCTATAAATTGCAATGTCAAATTAGATAGAAATCTTCAATATAACTCAGTCACAAAAGCATACAGGATTCTTTTGGAATCAATACTGAAAGAGATTGTATCACTGGTGTTGTATTGACTAGAATAGATATGATGTGGAAGTATTTTCCATATGAATCATGGGCCTGCACCTGGAGTAAACCATTCAGTTTTGTGCTTGTAGGTGCTCAAAATATCTAGATAAATTGAAAAGAGTTCCAAAGGAGAGGGAGAAAAAATATTAGTGGAATGAAAAATGTCATAGGTGGACCGAAGACAAGAAGGATACATTTGAGATTCCTAGGCAAAAGTCTTGAGGGAGAATTTGTTTTTGAGCAATTCTAAATGATGCCATTTCAAAGCTCTGTGCTTTGAAATGAGTGAAGAATAAGGACTTTGGGATAAACCTATTTGTAATATGTTGGAAATATGCTAAAATAATAAGATGAAATTATGATTAAGCACATTATCAGTGACTACTTCCCAACTTCAAATTAATAACGTCGTATGCTGCTGAAAGTGTAGCCCAGAGAAATACAGCATCACCTTCTCCACAAATGTAGAATCTCAAGTCCCCATCTAGAGTTCCTGAGCCTAGATTTGCATTTTAACAAGATCTTCAAATAAACTAAAGGATGAACATTAACACTGGGAACATACCAAAGAATAAGTTTGAGTCACACCTTTTTTAAATTTAACTTTACCATTTATTAACTATGTGACTATAAGCCAGCCACTTAATCTCTGCATACTTGAGATTCTTCATGTACAAAAGGGTTACAACAATATCAACTTCTCAGCATTATGTTCTCAGCAAAAGGTTTTTCAGAGTACTGAGGGACCTATCAGTGGTAGCATATATAAGGGATATAGTGCTTTACTGTCTCTGAAGGAGAGAAAATTAAAAGTGGGAAAAAAGAAAAGGAAAGAATGAAGACACACTAAATTATTATGTTTTGAAGAACAGGCTGAGCACTTTTCCATCTTATACTCATGAATTTCAGTCTCTACACCCTTGGGTGTATTTTTAACTTGCTCATCAACTCTTTCTTGCTCTCCCTTTGAAATAGATATTTTTTGCTCTTACTATGTGATTCAGACATCCTCTCATTGTGTCATACCTGTCAGACCTTCCAAAAAGAAATAGAAAGAGACCTGCCTAAACCTTTGAAGTGGAGAAGTTGGGAAATTATTGATCCATTCTCCCTTTCCATATTCAAATCACTTGAATATGTTGATGATGCATTCAGTATTGAAGTATCTACTTCATTGTGCAAACTCCAGAGAAGATACACAATACCAGACAGAAGATATTTACTACTTGGGAATTCTACAACATACATTTCCAGTTTCATTTGATTTCTTGTCATGAGACCAAGAACAAAAATGAATGGTTAATGATGATGTTAAAGAAATGTATTGTGATACGTTTCAAAGCTTTGTGGTGGGGAGAGAAACCAGCTTAAATTCAAACACAGCAAATACAACTGGGGATTTATAGCCAATGAGCAGAAAGAAGGGAGTCAGTGGATGGAAGATTACTAAGAGAAGGCAATAAGTGTAGAGGAATTCTTGCTAAACAGACTTAATAGAATTCTTCCTGAATGCAGGCCAGGATGATCTGATGATCAGGAGTGGGATGAGAAATTTGACTGGATATTAAGAGTGGGGCATTCTCTCTAAACTGATGCAGTAGGATTCTTGCTAATACTGGACTACACAGGTAAAGGATTGCAGAATAAGTCACACCAAAGTATGCCATTTTATCATATGGGTTATTTAGAGCTGAAATCAGTTGAAAAGAAGCAAATGATAGAAAAACTCTCTTGTCTCACTCATTTGCCTAAGAAGAAGACATAAATTTGTAAAAGTGTCCTTCTTCCCTTCTCCTCCAGGAAGGACAGAAGTTAATCACTGGAGACAGCTCTAGACCTTTATCCGAGGAGAGATGTTATAGAAGGAACCTGGGTAGCATATATAAGGGATATAAGTTGCTAGCAAGTTTTACTGAATCTCTTGGAAGGAGAGAAAATTAAAAGTGGGAAAAAAGAAAAGGAAAGAATGAAGACACACTAAATTATTATGTTTTGAAGAACAGGCTGAGCACTTTTCCATCTTATACTCATGAATTTCAGTCTCTACACCCTTGGGTGTATTTTTAACTTGCTCATCAACTCTTTCTTGCTCTCCCTTTGAAATAGATATTTTTTGCTCTTACTATGTGATTCAGACATCCTCTCATTGTGTCATACCTGTCAGACCTTCCAAAAAGAAATAGAAAGAGACCTGCCTAAACCTTTGAAGTGGAGAAGTTGGGAAATTATTGATCCATTCTCCCTTTCCATATTCAAATCACTTGAATATGTTGATGATGCATTCAGTATTGAAGTATCTACTTCATTGTGCAAACTCCAGAGAAGATACACAATACCAGACAGAAGATATTTACTACTTGGGAATTCTACAACATACATTTCCAGTTTCATTTGATTTCTTGTCATGAGACCAAGAACAAAAATGAATGGTTAATGATGATGTTAAAGAAATGTATTGTGATACGTTTCAAAGCTTTGTGGTGGGGAGAGAAACCAGCTTAAATTCAAACACAGCAAATACAACTGGGGATTTATAGCCAATGAGCAGAAAGAAGGGAGTCAGTGGATGGAAGATTACTAAGAGAAGGCAATAAGTGTAGAGGAATTCTTGCTAAACAGACTTAATAGAATTCTTCCTGAATGCAGGCCAGGATGATCTGATGATCAGGAGTGGGATGAGAAATTTGACTGGATATTAAGAGTGGGGCATTCTCTCTAAACTGATGCAGTAGGATTCTTGCTAATACTGGACTACACAGGTAAAGGATTGCAGAATAAGTCACACCAAAGTATGCCATTTTATCATATGGGTTATTTAGAGCTGAAATCAGTTGAAAAGAAGCAAATGATAGAAAAACTCTCTTGTCTCACTCATTTGCCTAAGAAGAAGACATAAATTTGTAAAAGTGTCCTTCTTCCCTTCTCCTCCAGGAAGGACAGAAGTTAATCACTGGAGACAGCTCTAGACCTTTATCCGAGGAGAGATGTTATAGAAGGAACCTGCCTAATAACCTGCCTTACTAACTAGTCCTTATCTTCTATTAGATCCTTCATATAGTTACCTTCCCAAAATTTATCACCCTAAAAGCTCAAAATTCATTTCCATTGTCTTGCCACTTTTCTACAAAACTATTGTTCCTTGCCAGTATGAGCTCAAGTCCAAACCATCCTTTGGAGTACTCGTAGCTAAATATACCTACATATTTGCACAACAAGCATGTTAATAAGGAGCTTCCCTGGTAACTCAAACAGTAAAGAATCTGCCTGCAATGGAGACCCAGGTTTGATTCCTGGATCAGGAAACTCCCCTAGAGAAGGGAATTACCCATTTCAGTAATTCTTACCTGGAGAATTCCATGGATAAAGGGAACCTGGTGTGCTACAGTCCATGGAGTCATAAAGAATCGGACACAACTGAGTAACTAACACATGTATGTTATTAAACATCTGTTGAATTTTGAATCCAAGAATGAGTTACAGTCAAAAAGAAGAGGCTGACTAAAGTTTAGACAAGGAGAGAGACTCTGCCAGTGGACAGGGCCCAAGGTACACACACACACACACACACACACACACACACACACACACAAAACACACACACGTAGGAATTCATCAGGCCAAGTCTAGAGACATCTTTGCCACAAATGTAGGCAAATAAGGCAGAAAGGACTTTAGGACTTTCCTTCTGTTGAGGAAGCAAAAAGAGTCGGCAAACAAAATAAAGAATAATTTCCAAACTGAAGGAATGACCTGCTACAGCTGGCATTAACCAAAATAGCACAAAATAAAGTCAACAAATAAACAAAACACAATCATCACTTAGAGAAAGTGGGGGTGAGGGTTATGTTGAGAGAAGTGACACTCACGCGTGTGTATGTGTGTTATTGTTGATGTGTTTATATGTGACAGAGATAGTAAGATTGAAGAGTTCTTACAGAATTTAAAATGAGCAGATTATATCTTTGTTAGTCATTTTTCAGGGGGTCATCAAGTTAAAAAAAAGTCAAGACAACAAAATAACTCACTGATTCACTCTCACATGGAAATACATTACGCCTAACATCAAATAAATGGGTTGAGCATGATATTAAGCTTAATGCTCACACTGTTTTATGGGTACTTGAACCCCCAACATTACTCTCTAGGATAATGGCTATTATCACTTGGCAGAGTACTATGAAGTTCTTATCAGAAAACTATAGATCTTATTATCACTTACAAAACATCCTTTTACTGATAAAAAAAAATCCCTTTGCTCGTGAAACAGTAAAATGTGTTCCAAAGCACATTTTTCATTCCAATAATGTTGTTTTCTAAAAGACTCCCATTTGACTTGTATTTGAAAATGAATTTCCTTAAAATGATCCATACTGTTATCATAAATGCCTCTGGAATGCTAAAAAGAACTGCTGGAATAAAATTCTCTGAGAGTAGGCAGCCTCTCAAAATTATTTCTTAATGAATATTAAGAAATATTATTTCTTATACTCCACAGATGTGTTTTGGGCTTATACACTTCCTTTCGAAATAAGTTGATAAATGTAACCTCCATATTTAAGGTAGAATTAACCTTAACAAAAGAAATAGGAAGTGCTTAACAGCCGTTGCATAATAAAAACTGCATTTCAGATATAATAGTGAGAAAGGGCAAGTAATGACCAAAAAATGTAAAATAGGTAATAGTCTCTCTCTTCTGTGAATAATAAGAGCTCAGTATGTGATTCTTTTTGACAGTTACTTAACTGTTTATTAAGACAAACTTGGTGTTAATTTGAATATTTGTAATATTAAATTTGTAATGTAGATTTGTGTAATAAATGAGTTTATCTCAATTTTAAAATCACAGATTAGCACTCAAACCATTGAGTATAAAGTCTTTGCCTTGGTGATCTATTTTTTTTCCCACCGGCAAGATGTTTCAGGGATTATTTTCTTTTTTAAAAATTCAATAAGCCTGGCTACAGTATATATGAATATTTTTTTGTTTCTAGTGAGAGAAGGGAAAAAAATTATTTTTCTCTGAGGGTTTGAAGTGAGCTGCTTACATGAATTCTGAGAAGAAATTAAAGGTAAAATACATGCCCATGAAAAAGACTCAGATTTCAGGCCCTAGCAATCTGCAAAGCCAAAACTTTACATGGAAAAAGGATTGAAAGCATTGGGGTGGGGGAAGGCCCTCAAAATGATCTTTCATATCCACTTATCTCCTTTGCTACTAGAAGCATTTTCACAGGGATGATCTCTAGGAAAAGAAGACAGTTGCTTTATCAACTATTAATGCTCATCAGCTAATTTGTTTATCTGCTCCTTTCCACTGGGCACACTTGATGTGGTTAAGCCTGGGTGCATGCATGGGATGTGAAGAGAAGCCAACTGAGGCAATCATTCAGACCCTGTGGTAGATGCAGGAAGAAAGGAGTGAGTGCAGGGCACGAGAAGTCAGAACTGAAAAAGGAGCGTTGAACATAAGATGTTCATACTTCACAGCTGAAACTATTACCTGCCCTGTGAGAAAAAAGAATTAAAAGAAAAAATCCTTTCTAAGTAGAGTACCTACTTTGACTTTTATCTATAGACCATTATCTTTGTCTGCTGATAATTTCCCAATGAGAGCACAAAAATACCTTATTCAATGAGCAAAAACAAGCTTTTTACTTACTACAGTAAGAGAGATCACCATCCTGACCATCTTAGGGAGATTTTGGAAGACAATGGTCATGTGTAGATTGGGAGTAGCTAGTTTACAGATTTTTGCATGCTGAGGGTCTGTGAGGGGTTGCCTTAATACTATGAAATAATAGTTTAATATTAATGACCACAGAGTTGTTAGAGTTTGAAAGGAAATTTGAAGAATAAAAAGCAATTTGATTATCCTAGTTAAACAAACTATTGAAGAAGAGTGTATTGTTCAGTCATATGGATTTTTCAGAAAGTATATGAAATAAACAATATAATGGAACTTTTTTGAGTAACAATTTCCTAGCATAATAAAATCATGTTAATATGGAGGATAAACTGGTGGCTATTTGAACTTAAAAGGCTAGTAATCTTGTTATTAAGGATAGAACTGTAGATTCTTTGATTTGTTGTGCATCTATATTGTTATTATCTCTATAACCTTCCCAGAGTGATATCTAGGGCTCACCACTATTCCTAGCATTTGATAAAGAGTAGAATGCATACTGACTCTCTGATGCTGGTCATGATTTCTAGGAGAGACAGAATTCAGAATAAGTAGACAAAATTCTCTGTCCATACTGTCTCCTCTTTTACTGCAACTCCCAATTCACTGTTGTGCAGATTTGAGTTATACAGCATGTTTTTAAAGCTTTATGTTGTCTGGTGGAATGATACTATTATAAATATTGCAGATCTAAGCTGACTTTGTAAAGAGAATTTAATACAGGAGAACTACCAATAACTTTAAACAAAGAAGGAAGATTATCTGACTAAATGATAATCTATATGATCAGGAGGCTTTCTAAAAGGGGAAGTCAAGAAAAGAATGCAAATAAAAATGTTTATAATATCATGACTCTTCGTTAATGAACAAATATTTATTTTGGATAAGAAAACAAACAGAAATACTGCTATGTAGGATCGATGTTTTTTTTACTAAAGCTTTCCTTATGTAAAATCCAGCACTATAGAAAATGTAATTGTCATCTTTCAAGGAGGTCTTGGGATTTGAGCCCCAAATTTTAAGGCAATAGAAATGAAGAGCCTTGCTTGGGAAGATGGCTGATGGGAGAATGGAGAGTGCAGATGAGAGACCTAAAGATGGCCAGGACTTAGAAGAAAGTCAATATAACTGGGAAGAAGGAAAAAAAACAGCCTAAGTTCCTGAATTTTCCTTCCAATTCCCTGCGGTCTACCTGTATTTCCTTTCGCTGAGTTTCAGATGGCATAAATAGTTTTTATCTGCTGTTGTTGAAGACCTTAGGTCCTTAACAATTTGAGAAGAGAGAATTTCACCTTTGAAATGGAAAGTAGTACAATATGAGTAATTCCATGAGCTGAAAAGTGCTCATTCAGGCTTCCTTGGTGGTCCAGTGGGCAGAATACCTTAGGTCCTTAACCCAAATGCTTGAGAGCATTAATATGGAGGATAAACTGGTGGCTATTTGAACTTAAAAGGCTAGTAATCTTGTT
The DNA here is from genome assembly GCA_022376925.1 of Tragulus kanchil. Taxonomy (NCBI): domain Eukaryota; kingdom Metazoa; phylum Chordata; class Mammalia; order Artiodactyla; family Tragulidae; genus Tragulus; species Tragulus kanchil. The sequence continues at coordinate 53,166,553 of JAIOJX010000004.1, forward strand.
ATTAAGGATAGAACTGTAGATTCTTTGATTTGTTGTGCATCTATATTGTTATTATCTCTATAACCTTCCCAGAGTGATATCTAGGGCTCACCACTATTCCTAGCATTTGATAAAGAGTAGAATGCATACTGACTCTCTGATGCTGGTCATGATTTCTAGGAGAGACAGAATTCAGAATAAGTAGACAAAATTCTCTGTCCATACTGTCTCCTCTTTTACTGCAACTCCCAATTCACTGTTGTGCAGATTTGAGTTATACAGCATGTTTTTAAAGCTTTATGTTGTCTGGTGGAATGATACTATTATAAATATTGCAGATCTAAGCTGACTTTGTAAAGAGAATTTAATACAGGAGAACTACCAATAACTTTAAACAAAGAAGGAAGATTATCTGACTAAATGATAATCTATATGATCAGGAGGCTTTCTAAAAGGGGAAGTCAAGAAAAGAATGCAAATAAAAATGTTTATAATATCATGACTCTTCGTTAATGAACAAATATTTATTTTGGATAAGAAAACAAACAGAAATACTGCTATGTAGGATCGATGTTTTTTTTACTAAAGCTTTCCTTATGTAAAATCCAGCACTATAGAAAATGTAATTGTCATCTTTCAAGGAGGTCTTGGGATTTGAGCCCCAAATTTTAAGGCAATAGAAATGAAGAGCCTTGCTTGGGAAGATGGCTGATGGGAGAATGGAGAGTGCAGATGAGAGACCTAAAGATGGCCAGGACTTAGAAGAAAGTCAATATAACTGGGAAAAAGGGAAAAAAAACAGCCTAAGTTCCTGAATTTTCCTTCCAATTCCCTGCGGTCTACCTGTATTTCCTTTCGCTGAGTTTCAGATGGCATAAATAGTTTTTATCTGCTGTTGTTGAAGACCTTAGGTCCTTAACAATTTGAGAAGAGAGAATTTCACCTTTGAAATGGAAAGTAGTACAATATGAGTAATTCCATGAGCTGAAAAAGTGCTCATTCAGGCTTCCTTGGTGGTCCAGTGGGCAAGAATACTGCCTTGCAGTGCAAGGGGTGCTGGCTTGATCCCTGACCTGGGAGGATCCCACGTGCTGTGGAGCAGCTGGACCCCTGTGTCCAGCTACCAGTGCTCTCGAAGAGACAGGCCACTGCGATGGGAGGCCGACATAGGCCAAAGAACAAAGATAAATGAATGAAAGATCAATAGAAGTGGCCAAAAAAAAAGAAGTACTCATTCATAAAGACAACTGAAAAACTTGTGGATGATGAAAACTTGGCACAAAAAAACAAGTAAAATACGTATAGTTGGAAGACAGTCAAAGCAGAAAACATTTGCAATGTGATTTTCTGAAGTAACTGTTGAATAACCATAGCATCTTGTTGGTAGCAAGCAAACAGTTAAGGACAAATGGAAACATTTTGAAATTTTCAGAGTTCATCCAAAAACATCCAGAGGGGAGAGCGCTCTGATTTCACATGTGGCTTTGGGTTTGAGTGTTCTGCTCATTTTAACTTTGAGAATATGTGACAGTAGACTAATGCTGAAATTGTATCACTTGTTTGAATAGACCCTCTTACTTATCAAAAGATCTCATGAGAGTGTCATCGCCTCAATGCATAGTTTAGATTGTAGTTTTATTTCCATTTGCAGAGTTTAAAATTTTTAAGATTCAAAGCAGTTAACTTATCCAGAATCTGATAAGAAGTTAGTGACAAGGACAAAAGTGAGAACTCCAGTGTTTATGGTCTCCTTGATCAATAGTATAATCTGCTGCATGCCAGAATAAAAAAAGGGGGGCTGAGGGAGTGGGCAGATGAGAGACCTAAAGATGGCCAGGACTTAGAAGAAAGTCAATATAACTGGGAAGAAGGAAAAAAAACAGCCTAAGTTCCTGAATTTTCCTTCCAATTCCCTGCGGTCTACCTGTATTTCCTTTCGCTGAGTTTCAGATGGCATAAATAGTTTTTATCTGCTGTTGTTGAAGACCTTAGGTCCTTAACAATTTGAGAAGAGAGAATTTCACCTTTGAAATGGAAAGTAGTACAATATGAGTAATTCCATGAGCTGAAAAAGTGCTCATTCAGGCTTCCTTGGTGGTCCAGTGGGCAAGAATACTGCCTTGCAGTGCAAGGGGTGCTGGCTTGATCCCTGACCTGGGAGGATCCCACGTGCTGTGGAGCAGCTGGACCCCTGTGTCCAGCTACCAGTGCTCTGCGAAGAGACAGGCCACTGCGATGGGAGGCCGACATAGGCCAAAGAACAAAGATAAATGAATGAAAGATCAATAGAAGTGGCCAAAAAAAAAGAAGTACTCATTCATAAAGACAACTGAAAAACTTGTGGATGATGAAAACTTGGCACAAAAAAACAAGTAAAATACGTATAGTTGGAAGACAGTCAAAGCAGAAAACATTTGCAATGTGATTTTCTGAAGTAACTGTTGAATAACCATAGCATCTTGTTGGTAGCAAGCAAACAGTTAAGGACAAATGGAAACATTTTGAAATTTTCAGAGTTCATCCAAAAACATCCAGAGGGGAGAGCGCTCTGATTTCACATGTGGCTTTGGGTTTGAGTGTTCTGCTCATTTTAACTTTGAGAATATGTGACAGTAGACTAATGCTGAAATTGTATCACTTGTTTGAATAGACCCTCTTACTTATCAAAAGATCTCATGAGAGTGTCATCGCCTCAATGCATAGTTTAGATTGTAGTTTTATTTCCATTTGCAGAGTTTAAAATTTTTAAGATTCAAAGCAGTTAACTTATCCAGAATCTGATAAGAAGTTAGTGACAAGGACAAAAGTGAGAACTCCAGTGTTTATGGTCTCCTTGATCAATAGTATAATCTGCTGCATGCCAGAATAAAATGTAAAGTAATCTAGCTTCCCTAGTGGTCCAGTGGGTAAGGACACCACCTTACAGTGCAAGGTGCACCAGTTCGATCCCTGGCCTGGGAGGATCCCACGTGCCGTGGAACAGCTGGACTGTTATGTCCAACTACCGAGCCAGAGCTCTGTACATGTGCCCAGAGCCAGTGCTCTGCAATGAGAAAGGCCACTGTGATGAGAAGCCCACACAGGCCAAGGAACAAAGATAAATAAGTGAAAGATCAATGAAAGTGGCCAAACAAAAAAAAAAAGAAGAAGAAAAAGTAACCTTATAGTGAAAAAACTGTATACACTTTAAAATTTTAACAACAGATAGAGTGTTCATTAAATGATGGTCAAACTCATTTTTTGCTGTGCTGGCCTCTATGGGGCAGCTGACTTCTGAATCTTTCACTATATCCCAAGAGCAACTATAATCTAGTTCAAGAATAGGAGCAATTTTGAATGTTGGTGCAGTGTATAGACTTTTCTAGTAGATGAAGAAAGGGAGTAGAAAGCTATTAAGACTATATTCCTCATCTTTTCTCAAAATCCACCCTCTTAGACTGTTTCTTCTAACTCCTTTCTTGACTGATGTATCTTATAGAGTAAGAGAAGCTTAAAATTATTTCACATTTGGGACAACATCTCTCACTCTCCTTTTAATTAATTTAACAGAAAAGTAAGTGGGGGGTTCCAAGATATAGTGAGCTAGAAATGTTGTGCCAATTTTTTCAATGAAAAGAAGCCAGATTAATTTAAAATTCTTGACTTTTGACCCATCAGAGACTTGAGTTCACAGAACAAATCAATGGCCCAAAAATCTGAGAAGATACTGATTCCTGCAAGGATAGAGTAGACATGAAGCACTTGCTTCCATGAATTAGATAGCGCCTACAACCACATGCTGGTGAGAAGAACTGGTGAAGACTGAGTATGGAGTAGGAGGACATGGAAGCCCAGCAGAGAAAAATTTGAGGGAAATGGTAGTGCTTTCCCAGGCTTCTTCCATGAAAACCTTACAGTGACAAGGTGCCATTTATGGTCTCCTTGATCAATAGTATAATCTGCTGCATGCCAGAATAAAATGTAAAGTAATCTAGCTTCCCTAGTGGTCCAGTGGGTAAGGACACCACCTTACAGTGCAAGGTGCACCAGTTCGATCCCTGGCCTGGGAGGATCCCACGTGCCGTGGAACAGCTGGACTGTTATGTCCAACTACCGAGCCAGAGCTCTGTACATGTGCCCAGAGCCAGTGCTCTGCAATGAGAAAGGCCACTGTGATGAGAAGCCCACACAGGCCAAGGAACAAAGATAAATAAGTGAAAGATCAATGAAAGTGGCCAAACAAAAAAAAAAAGAAGAAGAAAAAGTAACCTTATAGTGAAAAAACTGTATACACTTTAAAATTTTAACAACAGATAGAGTGTTCATTAAATGATGGTCAAACTCATTTTTTGCTGTGCTGGCCTCTATGGGGCAGCTGACTTCTGAATCTTTCACTATATCCCAAGAGCAACTATAATCTAGTTCAAGAATAGGAGCAATTTTGAATGTTGGTGCAGTGTATAGACTTTTCTAGTAGATGAAGAAAGGGAGTAGAAAGCTATTAAGACTATATTCCTCATCTTTTCTCAAAATCCACCCTCTTAGACTGTTTCTTCTAACTCCTTTCTTGACTGATGTATCTTATAGAGTAAGAGAAGCTTAAAATTATTTCACATTTGGGACAACATCTCTCACTCTCCTTTTAATTAATTTAACAGAAAAGTAAGTGGGGGGTTCCAAGATATAGTGAGCTAGAAATGTTGTGCCAATTTTTTCAATGAAAAGAAGCCAGATTAATTTAAAATTCTTGACTTTTGACCCATCAGAGACTTGAGTTCACAGAACAAATCAATGGCCCAAAAATCTGAGAAGATACTGATTCCTGCAAGGATAGAGTAGACATGAAGCACTTGCTTCCATGAATTAGATAGCGCCTACAACCACATGCTGGTGAGAAGAACTGGTGAAGACTGAGTATGGAGTAGGAGGACATGGAAGCCCAGCAGAGAAAAATTTGAGGGAAATGGTAGTGCTTTCCCAGGCTTCTTCCATGAACCTCAACAGATGCTCAGAAACAAGATCCGAAATAAGCTTAAAAGTGTGTTCACTGTGGAACCAACTGGCAGAAGGTAAAACTGCCTTCAGAGAAGGGAAAGAAATTCTGACCCTTAGGACACTGGGGGAAACTTAGGTCAGTTTGTGGAAGGAAAGAAGGGAAGGTGAAAATACCTAGTCCTGGGCAAGGAGTAGGATTATGCACTGTGTCGACTAAAAAAGGTGAACAACTTGAGAGCTGTGGGTTAAGTTTTATTTGGGGCATAATTACGACTGTAGCCCGGGTGGCAGCACCCCAGCTAGCTCTGAGAGACCGCTCCAAACAGGCAGCAGGAGAAGGATCAATATTTAAGGATTTTGGTGAGGGGGGAGTTTCACATCATTAAACAGTCATTCAGTATCTACGAGACTTAATCAAAACAGCAGAGAGTGCCCTGCCACAGTGCCTGTCACCATCAAACTAACACACTTCAAATTACAAGTAACAGCAAAATATTGCAGGGAGAAACACAAGTAGAACACAAGCATGCAAAGAGATATTTCATGAAGTGCGGGGGCCTTCTGCAGAAAGGAAGGCAGTGGGATTGCCACCGGCTGAACCGGGAGATCTCGGAGAGAGGCGAGCCTTGCTGCCGCACCCCAGCACGCCGGCGCATGCTAGGGACAATCAGACACGGCAGGGGTTCTGTCGGAGCAGTTCCGCTTTATTAGTGTGGATTCACAGCTTTTATAGGCAAGTGAAGGGAGTTTGCACGACTTCCTATAGATTACACCAATCAAGCTAAAGGTCAAGATATAGTGAGCTAGAAATGTTGTGCCAATTTTTTCAATGAAAAGAAGCCAGATTAATTTAAAATTCTTGACTTTTGACCCATCAGAGACTTGAGTTCACAGAACAAATCAATGGCCCAAAAATCTGAGAAGATACTGATTCCTGCAAGGATAGAGTAGACATGAAGCACTTGCTTCCATGAATTAGATAGCGCCTACAACCACATGCTGGTGAGAAGAACTGGTGAAGACTGAGTATGGAGTAGGAGGACATGGAAGCCCAGCAGAGAAAAATTTGAGGGAAATGGTAGTGCTTTCCCAGGCTTCTTCCATGAACCTCAACAGATGCTCAGAAACAAGATCCGAAATAAGCTTAAAAGTGTGTTCACTGTGGAACCAACTGGCAGAAGGTAAAACTGCCTTCAGAGAAGGGAAAGAAATTCTGACCCTTAGGACACTGGGGGAAACTTAGGTCAGTTTGTGGAAGGAAAGAAGGGAAGGTGAAAATACCTAGTCCTGGGCAAGGAGTAGGATTATGCACTGTGTCGACTAAAAAAGGTGAACAACTTGAGAGCTGTGGGTTAAGTTTTATTTGGGGCATAATTACGACTGTAGCCCGGGTGGCAGCACCCCAGCTAGCTCTGAGAGACCGCTCCAAACAGGCAGCAGGAGAAGGATCAATATTTAAGGATTTTGGTGAGGGGGGAGTTTCACATCATTAAACAGTCATTCAGTATCTACGAGACTTAATCAAAACAGCAGAGAGTGCCCTGCCACAGTGCCTGTCACCATCAAACTAACACACTTCAAATTACAAGTAACAGCAAAATATTGCAGGGAGAAACACAAGTAGAACACAAGCATGCAAAGAGATATTTCATGAAGTGCGGGGGCCTTCTGCAGAAAGGAAGGCAGTGGGATTGCCACCGGCTGAACCGGGAGATCTCGGAGAGAGGCGAGCCTTGCTGCCGGCACCCCAGCACGCCGGCGCATGCTAGGGACAATCAGACACGGCAGGGGTTCTGTCGGAGCAGTTCCGCTTTATTAGTGTGGATTCACAGCTTTTATAGGCAAGTGAAGGGGGTTTTGCACGGGACTTCCTATAGATTACACCAATCAAGCTAAAGGTCAAGCAATCATCCATGAGCGCAGAAACCAGGGGAACCAATCAGAAATTTTGGCCATCGCTTAACAATTTAGATCATGCCCTCGTCTCTTCCGGTAGGCGCCATTTTAGCTCCAAACTGCAAACATGTGCTTAAGCTTCTTTAAATAATGTGCTTAAGCTTGCTTTCACTCCCACGTCCCTTCCTGTAGACGCCATCTTAGCTCCAAACTGAAACAATGTGCTTAAGCTTCCTTATGCTTGCAACGGTCCTCTTTCAATTCAGAGCCCCACAATGAAGAAAAACTTCAAGAGGCAACCTAACATGCCTATTCTGGCAAACAAGTTCCCACACCAAACACAAGGTACAGCCATAGAAAATCAAAGACCCTGGTACACTGAGGGTAACCATAGCCACAACAATCACAGTTCAACTGTGTTAGCTAAAATAGAAACCATTTGACATGTTTTCAGATCATAATGAAATTTATACAGAAATCAAAAACCAAAGGTTTTGAAAAATCTCCAAATACTTTAAAGTTGAATAATGCAATTTTAATTAATCCATGGATCAAAGAAGAACTCACAAGAGTCAGACGCAACTTAGACTAAACAGCAGAAGAAGAAATGAATAAAGGAAAATGTGTAGCATTAGGTGTGTAAATTAAAAAAGGAAGGACTCAAGGTCGTAATCTTAGTTTCTACCTTAGGAAACTAGAAAAGCAAACTAAGCCTAAAGCAAGCAGAAGAAAGGAAATGATAAAGATGTGTAGAAATCAATAAATTTGAAAACAGAAAGTGGTTAAGTGTAAATCTGTGAATCCAAAAACTAGTCCTCTGAAAGATAAACAAAACTGATAAACCTCTGGCCAGACTAACCAAGAGAAGTCCAAAGTGGTGTGGCAACCTTGGAAGATATTTTGGCAGTTACATATAAAGATAAACATGCCAGATACATCGTATGCCACCGGCTGAACCGGGAGATCTCGGAGAGGCGAGCCTTGCTGCCGCACCCCAGCACCCCGGGCGCATGCTAGGGACAATCAGACACGGCAGGGGTTCTGTCGGAGCAGTTCCGCTTTATTAGTGTAGATTCACAGCTTTTATAGGCAAGTGAAGGGGGTTTTGCACGGGACTTCCTATAGATTACACCAATCAAGCTAAAGGTCAAGCAATCATCCATGAGCGCAGAAACCAGGGGAACCAATCAGAAATTTTGGCCATCGCTTAACAATTTAGATCATGCCCTCGTCTCTTCCGGTAGGCGCCATTTTAGCTCCAAACTGCAAACATGTGCTTAAGCTTCTTTAAATAATGTGCTTAAGCTTGCTTTCACTCCCACGTCCCTTCCTGTAGACGCCATCTTAGCTCCAAACTGAAACAATGTGCTTAAGCTTCCTTATGCTTGCAACGGTCCTCTTTCAATTCAGAGCCCCACAATGAAGAAAAACTTCAAGAGGCAACCTAACATGCCTATTCTGGCAAACAAGTTCCCACACCAAACACAAGGTACAGCCATAGAAAATCAAAGACCCTGGTACACTGAGGGTAACCATAGCCACAACAATCACAGTTCAACTGTGTTAGCTAAAATAGAAACCATTTGACATGTTTTCAGATCATAATGAAATTTATACAGAAATCAAAAACCAAAGGTTTTGAAAAATCTCCAAATACTTTAAAGTTGAATAATGCAATTTTAATTAATCCATGGATCAAAGAAGAACTCACAAGAGTCAGACGCAACTTAGACTAAACAGCAGAAGAAGAAATGAATAAAGGAAAATGTGTAGCATTAGGTGTGTAAATTAAAAAAGGAAGGACTCAAGGTCGTAATCTTAGTTTCTACCTTAGGAAACTAGAAAAGCAAACTAAGCCTAAAGCAAGCAGAAGAAAGGAAATGATAAAGATGTGTAGAAATCAATAAATTTGAAAACAGAAAGTGGTTAAGTGTAAATCTGTGAATCCAAAAACTAGTTCTCTGAAAAAATAAACAAAACTGATAAACCTCTGGCCAGACTAACCAAGAGAAGTCCAAAGTGGTGTGGCAACCTTGGAAGATATTTTGGCAGTTACATATAAATATAAACATGCCATATACTTATCGTATAACTCAGCTTTCCAACTGATAGGCATTTACCCTAGGGAATTGCATTGTTATAAATACTTGTACATTTATGTTCTCAGAATCTTCATCCATAAACTCCCCAAACTGGAAACAATACAGATATCCTTCAGCACGAGAATGGATAAACAAATGGTGGTATATCCATGAGGTAGATTATTACTAAACAACATGAAGAAAAAAAATCATGGATTCTCACAAAATGCAAGAAGCTTAAGTTCATTTTTTCTAACAGAAGCCAGACTGAAAGAACTTCTTATTGTATGACTCCAGATATGTGACATTTTGAAAAAAAATGTCAGATGGTAGGGCAGAAAGCAGATCACTGGTGTCAAGGAAGTCTGAGCGGAGAAGGTACTACAAAGGGTAGCATGAGAAGATTTGGGGAAATGATAGAATTGTTTTCTCTGACACTGGAAGTGAACAAATGGTTCAGTGCTTTTGTCAGCACTCATAGAACTCTCCGCCACAAAAAGGGAATTTTACTCTATGCAAATTTTTATTAAAGTGAGCTAGAATGTAGGGGGAATTCAAGATGAAATGTAGACTTTGACAATTGAGCCTACCTGTTATAAATGCACATTATGAGGTACAAGAGAAAGGAGCCACCTTCAGTAATTCTGGAAAATAGACTGCTGTCTGGATAATGTAAGGCTAAAGATGAAAGTATCTAAACACAATCATAGTTGTAATGAAAAGTTGCTAGGATTTGATGGCTCAGTCTCTGTGATCTCTAGGCCAAGGGGTTGCTGCCTTCTCACTTATTTGACAAGTTTTCCTGGGGTTTGCCTTGCCTTGATTCCTATCTCTTCTCATCACTGGAATGGTTGGGTCATAAGACAATAAACCCAGGTGAAAAGGTTCACCATGTCACTTGATTAATATTATCAAAGCATAGGCTAGTCTTTTACATGTCAAAAAAAAAAAAAAAGTCCATGTGGTTTTATTGCCATTTCACAGATTACTTAGAGCCCCATCTAATGAACTTCATTTGACTCATTTTGTCTCTGTGTCCAAATGTCCTTCTGGGGGCAACAGTTACAACTGATTGATGAAAGGACTCACTATTTCTAATTCCAGGATTTCATGAATTAATTCTCTCTTTATCTACCACTCTACCATATTTAAAGACAAAATAGATATATCACATATATGACAAGAAATAAGTTAAAAAGCATATCTTTCTATTTAAACTAGACTGTATTAGAACAGAAGAGTTAGAAAATGCTGAACCTAAACTATGTTGCTTCAACATTATTTTTTCATAAATCAATTCTATTCAGTCCATGTGCAAAAATCAATAGTGTCACTGTGACTCTTCTACTCTAGGTGAAATTCTCGTAAATTCAGAAGCATTTCAAGGGAAATCATATGGTAGAAAAAGAAATATATGTTATGCCTAGAACTTTATGCATTTAAGAAATTTAAAAGGCATTCACTCTTCCAGCAATATGACCAAAATGTTCCAAGTGTAATTTTAAAAATCATATTTATACTTTCTTTTTCATAAGTATATCAGAACATTTCAATAATCTAATTTAGTTCTTATCTCAATATCCATCTGTGAACTGTCTATTCAGTTTTTTAAATGTTTAAAGATTTAGTCAGTTAATTCAACCAATACATAAATGACTTAAGAAGAAGTTATAGCAATTTCTGTTTTAAGATAGTTTTTACTATAGCAGTTTTTACTGTACCACAGAATCACGTGTGCATGTGCACATGTGTATATGAATGCACAGAATAAATGTGAGCTTATTGATATCCCTTTATCAATATGATGTATTAGTATGAGGATCTGGTAAATTGTTTGTATACTTGAATATCTGTTTTTACCTTATAGAATTGAGTACCCTAGTGTCATTCTTTTAAACTAAGTTTAGTTATTGTCTTTGGAAAGTCAGGAGGATAAACCAAGAAGTAGGAGAAACTGAATTTGAAGAGAAAAAGCAGCTTAGGAGCAAAGCTGAAAAATCCCTTTGGAAAACAAAAATGGTCTTAAGTTATTCACTTGATTAATATTATCAAAGCATAGGCTAGTCTTTTACATGTCAAAAAAAAAAAAAAAGTCCATGTGGTTTTATTGCCATTTCACAGATTACTTAGAGCCCCATCTAATGAACTTCATTTGACTCATTTTGTCTCTGTGTCCAAATGTCCTTCTGGGGCCAACAGTTACAACTGATTGATGAAAGGACTCACTATTTCTAATTCCAGGATTTCATGAATTAATTCTCTCTTTATCTACCACTCTACCATATTTAAAGACAAAATAGATATATCACATATATGACAAGAAATAAGTTAAAAAGCATATCTTTCTATTTAAACTAGACTGTATTAGAACAGAAGAGTTAGAAAATGCTGAACCTAAACTATGTTGCTTCAACATTATTTTTTCATAAATCAATTCTATTCAGTCCATGTGCAAAAATCAATAGTGTCACTGTGACTCTTCTACTCTAGGTGAAATTCTCGTAAATTCAGAAGCATTTCAAGGGAAATCATATGGTAGAAAAAGAAATATATGTTATGCCTAGAACTTTATGCATTTAAGAAATTTAAAAGGCATTCACTCTTCCAGCAATATGACCAAAATGTTCCAAGTGTAATTTTAAAAATCATATTTATACTTTCTTTTTCATAAGTATATCAGAACATTTCAATAATCTAATTTAGTTCTTATCTCAATATCCATCTGTGAACTGTCTATTCAGTTTTTTAAATGTTTAAAGATTTAGTCAGTTAATTCAACCAATACATAAATGACTTAAGAAGAAGTTATAGCAATTTCTGTTTTAAGATAGTTTTTACTATAGCAGTTTTTACTGTACCACAGAATCACGTGTGCATGTGCACATGTGTATATGAATGCACAGAATAAATGTGAGCTTATTGATATCCCTTTATCAATATGATGTATTAGTATGAGGATCTGGTAAATTGTTTGTATACTTGAATATCTGTTTTTACCTTATAGAATTGAGTACCCTAGTGTCATTCTTTTAAACTAAGTTTAGTTATTGTCTTTGGAAAGTCAGGAGGATAAACCAAGAAGTAGGAGAAACTGAATTTGAAGAGAAAAAGCAGCTTAGGAGCAAAGCTGAAAAATCCCTTTCAAATTGGCTATAAATAGTATAGACTACATAAAAGTCTGAATGGTCTTAAGGAAAATGGAAGCTCTTTGATCCGGAGGTTACCATCTTGAGGTCACTTTTTTATTGTGCTATACATAATGGAGGACCCTTTGCCAGGAGAAATAGAATAAAAGAGGACTCAATTCTGTGTAGTTCTATGGATTTTTGGTTTACTATTACATCTCATCACAAGACAAAACAATATTTATTTAAAGAGTTCTTTTTATTTACTTTCTCCAACTAGAGCTGTGTGTACCATAATATGGTCACTTTCTTTCAGGGTAAATACATTAGTCACTCAGTCATGTCTGACTCTTTGTGACCCCCACCAGAGTACTCTGTCCATGAAATACTCCTGGCAAGAATACTGAAGTAAGTAGCCATTCTTTCTCCAGGGGATCTTCCTGACCCAGGGATCAAACTGAGGTCTCCTGGATTGCAGGCCTTCTATTTTACATATTCCCTGCAAATGTATAACTCAGCTCAACACATTATTAACTGTTCTGAAAAACAGAAGTGCCTTGAGTTTTACAAATGAAAAAGTGGAAAGAACTCTCCTGGGAGGTGTTATATGTTCTTACCCTCAGCGAACTCAAATTGATAAGGCAACAACAGAAAGCTACAGGAAGAACCTGCTGGAAGTATACATCTGCTTTACTTTCATGGCACAATAGGACTCCATCCCAGGAAGACAAAATTTTATTAAAAAAAAAAAAAAATATATATATATATATATATATATATATATCAATAACTTAGGGCTTCCCTGGTGGCTCAGTGGTGAAGAAACTGCCTGAAATGCAGGAGACCCAGGTTTGATCCCTGGTTTGGGGAGATCCCATGGAAGAGACCATGGCAACTCACTCCAGTACCCTTGCCTGGAGAATTTCATGAACTGAAGAGCCTGGCAGACTATAGTCCATATGGTCGCAAAGACTTGGACACAATTGAGCAACTAACACACACCCAGTAGAAATGGACTCCCTCAATTCAAAGCATCAAGATGGAGAAATCCATGTCTTTGATGAGCAAAATAAGCAAAGATAATCTACTTTTAATAAACATCTATTTTATCTGGTTTTTAGTTTTGGTTTTTTAATCTGATACTTATTTCCTAAAATAAGTTAAGCAGTTAGAAATTGTCTTGAATGAAATAACCATTTATTTTTAATACAGAAAGAAATTTAAGTACCAAGAATTATTTGTTAATTCAATCTTCAGTTAATTAGCTGTCACACTTTTTAGCAAAACCATTCAGGATGACTCTTTCCTTTTTTTAACTTTTTTTTTTAAAATTGAAGGATAATTGCTTTACAGAATTTTGTTGTTTTCTGCCAAATATCAACACGAATCAGCCATAGATATACATATATCCCCTCCCTCTTGAACTTTGTTCCCACCTCCCTCCCCATCCCACCCCTCCAGGTTGTTATACAGACCTTGTTTGAGTTCCCTGAGTCTTATAGCAAATTCCCGTTGGTTGTGTATTTTACATATGGTAATGTAAGTTTCCATGTTACTCTTTTCATACATCTCACCCTCTCCTCTCTCCCCACCTCCCCCGCATCCTGCCTCAATGTCCATAAGTCTGTACTCTATGTCTGTTTCTCCATTGCTGTCCTGCAAATAATTTTATCAGTACCACAGGATGGGTCTTTATAACAATTTCGTCTTTGGTATTGTTTAACACTCAGAAATAAAAGAATATTTTTAATAGAAGATACTTTAGTTAGAAACATCTAAGTTCACACATACTTGAAATTATATGTGCAGATTTTCATAGATTATACTTAAATCCAAAACTTTAAGAGTATTATATAGAGACATTAAAACATCTGAAGTAAAAAAAGTTTAAGTTATAAACCAATATAGGATTCGATATGGGGCTATAAGTATATAAAAAAGGGAAATCTTTAACTTTTCATTCAACCATTACTTTTCATGACAAGTAAAAGGAAAAATAGCAAGGAAAGAAACAAGTCTAAGTGTTAATATGTAAATATAATTGCAAATGTGTTCCTTTTTTTTAAAATCACCCAATATGAATAAGTACTTTTGTTTATCATGTTTCTGTGGGATGTATCAGGTCAAATGTCAGTTCTGGCCTCAAAATGTCCTTTTAAACTCCTGCTCGCTGTTCTCCAAAAGCAGGTGCATGAAATAAACCAGCAGGCAGTCAAAGTTGAAATTACATTTGTGTGTTCTAAATCATGACATTCAGTCTTGAAGAGAAAGAAAAAAGCCCAGATGTCTTTTTACCAAAGGACCTATCTCTGTGGAAAAAAAGGGGGACAGGAAATCACAGAGACACACCACATTCCTGTTCGTTCCAGCAGAGCACTTCCACAGACCTTCTTTGTATCAGACAGAATGGAGACCAGCAGAGCCAAACTCATTTTCAGCAAAACCATTCAGGATGACTCTTTCCTTTTTTTAACTTTTTTTTTTAAAATTGAAGGATAATTGCTTTACAGAATTTTGTTGTTTTCTGCCAAATATCAACACGAATCAGCCATAGATATACATATATCCCCTCCCTCTTGAACTTTGTTCCCACCTCCCTCCCCATCCCACCCCTCCAGGTTGTTATACAGACCTTGTTTGAGTTCCCTGAGTCTTATAGCAAATTCCCGTTGGTTGTGTATTTTACATATGGTAATGTAAGTTTCCATGTTACTCTTTTCATACATCTCACCCTCTCCTCTCTCCCTACCTCCCCCGCATCCTGCCTCAATGTCCATAAGTCTGTACTCTATGTCTGTTTCTCCATTGCTGTCCTGCAAATAATTTTATCAGTACCACAGGATGGGTCTTTATAACAATTTCGTCTTTGGTATTGTTTAACACTCAGAAATAAAAGAATATTTTTAATAGAAGATACTTTAGTTAGAAACATCTAAGTTCACACATACTTGAAATTATATGTGCAGATTTTCATAGATTATACTTAAATCCAAAACTTTAAGAGTATTATATAGAGACATTAAAACATCTGAAGTAAAAAAAGTTTAAGTTATAAACCAATATAGGATTCGATATGGGGCTATAAGTATATAAAAAAGGGAAATCTTTAACTTTTCATTCAACCATTACTTTTCATGACAAGTAAAAGGAAAAATAGCAAGGAAAGAAACAAGTCTAAGTGTTAATATGTAAATATAATTGCAAATGTGTTCCTTTTTTTTAAAATCACCC
This sequence comes from Tragulus kanchil, assembly GCA_022376925.1. Taxonomy (NCBI): domain Eukaryota; kingdom Metazoa; phylum Chordata; class Mammalia; order Artiodactyla; family Tragulidae; genus Tragulus; species Tragulus kanchil. The sequence continues at coordinate 53,181,839 of JAIOJX010000004.1, forward strand.
AATATGAATAAGTACTTTTGTTTATCATGTTTCTGTGGGATGTATCAGGTCAAATGTCAGTTCTGGCCTCAAAATGTCCTTTTAAACTCCTGCTCGCTGTTCTCCAAAAGCAGGTGCATGAAATAAACCAGCAGGCAGTCAAAGTTGAAATTACATTTGTGTGTTCTAAATCATGACATTCAGTCTTGAAGAGAAAGAAAAAAGCCCAGATGTCTTTTTACCAAAGGACCTATCTCTGTGGAAAAAAAGGGGGACAGGAAATCACAGAGACACACCACATTCCTGTTCGTTCCAGCAGAGCACTTCCACAGACCTTCTTTGTATCAGACAGAATGGAGACCAGACCCTCACAAGTGTTCAGGCCAAGATTAGTGATGCAAATTCTCAGCAGTTCTCTGTGCTCACCCTGCATTCCTTAAACGACCAAAATGTTAACATCATTTTATATTTGATCATTATGAGTCTCATTTCCTGAGTAAGCAGGGAAAAGTTTTAGGATATTAAGAGAGAGAGTGAAAAATAATCCTGCTGAGATGTGCATATGGGCTCCCTTTGGAGCATTCCTTGAATACATTGTCCACTAGCACAGTTCTTCCTTACAAATAAGGTCAGCAATTTCCATAGAATGAACATTTGAATGAGTTTTAAAGGAAACTGTTTAGAGATCTAGAAGTATAGTTTGGATCCTAAAATTAAATTGTACTGTGCACCTGCATTTTTCTTCCATCTTCAAATGTAAAATCTAGGATATTTTGCAAATTCTGCTGCTGGTTTATGTTTTATTTTAGTTATTTTTATTTCAGCTTTCTGAGAAATAAAAAGGAAAGCAACAGGAAATAAAATGAAAATGAAGTTCTCATGTAACTCATCTTCTTTTTTAAAAAATTCAATCTAGAAGAATCTAATATCATGCCTACCCCAATTCTATGCCCCAGTGTGGTGATTATTAACATTTGGTTCTTAGTTCTCCAGACTTTACGTTTCTTGCTAATAATGTGATATGTATGCCTGTCTGTGTGTGTGTGTGTGTGTGTGTGTGTGTGTGTGTATACATACATACATACATATACATTTTAAAAACCATCCTCATATATATATATATATATATATATATATACATATATATATATATGTATATTAACAAAATATCCTGAACATATTTTCACAGAAAAATATGTAGATGTACCTCTTTTAACAGTCACATTATATAGTGTTTTTAAGCATTCTTTTGTTGATACTTGGTTCCAATTTTTTTTTCGTGTAAAACTATAATTTATTGAAAATTCAAACAATATATAGAGAGTCAGTTTCATTGTGACCTTTCACTCTCATCCTTGCACCTCAGATCCCATCTTTGTCAACCTTGTGACCCGCAGACTTTCAGACAGTCAGAAGACTGTGTCCCGAGGTTTCTCAAATTTGACTGTGTCGACATTCTCTGTGGGGAGACCATCCTGTGCTTTGTGGGATGGTGAGCAGCGTCCCAGCCGTCCACCCACTAGACGCAGGAATCATGACTGTTACTAGTGTCATATTGTGACCCCCACACCATCTCTGGGCATAGCCGTGTCCCCAGGTAGTGGAGGTGGGATGGGAATCTGTCCCTGGCTGAGAACTGCCGTTTGTCCTGACACAACTCAGACCTCGGGGCAGCTTTCCCAGCCACATGCACACAGTGAACCTGTCCCTACCAAATTTTGACAATACAAATGCTGTTTTGTTTTATTTTCTTTAAATTTTGGCCTCTTTTATTGGTTTTTGATTTATTTATTTTCATCCATCTTTATTTTTTGGCCTGTGTGGGCCTCCCATTACAGTGGCCTCTCTCATTGCAGAGCATCAGCTCTGGGCGCATGCGCTCCAGAGCACTGGCTTGTGATTTGGACACACCGGTCCAGTCGCTCTGCGGCATGTGGGATCTTCCCAGGCCAGGGATTGAACTGGCGCCCCTTGTACTGCAAGGCAGACTCTCTACTACTGGACCACCAGAGAAGCCCAATTCTGGGTATTTTAAAACTGCTAGCCTGTGTGCATAGCTACATGTTAATTCTAAGAGCAAATCTAAGAATGCAAAAAATTCTGTGTCCAAGGGTTTCTACATTTTCAAAATTTTATGAATGTTCCTTAATTGTTCCCTGTAGTTGGCAGAAAAAGTATGACAGTACTTCCTTTCTCTCCATAAAGCCTGGTATCACCAGGCTTTAAAATTTATTCTAAAACTGATAGAAAGAAAAGGATTTCATTTTATTTTCTGTTTAGATTGTTTTGTATGTTTCTTCTCAGTGAAATTTAACATTTAATCATATGTTGAGTAACCTTTCATATTTTCTTTTCTGTGAATTAATTGTGTGTTCAAGTTTTGCATCTTATTTCTAATGGGCTGTTTTTCTATTATTCCATCATAGGCACTGTTCATATATTATGGCATAACTCCTGTCTTGCTAAAAGTGTTGTAAATAGTCTGAAAGGCAAAACTATAGAGACAGTAAGAAGATCAATAGTTGATAGGAGTGCATGGGTGGTGGGAAGGATGAATAGGTAGAACACATGAGATTTCTAGGGCACCAAAACTGTTCTAACTGAAGCTATAGTGGTAGATACAGCACATGATGCATTTTTCAAAACTAATAGACTACAACACAAAAAGTAAATTCTCGGTAAACTCTGAACTTTGGTTAATAACAACCTATAATATTGTCTCTTCAATAGTAACATATGTACTGCACTAAGGCAAGATATTAATAGTGAAAGGTGTGTGAATGTGTTGAAGGTGGGGTGTGATATAGGAACTCTCTGTGCTTTTTGCCTAATTTTTGTGTAAAACTAAAGCTGTTCTGGACTTCCCAGGTGGCACTAGTGGTAAAGAACCCATTTGCCAACGTAGAAGACAAAAGATGCAGGTTGTATTCCTTGGTTGAGAAGATCCCTTGGAGGAGGGCATGGCAACCCACTCCAGTATTCTTGCCTGGAGAATCCCACAGACAGAGGCACTTAGCAAGGCTACAGTCCATGTAGTTGTAAAGAGTTGAATAGGACTGAAGTAGCTGAGTGTGCACGCACATACACACGCACACACACATACAAAGCTGTTCATTTTTAAAATGTAAAAAAGAAAAGACAGCTTGAAGATGAAGTGCTGCATTTTCTAGTACATTGTTTGCTAGAATTTCTGATAAATAAATTCATACTTATATTTAGAATTCTTCAGTTGAATGACCTGATGATCTGGTTTCTATAAAAGTTTATTAAATAATGCCCTGTGGGGTTGTCTTTTGAAAAAAAGAAAGGGCAGAGAAATTGGTCTAAATCGGTGTACAATATTGGTTGAAGTTTGTGAAGATATAAAGGGACAGGAACAGAGAAGAGATGTGTCTGAAAAGAGATTTTTTTTTTTTTTAAAGATATATTTATTTATTTACTTTGGGCGGGGGTCGGGTTGGGGAGGGGGGTGGGCGGGCCACTTCTATTGGGTTCATGTCTTGTAAAAGTGTTGTAATTTTATTTCATGGGAAAGGCAAAACTATCCTGTCTTGCTAAAAGTGTTGTAAATAGTCTGAAAGGCAAAACTATAGAGACAGTAAGAAGATCAATAGTTGATAGGAGTGCATGGGTGGTGGGAAGGATGAATAGGTAGAACACATGAGATTTCTAGGGCACCAAAACTGTTCTAACTGAAGCTATAGTGGTAGATACAGCACATGATGCATTTTTCAAAACTAATAGACTACAACACAAAAAGTAAATTCTCGGTAAACTCTGAACTTTGGTTAATAACAACCTATAATATTGTCTCTTCAATAGTAACATATGTACTGCACTAAGGCAAGATATTAATAGTGAAAGGTGTGTGAATGTGTTGAAGGTGGGGTGTGATATAGGAACTCTCTGTGCTTTTTGCCTAATTTTTGTGTAAAACTAAAGCTGTTCTGGACTTCCCAGGTGGCACTAGTGGTAAAGAACCCATTTGCCAACGTAGAAGACAAAAGATGCAGGTTGTATTCCTTGGTTGAGAAGATCCCTTGGAGGAGGGCATGGCAACCCACTCCAGTATTCTTGCCTGGAGAATCCCACAGACAGAGGCACTTAGCAAGGCTACAGTCCATGTAGTTGTAAAGAGTTGAATAGGACTGAAGTAGCTGAGTGTGCACGCACATACACACGCACACACACATACAAAGCTGTTCATTTTTAAAATGTAAAAAAGAAAAGACAGCTTGAAGATGAAGTGCTGCATTTTCTAGTACATTGTTTGCTAGAATTTCTGATAAATAAATTCATACTTATATTTAGAATTCTTCAGTTGAATGACCTGATGATCTGGTTTCTATAAAAGTTTATTAAATAATGCCCTGTGGGGTTGTCTTTTGAAAAAAAGAAAGGGCAGAGAAATTGGTCTAAATCGGTGTACAATATTGGTTGAAGTTTGTGAAGATATAAAGGGACAGGAACAGAGAAGAGATGTGTCTGAAAAGAGATTTTTTTTTTTTTTAAAGATATATTTATTTATTTACTTTGGGCGGGGGTCGGGTTGGGGAGGGAGGGGAGTGGGCGGGCCACTTCTATTGGTCTTTCATTTCTCTATGTTCATCCGTCTTTGTTCTTTGGCTCCTGTGGGCCTCCCATCGTGGTGGCGTCTGTCGTTGCAGAGCAGCGGCTCTGGGCGCATGCGCTCCAGAGCTCCGGCTCAGTGATTGGACACATCAGTCCAGCCGCTCCGTGGCACATGGGATCTTCCCAGGCCAGGGCTCGAACCGGTGCCCCTTGCACTGCAAGGCGGTGTCCTTACCCCCTGGACCACCAGGGGAAGCCCTGAAAAGAGATTTTTTGTTTTGATTTAGGCTGTTGGGTCTGCGGGCTTGTTGGCATCAGCTTTGTTCCATTTATAATATGGATATGAAACTAGATTGTCCAGTTAAACCTCTACTAGATACAGCCAAAACACTTTAGGCAGATTAGAGTGTCGGCAATCTCATTGCCTCTCAAGGGTTAGTGTTGAAATCTGGATGGTAATGACAGGTCTCAGGAATGTCTGAACGGGTGTCAGGAAAATGGATCAGGATCCCAAAAAGCATCTTTATATAAATAAACATCACAGTAGATGTGAGCCAGGGATAAGATACAGGAGATGAAGTGCAGTACTGGTTGTGTTTCATTTAAGAGAACTGTCAAGTGGGGAATTGAGTCTATGCAGTACTGAAGTGTATGTTCCCAAAAATGTCCCCTGCTTTAAACCACTCAAAATTAACAAGACAGTCTTCTTCCCATATATTCTCACAAGCAGCAAAGATTAAAAAGGATTGTCTGTTTTTAAAAATACATTTTCCCATTCACACAGCCTCTGTATGGTAAGATGCACTGTTCCAGAGGGATCTGAAGTAGCTGAGTGTGCACGCACATACACACGCACACACACATACAAAGCTGTTCATTTTTAAAATGTAAAAAAGAAAAGACAGCTTGAAGATGAAGTGCTGCATTTTCTAGTACATTGTTTGCTAGAATTTCTGATAAATAAATTCATACTTATATTTAGAATTCTTCAGTTGAATGACCTGATGATCTGGTTTCTATAAAAGTTTATTAAATAATGCCCTGTGGGGTTGTCTTTTGAAAAAAAGAAAGGGCAGAGAAATTGGTCTAAATCGGTGTACAATATTGGTTGAAGTTTGTGAAGATATAAAGGGACAGGAACAGAGAAGAGATGTGTCTGAAAAGAGATTTTTTTTTTTTTTAAAGATATATTTATTTATTTACTTTGGGCGGGGGTCGGGTTGGGGAGGGAGGGGAGTGGGCGGGCCACTTCTATTGGTCTTTCATTTCTCTATGTTCATCCGTCTTTGTTCTTTGGCTCCTGTGGGCCTCCCATCGTGGTGGCGTCTGTCGTTGCAGAGCAGCGGCTCTGGGCGCATGCGCTCCAGAGCTCCGGCTCAGTGATTGGACACATCAGTCCAGCCGCTCCGTGGCACATGGGATCTTCCCAGGCCAGGGCTCGAACCGGTGCCCCTTGCACTGCAAGGCGGTGTCCTTACCCCCTGGACCACCAGGGGAAGCCCTGAAAAGAGATTTTTTGTTTTGATTTAGGCTGTTGGGTCTGCGGGCTTGTTGGCATCAGCTTTGTTCCATTTATAATATGGATATGAAACTAGATTGTCCAGTTAAACCTCTACTAGATACAGCCAAAACACTTTAGGCAGATTAGAGTGTCGGCAATCTCATTGCCTCTCAAGGGTTAGTGTTGAAATCTGGATGGTAATGACAGGTCTCAGGAATGTCTGAACGGGTGTCAGGAAAATGGATCAGGATCCCAAAAAGCATCTTTATATAAATAAACATCACAGTAGATGTGAGCCAGGGATAAGATACAGGAGATGAAGTGCAGTACTGGTTGTGTTTCATTTAAGAGAACTGTCAAGTGGGGAATTGAGTCTATGCAGTACTGAAGTGTATGTTCCCAAAAATGTCCCCTGCTTTAAACCACTCAAAATTAACAAGACAGTCTTCTTCCCATATATTCTCACAAGCAGCAAAGATTAAAAAGGATTGTCTGTTTTTAAAAATACATTTTCCCATTCACACAGCCTCTGTATGGTAAGATGCAATGTTCCAGAGGGAATTATCTTTGTAATATCACCGTGTGTGCAATTTTCTGGCTGAGGCAACAAAACAGACAAAATATTTTTTTAATTAACAAAGAAACCCTTACTATTTTTCTTTGCTGAAAATCAATTTTAAATTTAATTCCTGTAGTGTTTTGCCCTCTTATCGAAGTTTATTTTTAAATATGAATGGCTTTGTAAATGTTAGAATTGTGCTGTTTCAACACTTGGGAGAGCTGCTTTTGGAGATGGAAATTAAGACGACCAGATACTGTCCTCATTGTAATAGAATGACACTTAAGTTTCTGTCTATTACCTTAAGGAGACTCCATTGGATTGTAGTTTCCGGGCACCTACTTTTTTCCCAAAACTTCAAGAATATGTCCAGAAATAGGTGCTACAGAAAAATATTAGGACCAGTATACCCTGTCACAATCATACATGCATACTACAAAGGGCACTCAGTTTTGTGTGTGTGTGTGTGTGTCAAAACCAAGGTCTTCTTAATTCTTCTGTTCATCCTCAATGAAAAAAAAAATTTTTTTAATCCCAGTCATAAAGTAAGTCTCAGACTCTTTTTTTTTTTTTTTAAAGATGTATTTATTTATTTATTTTGGGCGGGGGTCAGGTTGGGAAGGGAGGGGAGCGGGCGGGCCACTTCTATTGGTCTTTCATTTCTCTATTTCTCATCCGTCTTTGTTCTTTGGCTCCTGTGGGCCTCCCATCACGGTGGCGTCCGTTGTCGCAGAGCGCCAGCTCTGGGCGCATGCGCTCCAGAGCTCCGGCTCGGTGATTGGACACATCGGTCCAGCCGCTCCGCGGCACGTGGGATCTTCCCAGGCCAGGGATCGAACCGGCGCCCCTTGCACTGCAAGGCGGTATCCTTACCCACTGGACCACCAGGGGAAGCCCCTCAGACTCTTATTGTTGACAAAGATAACAGTGTTAGTCTAAATCTCACCTGTTTCCACTAAACCAGAGTTTGTTACTTGGGTTAGTATTGAGATTTGGAGCTGGATAGCTCTCTGTTGTGGTCCCTGCATAACAGACAGTTCAGCAGCATCCCTGGCCTCTACCCAGTTGGTGTCAATAGTATCCTTTCCCAAAATTAACAAGACAGTCTTCTTCCCATATATTCTCACAAGCAGCAAAGATTAAAAAGGATTGTCTGTTTTTAAAAATACATTTTCCCATTCACACAGCCTCTGTATGGTAAGATGCAATGTTCCAGAGGGAATTATCTTTGTAATATCACCGTGTGTGCAATTTTCTGGCTGAGGCAACAAAACAGACAAAATATTTTTTTAATTAACAAAGAAACCCTTACTATTTTTCTTTGCTGAAAATCAATTTTAAATTTAATTCCTGTAGTGTTTTGCCCTCTTATCGAAGTTTATTTTTAAATATGAATGGCTTTGTAAATGTTAGAATTGTGCTGTTTCAACACTTGGGAGAGCTGCTTTTGGAGATGGAAATTAAGACGACCAGATACTGTCCTCATTGTAATAGAATGACACTTAAGTTTCTGTCTATTACCTTAAGGAGACTCCATTGGATTGTAGTTTCCGGGCACCTACTTTTTCCTAAAACTTCAAGAATATGTCCAGAAATAGGTGCTACAGAAAAATATTAGGACCAGTATACCCTGTCACAATCATACATGCATACTACAAAGGGCACTCAGTTTTGTGTGTGTGTGTGTGTGTCAAAACCAAGGTCTTCTTAATTCTTCTGTTCATCCTCAATGAAAAAAAAAATTTTTTTAATCCCAGTCATAAAGTAAGTCTCAGACTCTTTTTTTTTTTTTTTAAAGATGTATTTATTTATTTATTTTGGGCGGGGGTCAGGTTGGGAAGGGAGGGGAGCGGGCGGGCCACTTCTATTGGTCTTTCATTTCTCTATTTCTCATCCGTCTTTGTTCTTTGGCTCCTGTGGGCCTCCCATCACGGTGGCGTCCGTTGTCGCAGAGCGCCAGCTCTGGGCGCATGCGCTCCAGAGCTCCGGCTCGGTGATTGGACACATCGGTCCAGCCGCTCCGCGGCACGTGGGATCTTCCCAGGCCAGGGATCGAACCGGCGCCCCTTGCACTGCAAGGCGGTATCCTTACCCACTGGACCACCAGGGGAAGCCCCTCAGACTCTTATTGTTGACAAAGATAACAGTGTTAGTCTAAATCTCACCTGTTTCCACTAAACCAGAGTTTGTTACTTGGGTTAGTATTGAGATTTGGAGCTGGATAGCTCTCTGTTGTGGTCCCTGCATAACAGACAGTTCAGCAGCATCCCTGGCCTCTACCCAGTTGGTGTCAATAGTATCCTCCACCAGTCACAACAAAAAACATCTCCAAATATTGCAGAATTCCCCCAGGTGCTTGGGGAGTGGTGTGGACAGGCTGGTAGTAGGAGCAGTAGGGTCTGGAAATCACCTGAGATAAGAACTACAGCTCAAAATCTTTCCCAAGCATTTTTCATCCAGAATCTGCTTGAATCCATCTAGCAATATGGAAATTGCTATAAAGCAAGGTTTCCAATTAAACATCCATAACTTAGGATTGCACTCTTATTGCAGTAACTGAATCGTGGCTTTTCTTTATTCAACACCCACCACTTCCACCTAAAAACAAGTCACTGTCTTTAAGACTCAGATCAAAGATAAGGTTTTCATGAAGTCCTTTCTGGCCTCTCTTCAAATATAAAAGCAACTCTTCTTTCCCAAGTGTCTATCCTGAATCCCCTCTTCTCTCCCTCCATTCTTTCCTTCCTTCTTTCTTTCCTTCTTTCTCTCTCCCTCCTCCCTTCCATTTACTTATGAAAAAAATAATAAACTCTTGCTCTGTGCCAAGCACTTTTCTAAGTTCTAGAGTTAAAGTTCTAAACACAACAGATTAAAAACTTCCTCCCTCATACAGTTTATGTTCTATAATGAAGGTGGAGAATGATGATTTTTAAATTGTGATAAATTCTAAGGAAACATAAAATAAAAATTGAGAGAGTTGAAATTGCGTAGGGACTCATCAAGGTCTCACTGAGCAGGTGCTCTCTTGAGAAACAACAGGAAAGAGAGTAGGGTGAGTCATCCAGCTATCTGATGGAAAAGCAGGCCAGATGGAGGAAAGCAAGAATAATGGGGAGGGGCTTCCCTGGTGGTCCAGTGGGTAAGGACACTGCTTTGCAGTGCAGGGGCCGCCAGTTCGATCCCTGGCCTGGGAAGATCCCACGCGCTGCATACTGGCTGGACTGATGTGTCCAACTACCGAGCCGGAGCTCTGGAGCGCATGCGCCCAGAGCCAGTGCTCTGGGAGAACAGAGGCCACCGTGATGGGAGGCCCACAGGAGCCAAAGAACAAAGATGGATGAAAATGGACAAATGAAAGACCAATAGAAGTGGCCTGCCTGCTCCCCTCCCTCCCCATCCCACCCCCCCAAATAAATAAATAAATAAATCTTTAAAAAAAAAAAAGAATAATGGGGAGTCTTTACTGCTCTGGGTGCTTTACACATGAGAAGTGACACAGCCAGTTGTGTGGTCATGCATACACTTGGAATACCCTCGGTGCTTAGTGTTTTTTAGATGAATACATTTTTAATTGCATATTCCAAAGATAGTACTGCAAGATTCAGATTTCACTCAATTTAGACTTCTGTGATTTGAGATTGTTCATTTAGAACTTGGAACTATCTTAACATATACTATGGGATTCTTTAGCTGTCTATCTACGTATCTATGTCACTATGTATACATCCATCATCATCTATATATATTTATATCTTTTAACTAAAGAAAATGTAACCAACCAAAGTGGCATGCTGTAGGATTCCGGTATTAGGCTTGAGGGGTTTTGTTTTTCTGTTTGTTTTTTTTTTTTTTCATGAGAACTCCCAACCAGCTGTCACCATGTTGGTCTTCCTTCTGGCCCAAGTTTCTCTTCCCTTTGGGCTACTCAGTTTTGCTGAGAAACTTTGCATCTTTCCATTTAAAGCACAGCTTGGCCTGGTGCGGACTTCTTTATATTGAGGGACTTATGACCATTAATAAAAAATCCTCAGCCTCTTCACCTATGAATCATTCACTCTAGAGATGAGCAGTCTTTCTGAGGTGATTCACACTATGTGCTCACTGAAAAATCCTCTTTCCTCCCTGGTACTGGTTTTCCTTTCTGTCTATGTGATCCTGTGAGAGACTGTTTCTTACTCTGTTTCAGTACTCTGACAGTACTCTGACTATCATTCGTCTGCCCATTTCACTGGCAATGGAGGGATATCATGTACTGTGCCTTCTGGCCAGAGAGTGGAAGTTTCTGGTTGATGAGACAGAACTAACTCCCACGCTGCATACTGGCTGGACTGATGTGTCCAACTACCGAGCCGGAGCTCTGGAGCGCATGCGCCCAGAGCCAGTGCTCTGGGAGAACAGAGGCCACCGTGATGGGAGGCCCACAGGAGCCAAAGAACAAAGATGGATGAAAATGGACAAATGAAAGACCAATAGAAGTGGCCTGCCTGCTCCCCTCCCTCCCCACCTCACCCCCCCAAATAAATAAATAAATAAATCTTTAAAAAAAAAAAAGAATAATGGGGAGTCTTTACTGCTCTGGGTGCTTTACACATGAGAAGTGACACAGCCAGTTGTGTGGTCATGCATACACTTGGAATACCCTCGGTGCTTAGTGTTTTTTAGATGAATACATTTTTAATTGCATATTCCAAAGATAGTACTGCAAGATTCAGATTTCACTCAATTTAGACTTCTGTGATTTGAGATTGTTCATTTAGAACTTGGAACTATCTTAACATATACTATGGGATTCTTTAGCTGTCTATCTACGTATCTATGTCACTATGTATACATCCATCATCATCTATATATATTTATATCTTTTAACTAAAGAAAATGTAACCAACCAAAGTGGCATGCTGTAGGATTCCGGTATTAGGCTTGAGGGGTTTTGTTTTTCTGTTTGTTTTTTTTTTTTTTCATGAGAACTCCCAACCAGCTGTCACCATGTTGGTCTTCCTTCTGGCCCAAGTTTCTCTTCCCTTTGGGCTACTCAGTTTTGCTGAGAAACTTTGCATCTTTCCATTTAAAGCACAGCTTGGCCTGGTGCGGACTTCTTTATATTGAGGGACTTATGACCATTAATAAAAAATCCTCAGCCTCTTCACCTATGAATCATTCACTCTAGAGATGAGCAGTCTTTCTGAGGTGATTCACACTATGTGCTCACTGAAAAATCCTCTTTCCTCCCTGGTACTGGTTTTCCTTTCTGTCTATGTGATCCTGTGAGAGACTGTTTCTTACTCTGTTTCAGTACTCTGACAGTACTCTGACTATCATTCGTCTGCCCATTTCACTGGCAATGGAGGGATATCATGTACTGTGCCTTCTGGCCAGAGAGTGGAAGTTTCTGGTTGATGAGACAGAACTAACTCTAATATCCATCTTGTGCAACACAAAATCCACCTTCCCCTGCTGCAACAGCCCGGAGATTTGGATTCCCAGTCTAAACAGTGATGCCAGACAGACTGAAATAGTTTGTAACAATTCCAATAAAGGACATATATGCAAAACTGTGGTCAGGGAGTCATGAAATCAAAAAGAGGGGTGCATTACCATAGGGTCCATAGCTTGGGCCTGGTAGGTCCACAGGAGCAGGAAGAGAGAGTAGTTGCTCTAATCTGGAGACTCTGCCAGAGTCTGTAGCCTTCAGTCACATAGCCAGCCTGAAGTAATGACCGACAGGGAGGAAGCAGGGAGAGTACTTATTCCAATCTCATTCTTCATTCCTCCCTTTCCCCTGTCTTCACTACACCATCAAGGGATCCTGTTGATGCAATCCACAGAGACTATGGCCCCAAGCATAGCAGAGTAGAGAACGATGGAGGGTGAGCAGTGAATGGAAGAGATTCAGGGCATACTGATACAGCAATTTCACCTCCATTATCTCTGGTTGACATTCACATCTCACAGATAGATTTTCCCAAATCAAAGTACTCACCAAATGGTGATATTATAAACTACTGGCACAAACTAGGATCTTAGTGATCAGTCATTTAGTCAGAAAAATCCCCAAGCATGTGAAAGAATTGACTGCTGTCCATTGTATGCCAGATCTGAGACAAGAAAACAGATCTCCTAACCTACAATCCAGTGTGAAATATTCTCATTTTAGAGGAAAACAGAAAGCTAAAATGGTAAAGGCAATTTAGGCCTTCTTGTAAAACATAATGTGTGTGTGTGAATAGATAAATATATGATATAGAGAGAAAGATACAAAATATAGATATTTGTCAAAGACAGAGTAGTCAGACAACATAAATCACATGTCAGAAGCTACCACTAAAACACACAGGCAGAAAAAAGTTTAGTCCAGTTCCATTTAATTCACCATAGACATTGAGGTTATCACATACTGACCTCAGCAATTAGAGATATTTCCTCTTCTTCAATTGAATATCTTTCTACTTCATATTCTGTACATACTTCAATAATTTCTCTTTTTGTAACATTTAAAACAGTATTATTATCACATCATTATTTTATCAAAAATTTTGATTTGATTATAATTGCATAGAGCCTTCTGAAGTTTGAATTATCGGCACATTTCTGGTTGACTATCTAGAAGAAGGTCATCATCCTCCATGTTCTCAGCTTGGTGAAAGATGCACCTTCTTTTCCCACAAAGTTTTCTTATTTAGTAGCTTGTCAAAGTTTATGGGTACATCATGAGCACTGAGAATGAAAATAATGTGTTGTGTAAAATTGGAGCTATACTTGGTACAGGAAGCCATGAAACTATGGGTTGGACACAGATAGGATCATTCACTCCATAACTATTTGTGGCGTACCTATCATGTTCCAGGCACTCTTCTAGCATAGGCAGTGCATCTGTGAACAAAACAGGCAAAAATCACTGCCTTGAAAAGTTTGGATTTTAGTGCAGGGGGCAGAAAATAATCAAGATGATTTTTTTTTATTATTATTTAGTATATGTTAGAAAGGCAAACATAAAGCAGAGGAAGAGAATAAATGTATATGTCCAAGTATGCACATCTATGTGTATATGTTCTGGGGAACACTAAGAGTTCTGTTAGGCTGGCCAGGATAGATTACACAAAAAGAGTGACTTTTGAATTAAGACTGGTTAAATAAAGGATGAGCTTGTGGCTATCTGGGAGAAGAGCATTTGAGGAATGAAGACTAAATATGAAGACTATAGATAGGCCTGCCCGACAGCAGGTTTCAGGAAAAGCAAGGAGGCCAGATAAGCTGGAGCACAGAAAGTAAAGAAACACGCTTATAGTAGATGAAGTTTTCTAAGTCAGACAACAAGTGTTTACTTTTACACAAAATGAGGTAAGAAATCACTGGTGACTTCTGAATGGAGGAAAGACATGATCTGGCTTACAATTTCATAGGATCACTCTCTGCTCAGTGGAGAACAAAGTAAAGAGGCATGAGACAGAGAAAAAAATACTACTTAGTAGACACAGTGATGACTCATGCGCAGGATAATGGTGCTTGGATGAGGATGATGATAATGAAGATGATTAGAAGTGGTTGAATTTTTCCAGACATATTTTGAATGTGCTGCTGATAGATCCAAGATGGAGGCTGAGTGTGAGCATTCAAAGATGACATCAAGATTTTTGGCCTGATCAAGTCTACAGATGGAGTTGCCATTACTTGAGAATACCTAGGGACTTCAAACTTAATTTGATTGACACTGGATTTTCAATCACCTGCCCAGGCCTCAAGATTCCCCCAAACTGAAAATAATCCAAAATACATTTCAGGATATTATATGTTTTAATTCATTTTAAAAAGTTGAAAACTGGACTAATGTAATCTGATGCATAGTACATATTCACGAGACGGAAATAGAAAATGTAATGGCTATTTTGAAGATTTGTAATGAAGCAATATGACTAGCAATCTTTACCTTGATATGTAATTCTTAATATTGTCACTTAGACCAAAGCAATTGATTAAAATTAGCTATTTTAATTTCCAATAATTTTCCCATCAAACTATTAATCAAATATACTTCACTCAATCTTTGCATAAGACCATGCTGTGCAGAAAATACCCCATTGTGCCATTCTTGGCTTTGGTTGAGAATTAACTCTGAGGAAATCTCATAACTGAAATCAGTTTTCTAATGTATATGTTGGAATTTTTGGGGGTCCAAGTATGCACATCTATGTGTATATGTTCTGGGGAACACTAAGAGTTCTGTTAGGCTGGCCAGGATAGATTACACAAAAAGAGTGACTTTTGAATTAAGACTGGTTAAATAAAGGATGAGCTTGTGGCTATCTGGGAGAAGAGCATTTGAGGAATGAAGACTAAATATGAAGACTATAGATAGGCCTGCCCGACAGCAGGTTTCAGGAAAAGCAAGGAGGCCAGATAAGCTGGAGCACAGAAAGTAAAGAAACACGCTTATAGTAGATGAAGTTTTCTAAGTCAGACAACAAGTGTTTACTTTTACACAAAATGAGGTAAGAAATCACTGGTGACTTCTGAATGGAGGAAAGACATGATCTGGCTTACAATTTCATAGGATCACTCTCTGCTCAGTGGAGAACAAAGTAAAGAGGCATGAGACAGAGAAAAATATACTACTTAGTAGACACAGTGATGACTCATGCGCAGGATAATGGTGCTTGGATGAGGATGATGATAATGAAGATGATTAGAAGTGGTTGAATTTTTCCAGACATATTTTGAATGTGCTGCTGATAGATCCAAGATGGAGGCTGAGTGTGAGCATTCAAAGATGACATCAAGATTTTTGGCCTGATCAAGTCTACAGATGGAGTTGCCATTACTTGAGAATACCTAGGGACTTCAAACTTAATTTGATTGACACTGGATTTTCAATCACCTGCCCAGGCCTCAAGATTCCCCCAAACTGAAAATAATCCAAAATACATTTCAGGATATTATATGTTTTAATTCATTTTAAAAAGTTGAAAACTGGACTAATGTAATCTGATGCATAGTACATATTCACGAGACGGAAATAGAAAATGTAATGGCTATTTTGAAGATTTGTAATGAAGCAATATGACTAGCAATCTTTACCTTGATATGTAATTCTTAATATTGTCACTTAGACCAAAGCAATTGATTAAAATTAGCTATTTTAATTTCCAATAATTTTCCCATCAAACTATTAATCAAATATACTTCACTCAATCTTTGCATAAGACCATGCTGTGCAGAAAATACCCCATTGTGCCATTCTTGGCTTTGGTTGAGAATTAACTCTGAGGAAATCTCATAACTGAAATAGTCAGTTTTCTAATTGCATGACTAATGCCAAGTCACTTAAATATTATGTGTAAAGTAAAATGAAGTCAATTGCAAGTCGGTTTAAACTATAGTTTGGTAGCTGCAAAATATTCAGAAAAGTTGGTTGAAAGGTTTCTCAAGAGGGTAAATTATGCTCCTTTTATCCTAACTGCCTGACTTAAAGTCTCCAACAGTATCTTGTGATGGCATTGATTTCTTGACTCAAGTGAAAATTTGTCACAGTGCATCTGATGAGGTAATTCTGGAGTAGTAAGGGTCATTATGAAGCAATTCCATTGAAATGTGCTATAGAATGGTGACAATTTATTTCTTTCTATTGTCAACAAATAAATGTGTTTTTAATTAGCTAAACAATAATACCACAACTTTCCTTTCTCCCCTCAGCACAGCCTGTTCTGATGAGGATAAGGGAAATATTAAAAATGTTCTGAGATATACTTCACTGCAACATGATAATGGAAACATTGAGATGTAGGTCTCTTCTCCTTGGGAGGAGATATGTCATCTCCCTTTCACAGCTTTTACCTTATTAGCATGTAGCTAGTTACTAATGGCACACTTGGGATCATGGTGACCTCTCTCCACCTTCTCCAACAGATGCAGCCCGACTATGGCCAAGACAAAATATCAAACTGGGGTATGATTCTATTTTGCATACAAAACAGTAGGGCATAGAATCAAAAGATTCTATGGTGTGAAACTTCTCTCTGAAATGAATGCCTACATGTTGTGACTGGTGAAGTGATAATGCTGCTCTAAATGAGATAAACTTCTGACTGTGTCCTTCATTCATAACTTTCTCCACCAATTGTGTGGGCCTGAAGCTTTCTGGGTTTATTATTACTATCACTATCTCTTCATTTATCTCATTTCTTAAACTTTACTTCTAAAGTCAAAAATTTCTTTGTGTCTTTTGAGGTTTTAATTTGCTTTTTCTGCTTTTCTAAGTATGCTTCATTAAAGTGTAATGTTGATATATCTCCAGGAAAAAAGTCAGTCTGTCCTCTCCAAAGTAAACTGAAAATGGGGGATAGGACTGGATCTTCTTATTGTTTCTTTTGAGCCACTTTTCTTACCAAACATGGATCAAACATTTCTCTGAAATGAAGTTCTTATATGTGTCCCCAGTTATGCAGACCCCGAAGAGAATGTTCAATAAATATGCACTGGGCTCCTAGTAGCTGTAAAGCGTTATGTTAGATGCTAAGGTTAATACTGAAAAATATTGAAATACTATCTGTCTTGAGAGAGCTCCAGTCTGCTGGGAAGTCTTAGAAAAATAAGTTAACAACAATATTTCAAAGACAGTCTGGGTACAAGTGAAGTGAGACTAGGTCCAGAGAGGTCATAGCTTATTAAGAAAGTGTTGTAATATTTTATACACTTTCACATTTGGTCTGCCCAGTAGCTGTTTGCTCTCATTAGAATGTGTGTTACTATCCCTATTTGAATAAATGCAAAAACTGAATCACAGCAAGCTATTTGCAGAATGACTACAAGTAGGAACTAGCTTCCTGAATCTTCGTTTGTATGTTTTTTTAAGGTAGGTATATAAAAGATTCTTCCAGGACTGAAAATGCAGACCTTTTACCTTCACTGTATAAGTTTTTTTAGTTATTATTAGAATCTGAAACAACTGCATTTGTATCTTAGTTCCAGTTCCCTGGGAAACAGCCCCTGAGGAGATACACACAAGTAAAATTTGACTAATGGCACACTTGGGATCATGGTGACCTCTCTCCACCTTCTCCAACAGATGCAGCCCGACTATGGCCAAGACAAAATATCAAACTGGGGTATGATTCTATTTTGCATACAAAACAGTAGGGCATAGAATCAAAAGATTCTATGGTGTGAAACTTCTCTCTGAAATGAATGCCTACATGTTGTGACTGGTGAAGTGATAATGCTGCTCTAAATGAGATAAACTTCTGACTGTGTCCTTCATTCATAACTTTCTCCACCAATTGTGTGGGCCTGAAGCTTTCTGGGTTTATTATTACTATCACTATCTCTTCATTTATCTCATTTCTTAAACTTTACTTCTAAAGTCAAAAATTTCTTTGTGTCTTTTGAGGTTTTAATTTGCTTTTTCTGCTTTTCTAAGTATGCTTCATTAAAGTGTAATGTTGATATATCTCCAGGAAAAAAGTCAGGCTGACCACTCCAAAGTAAACTGAAAATGGGGGATAGGACTGGATCTTCTTATTGTTTCTTTTGAGCCACTTTTCTTACCAAACATGGATCAAACATTTCTCTGAAATGAAGTTCTTATATGTGTCCCCAGTTATGCAGACCCCGAAGAGAATGTTCAATAAATATGCACTGGGCTCCTAGTAGCTGTAAAGCGTTATGTTAGATGCTAAGGTTAATACTGAAAAATATTGAAATACTATCTGTCTTGAGAGAGCTCCAGTCTGCTGGGAAGTCTTAGAAAAATAAGTTAACAACAATATTTCAAAGACAGTCTGGGTACAAGTGAAGTGAGACTAGGTCCAGAGAGGTCATAGCTTATTAAGAAAGTGTTGTAATATTTTATACACTTTCACATTTGGTCTGCCCAGTAGCTGTTTGCTCTCATTAGAATGTGTGTTACTATCCCTATTTGAATAAATGCAAAAACTGAATCACAGCAAGCTATTTGCAGAATGACTACAAGTAGGAACTAGCTTCCTGAATCTTCGTTTGTATGTTTTTTTAAGGTAGGTATATAAAAGATTCTTCCAGGACTGAAAATGCAGACCTTTTACCTTCACTGTATAAGTTTTTTTAGTTATTATTAGAATCTGAAACAACTGCATTTGTATCTTAGTTCCAGTTCCCTGGGAAACAGCCCCTGAGGGAGATACACACAAGTAAAATTTGATGGGTGTGCCCATCTGTAAGTGAGTGAGAGAAACAGGAGTTGGCAGAGGGAGGGATTGAATTCAAATGCAGTTGCTACATAGAGTTGATTCTCCTTTTTATTTTCTTTTCCCAAACATTTTTACTCAGGAACAGGTACAATGTGTTCTGGATTTGACATTGCCACTCCACAAATAAGGCCTAAAAAGATGCTTTTGTTTGCCTCAATGGTGTGTCTCAATATACAAAGCCGTATTAAGCACCAGTAAGAAAGTAGATCCCCTCTCAAAAGAACCATGGTAAATCCTCCCATACAAGTCTCTCTCTTTTTTTTTTTTTTGAGATATCTAGATTTTTTTAAAAATTTTTTTCCATTGTCTTAATTTTCATTGCAAATATTTAGCAACACTTTTACCATTCTAAAATAAAATTCACAGATAATAAAACCCTTCTTTCTCTCTCTCTGTATACATACATATATATATAATGTTCTAACTATATATATATATACACACATATAGATCTAACATACATATATATATATATATATATATATATATATATATATATATATATATAATGTTCTCTTTTTTTTGCTTTTTTTATTTTGCTTTTTTGCTTTTACAGAGTTTTGTTGTTTACAGACATGTATAATCCCAGATAAGCCATATGTATATCCCATCCCCCCATCCCACCCTTCAGGGCCATCACATAGCCCCCATGTAAGATCCCTTAACCCACAGTGCGTTGACAATAGTTATCTCTTTTACATATGATAGTATAGGCCTCCATGTTACTCTTTCCATATCTCTCACCCACTCTTCCCTCTCTCCAAAGTCCATAAGTCTGTTCTCTATGACTGTTTTTCCATCGATGATCTGCATGTGTATTTATCAGTATGAGCTTGCTAGATTCCATATATACGTGTTAGTATACTATACTTGTCCTTCTCTTTTTGACTTACTTCACTTTGAATAATAGGTTCTGGATTCATCCATCTCATTAGGACTGAATCTTCTGCATTTCTTTTTGCAGCTGAGAAGTATATTGTATATATTTTGTGTATATGTACCAGAGCTTCTTTATCCATTCGTTCGTCAGTGGACATCTAGGTTGCTTCCATGTTCCCGCTATTGTGTAGAGGGCTGCAGTGAACATTGGGGTACAGGTGTCTCTTTCAATTTGAGTCAGTTAGTTGGAAGGAATTTGATGGGTGTGCCCATCTGTAAGTGAGTGAGAGAAACAGGAGTTGGCAGAGGGAGGGATTGAATTCAAATGCAGTTGCTACATAGAGTTGATTCTCCTTTTTATTTTCTTTTCCCAAACATTTTTACTCAGGAACAGGTACAATGTGTTCTGGATTTGACATTGCCACTCCACAAATAAGGCCTAAAAAGATGCTTTTGTTTGCCTCAATGGTGTGTCTCAATATACAAAGCCGTATTAAGCACCAGTAAGAAAGTAGATCCCCTCTCAAAAGAACCATGGTAAATCCTCCCATACAAGTCTCTCTCTTTTTTTTTTTTTTGAGATATCTAGATTTTTTTAAAAATTTTTTTCCATTGTCTTAATTTTCATTGCAAATATTTAGCAACACTTTTACCATTCTAAAATAAAATTCACAGATAATAAAACCCTTCTTTCTCTCTCTCTGTATACATACATATATATATAATGTTCTAACTATATATATATATACACACATATAGATCTAACATACATATATATATATATATATATATATATATATATATATAATGTTCTCTTTTTTTTTCTTTTTTTTTTTTTCTTTTTGTCTTTTACAGGGTTTTGTTGTTTACAGACATGTATAATCCCAGATAAGCCATATGTATATCCCATCCCCCCATCCCACCCTTCAGGGCCATCACATAGCCCCCATGTAAGATCCCTTAACCCACAGTGCGTTGACAATAGTTATCTCTTTTACATATGATAGTATAGGCCTCCATGTTACTCTTTCCATATCTCTCACCCACTCTTCCCTCTCTCCAAAGTCCATAAGTCTGTTCTCTATGACTGTTTTTCCATCGATGATCTGCATGTGTATTTATCAGTATGAGCTTGCTAGATTCCATATATACGTGTTAGTATACTATACTTGTCCTTCTCTTTTTGACTTACTTCACTTTGAATAATAGGTTCTGGATTCATCCATCTCATTAGGACTGAATCTTCTGCATTTCTTTTTGCAGCTGAGAAGTATATTGTATATATTTTGTGTATATGTACCAGAGCTTCTTTATCCATTCGTTCGTCAGTGGACATCTAGGTTGCTTCCATGTTCCCGCTATTGTGTAGAGGGCTGCAGTGAACATTGGGGTACAGGTGTCTCTTTCAATTTTGATTTCATCAGAGTATAAGCCTAATAGTGGGATTGCTGGATCATATGGTGCTTCTATTCTTAGCTTTTTGAGGAATCTCCATACTTGCGGGGACCTTCCGCAGAAAGGGAAGGCAGCGGGATTGCCCCCGGCTGAACCGGGAGATCTCAGAGAGAGGTGAATCTTGACTGCCCGCCCCCCAGGCCCCTGGCTCATGCAGGGGACAATCAGACGCAACAGGGGTTCCATCAGAGCGGTTCCGGTTTATTGATGCAGATCTACAGCTTTTATAGGCAAGTGAAGGGGGTTTTGCATGGGACTTCCTATAGATTACACCAACCAAGCTAAAGGCCAAGCAATCATTCACCAGCGTGGAAATCAAGGGAACCAATCAGAAATTTTGACCATCAATTAACAATTTAGATCACGCCCTGTCTCTTCCTGTAGGTGCCATCTTAGCTGAAACATGTGCTTAAGCGTCTTTAAACAATGTGCTTAAGCTTCCTTTCATTCCCACATCCCTTCCTGTAGGCACCATCTTAGCTCTAAACTGCAAACATGTGCATAAGCTTCTTTATGCTTGCAACGGTCCTCTTTCAATTCAGAGCCCCACACATACTGTCTTCCATAGTGGTAGTATCAATTTACATTCCCACCAACAATGCAAGAGTGTTTCCTTTTCTCTGCACTCTCTCCAGCATTTATTGTCTGTAGATTTGTTGATGATGGCCATTCTGATGGGTGTGAGGTGATATCTCATTGTAGTTTTGATTTGCATTTTTCTAATAACAAGCAACGTTGAGCATTATTTCCTGTGTTTTTTGAGCATCTGTAAGTCTTCTTCGGAGAGGTGTCTCTTTAGGTCTTTTTCCATTTTTTGATCGGGTTGTTTGCTTTTTTCGTGTTGAGTTGTCTGAGCTGCTTGTATATTTTGGAAATTAATACTTTGTCAGCTGTTTCATTTGCTATGATGGAGAGATATTCCATGTTCTTGGGTTGGAAGAATCAATGTCGTGAAAATGACCATACTACCAAATATCATCTACAGATTCAGTGTGATCCCTATCAAATTACCAATAACATTCTTCACAGAGCTAGACTAAAAAATAACACAGTTCATATGGAAACACAAAAGACCCAGGATAGCCAAGGCAGTTCGAGAAAGAAGAATGGAGCTGGAGGGATCAGCCTCCCTAACTTCAGACTGTACTACAAAGCAACAGTCATCAAGACAGTATGATAATGGCACAAAACCAGAAATATCAACCAATTGAACAAGATAGAGAGCAAGATGGTTAAACCCACGCATGTATGGGTACCTTATTTTTGACAAAGGAGGTGAAAATCTAAAATGGGACAAAGACAGCCTCTTCAACAGATGATGCTGGGAAAACTGGACAGCTACATGCAAAAAAATGAAGTTGGAACATCCCCTCACACCATACACAAAGATCAACTCAAAATGGATTAAAGACCTAAATGTAAGACCAGAAACCATCAAACTCTTAGAGGAGAATATAGGCAAAACACTCAAGGACATAAATCAAAGCAAGCTCTTCTATGACCCGCCCACTAGAATAATGGAAATAAAAACAGAAATAAATATGTGGGACCTAATGAAACTTAAAAACTTTTGCACAGCAAAAAAAGCTATAAACAAGGTGAACAGACAACCCACAGAATGGGAGAAAATCATAGCAATTGATGTTCCTTCTTCAAAGCTGTCCCCATCCAGATAATAGGGTTGGATCTTTATGCTGCCTCATTTACCAGGCATTGGATATAAGGTGCTGGGTAGAGAGAATGAGACTTGAGACAGAAATTCCCTTTAGCTAGTGCAGTTCCCAGAGAGGTACTCAGTCAGCAACCAGTTAATCGAGAATGAGTGAGCTCTCCAGCAGTGAAGGAAATCCATGATACATCACAGTCTCCACTACAACTAGTCAGGTGAGGCTAATTACACTGAGAAAAATTTAAACTCAAAATGCCAGTGACTTAAATGACAAAATTTATTTCTTGTTCACAGAATATATGCAGTGAACATCAGATTACTCAGCTGTCCTCAAGGCAGTGACTTAGTATTTACCTCCTTCCTTCTTGTGCTGTCACCATTTCACGAGTGGCCTCCGTTATGCAGGGGTTTTCACTGCCTTAGTCTGAAAGTGACAGGTCACTTCTACTCATAGATTAGAGGCCAGAATTAGTCACGAGGCTTTTCAAGGGTACTGGCCAATATGTGCTCCCTTATGTCCAGGAAGGATAGAATCAGAGAAAGATCAATACTAGAAGTATCTTCATGTACTCTTTTGGGGTGTGAAGATAAATTACACTAAAACAGTAAAACATCAGCCAATCTGTCAATAAGCACTTATGGATCACATTGCATGTAACAATGCTGCATTAGGAGTTTTTACAAGCAGTACAGCAGAACAACAAAACATTAAAAATTTAGACAAGAGAAATGATCACATGGGCAAAATACAGGAAGTTGCTTGAGGCAGTATGTAATTGAGACATAACTCAGGACTATTGGCACTAAATGTTATAAGGATGTAGGGAGGAGGTGTCAAAGACAGAAGTCAGAAAAGACTTCATAAAAAAAAGGCAAACATTGAATAGGGCCCTGAACATTGAAAACCCTGTGGAGAACAAAGAGAAGTTCACCTCCATGGTTTAAATAAGGTCTACCTCACAAGCAATCTAAGATTTTTAGATGATTCTTTATGAAAATCTCTCAGTTCAAGGGTATGCTGCCATAATCGGTGTGAAATATTCCGTAGCATGAGGGAGGGTTAATAAATGATGAAGCAACCTACCTCTCACAAACTCAGAACTTACTGAATAGTATAACTCAGTGAGGAGCAAATGTGCCTATAGCAAAAGGGCAAAAGGTATTGTGCTAAAACTGCCGACTGAATGGCATTTCTCCTGTTTCAAGACCTAAAGTAAACTGCCAACTTCTTTACAACTGCAGTGCTCCTCCTCAGCACTACATGATTTCACGGTTTGAGTAATTCCTGACATTACTCTAATTCCTCCTTTCCACTCCCTAAGGGATCCCCCAAAGAATGAAGCAATTAGATCTTTTTGATCTTTTTTTTTTTTTTTTTTAGAGAATCAACTCAGAATACTCAGAATATGCAGTAAGATTCACCCAGTTATTTTTTTTGAGAAGAGAAAGCTAAAATACACATGTGATATATGTCTTGGTAATGTCAAGTGTTCTCTAAGTTAATGCTCACAATCCCTGAGGATAAACAACTTTATCCCAGTTTTATATATGATGACATCGAGGTTTAGTGAGCTTAAATCACTTTCTCCAAGGTTAGAGTTGGTTAACTTTCTTACCCAAAGTGTAATTCAGACTTGTATCTGGTCGAGGCTATGATCTATTCTCTTTTCACCGTAAAATTTCAAGGAAAGGCGATAATTCTAGCGAAGTCAGCCTGAACAAAATCCCGGCTTTATTCTAAATCTTTTTAAGGTGAGCTCTGTTTGGGAATAGTAATTCAATTGCTAAATTTCCGAACAGAACGTCCTAATGTCTCCTCCTATATCAACCCTGGGCCATGAACTCTCAGTAAGTGTATTTCGGAAGCTCAAACATAATTCTCTCGTGGTTGTCAGCATTTACTCCACATCAGTCATCTGTAAGAAATTAAGCTAAGACCACCCAGTTTGTGGGGCGAGGCTTTCCTGTGCTATTTCTGACCTGAGTCATACTCATACCAGTAACCATCATGTAGACCATGCTATGCCCCATTCTCACTCTGCTGGATGAGCTGCTCCTTCTGAACACCTTGAAAACCATGTGCTTTCAAAGCAACTGCCCATGTCACTATGCAACAGCAGTTTTCAATGGACCATGCTTGAGATGAATAGAACACAGGCTATGTCTGTCACACAGAGCAAGACACTTGTGATGGTGAGGCCAGATGGTCTCAGGAGTGGTGAGAAAATAACAAGGAAATGTTGCTCTGCTCTTAAATGTTGACTCCCCCAACTCCACCTCCTGCTCATGTTTGCTAGAACAAAGTGCATCATTTAATCTAGTACATCAGTAAAGTTACTCCAACTAATTCAGAAAGTGTATCTGAGTTGCTAGGTAACCATATAAACATCTGGGACCCCAGCAGGAAATTCCAGTCATCTGTTTTATCAGCTTAATTAATAAAGAAATAAAAATGAGAAATCAACAACAAATTAAAAAATCAAGAGGAAAAATGACACATGTGACATCAAAAATATAAAATTTAAAAGTTCCATATGTCTTGGAGGAGAAACAATTAAAAACAAAACTGCAAAGAAATTTGAATTTGAAGATCAAATAAACAGTGATTAACTTAAATCCAAGCACTGACTTTGCTTTTTATTGAGCTGCTTTGGTAAATGCCCTGTATGTGCCCTTGCCCTTGAGAAGATGGCTTGTCCTGAAATACCCAGTGAAAGGCACCTCACTCCTGAAACCCAGATTCAATCCTAAGCAGAGCATTTCCCATAAAGACCAAATCAGAGTAGCTATCAGCACTTGCCTTTCAGCTCCCTGCATAGCTAAGAAGCCAAAGGGAAAACCAAGTGGATAAGGAGGAAATGCAATCACTCTTCTCACCATACTGATCAAAATTACCTTGGTGGTAATCACACAGGCAGCTGCTAGGAAAATGTTCATTTGATCCAAATATGAAACACCGTGTTCTGCTGTTGGTACAGGCTTCAGGCTACTGAGGGAATCATGTCATCTTCTTACCTTTCCCTTCCCTGGAAATGGATCAATGTGTTCAGCTTTTAAACTCATTGACACACCCTGCTTTCACTTTCCCCATAAATTCATAGTGCTATTCACTCAGCTGTGTCTGACTCTTGGCAACCCCATGCATTGTAGCCCCCCAGGTTCCTCTTATCCATGAAATTCTCCAGGCAAGAATACTGGAGGTGGTAGCCATTCCCTTCTCCAGGGGAGCTTCTCAATCCAGGACTTGAACTCAGGTCTCCTGCATTGCAGGAAGATTCTTTACCACTCCAAAGGTCTGTCACACAGAGCAAGACACTTGTGATGGTGAGGCCAGATGGTCTCAGGAGTGGTGAGAAAATAACAAGGAAATGTTGCTCTGCTCTTAAATGTTGACTCCCCCAACTCCACCTCCTGCTCATGTTTGCTAGAACAAAGTGCATCATTTAATCTAGTACATCAGTAAAGTTACTCCAACTAATTCAGAAAGTGTATCTGAGTTGCTAGGTAACCATATAAACATCTGGGACCCCAGCAGGAAATTCCAGTCATCTGTTTTATCAGCTTAATTAATAAAGAAATAAAAATGAGAAATCAACAACAAATTAAAAAATCAAGAGGAAAAATGACACATGTGACATCAAAAATATAAAATTTAAAAGTTCCATATGTCTTGGAGGAGAAACAATTAAAAACAAAACTGCAAAGAAATTTGAATTTGAAGATCAAATAAACAGTGATTAACTTAAATCCAAGCACTGACTTTGCTTTTTATTGAGCTGCTTTGGTAAATGCCCTGTATGTGCCCTTGCCCTTGAGAAGATGGCTTGTCCTGAAATACCCAGTGAAAGGCACCTCACTCCTGAAACCCAGATTCAATCCTAAGCAGAGCATTTCCCATAAAGACCAAATCAGAGTAGCTATCAGCACTTGCCTTTCAGCTCCCTGCATAGCTAAGAAGCCAAAGGGAAAACCAAGTGGATAAGGAGGAAATGCAATCACTCTTCTCACCATACTGATCAAAATTACCTTGGTGGTAATCACACAGGCAGCTGCTAGGAAAATGTTCATTTGATCCAAATATGAAACACCGTGTTCTGCTGTTGGTACAGGCTTCAGGCTACTGAGGGGAATCATGTCATCTTCTTACCTTTCCCTTCCCTGGAAATGGATCAATGTGTTCAGCTTTTAAACTCATTGACACACCCTGCTTTCACTTTCCCCATAAATTCATAGTGCTATTCACTCAGCTGTGTCTGACTCTTGGCAACCCCATGCATTGTAGCCCCCCAGGTTCCTCTTATCCATGAAATTCTCCAGGCAAGAATACTGGAGGTGGTAGCCATTCCCTTCTCCAGGGGAGCTTCTCAATCCAGGACTTGAACTCAGGTCTCCTGCATTGCAGGAAGATTCTTTACCATCTGAGCCACTAGGAAAGCCCTGGTGACTCAAACCAATAATTTGATACAATAAAATTGATAAGAAGTCTATAATTTTGACTGAGAATGAATACTCGGCAGATATGATGATTTGTGTCAGGTAATTCAGTTGGTTTCAACAGTGTGATGTGAGGTCACAAGCAATGTGAAAAATGACTGCAAAGTAAAGTGTCTTCAGATCTAGTACTATTTGTCAACTGCATACAGAAAACAGCTCATGCACAAAATAACTCTTAACCACAGACAAGCAGCTCAGATTATGTTTTTCCTTTGCTGATAGCATCATCGTAATAACTGCATCAAAATGGAGAAGTTGACCTATGAAAAGACTAGTTTCAGTGTGAGTAGATTTTGAGGTATTAGAGGCTATTGGAAAGGAAAACTAAATCTGCTATTCAGAGGATAGCTTCTTTGCTCAACTTCACAACAATGCTAGGATATTCATCTGCTTTTTCTGAAAATTTAACCTCATTTCATACCTAGAATGTTGCTTTATACTGATATCATGAGACTTAAACCACCAAAACTTATTGTAATCTCTCTTCTCCTTAATAAATGAGGTTTTCTTTGGAGAAACTCTTCTCTCCCAGTTACGATGCTTTCTTCCATGAAGATCCACTGGTATGATAAGCCTGAGCCTGCTGCATCCATTTGAGTTCTGTAAATTTCCTTTGCTTTGCTACTCTTGAGACCGTAACATTAAGAAAATAGTATGAATTGGTGCTAGCCTCAATGACCTCTAAATGGATGGTTATTTAATTAAACCAGAAAATATTTGAGAGGGGATTGAAGGTTGGGACAGTTAATTATAACACGGGGACAAGTAATGTATACCACACTATCTCAGAAAATAAGGCCCTGCTCATATGGTACTTTCCAACCTCAAATTCTGTGAGTTCTCCACCATTTGTTCTTTTTGTGTTATTTTTCTTTCACTCCTCCTAATGAAATTTTAATGCAGCTGCCTAACTTAAATAAGAAACTTTATTAACATAATTTTTAATTAACACTATTTCAAGTGGATTAAAATATCTGAACCATGTCTTTGTCCGTGCATTTGTTCATGTTGCTATCATTTCTCTATGAAAATTCTCCAAAATAGGAAAGCCCTGGTGACTCAAACCAATAATTTGATACAATAAAATTGATAAGAAGTCTATAATTTTGACTGAGAATGAATACTCGGCAGATATGATGATTTGTGTCAGGTAATTCAGTTGGTTTCAACAGTGTGATGTGAGGTCACAAGCAATGTGAAAAATGACTGCAAAGTAAAGTGTCTTCAGATCTAGTACTATTTGTCAACTGCATACAGAAAACAGCTCATGCACAAAATAACTCTTAACCACAGACAAGCAGCTCAGATTATGTTTTTCCTTTGCTGATAGCATCATCGTAATAACTGCATCAAAATGGAGAAGTTGACCTATGAAAAGACTAGTTTCAGTGTGAGTAGATTTTGAGGTATTAGAGGCTATTGGAAAGGAAAACTAAATCTGCTATTCAGAGGATAGCTTCTTTGCTCAACTTCACAACAATGCTAGGATATTCATCTGCTTTTCTGAAAATTTAACCTCATTTCATACCTAGAATGTTGCTTTATACTGATATCATGAGACTTAAACCACCAAAACTTATTGTAATCTCTCTTCTCCTTAATAAATGAGGTTTTCTTTGGAGAAACTCTTCTCTCCCAGTTACGATGCTTTCTTCCATGAAGATCCACTGGTATGATAAGCCTGAGCCTGCTGCATCCATTTGAGTTCTGTAAATTTCCTTTGCTTTGCTACTCTTGAGACCGTAACATTAAGAAAATAGTATGAATTGGTGCTAGCCTCAATGACCTCTAAATGGATGGTTATTTAATTAAACCAGAAAATATTTGAGAGGGGATTGAAGGTTGGGACAGTTAATTATAACACGGGGACAAGTAATGTATACCACACTATCTCAGAAAATAAGGCCCTGCTCATATGGTACTTTCCAACCTCAAATTCTGTGAGTTCTCCACCATTTGTTCTTTTTGTGTTATTTTTCTTTCACTCCTCCTAATGAAATTTTAATGCAGCTGCCTAACTTAAATAAGAAACTTTATTAACATAATTTTTAATTAACACTATTTCAAGTGGATTAAAATATCTGAACCATGTCTTTGTCCGTGCATTTGTTCATGTTGCTATCATTTCTCTATGAAAATTCTCTAAAAATGAGTATTTGACTTGTCAAGATGAACATTTAAAAGGTTGGAAGCCCCATGCAATATCAACATAAGTGTGTCCCAGACTGTTTTGTAATCAGCATTATCTGGAAAGCTGACGTAATCCCCACACCATTTTGAAGCTGAAACAGCCATCATGTGTGGCTTTGAGAGCATCTGTTCCCATAATTCCCAAGGAGAAAATGTCATGAATCACTGCCCATCCAAAAGATGTGCATTTTGGTAAAAGTTGAGTTCAGTTTTATTTGAGGTCTTAAAATTCCCAAAAGATATATTATTAGAGATTCACTGCCACGGAATTGGCAGTAAACAATTGATATTTTGTAAAAAGCGCAATACTGACAAGAGTTGCCCTGTTATTTCATAAAAGCAAAATCAATGGGGATTTTCCAGAATAGTGGCATATTATTTCATTCTCTCTTCCCTCTCCGAAGACTCAATATTATTTGGAAAATTCTCAAGGAATCTGAAACTCATAAAAGTTATTTTATGCTATCAATGAAGTTCTAATTCTCTCTTTTAAGAAAAGTTAGATACCTTTAAAAAGAGAAAGACTCTATATTTCCATGTCCTTGAGAAAGCATATCTTAGTTCATGGAAACAAGAGTTGTAATCCTACATAAAGCTTGGTAATCTAATAATTTCCTCCATCCTTTGAGTGAGAAACAAATATCTTCAATGAAAATATTGTCTGTGTATTAAGTTAAAGCAGCAACACCAACAAGCCAAAGCAGATTGTTTAGACTTGATATGATGTGGGATGAAAAGGAAGCCTGTCTTTAAATTTATTTCCCTTTCCTCTACTGTAGTTTCCTTTCTAGATTAATTATAAACAGAATCATTTAGCTTATCTAGTATCAGATTCTTATCTAATATAGAAGTGTAGCAAAGTTAAAAATAAGATATTATAAAAGTTGTTCTTCCCAGCTCTTTCCATATTTCTGTTCCAAAACAGGATTATTATTTTCATTGCTTCTATTTGTTGATGCCACTTCATATTTTCTCTAATTTTCAGGAATAATTTTAAACAGAAAAGAAGTTTTTACCTACTTAATTTTTACAGAAACTTTTATATTTGCAACAGTTTTATAGTTCTCAGAATTGATTAAGATAGGACTGTTTGGGGGCTTCCCTCGTGGTCCAGTGGGTAAGGACACTGCCTTGCAATGCAAGGGGCGCTGGTTTGATCTCTGGCCTGGGAAGATCCCACGTGCCGCAGAGCAGCTGGACCGATGTGTCCAATTTGAGCCAGAGCTCTGGAGCACATGCGCCCAGAGCCGGTACTCCGTGACAACAGAGGCCACTGCGATGGGAGACCCACACGGGCCAAAGAACAAAGATGGATGAAAATAGATAAATGAAAGACCAATAGAAGTGGCCTGCCCACCCCCCGCCCTCCCCAACCCGCCCTCCCGCCCCCAAAAGATTGGACTGTTCGGGAGAACCTGCCTTAAATTTATTTAGTATTAAACTCATATGGTATATTTTATATAAAATAACACATATTGGTACATTACTATTGACTAAGCTCCATACTTCATTTGAAATTTGTTGAATGTTCCTCTACTGCTCAGTCCCAAGGTCCCATAGAGGATATCACGTGGTGTTTTAGCCTTCTTGTCTCTTTAACCTCCTCTGGTCTGTGGCAGTTGCTCAGATTTTTCTTCTTTTTGATGACTTTGCTAAGGGTTGTAGCATTCTGGTGTATATTTTGTAGAATGTTTCCTTTAAAAAGAGAAAGACTCTATATTTCCATGTCCTTGAGAAAGCATATCTTAGTTCATGGAAACAAGAGTTGTAATCCTACATAAAGCTTGGTAATCTAATAATTTCCTCCATCCTTTGAGTGAGAAACAAATATCTTCAATGAAAATATTGTCTGTGTATTAAGTTAAAGCAGCAACACCAACAAGCCAAAGCAGATTGTTTAGACTTGATATGATGTGGGATGAAAAGGAAGCCTGTCTTTAAATTTATTTCCCTTTCCTCTACTGTAGTTTCCTTTCTAGATTAATTATAAACAGAATCATTTAGCTTATCTAGTATCAGATTCTTATCTAATATAGAAGTGTAGCAAAGTTAAAAATAAGATATTATAAAAGTTGTTCTTCCCAGCTCTTTCCATATTTCTGTTCCAAAACAGGATTATTATTTTCATTGCTTCTATTTGTTGATGCCACTTCATATTTTCTCTAATTTTCAGGAATAATTTTAAACAGAAAAGAAGTTTTTACCTACTTAATTTTTACAGAAACTTTTATATTTGCAACAGTTTTATAGTTCTCAGAATTGATTAAGATAGGACTGTTTGGGGGCTTCCCTCGTGGTCCAGTGGGTAAGGACACTGCCTTGCAATGCAAGGGGCGCTGGTTTGATCTCTGGCCTGGGAAGATCCCACGTGCGCAGAGCAGCTGGACCGATGTGTCCAATTTGAGCCAGAGCTCTGGAGCACATGCGCCCAGAGCCGGTACTCCGTGACAACAGAGGCCACTGCGATGGGAGACCCACACGGGCCAAAGAACAAAGATGGATGAAAATAGATAAATGAAAGACCAATAGAAGTGGCCTGCCCACCCCCCGCCCTCCCCAACCCGCCCTCCCGCCCCCAAAAGATTGGACTGTTCGTGTAGAACCTGCCTTAAATTTATTTAGTATTAAACTCATATGGTATATTTTATATAAAATAACACATATTGGTACATTACTATTGACTAAGCTCCATACTTCATTTGAAATTTGTTGAATGTTCCTCTACTGCTCAGTCCCAAGGTCCCATAGAGGATATCACGTGGTGTTTTAGCCTTCTTGTCTCTTTAACCTCCTCTGGTCTGTGGCAGTTGCTCAGATTTTTCTTCTTTTTGATGACTTTGCTAAGGGTTGTAGCATTCTGGTGTATATTTTGTAGAATGTTTCTCAATTTTGAGTTTGTCTAATATTTTCCCTATAAGGAAAGGAAAGGGTTTTTGAAAGGAAGAGCACAAATGTGAATTGTCATTCACATCATTCCACATTAAGGATATAGGTCACCAGCATGAGATGTCAACCTTGATTATCAGATTGAGGTAATATTTTTTGTATTTCTTCCCTGGAAAGTTAATACTACTCCTTTTCATACTCTCCTCTTTAGAAGCAAGCCACTAGGCACAGCCTATACTCAAAAGATGCAAAATTAAGTTTCATTTCTTAGGAGGTGACTAAAAGGTCACTCCTATGACTCATAGACTCCATCAGTATTTGAAGCTCTTCATTATCGGAGATTTGATTCTTTACTTCCATTTATTTATTCCTTCAACCTTTTGTTTATATTGGGAAGAACTCATGGGTATTAGTTTTCCAATTTGGGTTATAATCTAATAAAAACTTATGTACATTGTTGCTTACATTGTTCTGTCTCTCATCATTGTGAACTCTATCTGTTCTTTCTTATGTCCCTTTTGCATCATTTTGCTTTGAGAACTTCCTTACTTTTTCACACAATAGGCTGCTTCAGGTTCATCTCACATACTTCCTGCTATGGCTCTGGAATCAAGCATTTCTCCAAGGAGCCATTTTTTTTTCCCCCTTGGAGAATGGTATTAGAAACTAATCTCATGAACCTGGGTGAGCTGAGTATTACTGCAGTGTCACACCTTCAGGGTCCTCTCAACAGACAGAGCCAAGAAATACATGGATATATGCTATACTGTATGTACATACATATCTGTAATTGTATCTATATTAAACTAAACATGAATTCCTACTAATGTCTCCAATTTTGATCCAATACCACATGGTTCATCCTAACCTACTCCCTTACTTATACTCAAGTTCCCACTACAACAGTGAGAAACTCCCACCAACATCAATCGTTCGCTTATTTGTTCAATCCCAGTATATGTGTATAATGGTTTCAGAATTATATTAACATGTACTCACTTAAGAAAAAACTTTGTTATCTAGAGTACAGTGTTTGTGTATATTTCCTTTTTTTATTTAGTCTTACAATTAAAACCTATATTTTCTTTTTTGGCAGGGGGGCAGGTTGGGGAGGGATGGGGACGGGTGGGCCACTTCTATTGGTCTTTCATTTATCTATTTTCATCCATTTTTGTTCTTTGGCCCATGTGGGCCTCTCATCACAGTGGCCTCTGTTGTCATGGAGCACTGGCTCTGGGCACGTGCACTCCAGAGCTCCGACTCAGTAATTGGACACATTGGTCCAGCCGCTCCTCGGCAAGTTGGATCTTCCCAGGCCAGAGATCGAACCAGCGCCCCTTGCATTGCAAGGCAGTGTCCTTATCCACTGGGCCACCAGGGAAGCCCTAAAACCCATATTTTCAAAGTTACTTAGGTCAGAGACTTTCCCCTCACCTTCAGTGAGATCATGTCATACCTGTATCATACAGCTAATCTTATGTCACGGTCTGCATTCCACCTTGGGACCCTTGAATCATTTGATTGATTTTTTCACTTTATATACACTAAAGTACACTGTATTTTGTGCTATAAAGTTCTAAGGGCTGTATAAAACATGGTGGCATGTAGGCACAGCAAAGTACCATACTAATTAGTACCACTGATGAAAGGAAGGATGAGAAAAAGAAGAGGGAGGGAGGAACAAAGGAAGAAAGAAAGAGAAAAGAAAAAAAAGGAAATGGTAGGACAAAAGAAAAAGGAAGGAAAGAAGAAAGAAAGAAAAGAGAGGAATAAAGAAGGGAGGAAGGGAAGGAGGGGGTAACAGAGAGAAGGGAAAGAGGGCCCGTCATATAAGTAAGTTAGCCATTGAAATCCGTGATCTTATTACACATTTCCTCATAATTTCTTCCATTAAATCACTTTACCAGATCAGACATTTCAGCTAAATAAACTTCATTGTTTTCATTTTCTTATGTTCAGTACTTATGTCTTATGTCTCAATGACAGTACTCTTCAAGGAAATTACACAGGAAATCTTTTTTAAAGTTGATCTAAACAAAGTATTAGATGGTAGCCAGACTGATGCCTCTTTTTTCCGTGTCAGATGTACTGTTTTCTTATTTAGTGTCAACCTTAGATAGACTGTATTTTCAACAAATGAAATTCTGTATGAACTGTCACTTAAGAGTCCAAAATGATTTGTCTCTTTTAAGAAGCAATTTCTAACCTCAAGGTTAGACTTTATATCATTTCCTACTAGAATATCAAAGGCACAAAAATAGGCTGTTTGTTTATGTTAATCAAGCAATCATTTTAAATTTTCAGTTTCTAGTGTACACTCTATGACATACCTAGGTAGTGTATTAAAAAGAAGAGCCATTATTTTGCCAACAAAGTTCCATATAATCCAAGCTATGGTTTTTCCAGTAGTCATGTATGGATGTGAAAGTCAAACCATAAAGAAGGCTGAGCACCAAAGAATTGATGCTTTCGAACTGTGGTGCTGGAGAAGACTCTTGAGAGTCACTGGGACAGCAAGGAGATCAAACGAGTCAATCCTAAAGGAAACACAGCCCTGATTCATTGGAAGGACTGGTACTGAAGTTGAACCTCCAGTACCACTTGAGGTGAAGACCTGACTTATTGGAAAAGACCCTGATGCTGGCAAAGATTGAGGGCAAGAGGAGAAGGAAGTGACAGAGGATGAGATGGTTGGATGGCATCACCAACTCAATGGACATGAATTTGAGCAAACTCGGGGAGACAGTGAAGGACAGGGAAGCCTGGTGTGATGCAGTTCATGGGGTCACAAAGAGTCAGACATGACTTAGTGACTGAACAACAACAAAAATGTACACTCTACCACAGCACAACTCTTAATTTGAACAGATTAGCCAGTGCTCTGTTAGAAACTTGTAAATGACAGAGATAAGATAATATATATATACTTTATACTTATAGGGAAAATATCTTTGGATAAAAGAAAATGAGAACCACAAAATGATAGAGATTGTGCCAGTGTTTAGTTTTGTGACTTTTACTTTCAGTATCAGTGGACCTAAAAGGATTTGACCAACTCATCACTAACAATACTATCCAAGAATGAAGCTGGTTGTTTACCTGAATATATCAGGCACTTATATATATAGGTGAAACTTAATTTTATTCCACAGAATGACCATCAGTCATAAATTCTCTTTTCACTTGAGCCACTCTCTTAGATAGTTTCATGTATTGAATGCAAAAGTATTCACTGAACCTGTGTCACTAAAAACAGATTCCTTCTCTAAAATCCATGATCCTTTGCAAAGCAGCCTGGCTTTTTCTATCTGTCCCTTTCGTTACATCTCTGACATTTTTTCCTCATACTAAAGTACATGCCCGGGGCTTCCCCTGGTGGTCCAGTGGGTGAGGACACCGCCTTGCAGTGCAAGGGGCGCGGGTTTGATCCCTGGCTTGGGAAGATCCCACGTGCCGCAGAGCGGCTGGACTGATGTGTCCAATTGCCGAGCCGGAGCTCTGGAGTGCATGCGCCCAGAGCCGGTGCTCTGCGAAGACAGATGCCACCGCAATGGGAGGCCCACAGGAGCCAAAGAACAAAGATGGATGAAAATAGAGAAATGGAAGACCAATAGAAGTGGCCCGCCCATTCCCCTCCCTCCCCAACCCCGCCCCCACCCAAAAATAAATAAATAAATAAATCTTTAAAAAATAATAATAATAAAATAAAGTACATGCCCCATAATTCTCCCAAACTTTTCATGACAGGAAACATCATGTCTTGTATTTTACACAGTACCTATTTTTCTTTTGCTGAAGGAAGAGCTGAAAATATATTAAACACACAAAAAACAATGAACTGGGTATCAGAAACTGTTGTTTCAAGAGCTCAGTCTGCCCTAAACTGGCTAAGGAACATGAGTTGAGTCCAGCAACTTGAATATCTAGCCTTTTAATTTTAAAAATATAGAATTTAGACCAACTAATTACTGAATTTCCTTTTGACTCTACCATTTTAAGATTCTAATGTTTTTATGTGATTAAATTTGGGGGACTGTAAAAGAGAGTATTTTCTCAAAATGTGTCTGCCAAAACCATGCTTAAGTGTGCCATGTTATCCTAATGTAAAACATATCATTTATATCATGGTGCTTGTCTTGCCTCTGCTCCTATTTCTAAACCATCTCCATTAAAGCATAGCCTAAAATATCCCTGTGCATGCGACTAAGTTGCCTCAGTCATGTCCAACTGTTTGTTACCCTGTGGACCCCAAAGGGCCAAGGTGCCTGAAGCTGGTTGTTTACCTGAATATATCAGGCACTTATATATATAGGTGAAACTTAATTTTATTCCACAGAATGACCATCAGTCATAAATTCTCTTTTCACTTGAGCCACTCTCTTAGATAGTTTCATGTATTGAATGCAAAAGTATTCACTGAACCTGTGTCACTAAAAACAGATTCCTTCTCTAAAATCCATGATCCTTTGCAAAGCAGCCTGGCTTTTTCTATCTGTCCCTTTCGTTACATCTCTGACATTTTTTCCTCATACTAAAGTACATCCCCGGGGGCTTCCCCTGGTGGTCCAGTGGGTGAGGACACCGCCTTGCAGTGCAAGGGGCGCGGGTTTGATCCCTGGCTTGGGAAGATCCCACGTGCCGCAGAGCGGCTGGACTGATGTGTCCAATTGCCGAGCCGGAGCTCTGGAGTGCATGCGCCCAGAGCCGGTGCTCTGCGAAGACAGATGCCACCGCAATGGGAGGCCCACAGGAGCCAAAGAACAAAGATGGATGAAAATAGAGAAATGGAAGACCAATAGAAGTGGCCCGCCCATTCCCCTTCCTCCCCACCCCACCCCACCCAAAAATAAATAAATAAATAAATCTTTAAAAAATAATAATAATAAAATAAAGTACATGCCCCATAATTCTCCCAAACTTTTCATGACAGGAAACATCATGTCTTGTATTTTACACAGTACCTATTTTTCTTTTGCTGAAGGAAGAGCTGAAAATATATTAAACACACAAAAAACAATGAACTGGGTATCAGAAACTGTTGTTTCAAGAGCTCAGTCTGCCCTAAACTGGCTAAGGAACATGAGTTGAGTCCAGCAACTTGAATATCTAGCCTTTTAATTTTAAAAATATAGAATTTAGACCAACTAATTACTGAATTTCCTTTTGACTCTACCATTTTAAGATTCTAATGTTTTTATGTGATTAAATTTGGGGGACTGTAAAAGAGAGTATTTTCTCAAAATGTGTCTGCCAAAACCATGCTTAAGTGTGCCATGTTATCCTAATGTAAAACATATCATTTATATCATGGTGCTTGTCTTGCCTCTGCTCCTATTTCTAAACCATCTCCATTAAAGCATAGCCTAAAATATCCCTGTGCATGCGTACTAAGTTGCCTCAGTCATGTCCAACTGTTTGTTACCCTGTGGACTACAACCCACCAGGCTCCTCTGTCCAAGGGATTCTCTAGCAAGAATACCGAAATGGGGAGCCATTCCCTTCTCCAGGAGATCTTCCCAACCCAAGGATTGAATCTGGGTCTCCCACATTGCAGGCAGATTCTTTACCACTGAATTATCAGGGAAACCCAAAAGATGCTCATTGCTTGGCAACAGTAAAAAACTGGAGCCCATCTGGTGAAGACTCTTAATTTGAAAATCCCACCTAGAGTCATTTCCTTCTGCTTTGAATTCTGCTAACAACCTATTTAATACTTTTAACTCTAGTTTTCTAGATATACAAGTTTTTCTTAAGAAGAAATGATTCTCGTAAAAATACAGGAAGAATTTCATTTAATCCTTTTGAAATATCATTGTCTGTAAAATTCAAAACTCAAAAATGCTATGTTAACTAATCATTTTAAATTAGCAAGCTACTCTCTTGGGGTGAAATTGCCTGTATATCCTGGGAAACAATTTTTATCTATGATTCAGAAACATGTCATGGGCTGGCTTTAAATACTGAATCTAAAAGATAATACAACAGTTCCCTAGTATCCTGTATTGCTGACAGCAAAAGGCTTAGTGGGATTGCTCACATCATCTCACATCTTTTTCTTTTTTTTTTTTTTTAATTTAATTTATTTATCTTTTTGGGAGGTAGGGTGAGGAGGGAGGGAGATGGGCGGGCCACTTCTATTGGTCTTTCATTTCTCCATTTTCATCCATCTTTGTTCTTTGGCTCCTGTGGGCCTCCCATCGCGGTGGCCTCTGTTGTCGCAGAGCGCCGGCTCTGGGCGCACGCGCTCCAGAGCTCCAGCTCGGTAATCAGATACATTGGTCCAGTCGCTCCGCGGCACGTGGGATCTTCCCAGGCCAGGGATCTAACCGGCGCCCCTTGCACTGCAAGGCGGTGTCCTTACCCACTGGACCACCAGGGGAAGCCCTCACATCTTTTTCAATGTGCCATCAGTGTAGCGGGAACCCTCCCTTCCCAAGTGACAGGATGACAGGATATGCTATTTTACAATTGTTTCTGACCCTTTTCAAGAGCATCAACTCTCACATTCGTACATGACTACTGGAAAAACAGTTGTTTTGACTACATCTTCGTACTAAAGGAATATTATTCAAGCATGAAAAAGAAATGAGCTATCAAACCATGAAAAGACATGGGAGAAACTTGATATCTTTGCTTTTTAATACACTGTCTAGGTTTGTGATAGTGTTTCTTCCAAGGAGCAAACATCTTTTAATTCCATGGTTGCAGTTACTGTTGGCAGTGATTCTGGAGCCCAAGAAAATAAACTCTGTCACTGTTTCCACTTTTTCTCCCTCTGTTTTCCATGAAGTGATGGGACCAGATGCCATGATCTTCATTTTTTGAATGCTGAATTTTAAGCAAGTATTTTCACTCTCCTCTTTCACCTTCATTAATAAGCTCTTTAGTTCCTCTTTGCTTTCTGCCATCAGGGTAGTATCATGTGCATATCTGAGGTAGTTGATATTTCTCCCAGCAATCTTGATTCCAACTTGTGCTTCATCCAGACCAGCATTTCACTTGATATACTCTGCATATAAGTTAAGTAAGCAGGGTGATAATATGAAGAATATTAAATGATACCCCAAAAAGGGGAAAAAGCTACTCTCTTGGGGTGAAATTGCCTGTATATCCTGGGAAACAATTTTTATCTATGATTCAGAAACATGTCATGGGCTGGCTTTAAATACTGAATCTAAAAGATAATACAACAGTTCCTAGTATCCTGTATTGCTGACAGCAAAAGGCTTAGTGGGATTGCTCACATCATCTCACATCTTTTCTTTTTTTTTTAAAGATTTATTTATTTATCTTTTTGGGAGGTAGGGTGAGGAGGGAGGGAGATGGGCGGGCCACTTCTATTGGTCTTTCATTTCTCCATTTTCATCCATCTTTGTTCTTTGGCTCCTGTGGGCCTCCCATCGCGGTGGCCTCTGTTGTCGCAGAGCGCCGGCTCTGGGCGCACGCGCTCCAGAGCTCCAGCTCGGTAATCAGATACATTGGTCCAGTCGCTCCGCGGCACGTGGGATCTTCCCAGGCCAGGGATCTAACCGGCGCCCCTTGCACTGCAAGGCGGTGTCCTTACCCACTGGACCACCAGGGGAAGCCCTCACATCTTTTTCAATGTGCCATCAGTGTAGCGGGAACCCTCCCTTCCCAAGTGACAGGATGACAGGATATGCTATTTTACAATTGTTTCTGACCCTTTTCAAGAGCATCAACTCTCACATTCGTACATGACTACGGGAAAAAACAGTTGTTTTGACTACATCTTCGTACTAAAGGAATATTATTCAAGCATGAAAAAGAAATGAGCTATCAAACCATGAAAAGACATGGGAGAAACTTGATATCTTTGCTTTTTAATACACTGTCTAGGTTTGTGATAGTGTTTCTTCCAAGGAGCAAACATCTTTTAATTCCATGGTTGCAGTTACTGTTGGCAGTGATTCTGGAGCCCAAGAAAATAAACTCTGTCACTGTTTCCACTTTTTCTCCCTCTGTTTTCCATGAAGTGATGGGACCAGATGCCATGATCTTCATTTTTTGAATGCTGAATTTTAAGCAAGTATTTTCACTCTCCTCTTTCACCTTCATTAATAAGCTCTTTAGTTCCTCTTTGCTTTCTGCCATCAGGGTAGTATCATGTGCATATCTGAGGTAGTTGATATTTCTCCCAGCAATCTTGATTCCAACTTGTGCTTCATCCAGACCAGCATTTCACTTGATATACTCTGCATATAAGTTAAGTAAGCAGGGTGATAATATGAAGAATATTAAATGATACCCCAAAAAAGGGGGAAAAAAGCTAAAGGAGGCGATGGCTTTGAATACGTATTGCCTGAAATAAAAAGAAGAGCTCTTACCGGATTTGCAAAGAAGTTTGTTCAGTTTTCTTTTTTAAAAGGCCAAAATAGTGTTGAGGAAAAATATGAAACTTTTCTTCTATAATCAAACTCTACAAATATGTCAGCAAACACATGACTCTTTTAAAGTATCCAAAATAAGCTGAGAAAAAATCATTTAGGCAAAATAAATAAGATTACTGAGTTTAATACAGCTATCAGGAAATTGCTTTTTATTACCTAAAACTAAATTCTGGGGCGACACAAACTTAGGCTGAATGAAAATATATCAAATGTTCAATCACATGAAAATGCTATAGCTTCAGAGAATGTTCTCGTTGGCACTTATCTTTCCTGACCAGCATTTAATCACCTCGCATTATTTTTAAAGAAATAACATATTGCAGTGATTAGATTCCTTATAACTAAATCTCAGGGAGCTTCCTCCTGGGCATAGCTGAGGTTCCCATCGCCTTTCTTACCTTATGCAGAGCCTGCCTGTGTGCCCTGCTTAACACTAGTGTTCATCTTGTCCTTCCACCATTTAGTCTCTCTATCCACAACCCCGGTTCTTTTAAATAAGGCTATTATTTTTCAATTTGTTCACCTGACTTATTTGTCTGAAGCAGGTACAACCCTTATACATTTTTGAAGAACCTCGTTAAAGTTTCAAGAGCAAAAAGGAAAAAAAAAAAAAAAAAGAAGTGGTAAGTAAAAATAGGAGTTGTAACAAATGGTTACAAAGTCCTGGTATTAATGGTCCCTGGCCTCTATGTAAATTGGAATGGAATAAGGTGGGTTCATTTGAGACTGCTTTTACCATCTTCCAATTATTGCATTCCTTTCTATATCAGACGTTAACCCAAGTCCAGACACATCCACACAGGCTTTAAGGTGCTTCGGGGTACTGAATAGAGCTAAGGAGCCCCAGGCTCTTCCTCCTAGTCTTCAGTTTGCATTTCAGGCTAAGGAAACCTCCTCTGACCTGGGCTAGGCTGCATGTCTGTTACGCTAGCATTTTGATACTCTTAGCTCCAGCCTTAAAGTCTAAGTCCTCAGGAAAGAAAGGCAGTTCTCTATCCACCAGCTAAGATTCCTGGCTTTTTAAAAAATTATTATTATTAAGAATTTACTTTTTCCATGTAGCTTCCCTGGTGGCTCAGTGGTGGAAAAAAAAAAAAAATCTGCTTGACAGTACAAGTGGCACAGGTTCAACCCTTGGTCTGGGAAGATCCCACATGTCATGGAGCAACTGTGCCCATGCACCGCAACTATTGAGCCTGTGCTCTTGAGTCCTGGAGCCACAACTACTGAGCCCTCATACTGGAACTATGGAAGACCATGTGCCCTAGAGCCCTTGCTCTGCAACAAGAGCAGCCATGGCAATGAGAAGCCGGCACATCATAACTGGAGAGCAGCCCCCATTCTCTGCAGCCAGAGAAAAGCCCACATAGCCACAAAGAGCCAACGCAACCAAAAGCTAAATAAATAATTATTTTAAATTAACTTTTTAAAGAAGTTTTAGGTTTAAAGCAAAACTGAGGGGAAGATATAGATTTCCCATATATGCCCTGCCTCCACACATGCATAACCTCCCCCATTGTCAACATCCCCCATCAGAGTGCTGCATTTGTTGTAATTGATGAACATAACATAGTTTATATTGTGGTTCATTGTTAGTATTATACATACTGTAGGTCTGGATAAATGTTCAATGACATGTCTATTCTTATGAGGTCATACAGAATATTCTTTCCAAGCCTTAAAATTCCTTTTTGCTTTGCTTATTCATCCCTCCCTTTTCTGCAACCTCCGGCAACCACCGGTCTTTTTTGCTGTCTCTAAAATTTTACCTTTTCAGAAGTTTATGTAACTGGAAGCATTCAATTTTCAGATAAGCTTCTTTCATTTAGTACATTAATGCATTTAAGTTTCTTCCATGTCTTTCATGGTTTGATAGTTCATTTCTTTTCAGTGTTTGAATAATATTCCTTTAGTATGTATGTATCACTCTTTATCCATTTACCTACTGAAAGACAGTTTGGTTGCTTTCAGGTTTTGACAAATAAAGCTGTAATAAACACCTGTGTTCACAATTTTGAGTGAACCTAAGTTTTCAGCTCCTTTTGATAAATATCATGGATTGTGATTGGCAGAATATATGATCAGAATACGTTTAGTCTTGTAAGAAACAGCTGACTGCTTTCCAAAGTGGTCGTATCATTTTGTATTACCATCAGCAAAGAAAAAGAACTCCTGTTACTCAACATTTTTGCCTGCATTTAGTGTTGACAGGGTCCAAATTTTGACTATTCTGATAGGTGTGTGGTAGCATTTCATTGTTTTAACATACACTTCCCTGATGGCATATGATGTGGAACATCTTTTCATATCTCTTTTGTCACATGTATATCTTCTTTAGCAAGGTGTCTACTGCCTTTGGCACATTTGTGCCTTATTTTTTCATATTTTTTATTGTTGAATTTTAAGGTCTCTTTCTATGTTTTGGATAATAGTTCTTTACATCAAATTGTGTTTTACAGACATTTTCTCCTAACCTACGGTTTGTCTTATTCTCTTGACACCATCTTTTGTAGAGCAGAAGTTTTTAATTGTAATAAAGCCCAGCTTATCATAGATTTCCCATATATGCCCTGCCTCCACACATGCATAACCTCCCCCATTGTCAACATCCCCCATCAGAGTGCTGCATTTGTTGTAATTGATGAACATAACATAGTTTATATTGTGGTTCATTGTTAGTATTATACATACTGTAGGTCTGGATAAATGTTCAATGACATGTCTATTCTTATGAGGTCATACAGAATATTCTTTCCAAGCCTTAAAATTCCTTTTTGCTTTGCTTATTCATCCCTCCCTTTTCTGCAACCTCCGGCAACCACCGGTCTTTTTTGCTGTCTCTAAAATTTTACCTTTTCAGAAGTTTATGTAACTGGAAGCATTCAATTTTCAGATAAGCTTCTTTCATTTAGTACATTAATGCATTTAAGTTTCTTCCATGTCTTTCATGGTTTGATAGTTCATTTCTTTTCAGTGTTTGAATAATATTCCTTTAGTATGTATGTATCACTCTTTATCCATTTACCTACTGAAAGACAGTTTGGTTGCTTTCAGGTTTTGACAAATAAAGCTGTAATAAACACCTGTGTTCACAATTTTGAGTGAACCTAAGTTTTCAGCTCCTTTTGATAAATATCATGGATTGTGATTGGCAGAATATATGATCAGAATACGTTTAGTCTTGTAAGAAACAGCTGACTGCTTTCCAAAGTGGTCGTATCATTTTGTATTACCATCAGCAAAGAAAAAGAACTCCTGTTACTCAACATTTTTGCCTGCATTTAGTGTTGACAGGGTCCAAATTTTGACTATTCTGATAGGTGTGTGGTAGCATTTCATTGTTTTAACATACACTTCCCTGATGGCATATGATGTGGAACATCTTTTCATATCTCTTTTGTCACATGTATATCTTCTTTAGCAAGGTGTCTACTGCCTTTGGCACATTTGTGCCTTATTTTTTCATATTTTTTATTGTTGAATTTTAAGGTCTCTTTCTATGTTTTGGATAATAGTTCTTTACATCAAATTGTGTTTTACAGACATTTTCTCCTAACCTACGGTTTGTCTTATTCTCTTGACACCATCTTTTGTAGAGCAGAAGTTTTTAATTGTAATAAAGCCCAGCTTATCATTGATTTCTTTCATAAACTATGTCTTTGGTTTTTTGTCTAAAAAATCATCAACATGCCCAAAGTCATTTAGATTTTCCCCTGTTATATTCTAGAAGTTTCATGGCTTTGAATTTTACATTTTAAATTGTGATCCTCTTTTGTTTTAATTAAACTTTTTATTTTGTATTGGAGCATAGCTGATTAACGATGTTGTGCTAGGTTCAGGTGGACAGCAAACGGACTCAGCCATATGTA
The DNA here is from genome assembly GCA_022376925.1 of Tragulus kanchil. NCBI lineage: Eukaryota > Metazoa > Chordata > Mammalia > Artiodactyla > Tragulidae > Tragulus > Tragulus kanchil. Next base: position 53,226,518 of record JAIOJX010000004.1, read on the forward strand.
TATATGTGTCCATTCTATCCCCAATTCCCCTCCCATTCATTGAACATATTTCCCCGTGCTACACAGTAGGTCCTTGTTGGTTATCCATCTTAAATATAGCAGTGTGTACTTGTTGACTTACTTATTCTGAAAGTTGTGAGATCTGTGTCTGGAGTCATTTTTGTTATGTGTAGATTCCAGTTGTTCCAGCACCAGCACCATTCATTGAAATGATTATCTTTGCTCCATGGTACTGCCTTAACTCCTGTGCCAAATGCCTGTTGACTATATGTATATGGATCTCTATCTGTACTCTCTAGTCTGTTCCATTGATCTATCTGTCTATTCTTTTGACAGTAGCTGATTACTACAGTTTGTCTTAGTAAGTCTTGAAGTCAAGTACTGTCAGTCCTCCAGCTTTGTTCTTCTCCTTTGATACAGTATTGGCTATTCTGGATCTTCTACATCTCTACATAAACTGTAGAATCAGCTTGTCAGTATTCACAAAATAACCGTCTGGGATTTTTATTGCAATTGTACTGAATCAATAGATCAAACTGGAAAAAACTGACATTTTGACAGTACTGAGTCTTCCTGTCTATTAATATAGATTCTCTGTTTTTTTCTTTAAATTCATTCATCAGAGTTGTGTAGTTTTCTTCATATAAAACTTGTACAGATTTTGCTAGATTTGTACAAAAGTATTTAATTTTGTGGGAAACTAGTATAAATTTTCTTATATTTTTATTTCAAATTTACTTTTATTGCTTCCTGCCTGTTTTGAAGTAATCTTTCTTGCACTGGATCCTGAATTCTAAAATTCTACTTTCCTTATCTGAACACTTTGTAAGAAATTTAGATCCCATTATCATTGATTTCTTTCATAAACTATGTCTTTGGTTTTTTGTCTAAAAAATCATCAACATGCCCAAAGTCATTTAGATTTTCCCCTGTTATATTCTAGAAGTTTCATGGCTTTGAATTTTACATTTTAAATTGTGATCCTCTTTTGTTTTAATTAAACTTTTTATTTTGTATTGGAGCATAGCTGATTAACGATGTTGTGCTAGGTTCAGGTGGACAGCAAACGGACTCAGCCATATGTATATATGTGTCCATTCTATCCCCAATTCCCCTCCCATTCATTGAACATATTTCCCCGTGCTACACAGTAGGTCCTTGTTGGTTATCCATCTTAAATATAGCAGTGTGTACTTGTTGACTTACTTATTCTGAAAGTTGTGAGATCTGTGTCTGGAGTCATTTTTGTTATGTGTAGATTCCAGTTGTTCCAGCACCAGCACCATTCATTGAAATGATTATCTTTGCTCCATGGTACTGCCTTAACTCCTGTGCCAAATGCCTGTTGACTATATGTATATGGATCTCTATCTGTACTCTCTAGTCTGTTCCATTGATCTATCTGTCTATTCTTTTGACAGTAGCTGATTACTACAGTTTGTCTTAGTAAGTCTTGAAGTCAAGTACTGTCAGTCCTCCAGCTTTGTTCTTCTCCTTTGATACAGTATTGGCTATTCTGGATCTTCTACATCTCTACATAAACTGTAGAATCAGCTTGTCAGTATTCACAAAATAACCGTCTGGGATTTTTATTGCAATTGTACTGAATCAATAGATCAAACTGGAAAAAACTGACATTTTGACAGTACTGAGTCTTCCTGTCTATTAATATAGATTCTCTGTTTTTTTCTTTAAATTCATTCATCAGAGTTGTGTAGTTTTCTTCATATAAAACTTGTACAGATTTTGCTAGATTTATACAAAAAGTATTTAATTTTGTGGGAAACTAGTATAAATTTTCTTATATTTTTATTTCAAATTCTACTTGTTCATTGCTGGTCCTGCCTTGATTTTGAAGTCATCTCTTTTGTCCTCTCCAGGCAACAATGGATTCCTGAAAATTCTAGCTTCTCCATTATACTCTATCCTTAAGTATCTATTCAGTTTAGTCACTTCACTAGCCAGTTATTAAGGTAGTGCTGTGCCCAGTCATTGAGTCATTCTGACTCTTTGCAACTCTGTGGACTGTAGCCTACTGAGCTCCCCTGTCCATGGAATTTTCCAGGCAAGAATACTGGAGTGTGTTGCAATTTTCCACTCCAGGGGATCTTCCCGACCCAACGATAGAAATCACGTCTCTTGCATCTGTCTCCTACGCTGGTAAATTATTGAAATTTGTTCGTGTACCAAGCACTCTACTAGGCTTGGCGTACACTAAAGTGAACAAATTTGTCGGAAGAAAAGCCATGAAAAACCTAGAAAGCTTATTAACAAGTAGAGACATCGCTATGCCAAGGTCTGTATAGTCAAAACTATGTTTTTCCAGTAGTCACGTGCAGATGTGAGACCTAGACCACAAAGAAGGCTAAGCACTGAAGAATAAGTGCATTTGAATTACTGTGTTGGAGAAGATTCTCGAGTCTCTTGGACAGCAAGGAGATCAAACCAGTCAATCCTAAAGGAAATCAACTCTGAATATTCATTGGAAGGATTGAGGCTGAAACTGAAGCTCCAATACATTGGCTACCTGATGTGAAAAGCCAAGTCTTTGGAAAAGGCCCTGATGATGGGAAAGATTGAAGGTGAAAGAAGGTGGCTGTGGCAGAGAATGAAATGGTTGGATGGCATCACTGACTCAAGGGACATGAATCTGAGCAAACCCAAGGGGATAGCGAAGGACAAAGAAGCCTAGTGTGGCTCAGTCCATGGCTTCACAAAGAGCTGGACATGACTTAGCAACTGAACAACAAATAGTCAATAAAAAATATAATGCCTGTGCTAATGGAGCCTAATAGGAAAGACATATTAAATGATAAATGATATTACAAATCACATACAATGAAAGACCAAGAAAAAAAATAAACTGGGGAGAATAATTCTTTTTACAAATTTTTTCAAAACTTTTTTTTGTTCATTGCTGGTCCTGCCTTGATTTTGAAGTCATCTCTTTTGTCCTCTCCAGGCAACAATGGATTCCTGAAAATTCTAGCTTCTCCATTATACTCTATCCTTAAGTATCTATTCAGTTTAGTCACTTCACTAGCCAGTTATTAAGGTAGTGCTGTGCCCAGTCATTGAGTCATTCTGACTCTTTGCAACTCTGTGGACTGTAGCCTACTGAGCTCCCCTGTCCATGGAATTTTCCAGGCAAGAATACTGGAGTGTGTTGCAATTTTCCACTCCAGGGGATCTTCCCGACCCAACGATAGAAATCACGTCTCTTGCATCTGTCTCCTACGCTGGTAAATTATTGAAATTTGTTCGTGTACCAAGCACTCTACTAGGCTTGGCGTACACTAAAGTGAACAAATTTGTCGGAAGAAAAGCCATGAAAAACCTAGAAAGCTTATTAACAAGTAGAGACATCGCTATGCCAAGGTCTGTATAGTCAAAACTATGTTTTTCCAGTAGTCACGTGCAGATGTGAGACCTAGACCACAAAGAAGGCTAAGCACTGAAGAATAAGTGCATTTGAATTACTGTGTTGGAGAAGATTCTCGAGTCTCTTGGACAGCAAGGAGATCAAACCAGTCAATCCTAAAGGAAATCAACTCTGAATATTCATTGGAAGGATTGAGGCTGAAACTGAAGCTCCAATACATTGGCTACCTGATGTGAAAAGCCAAGTCTTTGGAAAAGGCCCTGATGATGGGAAAGATTGAAGGTGAAAGAAGGTGGCTGTGGCAGAGAATGAAATGGTTGGATGGCATCACTGACTCAAGGGACATGAATCTGAGCAAACCCAAGGGGATAGCGAAGGACAAAGAAGCCTAGTGTGGCTCAGTCCATGGCTTCACAAAGAGCTGGACATGACTTAGCAACTGAACAACAAATAGTCAATAAAAAATATAATGCCTGTGCTAATGGAGCCTAATAGGAAAGACATATTAAATGATAAATGATATTACAAATCACATACAATGAAAGACAAAAAAAAAAAAATCCTGGGAGGGAGAATAACAGGAATCTACTTTAAACTGGTTGTCTAAGAAAAACTTACCTTGAAAAGTAGGGTGTTAATTGAGACATTAAAGATAAGAAAAAACATTTCTAGACATGTGTGTCAGGAGCAGAGTGAACATCTGAGGCATTTCTAAAGCACATGATGGTGACTTCATACAGTTGACTATCTCAGGCATTCACTCTGCCCCTGACACACTTTCCATTCATTTCTAGAGTTTTAACTTTAAAAGATTTTTAGTTTTAATTTCTTTTGAAGAAGGTTGTTTTTACTGCTAGATATTAATACTTATAATAGGAGATTTTAGAACGCAGCAACCATGTCTCATAGACAATAGTCTAAGCATTCAGTTTTGAATATATGCTATAGAGTAATTTCTGTCCAGCATATGAAAACTGAGTTATAATAAACGTTTTGAATGTCACAGAATACAGTTTCAGAGTGACAGAAAGTGTAAGAAAGAAAAAGGGTAGAAAAAAATGGTTAATGTAATTAAAATTGTTCATTCAATTTGGAATTGGATAATAAAATGTTTAATTGATAAACACAAAAGGGTATTTTTCTACTTATTCCTGGTTTGTGAAAATTCCAAACAATATGTCAAATATAAAATAGAGACAATCTTATACTAGAAATATAGTATAAGTTAATATAGTTAGTGGAGGTATTCTTTAAAAACTTATTCTAAAGAAAGTACAGATGAGTTCATATTGAAATACATTGGCTACCTGATGTGAAAAGCCAAGTCTTTGGAAAAGGCCCTGATGATGGGAAAGATTGAAGGTGAAAGAAGGTGGCTGTGGCAGAGAATGAAATGGTTGGATGGCATCACTGACTCAAGGGACATGAATCTGAGCAAACCCAAGGGGATAGCGAAGGACAAAGAAGCCTAGTGTGGCTCAGTCCATGGCTTCACAAAGAGCTGGACATGACTTAGCAACTGAACAACAAATAGTCAATAAAAAATATAATGCCTGTGCTAATGGAGCCTAATAGGAAAGACATATTAAATGATAAATGATATTACAAATCACATACAATGAAAGACAAAAAAAAAAAAATCCTGGGAGGGAGAATAACAGGAATCTACTTTAAACTGGTTGTCTAAGAAAAACTTACCTTGAAAAGTAGGGTGTTAATTGAGACATTAAAGATAAGAAAAAACATTTCTAGACATGTGTGTCAGGAGCAGAGTGAACATCTGAGGCATTTCTAAAGCACATGATGGTGACTTCATACAGTTGACTATCTCAGGCATTCACTCTGCCCCTGACACACTTTCCATTCATTTCTAGAGTTTTAACTTTAAAAGATTTTTAGTTTTAATTTCTTTTGAAGAAGGTTGTTTTTACTGCTAGATATTAATACTTATAATAGGAGATTTTAGAACGCAGCAACCATGTCTCATAGACAATAGTCTAAGCATTCAGTTTTGAATATATGCTATAGAGTAATTTCTGTCCAGCATATGAAAACTGAGTTATAATAAACGTTTTGAATGTCACAGAATACAGTTTCAGAGTGACAGAAAGTGTAAGAAAGAAAAAGGGTAGAAAAAAATGGTTAATGTAATTAAAATTGTTCATTCAATTTGGAATTGGATAATAAAATGTTTAATTGATAAACACAAAAGGGTATTTTTCTACTTATTCCTGGTTTGTGAAAATTCCAAACAATATGTCAAATATAAAATAGAGACAATCTTATACTAGAAATATAGTATAAGTTAATATAGTTAGTGGAGGTATTCTTAAAAACTTATTCTAGAAGTACAGATGAGTTTCATATCTGGAAATACTGGCAACTTAGTTAAAAATCCTGTTAATAACAGTGTCAGTGGTGCTAGCATGTTTTTAATTAAGAATGACACTTCTCAACATAAAGCATAAATTTTTGCATTTTGTGTTTAAAAGTATTAGTGATTCTCTTTCCTCATGCCTAGACTATACACAGATGCTATCATAACAGAGTTAAACTCTAAGGAGATTATTAATTAATTAGCTTTTCCAGCTTATTTGTAAATACCAATTTTGTTTTCAAAATAAAGCCCAATTCAGTATGTTTACTATGTCTCTGAAACTGAGGAAATATGATTTATAAAAGAGCTACCATTGTATACATGTCTAATTTTACAAGAATGTACCATTCTTAAAATATCTGCTTCCTACAAAAATGAACTCAGAATAGGTCTTTTCTAGATTTAGAAGGTTTTCTAAAAGGCTCTGTATCATCAAGGCTGTAAAGATCTCTTAAGTTAGTTAATAATGTATGAGTAATACGTGAGCAGTGGAGTGACAGGGATAGCACTCATTGGCAGAGAGAGACTATTCCTGTAACATTGTAATCAGGAAATTTTCTAGACAAACCAGCCTAGATAAACACTTCTTAGGTGCGTTTAAGATGTATAGATGACTGTAAGTTTTTCTTCAGTGGTTTTTTTTTTTTTTGGCCCCGGAAGCCCCAGGTTTTTGGTTGTTGTTGTTTGTTTGTTTAATTTGGCTGTGCTGAATCTTTCTTAGTTGTGTCATGTGAGATCTAGTTCCCTGATCAGGAATAAAACAAACCCAGTCCCCCTGCACTGGAAGTGTAGAGTCTTAACCACTGGACCACCAGAGAAATCCTAGGAGTCCCAGTCTTGAAACTGAAAACCTTGCCCCAGAGTTGAGAAACCCCTGCACTGAGCAAGTGTAGGGGTCTTATCTTCCTCTGAGTTCTGTCCACTTAAATGGTTAATGTAATTAAAATTGTTCATTCAATTTGGAATTGGATAATAAAATGTTTAATTGATAAACACAAAAGGGTATTTTTCTACTTATTCCTGGTTTGTGAAAATTCCAAACAATATGTCAAATATAAAATAGAGACAATCTTATACTAGAAATATAGTATAAGTTAATATAGTTAGTGGAGGTATTCTTAAAAACTTATTCTAGAAGTACAGATGAGTTTCATATCTGGAAATACTGGCAACTTAGTTAAAAATCCTGTTAATAACAGTGTCAGTGGTGCTAGCATGTTTTTAATTAAGAATGACACTTCTCAACATAAAGCATAAATTTTTGCATTTTGTGTTTAAAAGTATTAGTGATTCTCTTTCCTCATGCCTAGACTATACACAGATGCTATCATAACAGAGTTAAACTCTAAGGAGATTATTAATTAATTAGCTTTTCCAGCTTATTTGTAAATACCAATTTTGTTTTCAAAATAAAGCCCAATTCAGTATGTTTACTATGTCTCTGAAACTGAGGAAATATGATTTATAAAAGAGCTACCATTGTATACATGTTTAATTTTAAAAGAATGTACCATTCTTAAAATATCTGCTTCCTACAAAAATGAACTCAGAATAGGTCTTTTCTAGATTTAGAAGGTTTTCTAAAAGGCTCTGTATCATCAAGGCTGTAAAGATCTCTTAAGTTAGTTAATAATGTATGAGTAATACGTGAGCAGTGGAGTGACAGGGATAGCACTCATTGGCAGAGAGAGACTATTCCTGTAACATTGTAATCAGGAAATTTTCTAGACAAACCAGCCTAGATAAACACTTCTTAGGTGCGTTTAAGATGTATAGATGACTGTAAGTTTTTCTTCAGTGGTTTTTTTTTTTTTTGGCCCCGGAAGCCCCAGGTTTTTGGTTGTTGTTGTTTGTTTGTTTAATTTGGCTGTGCTGAATCTTTCTTAGTTGTGTCATGTGAGATCTAGTTCCCTGATCAGGAATAAAACAAACCCAGTCCCCCTGCACTGGAAGTGTAGAGTCTTAACCACTGGACCACCAGAGAAATCCTAGGAGTCCCAGTCTTGAAACTGAAAACCTTGCCCCAGAGTTGAGAAACCCCTTGACTGTCTCACATGCCATTGCTAAATGTGAATTACAGTGGAGGTGATTCCTATCTCTGTGTATCTTCCTCTGAGTTCTGTCTCCATCTTGGGCTGCTTTCTCTTCTGGTTTTCATTTGTTTTTAATTTTTCTGGTTTTGGGGGATATTTTTTTCCCACACACAGCATGTCATTTTTTAAAAATTCTCTTGATCCCAAAGGTTGAGACTGAAAATGAAAATATGGGACTTTGACAATTCACTAGGAGCTCTGATTTTATAAACAAAATTTTTCATATGGAACAGGGAAGAAGTGAACAAGATACAAATTGCACCCCATTTTCCTAACCAAAAACCATGAGCCTTTTTTGGCTCCCCACACACTCCTTGAGGCAACAGACTCTGCATGCTTAAGAGGTTTAGACCTCCCGGATTTCAGAGGGAAGACCCAGGGGAACAACATGCTGAAGCTGATGCAGCACATGTGGTGGCCTCATGGCTTTTAGTCACTAGATGTATGAGGCACCAAATAACAACTCACACACTAAAAGCATGTTCTTCATCAAATGAACTTTGTGAAAAGATGAATAGGATCGATTAACGAAGACTCTGGTATAGAATCTTTTAAATCAATGAATTGTGAAGAGTGGGTAGTCAAATGTAACATTTTTGAACCCTAGAATCTGGTAGCAGTTTTATAAACCAGACTTGCTCCTCTGTAATGCAGTCATCTCTGACCACAGCACTTCTGAGCCTCTCACTTCCCTCCATGCCAACCTTATTTACCAACTATATCATCCTCATGAAAATACTGAGTCATGGTTCTCGCATTTAATAGCCTGACACATAATTTGTTAAGTTAGAAATAATTACAACTCTAAAGCAGGGTTTTAGAATTTACACGATTTTAGGTAGATTATAACAAGTTCATAAAATTTGCGACTGCCTATTCTGAGGTTAATTGAGCAAAAAGGGACGCCTCCAAGCAATGATAACTTAATTCTAGACCTGTAACATGTGATATCATTACAATTTAAAAGACTTCCAATGTTATAAATTTCAAGGACGTATAATAATAATTAGTTAATGTCATCAATTAGATTGCCATTATTTTTCTTTCTTAAAGGGAAAAGCTAAATATTTGTGAAATATCCAGGACAGCATTCTATGTAAGGTTGATTTTAACCAGATTTTTATACATTAATCCTGGCTCTATCATTTACTGGCTAAGTAACCTTAGTTATTAAATGCCTGGATTCTTCAGATTCCTCACCTTTAAAATGGGAATAATAAGAAGTGTTTACATCACAAAGTTTCTAGGGTGTTGAATGAGTTAATCTGTGTAAAGAACTTAGAATACTGGGTTCATACCATACACTTAACAAATGTTAAGTCAACATCAATACTTGGAAACATACAATACTATGCATTTCCACTTTTGAAGTGACAAAATAGTGTTAGAAGCTGGTCAATCAATGGCTCTGTAATTGTGTGACTGTTATCAGTAAAAATAAATTAAAGATGGGAATCAGGAAATTTAGAGTTTAAAAAGTATTTCATATAAATTTCTAATCTATAGAAATAGTTTAAATATATAGCATGAAATTGAACAAGTGGGTGGCATGTTATTGTTGAGGAAGGCATTATTTGGTAAATATCTAAACTAAATTGCCTGCGGGTAAGACATTTTGACTTCCATATCTTCTCATTCAGAGGAAAGCTGCTGAGTATTCTGTCCAATGCATCTCACTTTTCAAATAACAAGCAGGAGCTGGATGTATCTCACCTTGCTTTGTCCTAGCTTCTCCCCTTCCACAGCAATGACTGCTTCAGCAACAAATCTTTCACATTTTGGACTTAAGAACTTTTTGTACTCCTGAAAATTATTAGTGACTCCAAAGAGCTTTTGTTGCTATGGATTAAACCTACCAATATTTACTATAATATAAATTAAAATCAAGAAATTTAAAGTATATATTTATTCATTTATTTTAAAACAACCATAATAAGTCCATTAAACTGAAAGTGAAAGTGTTAGTTGTTCAGTCATGTCCGACTCTTGCTAACCCCGTGAACTGTAGTCCATCAGGCTCCTCTGTCCATGGATTCTCTAGGCAAGAATACTGGAGTGGGTAGCTATTCCCTTCTCCAGGGGCTCTTCCACAAACCAGGGATCGAACCTGGGTCTCTTACATTGCAGACAGATTCTTTTCTGTCTAAGCCACCAGGAAAGCATAGTATTTACTGTTATAAATGTTGTGAGGTGTGCTCAGTGAAGCACCCAACTCCGCTTGTGGTAGATGGAAAAGAGGTTTATTAGGCTGGCGTCAGTGACCACCCACAAGGAACAGGGTTTCCTGAGAGGGCCCCAACTTCAGGCGAAGGGCGATTTTTAAGGGCTGGTAGAGTCAATGGTGCGACACCCTCCCCTTGGATTGGAATTAGTGCGCACCTGCACATTCCATTGTCTCAAGCAAAGATTAGTCCGACTGGAAAGGCCAGTCTTATGACCAGGAAACAGTGATCAAGAAAAACATACAATCACCATAACAACCTCGGGGTACCATGATATCCCAGGGGCTTTCTATAACAGTTACGCATTCCTGCTCAACATGATAGTCTAGGGGCTTTTTCGTGAGTCACAGACAGTGTCAGTATAGGTTACAATCAATAAAGACTAACAGAAAATAGTCAATGCTATCAGAAAGCAATTTAGTCTATCAGGAGAGTCACTAACAGGTATCCCAGGAAACAAGGGATGAATCATTAAGTAGATCTAGTAGATCATTTTGCATTCCCTTTTACAATAAATAGCATATTTTATGAAAAAGTCATATTTTTAAAACCAAAAAATATTTAGCAAAGAAAGTGTTATATTTTTTCAATCTTGTAAATGTGTAGCTAATAGGCATTTAGCTAGATTCTGATATCTGCTTAATATTTACTCTGTTACAACATCACTAGTTATATAGCCTCAAGGAAGCCCAGTTACATAGCCTCAGTAAAACGCCACAGTAACTTGAAAAAAGGCAAATATTTCAGTATTACTATAAAAATTATTTTGAACTCTCAGATCTCCTCTAAGGTTTCCTGAACTCTTAAAATGGAAGTTGAAAGTTCATTTATTCTCTACCAGGTATTTAGTAAGCAGTGCTGTATACTGTGGAGTTTACAGGAAAAATGATATACACAAAACCTCTCAATGTGTATATTCTTGCTAAGGAGGCTCAAAATATACATGTTCAAAGAAAATAACATTTAAAGAAATTTCCTTTTCTTCTTTCGTGTCCTATAGTTTGTTAATAAATGTATATACAATATTATCTTAAATGATATTGTCAATATATGCCATAAAATTAGGGGTAAACCCATAATAATTCAAAGTAGAAAAATATCAGGACATAGGGGAGTTCAGGAATGGAGAAAGAACCTGATTTGGGCCTAGAATAATCAGTAAGAAATGAAAGGAATTAAATCTTGATAAAGAGACTTCAAACATCATGGCATAACATGATGCATTCAGGGTACTCTCAAGAAAAGGTTACAAAGAAAATATAGACAGGGGCAGAATGAGAGATGAATCTGAGACTTAGCTGTGGAAAGATCTGAATTTTATGATGAAGATATAGAGGTTCCCTTATGTAAATAATGGGAGTCACAAATGCTTCCGAGCAGTGGCATAATAAGAAAAATGTATGTACAGATGAGCAAGAAAGAGAATTGGAAAGTGAAAGAACAAGTTGGGAGGAATCGGAGCACGTGAAGAACCAAAATTAGATTAAAGAAAGCAATTTAGTCTATCAGGAGAGTCACTAACAGGTATCCCAGGAAACAAGGGATGAATCATTAAGTAGATCTAGTAGATCATTTTGCATTCCCTTTTACAATAAATAGCATATTTTATGAAAAAGTCATATTTTTAAAACCAAAAAATATTTAGCAAAGAAAGTGTTATATTTTTTCAATCTTGTAAATGTGTAGCTAATAGGCATTTAGCTAGATTCTGATATCTGCTTAATATTTACTCTGTTACAACATCACTAGTTATATAGCCTCAAGGAAGCCCAGTTACATAGCCTCAGTAAAACGCCACAGTAACTTGAAAAAAGGCAAATATTTCAGTATTACTATAAAAATTATTTTGAACTCTCAGATCTCCTCTAAGGTTTCCTGAACTCTTAAAATGGAAGTTGAAAGTTCATTTATTCTCTACCAGGTATTTAGTAAGCAGTGCTGTATACTGTGGAGTTTACAGGAAAAATGATATACACAAAACCTCTCAATGTGTATATTCTTGCTAAGGAGGCTCAAAATATACATGTTCAAAGAAAATAACATTTAAAGAAATTTCCTTTTCTTCTTTCGTGTCCTATAGTTTGTTAATAAATGTATATACAATATTATCTTAAATGATATTGTCAATATATGCCATAAAATTAGGGGTAAACCCATAATAATTCAAAGTAGAAAAATATCAGGACATAGGGGAGTTCAGGAATGGAGAAAGAACCTGATTTGGGCCTAGAATAATCAGTAAGAAATGAAAGGAATTAAATCTTGATAAAGAGACTTCAAACATCATGGCATAACATGATGCATTCAGGGTACTCTCAAGAAAAGGTTACAAAGAAAATATAGACAGGGGCAGAATGAGAGATGAATCTGAGACTTAGCTGTGGAAAGATCTGAATTTTATGATGAAGATATAGAGGTTCCCTTATGTAAATAATGGGAGTCACAAATGCTTCCGAGCAGTGGCATAATAAGAAAAATGTATGTACAGATGAGCAAGAAAGAGAATTGGAAAGTGAAAGAACAAGTTGGGAGGGAATGAAGTCATGTAGGCACTGCACAGCGACTGAAGAACATTTCAAGGAATTTTAGATTAAACAGGATAGAGCTAGATGATATATTTCACTATCAACTCTCCACTCCACCAGTATTCCTAAAAAAAAACACACTCTCTATACAACTCTGAGAGACACTGGAGAGTAGGTATCACAGATACCCACATAAATTCTGAATGCCAACAGTTTGAAGAATCCATGTATGGCCCCATAACTTAGTCCTCAGAGTTTCATCATCGATCTAAAAATGCCATGACAAGTTATGGCTTTAGTCTTTGCCGTGAAACTTGCCTGTCTTAGAGGGACCAACCATTCTTTGGGGATTTGCAATAAGATTGGCTGTAGTTGGCACTATCTGCTAGTTTCTGGGACATGCTCTCATTAAGGAAAATCTGTCTGACCATTGTGGTTTCCATGGCAGGCAAAATGTTTTGAATCCAAGGAACAAGTGGGAAATGGAAAGTTAATGCTAACAGTCATCACTTGTTCTATGTTCTCTGATCTTTCAATAATGAAATTATTAGCTATCATTTATTGAGTGCTTCCTGTGGGTCAGCCGTTTCCCTAGGCAAAGGGAACCAGAACTACCTTCTTTTTTCAAATGCTTTTACAGACATACTACCTATTGACTTTTTTAAATACCCCATCAGCTGTAACTCAACACATGCCAGTCATAACTGCAAGAGAACCTAGTATGGGTGAATCTTCCAGTCTTTGAGCCTCACAAGTAGAGGAAATAAGGAAAAGGTGGCCATGAAGGACTTTGCTGCCAGCAATCACAGAGTCTCTCAAAGGACAAGGCTGAATTCATTTCCGTGGTACTTGTTAATGGCCTAGAAAAAAAAAAAGATCTGGAAAAGGTTACAAAGAAAATATAGACAGGGGCAGAATGAGAGATGAATCTGAGACTTAGCTGTGGAAAGATCTGAATTTTATGATGAAGATATAGAGGTTCCCTTATGTAAATAATGGGAGTCACAAATGCTTCCGAGCAGTGGCATAATAAGAAAAATGTATGTACAGATGAGCAAGAAAGAGAATTGGAAAGTGAAAGAACAAGTTGGGAGGGAATGAAGTCATGTAGGCACTGCACAGCGACTGAAGAACATTTCAAGGAATTTTAGATTAAACAGGATAGAGCTAGATGATATATTTCACTATCAACTCTCCACTCCACCAGTATTCCTAAAAAAAAACACACTCTCTATACAACTCTGAGAGACACTGGAGAGTAGGTATCACAGATACCCACATAAATTCTGAATGCCAACAGTTTGAAGAATCCATGTATGGCCCCATAACTTAGTCCTCAGAGTTTCATCATCGATCTAAAAATGCCATGACAAGTTATGGCTTTAGTCTTTGCCGTGAAACTTGCCTGTCTTAGAGGGACCAACCATTCTTTGGGGATTTGCAATAAGATTGGCTGTAGTTGGCACTATCTGCTAGTTTCTGGGACATGCTCTCATTAAGGAAAATCTGTCTGACCATTGTGGTTTCCATGGCAGGCAAAATGTTTTGAATCCAAGGAACAAGTGGGAAATGGAAAGTTAATGCTAACAGTCATCACTTGTTCTATGTTCTCTGATCTTTCAATAATGAAATTATTAGCTATCATTTATTGAGTGCTTCCTGTGGGTCAGCCGTTTCCCTAGGCAAAGGGAACCAGAACTACCTTCTTTTTTCAAATGCTTTTACAGACATACTACCTATTGACTTTTTTAAATACCCCATCAGCTGTAACTCAACACATGCCAGTCATAACTGCAAGAGAACCTAGTATGGGTGAATCTTCCAGTCTTTGAGCCTCACAAGTAGAGGAAATAAGGAAAAAGGTGGCCATGAAGGACTTTGCTGCCAGCAATCACAGAGTCTCTCAAAGGACAAGGGAAGGCTGAATTCTGACTTTTGTGGGCCCGTGGTACTTTTGCTTTTGTGGGTCTCTTCTCCTATATAAGTAAATAAATAAAAAGTAGATAAATAAAATTACATATTGCGAGTACATTGGTATAATACATCAGTATTGTATATACAATTTTTCAACCTCAAAGTTTGCTTTATTTTTTAATTTTAAAAGTAATTAAAAATTTTTGTGAGCTCTTGAAAGCACTGCCAGTCATAAATCTGCTATATTTAATGTAGCTGATACATTCCTCCAGTCTCTTCCTCCCTCTCCTCTCATAAGCTCTACTATTTACTGTTATCCCAAATTCCTCCTTTTTCCCCTAGCAGGACAGAATTTGGGCTTCCCTGATGGCTCAGCAGTAAAGAATCCACCTGCAATGCGGGACATACAGGAAACATAACTTCAAACCCCGGGTTGGGAAAATCCCCTGGAGGAAGAAATGGCAACTCATTCCATCTTAATGCAAGCAATCCACTCCACTTAGTGAAAGCACTAGGCCATTAGTTCAACCTCCATATTTTGAAATCAGGCAAAATCCTGATGATGACAGCTGAATGAAAACTAACAACTGATCTTTCTAGATCTTCCTATAAGTTCATAAGGTATTTGAGAACAGAGGAATGTGTTAGATGACCATGGGCACATTTTTCAACAAACAACTTGTACAGAAAGTAAAAGAGAAAGACAATCTTTGGATTAAAATATGGAATGTAGAGGAAAACCTGTAAAAAGAAAAGAGATAATTTGGCACACTGGAAAACTGGGTAATATTGAGAAATTATTGGTAAATCTGATAGTATTTTGCTTATGCCAAAATAAATTAAAGGACTTCTCCAAAGACTTGGCATTTCCCTAGGCAAAGGGAACCAGAACTACCTTCTTTTTTCAAATGCTTTTACAGACATACTACCTATTGACTTTTTTAAATACCCCATCAGCTGTAACTCAACACATGCCAGTCATAACTGCAAGAGAACCTAGTATGGGTGAATCTTCCAGTCTTTGAGCCTCACAAGTAGAGGAAATAAGGAAAAAGGTGGCCATGAAGGACTTTGCTGCCAGCAATCACAGAGTCTCTCAAAGGACAAGGGAAGGCTGAATTCTGACTTTTGTGGGCCCGTGGTACTTTTGCTTTTGTGGGTCTCTTCTCCTATATAAGTAAATAAATAAAAAGTAGATAAATAAAATTACATATTGCGAGTACATTGGTATAATACATCAGTATTGTATATACAATTTTTCAACCTCAAAGTTTGCTTTATTTTTTAATTTTAAAAGTAATTAAAAATTTTTGTGAGCTCTTGAAAGCACTGCCAGTCATAAATCTGCTATATTTAATGTAGCTGATACATTCCTCCAGTCTCTTCCTCCCTCTCCTCTCATAAGCTCTACTATTTACTGTTATCCCAAATTCCTCCTTTTTCCCCTAGCAGGACAGAATTTGGGCTTCCCTGATGGCTCAGCAGTAAAGAATCCACCTGCAATGCGGGACATACAGGAAACATAACTTCAAACCCCGGGTTGGGAAAATCCCCTGGAGGAAGAAATGGCAACTCATTCCATCTTAATGCAAGCAATCCACTCCACTTAGTGAAAGCACTAGGCCATTAGTTCAACCTCCATATTTTGAAATCAGGCAAAATCCTGATGATGACAGCTGAATGAAAACTAACAACTGATCTTTCTAGATCTTCCTATAAGTTCATAAGGTATTTGAGAACAGAGGAATGTGTTAGATGACCATGGGCACATTTTTTCAACAAACAACTTGTACAGAAAGTAAAAGAGAAAGACAATCTTTGGATTAAAATATGGAATGTAGAGGAAAACCTGTAAAAAGAAAAGAGATAATTTGGCACACTGGAAAACTGGGTAATATTGAGAAATTATTGGTAAATCTGATAGTATTTTGCTTATGCCAAAATAAATTAAAGGACTTCTCCAGTTGTTCATTGGTTAAGACTTGGCATTTCCAATGCAGGGGCTCAGGTTAGACGCCTGGTAGGGTGGGGACTGAGATCCCACACGCTTTGAGTCATGGCCAGTAAATAAGTAAATGAATGAATGAAACAGTATCTCTTATATTTTAGAGACTCATACTGAAGTTTTTGGAAATAATATTATACAGATTTGTATTTACTTTAAAATGACACATTGGGTCCAGAGTGAGCAGAGGTGTGGAGGTATAGAAGAAAGAAGATTAGCTATGTATAGCAGAAGTTGTTTGATAGATACCTAGAAACACTTCATACTGCTCTTTCTCCTGTAAATATTTGATAATTTTTTAAGCATCATTCAATAAATGTAAAATTCCAGGCTTTCTGTCTAGCATGGAATAAGCACTCAGAAGATTTTAAATGCTAAACCCAGCAGTATGAATTAATAGTTTATACTATTATAGACTCCTCCCATAGGCACAGAAACAAGCACTATATGAGTGGCATTTACATGGATCTGTTCACTTTGTACATGTATATGTTTATATAATGTATGCTAATTTTAAATAGTTTACATTTCTCTACGGGTAATGGCAAAAATAACTTGTATCAGACTAACTCTGCCACTGATAATTGATATAAACTCTGAGAAGCATAGCTTTTCTAAAAAAGTAGTTTGAATGTGCTGAAAGAAAGATGAAAGGGGGCATGTACTAGAGGGAATACAGTCCTTGAAAGAAGGGAAGCAAATTAAATGGTCAGCACATTTAGCTACAGTTCCTCTGAGAGTCCTTTCCAGTTCCCCATGGATCCAGTGGAATAGAGCTCATGCAGAAGGCAGCAGCCCTATTAGGCTAAGGAGAAATCAGTTGAGCTGATTGGAAAATTCTGGAAAGGACAAGAGTCAAAGAGCAACAAAAATCTGCATTTAAATTACCTTCGAACTACTGGCTGACTGTTGAGCTGCTTATGCATAAAATATGACTCAGAACCCCACCGAAAATCAACAACAGTATCTCATCAGCTCTCCAGGTCAAGGAAAACTGGGTAATATTGAGAAATTATTGGTAAATCTGATAGTATTTTGCTTATGCCAAAATAAATTAAAGGACTTCTCCAGTTGTTCATTGGTTAAGACTTGGCATTTCCAATGCAGGGGCTCAGGTTAGACGCCTGGTAGGGTGGGGACTGAGATCCCACACGCTTTGAGTCATGGCCAGTAAATAAGTAAATGAATGAATGAAACAGTATCTCTTATATTTTAGAGACTCATACTGAAGTTTTTGGAAATAATATTATACAGATTTGTATTTACTTTAAAATGACACATTGGGTCCAGAGTGAGCAGAGGTGTGGAGGTATAGAAGAAAGAAGATTAGCTATGTATAGCAGAAGTTGTTTGATAGATACCTAGAAACACTTCATACTGCTCTTTCTCCTGTAAATATTTGATAATTTTTTAAGCATCATTCAATAAATGTAAAATTCCAGGCTTTCTGTCTAGCATGGAATAAGCACTCAGAAGATTTTAAATGCTAAACCCAGCAGTATGAATTAATAGTTTATACTATTATAGACTCCTCCCATAGGCACAGAAACAAGCACTATATGAGTGGCATTTACATGGATCTGTTCACTTTGTACATGTATATGTTTATATAATGTATGCTAATTTTAAATAGTTTACATTTCTCTACGGGTAATGGCAAAATAACTTGTATAAGACTAACTCAGCCACTGATAATTGATATAAACTCTGAGAAGCATAGCTTTTCTAAAAAAGTAGTTTGAATGTGCTGAAAGAAAGATGAAAGGGGGCATGTACTAGAGGGAATACAGTCCTTGAAAGAAGGGAAGCAAATTAAATGGTCAGCACATTTAGCTACAGTTCCTCTGAGAGTCCTTTCCAGTTCCCCATGGATCCAGTGGAATAGAGCTCATGCAGAAGGCAGCAGCCCTATTAGGCTAAGGAGAAATCAGTTGAGCTGATTGGAAAATTCTGGAAAGGACAAGAGTCAAAGAGCAACAAAAATCTGCATTTAAATTACCTTCGAACTACTGGCTGACTGTTGAGCTGCTTATGCATAAAATATGACTCAGAACCTCCCCACCGAAAATCAACAACAGTATCTCATCAGCTCTCCAGGTCAAGGAAAATATTAGTTTGGCCAAAAAGTTTATTCAGGTTTTCTATAACATCTTATGGAAAACTTGAGTGAACTTTCTCGAAAATCCAATTGTTTGGTGTTCAAAAGTTCCATCAAATTAGAGAGGCTTGATCAAGACTTCAGTCTTTCCATTGAAGCCATACCTTAGAAATAAGACCAGGACTAAGGACTGTGTCCTAGGACTATAGACAAAACCAAAAGAAGGTCAAGACTGCTGTCAATGATCAAGATGACTGTCAACAATTTAAGTGCCCAGCAGAATAAAACTTAACACCTTTACAGAAAGATGAAGAAATCCAAACTACCTATAACATGTCAATCATAATATCCAATATATAGTCAAATATAAGGCAAGAAAGCAGGAAAATCTGATCCAAAATTGAGAGAAAAAAAGTGTTACTAAAAGCCACCTCCCTAAATGACCCAGCTGTTTAAAATAGCAGGCAAGAAACTTAAAATGTCTGTTATAATTACGTTGAAGGGTTTGTAGGGAAAATGACAAAATGGGAGAGAATTGGAAAATATTTTTAAAATAAAATTTTATTTTAAAAAGAGATTAACTTACCAGTTAACCAACCAGTAAATAAATGCACAAAACATTGCATATGAATGGCCATGCAGAAGCAAAGATAAGCAGAGAAGTTATACTGTTGTATTATTCAGCCAGAGTAGCTTCTAGTCCCTTTTCTCTTCCTGCCTGGCAGGCTGGTCTTGAATAAGACTGGGACAGATCCAGGTAGATAATAGCTTATGAGTTCCAAACCAGGCAGGAGGCTTTCATGCTTTCATAAGTGATTGAACTTAAACACTTAATATTAAATATTAAATTAATATTTATCACTGTTAAATTATAGCAGTAGACCCTCACATCCTTATACTACTTTATATTTAGCAAAAGATATCACATATATCTGCCCAATGTTCTAGAAAATCTGGTATGAGTGCCATTGTTTCTTTATAAAACCACTATATCCCTCACATTAGAAGGCTTCACAAAGATGTTCGTGTTGTCAGCATCCCAAAAGGATTGCTAGACAATTAATTGGTAAGAAGCCCAAGCTTCATTAGAAAGAATGGCATTAACTATGAGCTTGGGGACCCTGAGCATATGGGGGTACCAGGTGATCTATTTACTTTGCAATTATCCAAGAGTCCATTGCTAAAAGGTAATTGACAATCCCCCAGGCATTAGATGTTGATTTACTTCACAATTTCAACTATAGATTCTGGCCTATTCCCAGCTTTGATCTCAGACATCATGGAAATAATAAATCATTATAAACTAACCTACAAATCCCCACATTTCCAAATATGAATGTTACCATATTCCAGAAATTCTAAGCCTGTCTTAAAATTTTTTTTTAATTATTAAATGTTTCTTAACAAGACAGTTATTATAGTTCAGTGTTTCATTTGTAAAGAACAACATACAGTTCACAAAACAACACCTCTGATAAGGCCTTGTTTTGCCATTGCGAGGTGAGAGGGCATTCTGAGGTAGATTTCTGATAAGAGTGACAGCATGTGAAGAGATCTAAATAATAGAAAGTCAGATAGGATAATTAGATATAAATATGTATATGTATTAATATATATATATATGTATATGTGTATGTGTGTGTGTGTGTATATATATATATATATATACACATATATATATGTATATATATATGTAGCCTGCCAGGCTCCTCTGTCCTTGGGATTTTCCAAGCAAGAATATTGGAGTGGGTTGCCATTTCCTTCTCCAGGGAATCCAACCCTGGGATTGAGCCTGTGTCTTCTGCATGCATCTCCAGCTTTGCAGGTGAATTCTTTACCACTGAGCCACCAGGGAACCCTGATTTTCCATAAACTGTATGAGAAAACAGGACATTTTGTCTATGATTTCCTTATCAAGAGAAACAGTCTTGTTTCTAAGGTGCTTATAAAAATGACATATGAACATCCTGAGGATATCAAGTGTATAATTTTTTAAGTATATTATCTAAGTTGTCAGTTGAAAAGAATTAATAAAAGTGACTAACCCATTTCCTCATAGGCCGTACTCCAACCTAAAAATCCAATTTCATTATTCAGACTCACAGAGTAAATCCTATGTCTAAGGTAAGTGGTGATAAAATACTAAAATTTTATATAACCTCATAACAGATTTACTGTCTTAAAATGAAGCGTACAAAGTCGTCAAAAATTTTCCATCTTTTAAAAAGCTTCATTCATTAAAAACATATTACAAATCTCTGCTTAATACTGGTCCTGATATATAGAATATACAATTTATTGTTGTTATGTTACATGAAGCCAAATATATTCTTAACTTAATTTCTAGACATTAATCCAGGGATAATGTTTACTGATGCACTTATCCAGTGTGTAGAATCAGGTTCTATTCCTCCATGCTGATGAATGTGATACTAAATTGTGTTATTTTCTAAAACAGAAAAGCCAGAAAAAGCATTTCCCCTAAACTTCCAGGGAAATTATTGGCCCTTCAGGATGAACCTAGTGGTAGCCATAAATTCAATGTGCAGTTAGGTCAAGGATTTGTAAAGAATCTTTCAAATTACTCAAGGAAAAAATAGGCATTCTTTTTCTCAGTCAACTGCCCTCAGAAACCCATTACATCTACTGCTTAAGTGACCGTTTTCAGCTAAGAATCAGACACAACTGAGCGACTGTTGCTTTCACCATTCAGTAACTTGAGAACAGTTTGATCTTTACGCATTCTGTTTTTAAGATATGATGGTTGAGACCAGACTAGTGTTCAGTGTAGGGCTAATTATAATATTTCCCATTAATGAGGCAAGACTATTTTGAATACTCTATTCATTGTCCTATAAATTATGAGATTTCCCCTTTTGACATATAAGAAAAAAGTACCATTTTAAGCCCTGCATGGACATAAGGTACTATGCCCTCTTATCCTTTCTTGTGGTTCTATCCTTGGTTTAGGGCTGTTATTTCATAGGTATATCAACACTCTTCAAAAAATATAACAGATTGCAGAGTCTCCACGGTGCCCATGATACAATCCAAAGTTACTCAGCATACAGAGAGCCAGAAAAATGTGTCTCAAAGAAAGGCAATCAACAGAGACGAACCTTGAGAAAATTCAGATGTTGAAATTATTGCATAATGACTTACAGAAACTATTCTAATCATGTGTCATGAGATAAAGGAAAATATTCATGTAATGAAAAAGATGTGAGAAATGGGAAATATAAAAAAGCAAATGAAAAATTTAGAACTGAAAATTCTAAATGGATGAAACTTTAAAAAATTTTGCTGAAAGAACTTTGTAGCTGTAGCAGATTGAAGATGACAGAAGAAAAAAATCTGTGGACATAACAGTAGATCAAAAGAAATTATTCTAATAAATAGAAAAATAAAAATTAGGGGGATTAGAGTCCTAAAAGAGGAAAAAAAATTGAAAAAAGGTATATTCTTAACTTAATTTCTAGACATTAATCCAGGGATAATGTTTACTGATGCACTTATCCAGTGTGTAGAATCAGGTTCTATTCCTCCATGCTGATGAATGTGATACTAAATTGTGTTATTTTCTAAAACAGAAAAGCCAGAAAAAGCATTTCCCCTAAACTTCCAGGGAAGTTATTGGCCCTTCAGGATGAACCTAGTGGTAGCCATAAATTCAATGTGCAGTTAGGTCAAGGATTTGTAAAGAATCTTTCAAATTACTCAAGGAAAAAATAGGCATTCTTTTTCTCAGTCAACTGCCCTCAGAAACCCATTACATCTACTGCTTAAGTGACCGTTTTCAGCTAAGAATCAGACACAACTGAGCGACTGTTGCTTTCACCATTCAGTAACTTGAGAACAGTTTGATCTTTACGCATTCTGTTTTTAAGATATGATGGTTGAGACCAGACTAGTGTTCAGTGTAGGGCTAATTATAATATTTCCCATTAATGAGGCAAGACTATTTTGAATACTCTATTCATTGTCCTATAAATTATGAGATTTCCCCTTTTGACATATAAGAAAAAAGTACCATTTTAAGCCCTGCATGGACATAAGGTACTATGCCCTCTTATCCTTTCTTGTGGTTCTATCCTTGGTTTAGGGCTGTTATTTCATAGGTATATCAACACTCTTCAAAAATATAACAGATTGCAGAGTCTCCACGGTGCCCATGATACAATCCAAAGTTACTCAGCATACAGAGAGCCAGAAAAATGTGTCTCAAAGAAAGGCAATCAACAGAGACGAACCTTGAGAAAATTCAGATGTTGAAATTATTGCATAATGACTTACAGAAACTATTCTAATCATGTGTCATGAGATAAAGGAAAATATTCATGTAATGAAAAAGATGTGAGAAATGGGAAATATAAAAAAGCAAATGAAAAATTTAGAACTGAAAATTCTAAATGGATGAAACTTTAAAAAATTTTGCTGAAAGAACTTTGTAGCTGTAGCAGATTGAAGATGACAGAAGAAAAAAATCTGTGGACATAACAGTAGATCAAAAGAAATTATTCTAATAAATAGAAAAATAAAAATAAAAGAGCCTTGGATTCTGTGGGGCAATATCAGTAGGGTAATTAGAGTCCTAGGAGGAGAAATGAGAGGTAAATTAAAAGGAAATTCAAAGAAAGAAAAGGCCTGAAGAATTTCCAAATTAGGTAAGGATATGAATATATAAAATACAAAATATTCAATTCTCGGCCCATCACAAATATGAAGAAACCATGCCTAGATGCATTAGTCAAACTGCTGAAAACTAAAGATTAGTGGAAATTTTTGCAAGCAATAGCAAACAGGAAGCAACATTACAAATAGGGGACCCAAGGCATGAATGGCCTCAAAATTTCTCATCAGAAAGCACAGAGGCTAGAAGACTGAGAACAACATGTTTAATGTACTAGGAGAACAAAACTGTCAACCCAGAATGCTACATCAAATGATAATATCCCTCAAGAATAATGGTGAAAATAAGACATTTTCAGATATAGGAAATTAAGAAAATGTATCTTCACCAGATCTGCACTGTTAGAAATGCTAAATAAAGTTAAAGGAAATAAGACCAGAAGGAAATTGAACCTTTGGCAACAAAGATCTCTGGAAATGTTTATTGTTGGTAAATTATATCTCAATAATGTTTATAGAGAAAACCTTATGAAAGAAATCAGCTAAGCTATTAATAGCATGGCATACAAATTAAAACAGCAAATATTAGAAGAATGAGATACAAGTATGCCAACTGTTTTGTCCAGAAATAATTCAGTGAAGTTGAACCTAAGAAAAGGTCTAAGCTTTCTTTGATTCATTGTTTCTTAAAGCAAAATTAGTCTTTCTATGTCAAGAAGAAATGTGTGAGTTGAAATGATTATTATGATCTAAGTAGGCTATAGATTAAATGCATCCCATCTTGGAGAGGTTTTCAAACCCTAGTGGAATTTGGCTACTGGAGAAAAATGAAAGAAAAGCTGTGAAATTCTGTCACACCTGTGCAAATTCTAGTCTTTGGGGCTCCATTGCTTAACAAAGTGCAAGTGAGAGTTAGTTCTGGAACTAAAAGATTTTTAAATATTTCAAGTTCACTGGAAAAGCTAAAGAAATTAGTCTTTAAGTAGTTGGCAATCAATACTTTAGAAAGCAAATTTTGAAAAGAAAAGTCTAGAAGGTTAACTTATTAGAGTGTGGAAGAAAAATAATCAGAAATTAGGAATTGAAGAGGAAATATCCTGAGGATGTAAATCAACAAAGCACTGTGAAGCAATGGAATTTTTTCATGAAAACAAATTAGTAAGGATATGAATATATAAAATAAAAATTTGCCAAATAGCCATGCCTAGATGCATTAGTCAAACTGCTGAAAACTAAAGATTAGTGGAAATTTTTGCAAGCAATAGCAAACAGGAAGCAACATTACAAATAGGGGACCCAAGGCATGAATGGCCTCAAAATTTCTCATCAGAAAGCACAGAGGCTAGAAGACTGAGAACAACATGTTTAATGTACTAGGAGAACAAAACTGTCAACCCAGAATGCTACATCAAATGATAATATCCCTCAAGAATAATGGTGAAAATAAGACATTTTCAGATATAGGAAATTAAGAAAATGTATCTTCACCAGATCTGCACTGTTAGAAATGCTAAATAAAGTTAAAGGAAATAAGACCAGAAGGAAATTGAACCTTTGGCAACAAAGATCTCTGGAAATGTTTATTGTTGGTAAATTATATCTCAATAATGTTTATAGAGAAAACCTTATGAAAGAAATCAGCTAAGCTATTAATAGCATGGCATACAAATTAAAACAGCAAATATTAGAAGAATGAGATACAAGTATGCCAACTGTTTTGTCCAGAAATAATTCAGTGAAGTTGAACCTAAGAAAAGGTCTAAGCTTTCTTTGATTCATTGTTTCTTAAAGCAAAATTAGTCTTTCTATGTCAAGAAGAAATGTGTGAGTTGAAATGATTATTATGATCTAAGTAGGCTATAGATTAAATGCATCCCATCTTGGAGAGGTTTTCAAACCCTAGTGGAATTTGGCTACTGGAGAAAAATGAAAGAAAAGCTGTGAAATTCTGTCACACCTGTGCAAATTCTAGTCTTTGGGGCTCCATTGCTTAACAAAGTGCAAGTGAGAGTTAGTTCTGGAACTAAAAGATTTTTAAATATTTCAAGTTCACTGGAAAAGCTAAAGAAATTAGTCTTTAAGTAGTTGGCAATCAATACTTTAGAAAGCAAATTTTGAAAAGAAAAGTCTAGAAGGTTAACTTATTAGAGTGTGGAAGAAAAATAATCAGAAATTAGGAATTGAAGAGGAAATATCCTGAGGATGTAAATCAACAAAGCACTGTGAAGCCAGTGGAATTGGACCAGATTTTCCGTTGCTGTCCAAATCATTATTTAGTTAAATAGCAAAGGTTATGTAGTTTGGCATGCCAGAGACTCTACTTGAAATAGCATTAGGGTTTTTTTGAGGGGGGAGGTTTGACCATGAAATAATTTACTGCAACTCAGCCTGTGCCCAGTGGGCCAGGACAGGGCTGAAGAACAGCGACAGCTAGGGGCCAGTGGCGTCAGTTCACGAGTCTGTGCAAAGCATCCCAGGAGGCCCGCAGTCACTCTGTCCACCGACCTGCGCAGCCGGGCTCCGGTGGCACTTCCTTCCCCTGCCCAGGCCACCTCCTGCATGGCATCAAGCACTTCCGCGCCCACGCTGCCGTCAGGAGAGCAGGCACCTGCAGCTCAGGCAGCCCGGGCCGCCCTCGTCCGGCGGACTCAGCATGCACGCCTTGAGCTGCCGGATCTCGCGCACCAGCGTGTAGAACGGAGCCTCCACGCCAGGGAAAGGGGCTGGGAGGTCACGGGGGTCCCAGAGGGTCCTGGAGCTGGAGCTAGAGCCAGAGCGGCTGCCCTGGCGCGTCTTGGCCGACGTCTTGATGTAGGGGATGCCATAGCTGTGGGCAAGGTCCTGGGCCTGCCGAGACTCCACAGTGTGCGCAGCCAGGTCACACTTGTTCCTTGAATGTTCCGTTCATTTGACATTCAAATGAAACGTCAGAGAATTTCCTGATAGGTACGAGTTACTTTTATTGTGTTTTAAATGAAGTAGTTCAGATATCTGTTTGATTCCATGTATCAGTGTGGGGCAATCCCTTTGTTTACTTGCAAATCCCCACAGCTCCCAAACAAACAAAAATACACTCATGTGAAGCTGGACTTTAAAATTACGACAACATATTGCTCTGTAAATTAGTTGTTCCTATGTGTAGTTCCACTGTTACGATGACCTCCTAAAATGAGGCACATTTTCTTGTTTACCTGTGAGTTGCCAGCGAGTAGCACAGCAGGTAGTACATAAGAGGTGTTCAATAAGCTATTGCCAAATAAAATGAGTTCTGTTTCTATTTATATAGGACGTGTGACATAATTTGAGAGCTCAAGGTACAATATGGGGTCCCTTATTTTAAAAATCATTAGCAATTTTAAGATGGTGACTGCATAACATTAACACAAGCCCAGGGTCCTTCTGAACACAGGGACCCTGTCATTCCCATCTGTCACTTACCACCGAGCACACCAGATATCCTTGCCTTCAATTACCCATGGTTGTTACTTCTGCTCCTGAGTAGGAAGCTATTTATAAATTATTCCGTAGTTTTTTTTTAATGTTGGCAACTACACGAAAATGGCAGAAGACAATAGTTTATGGCCTCTTTGTTACCTACAACATATTAATAATAAAAAGCTCAGAAAGTCTCCAAATAACGTTAGAAGAACAAAACAGTGTAAATTGCAGTGAGTTAACAGGAATAAATGTTCACCATTTCATTAACAAGTTTTGTAGCTTTTTTCTTCCTAAATCTACCTATTTAAGACTTCATAGTTCACCATGGTATTTGATTATCTTAAACATTTTCTTAAACCCTCACGCTGACTGATGAACTCCGTGAGTAGACGTGCCTGTGCTCTGGAGGGGAAGGAAACAAAGACAGCAATAGCCCAGAGTGCCTGGCCTCCAGCCCCAACCCCCACGGTGAGACAACGGACACCTGGGTCATGCCTGAGAGAGGACTGCAGCTCCCACCCCTCTGCCTCAGTTCTGCCTTAAAGGGAGTCTTGGCATCAAGAAGAAACCACACAGAGACTTCCCTGGCAGTTCAGTGGTTAAGACGCCATGCTTCCAATGTAAAGGGCCTGGGGTTTATCTGATGGTCTTTTAAATGAAGTAGTTCAGATATCTGTTTGATTCCATGTATCAGTGTGGGGCAATCCCTTTGTTTACTTGCAAATCCCCACAGCTCCCAAACAAACAAAAATACACTCATGTGAAGCTGGACTTTAAAATTACGACAACATATTGCTCTGTAAATTAGTTGTTCCTATGTGTAGTTCCACTGTTACGATGACCTCCTAAAATGAGGCACATTTTCTTGTTTACCTGTGAGTTGCCAGCGAGTAGCACAGCAGGTAGTACATAAGAGGTGTTCAATAAGCTATTGCCAAATAAAATGAGTTCTGTTTCTATTTATATAGGACGTGTGACATAATTTGAGAGCTCAAGGTACAATATGGGGTCCCTTATTTTAAAAATCATTAGCAATTTTAAGATGGTGACTGCATAACATTAACACAAGCCCAGGGTCCTTCTGAACACAGGGACCCTGTCATTCCCATCTGTCACTTACCACCGAGCACACCAGATATCCTTGCCTTCAATTACCCATGGTTGTTACTTCTGCTCCTGAGTAGGAAGCTATTTATAAATTATTCCGTAGTTTTTTTTTAATGTTGGCAACTACACGAAAATGGCAGAAGACAATAGTTTATGGCCTCTTTGTTACCTACAACATATTAATAATAAAAAGCTCAGAAAGTCTCCAAATAACGTTAGAAGAACAAAACAGTGTAAATTGCAGTGAGTTAACAGGAATAAATGTTCACCATTTCATTAACAAGTTTTGTAGCTTTTTTCTTCCTAAATCTACCTATTTAAGACTTCATAGTTCACCATGGTATTTGATTATCTTAAACATTTTCTTAAACCCTCACGCTGACTGATGAACTCCGTGAGTAGACGTGCCTGTGCTCTGGAGGGGAAGGAAACAAAGACAGCAATAGCCCAGAGTGCCTGGCCTCCAGCCCCAACCCCCACGGTGAGACAACGGACACCTGGGTCATGCCTGAGAGAGGACTGCAGCTCCCACCCCTCTGCCTCAGTTCTGCCTTAAAGGGAGTCTTGGCATCAAGAAGAAACCACACAGAGACTTCCCTGGCAGTTCAGTGGTTAAGACGCCATGCTTCCAATGTAAAGGGCCTGGGGTTTAGTCCCTGATCAGGAAACTAAGATCCCACCTGCCCTGTGCAGCCAAAAAAAAAAAAAAAAAAAAAAATTCTATGCCTGTGGCAACAGTTATACAACTTTGTAAATTTACCAAAGTCATTGAATTGCACAAGGAAAGCTACTGAATTATAACTCAATAAACTTTTTTTTTTTTAAAAAAAAAAAAAAAAAAAGACTTCATAGTTCACCATGGTATTTGATTATCTTAAACATTTTCAAATAAATTAA
This sequence comes from Tragulus kanchil, assembly GCA_022376925.1. Taxonomy (NCBI): domain Eukaryota; kingdom Metazoa; phylum Chordata; class Mammalia; order Artiodactyla; family Tragulidae; genus Tragulus; species Tragulus kanchil. Next base: position 53,255,205 of record JAIOJX010000004.1, read on the forward strand.
AATAAGTTGCCTATATTCACCGATAGTATTCTAATGTTAAATATTTAATACATGATAAAAATGGCACTGATACTAAACACAAAACACACTTATGATATCTTGCATGATTCAAAAGACCCTTTAGGCTCTTTCAAGGTCATTGTTATGTGATATTGTTTTTCCTCGACCCTCTAGTGCAGAGGATTGAGTTAATCAGGTTCCATAGTTCATGGCATGTTATTAACACCAGGCCATAAAAAGGCCTCTTGTTTTATTCATTTAGTTATTTTTATTCCCTTGCCTGCCTCACATTTCCTACTTGCTCTCCTGGAAGCCATTTCGTTCTATTCAATGTATTTTTTTTCTTTGTATGTCTTATTATAAAAATGTGGTTTTTGTTTGCTTGGTTTGAAAGAATTGATTCAAATAATGAATTCAAATATGTGAATTCAGATAGGTAAATAATTTTGTGTTGCTCGGATTCTTATTTCCCTAAGCCCTATATTCTAAAAATTCTTATATATTTGCTCCACAAACATTGTTTCTAACCACTACATAGTATTCCACGGTATACACCCACCATATTCTTCTTTAATAATTTTATTTATTTGTCTTTGGCTGTGTTGGATCTTCGTTGCTGCATAGACTTACTCTAGTTGTGGTGAGTGGAGGCTACTCTCTTGTTGTGGTGTGTGGGCTTCTTATCATGGTAGCTTCTCTTGTTGCAGAGCACAAGCCCTAGGATGTGTGGGTTTCAGCAGTTGCAGCTCCTCAGCTCTAGAGAACAGACTCAGTAGTTGTAGTTCACAGGCTTAATAGCTCTTAGGCATGTGGGATCTTCCCAGATCAGGGATCAAACCCATGTCTCCTTCCTTGGCAGGCAGACTTTTTACCTACCGCTGAGCCACCAGGGAAGCCCTACCCGCTATATTTCTTCTCCCAGTGATGGGCACCAAGGTTGGTTCAACTCCCACCAACACAAATAATTCAGCAAGGAACATCCTTGTACATGTTTCTTACTGGATCTCTATGAGGTCTTCTTTGGGATATACATATTAAGGAAAATAATATTTAGACATAAGGTATGAAAAAAATTTATTTTGAGCAAATCTACTCATACTACCCTTAAGAATGACTTTATTAGTTTTATCTCCCACCAGCAATAAATACAGGCTATTTTATCCCTACAACACTGTCAATAGTTGGTAGTATCTAGCTTTCTGATTATTTCCAGGAGTATAGTTTTGAAATAACACCTCATCATTCTTTTTTTTTTTTTTTAAGATTTATTTATTTATTTATTTTTGAGCGGGGGTCAGGTTGGGGAGGGAGGGGAGTAGGCGGGCCACTTCTATTGGTCCTTCATTTCTCCATTTTCATCCGTCATCGTTCTTTGGCTCCTGTGGGCCTCCTATCACGGTGGCGTCTGTCGTTGCAGAGCGCCGGCTCTGGGCGCATGCGGTCCAGAGGTCCGGCTCGGCAATTGGACACATCGGTCCAGCTGCTCCGCGGCACGTGGGATCTTCCCAGGCCAGGGATCGAACCGGCGCCCCTTGCACTGCAAGGCGGTGTCCTTACCCACTGGACCACCAGTGTTGCTCGGCTTCTTATTTCCCTAACCCCTATATTCTAAAAATTCTTATATATTTGCTCCACAAACATTGTTTCTAACCACTACATAGTATTCCACGGTATACACCCACCATATTCTTCTTTAATAATTTTATTTATTTGTCTTTGGCTGTGTTGGATCTTCGTTGCTGCATAGACTTACTCTAGTTGTGGTGAGTGGAGGCTACTCTCTTGTTGTGGTGTGTGGGCTTCTTATCATGGTAGCTTCTCTTGTTGCAGAGCACAAGCCCTAGGATGTGTGGGTTTCAGCAGTTGCAGCTCCTCAGCTCTAGAGAACAGACTCAGTAGTTGTAGTTCACAGGCTTAATAGCTCTTAGGCATGTGGGATCTTCCCAGATCAGGGATCAAACCCATGTCTCCTTCCTTGGCAGGCAGACTTTTTACCTACCGCTGAGCCACCAGGGAAGCCCTACCCGCTATATTTCTTCTCCCAGTGATGGGCACCAAGGTTGGTTCAACTCCCACCAACACAAATAATTCAGCAAGGAACATCCTTGTACATGTTTCTTACTGGATCTCTATGAGGTCTTCTTTGGGATATACATATTAAGGAAAATAATATTTAGACATAAGGTATGAAAAAAATTTATTTTGAGCAAATCTACTCATACTACCCTTAAGAATGACTTTATTAGTTTTATCTCCCACCAGCAATAAATACAGGCTATTTTATCCCTACAACACTGTCAATAGTTGGTAGTATCTAGCTTTCTGATTATTTCCAGGAGTATAGTTTTGAAATAACACCTCATCATTCTTTTTTTTTTTTTTAAGATTTATTTATTTATTTATTTTTGAGCGGGGGTCAGGTTGGGGAGGGAGGGGAGTAGGCGGGCCACTTCTATTGGTCCTTCATTTCTCCATTTTCATCCGTCATCGTTCTTTGGCTCCTGTGGGCCTCCTATCACGGTGGCGTCTGTCGTTGCAGAGCGCCGGCTCTGGGCGCATGCGGTCCAGAGGTCCGGCTCGGCAATTGGACACATCGGTCCAGCTGCTCCGCGGCACGTGGGATCTTCCCAGGCCAGGGATCGAACCGGCGCCCCTTGCACTGCAAGGCGGTGTCCTTACCCACTGGACCACCAGGGGAAGCCCCTCATCATTCTTTTGATCTCCCGTTTCAGCCTTGCAAATGAATTTCAGAATCTTTTTGTTTGTTAATTTCTTGAGCTTCTTCTTTATAAATTAATTTAAAAATCTTATACCCATTTTTATTGGGATTTCTTTCCTCTTCTTAATTTGCAAAAGTTTATTTTATATTCTGGATATTAAGTCCTTACCAGTTGTAGATATTACAAACATTTTTCCCTTTTGCCATCTGCATTATTTTGATCTATGATGCTCTTCATTGAATGTATCTTTTATTCTGATAAAGGTATGTTTTCCCCTTACGCTTTACAGTTAAAATTTTTTTCCACAATAAACAATACATTTTTCCCATTGATTTGTGCTGCAACATCAAAATGCTTGTACTCATTAAATGCTGAAATGTACAAAAACTAAATGTCAAAGTGGTCTTTATGTTTCAGATAAAGTAATATATTGCCTTTTGATTTGCTTCTCATTGGAAATAAACAAATTTTTACTTTGTGAAAGAAAAACTTGTATAGCAATTTAAACCATTCAAGTATAAAGGTAGAATCCACAAGAAAAGCAAGCTCTATTTCACTGGAAATATCTAAGCAGATGTTGAGCGTGTATGGAGCCCATATAAGTCTGTAGTGGATAGCCTACTTGTTCTCAGTTCTTTCATGTGCAGAGGATGATCAGGCTGTTTACTGTCTAGAGTCCTACATGAGATTAAGTTCAGTGATTCCGTAATTCTGTGCCATTTAAATTTTCTTCCATCCTAAAGAAACCATTGGCTTTTTTTAAGTCTCTTTTTTCCTTTACAGAATATTCCTATAATTGTATCAAAGGCCTTTGCCCTGGGTGGATCCTTATGAAGTAACTATGTATATATCCTCACATGTATAGTTCTAAGAGCCTTGACTGCAGCTTCTATGTAAATGAGATGAATTATCTCCTATATTGTTATGTATAAAGCTTACTTCTTGTCACCGTTGCTGACTCCTAGACTATTTTCTTCAAATAAATAATGCATCTCCTGCAAGGTTTTCCAAAGAATTGCAGAACTGTTCTTGCAGACATAAAAAGTGAAGACCACTGATTTATTCAGATAACAGCATTCTTTCTTCTTTTCTGTCTCCTTTCCTTCCTCCCTTCCTCTCTCTCTGTCTCTCTCTCATTTTGCCTCTCTCTGTCTCTCTCAGTCTTTCTCTTTAGCATCCCTCATAATTTCTCTCCCTTCCTTCCTTCCTTTAGAACTCAGAGCTCTTTACTCATTTAGGGGAGGAAAAATATATTTTCTCCTACCCATCTTGTACCTGGCTAAGGCCCTGTGAATTATATTGAGCAAAAACAAACCAAACTTCATTAACATGTGTATTATGATGTACACATGGAAGCACCTAGTGATGAATAACCCAAAGGAGTGGTTAGAGCTTGGGTTTATTACTATCTTAGACTAAATAAAAAAAAAAAAAAAAAAACGGGTTTGAAGGAAAGAGGCAATTTATAGGAACATAAACAGGAAAACTGTACCAAACAAAAGTGGTTTCATTGATTTTGCTATGACTTTTTATTAAGTCCTGTCTTTTATGTTTCAGATAAAGAAATATATTGCCTTTTGATTTGCTTCTCATTGGAAATAAACAAATTTTTACTTTGTGAAAGAAAAACTTGTATAGCAATTTAAACCATTCAAGTATAAAGGTAGAATCCACAAGAAAAGCAAGCTCTATTTCACTGGAAATATCTAAGCAGATGTTGAGCGTGTATGGAGCCCATATAAGTCTGTAGTGGATAGCCTACTTGTTCTCAGTTCTTTCATGTGCAGAGGATGATCAGGCTGTTTACTGTCTAGAGTCCTACATGAGATTAAGTTCAGTGATTCCGTAATTCTGTGCCATTTAAATTTTCTTCCATCCTAAAGAAACCATTGGCTTTTTTTAAGTCTCTTTTTTCCTTTACAGAATATTCCTATAATTGTATCAAAGGCCTTTGCCCTGGGTGGATCCTTATGAAGTAACTATGTATATATCCTCACATGTATAGTTCTAAGAGCCTTGACTGCAGCTTCTATGTAAATGAGATGAATTATCTCCTATATTGTTATGTATAAAGCTTACTTCTTGTCACCGTTGCTGACTCCTAGACTATTTTCTTCAAATAAATAATGCATCTCCTGCAAGGTTTTCCAAAGAATTGCAGAACTGTTCTTGCAGACATAAAAAGTGAAGACCACTGATTTATTCAGATAACAGCATTCTTTCTTCTTTTCTGTCTCCTTTCCTTCCTCCCTTCCTCTCTCTCTGTCTCTCTCTCATTTTGCCTCTCTCTGTCTCTCTCAGTCTTTCTCTTTAGCATCCCTCATAATTTCTCTCCCTTCCTTCCTTCCTTTAGAACTCAGAGCTCTTTACTCATTTAGGGGAGGAAAAATATATTTTCTCCTACCCATCTTGTACCTGGCTAAGGCCCTGTGAATTATATTGAGCAAAAACAAACCAAACTTCATTAACATGTGTATTATGATGTACACATGGAAGCACCTAGTGATGAATAACCCAAAGGAGTGGTTAGAGCTTGGGTTTATTACTATCTTAGACTAAATAAAAAAAAAAAAAAAAAACGGGTTTGAAGGAAAGAGGCAATTTATAGGAACATAAACAGGAAAACTGTACCAAACAAAAGTGGTTTCATTGATTTTGCTATGACTTTTTATTAAGTCCTGTCTTTTTATTAAGAAAGCTTTTCTTCCTGGTGCTGGGGAGAGGGAGACAGCTTTACAAACAGAAATTTCCTTTACAAAAGGAAAGTATGTCACCTGTCAGTAGAGTTTTTCCTGCAATTGCTAATTTTTAATGGTCTTTAGCCCAAAATAATCTATATGGCAAATAGACATATGTTGAGGTAGTGGTATTCTTGTATCTGCCTCATATATCAAGTTCCCAATAAATATTTCCACATTTTAATAATTCTTACATTAAAAAGAAAAAAGCCTGCACGTAATAATTAATTCTCTATATTGTGGCAAAGAAATAAAGCCCAGTTTTAATTTCAAATGTTATTCTTGGGTCATAAGACATTTCTCAAAAATTGATGTTACTAGCCTGAAGACCATGTCAAAGTCTTGCCTATTCTGCCTCTTCCAAAGAAATTCCTTAATGTAATATACAGAAAATTACATCCGAATTAAAACTCACATTATTTTGTCTCTGCGAGCGACCTTAGTGATAAACAGTTCAAGCTAGAGAGGTGTCCATAAGGAAATTTACATTCCCAGTCAAATCTAAGGAAATTCTGAGGACAATGAACCATTACTAATGAATAAGTGCATTTGCACAATAATTATGTTGAGGAGGGTGTATTACAGCAGTATATGACTCTCCCGCACTTTTTGAGCCAGGGTCATTATGCTGCAATGAAATGACTAGAACAACAGTAAGATGTCGTTTGATTTTCTAATTATTATTGAAAAATGCCTCCTGAGCCCAGCCTCAAAGCCTTCTCTTTTGAATCATCTTCAGCTCACACTGCTTCTCATGCATTATACATTAAACCCATATGGCCATTTGAGGTGGAAGGTCTCTGGGGGGAAGTTTCATACTGTGCTTTTCACTGTAGGAGGGAGAAAGGTAGAAAAAACAAGAAAGAGGAGAGAAGGATGGGACTAGTGAGGTGGAAGGAAGAAACACCTTTGGGCAAAATTCAGAATTCAGTCAAAGGTGAGTCTAATTAATAAACATTAAAAAGATGAGACTCACTTCCAGAAGATGTTTGTGTGTGTCTGTGTTTAGGGTTTTTTTGGTAAGAGGGAGCTCCTGAACAGGGTTGCTCAATGTATCTGTTACCATCTAATAAGTACCTCAGTCCTATAATTTGCCAGGATGAGAAAGAGATGAAACAATCCAGCAAAATGGATTTATGTAGTTAAAGTCTGATTTTTATAGAATCATATTAAAATTGATATTTAAAGGTATCTGTGCAACATAATTTATACAAAGATCTTTTTAGCCTTGATCAAATATATGTAATTTATTTTATAAAGAAAGTGTAGAGATTTTCCAGTATGCTCAGAATATCACCCCCCTCACCAGTGTTCTTTTTAGATCAGATAACATATTATTAATTCCTCAGATATGAACTGCAGAAAAAATTCCCTCATGTCTTCTTAACAGAGTAATGCATCTAAACTCTAATTTATGCAAATCTTGAAAGTTATACCTAATTATTAGTTATATCCATCTTTATCTCTCTGCCCTGGAGTTTGTTATATTTTTCAAATTCCTCAGACTAAAGCACTTACCATGTACAAGACACAATGCTAAGTATTTAAAACTCACTATTTTCTTTATTTTAAAAATTCTATCAGATACATGTTTATATTGATCATTATTTCTACTCTAAGGCTGAGAAAACTTAGACTCATAAAGTTTATATTCTTATATAACACTCAACTCTCTATATTAAATGTTATAATTTAAGTATTAAAGGTTATAAAATGCAGATTTTACTTTTGCTCTTGTGACTGGTTACATGGATTAATGTAATTCTACTTTACTTTGATTAGTCATATTTTACCTACAGAAATAAATACAGTCTTGAAACTTATAGATCATTTTCATAGGTCTTTGCTTTTTCACAGATAAAAGGAAAATCAAACAACTACAATAGAAAAAATAGCTATGTAAATTAAAGTATTGATGATATTTCAGCCAATAAGGTGTTAATGTCATCTGATTCACATTTTAATTATCAGCACTTCCTTATATATAAATTGATTAACCCTGTTTCTTGCCCACAAATGTTAATTTTCCAATTAAATGTCTACCATTTAAAAAGTACTTTTTCAAGAATCTGATATAAGTTAGTAACCACAAGGCTGATGGAAGAGAAGCCTGCAAATATCTCTGAACAGTTTCTCCATATTTATTTTGAAATGGAGCAGGACTCCAAGGAGACATTACATTTTACTATTTCCATAAAGATGGTGTTTTGCTCTTTACAATTCTGACTTCTTGCCCTTGTGCTTCTATATAGTGAGGAGCCTAAATGAGCTCCAGATCTCATTTTCTCACCCTGCCTTTTGTCAATGACAGACAAAGTCTCTCCCTTATGGCCAATCTATGATTCAGTCCATGTCTGGTGCATCATCTACCCATTATTAATCAAGATGAGACATGCATCTGCTGCCCAGCATTACCAAGCATATGAATTACAATATATAAATAAAAACTGAAAAGAATTGTTAAAACTATTAAGCTGTCTCCTGTGCAAAATTCTAAGCACGTTTCCTTTTGAAATAACGTACTAGAAATGTATTTATTTTTTTGTCTCCACTCTTGACGGCAAATGTTCCTCAGAAAATATTAGTTCAATTGCAATAAGAAAAAATAAATTTAAAAAAAGAAATATGTACATATTCCATGGTTCCACTTTTTAAATTAGGAAACAAAAGCTTGAAGCTCAATTTAATAAGTATAATTATACAAAATTGTAGAGGAGGAAAAACAATTTTCGCTCCACACTTAGTTCTTGGCTGACCTAATTTCACTGGTCATGCTTACACTATTTCACACTGAAACCCACATGATGGTGACCACTGTACTAAAACATTCATAAGAGTAAAGGAGGCTTCTCTGGTGGCTCAGATAGTACAGAAATAAATACAGTCTTGAAACTTATAGATCATTTTCATAGGTCTTTGCTTTTCACAGATAAAAGGAAAATCAAACAACTACAATAGAAAAATAGCTATGTAAATTAAAGTATTGATGATATTTCAGCCAATAAGGTGTTAATGTCATCTGATTCACATTTTAATTATCAGCACTTCCTTATATATAAATTGATTAACCCTGTTTCTTGCCCACAAATGTTAATTTTCCAATTAAATGTCTACCATTTAAAAAGTACTTTTTCAAGAATCTGATATAAGTTAGTAACCACAAGGCTGATGGAAGAGAAGCCTGCAAATATCTCTGAACAGTTTCTCCATATTTATTTTGAAATGGAGCAGGACTCCAAGGAGACATTACATTTTACTATTTCCATAAAGATGGTGTTTTGCTCTTTACAATTCTGACTTCTTGCCCTTGTGCTTCTATATAGTGAGGAGCCTAAATGAGCTCCAGATCTCATTTTCTCACCCTGCCTTTTGTCAATGACAGACAAAGTCTCTCCCTTATGGCCAATCTATGATTCAGTCCATGTCTGGTGCATCATCTACCCATTATTAATCAAGATGAGACATGCATCTGCTGCCCAGCATTACCAAGCATATGAATTACAATATATAAATAAAAACTGAAAAGAATTGTTAAAACTATTAAGCTGTCTCCTGTGCAAAATTCTAAGCACGTTTCCTTTTGAAATAACGTACTAGAAATGTATTTATTTTTTTGTCTCCACTCTTGACGGCAAATGTTCCTCAGAAAATATTAGTTCAATTGCAATAAGAAAAAATAAATTTAAAAAAAGAAATATGTACATATTCCATGGTTCCACTTTTTAAATTAGGAAACAAAAGCTTGAAGCTCAATTTAATAAGTATAATTATACAAAATTGTAGAGGAGGAAAAACAATTTTCGCTCCACACTTAGTTCTTGGCTGACCTAATTTCACTGGTCATGCTTACACTATTTCACACTGAAACCCACATGATGGTGACCACTGTACTAAAACATTCATAAGAGTAAAGGAGGCTTCTCTGGTGGCTCAGATAGTAAAGAATCTGCCAACAATACTGAATACCCAGGTTCGATCCTTGGGTTGAGAGGATTTCCCAGAGAAGGGCAAGGCAACCCACTCCAGTATTCTTGCCTGGAGAATTCCATGGAAAGAGGAGCCTGGCGGGCCCAGTCCATGGGGTTGCATGAATTAAAATTTATGAAATATATAAATATATGAAAATTGTTTCTCCTGTCTACAAGAGAGATGCCCGGGAAAAAATGACTAACTCCTGAGGTGACGTAAGCCACTAATATCATCTTAAATATCACCTGCAGTTAAAGGCAAATGATAAAAAGGGGTGTGTGTTTGGGTGTGTTTTTGGGGTTAGAAGGAGGTCAGTTTTGAGAGTTTACTGGGAAAACCTTGAGTAAACTGTGTTTGTTATGCAAATTTAAGTCTGTGCTCCTCCATTGATAAGATTCTCTCACAATTTAGTCATCCCTGTCTTTCAGATACACCACCCTTACAAATAGAGATTTTCTTTTAAATGTAAATTTCCCTTAACACAAAAGTAAATTGCACTCTATTTTTGAAGTTTATTTTGGGTCTACTGTTTCTCAGAATAATCAGCTCAAAATAATCCTCATGTCTAGAGGCTTATTTTGCTATAGCAAATTCTACTACTCTTCACAATGTAATTGTTTCTGTGTCATCCACTAGATTGAGTCAGAACTAGAAAGCATTTCGTGTAATTTCTGTTGAGGTCCGTACGCACCTTGGAAAAGAATTTTCCAGACATGAGGCAGAATGAGAGGGAAGTAAAGTTTATTAGAATGGGGAAGGGAGAACCGACACGGTTAAAGTGGGAGACACTGTGAGAATAGCGGGCTGGCTCAAGGGAGAGCCAACCCTAAGTAGGAGTCTTTGATCCATTTTATAGCCTAAGGAGGGACATAGGGGTCTCAAGGATTCAGCAGTGTACTGCAGCCTGAAGGAGGGAAGGACAATAAGGGTCTGGTTTATCTCTTCTTGCATTCCCAAGACCCTCCTCATTTGCCTTGATCTTTCATCCTTGGGCAGCACATTTTCACAGTCTCCCTCCACTATTATTAGCTTTCTACAATACCTGGTAAATAGTAGATACTCAAAATGTCTTAATGATGGCTGAATTAAAAGATTATATAAACAAAAAATAAATGCATAGAATTATAGAAAAGAGATATAGAGATTATTTTGGTCAACAAATGGGAAAATTGATACCTTTGGATATAAAAAGAAAAAGGCATTCTTTTGTGTAATTCACCTAAGGACTTTAGAAGCTGTAGTGTATTTTCGCAACTTTAAAGTGTTCATCAGTTGGAATGTACTCCTAGGTATCCCTCAGTAGGAAGCAGTTAGATAAATTGTGATGCAGGTGTATAATGGAATACTATGCACCCATTATATGAGCTATATACTTATACGGGGCTTCCCAGGTGGGTCTAGTGGTAAAGAACCCACCTGCCAGTGCAGCGGACATGAGAGATGAGGGTTTGATCCCTGGGCAGGGAATGTACCCTGGAGTAGGGAATGGCAACCCACTTCAGTATTCATGCTGGAGAATCCCTCAGAGGGAGGAGCCTGGCAGGCTGCAGTCCACAGAAATAGCATAGGTGGGACATACCTGAAGCAACTTAGCACACTCAAGCACTCATAATTATAAAGATATGAACCAAACCTCACTTAAACAATTGATCAAAGACAAAGAGCACAGAGATAGGAATCATATGCCAGTAAATGGACAAACAAAGAGGTTGTGTTTAGTTTGTAATTGTGTCTGACTCTTGCAACTCCATGGACTGTTGCCTATCAGGCTCTCTGTCCATGGGATTTCCCAGTCAGGAATACTGGAGTGGATTGCCAATTCCTTCTCCAGCAGATCTTCCCAATCCAGGGATGGAATCCATGTTTACTACACTGGCAGGTGGATTCTTTACCACTGAGCCACCTGGGAAGCCCTAAAAAAGCAGATACTGCTATGTATATACATCCTTGATAGGACTGTAATATATCTGAATGTGCGTATAAGAATTTGGAAACTGATTGTCGTTAGGAAATTACAGGACTAGAGATAAAAGTATTCCCTTTGCCTTGATCTTTCATCCTTGGGCAGCACATTTTCACAGTCTCCCTCCACTATTATTAGCTTTCTACAATACCTGGTAAATAGTAGATACTCAAAATGTCTTAATGATGGCTGAATTAAAAGATTATATAAACAAAAAATAAATGCATAGAATTATAGAAAAGAGATATAGAGATTATTTTGGTCAACAAATGGGAAAATTGATACCTTTGGATATAAAAAGAAAAAGGCATTCTTTTGTGTAATTCACCTAAGGACTTTAGAAGCTGTAGTGTATTTTCGCAACTTTAAAGTGTTCATCAGTTGGAATGTACTCCTAGGTATCCCTCAGTAGGAAGCAGTTAGATAAATTGTGATGCAGGTGTATAATGGAATACTATGCACCCATTATATGAGCTATATACTTATAGGGGGCTTCCCAGGTGGGTCTAGTGGTAAAGAACCCACCTGCCAGTGCAGCGGACATGAGAGATGAGGGTTTGATCCCTGGGCAGGGAATGTACCCTGGAGTAGGGAATGGCAACCCACTTCAGTATTCATGCTGGAGAATCCCTCAGAGGGAGGAGCCTGGCAGGCTGCAGTCCACAGAAATAGCATAGGTGGGACATACCTGAAGCAACTTAGCACACTCAAGCACTCATAATTATAAAGATATGAACCAAACCTCACTTAAACAATTGATCAAAGACAAAGAGCACAGAGATAGGAATCATATGCCAGTAAATGGACAAACAAAGAGGTTGTGTTTAGTTTGTAATTGTGTCTGACTCTTGCAACTCCATGGACTGTTGCCTATCAGGCTCTCTGTCCATGGGATTTCCCAGTCAGGAATACTGGAGTGGATTGCCAATTCCTTCTCCAGCAGATCTTCCCAATCCAGGGATGGAATCCATGTTTACTACACTGGCAGGTGGATTCTTTACCACTGAGCCACCTGGGAAGCCCTAAAAAAGCAGATACTGCTATGTATATACATCCTTGATAGGACTGTAATATATCTGAATGTGCGTATATAAGAATTTGGAAACTGATTGTCGTTAGGAAATTACAGGACTAGAGATAAAAAGACATTCTTTTGATGTATTCCCTTTGCTATGTTTGAATTTCTCAGTGTATACAGATAATAATTATCTTATAAATCAAAAGTAGAAATAAAGAGCTAGTCTGGCTGCTGAACTAGTAAAATCCCATTATTGACACTTTTTAAAAATTCTTCAGGTTTTACCATGATTTTTGGTCACCAATAGTTACAACCAACATAATGAAATTTAAAGGAGATGATAATAGAGGTGATAGATTGAATGACACTATGCATTTTAGTTTTAGTGCACAATGCTTAACATCAAGGAGACAATAAATAGAAAAACCTTATGCTATTCAAAGAGTTACAGTGAGGAGTTACTTTTTTTAAGAAACTTTTATTTATTTATTTTTTGCTATTCTGGGTTTTCACTGCTGCCACAGGCTCTTCCCTAGTTGCAAGTAGTGGGGACTACTATCTGGTTGAGGTGTGCAGGCTTCTTGTTGTAGTGACTTCTCTTGTTGTGGAACTTGGGCTCTAGGACACACAGGCTTCAGTAGTTGTGGCACACGGGCTCCGTTGTGGCTCTGAGGCTCTAGAGCACAGGCTGTATAGTTGGGGCTCACAGGCTTAGTTGCTCTGCAGCATGAGGGATCTTCCTGGACCAGGGATCGAACTCATGTCTCCTGCATTGACAAGCTAACTCTTCACCACTGAGTTACCAGGGAAGCCAATGAGGAGTTACTTTTATTCTCTTCTCTTCTACCCACTCCTTCATCCCATGTCTACACACTACTTCTTAGAGACTTTAAGCTGATAAGTAATTTTTTTTTTTGCCTTATCCCTTTTATTCTGTTTAGAATATATATATATATATATATCCTGAGCCTCTATCTAGTGGACCTACCAACATTATTAATAATATATTTATGATATAATATGATATGAACATTTGAATCAGCTCATGAAACTGAGTTAAATACTTTGTCTCCATGATGACAGGTATAATAACTCTTGAATGAAGAAGTTTCTGAAAGAGCAGCTGGAGTAAAAGGAGATTATGGAAAGAAAGTCATACAATTAGATAGAAAAATAGGCTTAGTGATCTAAAAGTACATACTGTGGACTTCAAGCAGGAATGCCATAAAATATTTCTAGCTGCCTTAAATCTTTATTGGTATAATGGGAAGATGTAAATAAAAAAGCATTTATTCATTAGCTCATATTGATTATATATTGGGGAAGCATGCCTTTCATGACTCTATGACACAGCCTGCTTGGGCAAATGTAGATATCCACCCCTTGATGCATAAAAAGCAAGTCACATTGCAGAAGGACATGTGCTGGGGTAATTAGTGCTATAGCCAACTCTGAAAAATCTAATCAGACACACTAAAGTCTCTTCCAGAACTGACACCATGCACTCATGGGAAGTAACTGTGTCCCAGTAGAAGGACCACATGCTTTAATCAGAAAATCAAGTCTTAGTTCCACCTTTTAATAACTTTATTATTTGTCATAAGAACATTTCTTAATTTTTCTTGATGAAAGTACAGAAAATACTGACTACTTTACACAATACTTTTGAAAATGTAAAAATCTAAAATGAAATTGCCTCATGGTTCTATCCTTGATTAATCTCACTTCTTAACCTTCTGTTTCCACTGTTTTCACTTATATTATGGGCTTCGTAATATCACTTACATGCTAGTGAGTGACTCTCAAATCTACATTTATAATGATAAATTAGGGCTTCCCTGGTAACTCAGATGGTAAAAAAGTCCATCTGCAATGCAGGGTTCGATTCCTGGATTGGGAAGATTCCCTAAGGGAGGGCATGGCAACCCACTCCAGTATTCTTGCCTTGAAAAGCCCATGGAAAAAGGAGCCTGGAGGGCTACAGTCCATGAGGTCACAAAGAATCAGACATGATTGAACAACTGAGCACAGCATAGTGCTCTAGCTTCATTTCGGAATCCTGGTATGAATGTCCTTCCAGCAAAATAAAAATTATAAAAGACATTATTGAGAATACTGAGGAAAATGTATAGATTACATATTAGATAATAATACCATAATATTATTTGATAGTGGTAATTGTGTTTTGAATGTGTAAAAGAATGAATCAATTAGGAGATATATACCAAAATATTGAGGGGTGAAGCTTCTGTCAGTGTGTGAGAAAAAGAGAAAGAGATCATACAGGTAAAAAATTGACAATAGAAGAACCAAGTAATAGGTAATTTGTGGATATTTATTAATGCTAGTCTTGTAATTCTTCTACCATTTGAAATATTCAAAAATAACAAGATAGGAAAATAATAAAATTGTATCTTTCCTTTCTCCTCTAAGTGTATGACTCAAAAATGGATTTTTCTTTAATTTTCTAGGTTTGGTCACTAAAATCACCATTTCTCACTCCTCATAGTTGACTAGTTACCAAATCCTGATGACTATTTGGTTCCCACTTTCATTGCCCTAATACATATCTCAATGGTCATTCACTTGGACTATTGATGTTAACATACTTTAATATAATATTTCCATTCCTCTTTTTCATCCTAGATTACTTTTCCAAAACATAAATCTAGCCATACCATGTCCCTCTCTTCCAGAAAAAAAAAGAAAAAAAAAAACCTTCATTGTTCCACATATGCCTAAAAGAACAAAGTCTTCACTCCCATACCTCTCTCTACATCCGTCCTTAGTGTGTGAACTATACAATTAATCCACACCCATATATATTTGGAAGCACATTCTGCTTGTTTCTGTGATAAATTCATGCAGTGCTGTTATAATGAATGAAGAACCAGTGTTATTTATCTAGTAATAAATGCTTAAGAAAAATTAAAACTGGAACCAAGAAAATCCATTCATGTGTGTGGTTGGTTGCTTTGGAAATGAGGGTTGTACGGTTTGCAATCTGAATGGGAGGAGCCCGTGTGAAGGAAGATATGGATTTCTGATATGCTACATAGGATTAGGAAATGTTGCCTGGTACCATCACTAATCAAAGCTATGAAAATTACCTAACAAGACCCGGAAGTCCCAGACACCAACCAAGTATTTCTTTATGCTCCCTTGTAAAAGTGTGCCACTGTAAATTTTATTGACACATTCCTCTAACCTCCGTTCAGTAGTACCTTGTTTTTTAAATAAAATTATAAAAGACATTATTGAGAATACTGAGGAAAATGTATAGATTACATATTAGATAATAATACCATAATATTATTTGATAGTGGTAATTGTGTTTTGAATGTGTAAAAGAATGAATCAATTAGGAGATATATACCAAAATATTGAGGGGTGAAGCTTCTGTCAGTGTGTGAGAAAAAGAGAAAGAGATCATACAGGTAAAAAATTGACAATAGAAGAACCAAGTAATAGGTAATTTGTGGATATTTATTAATGCTAGTCTTGTAATTCTTCTACCATTTGAAATATTCAAAAATAACAAGATAGGAAAATAATAAAATTGTATCTTTCCTTTCTCCTCTAAGTGTATGACTCAAAATGGATTTTTCTTTAATTTTCTAGGTTTGGTCACTAAAATCACCATTTCTCACTCCTCATAGTTGACTAGTTACCAAATCCTGATGACTATTTGGTTCCCACTTTCATTGCCCTAATACATATCTCAATGGTCATTCACTTGGACTATTGATGTTAACATACTTTAATATAATATTTCCATTCCTCTTTTTCATCCTAGATTACTTTTCCAAAACATAAATCTAGCCATACCATGTCCCTCCCTTCCAGAAAAAAAAGAAATTAAAAAACCTTCATTGTTCCACATATGCCTAAAAGAACAAAGTCTTCACTCCCATACCTCTCTCTACATCCGTCCTTAGTGTGTGAACTATACAATTAATCCACACCCATATATATTTGGAAGCACATTCTGCTTGTTTCTGTGATAAATTCATGCAGTGCTGTTATAATGAATGAAGAACCAGTGTTATTTATCTAGTAATAAATGCTTAAGAAAAATTAAAACTGGAACCAAGAAAATCCATTCATGTGTGTGGTTGGTTGCTTTGGAAATGAGGGTTGTACGGTTTGCAATCTGAATGGGAGGAGCCCGTGTGAAGGAAGATATGGATTTCTGATATGCTACATAGGATTAGGAAATGTTGCCTGGTACCATCACTAATCAAAGCTATGAAAATTACCTAACAAGACCCGGAAGTCCCAGACACCAACCAAGTATTTCTTTATGCTCCCTTGTAAAAGTGTGCCACTGTAAATTTTATTGACACATTCCTCTAACCTCCGTTCAGTAGTACCATCTGCTTTATAAATTATTACTATCAGCAGTCAGGGATTCGGATTAATTTTTCTGTTCCAGGTAAACAGATGCATGGGGAAGAGTTATCTGGCATTTTAACATGTTTGTTAATGCTTATTAAGAAACAAATGCACCCATATTCTTATGCATTTAGCAAGCATTTTTGCCTACAAAATGTGATGTTCTAATAGTAGAAGTATTTCTCTCTGAAGTAACTTTAGGTCGAGTCATTTATCTCTGAACATCAAGTGCTGTCTTAAATGTTAAAATGAATTGTGTCTCTATTGTGTAATTAATTTCCTAAAAATGGAAAGCCCTTATCAGTCAGGATTACTCATACACATGCCTAATCCCCTCACTTAGACTCTAAGCCTCTGAGGTCAGGTTCCTGTCGCGTTCAACACACACACACACACACACATACACATACACACACACACACACACACACACAGCTCCTAGCCCAGTGCCATGGACATAGAAAATGCTCAATATATATTTAATAAATAATTAAAGTCCTCCACCTTGTCTTTTTCATTAGTATGTGCTAGATATTTTTACCTGAATTATCAAGTTCAATTTTCTAGTTAACCTTAGCTTTCAGGTCATAGCATGTTAGAATGGTAAAATTATAGTGCTCACAGGCAGCTTCAGGGTTCATAGGATATAGCTCTTTATTTTCCAGGTGACAACACTGAGGTTACAAGAGTGTAAGACAGTTATCTAAAGTCATGCACCAGAAGAGTGGCAGCTCAGCCTCAGTCCTGAGCCCCAGTGCTCTCTGCTGCACTGTCCTGAACTCTCTCCCATCAAAGCAATCTAATTAATTATATAGATAAAATGCAACTATGCAAACCTAAGTATGTGTGCTTATTTCTGTGCAGAACATGTCTTTTTCACCTTCAGGTAGAAAAGTCTGAATATTTGTCTAAGACAGACATTGAATAATCTGAATATATACAAAGAAAATCTGACTGAGAGATTCCAACAACCTTTGATATTAACACCATATATAACAGAGAGAGAAAACCCTTGGAGATTTTTCCTGACTTTGATCGATATGAAGGCTTATTAGGCAAATTTATTATCTTCATGGAATCCTACTTGAGTGTAAAAACAGGATAAAGAAAAAATACATACATTAACTTCATTAGTTGTTCAGATAACTTAATTGAGAAACACCTTTGCTAGACTGAACAGAACATAGGTAAAGAAATAGATGGGTGTCTTCAGAGATCTAACAGACTGGCAAGATGACATCTGGTAGCACTTCTTCCCTGTGAAGCACATAATGACTTTCATCACAGCCCACACAAGGGAAGAGTAGCATTTGGATAGCCCACACCTGAAATGCATAATAGCAGCTGAACATTAAAAATGTCGCTGTGTAAGTAACTGATAAGTTCTCCCATCCCCCTCAAAAAGTGTTTAACAAAGAAGAGAGAAAAGGAACATTTTCGACTATAGTTACAATTAAGAAACAAACAAAAAAATCAGAACAATCTTCAGAGTTTCTGGGGCTGGAAATCATAGACAAAGCAGTCTTCTGGTAATCAGGGGTATGACCTTTGTGTGACTAAGCAACTGGCCCTTCGGAGAGGCTTTGGGATATTGGCTTGACAACCTAGGGATGTTTACGGTGAAATTCCTGAATTTATGGGGGGTGGGGGGAGGAAAGGTGACCGTAAGAACAAAATCCATAGGAGAAATCAAGGAAGTTAGCTTTGTTACCAGCCCTTTGGAGTCTTTCCCCAACAAGTGCCAGTATAATTCCAACTCATAGAAGGAGACCTCGTTCAGAAGCTACGCCTTATACTTTGATCAAACAATGGAGAGGCGCCAGCCAGCTGTTAAAGAAACACTCCCTGACAGCCCTTAAATTGGGCTGCTTTACAGGGTCTCTGCACTAGGGACGGGAAGGGGCGGAGTTTCCGTCCTCTGGCTCAGCTGCACCGCTCAGACCCCACAGACTGAAGTACCAGGTGCAGCCTCTCTGCCCTCGGCCCACCACACCTGCCGCTGCAATCTGGAGTTGTAGTGCCGGGTGCAGCGCTTGTGCACTCGGCCAGCCAGCCGCGGTGTCGGGAGCAGCCATTTTCCTTTAGGCGCTCCGGTCTGAAGCGGTGAAGTGGTTACAAAGCCCTGTGTACTAGTGAAACTCCAGGAACCGCAAAGGAAAAAAAAAAAAAAAAAGGTTAGACTGCCTTACCTAGATTTTACTTTTATTTCCCAGGAATTGTTAAGGGAGGTTGCCGGTTAAAAATCTCTTCTATGTCTTTTGTTGTGCTCCTCATCCTTGAGGGCCTCAGTTCTGCCTTCTGAAACTGCTTTCTCCTAAGTCTGTGCATCGTCAAAACCCCGGTTTTCCCCCAGGTGCCTTTAAACGTGTTTGCTTGTCACTAGGTTTCAGCCCTAATTGCTTGTATTCTTGGAGTGGCCACTATTTGTCTTACCTTTTGGAGACAGAGGATAGCAGACAATGTAAGATATTGAATTGTTGTTCAGTCACTAAGTCATGTGTGACTCTTTGCGACACCGTGGACTGCAGCACACCAGGTTCTTCTGTCCTTTACTGTCTTTGGGAATTTGCTCAAAGCCATGTCCATTGAGTCAGTGATGCTGTCTAACCAACTCACCCTCTGCTGCTACCTCCTCCTTTGCCTTCAATCCTTCCCAGCATCAGGGTCTATTCCAACGAGTTAGCTTTCAAAGACATTGAATACATATTACCAAATATTAGCAAGAAAATAATGGTCACATGTAGGACAGTATACCCCTACCAGGAATCTGCGTAAACATTTAAGATCCATCCTGTCCTGAGCTCTAGGGCTCAGGTGGGAGCCATCAGCTCGCCTTTCCGGCAGAGGGCTCTGGTTAGGCTTCCTGCCTCTGTGACTTGAGTCCTAGAAGTCACTGAGTGTCCCATCAGTCTTTTTCTCTCTCTCATAAAATTACTCCTGTCTTGTGAATTATTCCTCTTCAGTGTTTAGAGAGGCTCACTTTCTAACTTCCTAGGTTGAAGTGACTGGAATAAATCGTATCTGTGGTTTCTATTCAGTCAGAGTATGGTTTCTTTGAGTAGCCGCGTGGCAGAACGTAGCATGCGACAGGTTTCTGTGGTAGCCACTGGGCTGTCTAGCAGCATAGCCTGAACTTGAATCCACTTTCCAGAGACACCACTCTATTCCCTTAGAACTTACTAAAGCCTGAACCTGGTGTGGGGTCCACATAGTGATTGGTTGACCATGGGTTACCTTTACAGCTTCTTGTAGCAGGGTTGTAGTAGCCGCTACTGCCGGTGGGCAAGGAGGTTATTCCTCAGCCATTTGAGCTAACTGGAGGAATAAGCAGCCACCCGAGCAAGGAGTCCCGGTTTTTGAGTCGATGCCCAAAGGGTGATTCCCCTTCTCTTCTGAATGTAAAGATCAAAGAATTTAGCTAAATCTGGAAAGTGGGGAGGGCAGAGGTCTGAAGTAATTGCTTTTGCAATTCTTGAAAGGCCCTTTTGCATTCTGAATTCCATTCAAAAAGATCATCTTCCTTTTAACTTTTCATATAAAGGCATAGATATTAGTGTATACTTAAGTATCCAGATGTGACAACAGTCAACCATCCCCAAGAAATGGCAAACAGTCTTCTAGATTTAGAAGAGAAAAAACTGCAAATAGCTTCTTTTTGCTCCTGGGTTAGGCTTGTCTGACTTTCTGTGAATCCTATGCAGGTCACCCTGGTTTTTGATATTTGAATCTTTCTGTTGACACTTTCTATTTGTCGACTGAAGAATACATGCAACCTAAAAGTTGAGAGTTATGTTTTATTTTGTGGAAATTTTTAGGAATTAAACTGAGAAGGCAGCATCTCAAGTAAGCCTGAGAGAATTACTATGAGCAAGGAGGTAGGGAGAGGGGAAATCAGGTTATATAGAAGTTTGCAACAAAGGGCAGGTAGTCTGAACATCAGAAGTATTTTTGTGAATTAAAGAAAAGCAGGTATCCTAAATTAAGGAGTTTAGCATTTTGCTATGTATGGGGATGATGGCAGAGTCTGGATTCACTGAACTCATTCCTTTCATATGTGCCTCAGCTCTCTGGGGCCAGTAGCCTGCATTTGTCGACATCCTGAGTTCCTTGGATCGTATCTGTGGTTTCTATTCAGTCAGAGTATGGTTTCTTTGAGTAGCCGCGTGGCAGAACGTAGCATGCGACAGGTTTCTGTGGTAGCCACTGGGCTGTCTAGCAGCATAGCCTGAACTTGAATCCACTTTCCAGAGACACCACTCTATTCCCTTAGAACTTACTAAAGCCTGAACCTGGTGTGGGGTCCACATAGTGATTGGTTGACCATGGGTTACCTTTACAGCTTCTTGTAGCAGGGTTGTAGTAGCCGCTACTGCCGGTGGGCAAGGAGGTTATTCCTCAGCCATTTGAGCTAACTGGAGGAATAAGCAGCCACCCGAGCAAGGAGTCCCGGTTTTTGAGTCGATGCCCAAAGGGTGATTCCCCTTCTCTTCTGAATGTAAAGATCAAAGAATTTAGCTAAATCTGGAAAGTGGGGAGGGCAGAGGTCTGAAGTAATTGCTTTTGCAATTCTTGAAAGGCCCTTTTGCATTCTGAATTCCATTCAAAAAGATCATCTTCCTTTTAACTTTTCATATAAAGGCATAGATATTAGTGTATACTTAAGTATCCAGATGTGACAACAGTCAACCATCCCCAAGAAATGGCAAACAGTCTTCTAGATTTAGAAGAGAAAAAACTGCAAATAGCTTCTTTTTGCTCCTGGGTTAGGCTTGTCTGACTTTCTGTGAATCCTATGCAGGTCACCCTGGTTTTTG
The DNA here is from genome assembly GCA_022376925.1 of Tragulus kanchil. NCBI lineage: Eukaryota > Metazoa > Chordata > Mammalia > Artiodactyla > Tragulidae > Tragulus > Tragulus kanchil. Next base: position 53,276,821 of record JAIOJX010000004.1, read on the forward strand.
ATATTTGAATCTTTCTGTTGACACTTTCTATTTGTCGACTGAAGAATACATGCAACCTAAAAGTTGAGAGTTATGTTTTATTTTGTGGAAATTTTTAGGAATTAAACTGAGAAGGCAGCATCTCAAGTAAGCCTGAGAGAATTACTATGAGCAAGGAGGTAGGGAGAGGGGAAATCAGGTTATATAGAAGTTTGCAACAAAGGGCAGGTAGTCTGAACATCAGAAGTATTTTTGTGAATTAAAGAAAAGCAGGTATCCTAAATTAAGGAGTTTAGCATTTTGCTATGTATGGGGATGATGGCAGAGTCTGGATTCACTGAACTCATTCCTTTCATATGTGCCTCAGCTCTCTGGGGCCAGTAGCCTGCATTTGTCACATCCTGAGTTCCTTAGAGCTCATCATAGGCAGTAGCTGCAGTCTGATGGGTGCCAGGTATTCCCAGGTATCTTCCTTCTTCCTAAGTGCCCTTAGATCTCAGGAATTCACATTTGGAGGGCCAGAATCATGCATGATTCTGACATCTTTGTTAACTGATATGGCAGGAAATACTCTACTTCTCATATCTTTTAGATGGTTCAAACTCATTACAGTATTAATTTCAGAGGCCTCCTTAGTAGGACTGTCCAACTGAATGTCATTTTCATAGTGAAGGATGGCTAATATTTATTGAGACTTATTATATCCCCTTTGCTCTTTGTATATTATTTTATTTAACCCCTACAGTAACTCCTCTAAGATATACATGGGGTTTCCCAGGTGGCACTAGTGGTAAAGAAGCTGCCTGCCAGTGCAGGAGACATAAGAGACAGGGATCTGATCCCTGGGTTGGAAAGATCGCTGGAGGAGGGCATGGCAATCCACTCCAGTACTGCCTGGAGAATCCTATGGATCCTATGGTCCATAGAGACCCAAAGTGTCAAAAACAACTGAAGTGATTTAGCAGGAAGGCAAGATATACATTATTATTATCTGTCGAAACCCATGCTGCTACCTTTTCCAGTTTGAATAAGCATTTCTATAGCACTTTGTTGGTAATCTCTTCTAAACCTCTTGGCATATTCCACCTTGATTTCCAAATCATGTAGTTGCTTAGCTCTGTCTCTAGATTATAAACACTTTGAAAGCAGAAATCAAAAAAACAACAACAGCGCTTTCCATTTAAGTGGGAATCAATAAACATCTGCGGAATTGGATTGAATTAATTTGAATTTAAATATAGGTTATAAATATGAAAAAACAAAATCATACAAATATTACTCCAACAAGAGTTTTTGATCCTTTTTTCCGTCATTGTTATATTCATTTCATAGCTATTGTCCTTGATTATACCTTCCATTGGCTCCGTGTCACTATGGGGGGGGTGCTATGTATGGGGATGATGGCAGAGTCTGGATTCACTGAACTCATTCCTTTCATATGGAGCTCTCTGGGGCCAGTAGCCTGCATTTGTCACATCCTGAGTTCCTTAGAGCTCATCATAGGCAGTAGCTGCAGTCTGATGGGTGCCAGGTATTCCCAGGTATCTTCCTTCTTCCTAAGTGCCCTTAGATCTCAGGAATTCACATTTGGAGGGCCAGAATCATGCATGATTCTGACATCTTTGTTAACTGATATGGCAGGAAATACTCTACTTCTCATATCTTTTAGATGGTTCAAACTCATTACAGTATTAATTTCAGAGGCCTCCTTAGTAGGACTGTCCAACTGAATGTCATTTTCATAGTGAAGGATGGCTAATATTTATTGAGACTTATTATATCCCCTTTGCTCTTTGTATATTATTTTATTTAACCCCTACAGTAACTCCTCTAAGATATACATGGGGTTTCCCAGGTGGCACTAGTGGTAAAGAAGCTGCCTGCCAGTGCAGGAGACATAAGAGACAGGGATCTGATCCCTGGGTTGGAAAGATCGCTGGAGGAGGGCATGGCAATCCACTCCAGTACTGCCTGGAGAATCCTATGGATCCTATGGTCCATAGAGACCCAAAGTGTCAAAAACAACTGAAGTGATTTAGCAGGAAGGCAAGATATACATTATTATTATCTGTCGAAACCCATGCTGCTACCTTTTCCAGTTTGAATAAGCATTTCTATAGCACTTTGTTGGTAATCTCTTCTAAACCTCTTGGCATATTCCACCTTGATTTCCAAATCATGTAGTTGCTTAGCTCTGTCTCTAGATTATAAACACTTTGAAAGCAGAAATCAAAAAAACAACAACAGCGCTTTCCATTTAAGTGGGAATCAATAAACATCTGCGGAATTGGATTGAATTAATTTGAATTTAAATATAGGTTATAAATATGAAAAAACAAAATCATACAAATATTACTCCAACAAGAGTTTTTGATCCTTTTTTCCGTCATTGTTATATTCATTTCATAGCTATTGTCCTTGATTATACCTTCCATTGGCTCCGTGTCATCTAAAATATAGTTTGCTTTGGACTGAACTGGAAAGCTGGATAATTTGTTAGTAGAGAAACATACTTACGGAATGAAGATAACTTTCTAAGGAACTTGATTGAAGTAGGCTACTTAGCAGTGCTAAATATGTTATAGCCAGAACATGTTTTTTTTTCTTTTTTATCATTTTATGTCCCATCATGCAAGTCTTTTGAAAATATATTACTACTCTATTTGTAAATATATTTTTAGATAAAGGGACCTGTATAGACAATTTTGACATAGCTAGCCCCAGGTTAGTAATTAGATTGTCCTTGTAGCCAACCTTGAAACTATAAGCATTCATTTTGTATATAACTAAAGATCACTGCACAATTTCTATAGGTATGAAATATTTTCTCTTGTAACTACTTATATTATTTCTATTTCCATTTTCCATTATATACTATTTCTAACTTGGAAGAAAAACAAATTACTCAGCAAATTATTTTTATATTTGGAAATCTTCTTAAACATTGAAATTTGTATTGCTAAATATCATTAACTTTCAAAATGTTAAAACTACGATCCACATTAAGAGGTAATTGTGCATTGTGACTCATGCACACACAAACATAAAAAACTGGAACAAAAATTTTATAAAATAGTACTTACTCTTCTGATCTAAAATGCTTTGGGGTTATTTTCTGTTAAACACTGTTTTTTAAAATGTTTATTATACACTGAATTGATTTCAAAACTATTAATGGGTCATAGCTATCATGGCTTTTTTTTTTAATGCCATAAGCACTAGAATAAAGACAACATTAATTAGACCTGAGTAGCTCTTAAATATATCCTTTTCTTCAGATATTTCTTACATTTTCAAAAATTGTTGCTTATACGTCAGTGAGACTGTAAGGTTTATGTCTATAGAGATCAATGTTTTGCGTGTAAAAGCAATTTGATGTAGATATTTTATGTTTTGAGTGTGTGGTACATTAACTTTGATTCAGAACTATACAAGCAGACAACTGTTACTTTACAGAAAAAATTCCCTTTCTTCTCCCCAAAAGATGAGAGTTCTTGAAATAAACAGTAAGGTAAGAGATAGAGATAACAAAAGGGAAGGACTATTACATGGAGTTGAACAAAGATAATAACAACTTTTCTCTGTCCCTAGTCCTAGCAAACAGGATCATCTGGCCAAGTCTTTAATTCAGTACACATTCTTATTTCCTTTAATTTTCTGTTAATTTTTTTTCAGTTTTACTTTACTTTTTATTTTATTCTTAATTGAAGTAAACATGATTTATACCGTATTAGTGTATAACATAATGATTTGATATTTTTATAGATCATACACCACCCAAGATTATTTTAAGACTGTATTCCCTGTGCTGTACAGTATATCACTGTGACTTATTTCCTTTATTTATTTTTTAAAATTTTTAAAAATTTATTTATTTTTGGCTATTCTGGGTTTTCACTGCTGCCACAAGCTCTTCTCTAGTTGCAGGGAGTGGGGGCTACTCTCTAGGTGAGGTTAGCAGGCTTCTTGTTGCGGTGACTTCTCTTGTTGTGGAACTCGGGCTCTAGGGCTCACAGGCTTCAGTAGTTGTGGCACATGGGCTCAATAGTTGCAGCTCCAAGGCTCCAGAGCACAGGCTCAATAGTTGTGGCTCATGGGCTTAGTTGCTCCACAGCATGTAGGAGCTTCCCGGATCAGGGATTGAACTCAGGTCTTCTGCATTGGCAGGTGAACTCTTTACCACTGAGCTACCGGGAAGCCCAAACTAACAAAAATTTATAAAATAGATCTAAAATGCTTTGGGGTTATTTTCTGTTAAACACTGTTTTTAAAATGTTTATTATACACTGAATTGATTTCAAAATTATTAATGGGTCATTGCTATCATGGCTTTTTTTTTTAATGCCATAAGCACTAGAATAAAGACAACATTAATTAGACCTGAGTAGCTCTTAAATATATCCTTTTCTTCAGATATTTCTTACATTTTCAAAAATTGTTGCTTATACGTCAGTGAGACTGTAAGGTTTATGTCTATAGAGATCAATGTTTTGCGTGTAAAAGCAATTTGATGTAGATATTTTATGTTTTGAGTGTGTGGTACATTAACTTTGATTCAGAACTATACAAGCAGACAACTGTTACTTTACAGAAAAAATTCCCTTTCTTCTCCCCAAAAGATGAGAGTTCTTGAAATAAACAGTAAGGTAAGAGATAGAGATAACAAAAGGGAAGGACTATTACATGGAGTTGAACAAAGATAATAACAACTTTTCTCTGTCCCTAGTCCTAGCAAACAGGATCATCTGGCCAAGTCTTTAATTCAGTACACATTCTTATTTCCTTTAATTTTCTGTTAATTTTTTTTCAGTTTTACTTTACTTTTTATTTTATTCTTAATTGAAGTAAACATGATTTATACCGTATTAGTGTATAACATAATGATTTGATATTTTTATAGATCATACACCACCCAAGATTATTTTAAGACTGTATTCCCTGTGCTGTACAGTATATCACTGTGACTTATTTCCTTTATTTATTTTTTAAAATTTTTAAAAATTTATTTATTTTTGGCTATTCTGGGTTTTCACTGCTGCCACAAGCTCTTCTCTAGTTGCAGGGAGTGGGGGCTACTCTCTAGGTGAGGTTAGCAGGCTTCTTGTTGCGGTGACTTCTCTTGTTGTGGAACTCGGGCTCTAGGGCTCACAGGCTTCAGTAGTTGTGGCACATGGGCTCAATAGTTGCAGCTCCAAGGCTCCAGAGCACAGGCTCAATAGTTGTGGCTCATGGGCTTAGTTGCTCCACAGCATGTAGGAGCTTCCCGGATCAGGGATTGAACTCAGGTCTTCTGCATTGGCAGGTGAACTCTTTACCACTGAGCTACCGGGGAAGCCCTGACTTATTTCTTTTATAACTGGTAGTTTGTACTGTTAATCTACTTCACTTATTTCACACACCCCGCCCCGACCATCTCTCTTTTGGCAAGCACTTGTTTGTTCTCTATATCTGTGAGTCTGTTTTGTTTTTTTTTTTTTTAATTAACTTTTATTAGATTATAGTTGATTTACAATGTTGTGTTAGTTTCTGCTCTATAGCAGAGTGGGTCAGTTATACATATGCAATATATCCACTCTTTTAGATTCTTTTCTCATATAGGTATTATAGAGTATTGAATGGAGTTCCCTGTGCTATATAATAGGTCCTTTTTACCTATTTTATTTACAGTAGTGTGTATATATCAATCTCAGTTTCTCAGTTCCCCCTGCCCCCTACTGGTAACCATGTTTGTTTTCTTCATCTGTATCTCTGTTTTTGTTTTGAAAATAAGTTCATTTGTACCGTTTTTTTAAGACTTTACATATACGTGGTATCATGTATTTGTCTCTGACCTACTTCACTCAGTATGACAATCTGTGTGTCCATCTATGTTGCTACAAATGACATTATTTCATTCATTTTTTATGGCTGAGTGATCTTCCATTTCATATATGTACCACATCTTCTTTTTCCATTCTTCTGTCAATTGACATTTAAGTTGCTTCCATGTCCTGGCTATTGTAGATAGTGCTACATTGGGATGCATGTGTGCATCTGTACCTGCTTAGTCACTCAGTCATGTCCAACTCCTTGTAACCCCATGGACTGCAGCCCACCAGACTCCTCTGTCCTTGGGGATTTTTCATGCCCTCCTCCAGGCAATCTTCCCAACCCAGGGATTAAACCCACGTCTCTTGCATTGCAGGAAAAACAAGTAATTCACAAGCTCTTCTCTAGTTGCAGGGAGTGGGGCTACTCTCTAGGTGAGGTTAGCAGGCTTTTTTAGTTGGCTCCACAGGCTTCAGTTTTGGCACATGGGCTCACTAGTTGCAGCTCCAAGGCTCCAGAGCACAGGCTCAATAGTTGTGGCTCATGGGCTTAGTTGCTCCACAGCATGTAGGAGCTTCCCGGATCAGGGATTGAACTCAGGTCTTCTGCATTGGCAGGTGAACTCTTTACCACTGAGCTACCGGGGAAGCCCTGACTTATTTCTTTTATAACTGGTAGTTTGTACTGTTAATCTACTTCACTTATTTCACACACCCCGCCCCGACCATCTCTCTTTTGGCAAGCACTTGTTTGTTCTCTATATCTGTGAGTCTGTTTTGTTTTTTTTTTTTTTAATTAACTTTTATTAGATTATAGTTGATTTACAATGTTGTGTTAGTTTCTGCTCTATAGCAGAGTGGGTCAGTTATACATATGCAATATATCCACTCTTTTAGATTCTTTTCTCATATAGGTATTATAGAGTATTGAATGGAGTTCCCTGTGCTATATAATAGGTCCTTTTTACCTATTTTATTTACAGTAGTGTGTATATATCAATCTCAGTTTCTCAGTTCCCCCTGCCCCCTACTGGTAACCATGTTTGTTTTCTTCATCTGTATCTCTGTTTTTGTTTTGAAAATAAGTTCATTTGTACCGTTTTTTTAAGACTTTACATATACGTGGTATCATGTATTTGTCTCTGACCTACTTCACTCAGTATGACAATCTGTGTGTCCATCTATGTTGCTACAAATGACATTATTTCATTCATTTTTTATGGCTGAGTGATCTTCCATTTCATATATGTACCACATCTTCTTTTTCCATTCTTCTGTCAATTGACATTTAAGTTGCTTCCATGTCCTGGCTATTGTAGATAGTGCTACATTGGGATGCATGTGTGCATCTGTACCTGCTTAGTCACTCAGTCATGTCCAACTCCTTGTAACCCCATGGACTGCAGCCCACCAGACTCCTCTGTCCTTGGGGATTTTTCATGCCCTCCTCCAGGCAATCTTCCCAACCCAGGGATTAAACCCACGTCTCTTGCATTGCAGGATACAAGTACACTTTTTAAATTTATTTTTAGTTGAAGGATAATTGCTTTACAATATTGCACTGATTTCTTTCAAACATCAACATGTATCAACTGAAGTCTACCCATGTCCCCTCTCACTTGTGAGGGGCTTCCCTGGTACTTTAGATGATAAAGAGTCTGTCTGAAATGCAAGAGACCTGGGTTCAATCCCTAGGTCAGGAAGATCCCCTGGAGTAGAAAATGTCAACCCAATTCAGAATGCTTGCCTGGAGAATTCCATGAACAGAGGAGCCTGATAGGCTCCAGTCCATGGGGGCACAAAGAGTCAGACATGACTGACTGACTAACACTTTCACTTGTCTCCCAGTTGAACATCCTTCCTACTTCTCTCCCCATCCCATCCCTCTAGGTCGTTACTGAGCCCCAGTTTGAGCTCCCTGGGTCATGCAGCAAATTCCCGTTGGCTATCTGTTTTCCACATGATGACGTATGTTTCCATGTTACTGTCTGCTTACCTTCCATTGTCTCCTCTCACCCCTAGTTGTGTCCATAAGTCAGTTCTCAATGTCAGTGTCTCCATTGCTTCTTTGCAGATAGGTTCGTCAGTGCCATCTTTCTAGATCCCATATATATGTATACTATACAGTAACTGTTTTTCTCTAACAAACTTCACCAGGTTCATCTTCATCCACCTCATTAGGACTCACTCAGTTTCATTCCTTTTTATGGATGAGCAGTCTTCCATTGTATATATGTACAACATCATATCTTCTTTATCCATTCTTCAGTCAGTGGGCATTTAAGTTACTTCCATGTACTAGCTATCGTAAATAGTACTGCAATGAGCATTGGGACGCATGGGTCTTTGAAATATTTTACATATATATTTTACACATATATATATGTATATATATGTATATATATATACACACACACAAATAAAAGGACACTACATAATGATAAAGGGAGGCTACCTGTGTCCTGAATGTCTTCAAGGTGGCAGCAATGCCATGCTATATGTTGTTTGTATAGGTAGGGAAGAATCCTTGGTGAGCCTGTGTCACAGTCAGTTACATGGGTTACAAACTCCCAGTGATTTCAGACTTTGTGAATGAGTTTTCATGCCCTCCTCCAGGCAATCTTCCCAACCCAGGGATTAAACCCACGTCTCTTGCATTGCAGGATACAAGTACACTTTTAAATTTATTTTTAGTTGAAGGATAATTGCTTTACAATATTGCACTGATTTCTTTCAAACATCAACATGTATCAACTGAAGTCTACCCATGTCCCCTCTCACTTGTGAGGGGCTTCCCTGGTACTTTAGATGATAAAGAGTCTGTCTGAAATGCAAGAGACCTGGGTTCAATCCCTAGGTCAGGAAGATCCCCTGGAGTAGAAAATGTCAACCCAATTCAGAATGCTTGCCTGGAGAATTCCATGAACAGAGGAGCCTGATAGGCTCCAGTCCATGGGGGCACAAAGAGTCAGACATGACTGACTGACTAACACTTTCACTTGTCTCCCAGTTGAACATCCTTCCTACTTCTCTCCCCATCCCATCCCTCTAGGTCGTTACTGAGCCCCAGTTTGAGCTCCCTGGGTCATGCAGCAAATTCCCGTTGGCTATCTGTTTTCCACATGATGACGTATGTTTCCATGTTACTGTCTGCTTACCTTCCATTGTCTCCTCTCACCCCTAGTTGTGTCCATAAGTCAGTTCTCAATGTCAGTGTCTCCATTGCTTCTTTGCAGATAGGTTCGTCAGTGCCATCTTTCTAGATCCCATATATATGTATACTATACAGTAACTGTTTTTCTCTAACAAACTTCACCAGGTTCATCTTCATCCACCTCATTAGGACTCACTCAGTTTCATTCCTTTTTATGGATGAGCAGTCTTCCATTGTATATATGTACAACATCATATCTTCTTTATCCATTCTTCAGTCAGTGGGCATTTAAGTTACTTCCATGTACTAGCTATCGTAAATAGTACTGCAATGAGCATTGGGACGCATGGGTCTTTGAAATATTTTACATATATATTTTACACATATATATATGTATATATATGTATATATATATACACACACACAAATAAAAGGACACTACATAATGATAAAGGGAGGCTACCTGTGTCCTGAATGTCTTCAAGGTGGCAGCAATGCCATGCTATATGTTGTTTGTATAGGTAGGGAAGAATCCTTGGTGAGCCTGTGTCACAGTCAGTTACATGGGTTACAAACTCCCAGTGATTTCAGACTTTGTGAATGAGCTTTACGAATCTTACCTGGTTCCTCCTAGCACTTGCCCTAAGTCTAATGGGCTCAAGGATAAGCTGAGTGACAGACACCATTCTATATTAATAATGACGCTTCCTCTCCAGTACTGATAATATTATTGTGCACAACTTAGGTGCCAGATTCCCTTTTGACTTGTAATAGTTATTTCCCAGGAGGCTTACCTTCTCATAAAAATCTGGTTTTGTAGACTTCTATAAGAAGAATCCTAAAGTGCATTCAATTTAGGTTCAACTGGGACTCCTGCTGCATTCTTCAAGTAATATCCTTAAAAGGTCTCTATCCGCAGGAATGGGCAATCTTTTTATTAGAACAAGCTCAGCCTTTTCCTAAGCTTGTTTCTGAGAGATGCTAAGCCCCAAGTAATAAACGGCTAAGAGTCACCTGTGTAAAAACTTTCCAGAAGTTCTGATGACAGAAGTAGTATAATCAATCTCGATTTAGTCTGTCTCTGTCAATCTGACCCGTGAAAAGTTATTTTGTTTTAGAAGAATCTTCTTCATTCCCTTACAGTAGCATTTAGAGGAGCAGAAAAACTAATGATGTAGCCCACAAAAATTTGAAGTATGACAGAGATTAAAAGCCCAATTAGTTCATGTAGTAGTTAAATAAACTTGGTCAAGTTACTAAATCTAATTTTCTTGATCTGATAGCATGTGATTATTGTAAGAATTACATAAGACTGTTTGGGCCTGTGCTTAACAAGGAAGTGCTTAGGAACATTAGCTGTTATCATTTTCATCATAATCATTATTCATGCTGGCCTTTAACAAAGCTTCTTGGCATTCTGGAAAATTACCCTTCAGAGCTTGGGATTTGTAGTGAACCAAAATCCATCCTCGAGCCGATTTTCCAGGCCATATCATCAGCTACCCCCTTTTTGTCCACAGAGTCAGATTTAACTTTCATGGTGCAAATAATTAAAGGGGTGAATTCCAGTTTACCTCCCTGTCCTTATTGTGGGTTATGGAAATTAATAACGGATTTCTGCCTGTAAATCAGTTTCAAAGAGATTATTTCCTGGTGATATTTTCAGCTCTGCATTTTCCTTGTCAGATGGTTGCCTTCATCTCACTAGCTTTCCTCAGAATTCATCAGCCAAAAAGATACTAAATTATGGTTCTCAAAGCATGTTCCCAACGCTACATTGAGAAAGAAAATACATTATTTAAAATTTAGATTCCTGGCCTTACCCTGAACTTACTGACTCAGAATACAGAGGGGAGGCTCTCTAGAATATATATATATATATATCTCAACATTCTTCTAATATGATTGAGATGCAGAGAGCTTGTGTCCAAACTTTGAGTAGCACCATCCTACTACACAAAAAGGATGAGAACCAAGAAATAAAATCATTACTAAGTTATCATAATAATTAAGCCTTATTTTAAAAGGGCCAGAAAAGCTGAGCTTGACATGGCTCACTAGGTAGAATTGTACTTTTAAGATTTGGCTTTTCCTGTTGTCACTTTTTTTTTTTTTAAAGAAAGTCTCCTGTGGTTTCTTTTTTCTTTTTTCTTTTTTAAGATTTAATTTTTTTTTATTTTGGGCGGGGATCGAGTTCGGGAGGGAGGGGAGTGGGCCACTTCTATTGGTCTTTCATTTCTCTACTTTAATCCATCTTTGTTCTTTGGCTCCTGTGGGCCTCCCATCGCGGGGGCGTCTGTCGTTGCAGAGCGCCGGCTTTGGGCGCATGCGCTCCAGAGCTCCGGCTCGGTGATTGGACACATCAATCCAGCTGCTCCGCGGCACGTGGGATCTTCCCAGGCCAGAGATCGAACCGGCACCCCTTGCACTGCAAGGCGGTGTCCTTACCCACTGGACCACCAGGGGAAGCCCTTGTCACGTGTTATAAGGAAAAGTGCTATGACTGAAACAGTTACAAAATGGTTGATATTTCCACTTACAACCCCATGTATTTATTACATATGACACTGGGAAGGGCGTGAAGACCAGCTGCCAGTTTGAATGGTCCTCAAAGTTACTTCTAGCATAGAGCCTTCAAATGCTGGTTAATTTGGTAGCTGTTCTAATGATTTTTATTCCCCACACCCTGCACCCCTCCCCCAGAATTTTGTCCATCTTAATGCAAAAACTGGCCTCCTCTTCTATTAGTATGTATTAATTATGGGAATCTAAGTTGACATACCTTTTTCTCACCTGCAATCTAAGCCACCATTAAACATTTCACAATGGCAACTGTTTGTTTACAGTGAGCCCCTGTCTCACCTCTTGGGTCTATTACTGTCTGTGAAAGTTTCCAACAGTACCCCTGTCCCTCTTCTTCCCATTCTTACTCCCTTTTACAACACCTGAATAGAACATTCCAACCAGTGGTGAACGGCGCTTCCCTGAGGGCTAGGAGAGACCTCTCTGATCTCTTGAAAAAAATCATTACTCCTCGGGACTACCTGCAGTGATGTCTTTAACCCGGTGTTCTAGTGCCAGGCCCAGGCTTAGAGCTACATAAATAATCTCTGACAGTGTACAGTATTCTCTTCATGCCTCTGCCATAACCACACAGAAGTTAGTTCTAATCCTTGCATAGGAATTGGCCCATGCTACAGACAGATGCTGTGCTAGTCATCCTGTGCTAGGATTAGTGATTACTCAAAGAAGCCTGATGAAGAAAATTTCTGTTTCATAAGCCACACCAATCTGTAGATTAAAAACAAGTCATAATGGCAGTATATTCTTTCCCCACTTTCCTCTCCTGACTGTGGAATTTCCACCCTTCCTTCTCCTGGGTGCTCATAAACAGACATCTCAGTTCTCACGCTCACATGTCGCCTCTGCTAGTTCCTCCCTTCTCACTCTGGTCCTGAGATCTATGGTGGCCCAGATGACTTACGTATGTACAACACCCTCAGTGCCTTTTCCCACCAGCAGCAAAAGCAGTGGCATTTCACACTGATGGCTCCCAGAACCCAAGGCACTTTAGGCATTCCAAATGGCCAGAGAGAATCTTCTCCCCTGTGGCAGCATCACAGCCTATGAGCATGAGGCAGTGCTGCATAATGGTTAGTATATCATCTCCCAGAAATATCAGTAAAACTTTTCTAGAAGCACTTTGATTCTGTTTTTCTCAAGGTGTTCTACTCCACTTTTTTCTCAAGGCATTCTACTCAACACATCTGTTTTTTTCTGCCAAGAAGTCCATCGAAGAGAAGCACCAAGTGTGTTCACTCCTTTTCTGATAGTAAGGCTTAGTTGATGGAACAAGGAGGCTATTAAAGTTTCCATGCAAATATATTCTCAACACATCTACCTCATCAATGTCATAGGCATGTTCAGTCTTTTTAAACTTGTAGGATAGGCAGAGTTTTTCCTTATGTTTAACGCTCCCTTTCCCTTTTTCTGGCTTCCGTAAAGTACACTCAGCAGTCTGTGTCCATGGTTCTGCAGCCTCAGAATTCCATCCAGGTTTGGTTAAATTTGCTGACACAGCACCCCAATATGGAGGGCCAACTGTACTAAACCATCTTATTATAAGTAAGGAACCAGAGCTTTCACCCATTTTGTTATCTGTGGGGATCCTGAAAGCAATTTCCCAAGAATTCTCAGGGAAGACTCTACTCCAAATCCAATACTTAGTTGAAAGTAGCAACACAGGTATGAACTGCAGTGGTCAACTGATACATGGACTTTTTTCAGTAGTATTCTCTTCATGCCTCTGCCATAACCACACAGAAGTTAGTTCTAATCCTTGCATAGGAATTGGCCCATGCTACAGACAGATGCTGTGCTAGTCATCCTGTGCTAGGATTAGTGATTACTCAAAGAAGCCTGATGAAGAAAATTTCTGTTTCATAAGCCACACCAATCTGTAGATTAAAACAAGTCATAATGGCAGTATATTCTTTCCCCACTTTCCTCTCCTGACTGTGGAATTTCCACCCTTCCTTCTCCTGGGTGCTCATAAACAGACATCTCAGTTCTCACGCTCACATGTCGCCTCTGCTAGTTCCTCCCTTCTCACTCTGGTCCTGAGATCTATGGTGGCCCAGATGACTTACGTATGTACAACACCCTCAGTGCCTTTTCCCACCAGCAGCAAAAGCAGTGGCATTTCACACTGATGGCTCCCAGAACCCAAGGCACTTTAGGCATTCCAAATGGCCAGAGAGAATCTTCTCCCCTGTGGCAGCATCACAGCCTATGAGCATGAGGCAGTGCTGCATAATGGTTAGTATATCATCTCCCAGAAATATCAGTAAAACTTTTCTAGAAGCACTTTGATTCTGTTTTTCTCAAGGTGTTCTACTCCACTTTTTTCTCAAGGCATTCTACTCAACACATCTGTTTTTTTCTGCCAAGAAGTCCATCGAAGAGAAGCACCAAGTGTGTTCACTCCTTTTCTGATAGTAAGGCTTAGTTGATGGAACAAGGAGGCTATTAAAGTTTCCATGCAAATATATTCTCAACACATCTACCTCATCAATGTCATAGGCATGTTCAGTCTTTTTAAACTTGTAGGATAGGCAGAGTTTTTCCTTATGTTTAACGCTCCCTTTCCCTTTTACTGGCTTCCGTAAAGTACACTCAGCAGTCTGTGTCCATGGTTCTGCAGCCTCAGAATTCCATCCAGGTTTGGTTAAATTTGCTGACACAGCACCCCAATATGGAGGGCCAACTGTACTAAACCATCTTATTATAAGTAAGGAACCAGAGCTTTCACCCATTTTGTTATCTGTGGGGATCCTGAAAGCAATTTCCCAAGAATTCTCAGGGAAGACTCTACTCCAAATCCAATACTTAGTTGAAAGTAGCAACACAGGTATGAACTGCAGTGGTCAACTGATACATGGACTTTTTTCAGTAGTAAATACTATCATACTACGTGAACTGTGGTTGAATCACCTGGTATGGAGTCATGGATATGGAAGGACTATGGATACGATGGAGAGCTGACTATAAGTTTGATGAAAGAAATTTTGTCATATTGAGAAGTCATTCTGACTTATACATCATTTAACTTAAAATGTATGTTACCTAGAAAAGCCCATTATGTGGACTGTCAAACATGCATTGATATCTGCGGGGACCTTCTGCAGAAAGGAAGGCAGCGGGATTGCCCCCGGCTGAACTGGGAAATCTCGGAGAGAGGCGAGCCTTGCTGCCAGCCGCCCAGCCCGTCGGCGCATGCCGGGGACAGTCAGACATGGCAGGGACAGTTCCGTTTTATTAATGTAGACTTACAGCTTCTTTAGGCAAATGAAGGGGGTTTTGCAAGGGACTTCCTATAGTTACACCAGTCAAGCTAAAGGTCAAGCAATTATGTGTTTACATTGCAATAGGAATTTATGGTGAGCATGCATTGTCCACGAGCGTGGAAACCAGGGGGATCAATCAGAAGTTTTGACAATCGACTTTAGATTATGCCCTCGCCTCTTCCTGTAGGAGTCATTTTAGCACCAAACTGCAAATATGTGCTTAAGCTTCCTTATGCTTGCAAAGGCCCTCTTTCATTTAGGGCCCCACAGATATCTGCTTTAACCATTGAAGAAAGCAATGCATTTAAGAAGTCAAGTGTACCCATGGTTCAGGCATCTAGAATGGAGGCAGATGACCATTGTGAATGGGATTTCAGACACATTCTTATATCACTGAGATCTTGAATTTTCTACACTCTAGCAGACTCAAAGACCTACCCAACATTCTCAAAATCGTATGGTCTCAAGGTCTTTCCTTGTAACAGTGCTGTCATTTCAAACTACAACCATTGTTACTTAATAAGCATACTTAATACTTGCCATCTCCAATCGTAATACTTGACAAATACTTTACATACTTCTGTGACTTTGGTCTTTATAAAGCAAAAGATCTCTAACATTTTATAGTTCAGTAGAACACAATTCGATTGCTTCTTGAATCTGCTTCCTGGGTTTAGTCCTCAGTTTGGCTCAAATAAAATTCTATTCCTATTATAGACTGCTTATTAGTTATTTTCATCAACAAGCTACATGTTGATTTTAGACTTTGTGAAGGGTTGGAACTCCTGACCCCTACATTGTTCAAGGGTCAGTTTTAAAGCTTTGAGTCATTTGCTAATTTTTTTCTTTTAATGAGACTATAAGGTGCCCAAGGCTGGTACATTAGTTATCTCTTCGTGCATGCATGCTCATTGTGTCCCACTCTTTGTGACCCCATGGACTGTAGGCTCTGGTCTCCTCCGTGCATGGAATTTTCCAGGAAAGACTACTGGAGGGGGTTGCCATGACCTCCTCCAGGGGATCTTCCCAACGCAAGGATTGAATCCACATCTCATATGTTTCTTACATTGGCAGGCAGATTCTTTACCACTGCGTCAGATAGGAGACCATAGTTATCTATTGGTGTACAGCAAATTATCCACCCCCTACCAACAACTATTGATTGAAAACAATGAACATTTATTATCTCACAGTTTCTAGGAGTCAGGGATCTGGGAGCAGCTTAGCTGGGTGGGTCTATATAATAGCCGCTTCTGAGGCTGCAGTCAAGGTGTTTGCAGGTCCACAGTTACCTAACAGGTCAACTGGGGAAGATCTGCTTCCAGTTTGCTCACATAGCTGAGGGCAGATCTCAGATCTTTGCTGACTCTTGGCTGAAGATCAAATACATCTCTGCATAAGGTCTCATACAACTGTCAGTTGGCCTCCCTCAGAGTGAGGGCTCCAAGAAATAGACAGAGACAGACACTGAGACAAAGACAGAAACACAGAGAGGTACTCAGGCTCCTCTTCCTGGTTACCTGGGTTTTCTGTATATATGACTTAATTGTAATTTGAAAATATTTCAAGATAGAGCTATTTCATAGAGTTTATTAGGAAATTCTACTGAGTGCTAAGCTAAAGTAAAACTCTTAAATGACACATGACAATTATGTGAATATTAATTTATTGCCATAACACTGAACAACAAAAATCCCAAATATTAAAAAAAAAAAACCCAAATATATACAAAGTAACTGGTTGTTTTAGATCACATGTTTGCAAAATAGCCTGTGATTAAACTGTACACCATTTGTTGGTTCAGCAGTGGAAAAATTGGATGGTTTTATACTGAAATGTTTTTATAAAATATTTCCATTAAAAATAAGGACTTTTCCTCAATTTTTATGTGTAAAAGCTACACAACAGACAAATCCACCAAGTTCATGCTTCAAAATTTCTACTTTATTGTGGTAGGCTAAATAGTGTCCTGCACCAGGTCTGTCCTGTTCTAATACTTGGAACCTGGGAATGTTACTTTATACTCAAAGCTAGTGCAAAAAGAACTTTGCAAATGTGATCAAATTAAGGGTTTTGAGATGACAAAATTATTCTGAATTATCTAAATGGGCCCAGTGTGATCACAAAGCTCCTTACAACAGGGACAGAGGAGTTGTCAGTGAGAAGACAGTGATATGACGACAGAAGCATGGATCGGAAAGAGATTTGAAGAAGCTGCATGGCTTCAGAGATAGAAATACATGGCCATAGATCAAGGAATACAGGCAGGTTCTAGAAGCTGTAGAAATCAAGTAAATGAATTCTCCTGTAGAACCGCTAAAGGAAACCTGCTGATCCCTTGACTTTGTCCAGTGAAATTGGTTTTGAACTTTTGACCTCCTAAATTGTAACAGAATAAATGCATACTTTTTAGCCCCCAAATAATTTATAATTGATTATAGCAATGAAAAGAAATGAATACACCTCTAAAATAAAGGTCTTTCAACATTTTTATAAGTATTTCATGGTAGAATGGCACATCTTTAAGGCTTTGTAGCCCTGTTCTCCAAACATAAAGAGAGATACCACTTCTCCATGATTAAGGACTTGGATAGGCAACAATTCCTCATCAAGGTGCTAGGCAACAATTCCTCATCAAGGTGCTCTGACCCTCCTCCAGGTGGAGGTGGGCTGTGAAGAGAGCTGAGCATCAACTGTGGCAGAGATCCTCCATAAAGGGATAAAGTGAAAGAAGTTCTTGCAGCAACTCATCTTCAGATCTCCCAGTGGAAGAGCCCAGGGAACACAATCTCCACTGTATCCATAACGACCCATGGATTTTAGCAGCTCTTATAATGGTCCTGTCCCTAAAGAGAATTAAGATTATTTGCCCATCTCCATAAACAGGTATCAGTTAAGGAGAACAGAATACATCCATGTCTCCCGTGGCCCAAGTTATGCACTCCAATCCTTCCATGAATTATTCATTACATGCTGAATTCACCATGAAATGAAATTTCAAATTAGGTTTTTGAAACTCATGCTAGAGTGACTTAGAATATGAAAGTACTTGTTTCACAAAATATGTATACCTCCCTCAAAAACATTCTGTACAATCTCAAGAATCAGAACTAATGTACGAGTTATACTTAGCCTAGCCACTGTGGGCTTAACTATATACTTTAGAAATAAAGACGTTTTAATATAACATTTAAAGATTCAGTTGTTCATGGAAGACATATGGTAGAGAGATCCCTTCTTACAAAATAGAGGTGTATCCAAGGGAACCTCATAAATTTTCTAGAACTGTCCAGGGATGAATGTGAAGACAAAAATGCCAACAAAACATCTTGCTGTCACTACTTACTCCTAAGACACCACCATAGTCAACTTTGACAGAGATCTGCCTTTTCCCCATGATTTGCTGTTGTCTGGGTTGTAGTGGACATCTCACCAACATGCTGCCTTCATCCTGTACTTTAATTCCTCTCTGTTCTCACTGCACTGTTCACCAAGGAAGTCTCCTTCTTCCATGTGCTGTATAGACACTTGAGTATAATTATGGCTCCCAGTTTAAGACCTGCTCTGACTAGCATTGTTCATATCCTTTGGCTTTTATATTCTCCTATCTATTCATCTTTAGATATTAATACACACCTATAACGAGATGGAATATATTAACCCAGCCTTGTGGTAGAAAGAGCACCCCCTCAAACTGACCCGACAGTCAGAAAAAAAATGTGAAATATGTGACCAGAAAAGCAATTATGGGTGAAGCCAGCTATATAATTTGCAAAGCCCAGTGCAAACGAAAAATATGGGGCTGCTGGTGGAAAAAAAATATTAAGAATTTCAAGATGATAACAGCAGAGCATGACATCAAGCCTGGGGCCTTTGTAAACCCAGGGTTCTGTGTAGCTGCATAGTTTGCACACACATGAAGCCAGCCCTGGTTATGAGGGATCATTTTCCACTTTCCAGATTACCACTTTTGAGCAAGAATTCACCAGAACATGCCAGCGCTTTCTCCTCAGCAGTATACAAGAAGCCTTAGCCTACTCCAGCTGGAGAAGAGAACCTATAGTTTATGGAACTGAAATCTCCTCAGAGTTCTTGACACAACACTGCTACAACTGGGCTGTGACATTAAAAAAAGAAAAAAAACCCTCATCTGGGAAGAAGTTCCAGACACCTCCCATCTACTCACAACTTGCTCATGCTTGTTCCAGTCCATAATTTTTGCCTTCTTGGCTGGATAACCCAGCTTTGATATCTGATTCTGGCATCTTCTCTTTGATTACTATCCAGATGCCCCCTTTTGCCTGTCTCTGGCACTAGTTTCAGTTCTGCTGGCTCTGCAGGTTTTAGTAGCCCACATTCCACCTGAGAAACTTTCTGCTCCCTCTTCTAGTTCCATGTAACCTCACTGACCAGACTCTTTCCTTTACTAAATGGGAAAAGATATATAATCAGGGTGTACCGGACGTAGCCATGACCTAGTAGCTAATTTCACTCAGCTAACAGATTTGATCAGAAAGCATTACTGTATTTTTTTAGACTTGTCTGCTTACCTCCTTGAAATTTTCTTCTTTAACTTTGTGACACTATACTCCTTGCCTTCTTCACACCTCACGGAAGTGTCTTCTCCTTTTTCTTTTCTAATTAGTCCTCCTACTCTGCCTTCTCTATCTCTAGCAGCACTACTATCATCTTTTGCAAGAAATGTTGGGATAGTGCAGAGTTCATTCCTGAGCTTCCTTATCTTTTCTATGACCTTTTATCATATAATGACCTCCAAATTTTTATCTCCATCCCTGACTTCACCCCAAAATTCCAGACATATATATCACTGCCTTCTCCATGTAGTACATCTTCTCTTTATCAAATAGGTATGTAAGAGATATTCCCTGCCTCTAAAAAAGACTGTTATTCCCTCAGTCTTCCATATGTCTATAAAAGGCACCATCAAGGGCTTCCCCTGGTGGTCCAGTGGATAAGGACACCGCCTTGCAGTGCAGGGGGCGCCGGTTCGATCCCTGGCCTGGGAAGATCCCACGTGCCGCGGAGCGGCTGGACTGATGTGTCCAATCATCGAGCCAGAGCTCTGGAGCGCATATGCCCAGAGCTGGCGCTCTGTGACAACAGACGCCACCGCGATGGGAGGCCCACAGGAGCCAAAGAACAAATACGGATGAAAAATAGAGAAATGGAAGACCAATAGAAGTGGCCCGCCCACTCCCCTCCCTCCCCAACCCGACCCCCGCCCTAAATAAATAAATCTTTAAAAAAAAAAAAAAAAGGCACCATCAAAATTCTCAAGCCAGTAACCAAGCAGTCATCATTTATTCTGCTCTCTCCTTTATCCACTTAATCCAGGTCATCAGTTAGGCTTGCTGACTCTCCTTTCAAATGTATCTTTTATCAATACACTTTTCACCAACGCCTCTGCCATCTTCCTTACTGAGCCCCATCAGTTCATTCCTGAATTACTTCAGTAAGCTTCAAAGTACTGTCATCTTATACTTTTTCCTGCTAAATGTCTCCAAATATAATCAAAGCAACTATTTAAAAAAATAAATCAAATAATATAATTGTCCCACTTAAAACTCTCCAATGTCCTCTCATCGCATTTAGAATGAAATCCAAATGTTTTAACAGTTCTCATACTTTGATCTCCCACCTCAAGCTTTCACATTCTTCCATTGAATCAATTTGTTCAGTAACACTGCATTTCTCTATTTTCTACATCATACCATAGGAATTTTGAACTTGCTTTGTCTTATTACTGGAATATTCTGCCCAAATCTTCACATAATTGAAAATTTCTCTCATTATCACCTCTGCAAAATATCTGCTGGTCATTCTATCGAATGTTGCTTGTCTTGCTAGTCTGATTTCTTTGTATTATCTCTCCATCACCTCTTATCTACTCCCTTTCTCTTTCCCTCCCTATCTTCTTCCCCCACCCTCTCTCTCTCCTTCTTTTGTCATATGTGCATTATTAGTTTATTAGGGAAGAGGACTTTTAAAAAATTTTAATTGGAGGATATTTGCTATAAAATACTGTGTTGGCTTGCACCATACAACATTGCACGTCAGCCACAAGTACACATATACACTGTCCCTCCTGAACTACCCCCTTGCTTCATTCTACCCCTCTAGGTTGCCACAGAGCACCATACAGCTCCCCGGGCCCATACAGCAGCTTCCTACTGATTACATCTTTTACATGTGGTAGTATATATATGTATATGTTGGTGCTACTCTCTCAGTTCTTTTATTAACAGAATAAAACATTTTGTAAGGACAAAAAACCTTGATAACATGACCAACAATAATCAGGGAGGGAAATAGGATTAAGGCTAGGCATACTCTTCTCAGTAACAATGACAGCAAGTAGGCGCCAAGGTCATTCAACAGGGAAAATTTAGTCCTTTTCAACAAATGGCACCAGGTAGCTGAATAGCAACATGCAAAATAATATAACATGGACCCCCTCCCTCACAACACACACAAAATTAATTCAGCATGGATCAAAGACCTACTGTAAAGCTTATACTGTAGAACCACTAGAAGAAAGTATAGATGTAAATCTTTTTGACCTTCGATTAGGCAATGATTTCCTATATAAAACAACACAAACACAAGTAATCAAAGAAAAAAACATAAATTGCAGCCAAATTAAAAAAAAAAAAACAACTGTTATACTTCAAGGACACTGTTAAGAAAAAGAAAACACACAGAATGAGACAAAATATCAGCAAATCGTTTATCTGATAAGAGTCTAGAATATAGAATATATAAATAATTTATAATTTCTGGACCAGCCCAGTATTATCCTGCTCTATTGATAACAAGATACTGAGTTATTTTTCAGAAACAACAGAACAAAACTGCAAGTCATGCAACAAAAACGTGTTTATAGAAGAAAATTTTGGCCTCAAATAATATTAATATTTAGAGTCAAAGTTTTCACCCTTAATGGAACTAAAGGCCAGGACATTACTGGAACTTGAACACCAGAATTCAAAGGTTTATCAGTCTCCTTTACCATGAAGTAAGGTGAAGTGTTAGTCACTCTGGTTCCCCACCTCTCTCTCTCCTTCTTTTGTCATATGTGCATTATTAGTTTATTAGGGAAGAGGACTTTTAAAAAATTTTAATTGGAGGATATTTGCTATAAAATACTGTGTTGGCTTGCACCATACAACATTGCACGTCAGCCACAAGTACACATATACACTGTCCCTCCTGAACTACCCCCTTGCTTCATTCTACCCCTCTAGGTTGCCACAGAGCACCATACAGCTCCCCGGGCCCATACAGCAGCTTCCTACTGATTACATCTTTTACATGTGGTAGTATATATATGTATATGTTGGTGCTACTCTCTCAGTTCTTTTATTAACAGAATAAAACATTTTGTAAGGACAAAAAACCTTGATAACATGACCAACAATAATCAGGGAGGGAAATAGGATTAAGGCTAGGCATACTCTTCTCAGTAACAATGACAGCAAGTAGGCGCCAAGGTCATTCAACAGGGAAAATTTAGTCCTTTTCAACAAATGGCACCAGGTAGCTGAATAGCAACATGCAAAATAATATAACATGGACCCCCTCCCTCACAACACACACAAAATTAATTCAGCATGGATCAAAGACCTACTGTAAAGCTTATACTGTAGAACCACTAGAAGAAAGTATAGATGTAAATCTTTTTGACCTTCGATTAGGCAATGATTTCCTATATAAAACAACACAAACACAAGTAATCAAAGAAAAAAACATAAATTGCAGCCAAATTAAAAAAAAAAAAAACAACTGTTATACTTCAAGGACACTGTTAAGAAAAAGAAAACACACAGAATGAGACAAAATATCAGCAAATCGTTTATCTGATAAGAGTCTAGAATATAGAATATATAAATAATTTATAATTTCTGGACCAGCCCAGTATTATCCTGCTCTATTGATAACAAGATACTGAGTTATTTTTCAGAAACAACAGAACAAAACTGCAAGTCATGCAACAAAAACGTGTTTATAGAAGAAAATTTTGGCCTCAAATAATATTAATATTTAGAGTCAAAGTTTTCACCCTTAATGGAACTAAAGGCCAGGACATTACTGGAACTTGAACACCAGAACACTCTTAGAAGCAAAAGGTCTGTTGTCCCAGAAGAAATGATGCTGGAGTCTCCTTTACCATGAAGTAAGGTGAAGTGTTAGTCACTCGGTTGTGTCTTAATCTTTGTGACTCCATGGTAGCTCTCCAGACTCCTCTGTCGCTGGAATTTTCCAAGCAAGAACTCTAGAGTGAGTAGCCATTCCCTTCTCCAGTAATCTTCCTGACCGAGGGATCAAACCCAAGTCTCCTGCATTAGATGCAGATTCTTTACCATCTGAGCCATCAGGAAAAATCCCTCCTTCACCATATCTTACCCTAAATAGTCAAGTTCCAAAGCCTTTTAATGGAAACATGCACTGCCAATGCTTCTGCAATCCAACGCATTCTCTCCTAACTCATGAAAATTTGACTGAACTCTAAATGAAGGAGTCAAATTTAACTTCTGCCTCCTGTCTCCTTGATAGTCAGCCTTAAGATAAAGTTCTTTCTTTTCTCAAAACCATGTGCCATAGTCTTGACTTCTGTGGGTGTTGGACACTAAGTGTTTGCTTGGTAACAAATCCTTGCTACTCAACAATATAAAGTAAGCTTGGGTCCATTTGGGGAGAGTATATCGTAGCATGTACACTCACTATAGAGTTGCAGGTCTCTCCTCTTAGGGATCTGAATCATTCTTCTGTTAATAAAGTCTGTATTTGAAAATCATTTCAGACCTAGAAACTGAACAAGGAATTATAATTTTATTGAAGTGATTGTTCTCAATTTCCTGTTCTTCCGTTCTTGTCATCTTCTGATTGTAGATATTAAATAGCAACATTTTGCTTTGAAAAACAAGATTAACTTTTAATATCAGCAAATCGTTTATCTGATAAGAGTCTAGAATATAGAATATATAAATAATTTATAATTTCTGGACCAGCCCAGTATTATCCTGCTCTATTGATAACAAGATACTGAGTTATTTTTCAGAAACAACAGAACAAAACTGCAAGTCATGCAACAAAAACGTGTTTATAGAAGAAAATTTTGGCCTCAAATAATATTAATATTTAGAGTCAAAGTTTTCACCCTTAATGGAACTAAAGGCCAGGACATTACTGGAACTTGAACACCAGAACACTCTTAGAAGCAAAAGGTCTGTTGTCCCAGAAGAAATGATGCTGGAGTCTCCTTTACCATGAAGTAAGGTGAAGTGTTAGTCACTCGGTTGTGTCTTAATCTTTGTGACTCCATGGTAGCTCTCCAGACTCCTCTGTCGCTGGAATTTTCCAAGCAAGAACTCTAGAGTGAGTAGCCATTCCCTTCTCCAGTAATCTTCCTGACCGAGGGATCAAACCCAAGTCTCCTGCATTAGATGCAGATTCTTTACCATCTGAGCCATCAGGAAAAATCCCTCCTTCACCATATCTTACCCTAAATAGTCAAGTTCCAAAGCCTTTTAATGGAAACATGCACTGCCAATGCTTCTGCAATCCAACGCATTCTCTCCTAACTCATGAAAATTTGACTGAACTCTAAATGAAGGAGTCAAATTTAACTTCTGCCTCCTGTCTCCTTGATAGTCAGCCTTAAGATAAAGTTCTTTCTTTTCTCAAAACCATGTGCCATAGTCTTGACTTCTGTGGGTGTTGGACACTAAGTGTTTGCTTGGTAACAAATCCTTGCTACTCAACAATATAAAGTAAGCTTGGGTCCATTTGGGGAGAGTATATCGTAGCATGTACACTCACTATAGAGTTGCAGGTCTCTCCTCTTAGGGATCTGAATCATTCTTCTGTTAATAAAGTCTGTATTTGAAAATCATTTCAGACCTAGAAACTGAACAAGGAATTATAATTTTATTGAAGTGATTGTTCTCAATTTCCTGTTCTTCCGTTCTTGTCATCTTCTGATTGTAGATATTAAATAGCACTTTTGTTGGCTGCCCACTTATTTTGCTTTATAGACACCATCCTCTATTAACCATTTCTACAACCTTTTTTGACTGCCCTCTCTGATCTTTCTGGTTATTAAAGTAATTGTGTTCTCCTGGCTTATGGCTGTAAGCAGTGCCCCCTGGTGTCAATTGTTTTGGTGCCTCATAAGCCACCTGGTTATTGAAGAGCCATGTCTGAATTCCTCTCCTGCTATCAGCACTGGTCTTCAGAAGCTCTGCTCCCCACCTACCCGCCAGACCAGTATATTCCTCCTGGCCTTGGAGATGAGACTTAATCATCTAGAGGGTCTCCTGGCTGTACACAATATATCCATTCCAGTATGTCCACTTCCCTGAGATTCTGTTTCTTCCTCTATCATATACCTCACACCATATACCAAAACCTGAATTCAATCAATATTTAGGGTTTTCACTTCATCCAGCACAGATATTTCAGATATTTTATCTACTCTAGACATAATAGCCTCCTCAACAGTGAGTTTGCTCCGTTCCTGTAGTCGTTGCAAGGAAGTTATTAAATCACACATCCTTTGCAAGTATTGCCAAGCAAAAACATTTTTGCTTATCCTGTCTTTAGTCTGGTCCCCTTAAATAACTTTAGAGCCTAATCGCAAGGATTGTTCTTCACAGGTCTTATATAGCTCCGTGATTCTCAAACATGTAAGCTAATTCTTACTTCTGAGTATGTACTCTCAATCCTCCTTTATAAGACCAAGCCTGTCCCCACCTGGGAACTACTGAGATTCAACCCCTATTACCAAACTGGCACATAGGAGAGGAGAGTATTGAAGAGATAAGTATTACAGGGCTGGGGAGAGACCTTTGCAGTTTCTTTCTACAAATTTTCCAGGGAGAGGTAAGCCATCCTGGGAAGCTCTAGGAGTTCAGAGGGTTTGCATAACTCAGGTCATCGGGAGCATCGATCTAGTTATGTCTAACCTATCCATCAGATTCTCAAATGTGGTATTATGATTTTCAATAAGAATTATATATTCAGTCTTCTGATCTTTCCTAACACAGGGCTTCTAAAACCCTTGGAATTTCTTAAGTGGAAAGAGCAATTAGAGTGCCTTTTGTTATGTTAATGAAGTACCTTTTGGAAAGTCCCCTCAGGTTGGAGGCCGGTTGCCAGGAGAACCAACTGTCTGATTAGAGGATTGGAACTTTAAATCCTCTTGGCCTCTGGGGAAGGTTGAGTTTAATTATCAGTAGTCAATGACTTAATCAATCATATCTAGCAGACACAACTGAGCAATTGAGCGCACAAACACACACACACACACACCACACACACACACACACCCCCCTACCTACATAATGAAACCAACATAAAAGTCCTAAAGAACAGAGCTAAAAAGCCTCTAGGTTAGTGAACATGTGAGGATTCGGGAGAATGGTGGATGTGGAAAGGGCATGAAAACCACTACCTTTCCCCTGCCTCATCCTCATCCTCATGCCTCTCTTTCACCTGGCTGTTCTTGATTAGTATGCTTTTACAGTTAACCCAAGGTTAGAGGGGTTGGAACTTCCAATCTGTAGCTGATTGGTCAAAAGCACGGGATGACCTGGGCTTGCTAGGAGTTAGCAGAGGAGGAAATCTTGTGAGACTGAGGCCGTAACCTCTGAGTCTGAAGCTGTCCCCAGATAGATAGTGTTAGAATTGAGTTGAATTGTAGGACATCCAGCTGGTGTCAGAGACTGGATAGGCTCTGTGAAGAAAAAACCTCTGCACATTGAAATTGGTGACCAGGATACTTGCCAAGTTTCCCCAAACAAGGCCCATCACAATGGTGTATGTTCAGCGTACTGTAAATTGCATTGTTATTTTATTCCATGTTTTAAAAATCTTTGATCCCCTTCATCTTTCATCTTAAAAATATAAATGTTAATTCTAGTATTATTTCTAGCAATGTCTTTGAGTCATTTACCTACATTGACTAGCTAATTAAGTTTTATGCATTTCTTTAATTTGTTGTTTGTATTTATTGGATGTCTAATAAATACCAAGTGCTTTGCAAACACTCGAGAATTTTAAAGTAAAATAGATTGGCAAAAAACTTACTTTTAATAATTAGAGAGACTAGCCATAAAGTGTAAATAAATAGAGAGAAGAAACAAAAATATCAGATATTTAGTCTCTAACACAGGGCTTCTAAAACCCTTGGAATTTCTTAAGTGGAAAGAGCAATTAGAGTGCCTTTTGTTATGTTAATGAAGTACCTTTTGGAAAGTCCCCTCAGGTTGGAGGCCGGTTGCCAGGAGAACCAACTGTCTGATTAGAGGATTGGAACTTTAAATCCTCTTGGCCTCTGGGGAAGGTTGAGTTTAATTATCAGTAGTCAATGACTTAATCAATCATATCTAGCAGACACAACTGAGCAATTGAGCGCACAAACACACACACACACACACCACACACACACACACCCCCCTACCTACATAATGAAACCAACATAAAAGTCCTAAAGAACAGAGCTAAAAAGCCTCTAGGTTAGTGAACATGTGAGGATTCGGGAGAATGGTGGATGTGGAAAGGGCATGAAAACCACTACCTTTCCCCTGCCTCATCCTCATCCTCATGCCTCTCTTTCACCTGGCTGTTCTTGATTAGTATGCTTTTACAGTTAACCCAAGGTTAGAGGGGTTGGAACTTCCAATCTGTAGCTGATTGGTCAAAAGCACGGGATGACCTGGGCTTGCTAGGAGTTAGCAGAGGAGGAAATCTTGTGAGACTGAGGCCGTAACCTCTGAGTCTGAAGCTGTCCCCAGATAGATAGTGTTAGAATTGAGTTGAATTGTAGGACATCCAGCTGGTGTCAGAGACTGGATAGGCTCTGTGAAGAAAAAACCTCTGCACATTGAAATTGGTGACCAGGATACTTGCCAAGTTTCCCCAAACAAGGCCCATCACAATGGTGTATGTTCAGCGTACTGTAAATTGCATTGTTATTTTATTCCATGTTTTAAAAATCTTTGATCCCCTTCATCTTTCATCTTAAAAATATAAATGTTAATTCTAGTATTATTTCTAGCAATGTCTTTGAGTCATTTACCTACATTGACTAGCTAATTAAGTTTTATGCATTTCTTTAATTTGTTGTTTGTATTTATTGGATGTCTAATAAATACCAAGTGCTTTGCAAACACTCGAGAATTTTAAAGTAAAATAGATTGGCAAAAAACTTACTTTTAATAATTAGAGAGACTAGCCATAAAGTGTAAATAAATAGAGGGAGAAGAAACAAAAATATCAGATAATAACTACTTTGCAGAGAATTACAATTGAGTGGTGAAATGTAGAGTAACAATGGATAGTGAGGTTACTTTGAATATGCGGTCCAGGACAGTCTCTCTGAAGAGAACGTTTGAGTTACAATCTGAATAACCGAACTGAGGTAGTCTCATGAAATTAAGGAGAACTGTGTTCCACATGGAGGGAACAACTGGCACCCAGACTCTGGAACAGAAACAAACTTGGAGGATTTGAGGAAGTGAGAGAAAGCTACTGTGGAGATATATAGATATATCACACAAAAGAAATAGAGGTGCATGAGATAGAAGCGTTTTCATACAGACTGTATTTTTAGACAGGCTTAGGGGTTTTATACAGAGTTAGAATTTTATTCTAGGTAAACTAAAGAGATGTTTGAGGGTTTTTAAGCAGAAGAGTGATATAAAATAATTTTTTATTTTCAATTTGAAGTAAAACATGGGGTGAGTTTTAGATACTCACTGGCACTACCAAAAACAATATATTAACACAATCTTTAGAAGATAATAAATTTTGACTATACTCAGAACTTATTCATTCAGACATGTGACTAGAATAAGTAGTAATAGTCTATAAGCTTTGATGATTATTTAAATTATCATTAATGTACAATTAGTTCATAGTTTCCATATAACCCTGGTGGTTCAGATGGTAAAGAATCTGCCTGCAATTCAGGAGACCTACAGGTTTCATCTCTAGATTGGAAAGATCCCCTGGAGAAGGGAATGGATACCGACTCCAATATTCTTGCCTGAGAATCCGATGAACAGAGGAACCTGGTGGCTACAGTCCATAGAGTTGTAGAGTCAGACAAGACTGAGTTAATAACACTTTCACTTTACATTTCTATGCAAGATAATTAGACAACTTTGGATAAAGGAACTTCCTCAAGATCACAGTGTAAGTTCAGGAAAGTAAAGCCATGCATTTTTCACCTCTCTTCTCCATTCTACTTATAAACCCCACTGTGCTTCATGTTAAAAATACCGTCTTTGCAGAGAATTACAATTACTTTTAATAATTAGAGACTAGCCATAAAGTGTAAATAAATAGAGGAGAAGAAACAAAATATCAGATAATAACTACTTTGCAGAGAATTACAATTGAGTGGTGAAATGTAGAGTAACAATGGATAGTGAGGTTACTTTGAATATGCGGTCCAGGACAGTCTCTCTGAAGAGAACGTTTGAGTTACAATCTGAATAACCGAACTGAGGTAGTCTCATGAAATTAAGGAGAACTGTGTTCCACATGGAGGGAACAACTGGCACCCAGACTCTGGAACAGAAACAAACTTGGAGGATTTGAGGAAGTGAGAGAAAGCTACTGTGGAGATATATAGATATATCACACAAAAGAAATAGAGGTGCATGAGATAGAAGCGTTTTCATACAGACTGTATTTTTAGACAGGCTTAGGGGTTTTATACAGAGTTAGAATTTTATTCTAGGTAAACTAAAGAGATGTTTGAGGGTTTTTAAGCAGAAGAGTGATATAAAATAATTTTTTATTTTCAATTTGAAGTAAAACATGGGGTGAGTTTTAGATACTCACTGGCACTACCAAAAACAATATATTAACACAATCTTTAGAAGATAATAAATTTTGACTATACTCAGAACTTATTCATTCAGACATGTGACTAGAATAAGTAGTAATAGTCTATAAGCTTTGATGATTATTTAAATTATCATTAATGTACAATTAGTTCATAGTTTCCATATAACCCTGGTGGTTCAGATGGTAAAGAATCTGCCTGCAATTCAGGAGACCTACAGGTTTCATCTCTAGATTGGAAAGATCCCCTGGAGAAGGGAATGGATACCGACTCCAATATTCTTGCCTGAGAATCCGATGAACAGAGGAACCTGGTGGCTACAGTCCATAGAGTTGTAGAGTCAGACAAGACTGAGTTAATAACACTTTCACTTTACATTTCTATGCAAGATAATTAGACAACTTTGGATAAAGGAACTTCCTCAAGATCACAGTGTAAGTTCAGGAAAGTAAAGCCATGCATTTTTCACCTCTCTTCTCCATTCTACTTATAAACCCCACTGTGCTTCATGTTAAGAATGTCATTTGTTAAGAGAAAGAGGAGAAGAAAAGAAAATTTTCATTAACTGACTCAAGATGGAAGTTAAAAGTACATTAGTCTTTGTCTTAATTCAGATTGCTCTTAACCAGTACCAACAATTTGATTATCCATTTATCATTTTCCGAATTTTATATGAGAAATTCCAATAAATATTATTTAATAAATATTTATAATGAATATTATATAGTATATAATATAGGAAGAAAATAGAGAAAAAGAAAAAGGGACAAAAATAGATACATGAACTAAAGACAGAGAAAGGCAAAAACACTGCAGAAGTTAGGAGTGTGACTTCATTATTATGATTCTATAATTATAAAATTATAATTCTAGGAGTGTGGTTAATTATTTCAGGAACTATATGAAATTACACAAGCAAAACATTTTGAGATGAATGTAACATAGTCCTTTTAACTATCCTAGAGATGGAACTGAGAGCTAAATGTAATTATCATAGTGCAAAGCATCACAGTGCCAGTGACATGGCTATACATCAAGTTAAACATGGCAGATTGACTACAGCCATTTATCTTGCCCCTTCAAACAGCTTTAACATGACAGTAAATAAATTTTGAGAAGAAAATGGACAAAGCAATGGAAACATATTGGACAAGAGATTTCAACAATGTTTTGGAGGCCAAAGGAAGGTCAGGAAACTGATAGCAAATTAAGAAAGCTTCAGAAATACCAGGGAAAATAAGCTGGTTTAAACCAGAGAAGGCTCAGGATTCAGATGTCTCAACTATACTAAGGATGAATAAGGGTCAGGGCTGAAACAGGCATTAAAGGCCTGTAAAAAAAAAAAAAAGATTAGACTTCTATTTTTTTTTCTTCACCCCTCATGAACTACTTACCCTCACATTACCTCTCTTCTTTCCAAAGTCTAGAGTCTCATCAAAAGGTGGGAGGGAGAAATGGGATTAAAACTGAAAAAGGAGTGATTAAATGAGGTGTAATTGGGGAGTAGAACTCTTGCCCTTTTCCTCCCTGCGCTGCTTGACCCAAAATCCTGGCAGCCAGGCACAACCCTGATGCAAGAGACTAGTGGTGTTACTGAAAAAATGGAACCAGTCCATATTTTTTTTTTTTTTTTTTTTAAAGATTTATTTATTTTGATTTTTGGGCAGGGGTTGGGTTGGGGAGGGAGGGGAGCGGGTGGGCCACTTCCATTGGTCTTTCATTTCTCCATTTTCATCCGTCTTTGTTCTTTGGCTCCTGCGGGCCTCCCATCGCGGTGGCGTCTGTTGTCGCAGAGCGCCAGCTCTGGGCGCATGCGCTCCAGAGCTCCGGCTTGGTGATTGGACACATCAGTCCAGCCGCTCCGCGGCACGTGGGATCTTCCCAGGCCAGGGCTCGAACCGGCGCCCCTTGCACTGCAAGGCGGTGTCCTTATCCACTGGACCACCAGGGGAAGCCCGAACCAGTCCATATTTAAAACAAAAACCAAAACCATAGATATGTTTATTTGAGGAGCTCTGTGAAGAAAAGCTGATTTTGACTTCAGAGATGCCTATAGGTATCATTTACATGTTCAAGTGCTGCTGTTTGTTTCCTTGCACTTAATATGAGCAGGGAGACCAGATTCACCTGAGGTGTCATGGAAATCTCCAGGTACAAAATGGAAAAAGAAAACAGAAAGAAGAAGAGCCTAAGACAATGTAGGAAACAAAAGATAATTTAAGAACCTTGCAATTAATATCCTGAGATAAGACAATACATTATGTCCAATAAAAAATAAATTAGGGCTTCCCTAGTGGTCCAGTGCATAAGGACCCCACCTTGCAGTACAAGGGGCGCCGGTTCTATCCCTGGCCTGGGAAGATCCCATGTGCTGAGGAACAGCTGGACTGATGTGTCCAACTACCAAGCCGGAGCTCTGGAGTTCAGGCGCCCAGAGCTGGTGCTCTGCAGCAAAAGAGGCCTCTGCGATGGGAGGCCCACACAGGCCAAATAACAAAGACGGATGCAAATAGATAAATGAAAGACCAATAGAAGTGCCCCCAAACAAACCAAAACAACAACAGCAACAAAGAAACAAGAAAAAAGAGAAAAAGAAAGATATTTTGGAAAATTTTATAGTTGATCTAAAATTAGAAATTGCTGTCTAGAAATCAAGTGCTAAATAAGAATTCAAAGAGACAGAAATGAGGAAAGAAAGGGAAAGAAAATAAGAGGACCATTTTAGAGATTCTATATCCAGTAAGTGGAAGTTCTTAAAAGAGAAAACGAACAAACAAAAAATGGAGAGTGTGATTTTTTTTTTTTTTTCTTCTAAAAGCAGTGTAAGAGCATACAAGAAAATTTCCTAAAACACACAGATACAAGATTCCACGTTGAAAGGCTAAACGCCTTTGTTGTTGTTTAGTCATTAAATTGTTTCTGATTCTTTTGTGACCCCATAGACTGTAGTCAGCCAGGCACATTGTCCATGAACTATTCCAGGTTCCTAACTAAAATATGTTCAGTTAAATTTTATGACACCAACATAGGAAGAAGAATTTAAAAGCACACACACAGCATTTGCAGACAAAGGATTTAGGAATCAGAATGAACTAAAAATGGAAGTTAAAAGACAATGGAGAAATATATTCAAAATTTGGAGGAAAAAAGTATTTTTTAGATAGAAGTTAAACAAAAGATCAATCAAGTGGTGGTATAGAATGAATATTTTTTTGACAAGTAAAATTACACTTTTAATATTTAAGAATCCTTTCTTAGGAAGTACACTGTAACAAGAATATAAATCACAAAGAAAGACACAATAACAAAAAAGCATCCAGGCAAGACCATGATGCTAAGAAGTTCCTGGATAACAACAGTGCAATAAATGTTTAATGCAATAGCTTCAAACTTAAACAGGAGATAGCTCTACAAGAGAAAGCATGGGGATAGGAGGCACTTAATTCCTGAACAAAGAAATTATTGTTGAAAAAAGAAAATGCTATAAAGGACAGTATAGAATCATTTGAACAAAACTGGAATGTGGACTGAATTTACCTTAGAGAAATGAAAAGTTATGTTCACATAAATACCTGTGTACAAATATTTATAGCTGCTTTATTTGTAATACACCAAATTGGAAATAATCCACATGTAGTTTTGTTTTGTTTTTTTACTTTTTACAGAGTTTTGTTGTTTAAAGATATGTATGATCTCAGATTAGTCATATGTATATCCCCCCATCCCACCCACACATGTACTTTAACAGATGAATAGATTAACATCTGAATGCTAGTCATCAATAAAAAGCAAAGTTGACAGACACAGTGACTGGGAATGAATCTGAAGGGCATTATAAAAATTGGAAAATGTCAATACCAAAAGATTATATACTATATGATTCCATTTATATAACTTTCTGGAAATGACAAACTATAGAGAATAAATTCAATTCAGTTCACTTGTTCAGTTGTGTCTGACTCTGCGACCCCATGGAGTGCAGCACGCCCAGCTTCCCTGTCCTTCACCATCTCCTGCAGCTTGTTCAGACTCATGTCCACTGATGGAATTGGTGCTTTTATCCAGCCTGCCTCATGCTCTGTCATCCCCTTCACCTTCTGTCTTCTATTCTTCCCATCAGGGTCTTTTCTAGTGAGTCAGCTCGTCACATCAAGTGGCCGAAGTATTGAGCTTCTGCTTTAGCATCAGTCCTTCCGATGAATATTCAGGGTTGATTTCCTTTAGGATTGACTAGTTTGATCTCCTTACAGTCCAAGAGACTCTCAAGAGTCTTCAACACCATAGTTCAAAGGCATCAATTCTTTCTCACTGAGCCTTTATTGCCCAGCTCTCACATCTGTACATGACTACTGGAAAAAACATAACTTTGACTATATGGAACTTTGTCAGCAAAGTGATGTCTCTGTTTTTAACACACTGTCTAGGTGTGTCATAACTTTTCCAAGAAGTAAATGTCTTAATTGCGTGGCTTCAGTCACCATTCATCATTCACAAAATTGGAGCCCAAGAAAATAGTTTGTCACTGTTTCCATTGTTTGCCTTTCTATCTGCCATGAAGTGATGGGACCAGATGTCATGATCTTCATTTATTGAGTGTTAAGTTTTAGGTCAGCTTTTTCACTCTTTCACCTTCATCAGAGGCTCTTTAGTTCCTCTTTGCTTTCTCCTATAAGGGTGGTGTCATCTGCATATCTGAAGCTATTGATATTTCTCCAGGAAATCTTGATTCCAGCTTGTGCTTCATCCAGTCCATCATTTCGCATGATGTAATCAGCATATAAGTTAAGTAAGCAGGGTGACAGTATACCGCCTTGATGTACTCCTTTCTCTATTTGCAACCAGTCCGTTGTTCCACTGTCTGGTTCTAACTGTCACTTCTTGTCCTACATACAGGTTTCTCAGGAGACAGGTAAGGTGATCTGGTATTCCCATCTTTTTAAGGATATTCCATAGTTTGTTGTGAGCCATACAGTCAAAGGCTTTAGAGTAGTCAGTGAAACAGAAGTAGATGTTTTTCTGGAATTCTCCTGCTTTTTCTATGATCCAGCAAATGTTGGCAGTTTGATCTCTGGTTCCTCTGCCTTTTATAAATCCAGCATGTACATCAATCCAGCTTGTACATCTGGGAACTCTCAGTTCATGTACTGTTGAAGTTTAGCTTGGAGGATTTTGAGTATGACCTTGCTACCATGTGAAATGAGCACAGTTGTGTGGTAGTTTGAACATTCTTTGGCATTGTCCTTCTTTGGGATCAGAATGAAGACTGACCTTTTCCAGTCCTGTGGCTACTGCTGAGTTTTCCAAATTTGCTGGTATATTAAGTGTAGTACTAGTGGCATGATGTGATTCCCAGGTAGCACTTAGACTGAGATTGGATGCTTCAAATCTCTGAAGTGGCACACCTCAAGAATTATTTCTCACCCTTAAATATTTCATAAGCTGTTTTCATGTTTCCAAGTAAGGGCAAATGAACATGATTTGATATTATACCAACTGAAGAGGAAGGATGACATCCTTTTAAGAATATTATGGAAGGTTCCTATTTGAAGAGTATGCCTCCTACCTTCAAATGTAGGTGGACAGAAGGACAACCTGTGAAAATGGCCAAGATTTTACTAGAAAATCTACATAGAATTAAATTGTAAGGACTCTAACATGTGGTTCAATCTTAGTGAATATCAATTTTTAATGCTTTCTGCCATGAAGTGATGGGACCAGATGTCATGATCTTCATTTATTGAGTGTTAAGTTTTAGGTCAGCTTTTTCACTCTTTCACCTTCATCAGAGGCTCTTTAGTTCCTCTTTGCTTTCTCCTATAAGGGTGGTGTCATCTGCATATCTGAAGCTATTGATATTTCTCCAGGAAATCTTGATTCCAGCTTGTGCTTCATCCAGTCCATCATTTCGCATGATGTAATCAGCATATAAGTTAAGTAAGCAGGGTGACAGTATACCGCCTTGATGTACTCCTTTCTCTATTTGCAACCAGTCCGTTGTTCCACTGTCTGGTTCTAACTGTCACTTCTTGTCCTACATACAGGTTTCTCAGGAGACAGGTAAGGTGATCTGGTATTCCCATCTTTTTAAGGATATTCCATAGTTTGTTGTGAGCCATACAGTCAAAGGCTTTAGAGTAGTCAGTGAAACAGAAGTAGATGTTTTTCTGGAATTCTCCTGCTTTTTCTATGATCCAGCAAATGTTGGCAGTTTGATCTCTGGTTCCTCTGCCTTTTATAAATCCAGCATGTACATCAATCCAGCTTGTACATCTGGGAACTCTCAGTTCATGTACTGTTGAAGTTTAGCTTGGAGGATTTTGAGTATGACCTTGCTACCATGTGAAATGAGCACAGTTGTGTGGTAGTTTGAACATTCTTTGGCATTGTCCTTCTTTGGGATCAGAATGAAGACTGACCTTTTCCAGTCCTGTGGCTACTGCTGAGTTTTCCAAATTTGCTGGTATATTAAGTGTAGTACTAGTGGCATGATGTGATTCCCAGGTAGCACTTAGACTGAGATTGGATGCTTCAAATCTCTGAAGTGGCACACCTCAAGAATTATTTCTCACCCTTAAATATTTCATAAGCTGTTTTCATGTTTCCAAGTAAGGGCAAATGAACATGATTTGATATTATACCAACTGAAGAGGAAGGATGACATCCTTTTAAGAATATTATGGAAGGTTCCTATTTGAAGAGTATGCCTCCTACCTTCAAATGTAGGTGGACAGAAGGACAACCTGTGAAAATGGCCAAGATTTTACTAGAAAATCTACATAGAATTAAATTGTAAGGACTCTAACATGTGGTTCAATCTTAGTGAATATCAATTGCTTTCAATAAGAAAAGTCTATAATGTGATATAGGTGCATCTCCATATTGCTTAGTTAGCATCAATTTTCATTCTATAAAATGTTTACTGTCATGAGGAGATAAGTATAACTTTTCTGTTATTTGATTTAAGTATTAATTTTCTAATAAGAAAATTAGATGGTTAATACTAGAAATTTAAGCTCTTAGATATTTAATCATATGCATTGTAAGAAGAAAGATATTCTTAGACCAATTTCATTAGTATCTGCAGTATGTATCAGTGACTATGTGAAATATTGAGGTTTAAACATAAAGAGTATATTTTTTCCTCAACAAGCTAGTATTACTGGAAGGAGAAAGAATTGGACCAACATCTACAACATATTCAGTGATTATGGTATAGTTGATTCTTGACCTGAATATTGAAACCTGAGTAGAACTTAGCTAGATGAAGAAAAGATGCATGTACATTGCAGGGAAAGGAAACAGTTCTGTGAATTTGCTTGATGATGTGTTCAGGTAATAGTGACTATATCTGAGGTAAATGATGTATTTGGGTGTAGGCTGGCAAGTGGCAGAATAACTACCTGAAGTCAGTCGTGGCCAGCGATCTCTATTATGGCAATCGGATGCATAAGGCCACCCTAGAAGTATTGAAACATTTCGAAAAGAGCATTCAAGTGGTAGTGTTGACAATGGATTGGAATATAATCAAACTGAGGGCAAAGAAAACATAATTAAACAAAAAAATTTTTAGGGTGCAGAAAAATTACCCATTATAACTATTTTCACTGTCATTACAACTTATATTGGTGTTTATACACTAAAAAACTACTTCTTTGTTAAAGCAACTGAAATTAATTATTTAAAACCCCTTAAATTGATCACATTTCACCTAGTTAAACTATTTGTATACAATAATTTGAAGAAAATTTTAAGAAATATTTGTATAGCCAAGTCTCTGTTAAAAAAAAAAAAAAGAAAGAAAATGTTATGTGGGTTGGAAATACCATCTGAATCATTTCAAGCTTACCAGGCACCAAATGCAGCACTAAAAAGCACAAAGTCTGAAATACATAAACAATAAGATTTTTAAAGAAATTTCAAATCTTAAAAAAAAAAAAAAAAAAATCCCATCCAGTAAGGTAGGTTGACCTTTTCTGCATTGCACCTGGATTTTCTTACATTAAAATGTCATGTTACTTCCTAGAAGGGATATTGTGAAGATTAACAAGATCATATTTTAAAGCCATTTGATTTCCTCAAAGAGTGATATGCTGTATATGCAATGTGTAATGCTCACTTTTTACTGCACAGTCATTTGAATTTTGATTATGTATGATATCAGAGCAAAGCAGACTTAACTTCCTTCCAAAGTCTTACTGTCCACATGGAATAGATAAGTGGAATTCAGTAGAGAATTAGAATTGGTAATGTTTGAATTATTGAGGAAGAATTGTGCTAAATAATCACATCCATATTACTTCTAGATGTCTTGACTCTCCTTAATAGTCTAGAAAAAGATTTTTACCAAAGTCAGGGTATGTGAATGGATTTGCTCATTGATTATTTTGGAAGAGAGGAGGAGTATTATTGCAAGTGAAAAGAAATGTAAAGTAAAACCAAAATTTTTCTAAAATACAGGCAAATCAAACATTTATTTTAGTCCATTCAGTCAATAACATATATTCAACAGTCCTTAATACTGGCAAGTGGCAGAATAACTACCTGAAGTCAGTCGTGGCCAGCGATCTCTATTATGGCAATCGGATGCATAAGGCCACCCTAGAAGTATTGAAACATTTCGAAAAGAGCATTCAAGTGGTAGTGTTGACAATGGATTGGAATATAATCAAACTGAGGGCAAAGAAAACATAATTAAACAAAAAAATTTTTAGGGTGCAGAAAAATTACCCATTATAACTATTTTCACTGTCATTACAACTTATATTGGTGTTTATACACTAAAAAACTACTTCTTTGTTAAAGCAACTGAAATTAATTATTTAAAACCCCTTAAATTGATCACATTTCACCTAGTTAAACTATTTGTATACAATAATTTGAAGAAAATTTTAAGAAATATTTGTATAGCCAAGTCTCTGTTAAAAAAAAAAAAAAGAAAGAAAATGTTATGTGGGTTGGAAATACCATCTGAATCATTTCAAGCTTACCAGGCACCAAATGCAGCACTAAAAAGCACAAAGTCTGAAATACATAAACAATAAGATTTTTAAAGAAATTTCAAATCTTAAAAAAAAAAAAAAAAAAATCCCATCCAGTAAGGTAGGTTGACCTTTTCTGCATTGCACCTGGATTTTCTTACATTAAAATGTCATGTTACTTCCTAGAAGGGATATTGTGAAGATTAACAAGATCATATTTTAAAGCCATTTGATTTCCTCAAAGAGTGATATGCTGTATATGCAATGTGTAATGCTCACTTTTTACTGCACAGTCATTTGAATTTTGATTATGTATGATATCAGAGCAAAGCAGACTTAACTTCCTTCCAAAGTCTTACTGTCCACATGGAATAGATAAGTGGAATTCAGTAGAGAATTAGAATTGGTAATGTTTGAATTATTGAGGAAGAATTGTGCTAAATAATCACATCCATATTACTTCTAGATGTCTTGACTCTCCTTAATAGTCTAGAAAAAGATTTTTACCAAAGTCAGGGTATGTGAATGGATTTGCTCATTGATTATTTTGGAAGAGAGGAGGAGTATTATTGCAAGTGAAAAGAAATGTAAAGTAAAACCAAAATTTTTCTAAAATACAGGCAAATCAAACATTTATTTTAGTCCATTCAGTCAATAACATATATTCAACAGTCCTTAATACTAGGAATTCTGAGAAATTGTAAAACTCAGTAAATTCAAAAAATAATCAGAATCATTTGTTTCTTTCAAGAAACTTAATTTTTAACCTAAACATGAAGATATTACAGATCAGGTAAAAAAGTGACCTTTCATTGAGCCAAGCAAAGGAAGGCTTAACAAATAAAACTTCAGGACCAAAATGCAGTGTATTGAAATTCTTAATGACAAACTATGCAAAAAAGTCTGATAACCAAGGTGTACAGCCTTGTAAGCCCTAAAAGTATTTTCTCAGTAGCATCACACCTCCATGTAATTTTTCAAACATGCATAGCAAGTTGGACTCAACACAGTGGAGAAAAAGAATCATATAGATGAATAGATAAGTTTCTTCATCAGGAGATTTAAAAACACACTGCTTCACTACTCTTTTTGAAGCTTCTTGTCTTGCATTCAAAGATATGGCTCTGTTTAAGTCTCTCTCATGGATAAACATAAATGCATCTTTAGAATATACCAATAAATTATAGACTTAGAATTGTCACAAATTCCCACAAAGTCATTTTTATAATATAAATAGTCTGTGCATCTATAGCTTGCTGACAAGATATTTTCTTGCTGTTTGGGATGTTAGAACACAAGACAAGATTATATAAACACATATAGATAACATTTAAAATAATTTTCTCTGTAGCTTACATAAATGAGTAGTCAAGAGAAATCTTTTAAACATATGCTTTATAGAATAGAAAAGAGAGTAAAGCATGCTTTTTTTTTTTTTTCAGTTTTGATTTTCCAAAAATGACAAGGTAGATTATTGTCATTGTTTGTGGTGTTAGACTGTATGAGGCATTTGCTTTTTTTATTCCTAATATATTGCTATATTTTTTTTATATATTGCTTCTTTTTTTTTTTTGTATCATTCATGCAACCTCAATAGTAAAGCAGAATCATTACCAATGAGATACTGGGAGGCTGAAAATCTACTGACCAAGCAGTTAAAATCACAGAAATCTCCAAATAAGTTAGCCTGAGGGTTCCACTAGTTGGACTGAAACTAGTATATCATATTTAGCAAAAGTGCCAATACCTTTAAAATACTGATGGAATAATAGTAATGACTAAGAAACACAGAGTAATTAGCAATTTAGGAGCTCTTTTTTGTTAGGCTAGGTGTAAGCTATAGACAATATCTGGCAGCAAGAAAGAAAGATAATCTGTACTTTGCCCAAAACTTGGCAAAGCCAATTGATATCCCTTTAATCTTTTAGATTTCTGTCTTATACAGAGATAGAGATTGCCATAAATATAGGTGTCTTGTGAAACAAAGAGCAGAAATTGGTATTTCTCTAAGCAGGGGGATGATGTCAATATGTTAATGCAGCCCCTTTCCTGAAGATGGCAAAAATGCTCCTAAAATTCATCTTTGCCTAATTTCTCAAACATGCATAGCAAGTTGGACTCAACACAGTGGAGAAAAAGAATCATATAGATGAATAGATAAGTTTCTTCATCAGGAGATTTAAAAACACACTGCTTCACTACTCTTTTTGAAGCTTCTTGTCTTGCATTCAAAGATATGGCTCTGTTTAAGTCTCTCTCATGGATAAACATAAATGCATCTTTAGAATATACCAATAAATTATAGACTTAGAATTGTCACAAATTCCCACAAAGTCATTTTTATAATATAAATAGTCTGTGCATCTATAGCTTGCTGACAAGATATTTTCTTGCTGTTTGGGATGTTAGAACACAAGACAAGATTATATAAACACATATAGATAACATTTAAAATAATTTTCTCTGTAGCTTACATAAATGAGTAGTCAAGAGAAATCTTTTAAACATATGCTTTATAGAATAGAAAAGAGAGTAAAGCATGCTTTTTTTTTTTTTTCAGTTTTGATTTTCCAAAAATGACAAGGTAGATTATTGTCATTGTTTGTGGTGTTAGACTGTATGAGGCATTTGCTTTTTTTATTCCTAATATATTGCTATATTTTTTTTATATATTGCTTCTTTTTTTTTTTTGTATCATTCATGCAACCTCAATAGTAAAGCAGAATCATTACCAATGAGATACTGGGAGGCTGAAAATCTACTGACCAAGCAGTTAAAATCACAGAAATCTCCAAATAAGTTAGCCTGAGGGTTCCACTAGTTGGACTGAAACTAGTATATCATATTTAGCAAAAGTGCCAATACCTTTAAAATACTGATGGAATAATAGTAATGACTAAGAAACACAGAGTAATTAGCAATTTAGGAGCTCTTTTTTGTTAGGCTAGGTGTAAGCTATAGACAATATCTGGCAGCAAGAAAGAAAGATAATCTGTACTTTGCCCAAAACTTGGCAAAGCCAATTGATATCCCTTTAATCTTTTAGATTTCTGTCTTATACAGAGATAGAGATTGCCATAAATATAGGTGTCTTGTGAAACAAAGAGCAGAAATTGGTATTTCTCTAAGCAGGGGGATGATGTCAATATGTTAATGCAGCCCCTTTCCTGAAGATGGCAAAAATGTTTTCTTAAACTGCTCCTAAAATTCATCTTTGCCTAATTTTCACAAAGAGCATAATGGTTTTGTTTCCCTGACACCACCCTTAAATGTAGCTGGCCTTTATCCTTTGTCCTCTGATCTGTGTCCAAGCAACAATCCAACTCCTCAAATGAATTTTTTCATCCACTGGACAATCACAAGGAAGGTTGAGAAAGGTGTTCCTCTGGTCAGCTTGTCATATGTTTTGCTAAAGATTGCAGAGATAAGAAAAGCTATGTGTCTTAGTCTGTTGAGGCTGCTATGATAAAATACCACAGATGTGGTGACCTATAAATGGCAAAACTTTATTTCTCACAGTTCTGGAGTCTGAAAGTTCAAGAACAGGATGCCACCATGATACTGTGAGAACTCTCTTTCAGGTCCCAAACTTATAGTTTTATCTTAGCATGGTGGAGAGAGCCAGGAATTTCTATCTGGCATCTTTATTATTTTTTAAATGGAGGATAATTGCTTTGCAATGTTGTATTTGTTTCTGCTGTACGACAACACAAATCAACTATCAGCATACATATGTCTCCTCCCTCTTGAGCCTCCCTCCCGCTGTCCCCCCAGTCCCACCCTTCTAGGTCATCAGAACACGAAGTCGAGCTCTCTGTGTTGTACAACAGCTTCCCACTAGCTATCTACTTTACACATGGTAGTGTATATATGTCAGTGCTCTCTCTCACTTCATCCCACTCTCTCTTTCTTTAGCCACTTATATATAAGGGCAAAGTTGTCTTTGAGAAAGGAGAACAAGTAATAGAATATCAGGGAGTGGTTAAGATAGACTTAGGCTATATTTGTAAGTGTTTTATTTCATTAAAAAGTAATGAAACAAATATACCTAGTGTTGTGTCTTTCATACTGTATGTTGTGATTTTTAAAATGCTTTTCTTCCATCTTTTCTTTTTAAAAATTAGACAATATCTGGCAGCAAGAAAGAAAGATAATCTGTACTTTGCCCAAAACTTGGCAAAGCCAATTGATATCCCTTTAATCTTTTAGATTTCTGTCTTATACAGAGATAGAGATTGCCATAAATATAGGTGTCTTGTGAAACAAAGAGCAGAAATTGGTATTTCTCTAAGCAGGGGGATGATGTCAATATGTTAATGCAGCCCCTTTCCTGAAGATGGCAAAAATGTTTTCTTAAACTGCTCCTAAAATTCATCTTTGCCTAATTTTCACAAAGAGCATAATGGTTTTGTTTCCCTGACACCACCCTTAAATGTAGCTGGCCTTTATCCTTTGTCCTCTGATCTGTGTCCAAGCAACAATCCAACTCCTCAAATGAATTTTTTCATCCACTGGACAATCACAAGGAAGGTTGAGAAAGGTGTTCCTCTGGTCAGCTTGTCATATGTTTTGCTAAAGATTGCAGAGATAAGAAAAGCTATGTGTCTTAGTCTGTTGAGGCTGCTATGATAAAATACCACAGATGTGGTGACCTATAAATGGCAAAACTTTATTTCTCACAGTTCTGGAGTCTGAAAGTTCAAGAACAGGATGCCACCATGATACTGTGAG
This sequence comes from Tragulus kanchil, assembly GCA_022376925.1. Classification (NCBI taxonomy): domain Eukaryota; kingdom Metazoa; phylum Chordata; class Mammalia; order Artiodactyla; family Tragulidae; genus Tragulus; species Tragulus kanchil. The sequence continues at coordinate 53,320,191 of JAIOJX010000004.1, forward strand.
AACTCTCTTTCAGGTCCCAAACTTATAGTTTTATCTTAGCATGGTGGAGAGAGCCAGGAATTTCTATCTGGCATCTTTATTATTTTTTAAATGGAGGATAATTGCTTTGCAATGTTGTATTTGTTTCTGCTGTACGACAACACAAATCAACTATCAGCATACATATGTCTCCTCCCTCTTGAGCCTCCCTCCCGCTGTCCCCCCAGTCCCACCCTTCTAGGTCATCAGAACACGAAGTCGAGCTCTCTGTGTTGTACAACAGCTTCCCACTAGCTATCTACTTTACACATGGTAGTGTATATATGTCAGTGCTCTCTCTCACTTCATCCCACTCTCTCTTTCTTTAGCCACTTATATATAAGGGCAAAGTTGTCTTTGAGAAAGGAGAACAAGTAATAGAATATCAGGGAGTGGTTAAGATAGACTTAGGCTATATTTGTAAGTGTTTTATTTCATTAAAAAGTAATGAAACAAATATACCTAGTGTTGTGTCTTTCATACTGTATGTTGTGATTTTTAAAATGCTTTTCTTCCATCTTTTCTATACTTTAAGATCTTAAAAAATTGAGAAAACAAGACTATTAGTGAATCACATGCACACAATTGCAAATAAAATACTCATCATTGTCTAATTAACAGCGTTCATCAAGTAGTTTTCATTGGACACTAACCAATTCATATTGCAATTTTAATGGCACTAGTTACCCTGCTTTTAAATAAATACATTAATATTCAAGTTCATAAGTGCCCCATATATCTGATTAACTGGAGTAAGAAAACCCTCAGTATATGCAAAACATCATTCATGTGCTCAAGAAAGCAAATGAAGAAGATGGAATAAATATGAGTTATATATATGTCTGTATTTTATGGAAATGAAGAAAAATTCCCTCAGGAAGAGTATTTGGCTGTTTTGATATTTTGCAAGGCATAGAGCAGAGCACGGTACCTGGCAAAGCAACAGTAAGGATAAAAATAAGTAGATTCATTTATAATAATAAGTTATGAATTATGTTTATATTATATATGCATCACATATAGTAACATGTGTATAGAATTTCTTTGAGTACTGTGTTGTTTATAAGAACTTTCAAAAAAGATCCTAAAATTATTGATGACTGTTTACTTTCAGTCCATGAATCATTTCCTGAACATATTTTACAACTGTGTTTCAGCTGGGCTTTTAACTTATTTATTTATTTTTTGTTTCTTTCCTTTTCTTTTAATGACCATTTCTGTTTTCAGATATCCACAGGTGTGGCCAATCTCATGGAGTAATACCAAGCACATCTGTTGATTTCTCCCAAAATGACAAGAGCAGCAATAGTGTACTTAGAAAATAAAAGTTAGAGTGGGAGTCTTTTCAAAACACAACAGGGAAAAGAATCCAAAATGAGATAACCAGCAGATGCTCCAGAATATGGAAGTCATCTGTAAGTGTTTAGTAGGATGGAGAATGCTGAAACAGTTCTCCATTTGCCAGACGCTTGAAATAGAGACAGATGAGCTATTCCTCTGAACTTTAACAACAGCGCCAGCTGAAAAAGCAGACCCTTTCTGCCAAGGGTCACTTGTTGAAACTGTTGACTGTAAATCAGACTTCTCTTTTCAGATTTCTGGTACCCTGAAAATACAATCAAAATGTCTGTGTGTATGCCTCACCTTGGGCACAATGACCATCAGCCTTATTTGTTGAAGGTCTATGGGGGTGGGGACAAACCATTTACATGTTTTGAACAAAAGTACATTTTATGAAACCCACATGTTATACACTCTTTTCTTACCTTTCATTGATGAGTAAGAAATGTTCCAAAAAAAAAAAAAGAAATGTTCCTAAATGAAATAACCCACATTTCAACTGCATTGGTAAATAGTGGTAAGGTTATTGAAGTCTGGAAATACTCATAAAGAGGCCTTGATATATTTTTTCCTTTCTAAAATGGTTTCTGCTGCATTACACTGTGTGTCTTCGAACTGGCTTTAGTCGAAAGGAATGCCTTTGTGCAAAGTGTACTATCTGGAATTCTTTTCCTCATATTGTTTAGATCACAAGTCTGTTTTTGTGCACTTGCTTCCCTGGGTGTCTGAAACATTTAAAATAACAGTGGGAAGTATATTAAAAAAAAAAAACTCACATATAGTAACATGTGTATAGAATTTCTTTGAGTACTGTGTTGTTTATAAGAACTTTCAAAAAAGATCCTAAAATTATTGATGACTGTTTACTTTCAGTCCATGAATCATTTCCTGAACATATTTTACAACTGTGTTTCAGCTGGGCTTTTAACTTATTTATTTATTTTTTGTTTCTTTCCTTTTCTTTTAATGACCATTTCTGTTTTCAGATATCCACAGGTGTGGCCAATCTCATGGAGTAATACCAAGCACATCTGTTGATTTCTCCCAAAATGACAAGAGCAGCAATAGTGTACTTAGAAAATAAAAGTTAGAGTGGGAGTCTTTTCAAAACACAACAGGGAAAAGAATCCAAAATGAGATAACCAGCAGATGCTCCAGAATATGGAAGTCATCTGTAAGTGTTTAGTAGGATGGAGAATGCTGAAACAGTTCTCCATTTGCCAGACGCTTGAAATAGAGACAGATGAGCTATTCCTCTGAACTTTAACAACAGCGCCAGCTGAAAAAGCAGACCCTTTCTGCCAAGGGTCACTTGTTGAAACTGTTGACTGTAAATCAGACTTCTCTTTTCAGATTTCTGGTACCCTGAAAATACAATCAAAATGTCTGTGTGTATGCCTCACCTTGGGCACAATGACCATCAGCCTTATTTGTTGAAGGTCTATGGGGGTGGGGACAAACCATTTACATGTTTTGAACAAAAGTACATTTTATGAAACCCACATGTTATACACTCTTTTTCTTACCTTTCATTGATGAGTAAGAAATGTTCCAAAAAAAAAAAAAAAAAGAAATGTTCCTAAATGAAATAACCCACATTTCAACTGCATTGGTAAATAGTGGTAAGGTTATTGAAGTCTGGAAATACTCATAAAGAGGCCTTGATATATTTTTTTTCCTTTCTAAAATGGTTTCTGCTGCATTACACTGTGTGTCTTCGAACTGGCTTTAGTCGAAAGGAATGCCTTTGTGCAAAGTGTACTATCTGGAATTCTTTTCCTCATATTGTTTAGATCACAAGTCTGTTTTTGTGCACTTGCTTCCCTGGGTGTCTGAAACATTTAAAAATAACAGTGGGAAGTCAGAACTGCTCGTGCTAGCAGCAGGCACCTTACAGTTTGCCATCATATAAATGTCAATTTACTTCTTTTATAGAGCTAAGCAGAGATAAATCCCAGGAGCCTAGAAAAAGGTCTCTAGATTTCGTAGGTTACTCCATTTCTGTGTGTGGCCTGACCAACCAACCAACATGTCTCTGTTTCTATCACTCTAACTTTTCCAGGTCTGCTTGTGCGCTTGGGAGATTTCTAATGGATCTAGGATGTATTCTAGACTAGATGGTCCTACTGTGCAGTCCCCAAACCAGGAGGACTGCCTGGGGACTTACTAAAATGCAAATTATTAACATTTCACTTTCTAAATCAGAAAGTCTGGCATTGAGGTAATCTGTGTTTTAACAAGTCCTTCAGGTTATTCTGATCCAAATTTTAAATGTTATTGGTTATCTAAATTTTAAAAGTTAACTGGTATAGACTGCAAGGCCAAAATTTCTCTTAGGAACTCCACAAACCATCACCTTCAGAACTCTCCTCCAAATATCCCCAAGGAATTTAGATCCTCTTTTTGCATCTAAAGTATGCTGGCCCCAAGATATAAAAGGAATCTCATCTAAATTAAACTTGTTATCAGTTTTTGGAAGAGGTAGCAGTAAATTGATTTCCATTAAGAATTTGTCCTAAATCAGCATAACAAAGTAGCAAAACTATAACCCCAATGGCTTCTAGAAATGACACTTACTTGATTTTCCTCTCCACTAATATATGACAGAAAGGAGACTTAAAAGCCTCCCAAGGACTTCTCTGGCAATTCAATCACTAAGACTCCTTGCTTCCAGTGCAGGGGGCCCAGTTTTGATCCCTGATCAGAAAACTAGACTCTACAAACAGCAACTACGAGTTCACATGCCACAACGTAAAGATCTCTCATGTGGCAACTAAGACCTGGCAAAACCAAATAAATAATAATATATATTTAAAATATAAGCCTTACAGAGTAACACTTCCAGCTGTGCAGAAGACAAGTACTCCAGTTAGTTGATGAATCAGTGGTACCTACCAGATGAGGTGCCCATATTTAGGTGGATAAAAACAACTGATTTGTTATTTTCCTTGATTGTCTTTAAATATACTAGTCAGGGCTTCCCTGGTGGCCTGGTGGGTAAGGACACTGCCTTGCAGTGCAAGGGGCGCTGGTTCGATCCCTGGCCTGGAAAGATCCCACATGCCACGGAGCAGCTGGACCGATGTGTCCAATTACCGAGCCGGAGCTCTGGAGCACATGCACCCAGAGCCGGTGCTCTGCGACAACAGGGGCCACTGCAGTGGGAGGCCCACACGGGCCAAAGAACAAAGATGGATGAAACTGAATAAATGAAAGACCAATAGAAGTGGCCCGCCCGCTCCCCTCCCCCCACCCAAAAAAAGAAATTTAAATATACTAGTCAACCAAGTGAGACTTTGCAGGATTTTTCAGGTTATATCCCAAAAGAGCAATAGCCAAAATATTAACTGAGGAACTGCAAAGTCAGTATTTTATGACATTTTAATCTAAAAAATGGTGACACTGCAAACATAAAGAAAATATCCAAAGGAATTCTGTGGATTGGTGAAATTTATGAATCACCTCAGAATAAATACCCTGATCTTACATTAAAAACAGAAGACTGACTACTTTCTTGTTGTGCTTCTCAAAGATATTGTTAGGATCCAATGAGAATATTTGCTCAGTGTCACTTATGTATAATCTTCAGAAGCCCCTCACCACATTCTCATGCAGAAATTACATTTTTTTCTTTTCTCCTTCATTCAGCCTGTTGCCCAGGTAAATGCCCTCCCTCCATTGTAGCTGTAATTTCTGTTAACCCAGGTTAAAGAAAAGCGAGAGACTAAAGTGAAGGTAACTAGAGGAAATGTCCAGAGCTAGAGACATGCCAGTTGTCAAAGTCAATCAGCAGCCCCTTAAGTTTCAAAATGAAAATAATACTTTATTCTTTCTTTGCAATACTTCTTCTTCTTCTTTTTTAAAATTTTGGTCACTTTTATTGTTTATTTATTTATTTATTTTCATCCATCTTTATTCTTTGGCCTGTATGGGCCTCCCATTGCAGTGGCCTCTCTCCTTTCAGAGCACTGATTCTGGACACGTGCTCCAGAGCGCTGGCTCTTAACTATAAACACATGTCTCACTGCTCCATGGCACATGGGATCTTACTGGGCTAGGGATTGAACTGGTGCCCCTTGAACCGCAAGGTGGACTCTACCCACTGGACCACTAGAATAGCCCTTTGCAATACTTTTTGAAGTATTGTTGGAAATGTATTTCAAACGGAAAATGCCATCTCATTTTCATATTTCTTATTTTTTTAGAGGTTGAGAAGATCAGATTTTTACTTAGCAATGCTTATGATGTTACCCAAGTTCTAGAGTTTGTGATCCAAAGGTATATTCAACCCATCTCATGACTTAGAACCGTAGACCACATGGCAGGCACATGAATCTCTGAAACTTTCTTAGCAGGAGCTAGCCATGCAGCCAAAAGAATGTCTAGCCTTCCATGGCAATTGGAACATAACATACACTATTTCAACACTGAAATGATGGCCTTAATTATTAAGAATATACTCCAATGCCTGCTATTTTCAGAGATATGCTTAGTGCTATGAAAAATTATGAAAGGCATAAAATATCCAAAGGAATTCTGTGGATTGGTGAAATTTATGAATCACCTCAGAATAAATACCCTGATCTTACATTAAAAACAGAAGACTGACTACTTTCTTGTTGTGCTTCTCAAAGATATTGTTAGGATCCAATGAGAATATTTGCTCAGTGTCACTTATGTATAATCTTCAGAAGCCCCTCACCACATTCTCATGCAGAAATTACATTTTTTTCTTTTCTCCTTCATTCAGCCTGTTGCCCAGGTAAATGCCCTCCCTCCATTGTAGCTGTAATTTCTGTTAACCCAGGTTAAAGAAAAGCGAGAGACTAAAGTGAAGGTAACTAGAGGAAATGTCCAGAGCTAGAGACATGCCAGTTGTCAAAGTCAATCAGCAGCCCCTTAAGTTTCAAAATGAAAATAATACTTTATTCTTTCTTTGCAATACTTCTTCTTCTTCTTTTTTAAAATTTTGGTCACTTTTATTGTTTATTTATTTATTTATTTTCATCCATCTTTATTCTTTGGCCTGTATGGGCCTCCCATTGCAGTGGCCTCTCTCCTTTCAGAGCACTGATTCTGGACACGTGCTCCAGAGCGCTGGCTCTTAACTATAAACACATGTCTCACTGCTCCATGGCACATGGGATCTTACTGGGCTAGGGATTGAACTGGTGCCCCTTGAACCGCAAGGTGGACTCTACCCACTGGACCACTAGAATAGCCCTTTGCAATACTTTTTGAAGTATTGTTGGAAATGTATTTCAAACGGAAAATGCCATCTCATTTTCATATTTCTTATTTTTTTAGAGGTTGAGAAGATCAGATTTTTACTTAGCAATGCTTATGATGTTACCCAAGTTCTAGAGTTTGTGATCCAAAGGTATATTCAACCCATCTCATGACTTAGAACCGTAGACCACATGGCAGGCACATGAATCTCTGAAACTTTCTTAGCAGGAGCTAGCCATGCAGCCAAAAGAATGTCTAGCCTTCCATGGCAATTGGAACATAACATACACTATTTCAACACTGAAATGATGGCCTTAATTATTAAGAATATACTCCAATGCCTGCTATTTTCAGAGATATGCTTAGTGCTATGAAAAATTATGAAAGGCATAAAAATATCCATTCCAGGAATAATTTGCAACTCAACTGGAAAGAATAAGCGAATAGGCATGAAACAGCATCAGAAAGCTAAAAAGGAGTCCAGTCACCTCATGTCAGGGTGTTAAGTTTCATTGCTTAGCATTCAGCTCTACTTCCTCTATCCCTCCCTCAACTCTCTGAAATTGCAAAAAAGAGCAAATTATCCCATAGGCAACCATGCTGCTGAGACTCAGTTATCTGCAAGTCAGGAGACATTAATAAAACATGAAGAAATGCATCAGGCATTAAGACAAATAGGACCTTGCCTCATGTTTCTATTACTTTTGACGAAATAGTTGATGTCACACTCTGAACTCAGAAGTGCATGTTTTGTAAATCTGGACATTCCTTCCAGTGAGTAATCTGAATAGTCCTAGTGGGAGGAGGAATCTACAGGGACTAATCCATATCCTTCCCTCCTACTGGGGAGATAAGTCAGATTCAGAGAAATTCTGCCTCCAAATAAAAAGGTATTCAGCATTCTAGCTTTGATAGCTTTTGAAAATGACTTTTTCTTCTCTTCAGCTATTTGAGTAGATCTGAAATTCAAGGCATATATATGAATTGCATGTGTATATATGTGTTTTTATAGTATACACTCATAATATTTTGTTGCAGTTTAGCAACTGAAATTCCTTTTGTGTAATGAACATTCTTCAGTGTGATATTACATCCCCTAACAATACACCGTGGCGTTTCCAAAACATAACATTATGTTCTGAGCTTAGAGCTGTGTGAACAAATTCACACCCAAAGAAAAACCAGTAAAGTATCTGGCTTGTTTCCAGTTTCACTTTCCTTGTTTTCCAGGAATGAAGAGCAATTTTGTGGTTGAAAATGAGAATGTCTTTTCCCAACTGTCATTAGTTCTCTTGACTTGGTAGAAATGAAGCCAGTGTCTTTCAGGCATTAAAGTCTTCTGAACCCAAAAGAAATTTGTACTCAAAAATGACACTCTCTGGAACTTTTAATGCATCTCAAGTTATGCTGTACATTGTTTCACTTAATCTTATCTTGCTTTCTTGAATATGTAACTTCTTACTGTAATATCCTAAATATCCTAAATTCTCTTTTATCCCAAGGTTTCCCAAGAAGAACTGTATTCTCTGAGGATGTGATTTTGAGTCTTTTCAGAATACATAGGTAAGAGTTAAGATTAATCAGGTATTCGGTAAACAACAAAACTGTGAAAAAAAGAAGAAAAGATTAATCGGATCTTTATGTCAAAACTCAGAAACAAGAACTCTGATCCCAAAGTTGTTCTTTTGCTTCTTGTATGTATCTTATTTTATTGCCACAAACTACAAAGCTATACAAGAGAAAAGCCATTCTTGGGTTTAACTAAAATCTTATAACAAATTATATAACAACTTTGACTAATTTTGCATAAAATATTTATAGAGCAAATGCTTATGTTAAAAAAATGAAGTTAAACTTTGGAGAATTGTCTATAGTCCTAGTGGGAGGAGGAATCTACAGGGACTAATCCATATCCTTCCCTCCTACTGGGGAGATAAGTCAGATTCAGAGAAATTCTGCCTCCAAATAAAAATGTATTCAGCATTCTAGCTTTGATAGCTTTTGAAAATGACTTTTTCTTCTCTTCAGCTATTTGAGTAGATCTGAAATTCAAGGCATATATATGAATTGCATGTGTATATATGTGTTTTATAGTATACACTCATAATATTTTGTTGCAGTTTAGCAACTGAAATTCCTTTTGTGTAATGAACATTCTTCAGTGTGATATTACACCCCCTAACAATACACCGTGGCGTTTCCAAAACATAACATTATGTTCTGAGCTTAGAGCTGTGTGAACAAATTCACACCCAAAGAAAAACCAGTAAAGTATCTGGCTTGTTTCCAGTTTCACTTTCCTTGTTTTCCAGGAATGAAGAGCAATTTTGTGGTTGAAAATGAGAATGTCTTTTCCCAACTGTCATTAGTTCTCTTGACTTGGTAGAAATGAAGCCAGTGTCTTTCAGGCATTAAAGTCTTCTGAACCCAAAAGAAATTTGTACTCAAAAATGACACTCTCTGGAACTTTTAATGCATCTCAAGTTATGCTGTACATTGTTTCACTTAATCTTATCTTGCTTTCTTGAATATGTAACTTCTTACTGTAATATCCTAAATATCCTAAATTCTCTTTTATCCCAAGGTTTCCCAAGAAGAACTGTATTCTCTGAGGATGTGATTTTGAGTCTTTTCAGAATACATAGGTAAGAGTTAAGATTAATCAGGTATTCGGTAAACAACAAAACTGTGAAAAAAAGAAGAAAAGATTAATCGGATCTTTATGTCAAAACTCAGAAACAAGAACTCTGATCCCAAAGTTGTTCTTTTGCTTCTTGTATGTATCTTATTTTATTGCCACAAACTACAAAGCTATACAAGAGAAAAGCCATTCTTGGGTTTAACTAAAATCTTATAACAAATTATATAACAACTTTGACTAATTTTGCATAAAATATTTATAGAGCAAATGCTTATGTTAAAAAAATGAAGTTAAACTTTGGAGAATTGTCTATTAGAATCTTATTGGTGATTAACTGATTTTTTCTGTATTGGTACCATAGAAGACACTCTCTAGAAGTTTATAGGGGAAATTAACCATAGATAAAAGTTACTAGATGGAAGTTTTTTGTTTTAAATATGGAAATGGAACAGTGAATGGGTTAAGAATTCTATAAAAATTGATGCAAATATGAATTTAAATTGGTTAAGTGTGAATTAAGTGTTTAATCATGGTAGTATAAAAATGTTAACATTCTTTCTGTTTTAGTAATTAAACATGGATTTAAATATATGTTTAACATTCAATTTCACTTAATAAAATTCAAATCTGAAATTGTCCATAATCATTAAATTATAAAATCATTTAAAATGTGATACTTTATTTTAAAACTCAGTATGATCAGCTACTTTGCAGCATAAAAGTTCAACCTATAGATTTTCAAAGTTTTAGGACAAGAAAACTAACCATCAACTCATCTCTCTTGCCACCTCTCTTTTTTCATATACCCCTCTGTTGGTTCACTCTCTCTCAGTGCTTATATGTGTTTCTCTAAGTGGAAGATTCATAGTGGATTTTCATTTCTATTTGTATAAACTTCTTCAATGTCTTGAGTTATCTGAAGGAACGTCTTACAATTTTCAGAGCAAAATCATTCTATATTACCACTCTACTCCCCCAAATTGATATCATTTAGCACCTTTAGATATGAAGAGATAAATGGTAGTGTTAGAAATCCAAGCAAATTCTAAATCCTTTAAATTCTTCTCCTATTAAAAAGGATATAACTATTAGTTAAAGAATTTAAGGGATTAATTTGGAGTTGTTTTAAAATATTCTGAATGTTATAATTGAATCTATTGAGTTTTTGAAAGAAGGAGAGCTTATTAGGCCTTTTGACTCACCTCCATTGCCATTTCTGGGCAATATATGCACCCTCCAGACTTTGGCAAAATCCTACCCAATGTGAATCTAATTGAGTTTTTAATTATGGTTTAACTAAAATCTTATAACAAATTATATAACAACTTTGACTAATTTTGCATAAAATATTTATAGAGCAAATGCTTATGTAAAATGAAGTTAAACTTTGGAGAATTGTCTATTAGAATCTTATTGGTGATTAACTGATTTTTTCTGTATTGGTACCATAGAAGACACTCTCTAGAAGTTTATAGGGGAAATTAACCATAGATAAAAGTTACTAGATGGAAGTTTTTTGTTTTAAATATGGAAATGGAACAGTGAATGGGTTAAGAATTCTATAAAAATTGATGCAAATATGAATTTAAATTGGTTAAGTGTGAATTAAGTGTTTAATCATGGTAGTATAAAAATGTTAACATTCTTTCTGTTTTAGTAATTAAACATGGATTTAAATATATGTTTAACATTCAATTTCACTTAATAAAATTCAAATCTGAAATTGTCCATAATCATTAAATTATAAAATCATTTAAAATGTGATACTTTATTTTAAAACTCAGTATGATCAGCTACTTTGCAGCATAAAAGTTCAACCTATAGATTTTCAAAGTTTTAGGACAAGAAAACTAACCATCAACTCATCTCTCTTGCCACCTCTCTTTTTTCATATACCCCTCTGTTGGTTCACTCTCTCTCAGTGCTTATATGTGTTTCTCTAAGTGGAAGATTCATAGTGGATTTTCATTTCTATTTGTATAAACTTCTTCAATGTCTTGAGTTATCTGAAGGAACGTCTTACAATTTTCAGAGCAAAATCATTCTATATTACCACTCTACTCCCCCAAATTGATATCATTTAGCACCTTTAGATATGAAGAGATAAATGGTAGTGTTAGAAATCCAAGCAAATTCTAAATCCTTTAAATTCTTCTCCTATTAAAAAGGATATAACTATTAGTTAAAGAATTTAAGGGATTAATTTGGAGTTGTTTTAAAATATTCTGAATGTTATAATTGAATCTATTGAGTTTTTGAAAGAAGGGAGAGCTTATTAGGCCTTTTGACTCACCTCCATTGCCATTTCTGGGCAATATATGCACCCTCCAGACTTTGGCAAAATCCTACCCAATGGACTAAACAGAAGGTTAACACCAAATAATGTCTATGGATTTTCTTGCTTTTTATATTATGAAAAGCTCAGCAATAATAGATCCCTCTTCAGTAAGACTAACTCAAGTGCGTATGAAAAAAAAAAAAAAGAAAACTGTATGTCAATTATCTCTTTGCTTTTTTTCTTAAAATTTCAGAAAATCCTGCAAATGTGGTGTTAGAAGAGATCTTGACCATCTAATTGAACTGCATTGTTTAAAAAATTATGAAAGTAAGATCTACTTAAAAAATTGACTTACCCAAGGTCACACAGCAAATAGAAACAGAAGCCTCCTGGATTTTTGAGCTTCTGTTTCAGCTTAAATATAGGACACTAGCCAGCATAGAGCAAAGGTATAGTTAGATGTACTATTTCAAGAATAACTGATACTTTCTTTTTGAAACTTATTTTATTGAAGTATAGATTTATAATTCTGTGTTGACTTCTCTTGTACAGAAAGGTGATTGTTTTATATATATATATACACATATATATGTATCATAATATGAAAAAGACCTTTTCATATTATGATATATTACAGAATATGGAGTGTGGTTCCCTGTGCTACACAATAGGACCTTGTTGTTTATATGTTCTATATATAATAGTTTTCATCTGCTAATCCCAAATTCCTAATCCATCTCTCCACTGCTACCCTTTTAGCAACTACAAGTCTGTTCTCTATGAATCTGTTTTTGTTTTGTGGATAAGTTCATTTGTGTCATATTTTAGATACTGGACTCCCCTGGTGATTCAGATGGTAAAAAATCCACCTGAAATGCAGGAGACCTGGGTTTGATCCCTGAGTTGGGAAGATCCACTGGAGAAGGGAATAGAAACCCACTCCAGTATTTTTGCTGGAGAATTCCAAGGACAGAGGAGCCTGGCAGGCTATAGTCCATGGTGTCCCAAAGAGTTGGATATGGCTGAGCAACTAATACACTTTAGATTTCACATAGTGATATTATGTGGTATTTGTCTTTCTTTTTCTGATTTACTTCACTTAGTAGGATGATCTCTAGGCCTATCCATGTTGCTGCAAATGGCATTCTTTTGTTCTTTCTAATGACAATGTAATATTGCATTGTATATATGTACCACATCTTTATCCATTCTTCTGTCGATGGACATTTGTTTTCAAGTCTTGGCTATTGTAAATAGTGCTGCTGTGAACATAGGGATACTTGTATCTTTTCAAATTAGAGTTTTGTCTGGATATACACCCAGGAATGGGATTGGAGGTGGTATTTTCAATATTTTAAGTCTACTTCATGACTACCTCAGCTTTCTCTGGTTGGCAAAAATAGCAAAACAAGAAGGAACACAAATTTATCTCTGTGATTAAAGTTTTTAATTTATAATTCTCTACTTTAAATTTAAGTATTTTTTCTTGCAGATTTAAAAGTTATGGAAAATATCACTTTACTTCTTGCCATATCTAAACTTCATACATAAGCCTTCAAGCCTTAGGAAAAAACTACCAGTGGCAGGATGTGTTAGTCCATAAAACCACACAGCTCAAGAGTAGGGTGTTGGGTAGACAAAATTCAAACAATGGAGCTTTCTTCATTTCTTGTCTACCATGTATCATTGATAGATTCACCCTAAAGAGTAAAATAATAACAATAATAACGATAATAAGAATGATAACACTGTGTACTTACTATACGCTCAGTTTCTGTGTTGAGCAGAAGATTCAGGGATGAGTAAAGAATACATCTTCCCTGCAGAGAGTATGTGGTTGAGCAGATGAGATGGTTATGTGCACACAGATGGCTACAGTCCAAAATAGGTCAGGTTCATTTTAAACAGTACAAAATCCTAAAGGGACTTGAAGAATGTAGCTTTCTAGGGAACATGAAAAAAATAAGTGTCATTTGAGATGTCGGAGGCTCCCACAAGCCTAAGACAAACAGGGAAGGTGAAAATAGTGTAGGACTGATTTGGCCTGGAAATCACCTTGGACCCTCTCATATGTTCTTTCTTATTTTCCCACCTCTGTGCCTTTGTTCACAACATTTATTCTTCAAAGATACCTACCCCACCTCTCCACCTGTACACTTCCTCAATTGATGGTGGAGCAAATGGATAGCCCAGGCTAATGCACTCCAGAAATGCAAATAACTACTTGCCAAGGTTGCACCACCCTCTCTGGCTATAGTGGACTCTGCCAGCAAAGCCCAACAGTGTTACACACAGGGAAGCTGAGCAACACTCATTCATAAATGTTTAATGGACATCTATTAAGTGTGAATGGAGAAGGAAATGGCAACCCACACCAGAATTCTTGCCTGGATGATCCCATGGACAGAAATGCCTCGCAGGTTATAGTCCATGGGGTCGCAGAGAGTCAGACACAACTGAGTAACTAAGCACACACATCAAGTGTGAAACTACATTAGGAGGTAGAGGATATAGACAAAATTAATGTCCTCATTTCTATGGAGTTTATAGATAATTAAGCAATTGCAACAATCTGATGAGTTTTATAACAGTAGTAGTACAGGATGCTATGGTAGTACTTGCTAAGTACCTTGCTAAGGCAAGGATACCTGCCAGATTAGAAAGGTCAAGAAAGCTTTTTTAAGAGAGAGAAATGGATTCTTCAAGGATTCTTAGGAGTTAGGAAGTGCCATTGTGAAGTGAAATTACCATCACTCTGGAGAGCATGTGTTTTTATAGTAAAGTACCTTTTGAGGCAGTAACCACTGGGGCACCCTAAAGAGTAAAATAATAACAATAATAACGATAATAAGAATGATAACACTGTGTACTTACTATACGCTCAGTTTCTGTGTTGAGCAGAAGATTCAGGGATGAGTAAAGAATACATCTTCCCTGCAGAGAGTATGTGGTTGAGCAGATGAGATGGTTATGTGCACACAGATGGCTACAGTCCAAAATAGGTCAGGTTCATTTTAAACAGTACAAAATCCTAAAGGGACTTGAAGAATGTAGCTTTCTAGGGAACATGAAAAAAATAAGTGTCATTTGAGATGTCGGAGGCTCCCACAAGCCTAAGACAAACAGGGAAGGTGAAAATAGTGTAGGACTGATTTGGCCTGGAAATCACCTTGGACCCTCTCATATGTTCTTTCTTATTTTCCCACCTCTGTGCCTTTGTTCACAACATTTATTCTTCAAAGATACCTACCCCACCTCTCCACCTGTACACTTCCTCAATTGATGGTGGAGCAAATGGATAGCCCAGGCTAATGCACTCCAGAAATGCAAATAACTACTTGCCAAGGTTGCACCACCCTCTCTGGCTATAGTGGACTCTGCCAGCAAAGCCCAACAGTGTTACACACAGGGAAGCTGAGCAACACTCATTCATAAATGTTTAATGGACATCTATTAAGTGTGAATGGAGAAGGAAATGGCAACCCACACCAGAATTCTTGCCTGGATGATCCCATGGACAGAAATGCCTCGCAGGTTATAGTCCATGGGGTCGCAGAGAGTCAGACACAACTGAGTAACTAAGCACACACATCAAGTGTGAAACTACATTAGGAGGTAGAGGATATAGACAAAATTAATGTCCTCATTTCTATGGAGTTTATAGATAATTAAGCAATTGCAACAATCTGATGAGTTTTATAACAGTAGTAGTACAGGATGCTATGGTAGTACTTGCTAAGTACCTTGCTAAGGCAAGGATACCTGCCAGATTAGAAAGGTCAAGAAAGCTTTTTTAAGAGAGAGAAATGGATTCTTCAAGGATTCTTAGGAGTTAGGAAGTGCCATTGTGAAGTGAAATTACCATCACTCTGGAGAGCATGTGTTTTTATAGTAAAGTACCTTTTGAGGCAGTAACCACTGGGGACATCAGGCAGTGAGGGCTTCCTAGCAGTTGCAAGTGAAAAATTCACAAAATTGGTGTGGGAGTTTATTGACCAGAGGTCAAAGAAAGGGGGCAGGGAGCTGAAACTTTCCTAGGGTCAGTAAAAGGAAGGAGTGCCACTGAGATTGGGGGAAAGGAATTTATAAAATCAAGGGAAAGAAAGGAACCTGAGATAAAGGATTGGAAATTACAACCTTTAAAGCATTCCCATCATTAATTATGACTAGAGGTCAATCCATCAGGAGTTGGAGCAGATAGAACTTCAGTTGAACAGGACTATTTTCATGCAAATATCTCTTGAAATGCTAAAGAAAAAAAGAAAACACAGCAAAAACAGGAGAGTTTCCTATTCAGCAGCAATTTCTTTAAAAAAAAAAAAATCAGTAAAGGGGGAAAAAATCTGTTTACAGCAGGTTGCAAAGCATGTTCTATGTAGATGGTATTTATCTGCAACTCTCTGAATTCTATCTTTTGAAACATTACTTCAAATTCTATCTTTTGTCAGCTAAAAAAGATGAACAACTTGAGAGTTGTGGGTTAAGTTTTATTTGGGGCATAATTAGGACTGCAGCCCAGGAAGCCGCACCTCAGATAGCTCTGAGAGACTGCTCCAAACAGGCAGGAGGATGAGTATCAGTATTTAAGGATTTTGGTGAGGGGGGAGTTTCATATTATTAAACAGTCATTTTATAAAGGGTCTGTAGTTAGTCACGAGGATCTGATATCACCGTGAGGAGATTTAGTGCTTTTCTAAATATGAAGAGATGCAAGGATTGAGACAATAAAATCTGTTCCTAAAAGCATCCACCTGTCTAAAGACCTGCCCCACCAGATTCCCTGGAGCAGAGAGTGCCTCTACCCCACCCTGATCTCCTTCAGGGAGTATTGAAGATCAGCAACTTTCAGCAGCACCAAGTCTCAACCTCACCCTGATCTTCTTCAGGGGATATTGAAGGTCAGCAGTTCTCAATAGCACAGGGTCTGGTCTCTGCTGAGGCAGACTGCAAATGTCCTTGTCCAGACACTGGCAGTGTAATTGGTAAATGCCAGTTTGTAGTTGACATTTTCAAAACATTACTGTCCAAAACAGAATAGGCCTTATAAGCACCTTCACTCTGTAATATTTAATTTAAACAAAACAGGAACCTAGAACCCTCCAATGCAAAAGAAATGCTCTTTAAAAATGATTGCTCTGAGGGCAAAAAAAAAAAAGAGAAACCCTGAGTATGAGGTCTCCTGTTACCAGCTTAGAAAAGAAAAAGAGTAGATTTAGAGATAGTGTGCTTGATTCCAAAAATGGTACTGTGAGGCTGAATATTTCTTCATTGTAGACTGTAGGAGATGTGTTTTGTTCTGTTTAATTCTGAGATTAAAAGCAGTAGTTAAATCATGACAGCAAGGAGCTTTCTGCTCTGTTATATTACAGCTCACTTATTTCCCTTTAAATATTAAACAATGCCAAAAAAACTTTTAGTTATTTGGGATGAGATCCATTTTTGCTTTACTCTTGTCCTTTTTTGGTTGCAAGATGACAGTTTAATATTCCAGGCTCCAAACCAGAGCTTGGCAAATGGATTTAAGAAAAAAAAAAAAGGAAGAAAAAGGTGTGCAATTAATTTTCCACAAGAAACTGTATAACTGGTACTAAAGATAGCTATGCTTATCATCTATTTGTCTAATATAATGCTTGGAAGTTTTTTAGGACATCATAGCACAGATATAATTTTATTAGTTAACCCTAGGTTTATTGTATAAAAATTGACACTTATTATATTCCACTTCAGTGTCTTTTTAATAGTTGATATTTAATTATCTGGAATTAAGTGCAGGGTGATATAGTGATGAAAATACAAGTTTGAGAATCAAATGAGTTTAAATCTCATTCATTATTTGTAAATTGTGTTGCCTTGGGAACATTATTTACCTCTCTCATCTCTAGTTTTATCATCTTTAAAAATGATGGTATTAATAATACTAAATCTATTGCATCTTTCTGAGAATTAAATAACTTAAACCATATGAAGCTACTATGTAATGAGATTTTAGTGAATAGGAACTACTGTTATTGTTGTTAAATGAATGTTTTCTTCTGAATATTTAGAAAATTTTCTTTTGCCAGGTCACCTTTTTGTTCACACATAATATTTTTCTAGGTATTTCTGTACTTTATTCCATGTCAAGTTAATTATGTGGATAACAACATAACTAGTTCAAGGAATGGGATACATTTCAATCAAACGATGGCTTTTGGATATGCATAAGCTACTTAACTTTTTAACTAAAAGTTGGTCACTAAGACCATACTCAGAGATTGCTGCATCACAAACTTCCATCCACACCCCAAAGGAAAAAAAAAAAAGAAGATCGAGTTGCCTTTCTTAACACCAAACATGGTAGAGAAAGCAGTCAGTGATTAACTAGCTTCAAAGCTTTCCTTCAAATCTTTGTTTAAAAGAAATGAGTATAGCCAGGAAAAATTCCAGTTCTGAAAATGGTATGTGCCACTATAATGACCTTGGAAAATACCTCTCAATATATGTTCTCATTATTGTTTTATTCACCCAAAATTTGGGGCATTATTATATGTGCCAGCCCCTTGAATAGCTCCACATCTGCAATAAGGTTTGAAATACACGTGCTGACGCACAGAGTTCACTGCCAGTGTGTGTGTGTGGTGGTGGTGGGGATTAGAAATTAACAGGCATTAACTCACATATTATTACATAATATAGTGTATGTAATAAGTTCTGTAAAAGGGGAAATACACTATAAGAATACATTTGCGTTTGATTCCAGGCAACATGCTGAATAATGGTGGGCTTTAGTCAACCAATCAGTGTACATTAACTGAGAACTAGTGTTAGTGACAAGGAGTGGTTTGACAGTGGGAAAGTGATTCAGAAGAATAAGAGCTTTCTGCTGGGCCTATGCTTTCTATGCTTTCTGCTGGGCCTCTTCCCAAACCGCATCAAGTAAGCGAACAATCTAAATAGAAGTTGAAGTCTTTCTAAGAAAATATGGCTTCAAGCTGAGTTCCCTAGCAACTTTACTTTTCTACTGGTTGTCCTGTTTAAATTCTTTCTATGTAGAAACTGAATGTAGTCATCATGTTGGGATTCTGCTATGAAATAAGAAAAACAAATACTATAGCCCAGATCCTCAGTCTTTAAGAGTCTTCAGGAGTTTTGGTTATAATGTTACTTGCAGAGATTAGTTGTTAAATGAATGTTTTCTTCTGAATATTTAGAAAATTTTCTTTTGCCAGGTCACCTTTTTGTTCACACATAATATTTTTCTAGGTATTTCTGTACTTTATTCCATGTCAAGTTAATTATGTGGATAACAACATAACTAGTTCAAGGAATGGGATACATTTCAATCAAACGATGGCTTTTGGATATGCATAAGCTACTTAACTTTTTAACTAAAAGTTGGTCACTAAGACCATACTCAGAGATTGCTGCATCACAAACTTCCATCCACACCCCAAAGGAAAAAAAAAAAAGAAGATCGAGTTGCCTTTCTTAACACCAAACATGGTAGAGAAAGCAGTCAGTGATTAACTAGCTTCAAAGCTTTCCTTCAAATCTTTGTTTAAAAGAAATGAGTATAGCCAGGAAAAATTCCAGTTCTGAAAATGGTATGTGCCACTATAATGACCTTGGAAAATACCTCTCAATATATGTTCTCATTATTGTTTTATTCACCCAAAATTTGGGGCATTATTATATGTGCCAGCCCCTTGAATAGCTCCACATCTGCAATAAGGTTTGAAATACACGTGCTGACGCACAGAGTTCACTGCCAGTGTGTGTGTGTGGTGGTGGTGGGGATTAGAAATTAACAGGCATTAACTCACATATTATTACATAATATAGTGTATGTAATAAGTTCTGTAAAAGGGGAAATACACTATAAGAATACATTTGCGTTTGATTCCAGGCAACATGCTGAATAATGGTGGGCTTTAGTCAACCAATCAGTGTACATTAACTGAGAACTAGTGTTAGTGACAAGGAGTGGTTTGACAGTGGGAAAGTGATTCAGAAGAATAAGAGCTTTCTGCTGGGCCTATGCTTTCTATGCTTTCTGCTGGGCCTCTTCCCAAACCGCATCAAGTAAGCGAACAATCTAAATAGAAGTTGAAGTCTTTCTAAGAAAATATGGCTTCAAGCTGAGTTCCCTAGCAACTTTACTTTTCTACTGGTTGTCCTGTTTAAATTCTTTCTATGTAGAAACTGAATGTAGTCATCATGTTGAGATTCTGCTATGAAATAAGAAAAACAAATACTATAACCCAGAACCTCAGTCTTTAAGAGTCTTCAGGAGTTTTGGTTATAATGTTACTTGCAGAGATTAGTTCAGTCTCAAGTATGAAATCAAATCCTTCCCACCAGAGGAAACAGATTCTTGACTAGATAAATATTTACAAACTCTAACAATAGATTTTTTAAGAAAATGTGTCAAATCAGCATTAACTTAGTGCCAGGCCTTTGGAAGTTATAACACTATTTGTTTCTTTCTTAGCCTCATCAATTAATTAAAAGAAAATGTATTTCTAAGATGGAGATGGGAGAATAAATCTTAATTTTGCTAATCTTTCCTTGAAAGAAAGATTATGTATAGATAATCTTTACATAAGATTATGACAGAAAACTATCCACATAGAGGGAGACTAGTTAATGATGTTCTTATGATGCTATCAAGACCAGAAAACAGTTTATTGCCCTTTAAGGGTTACTACTAACCTTCTGGCCTCAATCAATAAAAAGGGGTTTTGACTTATTGACTAGTTGTGCTTTATCTGGTATAAGAAGAAGAGACATCTCACATGTATATGGGATTTAGTATCTTTGGCCAATTTTTGTTAAATCTCAATTTGAGGCATTTAAAGAATGACAGTGATTGAAATAAATATGAAATTGATGCCTATCCATATATATTTATATGCCCAAAATGCAGCCTCCTAAAACATCTTAAATCTTCCCTAAAATAAAGTAATAGGTGAAAATTTAAATATGAAAATTAAAATAAATTTTATTTTAAAAATAAATTTAAATTTTATTTAAAAAATTTATTTAAAAAATAAATTAAAAATTTGTATTTAAATAAGTAAAATTTATACAGGTAATCTCACAAATACACCCATACAAGGTTGGTGAAGGGCATAAACTGGGCATGAGAAAAGTAGAAAAAATTAAGAAAACAGTTACTTTTTATTAAGGCCTCAGCTAAGAAGCCCTCTTAAAGTCCATTGCATAAGAAACTATATATGTACTGGGACTAAATATGTAGTACAGTGAATTAAAAATTGAGAGGAGCACATTTTGAAAACATTCATTTATAGAACAGGGTAGTGAAATATGTAGGAGTCATAAGAACTTTATATTCACAAAGCTCTACTTAAAAAAAAAGTTTACTTTGACAGCAAAATATTTCTCCACCTTTCTGGAATATTTAGAAGAGGAAGGTAAACTTTTTCTGTATTATGAAGACTACTCTCATAGTCTGAAGGCAGTATTTCTTTAGATCAAGGCAAGCTGCTCTGTTAGAGTAGTGCCATAGAGACAACCAGTGCCAGAGGTACCAGATGCTTATGAGTGCCTTCAGCCTCAAGATACCCTTGGGTTTCAAGATTGTACACAAATGAGATTAATCCCATGTACTTTAAATAGTAATCCTATTCCCCAAAAAATAAGTATTCAAGAATTTGTCTAGCTTTAACCCCAAAGAATATCAATTAAAGATTGTCAAGATAAAGTATGGACTGCTCCAAAGTTAGATTGTAAAAAATTCAGTACTAGGATTGAAATTTCAATCATTTTTTTATCAATAAATACTCATTACGCTACAAACATTTTAGTTGTGTGATGTTCAAAGATAACTTAAAGTTTTAGTTAAGTCTTTATTGCCCTTTAAGGGTTACTACTAACCTTCTGGCCTCAATCAATAAAAAGGGGTTTTGACTTATTGACTAGTTGTGCTTTATCTGGTATAAGAAGAAGAGACATCTCACATGTATATGGGATTTAGTATCTTTGGCCAATTTTTGTTAAATCTCAATTTGAGGCATTTAAAGAATGACAGTGATTGAAATAAATATGAAATTGATGCCTATCCATATATATTTATATGCCCAAAATGCAGCCTCCTAAAACATCTTAAATCTTCCCTAAAATAAAGTAATAGGTGAAAATTTAAATATGAAAATTAAAATAAATTTTATTTTAAAAATAAATTTAAATTTTTATTTAAAAAATTTATTTAAAAAATAAATTAAAAATTTGTATTTAAATAAGTAAAATTTATACAGGTAATCTCACAAATACACCCATACAAGGTTGGTGAAGGGCATAAACTGGGCATGAGAAAAGTAGAAAAAATTAAGAAAACAGTTACTTTTTATTAAGGCCTCAGCTAAGAAGCCCTCTTAAAGTCCATTGCATAAGAAACTATATATGTACTGGGACTAAATATGTAGTACAGTGAATTAAAAATTGAGAGGAGCACATTTTGAAAACATTCATTTATAGAACAGGGTAGTGAAATATGTAGGAGTCATAAGAACTTTATATTCACAAAGCTCTACTTAAAAAAAAAAAGTTTACTTTGACAGCAAAATATTTCTCCACCTTTCTGGAATATTTAGAAGAGGAAGGTAAACTTTTTCTGTATTATGAAGACTACTCTCATAGTCTGAAGGCAGTATTTCTTTAGATCAAGGCAAGCTGCTCTGTTAGAGTAGTGCCATAGAGACAACCAGTGCCAGAGGTACCAGATGCTTATGAGTGCCTTCAGCCTCAAGATACCCTTGGGTTTCAAGATTGTACACAAATGAGATTAATCCCATGTACTTTAAATAGTAATCCTATTCCCCAAAAAATAAGTATTCAAGAATTTGTCTAGCTTTAACCCCAAAGAATATCAATTAAAGATTGTCAAGATAAAGTATGGACTGCTCCAAAGTTAGATTGTAAAAAATTCAGTACTAGGATTGAAATTTCAATCATTTTTTTATCAATAAATACTCATTACGCTACAAACATTTTAGTTGTGTGATGTTCAAATATGTTTCTGCCCTTATGGAACTTAAAGTTTTAGTTAAGTCTTTAATAACTCTCTGTCTCTCTCTCTCTGTATATATACACATCCACACATATACATATATATACACATATATTTATATATTCTTCCCTGTTGTGTATGTTCAGAATTCAGTGCCTAGATTGTGCAACTGTATTTGAATGAATAAATTGGAGATAAAGAATGAGCGGTTATTCATGTGTTTTTAAATTTGAAATTCACATATTTGAAGCCATGGCACCATGCTAAATTTTAAGGTTCAGTTCACTTCAGTTGCCAAGTTGCGTCCAACTGTTTGTGACCCCATGGACTGCAGCATGCCAGGCTTCCCTGTCCTTCACCATCTCCCAGAGCTTGCTCAAACTCATGTCCATTTAGTCAGTGACGCCACCCAACCATCTCATCTTTTGTCATCCCCTTCTCCTGGTGCTTTCTATTTTTCCCAGGATGAGGATCCTTTCCAGGGAGTTAGTTCTTTGCATAAGGTGGCGGAAGTATTGGAGCTTCAGCTTCAGCATCACCTCTTCCAATGAGTATTCAGGGTTGATTTCCCTTAGGATTGACTGGTTTATCTCCTAGTAATCCAAGAAACTCTCAAGAGTCTTCTCTAGCACCACAGTTCGAAGGCATCAATTCTTTGGCACTCAAACTTTTTTATGGTCCAGCTTTCACATCTGTACATGACTACTGGGAAAACCATAGCTTTAACTATATGGACTTCTGTTGGCAAAGTGATATTTTTGCTTTTGAACACACTATCTAGCTTTGTCATGGCTTTTCTTCCAAGAAGCAAGTGTCTTTTAATTTCATGGCTGCAGTCACTATCCATGGTAATTTTGGCCAGTTGTCACTTTTCATGAAGATTGTACACAAATGAGATTAATCCCATGTACTTTAAATAGTAATCCTATTCCCCAAAAAATAAGTATTCAAGAATTTGTCTAGCTTTAACCCCAAAGAATATCAATTAAAGATTGTCAAGATAAAGTATGGACTGCTCCAAAGTTAGATTGTAAAAAATTCAGTACTAGGATTGAAATTTCAATCATTTTTTTATCAATAAATACTCATTACGCTACAAACATTTTAGTTGTGTGATGTTCAAATATGTTTCTGCCCTTATGGAACTTAAAGTTTTAGTTAAGTCTTTAATAACTCTCTGTCTCTCTCTCTCTGTATATATACACATCCACACATATACATATATATACACATATATTTATATATTCTTCCCTGTTGTGTATGTTCAGAATTCAGTGCCTAGATTGTGCAACTGTATTTGAATGAATAAATTGGAGATAAAGAATGAGCGGTTATTCATGTGTTTTTAAATTTGAAATTCACATATTTGAAGCCATGGCACCATGCTAAATTTTAAGGTTCAGTTCACTTCAGTTGCCAAGTTGCGTCCAACTGTTTGTGACCCCATGGACTGCAGCATGCCAGGCTTCCCTGTCCTTCACCATCTCCCAGAGCTTGCTCAAACTCATGTCCATTTAGTCAGTGACGCCACCCAACCATCTCATCTTTTGTCATCCCCTTCTCCTGGTGCTTTCTTTTTTTCCCAGGATGAGGATCCTTTCCAGGGAGTTAGTTCTTTGCATAAGGTGGCGGAAGTATTGGAGCTTCAGCTTCAGCATCACCTCTTCCAATGAGTATTCAGGGTTGATTTCCCTTAGGATTGACTGGTTTATCTCCTAGTAATCCAAGAAACTCTCAAGAGTCTTCTCTAGCACCACAGTTCGAAGGCATCAATTCTTTGGCACTCAAACTTTTTTATGGTCCAGCTTTCACATCTGTACATGACTACTGGGAAAACCATAGCTTTAACTATATGGACTTCTGTTGGCAAAGTGATATTTTTGCTTTTGAACACACTATCTAGCTTTGTCATGGCTTTTCTTCCAAGAAGCAAGTGTCTTTTAATTTCATGGCTGCAGTCACTATCCATGGTAATTTTGGAGCCCAAGAAAATAAAGTTTGTCACTGTCATGTGCCCTTCTATTTGCCATGAAGTGATGGGACCAGATGCTGTGATCTTCGTTTTTTGAATATTGAGTTCTAGGCCAGCTTTTTTACTCTCCTCTTTCACCTTCATCAGGAGGCTCTTTAGTTCCTCTTTGCTTTCTACCATAAGGGTGGTGTCATCTGCATACCTGAGGTTATTGATGTTTCTCTCAGCAATCTTGATTCCAGGTTGTGCTTCATTCAGCCCATCATTTTACATGATGTACCCTGCATATAACTTGAATAAGCAGGGTGACAATATACCGCCTTGACATACTCCTGTCCCAATTTGGAACCGGTTCATTCTCCCATGTCCAGTTCCAAATATTGCTTCTTGTCCTGCCATAGAGGTTTCACAGGAAGAAGATGAAGTGGTCTGGTATTCCCCTCTCTTTCAGACTATTCCACAGTTTGATGTGATCTGCACAGTTATAGGCTTTAGTGTAGTCAATGAAGCAGAAGTAGATGCTTTTCTGGAATTCCCTTGCTCTTTCTATGATCCAAAGGATGTTGGCAGTTTGATCTCTGGTTCTTCTGCCTTTTCTAAATCCAGCTTGTACACCTGGAAGTTCTTTTTCACATACTGTTGAAGCTTATCTTGGAGGATTTTGAACATTACTTTGCTATCCTATAAAATAAGTGCAGTGGTACAGTAGTTTGAACATTCTTTGGCCTTACCTTTCTTTGGTATACTCATTCAAATCAGTAAACTGAAATGAAATGTTGTTTGGCTGGTTACTCATTGATATAAACAAGAAGCTTGTTTGCTTATATAAACCATAAGCTTTTAAATATTGAATATTAATATAATATCATGAAGAAGTGGCTCCTGACATAGAGGGACTCAGAATCAAATTCATAGAACTTGAATTTATTAAATGGCTGATTTATTCTGTCTTTTATTCAGTAAGTTTTATTAAGCATGTGCAGATATTTTATTAAACATCTACTTTTTTGCACTGTGTGTGTGTGTTAGTAGCTCGGTTGTGTTCAACACTTAGCGACCCCATGAACTGTAGCCCTCCAGGCTCCTCTGTCCATGGAATGTTCCAGGCAAGAATACTGAAGTGGGTGCCATTCCCTTCTCCAGGGGATCTTCCTGACTGAGGGATTATACCTGGGTCTCTCCCATTGCAGGCAGATTCTTTACCATCTAAGGCACTAATGAAACTCATATCAGCATGATAGCCAAAGCTAATATCCTAAATTTTTATTTACATGATTATTTTCACTTTCATTTTCATTTTATTTTTATACATGCTAAAAGCAAATTCAAAAGAATCCAGCAAGGCTTTCTACAGTGGCATCTCTGACAATATTTGGTGCATTGTATTCTGTTGTTTACTAATGATCTTTTCTACCTGAACCTATGGAAATTAATTCTAATAATTAAAAATATTCCTATAGAAAAGACCCCTGTAAAACCTGAATTTTTATAGACATTTATATACATGTCCACCTTGAATAATATATAAGAATTGACCAATGTTGGTAAATGATTTAAAATATTGATAGGATGTACCTATTTTATTTTTAATTTGAGGATAATTGCTTTACAATATTGTGTTGATTTCTTCCGTATAACAACATAAATTTGCCATAAGCATACGTATGTTTCCCTCCCTCTTGAACCTCTCTCCCACCCTCCACCCCATCCCACCCACTCTAGGTTGTCACAGAGAACCAAGTTGAGCTGCCTGTGTTATACGGCAACTTTCCACTAGCTATTTATTGCAGACACACTCATTACTTGTTTATCTGTTTTCTTCACAATGCTTAATGTAGCTTTTAAAAATGTTTCAGTGCTTCATAAATGTAAAACAGGAGTAATTAAGTAATAAATAGATTAAGAATTAGTTCTCTAGATGAATCAATATTTTTAAGATCAATATATGACTTAGTTTTTTCCCCAGGGAATGAGGCATATTTCTAGAAATTGAGAAGAGGATATTCATGGGTTTCTCCCACTTGGTGAGACAATTTATCCCCAGTTCTTATCCTAGGAGCATAAACATCTCTTAACTAGTAAAGTTGGCACCCTTCTTCTTTCATTGTTCCATGTGCATAATGACATATGAGGAGGAAAACTTAAAAAATAGATGTACTCTTTCCCTAGGTGGTGACTTTACATACATAATTACTTGTAGAACTAACACTAACCCTAAATGAAGATTCAAAATGAGAGATTTTACTGTATAGTAGTATATGCTCTGACAAGGTAGATATAGGCAATTATTTTTTGGAATGATAAAGAGAATGAAGAGAATAAATGAAGAAAACATAATTAATTTTGTGAATGATACTGGTGGTTGCACCATTGGAATTGTTACCCTAAGACAATTATGCATGTAATATAGAAGAAAGGAAATTAAAAATTACAGAATATCCACAGCTTGCAGACTCAGCCCACCTACCAGCAGGCCAGCACCTGCCCTGGGACTCACTGGGTCCTAACCCCACCCACCAGCAAGCCTGAGCTAGCTTCAGGACCAGCCTCACTCACCAGCAGGCAGACCCCAACTGCAAAAGAACTGCAACCCCTGAGTCTTCATACCCAGCCCACCCACCAGCAGACTAGTATCTGCCTTGGGACTCAACTGCACCCACTGGGAGACAAACACAAGCTTGGGCACCTCACACCTAGCAATCAGTTGTAAGAAACAGCTCTGTCGTCAGAAACAGCTCTGTCCAACAACAGTCCAAGACCGGGACCACTAGGTCCTGCAACCAAGCTCCTGCTGGCTCTGCCTGCCAGTGAACCAGCCCTGGCCCTGAATACTTGGTTTCACTAGCCAATGGGCAGGCACCAGCTCCAGAGTCTCTTGGACCTGACTCTGCATACCAGTGAGCCAGCACTAGCCCCGGGAGTCCCTGGGGTTCCACAGCCAGTGTGCCTCATGACTGACCCTGCCAATCAACAGCCAGCAGCCTCCATACAAGGCAAAGTCTACCAGTCAAGTGGACCAAGGGCCAACCAAGCCTACCAGACTGCCCATAGTAGTCAGCCAACCACAGTAGAAGACTACGTAACCCCCAGTGGGGAAAGGGAACTCCTAGAGCATATGGCTCTGGTGATGAAAGGGGAGTGTGCTGTAGGACGTATAGGATATCTCCTTCAAAAGGCCACTCTCCAGGGTTCAGGAATGTAAGTAACATACCATATATAGAGAGAAAAACAGTTAGTCAGGCAAAGTGAGCTGACAGAAGAGCATGTTCCAAACAGGGGAATAAGATAAAACCTCAGAAGAACTAAGTGAGATGGAGATAGGCAATATACTCAAGAAAGAGATTAGGATAATGGTTGCAAAGATGATCAAAGAGTTCAAGAGAAGAATGGATGCACAAAGAAGTTGAAAGTTTTTACCAGGAGTTATAAAATATAAGGAGCAACCAAACAGATGAAGAATACAACTGAAATGAAAAATAAAAGAAATCAAAAGTAGAATAAATGATCCAGAGGAATGGAACAGTGAGCTGAAGCACATAGTAGTGGAAGTGACTGACACTGAACAGAAAAAAGGAAAAGAAATGAGGATAATTTGAGGAACTTTTGAGACATCAAACCAGGGTTTCTTGCATTGCAGGTGGATTTTTTACCAGCTGAGCTAAAAGGGAATCCCAAAATGGCAAAAATTAAAGAAAGAACATCAAAAGCAGTAAGTGGTGGGACTTCCCTGGTGGTCCAGTCAGTAGACTCCATATTCTCACTAGCAAGGGCCTGTGTTTGATTCCTTGTCAAGAAATTAAGATCCTGCATACAGAATGATGAGACAAAAAACCCCACAAACCTAGTAAGAGAAAAGCAATGAGTTAAGGGAATTGTCATATTGTTATCCAGCTGACTTTTCCAAAAAAAGGATGTAGACTTGGAGGGGATGGCATGTTGTATTTCAAGAGCTGAAAGAGAAGAACCTACAACCAAAAATACTCTATGCACCGACTTGATGAGGTCAAAAGCCTAGACTTGATGAAGTCAAAAGCTTCAGAGACAAGCAAAAGCTAAAAGAATTTAGCACTAGCTTTCCAAGAATGTTAAAGGAACTTCTCTAAGTAGAAAAGAAAAGGATACAGTGGGAAACATGAAAATCAGAAAAGGGAAAAAAATTCATTGGCAAAGACAAAGACAACATTTTATATTTTAAAATAATTTTTATGTTTTTCATTTTAATAATTTAATTATTTTTTATTTTTAATAAACCTTACACAAAAAGCAATTAGAAAAAAGAACAAACCCAAAGTTAATAGAAGGAAAGAAATCATAAAGATCAGAGCAGAAACAAATAAAATAGCTACTACAAAAAGAAAATTAAGAAGATCAGTGAAATGAGTTGGTTCTTTGAAGAGATAAAATTGGTAAATCTTAGCAAAAGATATCAATAAAAAGAGAAGATTCAAATCATTAAAATCAGATATGAGAAAGGAGAAGTTACAACCAATACCACAGTAATACAAAGGAGCATAAGAAAATACCATGAAAAACTATATGCCAATAAAATGGACAACCTAGAAGAAGTTCCCGGAAAGGCACAATTTCCCAAGACTCTGTCAGGAAAAAGTAGAGATCAAACCAGTCAATCCTAAAGGAAATCAGTCCTGACTATCCATTGGAAGAACTGATGCTGAAGCTAGAGCTCCAATACTTTGGCCATCTGTTACAAAAAACCAACTCATTAGAAAAGACCCTGATGCTAGGAAATATTGAGGGCAAGGGGAGAATGTGGCAACAGAAGATGAGATGGTTGAATGGAATCATCAAGATAATGAAAATGAGTTTGTACAAATTACAGGAGATACTAAAGGACAGTGGAGCCTGGTGTGCTGCTCCATGGGGTTACAGAGAGTTGGACATGACTTAGTGATCAAACAACAGAAAGTATGAACAGACTAATTGCTAATGCTGAAACTGAAACAGTAATTTAATAACTCCAAGTAAACAAAAACCCAGGACCACATACCTTCACAGGTGAATTCTACCAAACATTTAGAGAAAACTTAACATATACCCTTCTGAAATTATTTCAAAAAATTGTAGAGGAAGGAACAGTTCTTAGTTCATTCTATGAGGCCACCATCATCCTAATACCAAAGCCAGAGAAAGATATCACACACAAAAAAGAAAATTGCAAGCCAATATCACTGATAAACATAGATGTAAAAATCTTCAATAAGACACAAGAAAAGCAACTCTAACAATACAATAAAAGGATTACATGGTGATCAAGTAGGATGTGGAGAAAAGGGAACCTTTGTACACTGTTTGTGAGCATGTAAATTGGTGCAGCCATTATGGAAAACAGTATGGGACTTCCTCAAAAAACTAACATATGATCTAGCAATTCCATTTCTGATTATATACATGAAGCAAACAAAAGCACTAATTCCAAAAGATACATGCACCCTCAGTGTTCAAAGCAGGATTGTTTACAATTGCCAAGATAAGGAAGCAACCCAAACATCTATCAGTAATGAATGGATAAAGAACAAGTGGTATGTATATATACAATGGATTACTACTCAACCACAAAAAATGATGACATTTTGCCATTTTCAACAACATGAATGCATTAAGAGAGTATTATGCTTAGTAAAATAAGCCAGAGAAAAACAAGTATCCTATGATATCACTTATATAGAGAGTCTAAAGGGTAAAACAAACTAGTGAATATGACAGAAAGAAGCACAAATATAAATAACAAACTAGTTAATACCAATGGGGACAGGAAAGAAGGGGGAGCAGGACAAGGAAGGTGTAGAAGGTTAAGAGGAGCAAACTACTATGTGTGAAATAAACAACAATATATATTATACAGCACAATATTTTATAATAACTAAATGGAGTATAACCTTTATAAATCATGAATTGTTATGTTGTACACTTGAAACATATAATATTGCATATCAAATATACCTGTAAAGAAAGGAAGGAAGGAAGGGAAGAAATGGCAAAAAACCATGCACAGACTTCATGAAGAAAATTATGGGATGTCTACCTCTATAGTCCCCTGTATCCTTGAAAACTAGGGTCCTAAATGTGAACATTATACAGGTGAAATATAAAACAAATTAAGTAAAAAGATCTGTATTCTAAAATTTTATAAGTATTAGTATGAGTTCATGAGATATTTTATCTTTAATATGCACTTATACAATATATATAATATAGTCATTATATTTATAGAATATGTATTAAATGTATTACCTCTGTTTACTAAAAAGATTTCATTAACTCTAACCACTGAAAAGGTCTGGAAACAGTGACTTACTATGTTGCAATGAGTCAGCCAAATATTATATGCTTTGAGGTAAAAATGCATAATACCATCTGTAGTCTTGCCACAGGAATCAAACCTGGGGTAGATTTGGCATAAAACCCATGAGTTTGACATAGTGAGTGCTGCACAAGTTGAATAGCATAGTAACTATCTGAAAACATGATATCAAATTTTTTTTTTTGGTGGGGGGAGGGCAGGCCACTTCTATTGGTCTTTCATTTATCTGTTTTCAGCCATCTTTGTTTTTTGGCCTGTGTGGGCCTCCCATCGCAGTGGCCTCTGTTGTCTCAGAGCACCAGCTCTGGGCGCATGCGCTCCAGAGCTCCGGCTTGGTAATTGGGCACATTGGTCCAGCCACTCCGCAACACGTGGTATCTTCCCAGGCCAGGGATCGAACTGGTGCCCCTTGCACTGCAAGGTGGTGTCCTTACCCACTGGACCACCAGGGAAGCCCCAATATCGAATGTTTTATAAGACTAAAAGTCTGATGGCTGTTCTTACAGTGTGGTAGTTGAAACAATGAAAAATGAATGACCTCTGTTGTCTTATACTAAGAGAAATGACAGACATCTAAGGTACAAATCATTAG
This sequence comes from Tragulus kanchil, assembly GCA_022376925.1. Lineage (NCBI taxonomy): Eukaryota > Metazoa > Chordata > Mammalia > Artiodactyla > Tragulidae > Tragulus > Tragulus kanchil. The sequence continues at coordinate 53,351,592 of JAIOJX010000004.1, forward strand.
AAATCAAGAGTCAAAGCATATATAATTAATAATAAAGGAGATATTTGTTGCAAATTTCAGAGAAGTAAGAAATATTTAGGAGAGGTAATAAAGTCATGAGTTGTGTAAGGAAAAAGTTAAAGAAGTAGATTTCTCAAGGTTTCTTTTTTCAGCCAAAGACCTAAACATTGTCATCAGTTCCATGTCCTTAGATAAAATATTAATAGTAATTGCGTCTTAAAATTTTAAAACAAAAATGTTGAAAACTTCATTTGCACTTCAAATTTAAATAACAGTGGTAAAATGAAACCTTTGCAAACAGGTATTGTACATTTGTCAACATTCTCGTTTTCCATTAATATGAAATTGTTAATATTTCTCATGTGGAAAGAGATATCAAATGATGTTGGAAATCCCGGTTAAGTGATGGAAGGTAAGAATGAAGCCAATTTTTAAATAATAATTAGCATTGCAGTCTATTTTCTTAGACCACCCTACTTTAACATTCTCAATAGAATATCCAAGGATTCTTTTATATATAGTTTATCAGTTATCAGTGTCCATTTAAGAAAAAAAATGCAAATTCAGAGCTTGATTCTGTTTTAAGGCAACACAAAGGAAATATCATACCAAGATAGACAACAGAGGGTGCCCTCCACTTTGAGCCTAAGATTCATTGACTAATCATTTCCTGAATCATTACTAAGTGATGCTTCATAAAATTCTTGGCAACTGAGTCTTTTAAACTGCAACAGATGTGAAGTGGTGAGTAATATACTTCCGTATTTTTCTCCCTAAAGGCAGTTGAAATTCAAATAATCAAGGTCAAAGCAAAGGCAAACTGACTGTACTTAATTAAATTTTGATGCCAATGGAAAGCCTTATATAATATCTGGAGATGTTAACCAAAAAAAAGCTTTGCAAAATGAAATCAGCAGCTACTTGGTGTTAACTGATTTCCAAATCAGGAATGAGGGGACACAAGGAGCAAAAAGCCTTCCTGCAGATGGCAACAACTGGCTTCCAGGGAAATGTCATTCTTAACAAACAATGCCTTTGCTAATTGCTGATTTTATATTTTTCGACTGCGCAGTTACAGATTCTCCATACAATTTATTAAGAAAACATTTACTTAAACCCTCCTTGACTTTTCGGTGAAATAATAATAAAAGGTATCACTTCTGGTACTTAAGTTGAACAAAATGCTTTCAGCAAAATTATTCTATATGTGCAGTAAACTAATTTCTCACAAAGGATCAGAATCCTCCGATAGGTAAAAATAACCAACCATTTTCAATATGGTTTGTAACAGTTGCTTTCACAAGCAAAATGAAGCATAGAAGCTATAGGTTTTAAACGAAGAACCTATCTGAAAATAATGTGAACAGCTGGCAAACTTCCCAATTTCACCAAGAGGCACGTTTCTAAGGATATTGCAATATTTGTACATCCTTCCTTTTCCTCCTGCCACAACTACCCTCGCAACACACACACACACACATACACACACACACACACACACAACTCACATACTGTTGGAATCTTTTAAAAATTACTGGAATAATGTTCTGGGAGCTTCCTCAGAATTCCTGGTAGCAGTTTGTCCAATCTAACTGTGTAAATTGTGGACTCTGTCGAAGCAAGGCCATCTCCATGAGTGATCCTTTTTCTTTATATACAGTGTCAACTGATCAATGTCTTTTAATTTCAGATTCTTTCAAACATATATGTCTGTACACCCATAGTCTAAATAGCTCTTAACAGAACAGATGATTCTCATCCTTTCCATGGATTCGGTTTTCACTTTCACATCAAAAATTTTGCAGACCTTAAACATGCTGATAGTTGTATTTTTATTGTCAAATGTTAAAGACTTACAATCATGACAAAAAGGTAGTAAATTTCAGTACTATTTTAATGATCTATATTTTATTCATAACAATACCTATATACACTTGAAAATAATATATTTATCCCATATTAATGATATTTTTCACATTAGAACTTGTGGGCACTATAAAGCAAGTAAGTCTTCCCAGGTGGCGCTAGTGATAGACAACTTGCTTGTCAATGCAGGAGACATAAGAGACACTGGTTCAATCCCTGGGTTCAGGAAGATCCCCTGCAGGAGGGCAAGGCAACCCATTCCAGTATTCATGCCTGGAGAATCTCATAGACAAAGAAGCCTGGCATGGTCCGTAGGGTTGTAAGAATCAGATATGACTGAAGAGACTTAGCAGGCACCCGTGAACATAAAGGAAGAAACTCTATTTCTTACTTTTACTTTTCCCATTCTATTGTCAATAGCACCATTACTATTTTTCAAAGGGTTCATTTTTATTTTAGGATCTTTCATGTCACAGGAGAGAATTCAGTGGAGACATAAGCATTATGGTCAGAAACAAGGCTGTTTTCTCACTCAGTTTCAGTGGTTCCTAGACTGAAACAGACCTAGACTGAAAAAGGCCAGCTGATCCTTCATGACTCTTCAAACATGCTACCTCTTCTGTCTCCCTAGTAGCAACTAATTACATGCATCATTAATTTAGTAGCAGAATAGACATCTGGGCACATCTAAGGTCTTTTGACCTACTCAGTCTTTCCCCAAGTTAAGCCCACCATTTACTGGTCCTGTTAAGCCCCTGTTTTCTCTCCTGGAAAATTTTTGGAGTCTTCATTCAGACTGATGCCTGAGTCATTTTCCTAGGTGCAGGCTGCATGCAGTCTCAGAACCCAACTCATACTCCCAAGAGCCCTATCTGTTCTTCCTTCTCAGCACCTCCTGTTAGACATAGCTACTGTACAAACAATGAAGATTTAGAACAAATGTAACTTCCACTGTGAGGTTGCCTCAGTATCTCTGAAAGTATTTGCTTAAGTGTAAAGTGTAAGGTCACCTAAACAAATCATTTCAAAACATTGCAATGTCTCTCATTATAGTTTGCAACCAACAAAGGGTGGGAACTACATCATAAATAATGTAATCTCTTCAATACTTGTCCCTTAGTGGTTGTCAGAAAGTGTCTCCTCTCTGAAGTTTTTAATAGCTATCTCAGATTGTATAAAATGAAATTTAAGGAGCTTAGGTTTATCAAATTGTTGTTTAGTTGCCAAGTTTTGATCTCATGAAGTTCAGACTCATGAAGGCTTCCCTATCCTTCACTATTTCCTGGAGTTTGTTCAAACTTAGGTCCATTGAGTCAGTGATGCCATCCAACCATCTCATCCTCTGTTGGCCCCTTCTCTGCTGGTCCACAATCTTTCCCAGCATTAAAGTCTTTTTCAGTGAGTCAGCTCTTCACATCAGATGGTCAAAGTATTGGAGGTTCAGCTATAGCATCAGTGCTTCCAATGAATATTCAAGGTTGATTTCCTTTAGGGTTGACTGGTTTGATTGCTTTGAGGTCCAAGGGACTCTTAAGAGTCTTCTCCAACACCACAGTTTGAAAGCATCAGTTCTTTGGTGCTCAGCCTACTTTAGGGTTTAACTCTCACACCTATACATGACTACAAGAAAAACCATAGCTTTGACTACACAGACCTTTGTTGACAAAGTGATGCCTCTGCTTTTTAATATGCTGTCTTGGTTTGTGGTAGCTTTTCTTCCAAGGAGCAAGCACCTTTTAATTCTGTGGCTACACTCACCCTCCACAGTTGTTTTAGAGTCCAAGAAAATAAAATCTGTCACTGTTTCCACTTTTTCCCCATCTATTTGCCGTGAAATGATGGGACTGGATACGATGATCAAAGTTTTTTTAATGTTGAGTTTTAGGGTAGCCTTTTCACTCTCCTCTTTCACCCTTATCAATAGGTGCTTTAGTTCCTCTTTGCTTTCTGCCATTAAATTGGTATCATCTGTGTATTTGAGGTTGTTTTCATTTCTCCCAGCAATCTTGATTCTAGCTTGTGATTCATCCAACCTGGCATTTCCCATGATATACTCTACTTATAAGTTTAATAAGCAGGGTGACAACATACAGCCTTGACATACTCCTTTCCCAATTTTGAAACAGTCTGCTGTTCATGTCTAAATGTTGCTTCTTGTCCTGCATACAGGCTTCTCAGGAGACAGGTAAGGTGGTCTGGTGTTCCCATTTCTTTAAGAATTTTCCAGTTTGTTGTGGCATTAGCGTATTCAAAATAAATAGACCCTATTCTATCTTTTTACTCACATATCTCTATATTTACCCTTAAACTGCCTACCATTTTACTACTAATTACTAAACATTTTAGAAGTATGGCTTTATTTTCTATCTTTCAAATGTGGTTTTTTTTTTTTTTTTTTTACTTTCATAGAATTTTTACCTTTCATTATTCAGTTGGTTTACTTTTCTATGATATCCTTCCTGATTTCTATTCACCTTCATCCCCTAATCTCTCTGGCTGTTGGAGTCCTTTTCATCTTTTATAAACAATTAAAATGTTACTTCTGTGGAAATATCTTCAATATTTCAGTATGAATTATTTGTTCTCTTGTGTCATAAAATACATCACATATACTTTTTTTTTTTTAAAGCAGAAAACACAGGCACAGACACAGTGTCTGTGTCTTGCTGTAGTGAGAAATATGGCCTGAAATCTCAGCAGTTATCCCAACAAAGTTCATTTCTTGCTTCCAAAAAAAAAAAAAAACCCTGACGTGAGTCTGGTAAGTTCCAAGGGTAGCTGTTGCATTTCTCACTAGGCTGCTTCCAAATTGTGCTCCTACCCTGGCTAAAGGAGGCGTCCTTATTTACCTAAGAGGGAAAAAGAATTGGTGGGTTGTACAGGGGTTTTTGATGCCTTGACCCAGAAGTGACATGCTCCAGATCCATAGACAAAATTAGTGAGATGATCCAATTTAATACAAGTAAGCCTACAAAAGAGAGGATGATTGGATATTAGTGAGCACTCAGCATATAAGTACCAGAGAAACTTGCTCCCATTATAGGTATTTATGGATTTACTTATCTCTTTTTGATTACACTATGAATTCCTTGAGAGAAAAAAACATTATGTTCTTCATTACTGTACTCCAGAACTTTAGCCAGCACCGTGTGCTTAGTATGGCATCAGTAGTTATTGTGAACCTGAATTGAATTAGATCACAAGGAAAATAAAATAGTGTTTTACCTTTGAGGAGAAGAAACAAATTCTGTTCTCCATCTTCTTTACTGTGTTACATTCACATAGTCATATAAAGGACACTGTAAGTTTAAGAGAATCAGCAAGAACTATGAAGCCAGACTTCCCGTTTCAAATCCTGGCGCTCTGACTCACTTGCTGTGTGTCTTTGGGAAAATGATTCAACACACCTCTGCACCAGTTTTCTCAAAGCACTGCTATAAGCATTAAGTAGGTTGAACAATGTAAAATACTAAAACAGTGCCTTAAATGGCAAGTATTTATCACCTTATATATGGTTATTCTTTTGTTACATGAATAAGATTCCAACCTTTCCCAAGAAAAGTCCAAAGTTCTTCCCATGTTTATCAGGATCTGTAGGACCTAGCCCTTGCCAGCCTCATCCACCTCCTTGTTCACTATCTCCCTCTTTATTAATGATACTTCAAACATTTCAACCTTCTTTTCTTTTTGATTTGTTTTGTTGTTTGTTTGATCATGCCAGCTTACCTTCTGCTTTCAGTCTTTTGACCATATTGTTGTCCTAAATGACTACAGCACCCCCACACTCCAACTGGAAAACTACAGGCTAGTCCCTCTCGTCTTTTTGGTCTCAGGTCAAATACCATACCATCAAAAAGTTTTACCTGATTACATCATCTAAAGTTGCCAGCTGCTCAGAACCCTCTAACATGTCTTCATGTTGGTTATTTTTTGTCTTCATTGCACTCACCATGTCTTGTTCCCATTAAAATATGAGATCAAGAACTTTTGCTGCCTTCCTAATATATGAATTTGCTTGATAAATATGGATCTAAGTGATTGGTTTATGCATTTATTTGCCAGTAATTTATAGAACATTATCATGCATTCTTTTAGAGGCTAAGAGTAAGATATTGTTGATTTTTAGAAGCTGTAGTTGTAGGTTAGATCAGACAGAGTTCAAGTAAATAATGGATGCCCTGGTCCTACCAGACACTCACACAGTAGATTCTCCCTCTCATTGTTAGAGGGACTGACAACTAATGCTTGTTCCTTCGCTTTCATCTTGAGTGATACACACACTTCCAAAGAGTAGCAGAAGTTGCCACATGAGTTATGATAATGGCTTTGTTACTTTTTAAAAATTTAGATTCTGCAGGTATTTATAGCACTAAAGAGCACAATAGAATGTCTGTGGGTAAGCAATCATATACCATATGACACCTAAGGAGATAAAGCTTCAGAGAAATCACCCAAAATTTATTACATGTCTTGCTTGGAAAAGTTTATACTAAATTTATAAGCTGTGTGTCTTTGGGAAAATGATTCAACACACCTCTGCACCAGTTTTCTCAAAGCACTGCTATAAGCATTAAGTAGGTTGAACAATGTAAAATACTAAAACAGTGCCTTAAATGGCAAGTATTTATCACCTTATATATGGTTATTCTTTTGTTACATGAATAAGATTCCAACCTTTCCCAAGAAAAGTCCAAAGTTCTTCCCATGTTTATCAGGATCTGTAGGACCTAGCCCTTGCCAGCCTCATCCACCTCCTTGTTCACTATCTCCCTCTTTATTAATGATACTTCAAACATTTCAACCTTCTTTTCTTTTTGATTTGTTTTGTTGTTTGTTTGATCATGCCAGCTTACCTTCTGCTTTCAGTCTTTTGACCATATTGTTGTCCTAAATGACTACAGCACCCCCACACTCCAACTGGAAAACTACAGGCTAGTCCCTCTCGTCTTTTTGGTCTCAGGTCAAATACCATACCATCAAAAAGTTTTACCTGATTACATCATCTAAAGTTGCCAGCTGCTCAGAACCCTCTAACATGTCTTCATGTTGGTTATTTTTTGTCTTCATTGCACTCACCATGTCTTGTTCCCATTAAAATATGAGATCAAGAACTTTTGCTGCCTTCCTAATATATGAATTTGCTTGATAAATATGGATCTAAGTGATTGGTTTATGCATTTATTTGCCAGTAATTTATAGAACATTATCATGCATTCTTTTAGAGGCTAAGAGTAAGATATTGTTGATTTTTAGAAGCTGTAGTTGTAGGTTAGATCAGACAGAGTTCAAGTAAATAATGGATGCCCTGGTCCTACCAGACACTCACACAGTAGATTCTCCCTCTCATTGTTAGAGGGACTGACAACTAATGCTTGTTCCTTCGCTTTCATCTTGAGTGATACACACACTTCCAAAGAGTAGCAGAAGTTGCCACATGAGTTATGATAATGGCTTTGTTACTTTTTAAAAATTTAGATTCTGCAGGTATTTATAGCACTAAAGAGCACAATAGAATGTCTGTGGGTAAGCAATCATATACCATATGACACCTAAGGAGATAAAGCTTCAGAGAAATCACCCAAAATTTATTACATGTCTTGCTTGGAAAAGTTTATACTAAATTTATTATCAGCACTTTATAAAGTAAAAGAATCTATAAAGTAAAAAATAGTATTCAGTAACCCCTTATTTAAAAAATAATAATTAAATAACCTTGTCAGGTTAAAAGAGTCTAAATAACCCAAATTAAATGTGGAAGCATTTTACTATCCATTGAATCTCTTTCTGCATCACATATTAAAATGATGCAAGTTAACAATAATTAAAAGGCAATAAATAGTGTTTCAAGATGGTTGAAAGCATAATGACAGTGTAGTGTAAGAGAAAGTGCCATGAATTAAAAATTAGGTGATTTGATTATTTAACCCAAGATCAGTTACTACAGCTTTTTTATAAAATGTCTAGGTGGTCTTTAAGGTCACTTCATAACCACTAATCTATAAGAGTGGTATTTCATTTACTGAACCCTTGCTATATATACTACTATTAACATTTTATTCCCAACATAGGAATTTTTAGATGTGCCTGACATTTTCATAGGTGCTTTATGTATTTCATTTACTCCCAACACAAACCTTATAAGGTAGGTGCTATTATTATCTCCATTTTACAGATAAGGAAATTAAGTCACAGAGAGTGCTAAGTACATCACCTGCCTTATTTCATTATATAAGATAGTGTAGTGGTTTCAACTGCAAGTCCTAGAACAGTCAACCAAAACTGATTTAAATATTGACCATATTATTACTTCATATAAAAAAAAGTTTCCCAGGATGGTGGTGTTATCAAAGGTGCACGTTGTCCATCTTTTTGTTCTGCTCTGTGGATCAGTATTCCCTTCTTCGTCAGGTGACTGAGGCACTTACAGACCTTACACTTGAGAATGACTGCAGCAAGCAAAGATTACCAGTGGCTTTGTCCGTGAATATATTTGCTGGGGACGAAAATCTTTCCCAGAATATATGGCATTTCCCTCAGTTTACAGGACCAAAACTGGGTCATATGACCCTAATCTGGTTAAAGGAGAGCTGAGAAAGTAAGGATCTGATATTGGGAGCTGCGAGAGTAAGGGACAGACTCTGATAGAAAGTGAGTGTGTGTGTAAAAGAGGGGAAGCATGTGAACATGTGCAGTGTGAGGCAAACTGGAGATTATAGGATGGCTGTGGGTAAGCCTCATCAGCAGTGTCTACTGTAAGCAAGTGTCACTTTCCTTATTTTACAGATGAGAGAAATTAAAAACTTGCACACAGCTACTTAATTAGTAAGGGACAATGTTGGGGTATTTTTAATAATTTTATTTTTTTTTTTAATTTTTACAGAATTCTGTTGTTAACAGACATGTATGTTCCCAGACCAGTCATATGCATATCCCTGGTCCCCTCCCCACTCCCAGTCCCCCACATCCCACCCCTCCTAGCCATCGCACCCTGACCCTGCAGGATCTCCTATTCCCTCAGGGAAATGACAATAGCTATCCTTTTCACATATGATAGTTTAGGTTTCCATGTTACTCCCTCTATGCCTCCCACCCACTGTTCATACCCCACAAAGTCCATATGTCTGTTCTCTATGTCTGTTTTTCCATCACTTCACTGCATGTGTTACCATTACGCTCTTACTAGATTCCATATATATATATGTGTTACTATACAGTACTTGTCTTTCTCTTTGATTTATTTCACTTTTTATGATAGGTTCTAGATCCATTCACCTCATTAGGGCTGATTCTTCTGCATTTCTCTTTACAGCTGAGAAGTACTCCATTGTATATATGTACCAGAGCTTCTTTATCCATTCATTCGTCAATGGGCATCTAGGTTGCTTCCATGTTCTAGCTCTTGTCTAGAGAGCTGCAATGAACATTGGGGTACAGGTACTTCTTTCCATTTTGATTTCATCAGGGTATAAGCCTAAGAGTGGTGGTGTTATCAAAGGTGCACGTTGTCCATCTTTTTGTTCTGCTCTGTGGATCAGTATTCCCTTCTTCGTCAGGTGACTGAGGCACTTACAGACCTTACACTTGAGAATGACTGCAGCAAGCAAAGATTACCAGTGGCTTTGTCCGTGAATATATTTGCTGGGGACGAAAATCTTTCCCAGAATATATGGCATTTCCCTCAGTTTACAGGACCAAAACTGGGTCATATGACCCTAATCTGGTTAAAGGAGAGCTGAGAAAGTAAGGATCTGATATTGGGAGCTGCGAGAGTAAGGGACAGACTCTGATAGAAAGTGAGTGTGTGTGTAAAAGAGGGGAAGCATGTGAACATGTGCAGTGTGAGGCAAACTGGAGATTATAGGATGGCTGTGGGTAAGCCTCATCAGCAGTGTCTACTGTAAGCAAGTGTCACTTTCCTTATTTTACAGATGAGAGAAATTAAAAACTTGCACACAGCTACTTAATTAGTAAGGGACAATGTTGGGGTATTTTTAATAATTTTATTTTTTTTTTTAATTTTTACAGAATTCTGTTGTTAACAGACATGTATGTTCCCAGACCAGTCATATGCATATCCCTGGTCCCCTCCCCACTCCCAGTCCCCCACATCCCACCCCTCCTAGCCATCGCACCCTGACCCTGCAGGATCTCCTATTCCCTCAGGGAAATGACAATAGCTATCCTTTTCACATATGATAGTTTAGGTTTCCATGTTACTCCCTCTATGCCTCCCACCCACTGTTCATACCCCACAAAGTCCATATGTCTGTTCTCTATGTCTGTTTTTCCATCACTTCACTGCATGTGTTACCATTACGCTCTTACTAGATTCCATATATATATATGTGTTACTATACAGTACTTGTCTTTCTCTTTGATTTATTTCACTTTTTATGATAGGTTCTAGATCCATTCACCTCATTAGGGCTGATTCTTCTGCATTTCTCTTTACAGCTGAGAAGTACTCCATTGTATATATGTACCAGAGCTTCTTTATCCATTCATTCGTCAATGGGCATCTAGGTTGCTTCCATGTTCTAGCTCTTGTCTAGAGAGCTGCAATGAACATTGGGGTACAGGTACTTCTTTCCATTTTGATTTCATCAGGGTATAAGCCTAAGAGTGGGCTTGCTGGGTCATATGGTGCTTCTATTTTTAGTTTTTTAATAAATCTCCATACTGTCTTCCATAGAGGCTGTATCAATTTACATTCCCACCAGCAATGCAGGAGGGTTGCCTTTTCTCCACACCCTCTCCAGCATTTATTGTCTGTCGATTTGTGGATGGTGGCCATTCTGACAGGTGTGAGGTGATATCTCATTGTAGTTTTGATTTGCATTTCTCTAATAATAAGTGAGGTTGAGCATAATTTCATGTGTTTTTTGGTTATCTGTATGTCCTCTTTGGAGAGATGTCTCTTTAGACCTTTTTCCCATTTTTTGATTGGGTTTTTCATTTTTCTGGTGCTGAGTTGTCTGAGTTGCTTGTAGATTTTGGAGATGAATTTTTTGTCTGTTGTTTCATTTGCTATAATTTTCTCCCATTCTGTGGGCTGTCTATTCAACTTTTTTGTAATTTCTTTTGCTGTACAAAAGCTTTGAAGTTTCATGAGGTCCCACATGTTCATTTTTGTTTTTAGTTCCGCTATTCTAGTGGGTGGGTCAGAGAAGATCTTGCTTTGGTTTATGTCGTTGAGTGTTTTGCCTATATTCTCCTCTAAGAGTTTGATGGTTTCTGGTCTTACATTTAGGTCTTTAATTCATTTTGAGTTGATCTTAGTGTATGGTGTCAGGGAATGTTCCAACTTCATTTTTTTGCATGTAGCTGTCCAATTTTCCCAGCACCATTTGTTGAAGAGGCTGTCTTTGTCCCATTTTATTGTTTCGCCTCCTTTGTCAAAAACAAGTTATCCATAGGTGCATGGGTTTTATATCTGGGTTCTCTATCTTGTTCCATTGGTCTATGTTTCCGTTTTTGTGCCAGTACCATACTGTCTTGATGACTGTTGCTTTGTACTATAGTCTGAAGTTAGGGAGGCTGATCCCTCCAGCTCCATTCTTCTTTCTCAGGATTGCTTTGGCTATTCGAGGTCTTTTGTGTTTCCGTATGAACTGTGTTATTCTTTGGTCTAGTTCTATGAGGAATATCATTGGTAGTTTGATAGGGATCACATTGAATCTGTAGGTGATATTTGGTAGTATGGTCATTTTCACAATATTGATTCTCCCAACCCAGGAACATGGTATATCTCTCCATCTGTTTAAGTCTTCTTTAATTTCTCTCATGAGTGTCTTATAATTTTCAGTGTACAGTTCTTTGGTTCCTTTGGGTAGGTTTATTCCTAGATATTTGATTCTTTTGGTTGCAATGGTGAAGGGGATTGCCTCTTTGATTTTTTTTTTTTAATTTTATTTATTTATTTATCTTTTTTTTTTTGGAGGGTGGGGTGGGGAGGGAGGGGGATGGGCGGGCCACTTCTGTTGGTCTTTCATTTCTCCGTTTTCATCCGTCTTTGTTCTTTTGGCTCCTGTGGGCCTCCCATCGTGGTGGCCTCTGTTGTTGCAGAGCACCAGCTCTGGGCACATGCGCTCCAGAGCTCCGGCTCGGTGATTGGACACATCGGTCCAGCCGCTCCGCGGCACGTGGGATCCTCCCAGGCCAGGGATCGAACTGGCGCCCCTTGCACTGCAAGGCGGTGTCTTTACCCACTGGACCACCAGGGGAAGCCCTGCCTCTTTGATTTTGTTTTCTGATTGTTCATTGTTTGTGTATAGGAATGAGAGTGATTTCTGTGTATTGATTTTGTATCCTGTGACTTTGCTGAATTCGTTAATTAGGTCTAGTAGTTTTCTAATAGTGTCTTTGGGTTTTCTATGTATAATATTATGCCATCTTCAAACAGAGAGAGTTTTACTTCTTCTTTTCCAATCTGGATTCCTTTTATGTCTTTTTCTTCTCTTATTGCTGTTGCTAGAACTTCCATGACTATGTTGAATAATAGTGGTGAAAGTGGACACCTTGTCTTGTTCCTGATCTTAGAGGGAATGCTTTCAGTTTTTCACCATTGAGGATAATGTTCACTGTGGGCTTCTCATATGTGGCTTTTACTGTGTTGAGATAGGTTCCTTCTATGCCCTTTTTTTGAAGAGTTTTTGTCATAAATGGATGTTGTACTTTGTTGAAGGCTTTTTCTGCATCTATTGTGATTATCATGTGGTCTTTGAGTCTCAGTTTGTTGATATGGTTTGCGGATTGATTGATTGATTTGCAGATACTGAAGAATCCTTGTGTGCCTGGGATGAACCTGACTTGGTCATGATGTATGAGCTTTTGGATGTGTTGTTGAATTCTGTTTGCTAGGCTTTTGTTGAGGATTTTGGCATCCAAATTCATCAGTGAAATTGGCCTATAATTTCTTGTTTTGTGTTGTCTTTGCCTGGCTTAGGTATCAGGGTGCTGGCAACCTCATAGGATGTGCTTGGAAGAGTTCCTTCCTGTGCACTTTTTTGGAGAGTTTTAGAAGGACAGGCATGAGCTCTTCTTTAAATGTTTGGTAGAATTCACTTGTGAAGTCTTTCATTTCTCTATTTTCATCCGTCTTTGTTCTTTTGGCTCCTGTGGGCCTCCCATCGTGGTGGCCTCTGTTGTTGCAGAGCACCAGCTCTGGGCACATGCGCTCCAGAGCTCCGGCTCGGTGATTGGACACATCGGTCCAGCCGCTCCGCGGCACGTGGGATCCTCCCAGGCCAGGGATCGAACTGGCGCCCCTTGCACTGCAAGGCGGTGTCTTTACCCACTGGACCACCAGGGGAAGCCCTGCCTCTTTGATTTTGTTTTCTGATTGTTCATTGTTTGTGTATAGGAATGAGAGTGATTTCTGTGTATTGATTTTGTATCCTGTGACTTTGCTGAATTCGTTAATTAGGTCTAGTAGTTTTCTAATAGTGTCTTTGGGTTTTCTATGTATAATATTATGCCATCTTCAAACAGAGAGAGTTTTACTTCTTCTTTTCCAATCTGGATTCCTTTTATGTCTTTTTCTTCTCTTATTGCTGTTGCTAGAACTTCCATGACTATGTTGAATAATAGTGGTGAAAGTGGACACCTTGTCTTGTTCCTGATCTTAGAGGGAATGCTTTCAGTTTTTCACCATTGAGGATAATGTTCACTGTGGGCTTCTCATATGTGGCTTTTACTGTGTTGAGATAGGTTCCTTCTATGCCCTTTTTTTGAAGAGTTTTTGTCATAAATGGATGTTGTACTTTGTTGAAGGCTTTTTCTGCATCTATTGTGATTATCATGTGGTCTTTGAGTCTCAGTTTGTTGATATGGTTTGCGGATTGATTGATTGATTTGCAGATACTGAAGAATCCTTGTGTGCCTGGGATGAACCTGACTTGGTCATGATGTATGAGCTTTTGGATGTGTTGTTGAATTCTGTTTGCTAGGCTTTTGTTGAGGATTTTGGCATCCAAATTCATCAGTGAAATTGGCCTATAATTTCTTGTTTTGTGTTGTCTTTGCCTGGCTTAGGTATCAGGGTGCTGGCAACCTCATAGGATGTGCTTGGAAGAGTTCCTTCCTGTGCACTTTTTTGGAGAGTTTTAGAAGGACAGGCATGAGCTCTTCTTTAAATGTTTGGTAGAATTCACTTGTGAAGCCATCTGGCCCTGGGCTTTTATTTTTGGGTAGATTTTTAATCACAAATTCGATTTCTGTGCTTGTGATTGGGTTGTTCATAGTTTCTATTTCTTCCTGGTTGAGTCTTGAGAGATTAATCGTTTCTAAAAAACTGTCCATTTCTTCCAGGTTGTCCAGTTTGTTGCCATAGAGTTGTTCATAATAGTCTCTTAGAATCCTTTGGATTTCTGCATTATCTGTTGTAATCTCTCCTTTTTCATTTTTGATTTTCTTCATCTGGTTTTTCTTTTTTTTTTTCTTGATGAGTTTGGCTAGCGGTTTGTTGATTTTGTTTACTTTTTCAAAGAATCAGCTTTTTGTTTTATTTATCTTTACTATTGTTTCTTTTGTTTCTTTTTTCATTTATTTCTAACAATGTTGGTTTTAAATCCTGATTATGGTGCTGCAGTAAACACCATCTGGTATTAACTCCACATTATCCCATAATGTTGGACACAATTTTTCACTGCATTAATACATCTGATATCCTGTTGACTCCTGCTGTGGTTTGTAACTTGGTGTCTTCATGGTATATTCAGCTTCCTCTTCTAGCAAAAGTCATTTTACCATTGACTGTTGCATGAATCTTAGGCTACATTTTGTCAGCTTTCAACATTATGGCTCTTAATATTTTTCAGTTTATAAAATTGTATCCTGCAGTAACTTAGACAAAAGATATTAGTGAAGCTGTGTATTAAAGGCTCAGTTGAGCATTGTCTGTGTAACTAAAACTGACATATCTTTTTCATTTTAAAAAGAAATATGTATAATACAAAAGACCATAGATACTTAAAATAGGTTCTTATATTTATTTTAAAGTAAAACTATTATGCAGTCATATCACACACTTATCATAATTTAGGATTAGAGTGCATTTCCTTTGAAGTCTTTTTTCAAAATTCGTGTTACATAATTGGAATTGTAGTTTATATTAACATTATACTTTAGAATTTTGGCTTAGAATTTTTTGGGGGGTATCAGGGTGCTGGCAACCTCATAGGATGTGCTTGGAAGAGTTCCTTCCTGTGCACTTTTTTGGAGAGTTTTAGAAGGACAGGCATGAGCTCTTCTTTAAATGTTTGGTAGAATTCACTTGTGAAGCCATCTGGCCCTGGGCTTTTATTTTTGGGTAGATTTTTAATCACAAATTCGATTTCTGTGCTTGTGATTGGGTTGTTCATAGTTTCTATTTCTTCCTGGTTGAGTCTTGAGAGATTAATCGTTTCTAAAAAACTGTCCATTTCTTCCAGGTTGTCCAGTTTGTTGCCATAGAGTTGTTCATAATAGTCTCTTAGAATCCTTTGGATTTCTGCATTATCTGTTGTAATCTCTCCTTTTTCATTTTTGATTTTCTTCATCTGGTTTTTCTTTTTTTTTTTCTTGATGAGTTTGGCTAGCGGTTTGTTGATTTTGTTTACTTTTTCAAAGAATCAGCTTTTTGTTTTATTTATCTTTACTATTGTTTCTTTTGTTTCTTTTTTCATTTATTTCTAACAATGTTGGTTTTAAATCCTGATTATGGTGCTGCAGTAAACACCATCTGGTATTAACTCCACATTATCCCATAATGTTGGACACAATTTTTCACTGCATTAATACATCTGATATCCTGTTGACTCCTGCTGTGGTTTGTAACTTGGTGTCTTCATGGTATATTCAGCTTCCTCTTCTAGCAAAAGTCATTTTACCATTGACTGTTGCATGAATCTTAGGCTACATTTTGTCAGCTTTCAACATTATGGCTCTTAATATTTTTCAGTTTATAAAATTGTATCCTGCAGTAACTTAGACAAAAGATATTAGTGAAGCTGTGTATTAAAGGCTCAGTTGAGCATTGTCTGTGTAACTAAAACTGACATATCTTTTTCATTTTAAAAAGAAATATGTATAATACAAAAGACCATAGATACTTAAAATAGGTTCTTATATTTATTTTAAAGTAAAACTATTATGCAGTCATATCACACACTTATCATAATTTAGGATTAGAGTGCATTTCCTTTGAAGTCTTTTTTCAAAATTCGTGTTACATAATTGGAATTGTAGTTTATATTAACATTTACTATCTTTATTTTTTACTTAACATTGTAACAAAAATAATCTTATGCTTGCCATATGTGTTTCAAAATCATTTAAATATGCGCTATTTGATCAGAATCATCTTACTTAATCATCCTTTAGTGTTAAACACTCTTTGTTTTCAAACTGTTTTGCTATTATAAGCAATGTGTGACATGCATCTCTATGCATATTTTGAATTATTTTCTTAGACTAGCTTCCCAGAAGTGGAATGGCTAAGTCCAAGAACATGAAGGGTTTTTCTTATTTTTTTGACTCTCCTTGGATTCTGCCAAATTGCTTTCTGAAAGGATGGAGTCAATTTTATGGTGTGATCAGTAATGTATGGGAACACAAATTTCCATGCTTTAACCCTCAGTGTGAAATATATTTCTAGGCTGATACATTAAAATGAGTCTACATCTTGTTATAAGAAACAGAGAGAAAGGGATTGAAAGAACCATAGATTCTAAGCCCGCTGCTAGGGGCTCTCACAGTTTAGGGGAGACAGGGTAAACATGAGTAACTATTGATAAGACACTACTGTGGCTGGAGAGTGGCCAGAGAAGCTATGTAGTGAGAGAAACATGTCCAAACTATGATGGTAGCTTGGAAAGAGGTCTAGCACTGGAAATGCCTCTTTAAAGAGTGGCAAGATGGATGGGTGAAAGAGCGTGGATATCACAGGTGTGTGCAAGGATTCAGAGGGTTGAAGTGACAGGACACATGCTGAGATATGCAGTTGGAGGTTTCAGGAGAATCAAGTGGAAGTCAAAGAACGAGAGAGGGGAAACCTTGTGAAGTAGAAAATGCAGCAGCTGGGAGAGCATTATGTGACATAATAGGAAGCTTAAATCTAATCCTGCAGGTTATGGGAAACCACTGCATGGTATTAAGGAAAGGGTAGGCCAATAGAAACATTTTTTAAGCCAGTGCTTTTCAATGTTCAGTCTACAGCAGCAGCACCAGCAGCACCTGGGAAGAAACACATGTAGATTCTCAGGTCCCACAGGAGACTGATTAGATGGGGTTTAACAATCTGTACCTTTAAAAGCCCTGCAAGAGAGTATTATGCCCAGTGAAGTCTGGGGAGCACTGCCTTAAACTCAAATCTGGCCTCTGAGTAGCAGGTGGCTTTAATGCGGTGCGGTTGAATTCAGGAAGACCTGTCAGGAAACTGCTGCACAAGTCAAGCTGAGACATGGTATGTCCTGAACTTTAGCAGTGGAATTGAAACCAATCAGACTGAATGAATCTATGTAGGAAAAGTATGCAAATTGAGAACTTTTAACTAAGGACAGAATCCATTATAAGCAATTGCATATTCTTTTTTTGAATTATTTTCTTAGACTAGCTTCCCAGAATTTGGCTAAGTCCAAGAACATGAAGGGTTTTTCTTATTTTGACTCTCCTTGGATTCTGCCAAATTGCTTTCTGAAAGGATGGAGTCAATTTTATGGTGTGATCAGTAATGTATGGGAACACAAATTTCCATGCTTTAACCCTCAGTGTGAAATATATTTCTAGGCTGATACATTAAAATGAGTCTACATCTTGTTATAAGAAACAGAGAGAAAGGGATTGAAAGAACCATAGATTCTAAGCCCGCTGCTAGGGGCTCTCACAGTTTAGGGGAGACAGGGTAAACATGAGTAACTATTGATAAGACACTACTGTGGCTGGAGAGTGGCCAGAGAAGCTATGTAGTGAGAGAAACATGTCCAAACTATGATGGTAGCTTGGAAAGAGGTCTAGCACTGGAAATGCCTCTTTAAAGAGTGGCAAGATGGATGGGTGAAAGAGCGTGGATATCACAGGTGTGTGCAAGGATTCAGAGGGTTGAAGTGACAGGACACATGCTGAGATATGCAGTTGGAGGTTTCAGGAGAATCAAGTGGAAGTCAAAGAACGAGAGAGGGAATCCTTGTGAAGTAGAAAATGCAGCAGCTGGGAGAGCATTATGTGACATAATAGGAAGCTTAAATCTAATCCTGCAGGTTATGGGAAACCACTGCATGGTATTAAGGAAAGGGTAGGCCAATAGAAACATTTTTTAAGCCAGTGCTTTTCAATGTTCAGTCTACAGCAGCAGCACCAGCAGCACCTGGGAAGAAACACATGTAGATTCTCAGGTCCCACAGGAGACTGATTAGATGGGGTTTAACAATCTGTACCTTTAAAAGCCCTGCAAGAGAGTATTATGCCCAGTGAAGTCTGGGGAGCACTGCCTTAAACTCAAATCTGGCCTCTGAGTAGCAGGTGGCTTTAATGCGGTGCGGTTGAATTCAGGAAGACCTGTCAGGAAACTGCTGCACAAGTCAAGCTGAGACATGGTATGTCCTGAACTTTAGCAGTGGAATTGAAACCAATCAGACTGAATGAATCTATGTAGGAAAAGTATGCAAATTGAGAACTTTTAACTAAGGACAGAATCCTGAGATACACAGATTCTAAAGGGGCAGGCTAAAGGAGTGAGAAAAGATATAGTCAAAGAGGATGGACAAGAAAGAAGAAGGTGACTGTCACAGAAGCCAAGAACAGTAACCCCAAAATATAAAGACTGAAAAGCATCTACTGGATTCTGCAATTAGGGCACCATTTTTAACCTTAAGCAAAGCAATGTAGTATGAATCAGACTAAAAGAGAAAAGGAGACTTAAAAGAATGCAAGAAATTGTGATACACTACTGCTTTGGAGAATGCTGAGTATAAAAATAAGTGCTAGTCCTGAGATAGGCAAACATTTTCTGAAAAAGTCAGATAATTTAGGCTTGTGGGCATATGGTCTCTATAGTGAACATGCAGCTGTACCATTGTAGGGCAAAAAAGCAGCCATAGGCAATACATAAATGAATGTTCATGGCTCTTCCTAATAAAACTTTATAAAAACAGATGGTCTGTTGAGCCACATGTTGCCAATCCCTGGTTTAGGCAATTGCTGTTAGAATTAAGATAAGTCTTTTTCTTCTTTTACTTGTTTGCTTTTGTTGTTTTTAAGATGAGAAAGTAATGCATGTATTTATAGACTAAAAGAAAAGGGTATGTAGAATGAAGATATTGGAAGATGTACCTATGATTTTATTTAACAGTATTTACTAAACTATTACTATGTTCCAAGCATTATTCTAAGAATAGAGACTTTAGGAATAAAGAAAGACAAGGTCACTGCTTTCAAAAAAGTTACAAGAGTCAACAAATAAGGGGCACTAGATGACGATAGGGCTTCCCAGGTGGTGCTAATCATAAAGAACCCTCCTGCCAATGCAGGAGATATAAGAGACACAGGTTCAATGATTGCTGAACCTCAAATTCCTGTCTGGGGAGCACTGCCTTAAACTCAAATCTGGCCTCTGAGTAGCAGGTGGCTTTAATGCGGTGCGGTTGAATTCAGGAAGACCTGTCAGGAAACTGCTGCACAAGTCAAGCTGAGACATGGTATGTCCTGAACTTTAGCAGTGGAATTGAAACCAATCAGACTGAATGAATCTATGTAGGAAAAGTATGCAAATTGAGAACTTTTAACTAAGGACAGAATCCTGAGATACACAGATTCTAAAGGGGCAGGCTAAAGGAGTGAGAAAAGATATAGTCAAAGAGGATGGACAAGAAAGAAGAAGGTGACTGTCACAGAAGCCAAGAACAGTAACCCCAAAATATAAAGACTGAAAAGCATCTACTGGATTCTGCAATTAGGGCACCATTTTTAACCTTAAGCAAAGCAATGTAGTATGAATCAGACTAAAAGAGAAAAGGAGACTTAAAAGAATGCAAGAAATTGTGATACACTACTGCTTTGGAGAATGCTGAGTATAAAAATAAGTGCTAGTCCTGAGATAGGCAAACATTTTCTGAAAAAGTCAGATAATTTAGGCTTGTGGGCATATGGTCTCTATAGTGAACATGCAGCTGTACCATTGTAGGGCAAAAAAGCAGCCATAGGCAATACATAAATGAATGTTCATGGCTCTTCCTAATAAAACTTTATAAAACAGATGGTCTGTTGAGCCACATGTTGCCAATCCCTGGTTTAGGCAATTGCTGTTAGAATTAAGATAAGTCTTTTTCTTCTTTTACTTGTTTGCTTTTGTTGTTTTTAAGATGAGAAAGTAATGCATGTATTTATAGACTAAAAGAAAAGGGTATGTAGAATGAAGATATTGGAAGATGTACCTATGATTTTATTTAACAGTATTTACTAAACTATTACTATGTTCCAAGCATTATTCTAAGAATAGAGACTTTAGGAATAAAGAAAGACAAGGTCACTGCTTTCAAAAAAGTTACAAGAGTCAACAAATAAGGGGCACTAGATGACGATAGGGCTTCCCAGGTGGTGCTAATCATAAAGAACCCTCCTGCCAATGCAGGAGATATAAGAGACACAGGTTCAATCCCTGGGTTGGAAAGATCCCCTGGAACAAGGCATGGAAACCCGCTCCAGTATTCTTGCCTTGAGAATCTCATGGACAGAGGAGCCTGGTGGGTTATAGTCCATAGGGTTGCAAAGAGTCAGACTTGACTGCAATGACTTAGCACACATGCAGATGATAATTGCCATGAAAAACAATAAAACAGGGTGATGCTCTGGACAGTGCCAGCTGGGTTACTCTGGGTTTTCAATAAGGAAAGGCCTCTCTGAGCCAGTTGCATTTACGTCTTGACCTGAATGGCTAGAAAATGTTGTAGAAAGAGGTAGTAGCCAGCAGGATAAATGCCTAATGAGTCAGGGAGAGGGGCCAAATGGAAGAAATGGGATTGAATGGAGAATTACTCATTCTATCAAACAAAGAATAGGTGGATATATTGGGTATATATCTCTTGTAGACCGATTATGGAGGCAGCAAGAGGTTGAGAATTAATCATGAGAATTAATCATGAGGTTTCATGATGATCTAATTAACAAGGTTTTCCAACTAGAAACTTACGTCCTTAGTTGCTCAATCATGCCCAACTCTTTGTGACCCTAGGGACAGCCTTGTAGGCTCATCTGTCTACAGCAAGATTCTCCAAGCAAGAATACTGGAGTGGGCTGCCATGCCCTCCTCCAGGAAATCTTCTCAATCCAGGAATTGAACCGAGATCTCCCACATCACAGGCAGATTCTTTCCTAGCAGAGCTACTTCAAAAAGAGGGTTGGGTTGAACAGTGGATAAAGGGGAAAGGAAACGGAAGTTCACTGGAGTCAAATAAAGAATTGGAAGGTGGTTGTGAATGCCCTTCCATATTGGCTTACATGTATAGAAAGTGTCTGACTGTGGGATACTGCCAATGCTTTCAGGAAGAGAGATTTGTGGCATGTTCTTCAGAGCATGTGGTATACTTCAGACACACTTAGTCCTGCTTTCAAAAAGTTACAAGAAAAAAGGGCACTAGATGACGATAGGGCTTCCCAGGTGGTGCTAATCATAAAGAACCCTCCTGCCAATGCAGGAGATATAAGAGACACAGGTTCAATCCCTGGGTTGGAAAGATCCCCTGGAACAAGGCATGGAAACCCGCTCCAGTATTCTTGCCTTGAGAATCTCATGGACAGAGGAGCCTGGTGGGTTATAGTCCATAGGGTTGCAAAGAGTCAGACTTGACTGCAATGACTTAGCACACATGCAGATGATAATTGCCATGAAAAACAATAAAACAGGGTGATGCTCTGGACAGTGCCAGCTGGGTTACTCTGGGTTTTCAATAAGGAAAGGCCTCTCTGAGCCAGTTGCATTTACGTCTTGACCTGAATGGCTAGAAAATGTTGTAGAAAGAGGTAGTAGCCAGCAGGATAAATGCCTAATGAGTCAGGGAGAGGGGCCAAATGGAAGAAATGGGATTGAATGGAGAATTACTCATTCTATCAAACAAAGAATAGGTGGATATATTGGGTATATATCTCTTGTAGACCGATTATGGAGGCAGCAAGAGGTTGAGAATTAATCATGAGAATTAATCATGAGGTTTCATGATGATCTAATTAACAAGGTTTTCCAACTAGAAACTTACGTCCTTAGTTGCTCAATCATGCCCAACTCTTTGTGACCCTAGGGACAGCCTTGTAGGCTCATCTGTCTACAGCAAGATTCTCCAAGCAAGAATACTGGAGTGGGCTGCCATGCCCTCCTCCAGGAAATCTTCTCAATCCAGGAATTGAACCGAGATCTCCCACATCACAGGCAGATTCTTTCCTAGCAGAGCTACTTCAAAAAGAGGGTTGGGTTGAACAGTGGATAAAGGGGAAAGGAAACGGAAGTTCACTGGAGTCAAATAAAGAATTGGAAGGTGGTTGTGAATGCCCTTCCATATTGGCTTACATGTATAGAAAGTGTCTGACTGTGGGATACTGCCAATGCTTTCAGGAAGAGAGATTTGTGGCATGTTCTTCAGAGCATGTGGTATACTTCAGACACACTTAGTCCTGCTCAAAGAACTACACCCATGTTATAGTTAAAGGTTCAAAAGTAGAGAGAACAGATTTTTCCAGAGAGGTGAGCTCATTCAAGAGAGTCTATTTCCAGAAATGCATTTATAAACTGTTAACTAAGGAAGTAATTTATATGCCTTAGTTTGATCAATCATAATTATTAAAATCCAATAAAATCATAATTATTGATAATCTATATAATATTCAAAAATACACAGAAAGTTGTTCTGTAGAAAGTGCCACAAAGCAGAGAGGGTGACAACACTTGTCAGATAAGGGGTATCCTGGAAAATCACAAAATCTAAGAGAAAGTAGAATCAGAACTGATCCAAAGTCTGGCAAATAGAATAAGGTAAAAATATCAGAGTTTGGCCAGTTGGAACAAATTCAGGGTTTCATACTTTGAACTCTAAGGGCTATATGGATAGAAAGAAAACAAAAGGAATTCTGAACCCTGGAAGCTAATTTTTCATCTAAATGAACCTTGAGAGTTGAGATGCAGATTGAGTGTAGCATCCTTGAAGTTTCTGTTCCAAGAAACTCAGAGATGAGATTATACTTCCCCCAAGGCTACCTTGCAAGGAATTGAAAAGAAAATCCTAGAGACAAATTCTATGGAAGTGTTGAAACAAAATATTGTCATACCATCAAAATAAGCCAACAATCTGAACAGCTAAAAAAGGAGGCAAATTCAAAATCTGAACCAAAGAGAAACACAGAGAAAAAACTTTTGAACAAAGAGTGATAAAATATAAAATAGTTATAGAGTAGAAATCCACAGTAGAGCAACTGTGGATTTTTCTGTGATATCTGAAGTCTTGAGGTAACCAGGAATAACCCAAACAGTGAATAATTGGATCTGGGAGGCATCCTGGCCTCTCTGGCATGGTGGAATAACTGACATGTTAATATCCCTGCTTAAGAAGAATTAATATTTCCATTTGTAGTCATAGGGAAAAATTTATTTTTAAACCCATGTGATAATTGTACAAGAGCTATCTAATTATAGTTTTTGTGGCTTCTCCATGTTTCTAGAATTTGAGCCATCCATCCTGCTGCAAAAACTGGGAATGGGACTAGAACTAGTCAATGGTATTTGATCACAAAGATCACACATTAGCACAGAATTACTGATTGTAGGTAAGAATTTCTCTTACTCCTAGGTTTATCTAGTATTCCATAGAGATTGCCTTTCTACTCCATAATGTAGATAGAATATCAAATCTCATGTATCAAAGAATCACAATAAAACCCCTATATAGTGTTATAGTATTGATGCAGTATGTCAGTGTATCTCAGGATGCTTTACTATAGAATATTGGTGCCATGAGACTATAAAAGACATATTGAACAACAACAAAAAAAACGTACAATGAATAACAAAGATTCTGTGATCAAAAACCATAGGAACCACTAGGTTCAATGTAAGTAAGCATTTCCTTTATTGCAAAAAGTGATTTTTGGAGCCATTGATATGCTAATTTTACTGTGACTTTCCAAAGGAGTTACACAAAATAGAGTACTTATCAATACCACTTGACCATGAAACACATTTTGATAGTGCATTCAATGGGGTTAATTTTCTATAGAATGCACTTCATAAATTCTTCTACAGTAAATTTTTGAAAATGTTTTTTTAAAAAATGCAATTTCACTTTCTTCTCTACAGAATCAATATATTACTCATTCAAGATAAAAATCCTAGAGAAAACTTTGCACATTAGTACAGGGATATACGTACAAGATGCCCAAAATAGCCTTTTCATAACAGCTCTACCTGGAAGTCTGTCAGCAGGAACATAGACAAATATGTTTTGACATATTCGTAAAAAAGGAAAATTATATAATACGAAACTAAAAAATAACATCTCACACACCTACACAGGTGAATCTTAGAAACACAATATTTAGTCAAAAAAGTCATGTTTCAGAAGACTGCATACAGTATAAAACCATTTTATAAGACTTTAATATCAGCAAAATTAAATATTGTATTTAAGATAAATAATTACACGATAAAACTTTTTAGAAGCAATGGGATAGCAAACTAAATTTAGAGTGGGTAAGAGAAGTAAAAGGACTGAATAAAGGAACACACAGATAGATAGATAGAACAGTGCTGGTAAGTCCTAGTTCTTAACTGAGCAATTATTTATGGGTGTTCATTTTATATTTATGTTTCAAACACACATGTGTTATGGCTTTCTTTCATGTATATCAAATATTACATATTGAAAGTGTAATTTTAAAAATTACCTGGTACACATAATAGGCACTCAGTAAATGTTTGTCTAACAAAATCATTAAGCAAAGTGGTGTACCAAAGCCACAGAGCAGCCTGGTGAGCATTTAGGTGGATCCTGATGACCAATGTCCGTAAAGATGTTAAGATCACAGAAGTCCAAGCACAGACTGGAGAGTAGTAGGGCATAAAAATGACCGAGACTAAATTTTCTTCCATCCCCGAGGGATGGAGGACTCAGAGACAGACTGAGAATGGTTTAAATGACATTAGGAATACACACCTGAATTCATAGGCCAGTATTCATACCTAGTACATGTTTGATTTTTGAAAAAATCCTCTTCTGTAGAGCAAATCCAAAACTCAGTGATAAAGGGACTTGACTATATAATCTCACAATCTTGTGTGCTTTCTGGTGTCAATTTCAACATCATCATGGTACATTACAATGATAAAAATTATTGTTTGATTCATGGAAACTTCTTGTAGGATGGAGATGTATTCAGCCAGAATATGTCACACGATGCTGAGACATTTTAGGCATTTTACCCAAAGGACCAGAACTAAATCACAAAATAAGGAAGCCTTTGTTGCTATTGCTAGCTTCAAAACTTCCAAAAATACAGCTGATTAAGTACAGCTAATTCACTTTACTATATACCTGAAAATAACACAGCACTGTAAATCAACCATACTCCAATAATTTTTTTTTTAAACTTTTAAATGCATTTTATTTTAAAAATATAAATGAAGAGGTTGAAATGTTGTTGGCATATATTAGCTACAGGTATACAGCATAATGATTCTATATATATATATATATATATAATGAAATAATCATCACAATAAAATCTAGTTAACAACCATAGTCACACATATTTACAACTTCCTTTATGGTGAGAACTTTTAAGATATACTCTCTTAGCAGCTTTTAAGATGGATGAAATTTTAGGGTATTATGCTAAGTAAAATAGTTCAAAGAAAGGAAAATACCGTATGTTCTCACTTATAAATGGAATTTTTTAAAAAAGTCTGTGTTATTTATTAAATAAGGCCTCTCAACATCCAGGCTCTCTGATGCAGTGGTTCTTAGAGTGTGGTTTCCTAGTGCAGGGAGCATCAAGTGTCAGCTGGGAATTTGTCAGAAATGCAAATTCTTAGGCTTTACCCTAGACCTACTAAATTTAAAACCCTGAGAGTATATAGTCCAGTAATTTATCAAGCCCTCCAGTAACACTCAAAAAGTTTGAGACACTCAAAATAGAAATTTTCACAAAAAGAATGAAAAGTAGTAGGCATAAGAATCCAGACAATTAATTTTCTTCCATCCCCGAGGGATGGAGGACTCAGAGACAGACTGAGAATGGTTTAAATGACATTAGGAATACACACCTGAATTCATAGGCCAGTATTCATACCTAGTACATGTTTGATTTTTGAAAAAATCCTCTTCTGTAGAGCAAATCCAAAACTCAGTGATAAAGGGACTTGACTATATAATCTCACAATCTTGTGTGCTTTCTGGTGTCAATTTCAACATCATCATGGTACATTACAATGATAAAAATTATTGTTTGATTCATGGAAACTTCTTGTAGGATGGAGATGTATTCAGCCAGAATATGTCACACGATGCTGAGACATTTTAGGCATTTTACCCAAAGGACCAGAACTAAATCACAAAATAAGGAAGCCTTTGTTGCTATTGCTAGCTTCAAAACTTCCAAAAATACAGCTGATTAAGTACAGCTAATTCACTTTACTATATACCTGAAAATAACACAGCACTGTAAATCAACCATACTCCAATAATTTTTTTTTTAAACTTTTAAATGCATTTTATTTTAAAAATATAAATGAAGAGGTTGAAATGTTGTTGGCATATATTAGCTACAGGTATACAGCATAATGATTCTATATATATATATATATATATAATGAAATAATCATCACAATAAAATCTAGTTAACAACCATAGTCACACATATTTACAACTTCCTTTATGGTGAGAACTTTTAAGATATACTCTCTTAGCAGCTTTTAAGATGGATGAAATTTTAGGGTATTATGCTAAGTAAAATAGTTCAAAGAAAGGAAAATACCGTATGTTCTCACTTATAAATGGAATTTTTTAAAAAAGTCTGTGTTATTTATTAAATAAGGCCTCTCAACATCCAGGCTCTCTGATGCAGTGGTTCTTAGAGTGTGGTTTCCTAGTGCAGGGAGCATCAAGTGTCAGCTGGGAATTTGTCAGAAATGCAAATTCTTAGGCTTTACCCTAGACCTACTAAATTTAAAACCCTGAGAGTATATAGTCCAGTAATTTATCAAGCCCTCCAGTAACACTCAAAAAGTTTGAGACCTACTGCTCAAAAATAATTGAGAAATTTTCACAAAAAGAATGAAAAGTTACTGCTTACAAGATTATTTTAACCAAAGCACTCTGTGGTTTGTATGTGGTTTTATTGTTTTTAAGCTTCTTAATTAAGAGAGTTCATCCAGAATGGCTTTCATCCCCAAAATGACTCTGAAAGTCTCTTCTATCCTTTACCTGATGATGTACTAACCAAATATTAATATAACAGTGAAAAACATGAGCTTCTTGGGAACCACTGGGAATTCTGCCGAGAAGGGTATAGGAGAAATTTGAAACTAATTTAACAGTAAATTGAATGCTTTCCTGATTTCCCCCAAGTCTCAGAGCTTTTCTTGGGGGAGGGGAAAAGATTTCATTGCTGTGCTTCCTGTGATTGTAGATTTTTTTTATTGTAAATGTTTCAGGTGGACGATCTGTGAGAGCTCTGGAGTGGTTTGGGAATGAAGGTGACATCCAGCACAACATGGTGCATCCTCTTCTCAAAAACATTAAAGATTATCCAAGGCAAATCTAGATGTTCAGGGGTTTTCCATGTGTAAAATAAATCTTCCTTTCCCTCAGGAGTTCTGCCTTTGTGGGATAGTTTATGTATAAAATAAGGTATTCCATGAGGAAAGGATATAATATTTTACATTAAAGGGAGAATCTGGATAAAAATTCTTGCCAAGAAAAGTTGGCTTCAAGGAGCCTTAGAAAAAAGGAAAAACTGTTTTAAATTTTAAGAATTTCTCAAAAGTTCTAAAGAACTCAGAAGTTCTAAAACAAAGATATGAGAACTCAGAAGTTCTTAAACAGAGATATGAGAAAGAAGCATGGGATTTATAAGTGTCTGTGAGGTAGGAAGAACTTGCAGAATAGTGGGAAGAATCCAAACAAGTAATGTGATATTACTTAAGACATCTCCATACTTTAAAATGTATTGTTCTTGAATATTGTGTTGTTTAGTATAAATGTGTGCGTGTGCTTTGTTTTCCCACCTAACTAATGGGCAAAGAAAACAGTCATAGAAAGTGTCTACTTTCTATCAGAAGATATTCAGAGAGAAAGACTGTAATCAATGAATCTTTGCAAATCAAACAGTATTACTTCATAGCTAAAGTGCTCTGTGTTAGAAATTTGATGAGTTTTCAGTTTTCTGAGTTGCTAGCTTAAGATTCAGTTTTCTGGGGTCTGTTAAATCCTTTGCCAGTCGAACATCTGCTTTCCTGCTTCTAAAATTTTGTTGCTGCTGCTTTTTTCATTTTCCCTGTATTAGGGGGTTAACATGTCTTGGTTAGGAAATCAATTTGCTGTCATTATAGTGAATTTCAGGAGGGAACAAAATTAAGCATACCTGTTCAA
This sequence comes from Tragulus kanchil, assembly GCA_022376925.1. Classification (NCBI taxonomy): domain Eukaryota; kingdom Metazoa; phylum Chordata; class Mammalia; order Artiodactyla; family Tragulidae; genus Tragulus; species Tragulus kanchil. The sequence goes on from JAIOJX010000004.1 coordinate 53,380,061, forward strand.
TCTGTGTTTTTGCGAAGATGGTCACAATAATGTTTCCTCTCCTTTTATGCTTTTTTGATGTGCCTATGACATTCCTTCTATCAAGAGGTTGGTTCTGTTTTTCCATTCTCTTGAATCCTAATGAGCTTTTGACTATGGTGGAAGTGGTGCTTTAGGACTTCTGAAGTTAGGTCACAGAATGCTATGTAGCCTCTACTGGGACAGCATTGGATTTTCCATGAGTGAAAGGATCATGGTGCATCCTCTTCTCAAAAACATTAAAGATTATCCAAGGCAAATCTAGATGTTCAGGGGTTTTCCATGTGTAAAATAAATCTTCCTTTCCCTCAGGAGTTCTGCCTTTGTGGGATAGTTTATGTATAAAATAAGGTATTCCATGAGGAAAGGATATAATATTTTACATTAAAGGGAGAATCTGGATAAAAATTCTTGCCAAGAAAAGTTGGCTTCAAGGAGCCTTAGAAAAAAGGAAAAACTGTTTTAAATTTTAAGAATTTCTCAAAAGTTCTAAAGAACTCAGAAGTTCTAAAACAAAGATATGAGAACTCAGAAGTTCTTAAACAGAGATATGAGAAAGAAGCATGGGATTTATAAGTGTCTGTGAGGTAGGAAGAACTTGCAGAATAGTGGGAAGAATCCAAACAAGTAATGTGATATTACTTAAGACATCTCCATACTTTAAAATGTATTGTTCTTGAATATTGTGTTGTTTAGTATAAATGTGTGCGTGTGCTTTGTTTTCCCACCTAACTAATGGGCAAAGAAAACAGTCATAGAAAGTGTCTACTTTCTATCAGAAGATATTCAGAGAGAAAGACTGTAATCAATGAATCTTTGCAAATCAAACAGTATTACTTCATAGCTAAAGTGCTCTGTGTTAGAAATTTGATGAGTTTTCAGTTTTCTGAGTTGCTAGCTTAAGATTCAGTTTTCTGGGGTCTGTTAAATCCTTTGCCAGTCGAACATCTGCTTTCCTGCTTCTAAAATTTTGTTGCTGCTGCTTTTTTCATTTTCCCTGTATTAGGGGGTTAACATGTCTTGGTTAGGAAATCAATTTGCTGTCATTATAGTGAATTTCAGGAGGGAACAAAATTAAGCATACCTGTTCAATCTGTGTTTTTGCGAAGATGGTCACAATAATGTTTCCTCTCCTTTTATGCTTTTTTGATGTGCCTATGACATTCCTTCTATCAAGAGGTTGGTTCTGTTTTTCCATTCTCTTGAATCCTAATGAGCTTTTGACTATGGTGGAAGTGGTGCTTTAGGACTTCTGAAGTTAGGTCACAGAATGCTATGTAGCCTCTACTGGGACACTTGCCTTGAAATCTGGCCATCACGTGTGGCTAGAACACAGTGAGCAAGTTGGAGTACTAAAACTGTGATGAAAGAGAAATAGAGCTTTTGTTTTTATTGGACACTAGGCACAAAATCTGTTCTTCGATTCTAGTTTTTCAAGGTAACTGTGCAATTTCAGCAGTCTCAGCTTCTTCATCAACAAAATAGATGCATTAAACAAGATAAATTTTAAGCTTCTAGTTCTAATGCCCTGTTATTTTTATGACATTCTAAATAATTCAGAGCCATGATTAGCTTCAGGGAATTTTATTCAAATAGATTGCAATAAGAATGATGTCCTAAAGTTGTAGAAGGTGGCAGCTATGATAATCAGGTTGATATATGTATCTTGGAACTAAAGTCCAGTTATTACACAAGCCTATGACGTGTCTGGTATTGAGATGGTACAGAAACTTGTCACTCTGTTGCCGCATTTTAGCTATGAAATAATATAATTTGGTTTGCAAAGATTCGTTGACTATAGTCTTTCTCTGTCTTCTGATAGAAAGCAGACCATTTCTGTGACTATTTTCTTTGCCCATTAGCTTGGTGAGAAAGCAAAGCACAAGCACACATTTAGCAGCTAGGCCATCACCCTCCAGGCACAGGGCTAGGAACTCTTTCTCTGTCAGATCTGACCACTTCAAGAGAATGTATCTAGAGGTCACAAAACTAAAATCAGGATCTATATCCTTCTGCTCTGAGGTTCACAGGTGGTAAGATCCACTCATGTATCAAAGCTTCCAGTCAAAGTTTTTGGTCCCTGAGAACTGCTAGACATCTGAGGAATGCTTGCAATATGAAAAATGCAAAAAGCAACTTGAAAGAGACAGACTGTGCAAAGGAAAGAGAGCTTTGAAGATGTATGTATTATTAATATCCACTAGAGATGCAAGAGAAGATATTATAACTATGTAGAAAAAGAATAGAGTGCTATAATAAAAAGAACATTTTGAGAATCAAAAGAGTGCTTACATATTTTAAATATAATAGAAGATAAAGCTTGAAATTTTTCTTAAAAAAAAACAAAAAACAGAACAAGGATCGTAAGGACTTTGAGTTCCCTAGACTTGGAAGGAGATAATGCCTTTGAGCTAGTAAACTGAAAAACACATTTAACAAAATTGTTTCAATTATAACATAATAACTAATAAAAATAAAAACCTGTCTAGACACATGTACTAGACACTAGTATATTCTAACAGCAGGCACACAGGGGATGGCATCAAGTGAACACATAAAAGAGTTTACTGACTGGATGAGGGAAAAGAGGTGGGAGAGATGGTAGAGCTGAAGAATTATCAGCTGCAATTTCATTCTGATGTTGATGGTCATGTTCTGGTTCCTTCCTGGATTCAGTTCTGTATGCCCTCTTAAAAAAAAAAAAACAATGATGTCTGGATGGTATCTCTTTTTCTCTTGTCATTGATTGCTCAGTAGCACTGGATTACATTCTGAATAGGGGCTGCAACGTTTGTGTACCTGTCTATGTTCAAGTCTTGTGTCTCAAAAACTGCCTCCCTTCTCAAACAGCGAAAATCCCCTGTCATTTCCTGCATTATGAATCTCTTCAATTCTTCAGCTATTTCTTCCTTTTCTTATCTCTCTTTATCATTTCTCTGGGCCTCCTATTCCATCAGGTCTTCATTAATACAATATGTGCCTTCATCAATAATATCTCAAAGCATTTCAGGACATTCCTGGACAGCCACCATGTGTACACTTGCTGGGTTGCCACTTACTTGTATGTTGTGGAGGTTGATTCTAGCCTTGAATCAATGAAACCAGCCATGGAAGACACTAAAAATGGTATTTCCTCTTCAAGTTTTCATAAAACCTTTTAATCTCTTGAATTAGCATTAAGCTGATGAGACTTCATGCTCATCCTTATCCTACATTCACACTGAGAAGTTTCTCCATCTCCTCCATCACTTTTCCACATTTATTTGATATTATTGTCAACATCATCAGCACAGCAGACTTCACATATTCCATGAGCTTGTCCTTGTTCTTTAGAATTGTGCCAATGATTGAATGATCCTTGTTATAAGAATAAGCAATGTCTACTGTCTTTTCACTTTTGTTTCCATAGTTCTCTCTTGGTGCTTCTTAGTAGTGCCAGCTACATCACTACTGCTTTTAAATTTGTTTCTGGACATCCTGGACTTGAAATAAAGATGCTGTACTACTGTATACACTTTACAGTACTATACAGTAAAGTTTACAAAATCACAACCATCTCATAGGGGCTGCACACACATTTGAGTGTACACCAAATATGTGAACTAACTTACCCTGATTGGACATATGGACATTGGACATATGGAAAGTTCACAGCTTAAAAGTTCAAATGTAGGAGACTTACTGTTTATCAAATAATCATGCAGGGGCTTCCCCTGGTGGTCCAATGGGTAAGGACACCACCTTGCAGTGCAAGGGGCGCCGGTTCGATACCTGGCCTGGGAAGATCCCACGTGCCGCGGAGCGGCTGGACTGATGTGTCCAACTACCGAGCCGGAGCTCTGGAGCGCATGTGCCCAGAGCCGGTGCTCTGCAACGACAGACGCCACCACGATGGAAGGCCCACAGGAGCCAAAGAACAAAAATGGATGAAAATAGATAAATGAAAGACCAGTAGAAGTGGCCCGCCTGCTCCCCTCCCTCCCCAACCCGACCCACGCCCAAAAATAAATAATAAAATAAATAAATCTTTTAAAAAAATCATCATGCTATCTACTTTAAATTATACGCTTTTAACTTTAAAAGTTTAAGAAACAATTGGTTCAAACTCCTATGCTTAACAGTTATATGATTAGGCCATAAAAGTATGCAACAGGAATTTGCTTACATATCCCTTTAACTGAATAATGAACAATAAACACACATGCATGCAAAGATAACCTAAGTGAAAAATATCTATAAGAGAAAGAGGATGGTAATATCACATGCCATTCATCACAATGTATTTGTTGTTCAGTCACTAAATTGCCCGACCTAGACTGTACCCCCCCATATCTTTTCCACATTTATTTGATATTATTGTCAACATCATCAGCACAGCAGACTTCACATATTCCATGAGCTTGTCCTTGTTCTTTAGAATTGTGCCAATGATTGAATGATCCTTGTTATAAGAATAAGCAATGTCTACTGTCTTTTCACTTTTGTTTCCATAGTTCTCTCTTGGTGCTTCTTAGTAGTGCCAGCTACATCACTACTGCTTTTAAATTTGTTTCTGGACATCCTGGACTTGAAATAAAGATGCTGTACTACTGTATACACTTTACAGTACTATACAGTAAAGTTTACAAAATCACAACCATCTCATAGGGGCTGCACACACATTTGAGTGTACACCAAATATGTGAACTAACTTACCCTGATTGGACATATGGACATTGGACATATGGAAAGTTCACAGCTTAAAAGTTCAAATGTAGGAGACTTACTGTTTATCAAATAATCATGCAGGGGCTTCCCCTGGTGGTCCAATGGGTAAGGACACCACCTTGCAGTGCAAGGGGCGCCGGTTCGATACCTGGCCTGGGAAGATCCCACGTGCCGCGGAGCGGCTGGACTGATGTGTCCAACTACCGAGCCGGAGCTCTGGAGCGCATGTGCCCAGAGCCGGTGCTCTGCAACGACAGACGCCACCACGATGGAAGGCCCACAGGAGCCAAAGAACAAAAATGGATGAAAATAGATAAATGAAAGACCAGTAGAAGTGGCCCGCCTGCTCCCCTCCCTCCCCAACCCGACCCACGCCCAAAAATAAATAATAAAATAAATAAATCTTTTAAAAAAAAATCATCATGCTATCTACTTTAAATTATACGCTTTTAACTTTAAAAGTTTAAGAAACAATTGGTTCAAACTCCTATGCTTAACAGTTATATGATTAGGCCATAAAAGTATGCAACAGGAATTTGCTTACATATCCCTTTAACTGAATAATGAACAATAAACACACATGCATGCAAAGATAACCTAAGTGAAAAATATCTATAAGAGAAAGAGGATGGTAATATCACATGCCATTCATCACAATGTATTTGTTGTTCAGTCACTAAATTGGATCCAACCCTTAGCAGCCTCTAGACTGTAGCACCCCAGCCTCCTCTGTCCTCCACTATCTCCTGGAGAATGCTCAAGTTCATGTCCATTGACTTGGTGATGCTATCTAACCATCTCATCCTCTTCTGCCCTCTTCTCCTTTTGCCTTCAATCTTTCCTAGATTGAGGTCTTTTCCAGTGAGTCAACCTTTTTCGTCAGGTGGCCAAACTTTTAGAGCTTCAGTAACAGTTCTTCCAGTGAATATTTCTGATTGCTTTCCTTTAGGATTGCCTAGTTTGATCTCCTTGCTGTTGAAGGGATTCTCGGTAGTATTCTCCAGTACAACAATTTGAAAGCATCAATACTTCAGCCCTCAGTCTTCTTTATGATTCAACTCTCACATCCATTCAAGACTACTGCAAAAAAACAGCTTTGACTATACAGACCTTTGTCAGCAAAGTGATGTCACTGCTTTTTAATACACTATCTAGGTTTGTTATAGCTTTCCTTCCAAGGAGCAAGCATATTAATTTCATGGCTGCAGTCACTGTCCACATTGATTTTGAAGCCAAAGAAAATACAATCTGTCACAGTTTCTACCTTTTCCCCTTCTATTTGGCATGAAATGATGAGACTGGGTGCCATGAACTTCATTTTTTGAATGTTGAGATTTAAGCCAGCTGTTTCACTCTCCTCTTTCCCCTTCACCAAGAGGCTCTTTAGTTCTTCTTTGCTTTCTGCTATTGTAGTGGAATCATCTACATATCTGAGGTTGTTGCTATTTCTTTCAGAAATTGATTCAGGTTTGTCATTCATCCAGCATGGCATTTCACATGATGTACTCTACTTAGAAGTTAAATAAGCAGATAGATGATATACAGCCTCTCATACTCCTTTCCCAATTAGGAACCAGTTCCATGCCTTGTTTTAACTGTTAGTTCTTTTTTTTTTTTTTTTTTTTGGTCGGGCGAGGGGCGGGTTGGGGTGGGAGGGGGCCGGCAGGCCACTTCTGTTGGTCTTTCATTTGTCTGTTTTTATCCATCTCTGTTCTTCAGCTGTGTGGGCCTCCCACGGCGGTGGCCTCTGTTGTCGCAGAGCAACGGCTCTGGGTGCATGCGCTCCAGAGCTCCGGCTCGGTAATTGGACACATCGGTCCAGCCCCTCCACGGCATGTGGGATCTTCCCAGGCCAGGGATTGAACCGGCACCCCTTGCACTGCAAGGCGGTGTCCTTATCCATTGGACCTCCAGGGAAGCCCTAACTGTTACTTCTTAATCCACATACAGGCTTCTCAAGAGGCAGGTAAGTTAGGCTGGTACTCCTATCTTTTTAAGAATTTTCCAAAGTTTGCTGTGATCCACACAAAGGCTTTAGCATAGCCAATGAAGTAGATCCTTTTTCTGGAATACTCTTGATTTCTCTATGATCCAGCAAATGTCAGAAATTTGATCTCTGTTTGCTCTGCCTCTTTGAAACCCAGTTTGTACATCTGGAAATTCTTAGTTCACAAGCTACTGGAGTCTATCTTGAAGGATTTTGAGCGTTACCTTGCTAACAGGGGAAATAAGCCCAATTATATGATAGTTTGAACTTTTTTTGCAATTACCCTTGTTTGGGAATGAAGTGAAAACTGACCTTTTTCCATTCCTATGGCCACTACTGAATTTTCTAAATTTGCTGACATATTGGGTGCAGCACTTTAACAGCATAATCTTTTAGGATTTTAAATAGCTCGGCTGGAATTCTATCACCTCCACTAGCTTTGCTGGTAGAAATGCTTTCTAAGGTCCACTTGAGTTCACCTTCTGGGATGTCTGACTTTAGGTGAGTGACTACACCATCATTTTATCTGGATCATTAAGACCTTTTCTGTATAGTTCTGTGTATTCTCACCACCTCTTCTTAATCTCTTCTGCTTTTAGGTACTTACTGTTTCTGTCCTTTATCATGCCCATCATTGCGTAAAATGTTCCATTTATATCTCCAGTTTTCTTGAAAAGATCTCTAGTCTTTCCCATTTTATTGTTTTCCTCTATTTCTTTGCACTTTTCATTTAAGAAGGCCTTCTTATCTCTTCTTTCTAGTCTCTGGAACCCTACATTCAGCTGAGTAAATATTTCCCTTTCTCCCTTGCCTTTCACTTCTCTTCTTTCCTTGGCTATTTGTAAAGCCTTCTCAGACAACTACTTTGCCTTCTTGCATTTCTTTTTCTTTGGGATAATTCTGGTTGCTGCCTTCTGTGGAATGTTAAAAACTTCCGTCCATAGGAGAAACTCTGTCTGCCAGATATAATCCCTTGAATATATTTGTCTCCTCCACTGTATAGTCATAAGGGATTTGATTTAGGTCATACCTGAATGGTCTAGTACTTTCCCCTACTTTCTTCAACATAAGCTTAATGTTGTAAAAAAGAAGCTTATAATCTGAGCCGCAGTCAGCTCTATGTCTCACTTTTGCCAACTGTACAGAGCTTCTCCATCTTTGGCTGCAAAGAACATAAGTGATGTCCCTGTGTAGGAGGGGTCTCTTGTGTTGTTGGGAAACAGTGTTTGCTTTGGCCAATGTATTCTCTCTACAAAACTCTGTTAGCTTTTGCTCTCCTTCATTTTGTACTCCAAGGCCAAAATTGCCTATTATTCTGGGTATCTTTTGACTTTGTGCCTTTGCATTCCAATTCCCTATGATGAAAAGGACATTGGGTTCTATCTCTGGGTCAGGAGGATTCCCTGGAGAAGGGAGTGGCTATCCATTCCAGTATTCTTGCCTGGAGAATTCCATGGACAGAAGAGTCCAAGGAACTACAGTCCAAGGGGTCACAAACAGTCGGACACAACTGAGTGATTAGCACATGTTGCAAAGGACATTATTGGTATTAGTTCTAGAATGTCTTATAGGTCTTCATATAACTGGTCAACTTCAGCTTCTTTGCTATTATCATTTGGGACATAGACTTGAATTACTGTGGTACTGAATGGTTTGCCTTAGAAATGGACTGTGACAATTCTGTCATTTGTGATTGCTCCCAAATGACGACCTTCTAGCTCTCTGAACCCTACAAATGTTCCATTTATATCTCCAGTTTTCTTGAAAAGATCTCTAGTCTTTCCCATTTTATTGTTTTCCTCTATTTCTTTGCACTTTTCATTTAAGAAGGCCTTCTTATCTCTTCTTTCTAGTCTCTGGAACCCTACATTCAGCTGAGTAAATATTTCCCTTTCTCCCTTGCCTTTCACTTCTCTTCTTTCCTTGGCTATTTGTAAAGCCTTCTCAGACAACTACTTTGCCTTCTTGCATTTCTTTTTCTTTGGGATAATTCTGGTTGCTGCCTTCTGTGGAATGTTAAAAACTTCCGTCCATAGGAGAAACTCTGTCTGCCAGATATAATCCCTTGAATATATTTGTCTCCTCCACTGTATAGTCATAAGGGATTTGATTTAGGTCATACCTGAATGGTCTAGTACTTTCCCCTACTTTCTTCAACATAAGCTTAATGTTGTAAAAAAGAAGCTTATAATCTGAGCCGCAGTCAGCTCTATGTCTCACTTTTGCCAACTGTACAGAGCTTCTCCATCTTTGGCTGCAAAGAACATAAGTGATGTCCCTGTGTAGGAGGGTCTCTTGTGTTGTTGGGAAACAGTGTTTGCTTTGGCCAATGTATTCTCTCTACAAAACTCTGTTAGCTTTTGCTCTCCTTCATTTTGTACTCCAAGGCCAAAATTGCCTATTATTCTGGGTATCTTTTGACTTTGTGCCTTTGCATTCCAATTCCCTATGATGAAAAGGACATTGGGTTCTATCTCTGGGTCAGGAGGATTCCCTGGAGAAGGGAGTGGCTATCCATTCCAGTATTCTTGCCTGGAGAATTCCATGGACAGAAGAGTCCAAGGAACTACAGTCCAAGGGGTCACAAACAGTCGGACACAACTGAGTGATTAGCACATGTTGCAAAGGACATTATTGGTATTAGTTCTAGAATGTCTTATAGGTCTTCATATAACTGGTCAACTTCAGCTTCTTTGCTATTATCATTTGGGACATAGACTTGAATTACTGTGGTACTGAATGGTTTGCCTTAGAAATGGACTGTGACAATTCTGTCATTTTTGTGATTGCTCCCAAATACTGCATTTCAGACCCTTTAGTTGACTATGAGGGCCACTCCATTTTTTCTAAGGGATTCTTGCTTACAGTAGTAGGCATAATGGTCATCTGAGTTAAATTTGCCCATTCCTGTCCATTTTAGTTTGCTGATCCCTAAGATGTCTATGTTCAATCTTGCCATCTACTGTTTTACTATATCCAATTTACTTTGATTCATGGACCTAAAATTCCAGATTCCTATGCAACATTGTTCTTTATAGCATCAGACTTTGCTTTCACCACCAGAAACACCCATGCTGGGTCAAGCCACATCATTCTTTCTGGAGCTATTGTAGTAATTGCCCTCTGCTCTTGCCACTAGTATATTAGACACCTTCTGACCTGGGGGGCTCATCTTCACTAGTGTTATATCTTTTTTTCCTTACATACTTCCCATGGAGCTCTCTAGGCAAGAATATTTGAGTAGGTTACCATCTCTTCCTCCAGTGGACTGCATTTTGTCAGCACACTTCACTATGACCTGTTCATCTTGGGTGACCCTGTGCGGCATGGTTCATAGTTTCTTTGAATTATGCAAGCCCCTTTGCCATGACAAGGCTATGATCCATGAAGGGGGGCATTTACCACAACCTCATGCAAAATCAGAGAAAGAAAAATAAAATACAGAAAAGAAACAATCTTTTGTGAAATTCTACATTTTGCATTAATGTTTCATCCAGAGTAAAATTCCTCTTACTAAACCTCCTCTATGCTATTTCCAAATTAGCATTCTGCTTGGTATCAGCTCAATATATTCCATTCCTCTTGAAAACCCTGTCAGTAACTGTTCATTTTATGCCTTTGGTCATAGCCTTCTGAGTACCTGCAGCCCAGTTGATCCATTCACTTTAAGCATCTTATCAAAGTGCAGAAATGATAATAAATGTAACTCTAATGAAAAAAATATTTTTCCCCAATGTGATGTACCTACAGAGATTAAGTATCCTCTGTGTCAAATGAATGTCATCCTCATTTCCCAAAAGCAGTTATGTTTACCATCATGGATTATGCATTTCTGAACAACAGAGAGTCTGGAAACCTGCTTTAGTGTGATATATATCATAATGCAGGCACCAACTCATTCCCTTCTAACTCCAATCTGCCAATTGTTGCTGAGATTTTCAACTTTATTTGTAGTTTGCTGATCCCTAAGATGTCTATGTTCAATCTTGCCATCTACTGTTTTACTATATCCAATTTACTTTGATTCATGGACCTAAAATTCCAGATTCCTATGCAACATTGTTCTTTATAGCATCAGACTTTGCTTTCACCACCAGAAACACCCATGCTGGGTCAAGCCACATCATTCTTTCTGGAGCTATTGTAGTAATTGCCCTCTGCTCTTGCCACTAGTATATTAGACACCTTCTGACCTGGGGGGCTCATCTTCACTAGTGTTATATCTTTTTTTCCTTACATACTTCCCATGGAGCTCTCTAGGCAAGAATATTTGAGTAGGTTACCATCTCTTCCTCCAGTGGACTGCATTTTGTCAGCACACTTCACTATGACCTGTTCATCTTGGGTGACCCTGTGCGGCATGGTTCATAGTTTCTTTGAATTATGCAAGCCCCTTTGCCATGACAAGGCTATGATCCATGAAGGGGGGCATTTACCACAACCTCATGCAAAATCAGAGAAAGAAAAATAAAATACAGAAAAGAAACAATCTTTTGTGAAATTCTACATTTTGCATTAATGTTTCATCCAGAGTAAAATTCCTCTTACTAAACCTCCTCTATGCTATTTCCAAATTAGCATTCTGCTTGGTATCAGCTCAATATATTCCATTCCTCTTGAAAACCCTGTCAGTAACTGTTCATTTTATGCCTTTGGTCATAGCCTTCTGAGTACCTGCAGCCCAGTTGATCCATTCACTTTAAGCATCTTATCAAAGTGCAGAAATGATAATAAATGTAACTCTAATGAAAAAAATATTTTTCCCCAATGTGATGTACCTACAGAGATTAAGTATCCTCTGTGTCAAATGAATGTCATCCTCATTTCCCAAAAGCAGTTATGTTTACCATCATGGATTATGCATTTCTGAACAACAGAGAGTCTGGAAACCTGCTTTAGTGTGATATATATCATAATGCAGGCACCAACTCATTCCCTTCTAACTCCAATCTGCCAATTGTTGCTGAGATTTTCAACTTTATTTGTATTTTGCATGACAGATAAAGTGAAAGGTAATGCAAAGACATATAAAATATTTCACCACAGTAAACTTAACTCCCTAATCATAGCAGGAACTCTTGCATTTCCTAGGACTAATAACCTCTACCTTACACTTCTAGTGATTTACTTTGAGATTTTATTTTGTGTAGTCTTCAAAGAAAGTATTCAGCTGATTCTGAAACCCAACTTTGGTTTGAAAGATAAATCAATATTGAATCTTCAGTCGTTAAAAATATAGTCACACAGATGTTAAAAACATTTTCAGCATGAAAACTATGCCAAAAGTCTCAGTGATGTCATGTAAATGGGTACTAAGTAGTGAAATGCTATCATCTCAGCATCCTCTCATCTGAAGATTTGATCATAATCCAGCAAGTATCCTTCTATCTGTAAATTATTAACTACGGCTAAAAGGAGATGTAGGAAATTGCACAGTGACTCATAATCACTCAAGATTTTTCATGTTTTCATAAATAAAACCTTGGAGATTTAAATATTTTGTCCTTATGAAAAAGGAAGATTGAATTTTTATCCAGATCACCCTACAGCAGTGGCTGAACTAGGGCAAAATCTGGTTTATGTTAGGGGAAATGAGAGAAAAGCAGTTATGGCATGAGTAAACATTCACAGAAAAAGACTCTGGCAAGATAGCTCTAAAAATGGATGGGGAAAAAATAGGGACAAGAGATAAGAGCAAAATAGAAAGAGCACTGCAAGTTATGGTGTAATGTGGAAGGTGTAGACATACTCGTCCATCTCTATCCATTACTTTCCCAGTGACATTTCTCTGTTGAAAGACAACTGATATTATTCTGCGTCTATTATGCAGATTGCACATTAAAGTTTAAAGTTAAAAGTACATTTGAGAAACAAATTTTAAATTGTTACTAATTGGTCATGTAAATTAATAGTGTGTATGAGTATGTGTAGGTACAGGTACAGATGTATATATGCATATACACATATATACAGATTGCCCATCGTGACAAAATAGCAAGTGGCTCCTATACTAAGACACTTACAGTCCCCAGATACAAACAACTAGCCCCATAGTGAGATTCTGAGCCCTGAATAGAAGATAGGAGAAAGTCAAAACTTAACTATTTCCGTATTTTGCATGACAGATAAAGTGAAAGGTAATGCAAAGACATATAAAATATTTCACCACAGTAAACTTAACTCCCTAATCATAGCAGGAACTCTTGCATTTCCTAGGACTAATAACCTCTACCTTACACTTCTAGTGATTTACTTTGAGATTTTATTTTGTGTAGTCTTCAAAGAAAGTATTCAGCTGATTCTGAAACCCAACTTTGGTTTGAAAGATAAATCAATATTGAATCTTCAGTCGTTAAAAATATAGTCACACAGATGTTAAAAACATTTTCAGCATGAAAACTATGCCAAAAGTCTCAGTGATGTCATGTAAATGGGTACTAAGTAGTGAAATGCTATCATCTCAGCATCCTCTCATCTGAAGATTTGATCATAATCCAGCAAGTATCCTTCTATCTGTAAATTATTAACTACGGCTAAAAGGAGATGTAGGAAATTGCACAGTGACTCATAATCACTCAAGATTTTTCATGTTTTCATAAATAAAACCTTGGAGATTTAAATATTTTGTCCTTATGAAAAAGGAAGATTGAATTTTTATCCAGATCACCCTACAGCAGTGGCTGAACTAGGGCAAAATCTGGTTTATGTTAGGGAAGTGAGAGAAAAGCAGTTATGGCATGAGTAAACATTCACAGAAAAAGACTCTGGCAAGATAGCTCTAAAAATGGATGGGGAAAAAAAAAATAGGGACAAGAGATAAGAGCAAAATAGAAAGAGCACTGCAAGTTATGGTGTAATGTGGAAGGTGTAGACATACTCGTCCATCTCTATCCATTACTTTCCCAGTGACATTTCTCTGTTGAAAGACAACTGATATTATTCTGCGTCTATTATGCAGATTGCACATTAAAGTTTAAAGTTAAAAGTACATTTGAGAAACAAATTTTAAATTGTTACTAATTGGTCATGTAAATTAATAGTGTGTATGAGTATGTGTAGGTACAGGTACAGATGTATATATGCATATACACATATATACAGATTGCCCATCGTGACAAAATAGCAAGTGGCTCCTATACTAAGACACTTACAGTCCCCAGATACAAACAACTAGCCCCATAGTGAGATTCTGAGCCCTGAATAGAAGATAGGGAGAAGTAACCATGCTCAGAAGATGCAAATACTATACTCAGAAGCAAAACAAAAGAAAAAACACCTTTAGAAATAGTTTAACCACGTGAATTGTACTTATCTAGCTTCACACTGCAGGCATAAATAAGTTAAACACTGTATTTTATTTTTATTTTTCCTTTGTCATGATCTTTTGAAGCTTTTTGTTTTCAGTTTCTAGCAAGACTATAGATTTGTTCTGACTGTGAAATACCTACAAGTAATTAAAAGTTAAATATTTTTACTTTACATTAAATAATTTGATAAATTTAATAATTTATTAAATATTTAATTAATACATCTTATTTCTTATTATATTGGAAAGCCCTTTATATTAACAGGAGTCAATTGTAGTCATATTTCAGAAGAAAGCATATTTTTTTCTTATTTGTTATATGCACTAGTTTGTTTTACTTTTTAAATTCCACATTTACGTGGCAACATACAGAATTTGTTTTTCTCTGCCTTATGTATTTCATTAAGCATAACACTCTCCAAGGCCATCCACAGTGTTGTAAATGACATTCCATTCTTTTTTTGACGGAATAGTATTCCATTGTCAGCACACATACACACAACACTTCTTTTTTTTTTTTTTTTGAGGGGAAAGTAAAGTTTATTGGAGTGGGGGAAGGGAGAGTCACTGCCAGTACAGCGGGCCGGTTTAGGGGAGAATCGGCATGGAACATGCTGCTAGAACAGCAGATTGGCTCAAAGAGAGCCGACGTTAAGCAGGGGTCTTTGATTCCTTTTATAGCTAGGGTCTAAGGAGTGGCATAGGGGTCTTAAGGATCATTGCTGATTGGACGATGTACTGGGTGGATAGAGTGATGACTACAGCATGCAGTAGGGCCCAAGGAGTGGCACCAGGGTCTTAAGGATTGGGCGGTGGCCTATAGCCCCGGGGACGGGAGGACAATAAGGGTCTTGCATTCCAAGACCCTCCTAGTTTGCCTTGTTCTTTCATCCTTGGGCACCACATTCCTCCCTCTCTTATTTTTAGGGCCAATTTTTTGGCCCTTTTGAATACCCTGCTCATGTCTAACTATCTACCTGTTTCCCTTCTCAGGCATTTGGGTACCCAGTCTCAAGGGAAAAGGGGCAATGACCACTCTGGCTTCTTCAGGCTGAAGAGGGGCCTTGTGGGGCTCTGAGTTCCCAGTGCCTGCTCTCTGTCAGGGAACATTTAGGGAAGAAGGTGCGGCTCCACAGAAGGATATGGCAGCTTGTTCTAACATAATCAGAGTATCAAGTAGCTGGTATCCTTGTTGTAAGACCACCTGGAATTGAATCTTTTTGTACCTGTCAAGAGATGAACTTAAACAGTGTGTTAATAATGCAAGGGCCAAATAGTAAAATCAGGAGGAGAGTGATGGCAGGTCCAAGAAGAGGTAAAAGCAATGTTATATTGGGTAGGGCCTCTTTGACAGTTTGCCAGATAGTATTTTCATCAGGGGCCTCTTTCCCAAAAGAATGCAGCCATTTAGCCTGTTCATATATTTTTCCTGTTAGGATTGAGGAATAGTAAGTGGGACCAGAGAAGGAAGTTAGGGAAGAACAGGTAACCCATGTGTCAATCAGAAAACCTATGATGGCCCTCGCCACATTCAGGGTCACCCGCAGCTCCTCTGATTTTATATGGAGCCCTATAAAAGCCTATAGATTAAGCTCCGGGCACCTTCAGTCATCTGCACCAAGGGAGTCAAGACCCAAAACATGATCTGTCTCCTGTTTCTGATAGTCGACTACCACCAATGGTGGAGTCTGACTCCGATTTCAGTTCTGATTGCCAAGTTTCGAAGTACCCCTAGTGTTGGGTGGTGGTGGTGTTGGCCTTCCCACTTGAGGGCGAGAGGGACAACTCCTCCTCCAGTGGCCATTCTGGCAGCAGACAGGGCAAGGGGTATCGGGTGGCGGAGCGAGGCAGTTTCTGACAGTGTGCCCTGGCTGACTACACTGGAAGCAGGTCAACGGAGGTTTAGCACCCCGTGATCCCTGCTGTGGAAGGAACCAACTAATGGCAAGAACCATATATTGAGCTTGTCGTTTTAACTTTTTTCTTTCTCTTGTTGCTGCCTATTAATAGAAGTCTCCTCCCTGTTAAACACTTTAAAGGCTGTATCAAGCAACTCAGAGGGTGGGGTTTGTGGGCCCTTTTCTAGTTTTTGTAACTTTTGTACTTTTATAATACCTAAGTCTCCATTAGCTACTTCCCTTAGGGGAAGCATATTGGGACTTGGATTCAAGCGTTGGGCTGCCCAGGATCGAGTATTGGGAGGAGAAAGAGGATCTGCTACTGGATAAGGAGGCAGAGTCTGTGGGGCTGAAGGTTGAGAAGGAGGAGGATGAGATCGGACACAGAAAGGGCCATCCAGAATATCTGGTGGAGGAAGAGTTGGAGAGAGGCAAGGTAATAAAGCTGTAGCACAATGCTTCTTTATTCATTCTTTTTTTTTTTTTTTCAATTTTATTTATTTATTTATTTATTGGCTGTTCTGGGTTTTCACTGCTGCCATAGACTCTTCTCTAGTTGCAGGGAGTGGAGGCTACTCTTTAGTTTAGGTGAGCAGGCTTCTTGCTACAGTGACTTCTCTTGTTGCGGAACTCAGGCTCTAGGGCATATGGGCTTCAATAGTTGTGGCACATGGGCTCAACAGTTTCAACTCCAAGGCTCTAGGGCACAGGCTCAGTAGTTGTGGCTCACAGGCTTAGTTGCTCCTCAGCATGTGGGATCTTCCCAGATCAGGGACTGAACGCATGTCTCCTGCATTGACAGGTGAACTCTTCACCACTGCTACCAGGGAAGCCCATCATTCATCTTTTGATGGATGGTTTCCTTTCAATTTTAAAATTATAAATAATGCTTCTATGAACATCAGGGTGCATGTATCTTTTCAAATGGACCTTAAAGAAGGCAGAGCACCAAAGAATTAATGCCTTCAAACTGTGCTGGAGAAGACACCTGAGAGTCCCTTGAGCAGCAAGGAGATTCAGCCAGTCGATCTTAAAGGAAATTATCCCTGAATACTCATAGGAAGGACTGATGCTGAAGCTGAAGCTCCAGTATTGTGGTCACCGGATGCAAATAGCCAGGAAAAGTCCCTGATGCTGGGAAAGATTGAGGGCAGAAGGAGAAAAGGGCATCAGAGGATGAGATGGCTGGACAGCACCACCGATGCAATGGACATAAACCTGGGCAAACTTTGGGAGATGGTGAGGAACAGGGAGGCCTGGTGTGCTACAGTCCATGGGGTCACAAAGTTAGACATGACTGGGTGACTGAACAACAACTGCGTTCTTTTCAAATTAAGCCTTTTCTTTGGGTATATACTTAGGAGTGGGATTGTTGAATCACATGGTTTTTTATACTATTTTCTATAGTGGTTACACAATTTACAGTCTCACCACCAGTGTACATGGGTTCCCTTTTCTGTACATCCTCAAAAACCTCTATTTGAAAGATGTGCAACTTCTCAGATTTCTGATAAATTTCGTAAGAAAAGACTTCTCTTATCTTTCTACTAATTTTATTTAGTTTTTTAAAATGAGAAGTGTCTTTAGCATTGTAATTTCATAAATATTTTTGAACGTGTATCAATATATTTGTGTTAAGATTCAGAACTAAGACAGTGTTATCCTTAAAATTATAGAAATCACTATATATATGCACACACAGATAAGAGTTCAGGATTTGAGTTTGTTCATCAGGACAATAATTCTTTTATCCCCAGAGTTTAACTCTTTAAATTAAATAACTTTCAATTCAATTCACCAGAAAACTTTATTATCCTGAACATTCTATTTCATGCCCCTGTTAGTCCTTCACTCATTTAAATTCTAACAATAAGAATAGATAATGGTCTGTGGTAGGCATAATTTTGGTTCCTATAACCTTTACCACCCCATCTCATATCTGGAATATGTTACATTTTATGCCAAAAGAGACTTTGCAAATGTAACTGAAATGCTAATTATCTGACTTTAAAATAGAGATTATCCTGAATTATTTGAGTGGGTCATGTTATCACGTGAGCCCTTAAAATAAGAAAGCAAAATAATCAGAAATATGTGGCAGAAAAATAGTCTGAGAGAATCAAAGCACAAGACAAATTCAGTTTAGCATTTCTGGAGCATCCAGTATTGTTTGAGGGGTCACCGGATGCAAATAGCCAGGAAAAGACCCTGATGCTGGGAAAGATTGAGGGCAGAAGGAGAAAAGGGCATCAGAGGATGAGATGGCTGGACAGCACCACCGATGCAATGGACATAAACCTGGGCAAACTTTGGGAGATGGTGAGGAACAGGGAGGCCTGGTGTGCTACAGTCCATGGGGTCACAAAGTTAGACATGACTGGGTGACTGAACAACAACTGCGTTCTTTTCAAATTAAGCCTTTTCTTTGGGTATATACTTAGGAGTGGGATTGTTGAATCACATGGTTTTTTATACTATTTTCTATAGTGGTTACACAATTTGCAGTCTCACCACCAGTGTACATGGGTTCCCTTTTCTGTACATCCTCAAAAACCTCTATTTGAAAGATGTGCAACTTCTCAGATTTCTGATAAATTTCGTAAGAAAAGACTTCTCTTATCTTTCTACTAATTTTATTTAGTTTTTTAAAATGAGAAGTGTCTTTAGCATTGTAATTTCATAAATATTTTTGAACGTGTATCAATATATTTGTGTTAAGATTCAGAACTAAGACAGTGTTATCCTTAAAATTATAGAAATCACTATATATATGCACACACAGATAAGAGTTCAGGATTTGAGTTTGTTCATCAGGACAATAATTCTTTTATCCCCAGAGTTTAACTCTTTAAATTAAATAACTTTCAATTCAATTCACCAGAAAACTTTATTATCCTGAACATTCTATTTCATGCCCCTGTTAGTCCTTCACTCATTTAAATTCTAACAATAAGAATAGATAATGGTCTGTGGTAGGCATAATTTTGGTTCCTATAACCTTTACCACCCCATCTCATATCTGGAATATGTTACATTTTATGCCAAAAGAGACTTTGCAAATGTAACTGAAATGCTAATTATCTGACTTTAAAATAGAGATTATCCTGAATTATTTGAGTGGGTCATGTTATCACGTGAGCCCTTAAAATAAGAAAGCAAAATAATCAGAAATATGTGGCAGAAAAATAGTCTGAGAGAATCAAAGCACAAGACAAATTCAGTTTAGCATTTCTGGCTTTGAAATGGAGGGACCCACTTGTCAAGGAAGCAGGGACCTCAGTCCTACAACTAGAAGGAACTGAATTTTGTCAATCACCTGAACAAACCTTGAGGCAGATTCTCCTTCAGAGCCTCAGATAGAACCTAGTCTAGCCAGAACCTTCATTTTAGCCCTCAGCAGAGAACCCAGTAAAAGTTACCCAGATTCTGATCTATAGAACTGTGTGATGCTAGATGAAGGTTGTTCTATATTCCTAAACATGTGGTAATTTGTTATAACTGGAAGGAAATGAATACTCAACCATGGAGCACTTACCACATTCCAGGCACTAAGCACCTTATGTACGTAAACTCATTAAGTCTTCACAAAAACTTATAAACAGAATGCTGTGTTTTCGACAAGGAGATTAAGCACAGAGATTGTAAGCAAATTGGGACACAAGAAGCAAGGCCAGATTTAAACCCAAACAGTCTGACTCCATGGACTATAATAATAAAACCACAGCCATGCTGCATGGAAGTAAGTTAGGCTTAAGTAGATCTGAGAGATTAGCTTAAAAACAGTAGGAGAGTGAATAAGAGAGTGTGGATGACACAGGGAGAAGAGAGGATGGGGAAGATAATAAAAGCAAAACAGGAGGTTGTTCAAAAATTAAAAAAGTAAGAATCCCCACTGCTTTTGTCCAGTGTCCTCTCACTAAAATAAAATATTTCAATAATGACTTACTATGAAATTTTGCTTGACTTCCCATGAATTTTGGCCATTTTTACTTTGATTTTGAGTTGACACATATACTTCCCTCAGTAAATACATCAGAGCGCTTGATTTCTTAGTAATGTTATCTGATAACTAGTCTAGATTACTCAGTGAATTCAAAGTTCTTTAGGAAATGAGACTGACTTCCACATTCATATCCTTAATACCTTCTCATACCTCAGAATAGATTCTAATTTTATAGAATAAAGTGGAAAATGTTATACTTTGAGCCCTTAAAATAAGAAAGCAAAATAATCAGAAATATGTGGCAGAAAAATAGTCTGAGAGAATCAAAGCACAAGACAAATTCAGTTTAGCATTTCTGGCTTTGAAATGGAGGGACCCACTTGTCAAGGAAGCAGGGACCTCAGTCCTACAACTAGAAGGAACTGAATTTTGTCAATCACCTGAACAAACCTTGAGGCAGATTCTCCTTCAGAGCCTCAGATAGAACCTAGTCTAGCCAGAACCTTCATTTTAGCCCTCAGCAGAGAACCCAGTAAAAGTTACCCAGATTCTGATCTATAGAACTGTGTGATGCTAGATGAAGGTTGTTCTATATTCCTAAACATGTGGTAATTTGTTATAACTGGAAGGAAATGAATACTCAACCATGGAGCACTTACCACATTCCAGGCACTAAGCACCTTATGTACGTAAACTCATTAAGTCTTCACAAAAACTTATAAACAGAATGCTGTGTTTTCGACAAGGAGATTAAGCACAGAGATTGTAAGCAAATTGGGACACAAGAAGCAAGGCCAGATTTAAACCCAAACAGTCTGACTCCATGGACTATAATAATAAAACCACAGCCATGCTGCATGGAAGTAAGTTAGGCTTAAGTAGATCTGAGAGATTAGCTTAAAAACAGTAGGAGAGTGAATAAGAGAGTGTGGATGACACAGGGAGAAGAGAGGATGGGGAAGATAATAAAAGCAAAACAGGAGGTTGTTCAAAAATTAAAAAAGTAAGAATCCCCACTGCTTTTGTCCAGTGTCCTCTCACTAAAATAAAATATTTCAATAATGACTTACTATGAAATTTTGCTTGACTTCCCATGAATTTTGGCCATTTTTACTTTGATTTTGAGTTGACACATATACTTCCCTCAGTAAATACATCAGAGCGCTTGATTTCTTAGTAATGTTATCTGATAACTAGTCTAGATTACTCAGTGAATTCAAAGTTCTTTAGGAAATGAGACTGACTTCCACATTCATATCCTTAATACCTTCTCATACCTCAGAATAGATTCTAATTTTATAGAATAAAGTGGAAAAATGAAATACAGTTTTTAAATCTGTAGAGTATTATTCTTTAAGGGTAAATGCTAACAGGGTTTTGCAGGGTTTTAGCAAACACCCTTTTCCAACAACACAAGAGACATCTCTACACATGGTCATCACCAAATGCTCAAATGAAATCAGATTGGTTATATTCTTTGCAGCTGAAGATGGAGAAGCTCTGTACAGTCAACCAAAACAACAATAACAATCATACCATTTCTCAGGTGACACTGTTGTTCAGTTGCTGAACTGTGTCTGACAGTTTGGGAGCCCATGAACTGCAGCACACCAGGTTTCCTTGTCTTTCACCATCTCCTGGAGTTTGATCAAACTCATGTCCATTGAGTCAGTGATGCCATCCAACCATCTCATCCCCTCCATTGTCCCCTTCTTCTTCCTTCTATTTTTCCCAGCATCAGGGTTTTTCCAGTGAATCGGCTCTTCACACCAGGTGGCCAAAGTATTAGAGCTACAGCATCAGCATCAGTCCTTCCAATGAATATTCAGGATTGATTTCCTTTAGGATTAGCTGGTTTGATCTCCTTGCCACCCAAGGGACTCCCAAGAGTCTTCTCCAGCACCACGGTTCGAAAGCATCAGTTCTTTAGTGCTCAGCCTTTTTCTTGTCCACCTCTCATATCTGTATGTGACTACTGGAAAAAACCATAGCTTTGACTATAGAGACCTTTGTAGACAAAGTAGTGTCTCTTTCACTTGGAATGACATTGTTACAAATTAATTGCTAAATATGGGAAACCAGTTACCAAACACATGTCCTCCAAAGACCACTGACACAAGCGGGCCATCCAGTTAGGAAGAACTCACAACACTCCTCTTTGATGCCCATTTAGCACTTTACTCCTGAGTTTCATAAACATAAAAATTTATTTCACAAACATCTCAGCCTCATCATGGGAAAGGATAGGACTGCCCTGAATCATTCCATGAATTTTCCTAGGTGACTCTCCACATTTGGATGAAAACTTCACATTCATCACAGCTTTCCCTACAACAAGCAGCTATAAAATTACATTGTTTTGTTTTGTTTTATTTTTAATGTTTTATTTAAGAGGTACAAACCTCAAGTTCAAATATCATCATTGCCAGTGTTGGCAGGAAACCCTTTTGTGTAAACAATTGCTCGTATTTTCTCAGCCTCAATTCCTTATCTTCATCAATTTTATAAGTCTATCCAATGTTTCTAATTGTCAAGGACATTGTTAAAGAATACATGAGATAAAGTATGTAAAAGTCAATTTTATGTACCTTTTCGAAGAACCAGCTTTTTGTTTTATTTATCTTTACTATCGTTTCTTTTGTTTCTTTTTCATTTATTTCTGCTCGGATCTTTATCATTTCTCTTCTTCTGCTGGCTTTGGGATGTTTTTGTTCTTTATCCAGTTGTTTTAAGCATAAGATTAGGTCGTCTGAGATTTTCCTAGTTTCTTGAGGTAGGATTGAATTGCTATAAACTTCCCTCTTAGAACTGCTTTTGCAGTATCCCATAGGTTTTGCACTGTTGTATGTTCATTGTTGTTTTCTTCTAGGAATTTTTTTATTTCTCCTTTGATTTGCTCGGTAATCAGTTGGTGTTTTAGGTATGTGTTGTTTAATCTCCATGTGTCTGTGTTTTTAGTGGGTTTTTTTTCCTGTAGTTGATCTCTAGCATCATTGCATTGTGGTCAGGTAGTTGATATAATTTCAATTTTCTTGAATTGACTGAGGCTTGATTTGTGGCCTAGGATGTGGTCTATCCTGGAGAATGTTCCATGAGCACTTGAGAACAAAGTATATTCTTCTGCTTTTGGATGGCAGGTCCTAAAGATATCCATGAGGTTCATCTCTTCTAGTGTGGCATTTAAGGCTTGTATTTCTTTATTAATTTTCTGTTTGGATGATCTGTCCATTAGTGTGAGAGGAGTGTTAAAGTCTCCTACTATTATTGTGTTAGTGTCGATGTCTCCTTTTAAGTCTGAAAGTGTTTGTCTTATGTATTGGGGTGCTCCTGTGTTGGGTGCATAGATACTTATGATTGTTATGTCTTCCTCTTGGATCGACCCCTTGATCATTATGTAGTGTCCTGCCTTGTCTCTTCTAATCTTCTTTATTTTGAGGTCTATTTTGTCTGCTACTCCAGCTTTCTTTTGATTTCCATTTGCATGGAATATCTATTTCCATCCTCTCACTTTCAGTCTATGAGTGTCTCTAGGTCTGAAGTGAGTTTCCTGTTGGCAGCATATGTATGGGTTGTATTTTTGAATCCATTCAGCCAGCCTGTGTGTTTTGGTTGGAGAATTTAGTCCATTTACATTTAAAGTAATTTTTGATACAAATGATCCTGTTTTCATCTTCTTAGTTGTTATGATGGCTTTGTTTTGTGAATCTTCTTCTCTTATACTTGTTGTCTATATAAGTCCCTTTAACACTTGTTGTAAGGCTGGTTTGGTGTGACTAAATTCTTTTAATTTTTGCTTATCTGTAAAGCTTTTGATTTCTCCATCAATTTTGAAGGAGATCCTTGCAGGGTAGAGGATTCTTGGTTGCAGATTATTCTCTTTCAGCCGTTTAAATGTATCCTGCCATTCCCTTCTGGCCTGCAGAGTTTCTGTTGAAAGATCAGCTGTTAAAAATATAGGTTTTCCCTTGTATGTCACTAGTTGCTTTTCCCTTGCTGCTTTGAGAATTCTATCTTTGTGTTTAATTTGTGTTAGCTTCATTAATATGTGTCTTGGTGTGTTTCTTCTCAGATTGATTCTGTATGGTACTCTTTGTGCTTCTTGGACTAGATGGACTATTTCTTTTCCCATGTTGGGGAAATTTTCAACTAGAATCTCTTCAAAAATGTTCTCATAGCCTTTCTTTTTTTCTTCTTCTTCTGGAACCCCTATAATTCGAATATTGGTGTGTTTGATATTATCCCAGAGGTCTCTGAGGCTATCCTCTGCTCTTTTCATTCTTTGAGCTTGATTCTGTTTTCCAGCAGTTACTTCCACCATTGTATCTTCCAGCTCACTTATCTGGTCTTCTGCCTCAGATACTCTGCTCTTGATTCCTTCTAAAGTGTTTTTGAGTTCAGCAGTTGAGTTGTTTGTCTCTGTTAGTTTTTTCATAAGTTCTTGTATTTCTTTATTCAATGTGTTAGTTGTGTCTCGCAATGTCTCTAACATTCTGTTTTCAGTGTCTTTGATCATTTTTACTATCATTCTTCTGAAATCACTTTCAGAAAGTTTGTCCAAATCCTCTTCATTGATTTGATCTTGGGTGTTTGTAGATTGTTCCTTCACTTGTGTGATATTTCTCTGCTGTTTCATCTTTTTGGTTCTCTAGGTCTGAGACCATATGTATTTTTTTCCATTCAGCCAGCCTGTGTGTTTTGGTTGGAGAATTTAGTCCATTTACATTTAAAGTAATTTTTGATACAAATGATCCTGTTTTCATCTTCTTAGTTGTTATGATGGCTTTGTTTTGTGGATCGTCTTCTCTTATACTTGTTGTCTATATAAGTCCCTTTAACACTTGTTGTAAGGCTGGTTTGGTGTGACTAAATTCTTTTAATTTTTGCTTATCTGTAAAGTTTTTGATTTCTCCATCAATTTTGAAGGAGATCCTTGCAGGGTAGAGGATTCTTGGTTGCAGATTATTCTCTTTTAGCCGTTTAAATGTATCCTGCCATTCCCTTCTGGCCTGCAGAGTTTCTGTTGAAAGATCAGCTGTTAAACATATAGGTTTTCCCTTGTATGTCACTAGTTGCTTTTCCCTTGCTGCTTTGAGAATTCTATCTTTGTGTTTAATTTGTGTTAGCTTCATTAATATGTGTCTTGGTGTGTTTCTTCTCAGATTGATTCTGTATGGTACTCTTTGTGCTTCTTGGACTAGATGGACTATTTCTTTTCCCATGTTGGGGAAATTTTCAACTAGAATCTCTTCAAAAATGTTCTCATAGCCTTTCTTTTTTTCTTCTTCTTCTGGAACCCCTATAATTCGAATATTGGTGTGTTTGATATTATCCCAGAGGTCTCTGAGGCTATCCTCTGCTCTTTTCATTCTTTGAGCTTGATTCTGTTTTCCAGCAGTTACTTCCACCATTGTATCTTCCAGCTCACTTATCTGGTCTTCTGCCTCAGATACTCTGCTCTTGATTCCTTCTAAAGTGTTTTTGAGTTCAGCAGTTGAGTTGTTTGTCTCTGTTAGTTTTTTCATAAGTTCTTGTATTTCTTTATTCAATGTGTTAGTTGTGTCTCGCAATGTCTCTAACATTCTGTTTTCAGTGTCTTTGATCATTTTTACTATCATTCTTCTGAAATCACTTTCAGAAAGTTTGTCCAAATCCTCTTCATTGATTTGATCTTGGGTGTTTGTAGATTGTTCCTTCACTTGTGTGATATTTCTCTGCTGTTTCATTGTTATTATTAATTTTTTAACTAGCTCTGTTAGGGGTTTCCTTTTCCCAGACTTTGAGTTACGTCTGTCAGTGTTTGTTGTTTGGATGGGGCTTCTTATTCTGGGTGATGCTGGTTGGTTTATGCCAGGACTTGCATACAAGTGCTTGCCTTTGTTGGTGTTCTCACTGTTTATTGCTCTGTAGTGTTAGGTGTTCTCTAGTATTGTAGAGTTGTGGAGTCAATGCTCCCTCCCTAAAGCCCCTGCACTTGTTGCCTGATCAGGAAATGAATATTTCACAGCTGGTTTGTTATGGCATTAAATGGTATTAAAACATATATATGTGAATGAGAAACAGAAGGTATACCTTTGAAAAATGGCAATTAAAAAATTATGCAAATACTATCTAGCATATTGAATTATACACATAAACATATACAGCTGTAACATAACCCAAGCATTCCAACCAAAAATACAGTACAATACATTAGCACAGCAAATAGAGAAAACCAAGATTGATATCCACCAGTAATAACCAAATTAAGTAGAGGACAAATTGGAGAATAATGCTAGAGCAGGGTCCCCATTGGGGATAAGGCAATGAGGACAGAACAGACTAAGAAATATGGTGGGAAAGGGAAAAAGAGAAAGGGAGGCTAGAAGAGAAATGCAGAATAATACTGCAAAGTTAAATATAGGGAGATAAAGATTTGTATGTGTTAGAGTTTAGTGCTGTAGGAAAGAAGCATCAGAGAAAGCAAAGAGTTATAGAGGAAGTAGTAGTACAAATAAAAGAATTTAAAAATTAAAACAGAGATAAGTATATAGAAAAATATAGAAAAACAAAGCAAAAACAATAAAAACAAACAAAGCCCCCACAGAACTTTAAAAGGCCAATGTGGAACCAGAAGTTTATACCAAAATAAAATGTGTGGTTTAAAAGGAAAAAGAAAAAAAAAAAGGTAAACTTGAATATATTCAGTCTTACTGATAAGATTAGTAGCTTCAATAGAATTCAATGGAGGAAATAAAGACACCCACACTCACACACCCAAAAAAAACACAAAAAATGGGGGAGCGGTGGCACTGCCAGGGTTTGGAAAAAAGGGAAAAAAACAATTGAAAACAAAATAAAACAAAAAAATCAATAAAAAGTAATAAGAAATAAAATGAAATTTTAAAAATCCAGCAGTAACTCCAGTTTCAGACAAAACGTGAAAATAGCGTTTATGTTCTTCTGTCTCTTGCTGACTATTCAGGAATTATCAGTCTTTTTCTTGCCTCTGTCAGTGGTTGGATCTGAAGACCTCTTTGACTGCTTCTTTATTTCACCCTATTCCAAAACTAAAAGGCCCGCCCAGGCTGGCCCTGGAAGTTTCTTAATGCTTAATCCAAATCCTTTTTCTTGCTGGGTGGAGCTAAGTTCCCACCCTGTAGTTTGACCAGCAGCCAAACTCCAGTAGGGAAAATTGCGTCTCTCTCACAAAGGATTTCTTCCCCTACTCTCACTTCCGCAGTGACCCCGACCCTGCTGCAAGCCACCGTCAACCCCTGCCACCGCGGGAGACGTCAGATTTCTCAGAGGTGAGTCTGGCTCAGTCTCCTGCAGGATCGCTATTCCTCTCCCAGATCATGGTACTCACAGAGTTTCCAGTCCTACTCAGCGGCTCTGGTTAATCGTTAACCACCTTCAAATGACAGAACAGACTAAGAAATATGGTGGGAAAGGGAAAGAGAAAGGAGGCTAGAAGAGAAATGCAGAATAATACTGCAAAGTTAAATATAGGGAGATAAAGATTTGTATGTGTTAGAGTTTAGTGCTGTAGGAAAGAAGCATCAGAGAAAGCAAAGAGTTATAGAGGAAGTAGTAGTACAAATAAAAGAATTTAAAAATTAAAACAGAGATAAGTATATAGAAAAATATAGAAAAACAAAGCAAAAACAATAAAAACAAACAAAGCCCCCACAGAACTTTAAAAGGCCAATGTGGAACCAGAAGTTTATACCAAAATAAAATGTGTGGTTTAAAAGGAAAAAGAAAAAAAAAAAGGTAAACTTGAATATATTCAGTCTTACTGATAAGATTAGTAGCTTCAATAGAATTCAATGGAGGAAATAAAGACACCCACACTCACACACCCAAAAAAAACACAAAAAATGGGGGAGCGGTGGCACTGCCAGGGTTTGGAAAAAAGGGAAAAAAACAATTGAAAACAAAATAAAACAAAAAAATCAATAAAAAGTAATAAGAAATAAAATGAAATTTTAAAAATCCAGCAGTAACTCCAGTTTCAGACAAAACGTGAAAATAGCGTTTATGTTCTTCTGTCTCTTGCTGACTATTCAGGAATTATCAGTCTTTTTCTTGCCTCTGTCAGTGGTTGGATCTGAAGACCTCTTTGACTGCTTCTTTATTTCACCCTATTCCAAAATTAAAAGGCCCGCCCAGGCTGGCCCTGGAAGTTTCTTAATGCTTAATCCAAATCCTTTTTCTTGCTGGGTGGAGCTAAGTTCCCACCCTGTAGTTTGACCAGCAGCCAAACTCCAGTAGGGAAAATTGCGTCTCTCTCACAAAGGATTTCTTCCCCTACTCTCACTTCCGCAGTGACCCCGACCCTGCTGCAAGCCACCGTCAACCCCTGCCACCGCGGGAGACGTCAGATTTCTCAGAGGTGAGTCTGGCTCAGTCTCCTGCAGGATCGCTATTCCCCTCTCCCAGATCATGGTACTCACAGAGTTTCCAGTCCTACTCAGCGGCTCTGGTTAATCGTTAACCACCTTCAAAGGGAACTGAGTGGGGTCCTTTCTAGGACTGCTCAAAGGCACTTCTAGCTCAAGGGGGCACCTGGACCCTCCAAAGCAGGCCTGGCTCAGTCCCTTGTGGGCGTCACCGCTCCTTTCCGGGGTCTTGATCTGCAACAGGCTTTGCGCCTTTGGCCCACCCGGCCTCTCTGGCGGTTATGAGGTTTGACTTTTAAAAGCGCCATTGCGCCCTTCCTACCATCTTGTTGCGACTTCTTCTTTGTTCTTCGATGTGGGGTATCTTTCTGTGATCATATCCAACCTCCTCCTGTCGATGGTTTCCCAGGAACTCGTTGCAATTCAGGAGATTTTGCAGGAGAGATGAGTGCATGTCCTTCTACGCCGCCATATTAGCTCCACCCTCTGTAAAAGTGTTTTATTACATTTAAAGTGCCAAGAGAAAAATATTGTTTATTTCATCTGGAGCTTTTTGGATTTAGTTAGATTCCACTAATGTATAGGAGATAAAAATGGGCACACCTGTGATACTTGCTTACTTTTTTAAAAAATGCTGATTTACTGATTTATGATTACCAGTTTTTACTGAGTCACCCACTATGCCTTTCTAGGTTTGTTTCTGCTGAATTATGAACTCTTAAATGTCTTGTCTTAACAGAGTTCCTCTATTTTATTCAGAATTCTTCCCTTGTCCTCCAGCTCTTGTAACACTCAACCGGTCTATCTCTTGTTAAATTAAATTTCTGAATTTGCACCTTGACTTAATTTTGCAGCTTACTCAAATTGCTCTTTTTTTTCTTTTTTTTTTTTTGAACCTCAGTTATACTATTTTGGTTTGGTTGTCTATAATATATGTTTATCAGTATATATCGTAAAAGTGATACTTCTATTCAACGATATAGCAACTCTACTTCATTTCATATATAAGTCTCTTCTCTTTTACCTGTGCCATAGAACATTACAAATTCTGCCTCCTCACATTCACACAGAGATGTTCTTAATGTAAATGCCCCCAGATTCCCCAGAGTGGCTGGCTCCTTGCAGGATCGCTATTCCTCTCCCAGATCATGGTACTCACAGAGTTTACAGTCCTACTCAGCGGCTCTGGTTAATCGTTAACCACCTTCAAAGGGAACTGAGTGGGGTCCTTTCTAGGACTGCTCAAAGGCACTTCTAGCTCAAGGGGGCACCTGGACCCTCCAAAGCAGGCCTGGCTCAGTCCCTTGTGGGCGTCACCGCTCCTTTCCGGGGTCTTGATCTGCAACAGGCTTTGCGCCTTTGGCCCACCCGGCCTCTCTGGCGGTTATGAGGTTTGACTTTTAAAAGCGCCATTGCGCCCTTCCTACCATCTTGTTGCGACTTCTTCTTTGTTCTTCGATGTGGGGTATCTTTCTGTGATCATATCCAACCTCCTCCTGTCGATGGTTTCCCAGGAACTCGTTGCAATTCAGGAGATTTTGCAGGAGAGATGAGTGCATGTCCTTCTACGCCGCCATATTAGCTCCACCCTCTGTAAAAGTGTTTTATTACATTTAAAGTGCCAAGAGAAAAATATTGTTTATTTCATCTGGAGCTTTTTGGATTTAGTTAGATTCCACTAATGTATAGGAGATAAAAATGGGCACACCTGTGATACTTGCTTACTTTTTTAAAAAATGCTGATTTACTGATTTATGATTACCAGTTTTTACTGAGTCACCCACTATGCCTTTCTAGGTTTGTTTCTGCTGAATTATGAACTCTTAAATGTCTTGTCTTAACAGAGTTCCTCTATTTTATTCAGAATTCTTCCCTTGTCCTCCAGCTCTTGTAACACTCATCCGGTCTATCTCTTGTTAAATTAAATTTCTGAATTTGCACCTTGACTTAATTTTGCAGCTTACTCAAATTGCTCTTTTTCTTCTTTTTTTTTTTTTGAACCTCAGTTATACTATTTTGGTTTGGTTGTCTATAATATATGTTTATCAGTATATATCGTAAAAGTGATACTTCTATTCAACGATATAGCAACTCTACTTCATTTCATATATAAGTCTCTTCTCTTTTACCTGTGCCATAGAACATTACAAATTCTGCCTCCTCACATTCACACAGAGATGTTCTTAATGTAAATGCAGTGATGTTTGTTAAAACTATGCTTAAAATTTTTCCCTATTAAAGGGCCTAGTATTCAGGTTTTTTTTGTTTTTTTTGTTTTTTTTAATTTTTTTAACATTTTTTTGGGGGGCGCATGGACGGGTTGGTGAGGGAGGGGGCGGACGGGCCACTTCTATTGGTCTTTCATTTATCTATTTTTATCCATCTTTGTTCTTTGGCCCGTGTGGCCTCTCTCGCTGCAGAGTACTGGCTCTGGGCGCATGTGCTCCAGAGCTCCGGCTAGGTAGTTAGATACATGGGTCCTTGGTAGTTGGACACAGGGGTCCAACTGCTCCACAGCACGTGGGATCTTCCCAGGCCAGGGATCGAACTGGCACCCCTTGCACTGCAAGACAGTGTCTTTACCCACTGGACCACCAGGGAAGTGAAGGGCCTAGTATTCATTAAGGTAATACCAGTAAATAAATCCTAAAATTTCAGTGAAATAGAAGTTGATTTTTTTCCTTAAGTCTAGTCCAGTTATTCCCAATGAGCAAACACTCTTTCCTTATGTGTAAGTCAAAGACATTTGTTTCCCCCATGTTGGGTGTGTACCACCTCTAAGGATTTCATCATATTTTGTATCCAGTCAGCAGAAAGGACTGTGACACAACATTTCAGCTCCATTTTGGTAGCAAGGACCAGACACATAGCTTTATCTAGATGCTGGGATACCTAGAAAATATAGTCTGATCGAGCAGCCACTTCCAGTGATAATTCTGCCCTGGAAGGGACACAAAGATTGGTGGGCATCTAAATGAATGACTTAGAAAATCAAAACTTAATGTGTTCTAAAACTTGAAAAAGCAGGCACCAGAAGAAGATTCCTCTGAAAGTGGACAGTGATTAAAAGTAAAAACTTAAGTATTTTCAACAATATGTAAGCGCAGTCAGGAAACAAAACAGGACAGTCATAAATGGAAATTATACACCCAAGTAAAACAAATGAAGCCAATAAAATTTCTTAGCATTGAAGAGAGCACAGGTTACCTCCAGATGTTGATTGTATTGCTAGCATACACAACCTGGGGTATGCTAGTGAGTTCCCTCATGAGAGAAGCAGTCATGTTACAGAGAAAAGATTATACAGAGAGCAGTTAACTAACTTAGTATAACCGCCTGGATTTAAGTGGTTAACTTTCTTGATGCTCATCTAGAATATCAGCAGAGCCTCACCAATGTCAACTGGCCTACCCAATGGGCAACTATGTGTGGTTGCCTTTTCATGCATTCCTGGTACAGTCAGATGAGTCTGACATAGCAAGACAGCTTTCACCTGCAAAATTTGCTTCTTAAACCATGACCCCTGGTAGAGGAAACTCCACCCTTAAGAGGCGGAATGTACTTTACAGGTTTTTCAGGCTTATGTGTCCTCAGTTAATCTCTTCAGTACAAGCATACAAGGTTGACACAGAGAATGAATCTCCTGCTGCTATGTAAAGGGAACGTTCTCAGAAAATTCTGCTTGTAGATCTCAAAATAGTCTAAAGCCAGTCAATAGGTAAATCCATAGAGATATTTAAGCATGAAATTGGAAGAATACTTGTCAAAACTTGCAAATATTCATTATAAATGGAAAGCTACAATATGACCTACATTACACATACACTAGTTGTAGAGACAGTAGGAAAAGATGATTTAAGTCAAAACAGTGGGCAGGAAAGTGGTTAGATTAATTTTAATATGGGAAAAATCAAGGTAATACATTTAGCAATAAATAATCCTAACTATAATACAAAACAAAGAGTTCTGAGCAAATAGTTTTGATCAAGAAAAAAAACTTAGGATGAGTGGAAATTGTTTGCATTAGGTTACTATGGTTTTGAAATTCAACTGAACGTTAGATGTTGAGTAATAGTGTGTAAGGGGAAAAAAATCAAGTAATTGTTTCCCTCAAAATTATGGTGTCTCCACACCTGAAATATAACTGTGGCAGCCACTGAAGTGGCTCAGATCTCCCTTCAAGAGAGAACCTGCTGTGAGGATGGTCCTCTGGTGTTGCATCATAGAATCCACAGCAGCATGCATGTTGAGGCCATGCTATTCCTAGATTGCTTATGACCAGTAACAGAGCACAGAGCTTCTTCTAGAGCTGTACCATTCTTGCCTAAAGTCAGACTTCTCCGATGGGCAGTATTGTCTCTACTGCAACCTGTGGTCGTATCCTGTGCATTCTCAGAGCTGAATCACAATGTGAGGCTCTTTCTATCACATCCTCCTCCTTCCTCAACTCCCTTTACAGGGATCAGACTTAAATCACACTCCTGCATTATTCTGATCCTTCTCCCCTTTGTTCTGTGAACTATTGTCCAAATAAAACTCTGGTACATCTAATTCCATTTTGTCATCTGCTTTCCCAAGCTGACATAGTTGGCACCCTGGTAGTCAGATGAGTCTGACATAGCAAGACAGCTTTCACCTGCAAAATTTGCTTCTTGAGCCATGACCCTCTATACAGGAAATTCCACCCTTAAGAGGTGGCATGTACTTCACAGGTTTTTCAGGCTTATGGGTCCTCAGTTAATCTCTTCAGTACAAGCATACAAGGTTGACACAGAGAATGAATCTCCTGCTGCTATGTAAAGGGAACGTTCTCAGAAAATTCTGCTTGTAGATCTCAAAATAGTCTAAAGCCAGTCAATAGGTAAATCCATAGAGATATTTAAGCATGAAATTGGAAGAATACTTGTCAAAACTTGCAAATATTCATTATAAATGGAAAGCTACAATATGACCTACATTACACATACACTAGTTGTAGAGACAGTAGGAAAAGATGATTTAAGTCAAAACAGTGGGCAGGAAAGTGGTTAGATTAATTTTAATATGGGAAAAATCAAGGTAATACATTTAGCAATAAATAATCCTAACTATAATACAAAACAAAGAGTTCTGAGCAAATAGTTTTGATCAAGAAAAAAAACTTAGGATGAGTGGAAATTGTTTGCATTAGGTTACTATGGTTTTGAAATTCAACTGAACGTTAGATGTTGAGTAATAGTGTGTAAGGGGAAAAAAATCAAGTAATTGTTTCCCTCAAAATTATGGTGTCTCCACACCTGAAATATAACTGTGGCAGCCACTGAAGTGGCTCAGATCTCCCTTCAAGAGAGAACCTGCTGTGAGGAGGGTCCTCTGGTGTTGCATCATAGAATCCACAGCAGCATGCATGTTGAGGCCATGCTATTCCTAGACTGCTTATGACCAGTAACAGAGCACAGAGCTTCTTCTAGAGCTGTACCATTCTTGCCTAAAGTCAGACTTCTCCGATGGGCAGTATTGTCTCTACTGCAACCTGTGGTCGTATCCTGTGCATTCTCAGAGCTGAATCACAATGTGAGGCTCTTTCTATCACATCCTCCTCCTTCCTCAACTCCCTTTACAGGGATCAGACTTAAATCACACTCCTGCATTATTCTGATCCTTCTCCCCTTTGTTCTGTGAACTATTGTCCAAATAAAACTCTGGTACATCTAATTCCATTTTGGCATCTGCTTTCCCAAGCTGACATAGTTGGCACCAGAAATGATCCAATAACACATAAATAAGATGAGGTCTCTGAGCTAGATCCCTTAACACTCATCTTGAAGGATGAGTATCTAGAAGGAGACACAGAGAGTCTCTGGCACAAGGATGGAGTCCAACTACTAAAAATTTCACCATTGGTGACCAGGGAAAATGACCCACTAGAAGTGAAGACTCTTGATGATGCAGTGATTCAGATGTTTGAAATATGTGCTAAAAAAATGCCAGTAACTGGCAGATTTAGCCTGTTACTACTGAATTGCACTGACAGTCTGAAGGGCAATGAGAAAATTAAATCAATTTTTTTTTTTTTAATTTAGGCCTCTTTTTTTGTTTTTTAATTTATTTTCATCCACCTTCACTCTTTGGCCTGCGTGGGCCTCCCATTGCAGTGGTCTCTCCTTGCAGAGCACCGGCTCTGGGCGCATGCACTTCAGAGCACTGGTTCATAATTGGACACACTGGTCCAGCTGCTTCGCGGCACATGGCATCTTCCCGGGCCAGGGATAGAACCAGCGCCCCTTGCACTGCAAGGCTGAATCTATACCCACTGCACCACCAGGGAAGCCCATAAATCAGTTTTTTAAAAAGAATTAAATGCTGTGTGTGAATCAGAGGGCATTTTTAGTAGCTTTTTTTTTTTTTTTCAGTTGGGTAGGTAATTGCTTTACAATGTTGTGCTGGTTTCTGATGTACAGCAATGCAAATGAGCCACAAGTGTGTGTGTGTGTGTGTACTTCCTCCCTCCCTGCCACCACCATGCACCCCTGTAGGTTGCCACAGAGCACCTGGTTGGGCTTCCTGTGCTATTAATATGTGGCAGCTTTCCACTAGCCATCTATTTTACACATGGTAGTATATATGTGCCAATATTTACTCTCTTTTATAATTTAAAAAAATTTTTTTAATTCAAGGATAATAGCTTTACAGAATCTTATTGCTTACTATCAAACATCAACATGAATCAGCCATAGGTATACATTTGTCCCTTCCCTTTTGAACTTCCCTCCAGTCTCCCTCTGTACTTCTCTTTTGAAGAAACCTTTATCTGGTGCAGTGCAAAGACAGACACAGCTGAGGAGTAAGCACAGGACCTAAGAGTTAGGGTCGTAGAGCTCCAGAATCATTTAAGTGACCAGTCCTGGAAGGTCTGTTATGCTAAGGTCAGGGACAGGGTGAGTTAAGGGAGTTAAGGGGTGGGAAGAACTGTGTAGACGCCCATGAGGGTGGGGCTCTGTAGACTCTCCTGAGGCTATGGAGCTCACACAGGTAAAACTGCCTCCCAAGAGATGGTACTTTTCCTGTCCATGTGTTATCACAGGGGGCCCTCACCTGCAAGATGGCAAGGCAAGTAGCACTTGGAAGCTGTTCTTATTCCCTCTCCTGGCCACTAGCCAGAGCATTACAGTTTGATCCCAGCACAATTGAGCTGGTGGTGTGCAGGCCAAATAAGGCAGGATACACCTCACACAGCAAAGAAATGGCAAGAATTAGCAGGCACGGACCAACAGAATCCATAGGAATTTCCTAGAAGTGGATTTTGAGGGTGCTTGTCAAGGAATCCTGAATTTAAGACTGAATGAACAATAAATTACTGAGATGGGAACATTTTTTGTGACATAGATTCAATAAATTGGCAAGTACCCCAGGAAGCAAGAAAAACTCTGTTAATTGGGATTTTTAGAAACTTGGAGGAAGTAGTGGCCCCGGCTC
Organism: Tragulus kanchil; assembly: GCA_022376925.1. NCBI lineage: Eukaryota > Metazoa > Chordata > Mammalia > Artiodactyla > Tragulidae > Tragulus > Tragulus kanchil. Next base: position 53,415,756 of record JAIOJX010000004.1, read on the forward strand.
AAGAAAGTTGAAATGCCTGAATTGACATGACAGATAGCAGAAGATGGAATAAAAAGGCTCTAAGAAGTAGGCATGTGAGAATGAGCATCCAAGCCAGGACTCTGCTCCAAGAGAGGGCTCAGAAGGCCCAGTGTTCACCAAGGCCAGCAGGAATGCACTGCACAGGGGAGCGCCAGCCTCACAAAACTCAGTGATGGCCACCTCTGACACTGTCCAGGGCTGACACTGGGGGAGATGGTCATTGAGCCTGCTTATTAATAACCAAAGGGATAATAGAGGCCAGGAGGTTGCACTTAATGTCCAGAAGCTGTAGGGACACTGTTATTATGATCACTGGCAAGCAGCCATGGGAAGTTAACCCACAAAGACTTGTGAAAATGGTTAATAGATTGTCACAGCCTAGGAGATAAATAGCCTGACAGCAGTAATGGTCCTTAATATCTAACAAAAATGAAAAAGCAGGGAGCTAAGGGCAGTCACTCCAATAAACTGTCACAATTCCTTTTTCATTTCCCGATTCTGGGTCTATTTTCAGAAACAGAATCCACTGACCCATCTCACAACTCTGTGATAAGTCTGTATGGAAAAATTCACTTAGTTCTTCCACAGAGGGATGTGTAGCCTTAACTCAGATGACTAACTAATGGAAAAAGTAGTACCCAACATTTTAAAGACTCTTACAGTTAGGATTCAGAGTTAGACCATCCCTCACATTGGATCCTTGAACTGTGGAGTCTACACTATCACAGTGGATGAAGCTGAGTGAAAGCCTTTAAAACTGCTGTCATTTCTCAGCCAAGAAAGTAAATCTAAACCATATCACATCAAGGAAGGATGGTGGAGATTATTGTTGTCATTAAAGAGCTAAATGTATTAGGACTATAGTCTCTGTCACATCTTGTGTAATTCATCAGTTTAGCCACTGCAGAAACTGGACAGATCAGGGAGAATGATTGTATTCTACCAGAGCACAACCAAGCATTAGCCATGATCACCTCTGGAATACCAAACACAGTTTGATTGCTGGAAGATGCTCCTCAGTTAGGAAAAAAGATCAGACACAATTTCATTTACATGGAGTAGACAAAAATATTCATGTACAGTTTTATTCCTGGGCTCTGATAACTCTCCTGCCTTCTGTCATAGTATTATTCAAGGAGATATGGACTGTCTAGACATTCCACAGAAACTCACACTGATCCATTACATCAGGCAGGGTAAGCAGGAGATGGCTAGACCATCAGAAACCTTGATCAGACATATGCAGTCAAGAGGGTAAGAGAGAAATTCTTTAAAAATACTGACAGAGTACCTGACACACAGACATGGAAACCCACATAGCATAGTAAAAGTCTGACCCTGATCAGTAGGAGGTGATACTGTTTTTTACATGATGGGGCTAGAGGGAGAACATGTGGAGCCCAGATGACCTATTGGTGTCTTTGGGTGCTCCCTCATTCAGTTGTGAGTGTGTACATTCATCAACCCTGACCTGATCTGATAAAGGAATGACTAGCAGGGCTCAGACCCCTCAGAAATGAAGGTCTAGTCATGCTACCATATTAACTACAAAGACTTATCAAGAAGATAGCTATGAATGAGGTACATTTTGAATGAACAGTGGAGGAGAGAGACAGTGAGTACCTGTTGCAGACCTGAGACCAAATGAAATTGTTCAGCTGTTTTTCATGCCACTAACAACCATCTTCTAATTTATCCTACAGAAAGAGGAGTCCCAGGAGCTATGAAGAAGCTGGGCCCCAAACAGATGGAGAAATGAATCTGTGCAGCACAAAGGGCGAATTAAAGCCATGAAGGTGAGTTTCTCTGATCTCCCTTCCAGAGAGAATCTGCTCCGTTTGTATGTAGTGACAGCTTCAGCGGATTCCATCACAGCACTCACACAGAGGCCATGCTCTTCCTGGACACTTGCTAGCCAGTGGTGGAGTGCAGTAGGGATGCCATTCATACCTATGGGAAGCTTCTTTAGTGGGCCACTTTTGATCTGACCGGAGTGTGTCTTCTTTCCAACTGCATTGCAGTGTGAGGCTGTTCCTACCAACTACCAACCCCCCCACCCCCCACCCCTTTCTCCTCTCTCTGCTTTCCAGTGTCAGACCTGCATCGTGGTCTGAGGTACTCCCTGCCTACTTCTCTCCATCTCCCCTTCTGTCTTTCATGGGCATTTCCTTCAGTGCACAAATAATTTTATCTGGACTCCTTACCACTGCTTCCGAACGACACCATAAACATTCCATTTCAGTAATTTTATACAAAGTGAACTTAAGGAGGTCTAGATTTAGAAGGGTACCTAGAACAAGTAAGAGTCATGGAGACTGCTAAATTAGTAAAACATGAAGCTATAAAGACCACATAGCCTGAAAGTTTATATGATTGAGAGTTACTTGTTTATGTGACATGTGAGCAAATTCTGCAAACCCAAGCAGCTAGCTGCAAGGTTTATCTGAATCTCAACAGTGGGTCAACGAGACAGAACGAAGAAGGGGACAGAAGGGTGGTGGGCCAGGTAAGACTGGTAAGATCCTACGGAGAAGTCCCTCAGGGTAACCAGCCATCCCCATCCTAACATCTCGTGAATCAAAAGAGGTAGTAGGAATAAAAGGTCTTGTACTTTGCAGATAGTAATGACAGAAGTATAATGATCCCCCAGAAGTCTTGGCAATTAATGAGCAACCAAAAAGTGCTAACACGAGGAGCCTGTGCCACTCTCCCGTGGCATGACTTTTGGAGTGGTGTCAGCAAAATTGTACTGTCCAAAGTAGGCGTGCATCTGGCCTGGTCTCACAATTCCCATTATGTCCTCAATACAAACTCTAATCTTTAATTGAGACTCTATCTTGAAATCAACTCATAATAAAAATTATTTCCCATTTAAAACATGCATATACATAAGAAAATTATATGTGTGCTGTATGCGTGTGTTCAGTCATATCCAACTGTTTGCAACCCCATACAAACCACGAGGCTCCCCTGTTCATGGAATTTCCCAGGTAAGAATACTGGAGTAGATTGTTGTTTCCTCCTCCAGGACCTCTTCCTGATCCAGGAATTGGACCCAAATCTCTTGCATCTCCATCACTGGCAGGTGGATTCTTTACCGCTGTGGTACTATCCCCTAATTTGTGAATTATTTGAGGCCTCAGCCTATGTATCTGCAGTTAGAGTAGATCCCTTTACATCGAGAATGAACTTAAATTGTGACTGTGTTTTACACAGGCCACAAAAGAGCCTTCCAGTAATAACTATTGTTTATCCCTAACTTTGTCTAAATCTGAATCTGTGATCTAAGCTGACATGGTAGAAGATTTTGTAATATGCTTAAAGAATGTCAAACCTAACCAAGGGCTCCATTTATTTTCTGTTTCCTTTTGCACAAGCTAAACTTGTAGTAGTTTTATGTATTTTTGGAATCATGAATCATTCACTTAAATTAGCTTCAATTTCATTACCTTTGTATAATCTGAATACATAATTGTTTGAGTTTATTTTTAACTCACAAGGAAACTCACAAGGACAAGTTTGGCACTTCTTCACTTGTTCTGAGTTGTTTATATGATCAGATTCAGTTACTAAGGCTTAGATCCAGTTTAGGTTCAGAGCTCTGGCTTGGGGCTTTCTTCTATGCCTCTGCCTAGTTCTAAGGGGGCATGAAGAAAGGCATTATGTTCATGTGATTTGATGCAAAACCGCTAAACTCATCCGAGGTGTCAACCTCGGGGGCTAATCCTTGCTTCTTCCTTCCCATCCTGTAAAAATAAACAACCCAATCTCCGGCTTTTCTGATGGCACCAGTCACAAGTTGTCAGCTGATTCCTTTGTTCCTGAACATTTTTAATGACTGGAAATAACAGTTTTTGCCTCATCTTGGAAAGGCAGCCTATTTTATCCAACCTATTTTTAATAGTTCCGAAGCTGAAGATAAGGTTTTAAGTTTCTAAGTGGCAGAAAGTAACTTTTAAAAAAGTTTTTTTAATGAAGGATTCAAAAGGAAAGGTTAGACCTTTCTTTGTCAGACTTCAGCTTTAAGAAAAAATTATAAATGAGGATTCTAGGATAAATATGGCAACCCTGGCATTATTTTATTCTTAGTCATGTTGTCACCTGGGAAGTTGTCCTTGATCATCTCTCCTGTGCTAGAACCTGGAAAGAAGTAGTGCCCAATTCCTGTTTGAGACTTCAAGGTCTCATCAGAGACATCACTGGCAGGTGGATTTTGTTACTATCCCTAATTTGTGAATTATTTGAGCCCTCAGTAAAGTTAGAGTAGATCCCTTTACATCGAGAATGAACTTAAATTGTGACTGTGTTTTACACAGGCCACAAAAGAGCCTTCCAGTAATAACTATTGTTTATCCCTAACTTGGTCTAAATCTGAATCTGTGATCTAAGCTGACATGGTAGAAGATTTTGTAATATGCTTAAAGAATGTCAAACCTAACCAAGGGCTCCATTTATTTTCTGTTTCCTTTTGCACAAGCTAAACTTGTAGTAGTTTTATGTATTTTTGGAATCATGAATCATTCACTTAAATTAGCTTCAATTTCATTACCTTTGTATAATCTGAATACATAATTGTTTGAGTTTATTTTTAACTCACAAGGAAACTCACAAGGACAAGTTTGGCACTTCTTCACTTGTTCTGAGTTGTTTATATGATCAGATTCAGTTACTAAGGCTTAAATCCAGTTTAGGTTCAGAGCTCTGGCTTGGGGCTTTCTTCTATGCCTCTGCCTAGTTCTAAGGGGGCATGAAGAAAGGCATTATGTTCATGTGATTTGATGCAAAACCGCTAAACTCATCCGAGGTGTCAACCTCGGGGGCTAATCCTTGCTTCTTCCTTCCCATCCTGTAAAAATAAACAACCCAATCTCCGGCTTTTCTGATGGCACCAGTCACAAGTTGTCAGCTGATTCCTTTGTTCCTGAACATTTTTAATGACTGGAAATAACAGTTTTTGCCTCATCTTGGAAAGGCAGCCTATTTTATCCAACCTATTTTTAATAGTTCAGAAGCTGAAGATAAGGTTTTAAGTTTCTAAGTGGCAGAAAGTAACTTTTAAAAAAGTTTTTTTAATGAAGGATTCAAAAGGAAAGGTTAGACCTTTCTTTGTCAGACTTCAGCTTTAAGAAAAAATTATAAATGAGGATTCTAGGATAAATATGGCAACCCTGGCATTATTTTATTCTTAGTCATGTTGTCACCTGGGAAGTTGTCCTTGATCATCTCTCCTGTGCTAGAACCTGGAAAGAAGTAGTGCCCAATTCCTGTTTGAGACTTCAAGGTCTCATCAGAGACATCAAGTTAGTACACATGAAATATATACTGAACAAGTAAGGGTGAACAGCCTGGTACTGAGTTTGATGGTAACAGGTGTTTGAAACAAAAGAGAAGATCAACATAATAAAAAAGATTTATGGAGGGAGTGGTGTTTGAATGAGGTATGATGGAAGAACAGCAGGGACTAGCAGTAAGCAAGGCTATTAAAGGCAGTCGTTCTGTGAGGAGGCAGACCTTAACCACCCTGAGACTGGGGATCTATGGCGCTCAGAGAAGAAAGATACCTTACCTTTCTATGCCTTGTGTTCCCCATCTGTATAGTGGCATTATTACTATGAATAGTACCTACTTTATAGTTTTATTTATTTTATTTTAGAAAATAGCAAAATATGTGAAAAGTGCTTAGCTAGAAAAGGTATCTACTAGTAATAGGCAGAGAGGAGGGGGAATCATGAGGAAAGAGAGTAAATCATAGAACTAAGATAGGGTGAAGTTTATAGGCAAATCTGTTTGGCCACAGTGTATGTGAGGGAGCCTAATGGAAATAAAACCAGAAGGATAAAGGAGGGCCATACCAAAAGAGCTTAGAAGCTTGATATGCATATTCATATATTCATTCAGAAGGTAATAACTATCCACTGTGTCCAAGGCATTATGCTAGGTTCTGGAGACTCTGGTGAATATACAAACATCATTCCTGCCCTCATGGAATGTCAGTACTTCAGGGAATATAAACATCAAAAAGGAGAAATACAAAAGTTTTGGAAGTCCTTATATTATTCTTGATCTTATAAAAGTTGATGATATTGGGGGAATAAACTTTTTTAACCATAAAAATAATTACTACCAACATGTGAGAGATAAGGCATATGGTTAGGTAGGACATGTAACTCTTTGTGAGAAAAAAAATCACTCTATCCACATAGCACTAATCAATCAATTGGATAGGAAACAAATTGATTAGGCCCATAAAGCTAATGTGGAACTTGGTAAAACTTTTGATATCATGTAGACACTGCTTTAGTTAAGACTCCTTTGAAACCTCTGTGTGTGTGTGTGTGTTTATTGCTGAGTCGTGACTGACTCTTTGCAATCCCATGGACTGTAGCCCGCCATGCTCCTGTATCCATGGAGTTCTGGAGTGGGTAGCCATTCTCCTCTCTAGGGGATCTTCCTAATCCAGGATTCAAGCCTGGGTCTCCTGCATTGCACAGATTCTTCACCATCTGAGCCAACTTTTGAAACTTGTACTACCAGCTTTATCTTTCCTCAGACTTTGGGCTGGCTTAGTCAGTATATTCTGATTTTACTGGTCTGTACCTGCTTACATTATGGCTATGGATAATATATCATTCATACTACTTATGGTGCCTTTTTTAATCTCTTCATGATTTTGTCATTCATCCTCACATTTTTTTCTCTGTGGTATAAGAGGATATGTAGCCAAAACCCATTTTTTCTTGCACTCTTTTTTTTTGTTGTTGTTCCTATAAGCCTGGAACATTAAAACTCAATTCAAATAACATCTTTAATTATTTTCCTATTAATGAAAATCCACTAACTTAGATTTTATTCTCCTAGGCTATTATATTGCCATAGGCATGGAGGTTAAACAAAGATAATTATAATAAAGGTAGAGTTATAGTTGATTAAATATTATGCCTATATATTCTATATCAAAACTAACTTGATACATAGAGCCCAGGTGCCTGGTTCACATAAACAGTGCCTTTTAAAACAGATCCCATGTATTAGTCAGGATAGGCTAGGTTATATGCAATAACAAAAACCACCAACCTTTCTGTGACTTAATGCAGGAAAGGTCTATTTCCCATGCATAGCACATGACCCGTGTGGGTTAAGGAGAGAACTTCGTTTATGGTGTTCACTCAGAGACTAAGGAAGATAAAGGCTCTAGCTTCCTGTGTGCTGCTGTCTCACGAGAACCTTCCAGGTTTAGCAGGATAGAGAAGAAAGAGAATCACGTACATGCTTTCTTCTATGCTTTAGGTCACGGGTGACACCACTTACTTTACTCTCATTTTCTTGGTCAGAGGATGTTAGATGTTTGTCTGTCTTTAATGGGGTAAAGATATGCAATCCTCCCACGCTTCCAGAAAGACTGACATACCAGCAGTGTTAGTGAGTAATGTCTGTCCTGTCCTGTGAGACAAATAGGTCTGCCCATTTAACAGGCATGCGCCACAGAATGCCATTTGTTTATAGCAGAAACATCCAAAGTGAACTGAACTACATTTTACAGTTCTCAGGTCATTTGTCACCTAGCAATTTTATGTCAATTTCACTACTTTAAACACCCCCATTTCTTAAACAACTCTCAGATAAATTCTCAAAGAGCTACCAAATACAGAGATTGAACATAGTTCCCCAGCAACTTTTAAGAGGACTGACAGCCTCATGACACTGAGCAGATTCCCATCATATTCAGAGAACAGCTTCTCTTCTGATGGTTTACTTTAAGAGGTTTCAACAGCTCTTACACAAATTCAGTTTCTGATTTTATTCTAGGATAAATCCCATGACTCAAATTATTTAAGCTCTCCTTAATTTTGCTCTAATATTGTTCACATAAACCTGGCATATTAAAAGAACTGATTCATCATTTCTAGAATGATTTTCTAAAAGTTGGTATGGGGCTTACTTAAAGTCACAGGTAATTTGAAATGCACTATGCATATCAAAAGTGACACCACTACAGCTAAAAGAGGAAAAACCAGTAAATGAATTAAAATGAAATTCTTTAGCTCACCACCGGTAATTTAACTGAAGTATAGAACTGTAAGAACTGTAAGAACTTCAGATCTAGGGATGTAAGACCTTTAGAAAGGACCCTATCATTTTATTATGTTCTTAATTCAGAGCAGGTGTATTTGCTCTATCCTTAACTTCTGTTGTTTGCATCGGTTTGGGTTATATACATGTCAATTTCATGCACCATGATGTAAACAGCTTTGCTAGTGATAATCACTGTGGTCTTTTTATAATGATTATAAAATGATAAAAATTATACTTTGTACTGTGTACTTTTCTTCTAATCAGCTCAAAGCTTATGTCACAATCAGTATAGCTTTTATATTGCTGTCCCATGCTTTCATTGACATTCTAACACAAGCAGCTGTCATAAACCAACTAAAGAAGAATGAGGCCATTATGTCAGTCTCATTGATTCAAGCTCAGTGAAAGTGCCCATATGTCTCTAAGTCTTCAGCACAACTTCAGTTAGGATTTAGAATTGTTTATTGAGAAGAAAGATATATTGTAATTTTTCTTTTAATGTGTTTAAAACATAATTTTTCTGCTCCTGTTATAGAAATATGTAGCCACTGAATTCTCTCTTAGAAGGATGAGTTCACTAAAGTTTTTTCCTAGAAACTGTAATGGGTGCTACCCTGCATGGCTCTGTGATGTTGCTTTGTCTGAAAGATTTCACTGATGATCTCCATCTCAGTCTCACTGACTGAAGCACCCAGATTTCCTAATATACCCATTTTCCTTGATTCAGTTTATTTGACTGGTTTAAGACTATTAACCACTTGAGTCTTCGGATTTTATGTCTTAATAGGGACCCTTTCCACACAGAACTTAAGACAGACTTAAATGCCTTGGATGCAGACTGTTTGCTTAGGGACGATCTCAAAAACAGTTGTGAAAGAGCAATGAGAGTAAAATAGGAAAGGATAAAATATATGCATAATGCAATATATGTAAATAAGTGTGTTTGGTATAATTCAGCCAGAGCATGCAGAGTGTGCACCACAATGATTACATTGGAAGAATGGGAGGGGAAGTGTATCTACTGGCTTGCCTGGGACATTAACATCCAGATGTTCCTGGATGGGTTTTGTCCATGGGCTGGGCAGGAGCTGTGACTTTGGAGGTCTCAGATAGAAAATGCGTCTACATGAGGAGGCTTTGGCAAAGGATGTTGTCATCGTGAAGCTAAGATGATAGGAAAGTGTGCCCTGCACCTATGGCTAAAATCAAAGGTAGGCTGAAGGGTGGGACCTGAAGCAACAGAATAAATTTTGTATTCATATTGAATATTTAAAATTAATTTGTCATGGCTTCTTATGAAGCATATTGGCGTACATAAACTGAAACCATTTTGGAAAATATACAAAAAACTGTTGTGATATGCTACCCAGAAATTATGATTTAGGCCTTAGAAACCTTAGATACAGTTTTGTTGCTATAGTTAAGGAAACTGTATGTAAATCCATTCTTTCCCTCATGCTTCCCCTTTAAATTGGATATTTGATGCCTTTTGAGCATAATTAAGGAGAAAGACCTTATCCATCTCAAGGACATCTCCACCTGTACCTGTCCTGGGAGACATCTGCCTGGCCGCATCCACCACACTGCCAGAAAAGTCACAGAGACACACATGACAGAGAACCCTGAGTGCGTCTTATCAAATTATGGTGTATCTTTAGAACTTTGTTTTTCACTCTGGGAATTGATTAGGAATCATTTCAGTATTTGTAGACTACTTCTCTGTGCAACCATTTTTTGTGTATTTCATGAATGTCTTTTAAACTTCTCAAGCCAAGGACCATATTTTGTTTACCTTGGGATAGCCCAGCACCTAGCCTGTAGAAGATAAATATTTATGAAATATAAAACTATATTTATGACATCAAATGTCATGAAGGTGAGAAAAGTCAAAAGTACTATTGGATACTCATGGTGCTGGGAATGTTTCATGTAAATTATCTCATGTAATTCTCACAACAACACTGAGGTAGGTTTTGTGAAAGAGCAATGAGAGTAAAATAGGAAAGGATAAAATATATGCATAATGCAATATATGTAAATAAGTGTGTTTGGTATAATTCAGCCAGAGCATGCAGAGTGTGCACCACAATGATTACATTGGAAGAATGGGAGGGGAAGTGTATCTACTGGCTTGCCTGGGACATTAACATCCAGATGTTCCTGGATGGGTTTTGTCCATGGGCTGGGCAGGAGCTGTGACTTTGGAGGTCTCAGATAGAAAATGCGTCTACATGAGGAGGCTTTGGCAAAGGATGTTGTCATCGTGAAGCTAAGATGATAGGAAAGTGTGCCCTGCACCTATGGCTAAAATCAAAGGTAGGCTGAAGGGTGGGACCTGAAGCAACAGAATAAATTTTGTATTCATATTGAATATTTAAAATTAATTTGTCATGGCTTCTTATGAAGCATATTGGCGTACATAAACTGAAACCATTTTGGAAAATATACAAAAAACTGTTGTGATATGCTACCCAGAAATTATGATTTAGGCCTTAGAAACCTTAGATACAGTTTTGTTGCTATAGTTAAGGAAACTGTATGTAAATCCATTCTTTCCCTCATGCTTCCCCTTTAAATTGGATATTTGATGCCTTTTGAGCATAATTAAGGAGAAAGACCTTATCCATCTCAAGGACATCTCCACCTGTACCTGTCCTGGGAGACATCTGCCTGGCCGCATCCACCACACTGCCAGAAAAGTCACAGAGACACACATGACAGAGAACCCTGAGTGCGTCTTATCAAATTATGGTGTATCTTTAGAACTTTGTTTTTCACTCTGGGAATTGATTAGGAATCATTTCAGTATTTGTAGACTACTTCTCTGTGCAACCATTTTTTGTGTATTTCATGAATGTCTTTTAAACTTCTCAAGCCAAGGACCATATTTTGTTTACCTTGGGATAGCCCAGCACCTAGCCTGTAGAAGATAAATATTTATGAAATATAAAACTATATTCATGACATCAAATGTCATGAAGGTGAGAAAAAGTCAAAAAGTACTATTGGATACTCATGGTGCTGGGAATGTTTCATGTAAATTATCTCATGTAATTCTCACAACAACACTGAGGTAGGTTTTTGTTAACCCTGTCTCACCAATGGGAAAACTGTGATCAAGGGAAATGTAATATTTGGACTGAATCTGTAAGGCCAGTTAGTTGTAGACTGAGGATTTAAATCCTGGCATCAGGACACTTATCTTTTGCAGAATATCCTAGTAATAATTTTGCTACTATGGAGAAGGCTAAAGAGAAGGGGATGGTGTTTAGGATATGTGACACCATTCTCTGATATAACACAATATCCTTGCTGAATTCACATACTTCTGGGCTTTAGTGTGCTCTCTCCTACTTGTTGTTCTCTGTCACTGTCTCTTACAACTGTACCTCCACACTCACTGCACATCTTTCCTTGAGCCACCAGTTCTTTCCATAGATCAGTGCACACCATGGGCCAAAACACTCTGAAACTTTTGCTAACTTTACAGTCAATTTAAATTTCTGTTATTCCTTTGCTGCATTTTTTTTTATTATTAATTCCTTAACTTCATCAGGTTAGCACTATTATCTCCTATTATCCTCAAAAGCGAGTACTGCTTAGAGTTACATAACAAGAGAAAAACACAGGAGCAGAAGGGGAAATCTGATGGATTGCTGTTGTGATAACCGTGTCTTTTCCTCTGAAGCAACATAACTCAGTATTTACAAGCCTGAGCCAGACAGCCCATCAGACAGCCTATGTCCTATTTCTAACCCTGTTCTGTGACCTTGGACAAGATATTTAACCTTTTCTTGGCCTCATTTACCTCATTTGTTTAATGGGGGTAATAAGAGTGTCTATCCTACAGGGCTATTTGGAGGATTAAATTAGTAATTATATTGTCCTATTGTCTTACCGAAACTATTTGGACGGATTAAATTGTGTATTTCATGAATGTCTTTTAAACTTCTCAAGCCAAGGACCATATTTTGTTTACCTTGGGATAGCCCAGCACCTAGCCTGTAGAAGATAAATATTTATGAAATATAAAACTATATTCATGACATCAAATGTCATGAAGGTGAGAAAAAGTCAAAAAGTACTATTGGATACTCATGGTGCTGGGAATGTTTCATGTAAATTATCTCATGTAATTCTCACAACAACACTGAGGTAGGTTTTTGTTAACCCTGTCTCACCAATGGGAAAACTGTGATCAAGGGAAATGTAATATTTGGACTGAATCTGTAAGGCCAGTTAGTTGTAGACTGAGGATTTAAATCCTGGCATCAGGACACTTATCTTTTGCAGAATATCCTAGTAATAATTTTGCTACTATGGAGAAGGCTAAAGAGAAGGGGATGGTGTTTAGGATATGTGACACCATTCTCTGATATAACACAATATCCTTGCTGAATTCACATACTTCTGGGCTTTAGTGTGCTCTCTCCTACTTGTTGTTCTCTGTCACTGTCTCTTACAACTGTACCTCCACACTCACTGCACATCTTTCCTTGAGCCACCAGTTCTTTCCATAGATCAGTGCACACCATGGGCCAAAACACTCTGAAACTTTTGCTAACTTTACAGTCAATTTAAATTTCTGTTATTCCTTTGCTGCATTTTTTTTTATTATTAATTCCTTAACTTCATCAGGTTAGCACTATTATCTCCTATTATCCTCAAAAGCGAGTACTGCTTAGAGTTACATAACAAGAGAAAAACACAGGAGCAGAAGGGGAAATCTGATGGATTGCTGTTGTGATAACCGTGTCTTTTCCTCTGAAGCAACATAACTCAGTATTTACAAGCCTGAGCCAGACAGCCCATCAGACAGTCTATGTCCTATTTCTAACCCTGTTCTGTGACCTTGGACAAGATATTTAACCTTTTCTTGGCCTCATTTACCTCATTTGTTTAATGGGGGTAATAAGAGTGTCTATCCTACAGGGCTATTTGGAGGATTAAATTAGTAATTATATTTTAGTAAAACTTAGAGCATAGTACCTGCTCTGTAATAAACCCTATAGAAAGATCAGATGAAGAAATATACTCTTATGCAGGAGTCTACATCCTAGATGTTCCGTTGTTAATCTGAGTGTTATCCCATGAATAAATTCTTTGAACAAAAAGTACTCAAACAATCAGCAAAGGTGAAAAATGTTAGTTATAAAACACCCAAAACAAAATAAATCCTCATGTGCCCTTCTCAGTATGTGACTCCTGGATAAACTGTCTTCAGCATCATTCTGAAAAACATTATTTGCCTCTGAACTCTCCCTCTCTCCCTCTCTCCCTCTCTCCCTCTTTCCCTCTTTCCCTCTGTCCCTCTCTTTTACTTTCTCTCTCTTTCTCCTCTCTGGGTAGTTGTAAACTGTTACTTCAGGCCTTTACTATTCTACTTCCTTTGCACAAACATCACCTTCAGAGTTAATTCATTGACAGGGTTTCCTGGGAAATTGCTGAAGACAAAGATCACATTAACATCTAGGGTACAAGTACCACACAGTCTGATCCCTGTGATGTCTTATTACCTCATAAACACCTTGCCTCCAACAGGCAGGACTTGTCCTCTATTCTTATCTTTTTTCCTTTAACATTGACTGCCCTCACCACCTGCAAAAAGAACACCTTAAAGAGATTAATTATTAATTTCAAAAAAACTCACTTCAAACACTTCAAAAGTCTGTGTAGGAGGGGAAAACCCCAGTAATCGGCTGAATAGTCACACCTGACATTGATCATTTTATTTACTCTCTTTTTCTGTTTTGAAAGACTAAAGAGCCATTCAATTTTATGACATCTGAGATATAAATACATATGAGTTTTAAGATGTGCTGGTGTTAAAATATTTATTGGTTCACTCTGACAATCATATTTATAGTCCTATCTCCAAAGACCTGTGAAGTCTGTATTGGGAACTTTTGTTCTCAGAATACATAATTTGCCTGTTTGATTTCTTTGCACATAACCTGCTTTAAGCTAAAGAATTTCAATGACTTCTGGATCTTCAAGTTCAATAAATCACTATGATTGACAGTTTTGGCCTTTCACAGAGGTAAATCTCTAGCACTAACTGTGGAACTCAAGAATTTCAAAGCAAGATCCCAAGCCTGGCAGAAATCATGCTTTCCATTTTTTTCAAACAGATCATCAAGTCGCTATGGCCCACGTGCTCCTTCAAGTAGCTGTAAAAATGTCCTAAAGCTCATCAGCTATCAAGTATTTATAGTAGGGATATTTGGGATCTTTTCAAGTGCCAAAGAATTTAGTACATTTGGCAAATACTTTCACTGTCTGAAATGTACAAGATGCTGCCCTAGTCTATGTCAAGATAAAACAAGCAACTGACAAGAGCTAACATTTAGTGGTACTCTGTGCAGGGTACTGTTCTAAGTACATCATGAGTAATGATTTAATTTGCCCCACAGCCCTATAAGAAGATGGTATTATTTCTCCCATTTAAAAAATAAGAAAACAAACCCAGAGAGGAAAACAATTAGCTGGAAATCACCTATCTAATAGGAGGTAAAACCAGGATTTGAACCCAGGGTATCTGATTCTAAAGCAGCTCTAACCATATTTTATTTTGGTCATTGAGAAGCTTTCAGTAGAATGGGAATAGAATAGAAGGAATATTCCATTCCTTCAAACATAATAGAATAAAATATATGAATAATCATAGATCAAGCCATAGGATGCAGGAGTATAAATGTTATGGAGTAGAAAAAAGGATTTGCACTCATTTTTATGAAAACTGAAAAGTCCTATTAAAGAAGGTGGCATTGGCATATTGATTAGCACATTAGGGATGACTAATATTGAAAGATTTAGAGTTTTTTCACGGCTATCTCAATAGTGGGAAAGGTCAGAACTGAGGCACAGAGATGAAGTGGTATGAGGCATATTGTGGGGCAAGCAAATAGTTCAGTGTGGTGTGTTTGGGATGCAGAAAGAACAGTAGTGGTAAACTGGAGAAGAAAATGAGATTTTTAAAAATTGAAGAATATTAAAAGTTAGGTTAAAGTGTTTTATAACTTGGCAATGCTGAGGTTTTAGAATTGCTGAATGAGTTAAATGATTAAAGCACTATTGAGGCAATATTTATCTAGCACTGGAATTTAATATATTTATCTATTCCATTTTTAGTTTCAAACTATATGAGAGGAAATATATCTACTCAGAAAATAAGAAGAGGAAAAATAGAGATAAGATGTACTTTTAGTAAGACCAAGATGGAACTAATCATTGTAATGCTTATTAAATTTGAGTGGTTTGCAGAATGGGCTGGACAGAGAGGAGATGGTGGTCAGTGGCCATTAGCTTCTCTCCCTGGGCCACATTTAGAATCACCAATGGCACTTTTGATATCTCGGTGTTCAGGCACATCCCAGACCAATTACATCAGAATCTCTAAGATTCCAATCCAAACAGCAGTACTTTTAAAGCTCCCAGAGAGATGTTGTTGTGCCGCCAAGGTTGAGAACTACTGCTCCAGTAAGTTAAGTAATGAGACTTTGACCTTCAGGGCTGACAGTGAGAATGGAAAAGGAAGGAAGGAATCTGAAAGACAGTTTGAAAGAAAAATCAGTACTGCTTTTTGAAACTGCTTGGAAAATTGCTCCCATAGCTCCATTCCTTAAAAAAAAAAAAAAAAGTCCCTTTTCACACATGATACACAAGTTTGAAAAATTTGACAAGCTTAATAAGAAAATAAACCTCCATTGATGATGAGGCATAAGGTTGCCCAGGGTGGGTCACTCCTGCTGCAGAGCCTCACTCTCCTGTATGTAAGATCAAGTGTTACTACAATCTCTCCTATCTCCTTAAATAGGAATTTTAGGAACATCATACGCAATAATACAGAGCAGAGGATGCAGAGGAAGAGTCAGCACTCCATTCATGACAGCTCTCACTTCAAATAGAATCAAACTGAGTAAATTCACATTAAACTCATAACTACTCCCCTGGGGTGATAAACTAACTTTGTGATTCCATGGTATGAAACACCTTTTGAAGTTGTTTCTGGCATTCCAATAAGTTGCACCTCAAATTTTAGATCCACTGGTTGTGTTCACTGCTCTGCCAGCTGAATTGGCTCTTTTGCTATAACAGAAGCAATGTTTGATACTCACTTTGTAGTTACTTTTAATTGAATGAGTGACTGAACATTAGCAGTCAAGGGGTTTGTCCCACTGTCTTTCTGAGTCTTTCCTGTATTTTACGTGATAATGTTCAAACAGGCTGACACAACAAGACCGTTACAGTTACTCTACCTCTGCTTGCTGACCACTGTTACTCTTAAAAATTGTTTTCAAGTAAATTCATCTGCGCTACCAAACTTTAATTAATCAATTTTCTGCTGTATTTTTACCAGCACGTGAGGGAAAGAGATTAGAAAAAGGACAAAATGAGTTGGAGCCACTCCCTTTAAAAACAGCAATGCAGCTGCAACCTGCCTCACACCATTACCCTTTGAAATCATATCCGTCTCAAAATTATGAATATTAATTATTTTATGCAGTATATTATGTTCCCAACATGTTTTACAATCACATTTTGTTAATCCTCATAAAATCCCACTGAGGCATGTTAGTATTAATATTCTCATTTCCTAGCTAGAGAAATCAAGGTTCAGAAACATTTTTAAAACTTGTTATCGAGCAAGCCAGTTGAAAGGTGAGATTTCTAAAGTCTATGTGACCACTTTTTTTTTTTCCTGCAGCTCACTTCCCTCCCTGAGAAATTTTCATTTTAAAGTGCTCCTCTGAATAAGTTCTCTTTCCTGTAACTCCAGCACCTTATTGGGCAAAAATCTTTATCTTTGGTAATAGATCCACAAGTAATCAAATACAGAATCTATAAAAGTTTGCTTCTGTAATTCAAACATCTTTGTAAATAAAAGAAAAAGTACTGATCCGAAAACTGAGAAACTGGGTCTAAGATCATTCCTGAATCACACACTGCTTCACATTGTAGAAGTGGTAAGAAGCAGAAAGCCAAGTGATGGGTCCAGGCCAAGGAAAAATTTATAGGTGTGTGCACTGAAGTCAATTTTCCCTGCTTTGTCATATTTTCCCGTTTCTTCCCTCTCAACTATATTAGTGTTTAACTAACAAAATGTATTTATTCAACATACTGTTACTGGCAGCCTACTGAGAGTCAGGCACTTCATGAAATACTGGAAATATACAAGGATGAACAATAAATACACATTCCAGCCCCGTGGCTCACAACTTAGTAGGAGAGATAGACATACAAACAAATAGTTCAGACTACAATGTGCTACATACTCGTGCTGAGTGGGAAGCAAAGTGGGGTGGGAAGTGCCAGTTGACCGACTAGAGGAAGGAATGGATGCCTGCAACAGAAGCCGCAGTGAGTGTTTAGGAGTTTGCCAACGAGGGGACACAGCACACTAAGGGGGAAAAAGGAAAAAGTAACATTCTTTCTACGATGCTTAATTACATTCTAACAGGATTCCAAATCCTACCTAGAGGGAGCAAGCAATATATTCCTGATCTGGGGTCTTCCCTGCTATTTTCTCTGAATTGCAGTCATTTTCAGTAGCTCATTATACATTTTCCACAGCGTAAGTCTAAGTAGCAAGGCACCACAGAAACTTGGGATCGTGAAAAGATGGATAGTTTTGGAGTTGGGAACCTCAAATTCAAGGTCACCAGCTGGAGGAAAAAGGAAAGAGAGAAGAGAGAGGGGGGACATGGAGAAAAACAGAGACAAGTAGTTATTGGCCTTAGTATTACCAGAGTGCTCTTGGATATGATCACATTTGGATTGGGCCTTAAGAGGTTATTGTATCAAATGGATTAATGATTGTGAAAGTGCTTTGTAAAATGAAGAAACTATACGAATAAGTGTCATTGTTACTGAGAGTGAGCTTCAGTAATAGAGATGAGTCATGTTCTGCCAGGTCCAAATGCAGCTGTGCTCCAGAGCTGCCATCTCTGAAGGAAAGGCAGAGATGAGAGTTCTGGGAGGCCCTGAAAGACCGTATGTGTGCACGGGGGTGTGACCTCCTTCGGCTCTATTGCATTGCAGGGAAAATTTCCTGTGCCAGCTCAGCCGTAGCCTGCCTTTCCTACAGGATATCAAGCTCCAAGTTTACAGTTCCTATCAGCGAGTCTCTTTGTTTGAACAAAGCCTCATTTGTTAGGAAGTGTCACAGATCAGCATGTATCAGATGCAAGATTGAATGTCCCTCAAGCACAAAAGACATGCAAAGCTATGCCAGGATACTAGCAATGGGGCTTTTCACCATGAGAAAACAGATGGTCAGAGTGAAAAAGGCCAGTCTTTATGGAAAAGAAATTCTTCCAACCCACCCCCACCCCCGGGCCCTACTTCCCCATTCACCCGCCTCCGCCTGCTTCTTTCACTCCATTGCACTGACAGGGAAACATTCGATATGCTGCAACATCATCTGATGTTTGTGTCTTTTTAATTAAACCAAGAGATCTGGAATAGGGATGCCCTTGTCTTTGTGGAGAGATGGTTCCAAAAAGAAGATAATAGAACCTCTTTTTCTGCAGGCTTTCAAGAGGCTTGTGTGCAATTTGTCTTTTGCAAGAGCAATCAAAGATAACCGGTGCGCAATTGATTATGGGCTTTGTGTCCTTTTAATTACTTGTTTCTACACACTGGTTTAGTTACATGCTGAAAGCAGATCCATCTGAGTTCTCTTTAAGCTGTAGTGCTTTCTTTTGCTTACATGGTTTAATAATAAAGCTATTAGTAAGCCACCACCACATAGAACAATCCTATCAGACTGGGATAGATCTTGATTCTTGCCTTGCTTTTTTCTTCCAATAAACAATTAGAAGTTTTTATGAAAAACAAGGTTATAGAATGCTACACCATTGCTTAACCATACAAAATATTCTACAATTTCAGGAGGGTAAAATCTGCCTTATTCCCAAAGTAGAGTTCACAAGGGCAGAAGGTTTAAAGTTTATATAGCATGTTTTCAGTTCTTTTTAATTGACAAAGATAAGACTATATTTTTTCTTTCTCTTTACTGAACACTATCAATAGTGATATAGCTAGTGACATAGCTAAATTCCCTTGAAAAACCATAGGAAAGAAAATGGTAAGGTTATCACAATATATAGATCAGATTTTGTATTGTTTGTATTCCATGTACTGAAAATGTTGTCAAGTCAGTAAATGCTAGATGAAAATATAGAAACCATTTTATTACTATTTTATGTTCTCCACCTAGAAGTTGAGAGAGGTAAATAAAGGCCTTTCCAGTGATAGAAAACTGATTAAATTTCTCTGCCACTGTTTACTTTCCCACTACTAATGTATGCCCTAGAGAGAAGGAAAAGTTAAAAGCTGTAATCATGTAAAAGAAACTCACTTAATTTCAATATGTCAGTTCTGAGATTATAGCTCCTGAGATAGGAAATGAATGGAAAGCTTAGCAAAGTTTGTGATCCCCACAAAGGACACTAAATTCTGTGACCTAGACTCCTGTTTTATCAAAACTCCATAGATGTGAGCACCCTGCAAATGGTGCAACTACCCCACACTCAGAAAAACCTCTAAGCCTGGCTCCGCACCCACCTGCCATGCTCTCAGGTTCTTTGCACATCACTTCTGCTGTGACATTAGATTCCTCCTCCTTCCCAGAGATGCTCTCCACCGTACAGGCACGTCTGTTTGCCTCCTCCTTTTTGGGGATTGGGGGGCACTTCTACTGGTCTTTCATCTATCTATTTTTCATCCATCTCTGCTCTTTGGCCTGTGTGGGCCTCCCATCACAGTGGCCTCCGTCACAGCAGAGCACTGGCTCTGGGCGCACATGCTCCAGAGCTCCGGCTCAGTAGTTGGACACATCAGTCCAGCCGCTCCGCGGCATGTGGAATCTTCCCAGGCCAGGGACGAACCAGCTCCCCTTGCACTGCAAGGCGGTGTCCTTACCCACTGGACCACCAGGGAAGCCTGGCATGTGTCGTTTGAAATGTCCAGTGTGTCCTTTGAAATGTCCAATGTGTCCTCAGCAACATGGGAAATATAGAAGTTTACCTTCTTTGAAATATAGTTCCTTCTGAAAAAAAGAACTTCTAGTCTATGCAAGGAGACAAGTCTTGAACAAGTGAAACAGTGAGTGAAAAGTGAACTTGTGCCATATGATCCTGCAGTCCCACTCCTGGGCATATGTCCAGAGAAAACTATAATTTGAAAAGACATATGCACCCCAGCATTCATTGCAGCACTGTTTACAATAGCCAAGACATAGAAATAACCTCAATGTCCATCAACAAATGAATGGATAAAGATGTAGTACGTATATACAATGGGATATTATGCATCCATATAAAGAATGAAATTATGTCATTTGTAGCAATATGGATGGGCCTAGAAATTATCAGGTGAAATAAATCAGACAAAGGCAAATATCATATTATATGTGGGATCTAAAATATGATACAGATGAACTTGTCTACAAAACAAAATACATTCAGATGTAGAGAATAGACTTGTGGTTGTCAAGGGGTTGGAGGCAGTGAGAGTTGCACTGGGAGTTAGGGATTAGTAGATGCAAACTATCACATACAGAATGGATAAACAACATGGTCCTATAGTATAGCATAGGGAACTATATTCAATATCCTGTGGTAAACCCTAATGGAAAAGAATATGCAAGGAACATATATATGAATCACTTTGCTGTACAGTAGAAATTAATACAACATTGCAAATCAATGCAAAATGAAGTATGATTATACTTCAATAAAATAAATTAAAAAAAAATAAACATGATGAGTTCTAACTTGGAAGGAATTCAATATACAAAAAGCAGACAGATGAGACCTCATAGACTAGGTGGGATGTAAGCTGTACTGAAGCATAAATGGGTATAGAGCAGATTGGGAAAGGTAAAGAAAAGAAAAACCATTCTTGCATGAGGCTTCATGAAGCAGTGATGAGTAGAGCAGGAGGTATGAAGAAGAAGAAGTGGAAAATTGAGAAGCATGGATAAGATCAAGACATTTACCAAGATTCTTAAATGTCAGACATTCTTTTTTAAAACAAATATTTATTCAATGCTCTCTGTGTGATGTATTGAGCTAAGTACTAGAGATTATAAAAGGAGCAAGATACAGTTTTTGCCCCCATGAACATCACTGTCAGATGGAAAATACGAACTCAGCCTATCAAATGTCATAAATTACTGTGTATCTATGTGCCATTCTAGTAGATTTTCATAGTTACATTAATAAAATAATACTGTTTATTTGATATGTTTATCTTATACCAATATAATGGATTATCTTTCTGATAGCTGTAACACAGAAATATGTTATGCTCCTCCATGTTAATTATTAGTTCTCTTTTATGAATCTTACCATGTTTCTCTCATTTTCCTTTCCAACTGCTTGCTTTCTTCAGCATTTTCTGTCTCTATTATTACAGAATTTCATTTAGCTTTTATTGAATCTCTTATCTGGTATTTCACATTATCAGAGTTCTTTCACAAGGATCACTCATTTTTACATTTCCTAAAACAAAGATTTCATTAAATGCATACACAGCCCCGAGATTTTTAGAATGCTGGAGTGTTATTGTGATAACCAGAGTGAGCTGATCTTTGGGAAAACATACCTACGCATTATTAAAATACAATTTTATGAGATATGTATCTAAGCACTGCGTTTACATAGTTCTATAATAGGGTTATGAGTTAAGTACTATGAGAGTAGGGAAGGAAGGAACAACTAGCAAGAAAAACATGGAAGTAAATTTGATACAGATACACTTCTTTGGGTGCAAAATGAGTGTTCATATAAGCAGATATTATAAATTCCTTATCTTCCCTGCTTTTCTTCCTTTGATGAGTCTTCTAAATTATTTAGAAACACAGCATTTCTGAGTTCCTTCTCTTTCAAATGCCCGCCCTACAGACCGTGCATTGTCAGTGGGCTCTGATGCAAATCATTTCGCAGCAGAAACCACTCTGCCATTATAGTCTAATTTGCAGCCAAGCTGGCTTTCAGCTGGTGCCTTGTCCTTGGGCTATCATTCACTGCCATGGCCTCTCCAGGGTGTACCAGCTGTTCTCTTCACACGGAGAAGGGGGAAAGCAGTCATATGTCACTGATTCCTAAAAAGAGCCTGCCCTGATTACCACACTTCCTCCTTGATTCCAGGACTGATAATCATGTATCTAGGATCAGGGTAGCCTCTGGGAAAACTGGTAAACTACATAATATTTTCCTTAGTTAACAACTATTTTCCCTTGGCCCTACTCTCTCTTAGGCCTCAGGCTGGACTTGGCCATTCCAGAACTTGTGCAGGCTACCATGTCTAGAGAGGGATTCAATCTATAGAACACTGATTTTCAACTGAAGGGCTCATACTTATCCCCAAAATATGCTTCACATGGGTGCCTGTATATATATATATTTAAATACACACAAATGCAAAATGTTACATACAATTTCAGGTAATTTACAGAAATCTCCCTGAAGCTGGCCTAAGTTAAGAACTGCTGCGGGGCTTCCCCTGGTGGTCCAGTGGTTAAGGACACCGCTTTGCCATGCAAGGGGTGCCAGTTCGATCCCTGGTCTGGGAAGATCCCACGTGCCGCAGAGCAGCTGGACCTATGTGTCCAATTGCCGAGCAGGGGCTCTGGAGCGCATGCGCCCAGAGCCGGTGCTCTGCGACAACAGAGGCCACCGCGATGGGAGGCCCACAGGAGCCAAAGAACAAAGACGAATGAAAGTAGAGAAATGAAAGGCCAATAGAAGTGGCCCGCCCGCTCCCCTCCCTCCCCAACCCGACCCCTGCCCAAAAGAAATAAATAAATCTTTAAAAAAAAAAAAAAAAGAAAGAAAGAACTGCTGCCACGGGCTTCCCTGGTGGTCCAGTGGGTAAGGACACCGCCTTGCAGTGCAAGGGGCGCCGGTTCGATCCCTGGCCTGGAAAGATCCCATGTGCCGCGGAGCGGCTGGACCGATGTGTCCAATTACCGAGCTGGAGCTCTGGAGCGCATGTGCCCAGAGCCAGTGCTCTGCAACGACAGAGGCCACCGCGATGGGAGGCCCACAGGAGCCAAAGAACAAAGACGGATGAAAATAGAGAAATGAAAGGCCAATAGAAGAGCCCCCCCCGCTCCCCCCCCTCCCCAACCCGACCCCTGCCCAAAAGAAATAAATAAATCTTTAAAAAAAAAAAAAAGAAAGAAAGAATTGCTGCCACGGGCTTCCCTGGTGGTCCAGTGGGTAAGGACACTGCCTTGCAGTGCAAGGGGCGCCGGTTCGATCCCTGGCCTGGAAAGATCCCATGTGCCGCGGAGCGGCTGGACCGATGTGTCCAATTACCGAGCTGGAGCTCTGGAGCGCATGTGCCCAGAGCCAGTGCTCTGCAGTGACAGAGGCCACTGCGATGGGAGGCCCACACGGGCCAAAGAGCAAAGATAGATGAAAAATAGACAAATGAAAGACCAATAGAAGTGGCCCGCCCGCCCTGCTTCCTCCCCACCCCACCCCACCCAAAATAAGTAAATAAATAAATGTTTAAAAAAAAAAAAAGAACTGCTGCTTCAGCCTTCATTTCTTTGTTTCCTTTTCCTTTCTCTCTCCATCTTTTTCCCCATTTTCTCACATCTTATTCTCTCTCTTTTTTTTTTAATATGTTTATTATTTTTATTTGCACTGGGTCCTAGTTGAGGCATGTGGGATCTAGTTCCCTCACCAGGGATCAAACCCGGGCCCCCTGCACTGGGAGCCCAGAGTCACAGCCACTGAACTACCAGGGAAGTCCCACATCTTATTCTCTCTCTCTTTTTTTTTTTTCAATTCTTTATTTTAAAGGTTTTACAGAGTTTTGTTTTTCACACACATGTATGTTCCCAAATCAGTCATATGCATATCCATGGTCCCCACCTCCCCAGTTCCCCCCATCCCACCCCTCTGAACCATCGCCCCAACCCATTGTAAGCACTCCTATCCCCTTACCACAATGACACTAGCTATCTTTTCCACACATACCAGTATAGGTTTCCATGTTACTCCCTCCATGCCTCCCCCTCCCTATTTCTTCCCCAAAATGTCCCTGTGTCTATGCTCTGTTTTTCCATGAGTCCACTGCATGTGTTATCAAGACTGTCCTACTAGATTCCATATATGTGTGTTAGTATACTATATTTGTCTTTCTCTTTTTGACTGACTTCACTTTTTATGATAGGTTCTAGAGCCAGCCAACTCATTAGGACTGAGTCCTCTGCATTTCTTTTAACAGCTGAGTAGTATTCCATTGTATATATGTACCAGAGCTTCTGGATCCATTCATTCGTCGATGGACATCTAGGTTGCTTCCATGTTCTGGCTATTGTATAGAGAGCTGCAATGAACATTGGGGTACAGGTGCTTCTTTCAGTTTTGATTTCATTAGGATATAAGCCTAATAGTGGGATTGCTGGGTCATAGGGTGCTTCTATTTTTAGTTTTTTAAGGAATCTCCAGATTGTCTTCCATAGAGGCTGTATCAGTTTACATTCCCACTAGCAATGCAAGAGGGTTCCCTTTTCTCTGCACCCTCTCCAGCATTTAGTGTCTGCCAATTTTTTGAAGTTGGCCATTCTGACAGGTGTGAGGTGGTATCTCATTGTAGTTTTAATTTGCATTTCTCTGATAATAAGCGAGGTTGAGCATCGTTTCATGTGCTTTTGGGCCATCTGTATGTCCTCTTTGGAGAGGTGTCTCTTTAGATCTTTTTCCCATTTTTTGATTGCGTTGTTCGTTTTTCCTGTGCTGAGTTGTCTGAGTTGCTTGTAGATTTGGGAGATTAATTCTTTGTCTGTTATTTTATTTGCTATGATTTTCTCCCACTCTGTGGGGTGTCTGTTGAGCTTTTTTGTAATTTCTTTTGCTGTACAAAAGCTTTGAAGTTTCATTAGGTCCCACATGTTCATTTTTGTTTTTAGTTCAGCTATTCTAGTAGGTGGGTCATAGAAGATCTTGCTTTGATTTATGTCCTTGAGGGTTTTGCCTATAGTCTCCTCTAAGAGTTTGATGGTTTCTGGCCTTACATTTAGGTCTTTCATCCATTTTGACTTGATCTTAGTGTATGGTGTCAGGGAATGTTCCAACTTCATTTTTTTGCATGTAGCTGTCCAATTTTCCCAGCACCATTTGTTGAAGTGGCTGTCTTTGTCCCATTTTATAGTTTCGCCTCCTTTGTCAAAAATGAGGTACCCATAAGTGCGTGGGTTTATCTCTGGGTTCTCGATCTTGTTCCAATGGTCGATATTTCTGTTTTTGTGCCAGTACCATATTGTCTTGATGACTGTTGCTTTGTAGTAGAGTCTGAAGTTAGGGAGGCTGATTCCTCCAGCTCCGTTTTTCTTTCTCAGGATTGCTTTGGCTATTCGAGGTCTTTTGTGTTTCCATATGAGCTGTGTTATTCTTTGGTCTAGTTCTGTGAAAAATGTCAATGGTAGTTGAATAGGTATTGCATTGAATCTGTAGATGATATTTGGTAGTATGGTCATTTTCACAATATTGATTCTTCTGACCCAGGAACATAGAATATCTCTCCATCTGTTTAAGTCTTCTTAATTTCTTTTATGAGTGTCTTGTAATTTTCTGTGTACAATTCTTTTGTTTCTTTGGGTAGGTTTGTTCCTAGATATTTGATTCTTTTGGTTGCAATGGTGAAGGGGACTGCCTCTTTGATTTAGTTTTCTGATTTCTCATTGTTTGTGTATAGGAATGCCAGTGATTTCTGTGTGTTGACTTTGTATCCTGCAACTTTGCTGAATTCGTTGATTAGCTCTAGTAGCTTTGTAATAGAGTCTTTGGGATTTTCTATGTATAATATCATGTCGTCTGCAAAAACAGAGAGCTTGACTTCTTCCTGTCGAATCTGAATTCCTTTGATTTCTTTCTCTTCTCTTATTGCTATTGCTAGAACTTCCAGGACTATGTTGAATAGTAGTGGTGAAAGTGGACACCCCTGTCTTGTTCCTGATCTTAGTGGGAATGCTTGCAGTTTTTCACCGTTGAGGATAATGTTCGCTGTAGGCTTCTCATAGATGGCTTTCACTATGTTGAGATAGGTTCCTTTTGTGTTATTTTCTGAAGAGTTTTTATCATAAATGGATGTTGTACTTTGTCGAAGGCTTTTTCTGTATCTATTGAGATGATCATGTGATTTTTGTCTATCAGTTTGTTGATATGGTGTATCACATTGATTGATTTGCGGATATTAAAGAATCCTTGCATGCCTGGGATGAACCCGACTTGATCATGATGTATGAGTTTTTTGATGTGTCGTTGAATTCTGTTTGCCAGGATTTTGTTGAGGATCTTGGCATCTAAGTTCATCAGGGAAACCGGCCTATAATTTTCCTTTTTTGTGTTGTCTTTGCCTGGTTTGGGTATCAGGGTGATGGTGGCCTCATAGAATGTGTTTGGAAGTGTTCCTTCCTGTGCAATTTTTTGAAAGAGTTTTAGAAGGACAGGCATTAGCTCTTCTTTAAATGTTTGATAGAATTCTCCTGTGAAGCCATCTGGCCCTGGGCTTTTATTTTTGGGTAAATTTTTAATCACAGATTCGATTTCTGAGCTTGTGATTGGGTTGTTCAAAGTTTCTGTTTCTTCCTGGCTCAGTCTTGGGAGATTGATCTCCCCCAAGAAACTGTCCATTTCTTCCAGATAGTCCAGTTTGTTGCCATAGAGTTGCTCATAATAGTCCCTTAGAATCTTTTGGATTTCTGCATTATCTGTTGTAATCTCTCCTTTTTCATTTTTGATTTTGTTGATCTGGTTCTTCTCTCTCTTTTTCTTGATGAGTCTGGCCAGAGGCTTGCCAATTTTGTTTACCTTTTCAAAGAACCAGCTTTTTGTTTTATTTATCTGTACTATAATTTCTTTCATTTCTTTCTCATTTATTTCTGCTCTAGTCTTTATAATCTGTCTTCTTCTGCTGGCTTTGGGGTGTTTTTGTTCTTCTTTCTCCAATTTTTTTAAGCGGAGGGTTAGGTCATCTGCTTCATATTTTCCTAGTTTCTTGAGATGAGATTGTATTGCTATAAATTTCCCTCTTAGAACTGCTTTTGCGGTATCCCATAGGTTTTGCACTGTCATATGTTCATTATCATTTTCTTCTAGGAATTTTTAAATTTCTCCTTTGATTTCCTCAGTAATCAGTCGGTTGTTTAATCTCCATGAGTGTGTTTTTAGCGGTTTTTTTTCCTGTAGTTGATCTCTAGTCTCATTGCATTGTGGTCCGAGAAGATGGTTGATATAATTTCAGTTTTCTTGAGTTGATTGAGGTTAGATTTGTGGCCCAAGATGTGGTCTATCCTGGAGAATGTTCCATGAGCCCTTGAGAAGAAAGTGTATTCTTCTACTTTTGGATGGAACGTCCTAAAGATATCCATGATGTCCATCTTGGCATCTATCATAGAATTTTTTGTGTTGTCTTTGCCTGGTTTGGGTATCAGGGTGAAGGTGGCCTCATAGAATGTGTTTGGAAGTGTTCCTTCCTGTGCAATTTTTTGAAAGAGTTTTAGAAGGACAGGCATTAGCTCTTCTTTAAATGTTTGATAGAATTCTCCTGTGAAGCCATCTGGCCCTGGGCTTTTATTTTTGGGTAAATTTTTAATCACAGATTCGATTTCTGAGCTTGCGATTGGGTTGTTCAAAGTTTCTGTTTCTTCCTGGCTCAGTCTTGGGAGATTGATCTCCCCCAAGAAACTGTCCATTTCTTCCAGATTGTCCAGTTTGTTGCCATAGAGTTGCTCATAATAGTCCCTTAGAATCTTTTGGATTTCTGCATTATCTGTTGTAATCTCTCCTTTTTCATTTTTGATTTTGTTGATCTGGTTCTTCTCTCTCTTTTTCTTGATGAATCTGGCCAGAGGCTTGCCAATTTTGTTTACCTTTTCAAAGAACCAGCTTTTTGTTTTATTTATCTGTACTATAATTTCTTTCATTTCTTTCTCATTTATTTCTGCTCTAGTCTTTATAATCTGTCTTCTTCTGCTGGCTTTGGGGTGTTTTTGTTCTTCTTTCTCCAATTTTTTTAAGCGGAGGGTTAGGTCATCTGCTTCATATTTTCCTAGTTTCTTGAGATGAGATTGTATTGCTATAAATTTCCCTCTTAGAACTGCTTTTGCGGTATCCCATAGGTTTTGCACTGTCATATGTTCATTATCATTTTCTTCTAGGAATTTTTAAATTTCTCCTTTGATTTCCTCAGTAATCAGTCGGTTGTTTAATCTCCATGAGTGTGTTTTTAGCGGTTTTTTTTCCTGTAGTTGATCTCTAGTCTCATTGCATTGTGGTCCGAGAAGATGGTTGATATAATTTCAGTTTTCTTGAATTGATTGAGGTTAGATTTGTGGCCCAAGATGTGGTCTATCCTGGAGAATGTTCCGTGAGCACTTGAGAAGAAAGTGTATTCTTCTACTTTTGGATGGAACGTCCTAAAGATATCGATGAGGTCCATCTTTTCTAATGTGGCATTTAAGGCTTGTGTTTCTTTATTAATTTTCTGTTTAGATGATCTCTCCATTGGTGTGAGGGGAGTGTTAAAGTCTCCTATTATTATTGTGTTGCTATTGATTTCTTTTTTTAAGTCTGAAAGTATCTGTCTTATGTATTGAGGTGCCCCTGTGTTTGGTGCATAGATATTCATGATTATTATGTCTTCCTCTTGGATGGATCCCTTAATCATGATATTGTGACCTGCTTTGTCTCTTAGAGTCTTCTTTACTTTAAAATCTATTAGGAATACTCATATCAGACAAAATAGCTTTCTTCTGATTTCCATTTGCATGGAGTATCTTTTTCCAGCTTCTCACTTTCAGTCTATGGGTGTCTCTAGGTCTGAAGTGGGTCTCTTGTAAACAGCATATATATGGGTCATGTTTCCTGATCCATTCAGCCAACCTGTGTCGTTTGGTTGGAGCATTTAATCCATTTGCTTTCAAAGTAATTATTGATATAAATGTTCCTATTTTCATCTTCTTAGAAGTCTGGGGTTTGATTTGTAGGACTTCTCCTACTCTTGTATTTCTTGGCTATATCAGGCCCTTTAACATTTGTTGTAGGGCTGGTTTTGTGGTACAGAATTCTTTTAGTTTTTGTCTGTCTGCAAAGCTTTTAACTTCTCCATCGATTCTGAATGAGATTCTTGCTGGATAGAGAATTCTTGGTTGGAGGTTATTCTCTTTTAGCCGTTTAAATGTGTCTTGCCATTCTCTTCTGGCCTGCAGGGTTTCTGTTGAAAGATCCACAGTTAGACGTATGGGGTTTCCCTTATACGTTATTTGTTGTTTGCTCCTAGCTGCTTTTAGTAATCTGTCTTTATATTTAGTCTGTGTTAGTTTGATTAGAATGTGCCTTGGTGTGTTTCTTCTGGGGTTTATCCTGTATGGAACTCTTTGTGCTTCTTGGACTTGGTTGACTATTTCCTTTCCCATGCTGGGGAAGTTTTCAGCTATAACTTCATCAAGAATTTTTTCGTAGCCTTTCTTCCTCTGGAACTTGTATAATTCTAATGTTGTTGGTGCATTTGATATTGTCCCATAGGTCTCTGAGGCTATCCTCAGTTCTTTTAATTTTTTCGGCTTTGTTCTGTTCCTCAGCATTTATCTCAACCATTCTATCTTCCAGCTCACTTATCCGTTCTTCTGCCTCCGATACTCTACTGTTGAGACCTTCTGTAGTATTTTTGAGTTCAGCAATTGAGTTGGTGGTCTCTATTTGTTTATTTTTCATTTCCTACATGTCTTTTCTCAATGCACTAATTTCCTCTAATATTCTGTTAGATGCCCCTGTGTTTGGATTGGAGCATTTAACTCCTTTTTAATCTTCAAAAGGAATACTCATATCAGACAAAATAGCTTTCTTCTGATTTCCATTTGCATGGAGTATCTTTTTCCAGCTTCTCACTTTCAGTCTATGGGTGTCTCTAGGTCTGAAGTGGGTCTCTTGTAAACAGCATATATATGGGTCATGTTTCCTGATCCATTCAGCCAACCTGTGTTGTTTGGTTGGAGCATTTAATCCATTTGCTTTCAAAGTAATTATTGATATAAATGTTCCTATTTTCATCTTCTTAGAAGTCTGGGGTTTGATTTGTAGGACTTCTCCTACTCTTGTATTTCTTGGCTATATCAGGCCCTTTAACATTTGTTGTAGGGCTGGTTTTGTGGTACAGAATTCTTTTAGTTTTTGTCTGTCTGCAAAGCTTTTAACTTCTCCATCGATTCTGAATGAGATTCTTGCTGGATAGAGAATTCTTGGTTGGAGGTTATTCTCTTTTAGCCGTTTAAATGTGTCTTGCCATTCTCTTCTGGCCTGCAGGGTTTCTGTTGAAAGATCCACAGTTAGACGTATGGGGTTTCCTTTATATGTTATTTGTTGTTTGCTCCTAGCTGCTTTTAGTAATCTGTCTTTATATTTAGTCTGTGTTAGTTTGATTAGAATGTGCCTTGGTGTGTTTCTTCTGGGGTTTATCCTGTATGGAACTCTTTGTGCTTCTTGGACTTGGTTGACTATTTCCTTTCCCATGCTGGGGAAGTTTTCAGCTATAACTTCATCAAGAATTTTTTCGTAGCCTTTCTTCCTCTGGAACTTGTATAATTCTAATGTTGGTGCATTTGATATTGTCCCATAGGTCTCTGAGGCTATCCTCAGTTCTTTTAATTTTTTCGGCTTTGTTCTGTTCCTCAGCATTTATCTCAACCATTCTATCTTCCAGCTCACTTATCCGTTCTTCTGCCTCAAATACTCTACTGTTGAGACCTTCTATAGTATTTTTGAGTTCAGCAATTGAGTTGGTGGTCTCTATTTGTTTATTTTTCATTTCCTACATGTCTTTTCTCAATGCACTAATTTCCTCTAATATTCTGTTTTCAGTGTTTTGCATCCTCATTAGTATAGTTTTTCTGAATTCTCTTTCAGATAATTTGTCTAGCTCCTCTTCTGTCATTTGAAGCTGTGATTCTCTAGCTTGGTTCTTCATTTGTGCAGTGTGTCTCTGTCTTTTCATTATTCGGTTAGTTTCTGTTTCTTTGTGTGTGTGTTCTTCTCTCCAACCAAGCTTCTTGGTTGAATTCTCCCTTCCTTTGGGTTTCTGTCCTTCTAGAAGGGTTCAATGGTTTGTGTCTTGAGTGGTGTTAGGTCTTGTTTACAGGTGAACAATCTCTAGTGTTGTATGTTCTTTGATAGTGTGGGGTCTTGGAATCAGGGCTTCTACTCCGAGGATCCTTGGTTTGATGATTGGTCAGTGGGTGTAGGCTCTATGTCTGGTTTGCTATGGTGTTCCGTGATATTAGTTCAAATACTAGCATCTGAGGAGCAAGAGGTGTGCCCCTGATGGATGACAGTCATAAAAGCATGCAGATGCTTTCTAACATAGTCATAAGATATACATACATACACAGCAATAACCACATCTAACCAGTCTTACAGTGACAAAGCATAGGAAATTTTTCTGGCAAACGATGCAATCAAAGATGGTACTTGCCCGTTAAGCTCTGAATTGATTAAAATAGTGCCTGGAAAAATAGATCCGGGGCAAGGTCCTGGCTTGGACTATTTCATTGAAAGCACTTTTTAACTAAGACATGTGTTGGGGGTGAGGAGGTAGAGAGTGTATGGATAATGAGAAGGAATAGATTCGTCTTGGAAGGATTTTATAGGGTTATGTAGCCAAGATTAGTGTGTTGTATTGTTTGTGCAGTTGGAAGAGAATAGTGGAGACAGGCAGGTAGGAAATATTTATCTAGAGGATAGTGGTAGATAGGAGAAAGTTTTAGATTTAAAACACAGTGGGAGGAAGCAGTGGCTAAGAGGAAAGAAAATGAGAAGTTTCCAAGAATTAAAATTTTTAAAAAAATTAAAATTAAAATTAAAAATCAAAAAAAAATAAAAAGGAAATTATAAATTAAAAAGGGAAGAAAAACTTAATAGGAAGAGACAAAAGAGAAAAAAAAAAAAAAAAAAAAACCAAACCTGACCGATCAAACGAATAAACAGAACCGTCCACAACAAATAAACAAAAAAACAATCTGCTCTCGATGGTGTTGTCTTGATGATGTAGCCTTTCCCTTAAGGCACCGGTTGCTTTGGTTTGTTTTCAGCCATATAAGGCGTTGCTACAAGCTCAGGTGCTGGCCTAGACAGCGGGTTGATCCCAGTCTGTCAGGCGCGGGGACCGCAGTGCGCTCAGTCCGGGGTTGGGCGGGGGTGCCCCCGCTCTGCCACACACCTGCCGGTAGCCTCCAATATCTGCCCTTCTCCCGGCGCTGTGGCTGTAGCTATTGGGGTGCACGGGTTCCTCCGCCACTGGCGCTCGCACTGTCAGTTACGAGTCCAAGTCCCAAAGGCAGGCACTAGCTTCCCGGTGTGGCTCGAGCCCGGTCCCTGGTCAGCAATTTGTAGGCAACTTCCCCTTCAGCTAGTCCCACACTAGGAGTGTTTGAACTCACCCGGTGACAGGCGGAAAGTCGTGATTTTCACCCGGTCAGGCCGCGCGATTTTCACACTGGGCGCTCCCTGCCAGCTCCAGGTCGCTAGGCAGCACTCCCGGTGTTCCCCCTGGACCTGCTCCAGTATCCTATCTTCGCAGTGTCTTAATTTCTGCCGGCGATCCGGGTGGATTCTTGGAGTTTTCACGCTGATCGCTGCGCTCTCTCCCCCGAGGCTCCACTTAGGCCCCCTTTTAGGGCACTTGCTGGCTCGCTCTCCGTCGGTGCGGTCTGGCGTGGGGGTTAATTAAGATAGAGAATTCTTAGAACTGTAGCTCCGGGAAAGTTCTGGCTATTCAATCTTCTACTCTCGCGGACCTGTGGAATTCTTCTGTCGTCTAGCAGCTGGTTTGTTGGTGGTGTTTCATTTCTTGATTAGTTCTGGTGATTCTGTTGGGGAGCTGGTGAAATCTTCCCGTCATTCCTCCGCCATCTGGGCTCTCCTCCATCTTATTCTCTTGATAAGAAAAACATTCCAGTCCAAATCATAAGAAAGTGTTCAAAAAGATTTTCATTATGTTTTTAAAAACCTAATTTACTCTTTTAGAAAAGAGTAAGTAAAATAACTGGTAACAGAGCTGGTTAAAGTCAAACTTCAGCTGAAAGTCTCCATGGGTTTATTTCTGGTGTACCCTCTTCCCACACAGCTGCTCTTGAGACAACTGTAATGTTTTAAACTTGCCTTGTGAAACTTTGGGTATGGTACATAAGGAGTTCTGAAGAGAAATTTCATATTTTCTTCTTTTTAGGGTAATTAAATATCAATTTAGAGAGAGTAATGCTTAAAATTTCCTTCCCTTTGGACTGAGAAATGATGATTCAATTTTAACAGCTGCCAATGGCTTCCCAATGATTATGTTTTCAAGAAACAGCATTTGTTTTATTGCACAACTGCAGGTGGTACTTGCTCATCTGTAGGCAGGATTCTACAACTGCTAACTTGAACTCCGCCTCTCCTCCTATGACTTTCAAAATGTCTGGGGCCTTCCCCATGAAAGGAAAGGAAAAAAGATTACTAAGAGCACACCGTAATATATGAGCAAAATAGTTGACAGTTAAAAAATACAATACTACATCGGCATCCCATTCTAGTACACCAAAAAGTAATAGGTAGCTTGTGCTTTCCTGGTAGCTCAGCAGTAAAGAATCTGCCTTCCAATGCAGGAGACACAGATTCAGTCCCTGGGTTGGCAAGATCCCCCTGGAGAAGGAAGTGGCAACCCACTCTAGTATTCTCTCCTGGGAAATCCCATGGACAGAGCGGCCTGGTTAGCTAGAGTTCATGGGGTAGCAAAATAGTCAGACACAACTTAGCAACTAAAGCAAAAGAGCCAGACACGACTTAGCAACTGAACAACAACTATAGATATCTCATATGAGCATTTCATGAGATGGATTAGGTCCAAGATTCCATAAGATGGATTAGCTCGAAAATTCTGATTAATTCCACTTGATAAAATATTTTAAGTGATCTTATCATTTCTGTACTAAACTTTAAAAAAAAGTGAAGGCATTCTTTTTTGAGCAGTTACGTTGGATTACATTTTAACCAACCTTGGATCTTTGTTAGGATCTTGAAAATCACAAAGCTGGAAATATCTTTCTTGGCCCTTGAGTAGAAATTTTTCAGTGTGTGAAGCAAGATCAGGGCATGTTAGTCTTATATTCTAAAGTAAAAATGATAAAAATGTGATGTATTGCTACTGTATCTCCCTTGGTGCCATCTTAAAGCAAAACTGCTAAGTGTTTATAACATATTTTCTGTTTAGCCCAGATACAATCTCAGAATGCTTCTGAACATAGTTACACATATATTCAAATCAGTTGTTTGAAAGTGGCAGATGAGATAAAGCTTATTCTCTATCTCTGTGCTAAATCATTGATAGACTCACCAGGCCATTGCAAATGCAATAGAACTAGCTGTCTGATACTGGACTGGGCACAGGAGTGTGATGTAACTGCTTCTCTCTTCCATAAGACAGAGGCCAGCATGATAAACCACAGCCTGTGGCCCAAATCTGACAGCAGTGTTTTTGTATGAAAGTCTATTGGGAAAGTATCCATACCCATTTGTTCATGTGTTAGGCGTAACTGCTTTTCCTGCTTGGAATTATATAAACCAGAATTTCTACAAGCTAGGTCAAGTTGGGTGTTTTCAATTTTATTCAATCAACAGTGACAGGTGTTACAGAACTTTGGGCTCTGATTTGGCCACCTTGGATATCATTATCTCCTCCAAGATCTCCAAAACTTTCTGCATTACAGAAAGAACAAATTAAGAGCCTATCATTGGCTTATAGATCCTAGGGGCATTTATATGTTAAGAGCCTTGAAAGCATGCTCCCAGCACTGAAAACAGAAATGCAAAGCCAAGTTTATTTTCCCCTCCTGCTATCCCCACTTCTCATCAGCTCTTCCCCGAGCTGGCTTGTATGTGTTCTGGAGACTTTTTCTAAGACAGAGAACAGTGCTCCCTGATGAGTTCCCTGGTCAAGCACCATGCACAACCTACCTCCCATTCCTGCTGCAACCTAGCCCAGAGGGTCACAAAGCTCTGTTAAGTCGGTATGCCCGTTAACACAGCACTGCATTGTGATAATAAATTTATGTATGTAAGCAGCTATATGGAGCTTTCCTGGTGGCTTAGACAGTAAAGAATCTGCCTGCGAAACAGAAGACCTGGGTTTGATTCCTGGGTCAGAAAGATCCCCTAGAGAAGGGAATGGTTACCTTGTTTGAGTATTCTTGCCTGAAAATTCCATGGACAGAGGAGCCTAGCATGGGGTTGCAAAGAGTAAGACAAGAATGAGCAACTAACAGAAACTGCTGCTGCTTAGTCACTTCAGTCATGTCCGACTCTGTGTGACCCCATGGACTGCAGCTTACCAGGCTTCTCCGTCCATGGAACTTTCCAGGCAAGAAATACTGGAGTGTGTTGCCGTTTCTTTTTCTGACAAAAGTTGCTATCTATATTTATGTTTAAGTCAACTCTGATAAATCTAGTAATTCTTTCAGTAGCATTCAAAAAATAAAATTTATTGCTTGTTGACTTTTATAAAGAATCAAATCAAAATAATTCCTTCAGGGGTTTTAAGACACAAAAAAAGAGAAAAGGGTTAGGTCAAGTGGGGAATTAAGCACCCCTCTAAGCACTGAGCTTTGTGCTTTCCCAGGTGCAACTTCATTTATTCCTCATGGCATCCTGTGACACAGAAATGATTCTGTTATTTTATTGCGAGTTTCCTGGCAATGAATAAACCCAGCAGACTACTAGTCACAACATTGCTGACTAAACTAATGAAACCTGAATGTTTTTTGCAGTCTGAGTCCTGTATTGCTGTGCAATACCATAGACCTTTTTGTTGTTGTTACAAAATTCTGAAGGAAATGCAGAGAATAGAAAAAGAAAGGAGAAAAGGTAAAGAAAGTGTTGGAGAAGGAGGCAGCAGGTAAAAATTTGGGGGTAAAATAAAGGAATACTATTTCTCATAGTCTAACTTATTGTTAAAGCATATTCCCAAAAGACAATCCCATCTCTAGCTGAGGAACCAGGCAAAGACACATGTGTCATCTATGAGCAGATGTATATTCCACAGTATGTGTTGGGAGGGTAAAAAAGTTCTTTGATGGGAACTTGAAGCAATGTGACACCCTGGCATTACTTAATTCCGCCATACCCAACATGCATAGGACACATTTCTGCGAGGTTTTGCTGTGGCAAGAATAAAACAATTCCAAACAGGAAATTTCTGCAGGGGTTCTGTAGCTGGGTCTGTTGTGAAGACTGCAAAGTCAGCTTAGGCAGCATTGTGGTATGGCTAACTGCTCACTTAATATGTCTGCTCCTTTGCAAGCCCATATGAACTTACCATAGAGGATGATGCTGCTGGGACTGAACTCTGCTCATAACAGTGAAGACTTCACTGCTGTCCACTGGAGGGGACAAGAGGTCCCGGCAGCCTCTGCCTCTTTAAGAGGCATTTTCCAAGTGACTGGCAAATGCTCAGGCTTTCAGTCCCTGCTTAGCAAGGAAAGGAAATGAACTGCAACCGTATTCCACTGAGTTTTAACTATAGACAGACTTGGTGGATACTTTTCAGACTTATTCAGCTTTATTCTGCATTTTCTACCAATTTAACCTGAAAGAGACACCAGCACGGATATCATTCAAATAGTTTTAACTGCTTTTGCTTTTTCCCAGCTTCACACATTTCAGCAAAGGGCAGCTTCAACGATACAGTGACAAACTGGGGGTTCTCCTTTTCTTTCTGCAATCCAAATTTGGCCAGATTCTGCAATCTAGATTAGCAGTTAAACTGTTTTCTTTTTAGGGCATTTCCAGAATTCACTGATCCCAGCAACTGTTTTCTCCTCACTACCCTTCCAGCAGTTACAGAGAGTGGGAAAGAGCATGAGGTGTAGAGACAGACTACCTGAATTCACATTCTGGCTCTGCCAGTTTGTAATCTTGGGCAAATTAATTAATCTCTATAAACCCTACCTTCACTCGTCTATGAAATGGGGAGAATTACGCCTTGTAGGACTTTTATGAAGTTCAGTGAGCTAATGCAGTCAAAGCATTTAGCTGAGGGCCTTGAATAATAAAAGAAAACTGCTCTCCCACCTGTGTGTGCATGCTGCTATAATCATTTGTTCTAATTGTCACAATATTTTATGGTGGCCTTTTTAAAATATCTTGTGGAAGCTTATTTTCCCTTTTTATTTGAATAGTAGGAAGCGTTTTCTTCAGAGCTCAACAATATGAACCCAGTTACCCTTCCCATGATCTATGACTCCTGAACCATTTCTAATAGTGTTTCCTAGTTGCCAACAGGAGAGTCCAACAGCAGACTGTTACTATTTCCTTTCTTCTTGCAATGCAGTATCCTTCTCTCTAGATCTAACAGGGGGGATAACAATGTAAGAGGAAAAAGTACAGGTGGAAAAAAGAGAGAAAGTAAAGAAAGCTAGATATATGCCATGCTTGCCTGATTAAAAAATTACTATACCATCTTGCCCTGGCATCTCATTGTGGTGGTTGAGATTAACCATCTATTTGATATTTAGGTCATTTGCATTAGAAAAAAGAAAGATTATAATTCTTTTATCTACAGATCTTATTTTATGCACAGCTATGCATACTTTTACACTTAGTAATTTATAAACTTTAAACTGTTGGATGGTTTTAAATAGAAAACTGAATCTTTTTTTTTTTTTGTAAAGTCTGTCCCTGCAAATCACAATACCACCTTCTTGAGGCTTTCTGTATTAAGTTACTTGTATTCATGAAGCAATTCTTCATCCTCCAGTTGTTTACTTTGGGGTATTCAATCCCTGCAATTCTTGATCAGGAAAAATAAAAAGACTACAAATCATGGTAAATAGAGAATGAAAAAAAAAAAAAAACCCTCTGATGTGTGCTAAAACTTCTGTGTGAAATCCTCATCATCCTTTCCATTCTTTCTGAATGAAGCATGTGGTGCATGTCATGTATGAAAATTGAATCGGCAGTAGGAGCTCTACAATGTGCCCATCTGGTATGCAGGTGTCTGCACAGATGCCCCCAGCCAGACTTACAGGGGGCAGCATGTTTGTGGAGCTGGCTCTACGCTAGAGAAAGAAAGAGAGGGGGACCACCCACTTATAATAAGTGGTGCTACTCTCAGTTGACCACCTAGCCTTAAAAGAGTTGTGCTTAAATTTCATATGCATCAAAATTTCTTGAGAAACTTGGTAAAAATGCAGAAGTCTGAGATTTACTTTCCGTATGTACCTATGGCATGTTCCAGAAATCTGCTTTCAACAAACATTCTAGATTATTCTACTATAATTGTTCCTTAGTCCCTACTTTCAGAAATACTGCCTTAAGACATTAGAATACAATGGATAAAGAACATCTAGAAAATAAATGATGTATGCATGATAAGTTGCTTCGGTTCTGTCCAACTCTTTGCAACCCTGTGGGCTATAGCCCAGACTCCTCTGCCATGGGATTCTCTAGGCAAGAATACTGGAATTGGTTGTCATGCCCTCCTTCAAGGGGATCTTCACAACTGAGGGAATGCATCTGTGTCTCTTATAGCTCCTGCATTGGCAGGCCTCTTCTTTACCACTAGCACCACCTGAGAAGCCCCAAATAAATGATACCCTATAATCTGTTCTCCTCATTATGTGAATATTCTCTAATGACTATAGCATTATATAGGCAATATAAAGAAAGAGGAGAGTGAAAAGGCTGGCTTAAAATTATATATTCAAAGAACTAAGATCATGACATCTGGTCCTATTACTTCATGGCAAATACAAAGAGAAATAAGGGAAACAGTGATAGACTTTATTTTCTTGGGCTCCAAAATCACTGCAGACAGTGACTTAAAAATTAAAAGACACTTTCTCCTTGGAAGTAAAACCATGACAAACCTAGACAGCATGTTAAAAACCAGAGACATTACTTTGCTTTGAAAAAAGTGCATACAGTCAAAGCTATGGTCGTTCCAGTAGTCACATATGGATGTGAGAGTTGGACCATAAAGAACACTGAGCACCAAAAAATTGATACTTTTGAACTGTGGTGTTGGAAAAGACTCTTGAGAGTCCCTTGAACTGCAAGGATATCCAACAAGTCAGTCCTAAAGGAAATCAACCCTGAATATTCATTGGAAGGACTGATGGTGAAGCTTAAAACAATAGTAAATGTTTGTGGAGCTGCATAGAGAAAGAAAGAGAGGGGGACCACCCACTTATAATAAGTGGTGCTACTCTCAGTTGACCACCTAGCCTTAAAAGAGTTGTGCTTAAATTTCATATGCATCAAAATTTCTTGAGAAACTTGGTAAAAATGCAGAAGTCTGAGATTTACTTTCCGTATGTACCTATGGCATGTTCCAGAAATCTGCTTTCAACAAACATTCTAGATTATTCTACCATAATTGTTCCTTAGTCCCTACTTTCAGAAATACTGCCTTAAGACATTAGAATACAATGGATAAAGAACATCTAGAAAATAAATGATGTATGCATGATAAGTTGCTTCGGTTCTGTCCAACTCTTTGCAACCCTGTGGGCTATAGCCCAGACTCCTCTGCCATGGGATTCTCTAGGCAAGAATACTGGAATTGGTTGTCATGCCCTCCTTCAAGGGGATCTTCACAACTGAGGGAATGCATCTGTGTCTCTTATAGCTCCTGCATTGGCAGGCCTCTTCTTTACCACTAGCACCACCTAAGAAGCCCCAAATAAATGATACCCTATAATCTGTTCTCCTCATTATGTGAATATTCTCTAATGACTATAGCATTATATAGGCAATATAAAGAAAGAGGAGAGTGAAAAGGCTGGCTTAAAATTATATATTCAAAGAACTAAGATCATGACATCTGGTCCTATTACTTCATGGCAAATACAAAGAGAAATAAGGGAAACAGTGATAGACTTTATTTTCTTGGGCTCCAAAATCACTGCAGACAGTGACTTAAAAATTAAAAGACACTTTCTCCTTGGAAGAAAAACCATGACAAACCTAGACAGCATGTTAAAAACCAGAGACATTACTTTGCTTTGAAAAAAGTGCATATAGTCAAAGCTATGGTCGTTCCAGTAGTCACATATGGATGTGAGAGTTGGACCATAAAGAACACTGAGCACCAAAAAATTGATACTTTTGAACTGTGGTGTTGGAAAAGACTCTTGAGAGTCCCTTGAACTGCAAGGATATCCAACAAGTCAGTCCTAAAGGAAATCAACCCTGAATATTCATTGGAAGGACTGATGGTGAAGCTGAAGTTACAGTACTTTGGCCACCTGATGCCAATAGCTGACTCAATGGAAAATACCCTGATGCTGGGAAAGATTGAAGGCAGGAGAAGAAAGGGACAGCCAAGATGAAATGCTTGGATGGCATCACCAACTCAATGGGAGCTCTGGGAGTTGATTAAGGACAGAGAAGCCTGGCCTACTGCAGTTCATGGGATTGCAAAGAGTCGGACATGACTCACAGACTGAACAACAATGATGCTTATTGCATTAATAAACAGAATATTTAATCATAAAACTGGAAAAATTGTCCACACAAACTCTGGATATTATAAAAACCTTTTAAAAATAATGTGTCCTGGGCTTCTCTGGTGGTCCTGTGGCCAAAGATTCCACCTTGTAGTGTGAGGGGTGCTGGTTCGATCCCTGGCCCAGGAAGATCCCACATGCTGCAGAGCAGCTGGACTGGTGTGTCCAATTATGAGCCAGTGCATGCCGCAGGGCAGGTGCTCTGCAACAAGGGAGACCACTGCAATGGGAGATCCACACAGGCCGAAGAATAAAGATGGATGAAAATAAATAAAAACAATAAAAGAGGCCAAATTTTTTTTAAAAAAATAATAATTTATCCTTATTTATTGTGTCCTATGCCTATTAAGGGAACAAAGCACAACTCAAGTTTGGAATGCCAGTGATAGCTTAAACCTATCGTAAGCCTTTTCCCAATCTCACTCTATTCTTTGGGAAACTGGTAATATATCCCACATATTGGTGTTCATTATCTTTTATTTGATCAGTATCAGATATGAACAACTGTCCCCTAAAAATTTTTCTCTGAAATAACTTTCAGCAACCAAGAGTCACTCACCTACTCACTTATCCCAAGATTGGAAAATAGAAAGAAAAGATGAACCTAAGAAACATTCAAGAACAAATCATATAAGTAAATTTGGATCGCGCTTAGTTTAGACTTTATTTTGTAGGTAATGGGAAGTCACTGAAACTTAGAGTTGATTAGAGGAACACCATGATCACAATTATGTCATGGATTTCACATAGACTATAAACTTAAATGGTTTTGTGATTGTGTATATGAACAAATTCTGCTTAAAATAAAAAGGATTAGCCATAAGAATACATTTCTAAGA
Source organism: Tragulus kanchil (assembly GCA_022376925.1). Classification (NCBI taxonomy): domain Eukaryota; kingdom Metazoa; phylum Chordata; class Mammalia; order Artiodactyla; family Tragulidae; genus Tragulus; species Tragulus kanchil. The sequence continues at coordinate 53,457,243 of JAIOJX010000004.1, forward strand.
GTAATGTCTATTCAATAAATATTTATTTCATGCCCATATTATGTTAGGCACTGTGCTGGATGTTGAGAAGAAAAGCAAGGGGGCCGTCCACTCTCAGGGTGTTTACAGTCTACTGACACCGACATTGAACAAATAATCAGACAAGCTGTGGGTTTTCCACATGTCTTTTTGCTATTCCTACTATTCCTAGTAGTGTGATGGTTTGATTTCTTTTGAAATGGAAGGCTTTTCCTATTCCACCTTTTTTTAAGGATGCCTAAGCAATCATTAGAGGTCTCAAACTGACTGCCTACAGACATATTTTTTTTGGCCCACACAATGCTGAGGTCCACTGTTTTTTTAAAAAAAAGTTGAATTCATTGCCAACATAAAATATGCAGTTTCTCTAGAATATTTGACCCTACTGGCCCTCAGTTTCCACAAGGCAACAAGTGTCTGGAGCTGAGTAGCAGCTGCCCTTTTCAAAAGTGTTCAGAATGTGGTCTGTCCACTTGGCCACCTCCAAACCCCATCTCTATCACCTCCTGACATGAAGACCAAGAGTCTGCTGGCATTGATGGTCTCCTTTGAGTTGCTATTTTTCTTATTCCTGGCTCAGTTCACTCATTGGCATTACTTACCAGACTCTCGTAGACAGGCAGGTCTGGCCTGCCACTCTACAGAGAAAAACTCGGCAATTGTTTCACAAAATCCTCTTCAGTGTGTACCTTACTCTGGTTCTCCTCCTCATCAAGTCTCTGGACTAAGTACATAATCAAATGTTGTTCATCACTCATCTATTTAACTATTTCCTCAACTTTTTTTTTTTTTTGCAATTGTGCCTTTTTCTTAAATCCATTTAGTTCAAGCAAGCCATATTGCTCATTGGTTAGCCCTGAGTATGACCTATTTTCTATTCTATTATCTTCAGTCCTACTCGAATCTCTCTACCTAGAACACATTGCAGCTCTCCAAACTCTTGTCTACTTGCATCTGTTCTCAGGTCCAGTTCAGATCCACTGTCTTTTCCCTGAAGTCATCCAGACTTCCCTGGCCTCCCTGTGGGCTCTCACACACTTACCTGAACCTGGTAATATCCCTCAAGCTTTTACCTTACAACACTGCTTTCTAGGTGGCTCAGTGGTTAAAGAATCCACTCTCAGTGCAGAAGATGCAAGAGAGGCAGGTTCAGTCCCTGGGTTAGGCAGATACTTGTAGGAAGGCATGGCAACCCACTCTGGTATTCTTGCCTGGAGAATCCCATGGACAGAGAAGTCTGGCGGACTTCAGTCCCTAGGGTTGTGAAAAGTCAGTTACAGCTGAAGCAACTAAGTATGGCTGCACGCACTGCTTTCTTCATTTGAGCTTCTTGAAGGTAGAATTTTGTCTAAACTATCTTCCTTTTCCCATTAGCACAGTGCAAACAGAAAACACTAATCATTTCTGCAATGAATGAAGAGAGATTCTACTTGAAATTAACTGTAAAGAAAGGAGCTGAAAGTATTTAACTCCCTCTAGGATATGAATGGTTGTTCTCAAAGCTCAAGCTGCACAGATGTGCACTTGTTTGAGGCCTTGTTTGGTATTTGTTTGACCTCTTACTCCCTACACTTGCTTTCCCATACATGTGTCCAGTGGAAACATGCTCATTCATTCCATGCGTTTTTCCAGTTCCTTATTCAGTAATGTAGTCCAGTCAATATTTTTTTTCATTAAAATGTTATACAAAACAAATTTAATTCTTGGTTCTAGATTAGTGCCATAACAAAATTTGGGATTTATTTTGTAAGTCCTTTAGGGTAAGAACACTTAGCCATCATGTCTTATATACTATGCAATAAATGCCTTTATTTTTAAAATCTACACCTTGAATTCTAGAGTCAAAATGTATCCTTATAATTTTGGAGTGGATGTTGCTTTCTGCCCATTATAAAGACAACGTGTTTTTCTCTCAAGTGAAAAAAGAAAAGCAAAAGTGTATGTAGAGACACTAAGTTTCTTAAGCAAGGTTTCACACAACTAGTTAGTATAAGGATCTCTACTGTTTAAGTTGTGAATGGAAGGAGCAGAAAATATAAGTGCACTTTGAAAAATCATCTTGCATGCCCACCTTCTGCTCTAGGAAGGGGTGTACTGAAGTCTCTGGTCATCCATTCAGCTTCTCAGTTGGCACATCTTGAGGACTATGTGCTAAATAAAGGCCTGGGGGTGCACACACAGAATCTCCCTGTTTGCCGCTTAGCAGTTTCACTCCCGAGGTCAAAGTAGATTAACTTTTTCTAAGGCAGTCTTTCAGCTACAATCTTGCCTCCAGCAGTGCTGCCTCCATGCTCCTGGTCCATTCCTCCTGTGTCAGCCCAACCCATTTTTATTTTATTTTAAAGTGAGAATAAATAAATAAAAATAATTAGATAGATAAAAATAAAATAAAAAACAGTTCTCTTCTAGACACAAGATTTCAGAGCCTAAAGAGCCCACAGGCAGAAACTTAGTCATAGGATCCAGCTTGACAAATTACAATGCACAAGCCTGTTTTTAGTTCCAACCTGAGTTCCAACCTGTTTCATACTCAAGCTATACTTTCCTTATTCCCAATTCCGTGGTGAAGCCAAAACCTTTTTGGCGGAATCCCAGACACAATGCCCTGTGTTCAAGGCATGGATTCAGTTTTGACCTTGACTAGAAACACCCACTTTGGTAGCTTCCCTTTCGGTTGTTTCTATCACTAGATCCTCTTAAGTGCTTGTTGTAAGCACCCAGTCCAGGTCTGTTTCCACCAATTCCTGTCCCCTTCTGTTCTTAATTCAAATCTCATTTCCTCTTTCTTTGCTGTTTCCAGGAAGATTCCACTTGTTCTCTTTCTCTCCCAAACCTAGGCAGCCACATTGTGTCTTGGTTTCATTTCCTGATGTCAGTCAGCCTCAGTGCCCCTTAATCTTCTGTCAATAGATAGGAGATTCTTCTTGATTGGTGACCAGACTCTTGTGGTTCTCATCTAGGGGATAAAGAGGTGCAAGCAAAAAAGCAAAAGTGTATGTAGAGACACTAAGTTTCTTAAGCAAGGTTTCACACAACTAGTTAGTATAAGGATCTCTACTGTTTAAGTTGTAAATGGAAGGAGCAGAAAATATAAGTGCACTTTGAAAAATGATCTTGCATGCCCACCTTCTGCTCTAGGAAGGGGTGTCCTGAAGTCTCTGGTCATCCATTCAGCTTCTCAGTTGGCACATCTTGAGGACTATGTGCTAAATAAAGGCCTGGGGGTGCACACACAAAATCTCCCTGTTTGCCGCTTAGCAGTTTCACTCCCGAGGTCAAAGTAGATTAACTTTTTCTAAGGCAGTCTTTCAGCTACAATCTTGCCTCCAGCAGTGCTGCCTCCATGCTCCTGGTCCATTCCTCCTGTGTCAGCCCAACCCATTTTTATTTTATTTTAAAGTGAGAATAAATAAATAAAAATAATTAGATAGATAAAAATAAAATAAAAAACAGTTCTCTTCTAGACACAAGATTTCAGAGCCTAAAGAGCCCACAGGCAGAAACTTAGTCATAGGATCCAGCTTGACAAATTACAATGCACAAGCCTGTTTTTTTAGTTCCAACCTGAGTTCCAACCTGTTTCATACTCAAGCTATACTTTCCTTATTCCCAATTCCGTGGTGAAGCCAAAGCCTTTTTGGCGGAATCCCAGACACAATGCCCTGTGTTCAAGGCATGGATTCAGTTTTGACCTTGACTAGAAACACCCACTTTGGTAGCTTCCCTTTTCGGTTGTTTCTATCACTAGATCCTCTTAAGTGCTTGTTGTAAGCACCCAGTCCAGGTCTGTTTCCACCAATTCCTGTCCCCTTCTGTTCTTAATTCAAATCTCATTTCCTCTTTCTTTGCTGTTTCCAGGAAGATTCCACTTGTTCTCTTTCTCTCCCAAACCTAGGCAGCCACATTGTGTCTTGGTTTCATTTCCTGATGTCAGTCAGCCTCAGTGCCCCTTAATCTTCTGTCAATAGATAGGAGATTCTTCTTGATTGGTGACCAGACTCTTGTGGTTCTCATCTAGGGGATAAAGAGGTGAGCAAAGGCAAAAGGGAATTTAGGAAGCATTAATGTACTTTGGGTAAGGAAAGTTAACACAAAAGTGGAATTGGGAGAGAAATAAGCCACTGAGTTTAGAGTATTAGTTATTCGGTCTGTGTAAATAAAAACCAGAAACTAAGGCAGTATTTCCCAAAGTGTGGCTCAAGAGACCACCTTTTTCAGAATCAGAAAGGTGGTGTGAGGGAGGCGAAAAGGCTGCTTGATCAAGTTCTGGACTCAACCCCAGACTGAATTGAAACCTCTGAGCATCTACAAAGAATATGAGTTTTTGATAAATTCCCAGGTCTTTTTGTAATGCACATTCAAATTTAGGAACACTGTACACTTGTCCCTGTTGTCCTTTAAAAGTAGTTATTCTTTATTGTCTGTTTGTTGACTGTTTAATAATAACATTTTTTCTATAATCGGTACAGTACTTGGATGCTCTTATAGGCACTGGGAGATATAGCAGAGAATGAATGGACAAGTTTCTTCTTTGTGAATCTTACATTCTGATGGGAAAACAGACCTGTGGTCATCACAACAAGAAAATAAAATGAAAATTGAAGGAGAGTTTTAGACACTTCCTGGGAACAAATGTTACTCATGTATATATTCAAGTTCATTAATACAGATATACTTTATATGTATTTTATATTCACATACAATAATAAAACATACAATAAAAAGTTAGCAATAGTTAAAATGATTAGTGTATGTTCTTTTTCTTTTTCTTTTTTTAGTGTATGCTCTTTTAGTTTCCAGGAGTTACTTTAGAATATTACTATAGATTTTCCTAACGTCTTTTAGAATATAACTTTAAGGGCTTATGTATAGACTATAAAGTATACATATGTGTGTTTTTACTGAGAGAAAAAATTTAAATACAAAGCATTTACTGCTCCCAGGCTTCACCCTAAACCTTTACTACCAAGCCAGCCCTAGACTCACTGAAAATTTCTGGTTCTATCCTCCACATTTTACTACTAAAGTATACGGGAGAGTACTCGAAAAATTGTAAATACAAAGCATTTACTGCTCACTCACCCTCAGCATAGGGCCCCAATTTAAGATAGGAGATTCTTCTTGATTGGTGAAGCGGATTAATGGTACTTTAGGAAGCATTAATGTACTTTGGGTAAGGAAAGTTAACACGAAAGTGGAATTGGGAGAGAAATAAGCCACTGAGTTTAGAGTATTAGTTATTCGGTCTGTGTAAATAAAAACCAGAAACTAAGGTAGTATTTCCCAAAGTGTGGCTCAAGAGACCACCTTTTTCAGAATCAGAAAGGTGGTGTGAGGGAGGCGAAAAGGCTGCTTGATCAAGTTCTGGACTCAACCCCAGACTGAACTGAAACCTCTGAGCATCTACAAAGAATATGAGTTTTTGATAAATTCCCAGGTCTTTTTGTAATGCACATTCAAATTTAGGAACACTGTACACTTGTCCCTGTTGTCCTTTAAAAGTAGTTATTCTTTATTGTCTGTTTGTTGACTGTTTAATAATAACATTTTTTCTATAATCGGTACAGTACTTGGATGCTCTTATAGGCACTGGGAGATATAGCAGAGAATGAATGGACAAGTTTCTTCTTTGTGAATCTTACATTCTGATGGGAAAACAGACCTGTGGTCATCACAGCAAGAAAATAAAATGAAAATTGAAGGAGAGTTTTAGACACTTCCTGGGAACAAATGTTACTCATGTATATATTCAAGTTCATTAATACAGATATACTTTATATGTATTTTATATTCACATACAATAATAAAACATACAATAAAAAGTTAGCAATAGTTAAAATGATTAGTGTATGTTCTTTTTCTTTTTTTCTTTTTTTAGTGTATGCTCTTTTAGTTTCCAGGAGTTACTTTAGAATATTACTATAGATTTTCCTAACGTCTTTTAGAATATAACTTTAAGGGCTTATGTATAGACTATAAAGTATACATATGTGTGTTTTTACTGAGAGAAAAAATTTAAATACAAAGCATTTACTGCTCCCAGGCTTCACCCTAAACCTTTACTACCAAGCCAGCCCTAGACTCACTGAAAATTTCTGGTTCTATCCTCCACATTTTACTACTAAAGTATACGAGAGTCACGAATGTATACTTTTCTGGATTTAAATAAAAATTAGTGTGGGGAGAAGGTGAAAATCATAAAAGCATCTGTGAGCCAAGCTGCCAGCTTCACTCACCCTCTTTGCTTTTTGCACAAAGACATGTTTCATTTGGGAGTGTTGGATATATGTGTGACCAACACGAACACTGAGGACTTTAAAATCAGCCATCAATCCCTGGACCATTTCAGCTGTGTTTCTACTTCACAGGGCCTCTAGGGAAGTGCTGGGAGCAGGTGTGAAGCTCCAGTTTATTAACAAGTTAAGGCAGTGTTGCTGCGCATTTTGAAGGGCCTAATAGACTGGCCAATCTCAATGAACATAGAATAGCACTGCACCGGAAAGACACATAAAAAATTAAAATACTACCATCGTTATTATTATTAGAAACAGCACCTGTTGGATGTGTACCATATTCCAGGCATTGTGCTGAGTTATTTGCATCATCAGGTTTATTTGCTTAGATCAATTATTTTTTAAAAATTCTAGACAAAGAACATTGAAGTTATAGCTGACTGTGAGAATCCAGCTGTATCACAGAATCTCTGGTTGTCTTCTCTATATGCTGGTTTAAGTTCCTTGCTTTGCCTTGCCAACGAAAGTTAAGATTTAGACCCTGCTTGTATGCTGACTAGAGTGTAAACCGTGAGGTTTGATTACCCATGAAAAGTTTCAGGAGGCTATAATCTCCATCATGGCAGGAACAATGTTAACATTGACTTTTACCATATTTTGAGATGGTGCCAGAAGGAAGAAAATAAAGCATAAAGTAGTAATGTGAGATAGAATTTAAGAAACAATTTAGTCCAGGCCTGTAAGTTTTAATCAAAAAAAAAAGACAATGAGGACCAAAGACAGTCTGATTTTTTGTATTTTCCCATATTTCTTTTTGTATTCAGGCTTTTGTTCCAACCATATAACTCCTTTTAGCTTTGCCTTGTGGCATGCAAGATCTTAGTTCCCTGAGTAGGCATCAAACCTGTGGCCCCTGCCATGGAAGCTTGTAGTCTTAATCACTGGACTGCCAGAGAAGTACCAAACCATATAACGTTTGATGCATGGTTCCTAGTCAATAGTTCTTGTGATATTTTCATCCTTTCTAGAACCTTTGCCTAGGTAGCCAGCCTGAAGAACAGAGGTACCAGACCAGCCACCAGTCTTTTTGTAAATGACAGCCATCAAAGCATGCTCAGAACTGCAAGTAATTATGATTGTGGCCGGATGGAACTAATTTTATAACTTGGGGGTATAAAGTTTGGTTGCACTAAAATTGCATTAGAGTCCTGGAATATAATGAAAGTTTATTGCCAAAAAGAAAATATGTGTACAAAACAAGCCCCAATATTCTGACTCATGCTGTATAAACTGAATCCAAAATAAAACTTTTCCATTTACAGTTTTTATGCAAGAGGGGGACGGGGAATACAGGTTTATATCACACATGGATTTCTGATCATTCAGCTCACTATTGAAAGATGTATAAAGTCCTTTTCTAAGCCTTTCTCATTCGTTTTATAAACTAGGTGCTTAGTCACTCAATGGTGTCTGACTCTTCACAACCTCAAGAACTGTAGTCCACCAGGCTTCTCTGTCCATGAGTGCATCAAATCCATATGTGCCAAGGAAAATCAAAGAATCTAGCCAACTTCCACAAGGAGAAACAGTGGAATTCATTCTGAGAAGACTGAGACAAAACTTGTGAGTTATCTCCAAATATCTGAAAGCCTATCATGGGGGGAAATCCAGACTTGTTCTTTTGTTCCCAAGGAACAACAGTGATAAGTGTTCCAGATATTATTGAGTACCCACCAGTATCAGGAACCATGCAAATGCTTTAATACATTATCTCTAATTCTTACATCAACCTCTAAGTAGATAAGATTATGCCATTTTATAAGTGGAACCAAGGCTGTGGTTGGCGGGTAGGGCACAAAGTTTTTAAACTGCATTTCCAAAGTCAGACTCTGAGTACCTGACAGGGATTTTGATCCAGGTGTTTTTTACCTCAGGAAGCCACAGCTCCATCCTTGCAATTTCTCAGGAAAAACCCTGAAGTCACCTTTGAGTGCACTTCGGCATGAAAGATCTTAGTTCCTGAGTAGGCATCAAACCTGTGGCCCCTGCCATGGAAGCTTGTAGTCTTAATCACTGGACTGCCAGAGAAGTACCAAACCATATAACGTTTGATGCATGGTTCCTAGTCAATAGTTCTTGTGATATTTTCATCCTTTCTAGAACCTTTGCCTAGGTAGCCAGCCTGAAGAACAGAGGTACCAGACCAGCCACCAGTCTTTTTGTAAATGACAGCCATCAAAGCATGCTCAGAACTGCAAGTAATTATGATTGTGGCCGGATGGAACTAATTTTATAACTTGGGGGTATAAAGTTTGGTTGCACTAAAATTGCATTAGAGTCCTGGAATATAATGAAAGTTTATTGCCAAAAAGAAAATATGTGTACAAAACAAGCCCCAATATTCTGACTCATGCTGTATAAACTGAATCCAAAATAAAACTTTTCCATTTACAGTTTTTATGCAAGAGGGGGACGGGGAATACAGGTTTATATCACACATGGATTTCTGATCATTCAGCTCACTATTGAAAGATGTATAAAGTCCTTTTCTAAGCCTTTCTCATTCGTTTTATAAACTAGGTGCTTAGTCACTCAATGGTGTCTGACTCTTCACAACCTCAAGAACTGTAGTCCACCAGGCTTCTCTGTCCATGAGTGCATCAAATCCATATGTGCCAAGGAAAATCAAAGAATCTAGCCAACTTCCACAAGGAGAAACAGTGGAATTCATTCTGAGAAGACTGAGACAAAACTTGTGAGTTATCTCCAAATATCTGAAAGCCTATCATGGGGGGAAATCCAGACTTGTTCTTTTGTTCCCAAGGAACAACAGTGATAAGTGTTCCAGATATTATTGAGTACCCACCAGTATCAGGAACCATGCAAATGCTTTAATACATTATCTCTAATTCTTACATCAACCTCTAAGTAGATAAGATTATGCCATTTTATAAGTGGAACCAAGGCTGTGGTTGGCGGGTAGGGCACAAAGTTTTTAAACTGCATTTCCAAAGTCAGACTCTGAGTACCTGACAGGGATTTTGATCCAGGTGTTTTTTACCTCAGGAAGCCACAGCTCCATCCTTGCAGTTGCTCAGGGAAAAACCCTGAAGTCACCTTTGAGTCCTCTTTTTCTCTCACATTCTACATCTAATCCTTTAGCAGACATATTTGTTCTACTTCTAAAATGTTTTAAGCATTGGAGTAGCTCTAACCAGTAGCTCTGCTGTTTCTGGACTGCTCCAACCCCTTACCATTACCGATTCAACACACACATACCACCTGTGTTAGGACTGGTAACCAGTCCACAGTCATAGCACAATTAGGAGCTTCCTCCTAACGGCTCTCCCAGCTTCTACCCGTAGACCCTGCTGTCCTTCATGTGACACAGCAGCCAGAGCTCTCCTTGAAATGTAAAATTCAAGTATATCATTTCTTGGTTCAAAAATATTCAAGCTCGGGCTTCCCTGGTGTTCCAGTGGGTAAGGACACCGCCTTGCAGTGCAAGGGGCGCCGGTTTGATCCCTGGCCTGGGAAGATCCCACGTGCCGCGGAGCTGCTGAACCGATGTGTCCAATTACCGAGCCGGAGCTCTGGAGCGCATGCGCCCAGAGCCGGTGCTCTGTGACAACAGAGGCCACCGCGATGGGAAGCCCACATGGGCCAAAGAACAAAGATGGATGAAAATAGACAAATGAAAGACCAATAGAAGTGGCCCGCCTGCCTCCCTCTCTCCCCAACCTGCTCCCGCCCCCACCCCAAATATTCAAGCCCAATGGGGATGAAAACCAAAGTTATAATTATAGTTGCCTGTACAAGACCACACCAACCCAGTAGCTATTTTCCACTTCCCTGCCATTCTTCAGATCCATGAATTGGGGGTTTTTGCACCTGCTGCATCGTCTACTTGGTATTCTTTTTCCTGAAATGTCTGCTCGGCTTAGCTCACATCTACGTCTTTGAGGGCATTATTCAAAGTCACCATCTCAGCAAGGCTTTCCTGACGCCTGGATTTTTAAGTTGCAGCTTACCTCCTGAACTTTAAATTTTTCAGTGGAACCAAGGCTGTGGTTGGCGGTAGGGCACAAAGTTTTTAAACTGCATTTCCAAAGTCAGACTCTGAGTACCTGACAGGGATTTTGATCCAGGTGTTTTTTACCTCAGGAAGCCACAGCTCCATCCTTGCAGTTGCTCAGGAAAAACCCTGAAGTCACCTTTGAGTCCTCTTTTTCTCTCACATTCTACATCTAATCCTTTAGCAGACATATTTGTTCTACTTCTAAAATGTTTTAAGCATTGGAGTAGCTCTAACCAGTAGCTCTGCTGTTTCTGGACTGCTCCAACCCCTTACCATTACCGATTCAACACACACATACCACCTGTGTTAGGACTGGTAACCAGTCCACAGTCATAGCACAATTAGGAGCTTCCTCCTAACGGCTCTCCCAGCTTCTACCCGTAGACCCTGCTGTCCTTCATGTGACACAGCAGCCAGAGCTCTCCTTGAAATGTAAAATTCAAGTATATCACTTCTTGGTTCAAAAATATTCAAGCTCGGGCTTCCCTGGTGTTCCAGTGGGTAAGGACACCGCCTTGCAGTGCAAGGGGCGCCGGTTTGATCCCTGGCCTGGGAAGATCTCACGTGCCGCGGAGCTGCTGAACCGATGTGTCCAATTACCGAGCCGGAGCTCTGGAGCGCATGCGCCCAGAGCTGGTGCTCTGCGACAACAGAGGCCACCGCAATGGGAAGCCCACATGGGCCAAAGAACAAAGATGGATGAAAATAGACAAATGAAAGACCAATAGAAGTGGCCCGCCTGCCTCCCTCTCTCCCCAACCTGCTCCCGCCCCCACCCCAAATATTCAAGCCCAATGGGGATGAAAACCAAAGTTATAATTATAGTTGCCTGTACAAGACCACACCAACCCAGTAGCTATTTTCCACTTCCCTGCCATTCTTCAGATCCATGAATTGGGGGTTTTTGCACCTGCTGCATCGTCTACTTGGTATTCTTTTTCCTGAAATGTCTGCTCGGCTTAGCTCACATCTACGTCTTTGAGGGCATTATTCAAAGTCACCATCTCAGCAAGGCTTTCCTGACGCCTGGATTTTTAAGTTTCAGCTTACCTCCTGAACTTTAAATTTTTCCATAGCATTTATTACCATCTACTAGACCCACACACTTTTCAGACATACACTTTTTTTTTTTTTTTTTGGCTTTTTGGACATCTTCATCTCTCAAGCAGGGATTTTTTTTCTTTGTTTACTTCTGTCTCGTTGGCACCTGAAACAATATCTGGTACTTACTAGGTATTCCATAAAAGTCTGTTGAATAAGTGGCTATGTCTCAATGATGCCAAAATCAAACCTAGGAGATCAAGTATCAGGTGAAGTAGAAAAGAATAGCTTTATTGCTTTGCCAAGCAGAAGGAAATATAGCAGGCTCTTGCTCCCAAAAACTATGTGTTCCAACCCAGGAGAGTTTGGTGAGGAGTTTTATGACAACGATTCAAGGGTGGGTTTGTTGATAAGGTTACCATAGGGGCAGAGACTTTAATCTGTCTCAGGTAATATTCTTGATGAGTTTCTCTGGTTCCTCTAATCCTAGCCTCATGTGGTCTCCTCTAGTATAAAGAATGCTGACATCTTCCATTTTCTGGGTTTTAATTTTATATAGGGATTAATTTAAAGACATCATCATGTGTACCCCTTGAGGACCCTGCCTCACAGCTGTACTACTATTGTTTCATGACTGCTCCTCCCTTGACTCTACATCTCTTCCCTTCCTGGATTAGCAACTGTTGGACTATTCAAATTTGCCCTTTGAAATTCGGGGAAGGTCACATAATCTAGAGTCTGTCCACTACAAGAACCAGGGGACACAGAAAGTCTCCAAGCCCAGGAGACCCTTAGAATCCTGCTCGGTTTCATTAATACCATGGGGTCTTGCTAATCCAAATCTGGCACGAAGGAGGCTAATGCTTCAGCATTATGGGAATATCAACTATCAGAGCCAAAAACCATATTCAGAGTCATCTAAATTCTCCAATCAGTAGCAATAGGATGGATACTAAAGAGATTCAGAGATTTTTCTTACAGTGGCCTCGAGAATGTAATAGAGCTATGTGAACTCAAACCAACTGCACAAACACATAGGGAAAGTAACACGGGGGAGGAGAAGGTGGTAAATTCCTAAGCTCAGAAGAATCTCCCAAGCCTAGAATTCTGTGATTCTCAGGCATGTTCCGCCTTGAGCTGGACCCATGTCCTGATTGAGGGCATCAAGTCTTCTCCAGCCAGATGCTCTGAGTGGTATTACAGCAGATCTAGAGTACAGCACCATCTATGTCTATGAAAGGGATCCAGAGCATCTTCTAGTATTAGACTAAATGAAAATGAGAATGAAAAAATAAATATCCTGTTGTGGTCCTGGTCCTAAGAAATGAGGAAAGTCAGGAGCCAGAGTGAATCTTTTGAGAGAGTCATAAGCAAGGCATATGGGATAGCAAGCCTGTTTGTGCGGCAGACATCACTGCATTTTCCCGTTTCCGCAGTGAGCAAGCAGATCTTTATAGGAGACACATAAAGGCTTATGCAATACCTGAAAGTATGTGAAAGATTTGATTACTAATTTCCATTTCTAGGACCTTGCAAATGGTCTCAAATTTTCTGTACAAATATAATAACATGATGGTTTTTATTTACAATGTATTGTTTTAGAGAGATACCATGCTTAATAGTTTAAGGGAGCTACTCCTTCATGATGCATAGTAAACATTCATCAAACATTTCTGAAATGAGAAATCCAGGGTTTAGAAAATATTAAAATTTTGTCCTTTGTTAATAGAGCAACAGGATCATAACCTTTGCCTAAGACACTCTTTACAACTCCAACTCTCAAATGTTCTCATTTTTAATAGTCATGGCTATCTAAATTACAAGACCTTTGCCAAAGCAGAGAATACTAAGTACAATTGCCTCTGGTTCTGAACTGAAACAGAATTATAATTCTTAAAATTATATTTCATTCCACACTTCAAAAGTTTCCTTTTGAAGTCAACATAATTCACACATCAAAACCTCCAGTGAAAGACTTCATTGGCTATAAGATACAACTAGTTGATTTCAGAAGTCTTACAAGGGATGATATTTCTATAAACCTGAATTGAAGCAAATCTGATTAATTGCAAAGAACAAAAAATTTTACGGGAGAATGTAATAGAGCATGTGAACTCAAACCAACTGCACAAACACATAGGGAAAGTAACACGGGGGGAGAAGGTGGTAAATTCCTAAGCTCAGAAGAATCTCCCAAGCCTAGAATTCTGTGATTCTCAGGCATGTTCCGCCTTGAGCTGGACCCATGTCCTGATTGAGGGCATCAAGTCTTCTCCAGCCAGATGCTCTGAGTGGTGTTACAGCAGATCTAGAGTACAGCACCATCTATGTCTATGAAAGGGATCCAGAGCATCTTCTAGTATTAGACTAAATGAAAATGAGAATGAAAAAATAAATATCCTGTTGTGGTCCTGGTCCTAAGAAATGAGGAAAGTCAGGAGCCAGAGTGAATCTTTTGAGAGAGTCATAAGCAAGGCATATGGGATAGCAAGCCTGTTTGTGCGGCAGACATCACTGCATTTTCCCGTTTCCGCAGTGAGCAAGCAGATCTTTATAGGAGACACATAAAGGCCTATGCAATACCTGAAAGTATGTGAAAGATTTGATTACTAATTTCCATTTCTAGGACCTTGCAAGTGGTCTCAAATTTTCTGTACAAATATAATAACATGATGGTTTTTATTTACAATGTATTGTTTTAGAGAGATACCATGCTTAATAGTTTAAGGGAGCTACTCCTTCATGATGCATAGTAAACATTCATCAAACATTTCTGAAATGAGAAATCCAGGGTTTAGAAAATATTAAAATTTTGTCCTTTGTTAATAGAGCAACAGGATCATAACCTTTGCCTAAGACACTCTTTACAACTCCAACTCTCAAATGTTCTCATTTTTAATAGTCATGGCTATCTAAATTACAAGACCTTTGCCAAAGCAGAGAATACTAAGTACAATTGCCTCTGGTTCTGAACTGAAACAGAATTATAATTCTTAAAATTATATTTCATTCCACACTTCAAAAGTTTCCTTTTGAAGTCAACATAATTCACACATCAAAACCTCCAGTGAAAGACTTCATTGGCTATAAGATACAACTAGTTGATTTCAGAAGTCTTACAAGGGATGATATTTCTATAAACCTGAGAAAAATTGTTCTTAAAACAACTTCAGCATTCTTAGGATTGCTGATTTAATTGCAATGTTTATTATACCCAAAGAATCCACAAAGGTACAGTGTCTCTCATTTTCTTTTTTTCTTTTCTTTAAACCAATGATAAATTATCTCAAAGGCAAATCAGAACCTTGGATGAAAGAAGATAAGGTATACACCTGGAACTGAATTTAGCAAGGAACTTCATGAATCAATGGATAATTATTGTTAAATTATGCACTATAATAAGCTCTTTGTTATAAATAAGCATTAAAGTATGAAAGAAACAGACATTCAGGGGCCTATAAAACTGGCAATAAGGTGAAACTTTGAAGTGTTTTGGATCTTTGCTATCTTATTGTTTGATTGTGATAAAAGTCAAATTGAAGACCCTGTGTACAAGGGAAAAAGCATTCTTCCATCTTTACTCATAGAATTAATTGCTTTGAAGAGTCATGATCTCCAAATCAGACAAATACTAGAGAGTAGATACCATGCTTAATAGTTTAAGGGAGCTATTCCTTCATGATGCATAGTAAATATTCATCAAACATTTCTGAAATGAGAAATAATGTTATCTTTACTGTTCTGCAAGATACCATTTTTTGGTCAACTCTAAAACACTGACAACTTTCCATACAAGGACAACCTTGTGTGGCCGGAAAGTTTAACCTGGAAAATTCGTAGGAATCTTTTGCATACATTTCTGGAAAATAGTAATTCATTCCAGAACTGGAAAATGGTTGTGGGAATATTAACAGAGATGAAAGATGTCAGCATAGGTTGGGTTTAAGGTCAACCCAACAGGAGAATTACTGAAGCATGAGTCCTAGGAAGGGTAGATATGATCCAAGCTCATTTCTAATTAAAAGTCTTTTTGAGCTATCTAAATTACAAGACCTTTGCCAAAGCAGAGAATACTAAGTACAATTGCCTCTGGTTCTGAACTGAAACAGAATTATAATTCTTAAAATTATATTTCATTCCACACTTCAAAAGTTTCCTTTTGAAGTCAACATAATTCACACATCAAAACCTCCAGTGAAAGACTTCATTGGCTATAAGATACAACTAGTTGATTTCAGAAGTCTTACAAGGGATGATATTTCTATAAACCTGAGAAAAATTGTTCTTAAAACAACTTCAGCATTCTTAGGATTGCTGATTTAATTGCAATGTTTATTATACCCAAAGAATCCACAAAGGTACAGTGTCTCTCATTTTCTTTTTTTCTTTTCTTTAAACCAATGATAAATTATCTCAAAGGCAAATCAGAACCTTGGATGAAAGAAGATAAGGTATACACCTGGAACTGAATTTAGCAAGGAACTTCATGAATCAATGGATAATTATTGTTAAATTATGCACTATAATAAGCTCTTTGTTATAAATAAGCATTAAAGTATGAAAGAAACAGACATTCAGGGGCCTATAAAACTGGCAATAAGGTGAAACTTTGAAGTGTTTTGGATCTTTGCTATCTTATTGTTTGATTGTGATAAAAGTCAAATTGAAGACCCTGTGTACAAGGGAAAAAGCATTCTTCCATCTTTACTCATAGAATTAATTGCTTTGAAGAGTCATGATCTCCAAATCAGACAAATACTAGAGAGTAGATACCATGCTTAATAGTTTAAGGGAGCTATTCCTTCATGATGCATAGTAAATATTCATCAAACATTTCTGAAATGAGAAATAATGTTATCTTTACTGTTCTGCAAGATACCATTTTTTGGTCAACTCTAAAACACAGACAACTTTCCATACAAGGACAACCTTGTGGGGCCCGGAAAGTTTAACCTGGAAAATTCGTAGGAATCTTTTGCATACATTTCTGGAAAATAGTAATTCATTCCAGAACTGGAAAATGGTTGTGGGAATATTAACAGAGATGAAAGATGTCAGCATAGGTTGGGTTTAAGGTCAACCCAACAGGAGAATTACTGAAGCATGAGTCCTAGGAAGGGTAGATATGATCCAAGCTAATGGCATTTGCCATTGAAAGCTCATCCAGTCCAGAATTCTATATGGCTTTCCAAGAAATAATGCCTGGATGTCCAACAAAGGGAGAGGGAAAAGGGAGGACCATTTTTCATATCAACAAATCCATCATGGTAATCTTCTCCAGACAGAGCACAGATTTCATGTCCCTTTAGCTGAGACTGGAACAAAAAGAAGGGGTGACAACATCCAAGAGATGATTCTAAAACATCTGCTAGAAGTTCAACTACTTCAGCCTACATAGTTAAAACCTGTGACTGTGAAAGTCAGCAGCAGTCTTCCCAGAGTAATTTGGCACTTGCTTCTACTTCACACCAAGGTAACAGGAAATGGTTTCTAATTCTTCAGTACTAGGTTTTTTGGTTGTTGGTTTTTTGAAAAAAAAATATATATAAATAAATCCCAGGAGATAAAAAAAGAAATGCTGAAGACTTCTATGTGAATAATTCCCCTTATGTTTAACTGCTTTGTCGCGTTCATCTAATGACTTTAGTCTGTTTCCCCTTTGCAAGCTCAGCATGGTTATAAATACTATAAAGGACAGCATTTCTTCCACCATTACTAGTCCCAAAATAGGCTCAAACAAAACACATGACAGAGATTATATCCCCTGAAAGTTTTCTTGCTACCATGATTTTTAAAAAACTATTTCCGCTATTAATAATAAAAATTAGTGGCCACAGTTTCCTGGATTGACTTTATTAAACCTCGTTGGAATGAATACCTATCAAACAAATGGCATGCATCTCCTCTCTTGTCAGTTCTCCACTGGTTAGGGGCCTCTTCCTTGGATGCTTTACCCAGAGATGGCTAATCAGGAAATGTGAAGCCTCGAGTTTGCTTGGCAGCACAGTCACCTGTTTCCTGTCATAATGAGTTGTCCTTTTGGTCTTCAGCTCACTGCTTCCTGACAGCTTACTCCTGTCATGCGAGTACATTTTCAGAATACTTGTAGACAACTGAACCACATTTAATCTGTGAACATCAGTGTGTCCTTAATGATACTTACACAGAGAAAGCTGGAATATCTCACTTGTCAACATTTGAGACATTTAATTAAACCGGTTACTCATTTACCGTGAAAATTGGTGAATTAAGGGAAAAATAAAGCTTTCCAGTAGAAAATATATCTTAAATACCCTCAGTTGTAAGAAAATCTCTAACTTTAAAAAGAATGCCAGATAATATATTTGGAAGGAGTGATAGAAAAAATAAATGATCACTTTCTAAACTTAGATGGCATTACTGGTGTAGGTAAGAATTATCAACTGATACTAAAACTATAGGATAAATGTATATAGGGATCATATACTTGTCAAGTACCAGAGTAACAGCACAAATTATTTTCTGAAAGTAGGGAGAAAATGTAATATCATAGTGGGTGATTGGGAAGGCACTAACATACATAGCCAAAGCAATGTGAGTGATGGGAAACCAGGTATTATGTGTTCCCTAATGTAATGCAGTATAGAGTAGAGCTAGTATATAGTCCTACTTAAATATTTATTGGGATTTAATCAGGTCTTTTCACAAGGACTCAAGACAAATCAAAAAATAAATAAATAAATATTCTATATCCTTTAGAACAGATGACCCTTTCTTTTTGTCAAGTCAGTGTCGTGAAACAAAGAACTCTTCTAAACTGAAAAGATTTAAATGACACAGCCCCCAGATATAATCTGTTTTCCTGAATTAGACCCTAGTATGGACAAACCAACTAAAAAGGACATTTTAGGGACAATTTTAAGAAATATGAATAAGTATTAAATAATGATAAGTAATTATTGTTAACTTCCTTAGGTTAAATAATGCTATCTTGGTTATATAGGCAAGTGTTCTCATTTTCACAGATATATGCCGAGGTGTTTAGGGGTAGGATGTCCCAATGTCTATAAGTTTCCTTAAAATATATAAGTATGGTAAAAATCAGTAGAAAAGAAGAAAACAATTAAACAATTTTTTCAGAATAAGTGAACAAAAGCAGCAAGTGGTATTATATCCTCAGATGAAATAGCTCTGGCCTAGGATTTATCACCAGAACTTCTAAGTCTCCTCTGAAGTGTTAATATTGTCTTAAAAGAAGGATAAATTCTTTCCGTAAATTGAACATTTATTCCTTCTTCCTTATTCACTGTTTTTCAAAAAGAAGGTAGAACACTCAGCAGGAAAACATTGTTTCCATTTGATTCCTTCTTGTATTTTAAGATCATTATTCCCAAAGGATAGTCCTCAGAGAAGCAGCATCAGGGTCCCCTGGGAACTTGTTAGAAACATGAATTATGGCCCCTGACTTTAGGCCTATAGGATTGGAAATTCTGGGGGTGCGGCTCAGGGAGCTGTGTGTGTGCAGCCTTCTACATGAGGCTGACCACACAGAGGTCTGACAGCCCTGTTCTAGAGCTCCCTTTCTGTCTGTGTGATTCACTTCGTCACTGCTAAGCTGGTCTGTACATTAGAAAGGAAATAAAGAAAGACTCAAAATTGTCAAATTGATATATGGTGTTTGTACTTCTCTGTCAATGTCATTAGCTATGTTATTCGAAAGTAAGAAAACAATACTTATTACACAGGATGTCCACTATGTTTAGAACACAGCATTTTGGAGCGTTATTGGAAATAATGGATATGTTCTGTGTGAACAGTAGGATACTTTCCAGGCTCCAGAAGAGCTCTCTTCTGCAAGATAAGACAGGGTGCATTTTGTGGCAATACTATAAACTATCCCTGCCCTCAAGCATTTCGTAAGATTCCACTCATGGGAGCTTCCAGCACATCCATTTATCTGCTGGTCTGTTCTGTCTCCTCACTAAACAGTACATCTGAAAAACTAGGGACCATGTCTAAATTCTGTAAAAAACTCACTGTGTTCCTAATGACTTCTGGGTTCTCAAAAGATGTGAGATGCTGTGATGCTAATCCTTTCCTGTTGTCTGTGGAAGTCAGAGCCCTGAATAACTCCTCAATACCATCATTTTCTAATGTGCTGAGCCGGGAAAACCCAAACCAATGTATTTGAGTATGTCTAAGAAAATATATAAGTATGTTATCAATTAAACAATTTTTCAGAATAAGTGAACAAAAGCAGCAAGTGGTATTATATCCTCAGATGAAATAGCTCTGGCCTAGGATTTATCACCAGAACTTCTAAGTCTCCTCTGAAGTGTTAATATTGTCTTAAAAGAAGGATAAATTCTTTCCGTAAATTGAACATTTATTCCTTCTTCCTTATTCACTGTTTTTCAAAAAGAAGGTAGAACACTCAGCAGGAAAACATTGTTTCCATTTGATTCCTTCTTGTATTTTAAGATCATTATTCCCAAAGGATAGTCCTCAGAGAATCAGCATCAGGGTCCCCTGGGAACTTGTTAGAAACGTGAATTATGGCCCCTGACTTTAGGCCTATAGGATTGGAAATTCTGGGGGTGCGGCTCAGGGAGCTGTGTGTGTGCAGCCTTCTACATGAGGCTGACCACACAGAGGTCTGACAGCCCTGTTCTAGAGCTCCCTTTCTGTCTGTGTGATTCACTTCGTCACTGCTAAGCTGGTCTGTACATTAGAAAGGAAATAAAGAAAGACTCAAAATTGTCAAATTGATATATGGTGTTTGTACTTCTCTGTCAATGTCATTAGCTATGTTATTCGAAAGTAAGAAAACAATACTTATTACACAGGATGTCCACTATGTTTAGAACACAGCATTTTGGAGCGTTATTGGAAATAATGGATATGTTCTGTGTGAACAGTAGGATACTTTCCAGGCTCCAGAAGAGCTCTCTTCTGCAAGATAAGACAGGGTGCATTTTGTGGCAATACTATAAACTATCCCTGCCCTCAAGCATTTCGTAAGATTCCACTCATGGGAGCTTCCAGCACATCCATTTATCTGCTGGTCTGTTCTGTCTCCTCACTAAACAGTACATCTGAAAAACTAGGGACCATGTCTAAATTCTGTAAAAAACTCACTGTGTTCCTAATGACTTCTGGGTTCTCAAAAGATGTGAGATGCTGTGATGCTAATCCTTTCCTGTTGTCTGTGGAAGTCAGAGCCCTGAATAACTCCTCAATACCATCATTTTCTAATGTGCTGAGCCGGAAACCTAAACCAATGTATTTGAGTATGTTCTATGCAATGCTTTGTTCCCTGGACTTTCGATCAACTGCAGAGAATGTGTAATATAAAATTATAGTTCAGGGCTTCCCCTGGTGGTCCAGTGGGTAGAGACACCGCCTTGCAGTGCAAGGGGCGCCGGTTCGATCCCTGGCCTGGGAAGATCCCACGTGCTGCGGAGCGGCTGGACCGATGTGTCCAATTGCCTAGCTGGCGCTCTGAAACGACAGACGCCACCGTGATGGGAGGCCCACAGGAGCCAAAGAACAAAGACAGGTGAAAATAGAGAAATGAAAGACCAATAGAAGTGGCCCGCCCGCCCCCCTCCCTCCCCAACCCAACCCCCGCCCAAAATAAATAAATAAATAAATCTTTAAAAAAAAAAAAAATTATAGTTCAGTCCTCATGTCAGAAGTTTAGGGACATGATTAGCTGTATGATGTTCATATAAGAAGCGTCTGAGACTAACTAAAATCAGATGCTATCCATGGTAGTGAGTGGCATTATGCAAGGTTTGTGTTAAAGCATGACCATCCTGGTTCCTTATTCTGTTCTCCCAGGGATGAGAGTCTGTTGGGCTGCCCATAAGCCACAGGCACCAGTCCTCAGTGCCTGGGAATTTTGTGATGCTCTGCACAAACCCTCTGAAGACCACCTGTGAAACATCATTCACTTCCCTTCACATATTTTCTGTTTAATTGCAATTCACAGAAGTTAATGAGAACATGTTAAATTGAGGGCAGATGTCAAGAGAGGAAAAACTAAAAGGAGATTAAATAATCCTGAAGCAAGAACATTCAACTTAAGTATGAATCGATGTAAAGGAAATAAGTAGATGAAATTTGAGAAAGAAGGCACCAGGGAAAGGACAGCAAAAGCAATGATGAGCTTACTCCACCTGACAGAATCCACTGTACAGTTCCCCTGATTTTACTCTTTAATCCTCTAGTCTCCAAACACAGTTATGGCACAAATTATGATGTGACCATCTGTCCCATACTATAAAACCTTAAGAAAGCTGTGTTTGTGTATGTTGTCTGACTTTTTGACCCCATTGACTGCAGCCAACCAGGCTCTTCTATCCATCAAATTCTCCAGCCAAGAACACTGGACTGGGTTGCCATTCCCTTCACCAGGGCATCTTCCTGACACAGGGACTGAGCCTGGGTCTCCTACATTGCAGGCAGATTCCTGATCATATGAGCCAAGCCACCAAGGGAATGATAAGAAATCCATCCCCACCTTCTAAATATTTTCTCTTTATCTGAAATCACAAACTGCCTACAGAGGCAATTACTGTGTATATTTGTGTGTGTGTGTATGTGTGTGTATGTGTGTGTACTAGTCACTCAGTCATCTCCAACTCTTTGCAATTCCATGAACTGTAGCCTGCCAGGTGCCTCTGTCCATAGAGTCAGGCAGGAATACTGGAATGGATAGGCATTCCCTTCTCCAGACTATGTATATTTACATATATGTAAATACATATATGTGTATTACATACATGCCTACATGCATTTATCACAAAGTTGAAAGCGCAGCATTAGATCAGGTAGATATGGATTTGAGTTCCATCTTTGCAATTTTGAAGCCCCATGATAGATGATAGACTGTTAATCCATGTAAATCTAGATCTTCCCTCTATAAATGACTTGGGAGCTTGGGATTGACATATATACACTACTATGTTACTGCTATGTTGCTATTTATACTATGTACAAAACAGATAACTAATGAGAACCTACTGTATATCACAGGGAACTTTGCTCAATGCTCTGTGCTGACCTGAGAAGGAAATCCAAAAAAAGGGGAGATATATGTATATGTATGGCTGATTTACTTTGCTATACATCAGAAACTAACACAACATTGTAAACCAATTCAACTCCAATAAAAATTTTAAAATAAAAAAAAAATACATGATAATAATACCTTTATCAGTATTGATCCAAGAATTAAGTTAGGTTATGTATGCTTAAAGAATTTCATGGTTTCTAGTAGAAAGTCAATACTCAATAAATGGTTGTTATTATTTTTAATGTTTTATAATCCTCTGTCCATTGAAATTTTTCCACTGCTTTCCTTTTTCTCACATTACAAACATTGAAACCTTACTTTATTAATGTCAAACTTGATTATTTTGTGCATATTTACTGAAAGGCATACTAATATTAAACTATAAAAAGACACCATTATAAATCACATATTTGCTCCTCTTGACTCATCTCTCAGTTACACTTAGTATTTTGACAGCTTTCCTATGAATGAAAGATTAGAACTATTGGGGAGATCATTTCTCTGTGATACACAATGTAAAATGCATGCAGGGGCTGGCTTCATGTGTAAACCAAAGAACTATGTATAATTTATGTGTGTGTGCAGGTGTGTGTGTGTGAGAGAGAAAGAAACAGAGAGACAAAGAGAGAAATGAGAGGGAAGGGCAGACAGAGATAGAGAAATTAAGAGAAAGAATCAATGTCATAAAGACTTTATATTTTGATAGTTTCAACAGATGTCAATTAATAGGCATGGTTAAGAATGGATAAATTGTATAGAATGGATAGATATAAGTTATACATGGGTAAATATAAATTATATTCACCTTACCCTGCAATAATGCTTGAAATATTTTTCTTATGTGTGTTGTCAAAACATTTCAAAAGTAACAGCAAAGGAAAGGGAAGAGAAAGAGAGGTGAGAGAAGGGAAGGAAGAATGAATATGTCAATGTTCCTGGCCTTTCTTTCCTCCCCTTCTCCAAGAGGATCCTCTTTTTTGCCTACACCATTTCTCACCCTCTTCTTTCCTCAGAGGACTGGAGATGATGGAGGTTATTGATGGTGCACACTCTAGAGGAGTGGGTGGAGAGACAGAAGACTAGAGGCTGCGGAAAGGGGAGAGGAGGAGGAGACTTAAAGGGCCAGCGAGAAGGTTGTGAGGGGAGTGTTTATCCAGAGCAAGAAGGAGAGAGTCCTGTTGATTTCAGGGAGGGAGAAAAACAGGGACATCTATAAGAGGTTAAGAAAGTGGAGATAAGAAGAAATAACTCTTCCAGAAATAACGGGAAGAGGACTTCCTGGAGGTGCAGTGACTAAGACTTCATGGTCCCAGTGAAGGGGCAAGTCTTCAATCCCTAGTCTGGGAACTAAGATCCCACATTATTCATAGTATATCCAAAAAATTAATATATATCCATATCTATATAAATATACATGTATATCAGGAAGGATTACATGTATTCCTCACAGTGTTTAGAGAAACTCAAGTTCTTTTAATTGTTGGATTTTCAAATCTCCCTTTGATCAAAATACTCTTTTAAAATGAGGCTTTCGGGATCTTGCCTGGTGGTCCAGTGGGTAAAGAGTCCATCTTGCAGTGTAAGGGGCACCAGTTCAACCCCTGGACTGGGAAGATTGGTCGTGCCGCGGAGCTGCTGGACCTGTGTGTCCAATTAGGAGCCAGCTCAGAACCGGTGTTCTGCAAGGAGAGAGCCCGCACTGCAATGAGAGACCCACACATGCCCAAGAATGAAGATGGATGAAAACAAATAAATAAATAACCAATAAAATAGGCCAAAATTTTATAATTTTTTATATACACACACACAGACACACATACATAGGGGTCATACTCTTACTAAAAATATTATTTATCTGAAATTGAAATTTAACTGGGCGTTCTATATTTTGTCTAGCAATGCTAGAGTCAAAATAAATATAATTTAAACTTTAGAGATTGGCATAAATGACATTTATAAGTTCTCCCAATTATTAAAAATTTGAGAAATCTGTTCTAGAAAAAAAATGAGCTTACATCATGTGTTTTTGATAGAGGTTACCGTCTCCATATTTTTAAAATAGACATCCAAAATTATGAACAAAATTAGTAGGATAAATAAAGCTTTGCACTTCTTTAATGCTTCTTCAAAAAAGAGCTCAATGCATTAGATTAAAAGATAGGTTTTGAAATTTCTATCCATGGACTTCATCCTCAACTTAACTAGTTCTTTCTGGACATTAAGTTAAATCCTCTCAGTGCTATGAGAGTCAATTTATCATCTTGACATAGTCAAAATAAAACTTTATATAACATAGAAATACCTCTTTAAAACAATACTGTAGACCATGTAGCAATATAAATCACCAAAAAGGAAACAAATTTATCCTTAGAAGGAAAAAGGGAGGGAAGAGAGGATAGCAGGATGGCAAAATTTCAGTACAGAACTTCCTGAGAGTCAGTTTAGAAACTGAAATAAAATAGGACTTAATACGCTCTTATGGTAAGATCCCACGTTATTCATAGTATATCCAAAAAATTAATATATATCCATATCTATATAAATATACATGTATATCAGGAAGGATTACATGTATTCCTCACAGTGTTTAGAGAAACTCAAGTTCTTTTAATTGTTGGATTTTCAAATCTCCCTTTGATCAAAATACTCTTTTAAAATGAGGCTTTCGGGATCTTGCCTGGTGGTCCAGTGGGTAAAGAGTCCATCTTGCAGTGTAAGGGGCACCAGTTCAACCCCTGGACTGGGAAGATTGGTCGTGCCGCGGAGCTGCTGGACCTGTGTGTCCAATTAGGAGCCAGCTCAGAACCGGTGTTCTGCAAGGAGAGAGCCCGCACTGCAATGAGAGACCCACACATGCCCAAGAATGAAGATGGATGAAAACAAATAAATAAATAACCAATAAAATAGGCCAAAATTTTATAATTTTTTATATACACACACACAGACACACATACATAGGGGTCATACTCTTACTAAAAATATTATTTATCTGAAATTGAAATTTAACTGGGCGTTCTATATTTTGTCTAGCAATGCTAGAGTCAAAATAAATATAATTTAAACTTTAGAGATTGGCATAAATGACATTTATAAGTTCTCCCAATTATTAAAAATTTGAGAAATCTGTTCTAGAAAAAATGAGCTTACATCATGTGTTTTTGATAGAGGTTACCGTCTCCATATTTTTAAAATAGACATCCAAAATTATGAACAAAATTAGTAGGATAAATAAAGCTTTGCACTTCTTTAATGCTTCTTCAAAAAAGAGCTCAATGCATTAGATTAAAAGATAGGTTTTGAAATTTCTATCCATGGACTTCATTCTCAACTTAACTAGTTCTTTCTGGACATTAAGTTAAATCCTCTCAGTGCTATGAGAGTCAATTTATCATCTTGAGATAGTCAAAATAAAACTTTATATAACATAGAAATACCTCTTTAAAACAATACTGTAGACCATGTAGCAATATAAATCACCAAAAAGGAAACAAATTTATCCTTAGAAGGAAAAAGGGAGGGAAGAGAGGATAGCAGGATGGCAAATCTCAATTTGGTCAGTAAAAACAGAACTTCCTGAGAGTCATGTTTTCCACTGAAACTGAAATAAGAACTAGGCACGTTGTCAATGCGTTTCAAACACTATTTTGTGAGTTTCAGATACGGAGCAGGTTATGGAGGTCCATTTTTCACCAGTGAAGATCTGTCATTCAGCCAGAGCAACTCCCAGCCAAAGCGCCCATTATTGTATGCCTGTCTTTTCAGTGGAGACATCATCTTTTTCAAAGCCCAAGGGAGCCACATTTTGGGCTCTGTGTCAGGCAGCTGTTCTATGAAGAGAGGGTCTCCTGCTGATAAGTAACACAAAGCCTTTGCCATGCCCTTGCAGGTGCTTATGTACTGGCAGGAAGAAATTGCTGATCTTTAATGTGTGTCATAATGGACTTAATGTTCATCTGGTGAAGCACCACAAAGTTTTACATGTCAACCATAAAAGGAAAGAACCGTGTCTTCTCAACTCAATTAGTTTTGCATTCTCACCATTATTCGTGACATTCATAATATATAGTTTATTCTGAAATTGTTTCCAGGCTTTTTTCTTTTGTAGGAACTTTGTGGAACCTGTCTGACAGCATACCAAGCATAAATCACAATAATCATTTTGTGTAATGCTATTGCAATATTGATACCCAAATATACATAATGCTGTACTAGAAAATTTTTCATGTATTCAAGTTTATTCAAATAATTAACATAGAAAAAAATCAAATTCAGTTCTGCAAATGCTGTTTACCAACATTTTTCTTCCTCTTTTTTCATAATGCTATTATCTTAAACACATTAATTATAGTTACTCTTTCTGTCTTTTGTGTTATTACTCTCATACATTTCATTTGTTTATTTTCACTCCCAGGTTAATTTTATTACATTTTTTTAAATTTTTGTCATATATTACCAAGAATTACTATAAGTATACATGTGTCCTCTCCCTCTTAAATCTCCCACCCTCCTCTCGCCTATTCCCACCCCTCTAGGTTATTACAGACCTGTATGACTGAGGGAACTCTCATACATTTTAATTGTAATTTTTAAATAGGGCTTCCCAGGTGGTGTTGTGCAGGACGCATGGGTTCGATCCCTAGGTCTGGAAGACTCCTGGAGAAAGAAATGGCACCCCACTCCAGTATCCTTGCCTTGAAAATTCCATGGACAGAGGACCTCTAGGCTACAGTGCATATGCGAGAACTTTCAGCAATACGGAGCAGGTTATGGAGGTCCATTTTTCACCAGTGAAGATCTGTCATTCAGCCAGAGCAACTCCCAGCCAAAGCGCCCATTATTGTATGCCTGTCTTTTCAGTGGAGACATCATCTTTTTCAAAGCCCAAGGGAGCCACATTTTGGGCTCTGTGTCAGGCAGCTGTTCTATGAAGAGAGGGTCTCCTGCTGATAAGTAACACAAAGCCTTTGCCATGCCCTTGCAGGTGCTTATGTACTGGCAGGAAGAAATTGCTGATCTTTAATGTGTGTCATAATGGACTTAATGTTCATCTGGTGAAGCACCACAAAGTTTTACATGTCAACCATAAAAGGAAAGAACCGTGTCTTCTCAACTCAATTAGTTTTGCATTCTCACCATTATTCGTGACATTCATAATATATAGTTTATTCTAAAATTGTTTCCAGGCTTTTTTCTTTTGTAGGAACTTTGTGGAACCTGTCTGACAGCATACCAAGCATAAATCACAATAATCATTTTGTGTAATGCTATTGCAATATTGATACCCAAATATACATAATGCTGTACTAGAAAATTTTTCATGTATTCAAGTTTATTCAAATAATTAACATAGAAAAAAATCAAATTCAGTTCTGCAAATGCTGTTTACCAACATTTTTCTTCCTCTTTTTTCATAATGCTATTATCTTAAACACATTAATTATAGTTACTCTTTCTGTCTTTTGTGTTATTACTCTCATACATTTCATTTGTTTATTTTCACTCCCAGGTTAATTTTATTACATTTTTTTAATTTCTGTCATATATTACCAAGAATTACTATAAGTATACATGTGTCCTCTCCCTCTTAAATCTCCCACCCTCCTCTCGCCTATTCCCACCCCTCTAGGTTATTACAGACCTGTATGACTGAGGGAACTCTCATACATTTTAATTGTAATTTTTAAATAGGGCTTCCCAGGTGGTGTTGTGCAGGACGCATGGGTTCAATCCCTGGGTCAGGAAGATCTCCTGGAAAAAGAAATGGCAACCCACTCCAGTATCCTTGCCTTGAAAATTCCATGGACAGAGGACCTGCTAGGCTACAGTGCATAGGGTTGCAGAGAATCAAACATGACTGAGTGACTGCTCATGCACAGCGCACAATTCTTAGGCACATTTTGAACAATTAGTATTCAATTATATTCTTCCATCTGTTTATCCTGTCTGTGTGCTTTATACCTTCCATTTCCATGCTTGCTTTCTCCATAAAGAACTTATGTTAACATTTCTCTTAAGACATGCCTGGGCTTCCCCTGGTGGTCCAGTGGGTAAGGACACTGCCTTGCAGTGCAAGGGACGCCAGTTCGATCCCTGGCCTGGGAAGATCCCACGTGCCGTGGAGTGGCTGGACCGATGTGTCCAATTACCGAGCCGGAGCTCTGGGGCGCATGTGCCCAGAGCCGGCGCTCTGCAACGACAGAAGCCACCGCGATGGGAGGCCCACAGGAGCCAAAGAACAAAGACGGATGAAAATAGATGAATGAAAGACCAATAGAAGTGGCCCGCCCATCCCCCTCCCTCCCCGCCCCACCCACCAAAAAGATAAATAAATAAAAAATAAATGTTTTTTTTAAAAAAAGACATGCCTGCTGATGACTAACTTTCTCAGCTCATGTTTTCTGAAAAATATTTTTAGGGATATTTTCCCTGAAATAGAATTTTAGGTTGAAAGTTTTGTTTGGTTTTTCTTTCAGCACTTTAAAGTTGTCGCTCCATTATTTCCTGTTTCTTTTGTTATTGTTGCTTCTTTGAAAGACCAATGTCTTTTTCTCAGGCTGCTTTTCTTTGACTTTAAGCAGTTTCATTACTGTGTGCCTAGTTGTTTTTTTTTTTTGTCCTGTTTAGGATTCGCACATCTTGAATCTTTGACTTAATGATCTGCTTCAGTGTTGGAAAAAATATTTGTCATTGTTTCATTTAATACTGTTTCTGTCTCTTTTATTGGTACTTCAAATGTATATATATTAGAACTTTCCATTGTAGTCCACATGGATCTGAGGCTCATTTTGAATGTACTTTAGGGTTTTTCTACGATTATATATTTTCTTACAACCTGTCCTCTTAGTTCCTAATAACCAATCTTTTAGATCCCTTATCATGTCTTCTCTTTACATGTCACCAAATCCATCTATTGAGTTCTTTCCCCAGAAAGTCTTAAACTCTAATCATTGTCTCTTTGGCAGTAGAGACTAACACAAATTCTGCTCCATTCTTTAGTGTTCTTTTCTTGTGTTTTTAATTAGCCTCTATCCCTATTTAGTGCCAAACTTTGGTAAATAACTTGAGAGTGAAACAACCCTCTGTTTGAAGCTCCTTTAATCTCCAGTTTCATCACACTGTTTTCAAGTCTTGCAGAAGCTCTGCTGGTTTTTCTGCCATCTATTTTCCATTTGGTATGTAACCAGTGTGTTCAGCTTCTCACCCACACCAAGAATTGACACATATATCCAGCTGCAAAATATTCCTTCTCTTGATTATTAACTCTCCCAGATCTTGTTCTTTTAGCAATTCTCAGATGCTTTTAACAGATGTTTTTTACATTTAATCTGTTTATTCTAGTGTCGGTTGGCCACAAGCAGTTCATTTGACCTAGCAGTTTCAATTTTTGTTTATAAATTATTTAACAACAGTTTTTGGTCCCCACTTTCACAGAGAGAATTTCTTTTTTTTCAGTATTCTTGGAAAAAAGTGTCCCTTCAGTTTATTTCTAAGGACAAGGATCAAAACCGTGTTTCTGTTTAGAAAGTTTGATTTTTTATTGGTGTATTTTCTCAATTATAGATTCTATTTTTAATTGTAAATAGACAAAACAAATTAGAAATAACAGAATGTTTTCTGTCAAGTTCTTACTTGTTTTTAAACAGGAGCTTACTTTTTTATTTTTTTTTTAGTTGAAAGATAATAGCTTTACAGAGTTTAGTTGTTTAGTGCCAAACATCAGCATAAATCAGCCATAGGTGTACATATGAGGGAACTTACTTTTGTTTAATATAGCTGAAGATTGACTTAGGAGATGCATTTTTGAGACTATTATAGTCAAGAATGTCAAAGAGACCATAATGAAATGTAACTAATTTATAATGAAAACATGCCAATCAAAAAAATTCAGCATAAACAATGACAAATGTATTGTCACTTAAGATGGAATTGAGAGAAATGAGCAAACTTCTAGTAATTCTTCTTCCTAAATCAGCAGTATGAGCTATTCCTCTTAGAATAGACAAAAGAAATAACATGATTATAGACCAAATAAAAGTTCACAGATTAATGGATCACTGCTACCTGCATTTTTTCTCTCCAGGAAAGAGTGAGAGCTTGTTACCCTTGAGCCTCACAACCAGTGGAATTGTATCATATCTTGTTCCAAGCTGGTAATGTAAAGATTGAAGAATCTGCCTGCAGTGCAGGAGACCCAGGTTCAATCCCTGGGTTCAGAAGAGCCCCTGGAAAAGGAAATGGCAACCCACTCCATGCTCTTTCCTGGAGAATTCCATGGACAGACCATGGGGTCACTAAGAGTCTGAGTGACTAACAGTCGTTCCAGAAAAAAGATTGAAAATGACTTACAGAAATAGAAACTAAAAGTGCATTTTAAAAGAGTAGAAGGTATCAGGGCAAAGGCAAAAATTAAAAGAAGATAAGTGGATTGAACTAGGGAAAGGTAATGCACGCTATAAAGGTCAAAGCATGGAAGTAACACAGTTTATTAATCATCATGCTTCACTCAAACAAATAACACTCAAAAATTCATCCTCTTCTTCATCCTTTACAGTAATTTAAACCAATCACTGGAGTTAGATCTAATGCTTATGGTTCATTTCCTACAGTTTGAAAGAAGAAATTCGTAAGTAGATTGAAAAGTGGTCTTTAAGACTACCTCCAGCTTGTGATTCTGTAATGCAGGCCAACTCTGAAGGCAAGTGTTATTAACACTTACATATGAGATGTGCTATGCAGAAGGACTTTCTGCTCTGCATAGCTTTCTTATATTCCAAAATTTCCTTCTTCTGAGACTTGAGCTATAGTAGATGTGCAAGCCATCTAATAATTAGTGATTCACCATGCCTAAATTGAGTAACAGGGGACTAAGAAAATTAAGATCCTGCTAAATGCCTATCTATGATTTAGAAAGATAGTGCTCATTACCAGTTGAGCAGTCTTGTTCACTAATCTTAAATCACACAATCAGAAGGCTCTATGAGGTGTTTTCTGATTCTACCCTACCAACTTCGGTTGCTTCTATGAACCACCAACAAACCCAGGGCAATGGGTCATAAGTACCCACTCATCACTTCCAAATAGCTGAGACATCTTAATAATCTGATTAAGCATTTTAGTATGAACCAGTATGTTGATGAAGCAATTAAAAATGCCTAACATGAATTCATGTATGACTCTTCACCAAACTTAGTAAGACTCTGCAGATACACATGGTATATTATGTTCAGTTTGGGCATCTTATTTTAAAAGGATGATGATAAAGTATAAGCTGAGAAAAGTGATAAAGAGAGCAAATAAATAGAAAACTGTATCTAAAAATATTGAAAAGATTAGAAATGACAAAGATAAAATCATTTGTGAAAACAGTCTGTCAGCAATAAATTAAAAGATGATCTTTTGGAAGACAAAATGCATTTCTTCTCTGCTTTTACACAGACAAATGAAAGAGTAAAGATGAATAAGTAAAAACTTTAAAAGT
This sequence comes from Tragulus kanchil, assembly GCA_022376925.1. Taxonomy (NCBI): domain Eukaryota; kingdom Metazoa; phylum Chordata; class Mammalia; order Artiodactyla; family Tragulidae; genus Tragulus; species Tragulus kanchil. The sequence continues at coordinate 53,489,150 of JAIOJX010000004.1, forward strand.
ATCCATTTTATATCCATTTAAAAACATTTTTTAACCATTGTAGAAAAAACTTGTAACAACAGAATGGGTTTTGATACTAGGAAAGGTAATGCACGCTATAAAGGTCAAAGCATGGAAGTAACACAGTTTATTAATCATCATGCTTCACTCAAACAAATAACACTCAAAAATTCATCCTCTTCTTCATCCTTTACAGTAATTTAAACCAATCACTGGAGTTAGATCTAATGCTTATGGTTCATTTCCTACAGTTTGAAAGAAGAAATTCGTAAGTAGATTGAAAAGTGGTCTTTAAGACTACCTCCAGCTTGTGATTCTGTAATGCAGGCCAACTCTGAAGGTAAGTGTTATTAACACTTACATATGAGATGTGCTATGCAGAAGGACTTTCTGCTCTGCATAGCTTTCTTATATTCCAAAATTTCCTTCTTCTGAGACTTGAGCTATAGTAGATGTGCAAGCCATCTAATAATTAGTGATTCACCATGCCTAAATTGAGTAACAGGGGACTAAGAAAATTAAGATCCTGCTAAATGCCTATCTATGATTTAGAAAGATAGTGCTCATTACCAGTTGAGCAGTCTTGTTCACTAATCTTAAATCACACAATCAGAAGGCTCTATGAGGTGTTTTCTGATTCTACCCTACCAACTTCAGTTGCTTCTATGAACCACCAACAAACCCAGGGCAATGGGTCATAAGTACCCACTCATCACTTCCAAATAGCTGAGACATCTTAATAATCTGATTAAGCATTTTAGTATGAACCAGTATGTTGATGAAGCAATTAAAAATGCCTAACATGAATTCATGTATGACTCTTCACCAAACTTAGTAAGACTCTGCAGATACACATGGTATATTATGTTCAGTTTGGGCATCTTATTTTAAAAGGATGATGATAAAGTATAAGCTGAGAAAAGTGATAAAGAGAGCAAATAAATAGAAAACTGTATCTAAAAATATTGAAAAGATTAGAAATGACAAAGATAAAATCATTTGTGAAAACAGTCTGTCAGCAATAAATTAAAAGATGATCTTTTGGAAGACAAAATGCATTTCTTCTCTGCTTTTACACAGACAAATGAAAGAGTAAAGATGAATAAGTAAAAACTTTAAAAGTATCCATTTTATATCCATTTAAAAACATTTTTTAACCATTGTAGAAAAAACTTGTAACAACAGAATGGGTTTTTTTTTATGAAGCTGTACCCTTTTTGTCGTTGAAATTATTCAAGCAGTTTGAATTATCCATTGCATGATTCATTCCTTTAATAAATATTCATGTAAGGCTTATTATGTTCAAGATGCTGTGCTTAGACTATGGGAGAGATAAAGATGACTCAGACTGAGTTTTTCCCAGATAGTGACAGTAAGATTTGAATTGAATAATCAGTAAACTGTGTAAGAAAGAAGTTCCATAGAAGATGTATTAATAATGTCATGTAGAAATGCAAAGGAGGGAGGCATGACTTCCAGTTCATAGATGTCAGAGGGGTATTCTTGCCTCTACAGGTCCATTCCCCACAGAGCAGCCGGACACCATTTTACGTTACACTTTTAATCAAAACTCTTCAACAGTTTTTCATTGCATGTCCAGAGTCCTTATATTGGTTCCTAAGTTCTGCTTGTTCCCAGCCTCCTGCTTTCCATATAGTCTTTCCAACACAGAGGTCTTTCTCTTTCTGAAATGCACCAAACTCATTCACCCTCTGACCTTTCTGTTTCACAGTTCATCTGCTAACCATGACTTTGTTTGGTTGACAACTTCTTATTTTCCAGTCTTCAGCACTCATGTCATTTCCTCCATGGGACCATACTTGAGATAATGCTCAGTCTAAGTTAACTTCCTTTATCTTCCATCTCTCTATTCTGATGACCATTTTATTTTCTCCCTAGAATTATCAAAATCTGAAAATGTTCTTTCTCCTGTCCATTCACTTATAAATGGTCTATTATCTCTCTAAACTAGAATGTAACAAGAGTAAGGATCTATCTGTCTTGTTTGCAGTTGTGTCTTTAGCAACTAGGTTAAAACAATGCCTAACCCACTGTAAGTATACAATAAATACTTGCTGAAAGTTGAATAAAGAGTTTTTTACACAAGAGGGAGTTTAGACAAGAATCTTCAGCTCCTTCTAGCTCTTATATTTTATTATATGAATTCTCAGTGCTAATTCCTCTCAACTAGGTCAGTCTTTTTATTAGGTCATTGCTTTCTCCTGCTCTGTGGACACTCACCAACTTTGGGGCTCAAATAAAGATATGTCTCTAGGTGACTCTTTTCTAAATCTTCTTAAATCATAACCAGTTTTTCTTTTTATAAATTCCTAAAATGTTCACCAACCAGTGATACTTTTTCTAGTGTTATTTTGATACTACTTGCACTTGCTTCCTGTTTGATGAATGTAGGATTGCCTATGCCAGTAGTAGTTAACTGAAATGTAATGTAAGACATATATGTAATTTTATAGTAGCTTCACTAGAAAGAGGTCAGAAGAAATAGGTGAAATTAGTTTTTTTTTTTTTTAAAGATTTATTTATTTATTTACTTTGGGCGGGAGTCGGGTTGGGGAGGGAGGGGAGTAGGCGGGCACTTCTATTGGTCTTTCATTTCTCTATTTTCATTCGTCTTCGTTCCTTGGCTCCTGTGGGCCTCCCATCGCGTGGCATCGCGTCGCAGAGCACTGGCTCTGGGCACATGCGCTCAGAGCCTCCTGCTTTCCATATAGTCTTTCCAACACAGAGGTCTTTCTCTTTCTGAAATGCACCAAACTCATTCACCCTCTGACCTTTCTGTTTCACAGTTCATCTGCTAACCATGACTTTGTTTGGTTGACAACTTCTTATTTTCCAGTCTTCAGCACTCATGTCATTTCCTCCATGGGACCATACTTGAGATAATGCTCAGTCTAAGTTAACTTCCTTTATCTTCCATCTCTCTATTCTGATGACCATTTTATTTTCTCCCTAGAATTATCAAAATCTGAAAATGTTCTTTCTCCTGTCCATTCACTTATAAATGGTCTATTATCTCTCTAAACTAGAATGTAACAAGAGTAAGGATCTATCTGTCTTGTTTGCAGTTGTGTCTTTAGCAACTAGGTTAAAACAATGCCTAACCCACTGTAAGTATACAATAAATACTTGCTGAAAGTTGAATAAAGATTTTTTTACACAAGAGGGAGTTTAGACAAGAATCTTCAGCTCCTTCTAGCTCTTATATTTTATTATATGAATTCTCAGTGCTAATTCCTCTCAACTAGGTCAGTCTTTTTATTAGGTCATTGCTTTCTCCTGCTCTGTGGACACTCACCAACTTTGGGGTTCAAATAAAGATATGTCTCTAGGTGACTCTTTTCTAAATCTTCTTAAATCATAACCAGTTTTTCTTTTTATAAATTCCTAAAATGTTCACCAACCAGTGATACGTTTTCTAGTGTTATTTTGATACTACTTGCACTTGCTTCCTGTTTGATGAATGTAGGATTGCCTATGCCAGTAGTAGTTAACTGAAATGTAATGTAAGACATATATGTAATTTTATAGTAGCTTCACTAGAAAGAGGTCAGAAGAAATAGGTGAAATTAGTTTTTTTTTTTTTAAAGATTTATTTATTTATTTACTTTGGGCGGGAGTCGGGTTGGGGAGGGAGGGGAGTAGGCGGGCACTTCTATTGGTCTTTCATTTCTCTATTTTCATTCGTCTTCGTTCCTTGGCTCCTGTGGGCCTCCCATCGCGGTGGCATCCGTCGTCGCAGAGCACTGGCTCTGGGCACATGCGCTCCAGAGCTCCGGCTCGGTAATTGGACACATCAGTCCAGCCGCTCTGCGGCACGTGGGATCTTCCCAGGCCAGGGCTCGAACCGGCGCCCCTTGCACTGCAAGGCGGTGTCCTTACCCACTGGACCACCAGGGGAAGCCCCTGAAATTAGTTTTAATAATACATTTTAATTTAACCTATGTATATAAAATGTTATCATTTCAACATGTAATCAATATAAAACTATTAATGAAATACAGTACATACAATAAAATTGTGCTTAATGGGAAATTATTTTACACTGTCTTGGTATTGAAACTAAAATTTTAAGTAGCTAAAATTAAATAAAATTTACATTTAAATACACTAGCTACATTTCAAGTATTCTGTTGACTATTTATGGTTAATGGCTACATTTAAGATCAGCACAGAACTGCACAGCTAAATGGTAGATGCAGTAGTCCAGAAACTGTTCCTTCAATAAAGCATTCAGGATTGAATTGGTAGATAAATTAATAAATAGGATACTATTTCATTTTTAATAAACAAACTTTCATTTTCTCCAAATATGTGTTTAAAATTACTTGTGTTGCTAGGAAATGGCATTAATGAGAGCAACAGCAGCACTAAAGAGTAAAAATACTGATTTATTTAACAAATGTCATGAGACTATGCTACTGTGCTGAAAGTAAGTGTTCTGTGTGTGTATCAAGCAAATTTTAATCATGGGAAGAGTTAAGTCAGGGCTATCCTAATCCTCTCAAGATTTTTCTTCTTTCTTTACACATAGTTGAAGGTATGACTTTGTCATTTACCAAGCACCAACCTTGTACCTGGCACTATCCAGGCTGTATTAGAATCATCAACTCCTCCTTGCATAGGAAACCCTGGGTAATGTCTTCTTTTCAGAGATGTGGATATTAGGACTCAGAAACTACCAGCAATTCACACTGCTAGTGGGTAGAAGAGGGCTTCCTAGATGGTGTTAATGGCAAAGAACCCACTTGCCAGTGCAGGAGACACAAGAGATGCAGGTTCAGTCCCTGGGTTGGGAAGATCCTCTGGAGAAGGAAATGGCAACCCACTCCAGTATTCTTGCCTGGAGAATCCCATGGACAGAGAAGCCTGGTCAGCTAGAGTCCATAGCATCATAAAGAGTCAGATACAACTGGAATGACCTAGGAAGCACATAGTAGGTAGACTAGCTAAAATTGAAAAGCAGGAAAATTCAGTATGATTTCTTTTTTAAATATTTTGTTAAAAGATGGCTAGACTCTTTAAAAAGTAGGGAAAAAAAACTTATGAGAAAATAAACTCCACCCTCATTAGCCCCTTCCACAGAGAAGGACTGTGCTGAACTGACAGATCCCTGGCCAAGAGGTAAGCCCTGATCAGAAAGGGATTCTTTCTCTTTTCTGAAACATGAAGATGTATGAATACAGAATTCAGTGAGATTATTCACAGAGGAAGGCAGAGGTAGAGAGGGATCTACAGAAAGACATCAGCTTAAAGGTCCCAAATATATATAACCTGAATCCAGTTGAGTCTCAATACCATGTTCCAGCCAGTGATATTGGAACAGAATTTACCCAGTACCAGTATGCAATGCAAGCTGAATTCCCTTGGAGGGATTTTTTCCTATTTAAGAAAAAAAAAATAATCAAGATAAGCAAACCACAGAAAATGATGAGAGCAAAATGTTAGCTATCTTTGGAGAAAATATATTAAATATGCATAGCTTCTCTTGGATACAGAATACACCAAAAAATCTTTGAAAACAACCATGATAATATTTAGTCAATATTTATGGTAGATTTACTTTTGAAAAGAATGTTTTTATCATTTTATAACCTGTTCAATAGTGAGATTTATTATCAATTTATTGATAGAAAAGGGTTTAATTAAAATGACTTTGTCATTTACCAAGCACCAACCTTGTACCTGGCACTATCCAGGCTGTATTAGAATCATCAACTCCTCCTTGCATAGGAAACCCTGGGTAATGTCTTCTTTTCAGAGATGTGGATATTAGGACTCAGAAACTACCAGCAATTCACACTGCTAGTGGGTAGAAGAGGGCTTCCTAGATGGTGTTAATGGCAAAGAACCCACTTGCCAGTGCAGGAGACACAAGAGATGCAGGTTCAGTCCCTGGGTTGGGAAGATCCTCTGGAGAAGGAAATGGCAACCCACTCCAGTATTCTTGCCTGGAGAATCCCATGGACAGAGAAGCCTGGTCAGCTAGAGTCCATAGCATCATAAAGAGTCAGATACAACTGGAATGACCTAGGAAGCACATAGTAGGTAGACTAGCTAAAATTGAAAAGCAGGAAAATTCAGTATGATTTCTTTTTTAAATATTTTGTTAAAAGATGGCTAGACTCTTTAAAAAGTAGGGAAAAAAAACTTATGAGAAAATAAACTCCACCCTCATTAGCCCCTTCCACAGAGAAGGACTGTGCTGAACTGACAGATCCCTGGCCAAGAGGTAAGCCCTGATCAGAAAGGGATTCTTTCTCTTTTCTGAAACATGAAGATGTATGAATACAGAATTCAGTGAGATTATTCACAGAGGAAGGCAGAGGTAGAGAGGGATCTACAGAAAGACATCAGCTTAAAGGTCCCAAATATATATAACCTGAATCCAGTTGAGTCTCAATACCATGTTCCAGCCAGTGATATTGGAACAGAATTTACCCAGTACCAGTATGCAATGCAAGCTGAATTCCCTTGGAGGGATTTTTTCCTATTTAAGAAAAAAAAAATAATCAAGATAAGCAAACCACAGAAAATGATGAGAGCAAAATGTTAGCTATCTTTGGAGAAAATATATTAAATATGCATAGCTTCTCTTGGATACAGAATACACCAAAAAATCTTTGAAAACAACCATGATAATATTTAGTCAATATTTATGGTAGATTTACTTTTGAAAAGAATGTTTTTATCATTTTATAACCTGTTCAATAGTGAGATTTATTATCAATTTATTGATAGATCCCTAATAATAGTGGATTTTAAGAATCTTAAAAATCTTGGTTCTTTTCCATGTTGTTCTATAGCATAGCTTTTTTTTCTTCTTTCTCGATGAGTTGGGTTTTTTAATGTATGTTTTTCTGGGATCTTTTCCAGAACTCACCCTCCCACATGTTCTAACTTAGGTTGTGTCTTATATTTTCTAAAGATCAATTTAATCCTGAAATTCTTATTTCTGGGAAGAAAAAAAAAATATTTCTGGAAACGGTGAGGATAGAGACCCAAAGTACTGTCAGAGATGGAGCTGGCTTTCACCAGCCAGATACCAGCAGAAATGAATTCCAGGTAGAGAAGACCCTAATGTGGTAGTTGGGAGTGTCTGCTAAGTCTCCCTCTAACTTTCTATTAATGCCATCTTTACAATATTATCAGAGGACACAGGAAGTATTTCATCATATTTGTACCTTATTTTGTATGGCTTTGTCTCCAAAATAAATTAAGATGCATAGCTTAGCATAAAGAATACTGTTTTAAAGGAGGGGGGCGTGATTTTTAGTCTTAGTGCCTTAAGAATGTTGCTGATAAGACTCTTCCAGTCATATCAGGAATTCTGAAGTTTTTCTCCTTATCCTTCACTAGAAAGACAATTTAAGATACAAACTTCAAATTGCTTTTTGGAAACAGGCAAGATATATATTATAAAGGAATTCAAAAGAAATAACTAATAAAAAATAAACTGTACTCAGAATTATAGAAGAACATTCTAGAGTAATCACTTAGACTTTGCTGATCAGTAAGAAAACTGAAAAAGCCATGGACTATTCTATTTGGATATAATTATGGATCTATGCAGGAAAAAAAAATTCATAATAAGTCAACATAAATATTTTGGGATAATTTAGAAGGACTACACTTTAGTTGATTGTCAGACTGTTGATCAGATAGCTCTTTGGAGCCATTCCATTCCCTTTACTCAACCTTGGGATTCTTACACTTACCTGGTCATAGCAATTACTTTGATTTCTTTGAGAATTCTCCGTTGGTGGGTCTAGGCTGAGACACAGAGATCTATATTTTTAAGAGGCTCTCCTAGAAACATTAAGGATCAGGTTGGCTAGAGCAAACCTGTTTTACAGTGCAGGAACCAGTCTGTCATAAGAATTCAAGTCTGTTTGATAGTCATATTTCAGTGGGAAAAAGTCTTGGTAGATCATGTTTACTTAATTTGTGTAAATGAACACCACCACCCACCCAAACCACCTCCCTCTAGCTAGTTGCCCTGTGTAATCCAAGAAAACTGCTCCTAACATTACAGCCACAATCAGACTAGAAGGGCCTCTACCAAGAAAATCACTTTTAAGGTTGATCTGAAATCGTTTACCAACTTCTACTTTTTATTTAAATAGCTCAATTTTTTAATCTAAAAACTGAACAGCAACTAAAGAGCTGTTGTTTACTGTTTAATTGCTAAGTCATGTCCAACTCTTGTGACCCCATGGACTATAGTCCACCAAGTTCCTCTTTCCATGGAATTTCCTATGCAAGAATAATGGAGTGGGTTGCTATTTCCTTTTCAGGTCTCACTCTATTCATTGCCATCTTTACAATATTATCAGAGGACACAGGAAGTATTTCATCATATTTGTACCTTATTTTGTATGGCTTTGTCTCCAAAATAAATTAAGATGCATAGCTTAGCATAAAGAATACTGTTTTAAAGAACGGGGGCGTGATTTTTAGTCTTAGTGCCTTAAGAACGTTGATGATAAGACTCTTCCAGTCATATCAGGAATTCTGAAGTTTTCTCCTTATCCTTCACTAGAAAGACAATTTAAGATACAAACTTCAAATTGCTTTTTGGAAACAGGCAAGATATATATTATAAAGGAATTCAAAAGAAATAACTAATAAAAAATAAACTGTACTCAGAATTATAGAAGAACATTCTAGAGTAATCACTTAGACTTTGCTGATCAGTAAGAAAACTGAAAAAGCCATGGACTATTCTATTTGGATATAATTATGGATCTATGCAGGAAAAAAAAATTCATAATAAGTCAACATAAATATTTTGGGATAATTTAGAAGGACTACACTTTAGTTGATTGTCAGACTGTTGATCAGATAGCTCTTTGGAGCCATTCCATTCCCTTTACTCAACCTTGGGATTCTTACACTTACCTGGTCATAGCAATTACTTTGATTTCTTTGAGAATTCTCCGTTGGTGGGTCTAGGCTGAGACACAGAGATCTATATTTTTAAGAGGCTCTCCTAGAAACATTAAGGATCAGGTTGGCTAGAGCAAACCTGTTTTACAGTGCAGGAACCAGTCTGTCATAAGAATTCAAGTCTGTTTGATAGTCATATTTCAGTGGGAAAAAGTCTTGGTAGATCATGTTTACTTAATTTGTGTAAATGAACACCACCACCCACCCAAACCACCTCCCTCTAGCTAGTTGCCCTGTGTAATCCAAGAAAACTGCTCCTAACATTACAGCCACAATCAGACTAGAAGGGCCTCTACCAAGAAAATCACTTTTAAGGTTGATCTGAAATCGTTTACCGACTTCTACTTTTTATTTAAATAGCTCAATTTTTTAATCTAAAAACTGAACAGCAACTAAAGAGCTGTTGTTTACTGTTTAATTGCTAAGTCATGTCCAACTCTTTTGTGACCCCATGGACTATAGTCCACCAAGTTCCTCTTTCCATGGAATTTCCTATGCAAGAATAATGGAGTGGGTTGCTATTTCCTTCTCCAGGGGATCTCCTGACCCAGGGATCAAACCCCTGTCTCCTACATTGGCAGGTGAGTTCTTAACCACTGAGCCACACTTGAGGGCTTCCCTGGTGGTCCAGTGGGTAAAGAGTCTACCTTGCAGTGCAAGGGGCACCGGTTAGATCCCTGACATGGGAAGATCCCACGTGCCATGGAGTGGCTGGACCAGTATGTCCAATTATGAGCCAGCACTCTGGAGCACATGTACCCAGAGCCAGTGCTCTGCAACAAGAGAGGCCACTGTAATGGGAGGCCCACACAGACCAAACAATCAAGATGGATGAAAATAAATAAAATGAAGTACCACTAAATGAGGTCAAAATTTAAAAAATAAATAAAGAAGTACTTGACTGTAAACATTCTCCACATGCACTTTTTCCCTAGACCAGAGGATAAAACAGTGGACAGAGCGTGCGATCTCCCCAAGGTCACTTCCCTAAACTCAGAAAGATAGCTTCACCCTCCACTGCATTGTCCTGCACCCTCCTATCTACTTTCCCAGGAAAGATTCTTCTGGTGTTTGTTCTTGAGCTTTCTCTTCTCTCTAAGCTTCCTCCACCTATTTACAAAGCTCCTTTTCAGGGAGTTTTAGCCATTTGTCCTCCAATCATGTTGTCCCTTGACAATGTTGCTCTGTTCCTCCCTGACACTGGCACGACCCTATGTTCTACCATGTTAAAGTGACTCCTAACAAGTATTGTAAGCAGTAGATAAGCACCAAATACTATCAGAGGGAGTATTATCATGGTTTGTATTTGAAATCATAAAATCTTATCTTTGCTTTTCTCATAAGAGTAGCATTATCTCCATTTTCCACATGGGGAAACATACTCAGAAAGATCAAGTGACTGGCCTCCTTCAAATCAGTAGCAAGTCTGAAACCGATGCTTACTTCTTGTGTTCTCTAGTCAGCCCATCTGCCGGTCATTAAAATATTATTTCATTCAAGAATTATTTACTCTTTCTTCCAGATCATTAATAAAGGCATTAAACAAAAGCAGACCTCACACTGACCCTATAGTCAACACATTGCCCTGAGTCATTAGGACTTGTCCTCCAGCCAGTTCTCAGTCCATGTGACAGAGCACATTGCAAAGCCAATGCTAATTAGGTTGGCAAGCAAGATTTATTGAGATACTGTATCAAATGCATTACAAAAATATAAATATATGTGTGTTAAGGTACATTCATTGTAGTCACTAAGTTTTTAATTCTATTGAAAATGCTATCAAGACTGTCTGGCACTATTTGTTTTTATAAATCTGTTCTTTTACAGCAGAGCTCTTTTGATTCCATTATCCTCTCAGGGATTCAATCTTAACAGTCGTTCTGTTGTTTTTAAAAAGGATTGATTTCACAATGGGAATTTGAGTACAGATTCCTTATTCCAATATGGTTATTGATAAAATTAACAATTAACCCCATAAAAGAACACTGGGCTGAAGAGAATTGTAGGCATCTTAATAAGTGTCGTGGGACCAGAATTAGGATTTCTGATTTCTGGATCTCCTCCCTGGCATGAAACAGCATTGTTTTAGGGCCAAAACTTACTGAGAAGGAGCTCAGAGAACTGTACTTGTAACTGTGTCCTCCAAACGGAGCACCTCTAATTCACATCTGACTTTTAGACTTATTTTTCCATGGTTTCCACTCTGTTATTGATTTATTTATTTGGTCCTAGAATTCCTTTTACTTAACTATTGCATAGATCTTTTTGATCTAGTGTAAAACTTTACCTACACTTTTTTTTTTATCGGCTTAAGTCATTTGTTTTATAGAATTCTTCTATCTTTTAGTGAAAATTTGAAATGTCATTAAAGGCAAGGAAATTCCATTTAGACCAAAGTCAAAGTGGTCTCCTGATGACTGCCCTGAAGTATATTTTATATGAATGGAAATTGGGTCAGCTAGGAATTAAATTAACAACCACCATATTTCCTTAACCACAATTGGATAACCTTTTGTCCAAGATATTCGCAGCTGAGGACTTTACCACTGACTTGCCAGAAAAATGCTTATGCACATACAGTTTTTGGCCTGCTTTAAAAAAAGTCTCTTCTGAGCAGGCTTTTTTATTTTTACTGTTGGCCTGAGTCATTTCACCAGGACAATACACTGTACCTAGGTTCTAAGTAATAAAAGCTTTAAAATTGCAATAGCCATGAACTAAATGGTCATGCTGGAAAACAGTAGCTAATTTAAATTGTGGGTGTCACATATAAAGCTCTGCTAATCTTTGCCTATGATATATCTAGCATTTTGATTTTTTAGTTACAAATATGAAAAATGATATTTTAATGGGTATGAAATGAGCATGAAAAAAGAAACCAACTAAACACTGGCGTTGTTTAAGGAGATCTTATACATAAAGGGATCCCACAACTTTTTTTTTTTTTTTCTTTTTTCAGGTAGCGAGTTTACTTGTTCTTTAGGAATTTTAGGTGCAACATTCTCTTTTTATTTATTTATTTTTTAAACCTTTATTTTGCTTTTAACTTTTACAGAGTTTTGTTGTTTACAGATGTGTATGTTCCCAAATTAGTCATATGTATATCCCCCCCTTCCCACCCCTCCCAACCATCACACAGCACCCCTGAAAGATCCCCTTTTCTCACAGAGAAATGACTAGAGCTATTTTCTTCACTTATGATAGTACAGGCCTTTGTGCTACTTCCTTTGTGCCTTCCACCCTCTGTTCCTTCCCCACAATGTCCATATGTCCACTGTCCATGTCTGTCTTTCCGTCGCTTCACTGCGTGTGCCATCATCACCATCCTACTAGATTCCATATATATGTGTTAGTATACTATATTTGTCCTTCTCTTTCTGACTGACTTCACTTTTGATGATACGTTCTAGATCCAGCCACCTCATTAGGGCTGATTCTTCTGCATTTCTCTTTACAGCTGTGTAGTATTCCATTGTATATATGTACCAGAGCTTTTGGATCCATTCGTTCGTCGATGGGCATCTAGGTTCCTTCCATGTTCTAGCTATTGTATAGAGAGCAACAATAAATATTGGGGTACAGATGCTTCTTTCAGATTTGATTTCATCAGAGTATAAGCCTAAGAGTGGGATTGCTGGGTCATATGGTGCTTCTATTTTTAATTTTTTAAGAAATCTCCAGACTGTCTTCCATAGAGGCTGTATCAATTGACATTCCCACCAGCAATGCAGGAGTGTTCCCTTTTCTACACAGCCTCTTCAGCATTTATTGTCTGTCGATTTGTGGATGATGGCCATTCTGACGGGTGTGAGGTGATATCTCATTGTAGTTTTGATTTGCATTTCTCTAGTTATTAGTGAAGTTGAGCATCGTTTCATGTGCTTTTGGGCCATCTGTGTGTCATTGTTGGAGAGGCGTCTGTTTAGGTCCTTTTCCCATTTTTTTTTTTTTTAAAGATTTATTTATTTGCTTTGGGTGGGGGTTGGGTTGGGGAGGGAGGGGAATGGGCGGGCAACTTCCACTGGTCCTTCATTTCTCTATTTTCATTAGTCTTCGTTCTTTGGCTCCTGTGGGCCTCCCATCGCGGTGGCCTCTGTTGTCGCAGAGCACCGGCTCTGGGCGCATGCTCTCCAGAGCTCCGGCTCGGTGATTAGACACATCAGTCCAGCCACTCCGCGGCACGTGGGATCTTCCCAGGCCAGGGCTCGAACCGGCTCCCCTTGCAGTGCAAGGCGGTGTCCTTACCCACTGGACCACCAGGGGAAGCCCCCTTTTCCCATTTTTTGATTAGGTTGTTCATTTTTCCGGTGCTGAGTTGTCTGAGTTGCTTGTAGATTTGGGAGATTAATTCTTTGTCTGTTGTTTCATTTGCTATGATTTTCTCCCATTCTGTGGGCGGTCTGTTCAGCTTTTTTGTAATTTCTTTAGCTGTACAAAAGCTTTTAAGTTTCATTAGGTCCCACATGCTCATTTGTCTTTTTAGTTCCGCTATTCTAGTAGGTGGGTCAGAGAAGATCTTGCTTTGATTGATGTCCTTGAGGGTTTTACCTATATTCTCCTCTAAGAGTTTGATGGTTTCTGGTCTTACATTTAGGTCTTGAATCCATTTTGAGTTGATCTTTGTGTATGGCGTCAGGGTATGTTTCAACTTCATTTTTTTGCATGTAGCTGTCCAATTTTCCCAGCACCATTTGTTGAAGAGACTGTCTTTGTCCCATTTTATATGTTCACCTCCTTTGTCAAAAATAAGGTACCCATAAGTGCGTGGGTTTATCTCTGGGTTCTCGATCTTGTTCCATTGGTCGATAGTTCTGTTTTTGTGCCAGTACCATACTGTCTTGATGACTGTTGCTTTGTAGTAGAGTCTGAAGTTGGGGAGGCTGATCCCTCCATCTCCATTCTTCTTCCTGAGGATTGCTTTGGCTATTCGAGGTCTTTTGTGGTTTGGATGGCCATTCTGACGGGTGTGAGGTGATATCTCATTGTAGTTTTGATTTGCATTTCTCTAGTTATTAGTGAAGTTGAGCATCGTTTCATGTGCTTTTGGGCCATCTGTGTGTCATTGTTGGAGAGGCGTCTGTTTAGGTCCTTTTCCCATTTTTTTTTTTTTTTTAAAGATTTATTTATTTGCTTTGGGTGGGGGTTGGGTTGGGGAGGGAGGGGAATGGGCGGGCAACTTCCACTGGTCCTTCATTTCTCTATTTTCATTAGTCTTCGTTCTTTGGCTCCTGTGGGCCTCCCATCGCGGTGGCCTCTGTTGTCGCAGAGCACCGGCTCTGGGCGCATGCTCTCCAGAGCTCCGGCTCGGTGATTAGACACATCAGTCCAGCCACTCCGCGGCACGTGGGATCTTCCCAGGCCAGGGCTCGAACCGGCTCCCCTTGCAGTGCAAGGCGGTGTCCTTACCCACTGGACCACCAGGGGAAGCCCCCTTTTCCCATTTTTTGATTAGGTTGTTCATTTTTCCGGTGCTGAGTTGTCTGAGTTGCTTGTAGATTTGGGAGATTAATTCTTTGTCTGTTGTTTCATTTGCTATGATTTTCTCCCATTCTGTGGGCGGTCTGTTCAGCTTTTTTGTAATTTCTTTAGCTGTACAAAAGCTTTTAAGTTTCATTAGGTCCCACATGCTCATTTGTCTTTTTAGTTCCGCTATTCTAGTAGGTGGGTCAGAGAAGATCTTGCTTTGATTGATGTCCTTGAGGGTTTTACCTATATTCTCCTCTAAGAGTTTGATGGTTTCTGGTCTTACATTTAGGTCTTGAATCCATTTTGAGTTGATCTTTGTGTATGGCGTCAGGGTATGTTTCAACTTCATTTTTTTGCATGTAGCTGTCCAATTTTCCCAGCACCATTTGTTGAAGAGACTGTCTTTGTCCCATTTTATATGTTCACCTCCTTTGTCAAAAATAAGGTACCCATAAGTGCGTGGGTTTATCTCTGGGTTCTCGATCTTGTTCCATTGGTCGATAGTTCTGTTTTTGTGCCAGTACCATACTGTCTTGATGACTGTTGCTTTGTAGTAGAGTCTGAAGTTGGGGAGGCTGATCCCTCCATCTCCATTCTTCTTCCTGAGGATTGCTTTGGCTATTCGAGGTCTTTTGTGTTTCCATATGAACTGTGTTATTCTTTGGTCTAGTTCTGTGAAGAATGTTATTGGAAGTTTGATAGGGATCACATTGAATCTATAGATGACATTTGGTAGTATGGTCATTTTCACAATATTGATTCTTCCGACCCAGGAACATGGAATATTTCTCCATCTGTTTAACTCTTCTTTAATGTCTTTCATGAGTGTCTTGTAATTTTCTGTGTACAGTTCTTTTGTTTCTTTGGATAGGTTTATTCCTAGATATTTGATTCTTTTGGTTGCGATGGTGAAGGGGCTTGCCTAACTGGTGGATATCATTCTTGGTTTTCTCTATTCACCGTGCTAACGTATTGTACTGTATTTTTGGTTGGAATGCTTGGGTTATGTTACAGCTGTATATGTTTGTGTGTATAATTCAATACGCTAGATAGTATTTGCATAATTTTTTAATTGCCATTTGTCGAAGGTATACCTTCTGTTTCTCATTTGCATATATATGTTTTAATATCATTTAATGCCATAACAAACCAGCCGTGAAATCTTCATTCCCTGGTCAGGCAACAAGCGCTGGGGCTTTAGGGAGGGAGCACTGACTCCAAAACTCTGCAATAATAGAGAACGCCTAACACTAAAGAGCAGTATACAAGTGAGAACGCCAACAAAGGTAATCACTTGTATGCAAGTCCTGACATCACCCAATCACCAGCATCACCCAGAATAAGAAGTCCCATCCAAACAACAAACATCGACAGATGTAACTCAAAGTCTGGGAAAAGGAAGAGTCAGTTAAAAAATTAATAATAACAATGAAACAGCAGAGAAATACCACACAAGCGAAGGAACAATCCACAAACACACAAGATCAAATCAATGAAGAGAATTTGGACAAACTTTCTGAAAGTGATTTCAGAAGAATAATAGTAAAGATGATCAAAGACACTGAAAACAGAATGTTAGAGACATTGCAAGACACAACTAACACACTGAATAAAGAAATACAAGAACTTACCAAAGAAGTAACAGAGACAAACAACTCAATTGCCGGACTGAAAAACACTGTAGAAGGAATCAAGAGCAGAGTATCTGAGACAGAAGACCGGATAAGTGAGCTGGAAGATACAATGGTGGAAGTAACTGCTGAAAAACAGACTCTAGCTCAAAGAATGAAAAGAGCAGAGGATAGCCTCAGAGACCTCTGGGATAATATCAAACGCACCAATATTCAAATTATAGGAGTTCCAGAAGAAGAAGAAAAAAAGAAAGGCTATGAGAAATTTTTGAAGAGATTCTAGTTGAAAATTTCCCCAACATGGGAAAAGAAATAGTCCATCAAGTCCAAGAAGCACAAAGAGTACCATACAGAATTAATCCAAGAAGAAACACACCAAGACACATATTAATGAAGTTAACACAAGATATCATTCTTGGTTTCCTCTATTCACCGTGCTAACGTATTGTACTGTATTTTTGGTTGGAATGCTTGGGTTATGTTACAGCTGTATATGTTTGTGTGTATAATTCAATACGCTAGATAGTATTTGCATAATTTTTTAATTGCCATTTGTCGAAGGTATACCTTCTGTTTCTCATTTGCATATATATGTTTTAATATCATTTAATGCCATAACAAACCAGCCGTGAAATCTTCATTCCCTGGTCAGGCAACAAGCGCTGGGGCTTTAGGGAGGGAGCACTGACTCCAAAACTCTGCAATAATAGAGAACGCCTAACACTAAAGAGCAGTATACAAGTGAGAACGCCAACAAAGGTAATCACTTGTATGCAAGTCCTGACATCACCCAATCACCAGCATCACCCAGAATAAGAAGTCCCATCCAAACAACAAACACCGACAGATGTAACTCAAAGTCTGGGAAAAGGAAGAGTCAGTTAAAAAATTAATAATAACAATGAAACAGCAGAGAAATACCACACAAGCGAAGGAACAATCAACAAACACACAAGATCAAATCAATGAAGAGAATTTGGACAAACTTTCTGAAAGTGATTTCAGAAGAATAATAGTAAAGATGATCAAAGACACTGAAAACAGAATGTTAGAGACATTGCAAGACACAACTAACACACTGAATAAAGAAATACAAGAATTTACCAAAGAAGTAACAGAGACAAACAACTCAATTGCCGGACTGAAAAACACTGTAGAAGGAATCAAGAGCAGAGTATCTGAGACAGAAGACCGGATAAGTGAGCTGGAAGATACAATGGTGGAAGTAACTGCTGAAAAACAGACTCTAGCTCAAAGAATGAAAAGAGCAGAGGATAGCCTCAGAGACCTCTGGGATAATATCAAACGCACCAATATTCAAATTATAGGAGTTCCAGAAGAAGAAGAAAAAAAGAAAGGCTATGAGAAATTTTTTTGAAGAGATTCTAGTTGAAAATTTCCCCAACATGGGAAAAGAAATAGTCCATCAAGTCCAAGAAGCACAAAGAGTACCATACAGAATTAATCCAAGAAGAAACACACCAAGACACATATTAATGAAGTTAACACAAATTAAACACAAAGACAGAATTCTCAAAGCAGCAAGGGAAAAGCAACTAGTGACATACAAGGGAAAACCTATATGTTTAACAGCTGATCTTTCAACAGAAACCCTACAGGCCAGATGGGAATGGCAGGACACATTTAAACGGCTAAAAGAGAATAATCTGCAACCAAGAATCCTCTACCCTGCAAGGATCTCATTCAAAATTGATGGAGAAATCAAAAGCTTTACAGATAAGCAAAAATTAAAAGAATTTAGTCACACCAAACCAGCCTTACAACAAGTGTTAAAGGGACTTATATAGACAGCAAGTATAAAAGGAGAAGATCCATGAAACAAACCCATCATAACATCTAAGAAGATGACAATAGGATCATATGTATCAATAATTACTTTGAATGTCAATGTACTAAATGCCCCAACCAAAAGACACAGAGTGGCTGAATGTATCCAAAAACACGACCCACAACTTTAACTATACATTTTTAAGTATATACATAGAAGTCAGTTTATATACAAAGTCTATGAATTCATTTATTTATAATTGAAGGCATAGCAACAATTATGAATACACATTTAGTAGTATCAATTAATATGAAATGATATTTACATGCAAAAAAAAAGCATGATTCAGTTTTGGAGTGGCTTGTGGGGTCCTGTTCTGATGAGTTTTCCCTTATGCCTCAAGGACATGCTACACAGGCAAGTTTACAGATGCCCGAGACTGAAAAAAGACTGAATGCTTTATAATTAGCAACAAACATGTGTGTGTTTCTTTAAGGGTATCAGCTGCTTCAAGAACAAACTTGCAAACTGTTTTCTGGGTTTACTCCTATGTGGCAATAACATAGCTTTCTCTAAACTGATTCTTACGAGTTAGTATTATGCCATCATTTTTCTTAGCTGTTGAAATATACAAATTAAAATTTCATACAACTATTTAAAATGCAAATATGAAAGTAATTTCATAGATATTGATATTATCAAGATCTAATTTAGAATGGCATTTACATTCTTAAATAACATGGTTTCACTATAGATTAATTTTTATTTACAGATTTCATAAGGGTATGATGTGGAAAGTGACTCACTTTTCATGTGTTATGGAATAGAACTATCTTATGGAAGAGTACATGCTAATTTTCCCTACCATTTCCTAGGTTTTGCTCTGTGCTAAGTATATTATATACATATCTTGTATCACAACACATCTCTGAGGCACAGTCTGTTATGATGACTATGAGGCCCAGAG
The DNA here is from genome assembly GCA_022376925.1 of Tragulus kanchil. NCBI lineage: Eukaryota > Metazoa > Chordata > Mammalia > Artiodactyla > Tragulidae > Tragulus > Tragulus kanchil. Next base: position 53,507,970 of record JAIOJX010000004.1, read on the forward strand.
CTGTTAAGTCATTTGTCCAAAGTACACAGCCGCAAGTAGCCCTGTTCAGAGCTCTTCCCCTGAACACATGCTGCCGGAAGATAATATAGGTCAGTAGGTTAGTGGTTCTCAGACTTGGGCAAGGGTCAGAGTCACCCAGAGGACTCATTAAAACACAGATTGCCAGGCCTCACCACTGGAGTTTCTGAGACAGTAACTCTAGTCTGAGACCTGAGAATTTGTATTTTTAACATTTTCCCGAGTAATATGATGCTGTTGCTCTGAAGCCCACACTTTTAGTATCACAGATATAAATTATTCTGGAAGTCATGAAATTTGAGATACGTATACAGAGATTTCTGGAACTATAGATACTAATGACTGAAGAGTAGAGATACTTGTGACTGAAGAGAGAAGGGTGGGGTGGGCAATGGTACCCTACAAGAGCCAAGCAAACTGTTCAAGTAGAGAGAGTCTGGGGAAGAGGAAAATCTGAGCTAGTGATTTGCACCAAATGAAAATCTGTGATCAGAAGGAGAGAGCAGGTGGGAAACCCTGCTAGGAAACGGATGCCAAACCCAAGGAGGACATTTTTAAAGGGACTATTGAAAGAGCAACAGTTATTTCTGCTTAAAAATTCAACCCTGGGAAAATATTTGACTTTCCTAAAGCACAAAGATACAGTGAGCAGCAGACAGTAGTGGCAAAGGCATCCATCTGGGAGGCAGGAAACGACGTTCAGCCCCAGGCTGCTGAATCCTGTGGCAGCCGCTTTCCCTCTCTGAGCCTCAGTCTCTTCAATCTACATTTTATGTATTCTGGTTCATATCTAAGGCCCTTTTTTTGTTTTAATGGCCTAAGTTTAAATTGAAAGAGATAATGAGCCTATGACTTCCCAGTATACAAATCTGCTTCTCTCTTATATGTATAGTGCTTATAAATTGATCATCTCATTGCCCAGTCTGAGTTAGAATGGAGATCTATGAACTTATTAAGGATTTCTTATTCAAACAGGTGATATTTACATTTGTTTCTGGTTTGGGTTGAAGTCTTCAGGTAGCACTGCTGTTAAATTGTGATTTATTTTTAGAAGCCAGAAAAGGGAGGCTCACCCAATGTTTGCTGCCTCTCAGGCCTGCCTTCTATGTAGAAGTCTGGGAGAGCCATCAGTATGGCCAATGGGAGAATAAGAAGCATTAAGCTTGTTTTCTAGGCTGTAATTGATGGAGGCCACTCATGGGCATGTTTTATTTTCTCTCAAATTAAGATGGCATATGATGTCTCCTACTCACCCAGTTCTTTGTACTGAAGAGTCAAGGTACTTTTTAAAATCAATAGGAGAGGGAGGTGAGTTTATTTCCACGTCTGGGTCTCAGAGGAATTTGAGAGAGGGATGTCTCAGCCCAGGGACAAACAGAGGAGCACGGGATGCTCACAGGCCTCTGGACATCACTGCTGTAGGTGTTCTCTTCTTCAGAATGAGGCTGGTAATCTTCAGTCTCTCTTCATGTACTGTTTCTAGCAAAACCCCAGGAGCTTATGAAAGTGGTTGCACCTTCAAGTTCCTCGACCAGAGCCTCCTAATTCCAGCTCGATGTTTAATTTCTAATATGTGGTTAGTAAGACTGGAGTATAACATGATGGCGACTCTGTAGTACATCCTTTTTGTAGGACAGGGAGTTTGTAGTACGTTTCATTTTTTAAACTATGATCCAAAAGACAGAAAGTGGTTTGCTGTAGGTCATCCAGAGAGATGGTAGGAGAAGGTAAGTAGAACCTGGATCATTGTCTTTAAACCAATAAATCCTCTAGTGGACCCCTTCTCTCAGACTTTAGCAAAGGTTTTCCTGTTGTACTAGTTCTCACTTGTACACACACTTTCATATACTCAGTCATCATTCACACACTTTCACACTCGTGTAGCTTCAGAAACACCAGAACACTCATATCCCAATGTGGCCTGCCACTGAGGGCCCAGCTTGTTTACTCAGATTCCTTTTGCTGGATCAAAGTGATCCATAGAGGATTTGAAATCTGATGCCAATATCCAGCCGCAGGTTCAGACCAGGATCTGACCTGCATGGGATTTTCCTGGGAAGGCTCTGACTCTGATTATCCTAGTGCTTGATTAGGTGGTAGGCAGTTAGAAACACAGGAGAAAGTGATCAGAAAAGGAGAAAAGGAGAAAGTGATCACTTTCAGGAGAAAGTGATCAGAAAAGGATCCTATAGCAGGATTTTAAGATCAAGTGGTCAGAGAGGAGCTAGTGCCCATGGATCAATGATAGCAAAAGCGAATTTTAAAGACGAGAGTCCAGTAACTGAACAATTCCAGATTTCAGAGACCAAATCCAGGTACTTATCAGCGAGGTGAGCAAGAGCAAGTAGATGGTACTGATGTCGCTCAGGTTTCAGCAGATGATAGAGGTGAGGGTTTGTCCCATACTCAATGCTGACCATGAGGGAAGATGGTTCAGTTATAGCTGGATTTTACTGGCCTTTTGATCAGGTGACCCTCTGTTTTGTCTTCTGTGGCAGCTTGTGACACGCTGGGTTTTCATCTCTTCTTTGCAGAAAGGAAGCAAATGTGACTACAGCCAAGTCACACAGTGGGAAAACTTAAGGAACAGCAAGATGTTATGATTAATTCCTTTGTGGCAGTAACTATAGGTCCCCATCTCCCCCAGTTTGCAGCCTGATAAATGTTACCCAGATAAAATGGCATTTCCCGAAGGTGCCCTGAATACTCCTGGGCAAACAATGAAACCTCTCAGGAAAGCACCTGACATCTGTGTGAGAACAATCTAGACCGTGTTCTCACAACCTCCCAGAAGCTGAATATCAGGTTTATCCAGACCTGGATCACGATGATCACTGTACGTGACTTTTAATTAATCAACAAATTAGTCAACAATATGCAGATAGGTAAAATAATTGTTTGGCATATCTATCACCTTCTCTCTTTATGTAGTCTGTTTTATTTCTAGGTAAAGTGGGTGGCCACAGGCCAGGTGAGATTTAAGCAATGCAGGACAAGAAAGGACACTGCTTCAACTGTAAACTCCACCCATGACAGGACACAATCTACTGTATACAAGGGTGGAACAATGCCTTTGCCAATAATAGACTCAGGAGTTTTTCACCCTACAAAGAATGCATGTACATGTCTTGCAATATACCTTTCTGAACACATTTTTACTAAGAAGCTGGAAAAGGACAAAGCCAGAGCAGCAAGGATAAAACCAGAGTGGCCAGATTTCAGGCCTGTCCATATGCCAGCAGTGAGTTTGCAAATGCAGAGACCTCACGTTTTGTCAAAAGAAGGCATAGACCTCCTAGAACTTAAAAACAAGTACCATTTCCTGATGGAACTTGGCTTTTGTTCTAAACCCACATCTGGGCTAATCTGCCAATGAAGGCTTTATATTTTAAAACTTGAAAGGGAGAAGTAGACTAAATAAGTTATATCTTGGGATTGACGTGATATCCTAATTGTTCTTTCCACACAAACCTTCATTTAAGGTTAAATTATGATATAGGTCTCCTTTGATCTTTCTGCATCAGTTGGATAGTGAGTCAGTTCTCAGTGTTTACTCTGTGGTATCACAACAATAAAAATGTAGCTGCTTTTACAGTTCGGGCTTTCTCAAAGAAGTAATCCTAGGCCAAAGGAGTAATCAATAACGCCAAAGTGTTTTAACATTTGCTCATGTAGTAATCACACAGAAAAACCTATCTCTACGAGAATTACTTCTCTACAAGTGAATAAAACAGTAATGAATTGTGGAATATTTTTAAAGCTGATGTTAAATCTGTGCAGCAATCAAACATATAATATCATGTTTCTTCATAGTATTCAATGGATATAATTTTTTCTAAGATTCCTTTTCAGTTCTTGTTGCAACTCAGATTCACTGTTTTTGTTTTATTTTGTTTTAATTTGCCAAAACATATGCTACTGACCATATAAGGCAGAATGGCTCTGTGTGTAGAATCCCACATGGCAAATGCTTGCATTTCAATTAAACCCAGATCTCTTGACATCTTTACACATCTGAGCCCCAGCCATATGAGGGTAACTGTCAGCGCTCCACCCTCGCTCTTGATCAGTGTAAGCACTTCTATTATTAGACTGTGAAATATGTGCCTAAGTGTCCCCCTTTCAGCCTGCTGGAGTACTTTGTGTGGTCACGAGCAGAACTTTCCTGCCTTTCTTCCCAGCTGTACACCTCTGAGTGGGAGAGGTGTGCCAATAATAGACTCAGGAGTTTTTCACCCTACAAAGAATGCATGTACATGTCTTGCAATATACCTTTCTGAACACATTTTTACTAAGAAGCTGGAAAAGGACAAAGCCAGAGCAGCAAGGATAAAACCAGAGTGGCCAGATTTCAGGCCTGTCCATATGCCAGCAGTGAGTTTGCAAATGCAGAGACCTCACGTTTTGTCAAAAGAAGGCATAGACCTCCTAGAACTTAAAAACAAGTACCATTTCCTGATGGAACTTGGCTTTTGTTCTAAACCCACATCTGGGCTAATCTGCCAATGAAGGCTTTATATTTTAAAACTTAAAAGGGGAGAAGTAGACTAAATAAGTTATATCTTGGGATTGACGTGATATCCTAATTGTTCTTTCCACACAAACCTTCATTTAAGGTTAAATTATGATATAGGTCTCCTTTGATCTTTCTGCATCAGTTGGATAGTGAGTCAGTTCTCAGTGTTTACTCTGTGGTATCACAACAATAAAAATGTAGCTGCTTTTACAGTTCGGGCTTTCTCAAAGAAGTAATCCTAGGCCAAAGGAGTAATCAATAACGCCAAAGTGTTTTAACATTTGCTCATGTAGTAATCACACAGAAAAACCTATCTCTACGAGAATTACTTCTCTACAAGTGAATAAAACAGTAATGAATTGTGGAATATTTTTAAAGCTGATGTTAAATCTGTGCAGCAATCAAACATATAATATCATGTTTCTTCATAGTATTCAATGGATATAATTTTTTCTAAGATTCCTTTTCAGTTCTTGTTGCAACTCAGATTCACTGTTTTTGTTTTATTTTGTTTTAATTTGCCAAAACATATGCTACTGACCATATAAGGCAGAATGGCTCTGTGTGTAGAATCCCACATGGCAAATGCTTGCATTTCAATTAAACCCAGATCTCTTGACATCTTTACACATCTGAGCCCCAGCCATATGAGGGTAACTGTCAGCGCTCCACCCTCGCTCTTGATCAGTGTAAGCACTTCTATTATTAGACTGTGAAATATGTGCCTAAGTGTCGAGGGAAGAGCACCAGCGTTTCACAGCTGCAGCCTGCTGGGGAGTACTTTGTGTGGTCACGAGCAGAACTTTCCTGCCTTTCTTCCCAGCTGTACACCTCTGAGTGGGAGAGGGTGTGCCCAGGCTCATCATTGCTCTTTGTACTCTCACACAAAACTGGAAGGGCTGAAACAAGACAGGCTGGGCTGGGAGATGCAGAGGCCAATTTGTTCCCGTTGAACCAAAGAATAGCACAGAAAAGAGAGTGAACAATTGTTCCTCTTACATTGCCTGGAAAAAAGACAGAGGTCATTAGATGAATGAATCAATCTTTGGGAGCTTCTTACCAGGCTGATAACTATATATGAGTCAAATTGAGTAACTTTATGGAGAAAAGACTCTGAAAAATGTTAGATAGAAGACACCAGGGGAAAAACTTAGTCGTTCACGTTTATTTGTTGGTGATTAACTTGGAATATAGTCATTTGATGACTCCAAAATATGTTTAAATGGCGAAAAGACATTTTTCCAGTATTTTCAAGCCAAAAAAAAATAGGTATTTGTATTTCTACACTAGATAGTGAGTTAATGTAAATAGTTTTAGCTTGAAAAAAAAAAAAAGTCCATTGCTGATTGAAGTCCATTGCTGCCAATATGGCATATGAAGATGAAGATATGAAGTGAGGCATAAGATGTTCATTTGGGTTAAAAATAAAAGAATAAACTGAATTTTTAGTTTCAGAAACCACTGCTGACATGTTTTGTACCATCTAAAGTCTGGGGATTATACTGCTACTTATCCTAACCTAAGCTTCCAGATCATTTTAGAAATCATCATGAAAAATCCCAGAGATTCCTGGTTCTAATTACTTGGAGGATATGATCATTATTCATTTTGTTCATTAAAGAGTCTAAAATACAATTTCTGCAAAAATCAAAAAGATAAAATTCCTCCATTATTCTGAACTTTCTCTTAAGGGCTTCCCAGGTGGCTCATTGGTAAAGAATCCACCTACCAATGTAAGAGACTTGGGTTTGAACCCTGGGTCATGAAATCCCCTGGAGAAAGAAATGACAACCCACTCCAGTATTCTTGCCTGTAAAATCCAAAGGACAGACGGACCCAGTGGGCTCCAGTCTATGGAGTCACAAAGACTCAGACATGACTTAGCTACTGAGAACACAAACATTTCAAACGGTTGTAGGAATCAGTTTACCCTACCCTAGTACAGAGGGATCAAAATATAACATGTTACCATAATGATAATAAAAGTGTCCCTAGACTTAATTAGGGACACTTTGAAAAGAAATTATTCTAACTCAATTAGTTGATTGAGTTTGCCCTAGTAACTGAAACTAAGTTTATTTTTGTTGGATTACAAAGCAACTTTTAGACATAGAAATTTTCATTTGCTTTTATTTTCGATGAAATAACACACTTTGGGTTTAAGCTGTTCATCTGAAGACCACTTTTGTCTTCCTTCTTAAGAGTAAAATTTTTTCCAGATACCCTGCACCTGTTTCACAGTGCCGTAGTCAAACATTTTCTTCTGCTTAACATTAGTTGCTAAGCAGAATATATTTCAGTACACCAGCTGTAAAATTGTCAATCAAGCAAACATTGCAAGTGTTTGGTAATCTGATAACACCTTAAATTAACAGCCATTCTCTGATATTCAGCAATCAATGCTAGGATATTTAGCGTGAACACAGTCATGCTTTTTTATTGTGTGAAATAAGAGATCTGATGAAAAAAGTCTGAAACCTTAGTATTTCTCAGTGTTTCATTAGGGTTCTTTGAGTGTTTTAATCTCTTGACCATGTTCACAAAGGTAAAAAGATTTTATCGAGAGAAGACGGGATTCCTGTCAAGTACTAACTGAATCGAAATTGTCTTACAAACACTCGTTGTCACTTCATTTTTACTAAAGAAAACCTAAGGTCCAACTCAGACTCGTCAATTAAAATTATTTAGTGACTTTTGTTTTTAAATTGGTTGAATTAATTTGCTTACTCTTGCCAATCATAAGGCAGCATTCAAAGGATGTACAGCATTTGTAAACTCTGGGTTCAAGTGATGGCTGCTTGGTAAAGTGAGGGGAGGTTGGGTAGAGATTTGTCAGATTATTCATCCTCATGGTCAGGATGGGAGTACATGGAGAGCTTTTGTGTGTGAGCACTGCTTGAATACTGATTATGAATAGACATTAAACAATCTGTGATTAAACAGAAAGTGAACTATAGGAAGCTGTTCCCTTACTTCAAATCTAAAGGGATACCAATGCCAAGATTAAACAGTGGAGCAATACTTATTAGAATAGAGTTTGGTATGGTGTTTTTTATTACCTGTACATTTTCCAATCGATTTCATGTGACTGTGATAAAGAAACAGTCTGTGATAGCTGAACAAAGAAGGTAGTCATTTAAGTTTATTTTTGTTGGATTACAAAGCAACTTTTAGACATAGAAATTTTCATTTGCTTTTATTTTCGATGAAATAACACACTTTGGGTTTAAGCTGTTCATCTGAAGACCACTTTTGTCTTCCTTCTTAAGAGTAAAATTTTTTCCAGATACCCTGCACCTGTTTCACAGTGCCGTAGTCAGAGCATTTTCTTCTGCTTAACATTAGTTGCTAAGCAGAATATATTTCAGTACACCAGCTGTAAAATTGTCAATCAAGCAAACATTGCAAGTGTTTGGTAATCTGATAACACCTTAAATTAACAGCCATTCTCTGATATTCAGCAATCAATGCTAGGATATTTAGCGTGAACACAGTGATGCTTTTTTATTGTGTGAAATAAGAGATCTGATGAAAAAAGTCTGAAACCTTAGTATTTCTCAGTGTTTCATTAGGGTTCTTTGAGTGTTTTAATCTCTTGACCATGTTCACAAAGGTAAAAAGATTTTATCGAGAGAAGACGGGATTCCTGTCAAGTACTAACTGAATCGAAATTGTCTTACAAACACTCGTTGTCACTTCATTTTTACTAAAGAAAACCTAAGGTCCAACTCAGACTCGTCAATTAAAATTGTTTAGTGACTTTTGTTATTAAATTGGTTGAATTAATTTGCTTACTCTTGCCAATCATAAGGCAGCATTCAAAGGATGTACAGCATTTGTAAACTCTGGGTTCAAGTGATGGCTGCTTGGTAAAGTGAGGGGAGGTTGGGTAGAGATTTGTCAGATTATTCATCCTCATGGTCAGGATGGGAGTACATGGAGAGCTTTTGTGTGTGAGCACTGCTTGAATACTGATTATGAATAGACATTAAACAATCTGTGATTAAACAGAAAGTGAACTATAGGAAGCTGTTCCCCTTACTTCAAATCTAAAGGGATACCAATGCCAAGATTAAACAGTGGAGCAATACTTATTAGAATAGAGTTTGGTATGGTGTTTTTTATTACCTGTACATTTTCCAATCGATTTCATGTGACTGTGATAAAGAAACAGTCTGTGATAGCTGAACAAAGAAGGTAGTCATTTCAGTTTATGTTTGAACTTCCACTCTTCTGTACAATTCAAACAAAGTCATATCCTGATGCTTACTTACTCCAACCATAAAATACTGCTTTATCATCTACTTTTGTGGTATCTTTAAATATATTATATAAACCATTGTAATGTGGTTTATATTACAAAGTCAAGTTTTCAGTTGCATCAGAATCAGGAAATATGGGGTAGGATTTCCAAAGCAGTTTAAAGTCAGACCCCTCCCCCCATTATCATCAATATAATAGTGCCTTTCATTTTATAAACTCATAGTTTGTTAACGTTTCTGTTTATAGTATGAGCATCTGGTTGTGGGTGATGGACAAGATGATAAACCTGGAGAGAACCATTCTTAAGATTGTAGTACATTCTGATTCATCTTTGTACACTTACAACCTTCAAGTAGTGTAAGCTTGAGACAGCTGTGAGGTTCTTTCCATTGAACGCATCTGTCCCAGTACCCAGAATTTCTTGCGGAGCACAGCCTCTGACTTTAACCAAATCACTAGCCTCAGAGAGAGAGAAAGGCCTTTGAACATCAATGAGTATTTTTAGTACCATTTATGGGATTGTATCCTAGCACAAAAAGAAAATTGTGCTAGTACTCAAAGAAACAATTTGGAGAATACAAAAAACATGAAAACAGAGATAATATTTTCTGTTTCACTGAATGTCCATCCTACGATTACAGAGGCCTCTGCATTTCTGTCTTCTGAAATAGGCATGCTATTGAATCAGTTTGTAGGCTGCTTCTTTCACCTGTTAATTTTTTGACCATTTTGTCACCACAATAAATATTTTTAATAATATGATTGTATATGGTTACATAGTTCATTGTATGATATAAAATCATTTGCTTAACTATTCTCCTATTTTTGGACTTCCAAAAACATACACCATTATAAATAAGGCTACCTTATACTAACTTTAGAATAATTGTTTAGAAATAGACTTTTGAGGAGGGGAGAAAGCATATTTTTAAGATTTTTTGATAGCCATTGTCATATTGTCTTTCATAAAGACTAATCTGTACCTGTTTATATTCCCAGCACAGTATTTCTCTAAGTGAAACTGTTTATGGAAACGTTCATGCTTATATTTTGCTTAAGAACTTTTTCAATACATTTAACAGTTGTGTCTAGTATTAAATTATAAACAACAGAAATATTGAAAACAATGTCAGCAGTTACTGTATTCTTGCACTGAATGAGAGCAACCTGTTGAAGATACAGTTTAAGAATGTATTTGCTTCCTCCATGTTGACATGATTTAATCTCTGCCTTAAAATCCTGACTCTTGTGCACTCAGGAAAAATTTCCTTGAATTTGTAAAGGTTTCATTGCTGCTGTGTCATTTCTCATTTTCAACAGTGAGGGCAACATGGGAAGGGTTCTTCTTTCTTCTTCAAGCTGCCTAAGCCAGTAAAACTGAGCCAAAAGTAGCTAATCTGGCAAAACTATCCAGTGCTTAGCTGGCACATGGTTGAACACACACAGAAGCAAAGCAGGCAGATGAGTTTTGGTTTAGATTGTGAGTGGGCCTTCTCCACCAGTAAGTCTATAAGTGCAGTGAGGTGGCTGTAGTCTTCATGGTGACCTCTCTCTCTCTCTTAATTCCCTTCCTTTCTACTCTTCTTCCTTCAGTGCCCTTTTTTATCCCTCTTTTATGAGCAAAGACTCACAAGAAGAAGGAAAGCCATGAATGAGAAAACACTCCAGTGAAGGTAGAAGACAAGCAGCTGCTGCCTGGTACCCAAAATGCACAGACAGGCCTCCAGTGACTTCTGAAAACAGAGATAATATTTTCTGTTTCACTGAATGTCCATCCTACGATTACAGAGGCCTCTGCATTTCTGTCTTCTGAAATAGGCATGCTATTGAATCAGTTTGTAGGCTGCTTCTTTCACCTGTTAATTTTTTGACCATTTTGTCACCACAATAAATATTTTTAATAATATGATTGTATATGGTTACATAGTTCATTGTATGATATAAAATCATTTGCTTAACTATTCTCCTATTTTTGGACTTCCAAAAACATACACCATTATAAATAAGGCTACCTTATACTAACTTTAGAATAATTGTTTAGAAATAGACTTTTGAGGAGGGGAGAAAGCATATTTTTAAGATTTTTTGATAGCCATTGTCATATTGTCTTTCATAAAGACTAATCTGTACCTGTTTATATTCCCAGCACAGTATTTCTCTAAGTGAAACTGTTTATGGAAACGTTCATGCTTATATTTTGCTTAAGAACTTTTTCAATACATTTAACAGTTGTGTCTAGTATTAAATTATAAACAACAGAAATATTGAAAACAATGTCAGCAGTTACTGTATTCTTGCACTGAATGAGAGCAACCTGTTGAAGATACAGTTTAAGAATGTATTTGCTTCCTCCATGTTGACATGATTTAATCTCTGCCTTAAAATCCTGACTCTTGTGCACTCAGGAAAAATTTCCTTGAATTTGTAAAGGTTTCATTGCTGCTGTGTCATTTCTCATTTTCAACAGTGAGGGCAACATGGGAAGGGTTCTTCTTTCTTCTTCAAGCTGCCTAAGCCAGTAAAACTGAGCCAAAAGTAGCTAATCTGGCAAAACTATCCAGTGCTTAGCTGGCACATGGTTGAACACACACAGAAGCAAAGCAGGCAGATGAGTTTTGGTTTAGATTGTGAGTGGGCCTTCTCCACCAGTAAGTCTATAAGTGCAGTGAGGTGGCTGTAGTCTTCATGGTGACCTCTCTCTCTCTCTTAATTCCCTTCCTTTCTACTCTTCTTCCTTCAGTGCCCTTTTTTATCCCTCTTTTATGAACAAAGACTCACAAGAAGAAGGAAAGCCATGAATGAGAAAACACTCCAGTGAAGGTAGAAGACAAGCAGCTGCTGCCTGGTACCCAAAAATGCACAGATCAGGCCCGGTCTTGTTTTGCTCGTGAACTAGGATGAATCACAGCCTTGGTCATACTTTGGGATAATGTTTCTTTTTTAAACTTTTGAATCTCTGAGTGACCAGATAGGGGAAGAAACTTAATCATACAGGGTATCCGTGGGCTGAGTGTGTGCATTCATCAACACATTCATTCCTCTAGACATAGTTGTAGAATTACCTTAAATCTATCAACCATGAAGTAAAATGATAGATAGCTAAGTAGTCAGGAATATAAAACATAGAAAATACAGTGTAATATTGAGAGATTTTTATGACCATAATCTCATTATCCTATTGGAGGTATTACTGTATCTCTTTTTTTAAAAAAAAAAACCTTTATTTTGCTTTTGACTTTTACAGAGTTTTGTTGTTTACAGATATGTATGTTCCCAGATTAGTCATATGTATATCCCCCGCTTCTCACCCCTCCCAACCATCACACAGCACCCCTGAAGGATCCCCTTTTCTCACAGAGCAATGACTAGAGCTATTTTCTTCACTTATGATAGTACAGGCCTTTGTGCTACTTCCTTTGTGCCTTCCACCCTCTGTTCCTTCCCCACAATGTCCATATGTCCACTGTCCATGTCTGTCTTTCCGTCGCTTCACTGCGTGCGCCATCATCACCATCCTACTAGATTCCATATATGTGTGTTAATATACTGTATTTGTCCTTCTCTTTCTCACTGACTTCACTTTTGATGATACGTTCTAGATCCAGCCACCTCATGAGGGCTGATTCTTCTGCATTTCTCTTTACAGCTGCGTAGTATTCCATTGTATATATGTACCAGAGCTTTTGGATCCATTCATTCGTCGATGGGCATCTAGGTTCCTTCCATGTTCTAGCTATTGTATAGAGAGCTGCAATGAACATTGGGGTACAGGTGCTTCTTTCGGATTTAGTTTCATCAGGGTATTAGCCTCAGAGTGGGATTGCTGGGTCGTATGGTGCTTCTATTTTTAGTTTTTTAAGAAATCTCCAGACTGTCTTCCATAGAGGCTGTATCAATTGACATTCCCACCAGCAATGCAGGAGTGTTCCCTTTTCTACACAGCCTCTCCAGCATTTATTGTCTGTCGATTTGTGGATGATGGCCATTCTGACGGGTGTGAGGTGATATCTCATTGTAGTTTTGATTTGCATTTCTCTAATTATAAGTGAAGTTGAGCATCGTTTCATGTGCTTTTGGGCCATCTGTGTGTCATTGTTGGAGAGGTGTCTGTTTAGGTCCTTTTCCCATTTTTTGATTGAGTTGTTCGTTTTTCCAGTGCTGAGTTGTCTGAGTTGCTTGTAGACTTCGGAGATTAACTCTTTGTCTGTTATTTCATTTTCTATGATTTTCTCCCATTCTGTGGGCTGTCTATTCAGCTTTTTTGTGATTTCTTTTGCTGTACAAAAGCTTTTAAGTTTCATTAGGTATCTTTTTGGAATAGAATAACTGAGATAGGTAGTTTATAAAACCTAAATCGTCTGATCTTTAAACCAACAATCTGTATTTTTGGCTGATCTGTCTCAATGTATTGAGGAATCCCTACACGTTTCTTTCTAAAAATAATATTTCTCTTTGTCTTACATTTTAGCCAAGTTCCCACATTCTTCCCTTTTTATTTTCTGTAGAGAGATTCCAACATATTCACCCTAGTAACAGAGGTAAATTTTCAAGCTCGTAGCAACTGTTTGTCTAATTATATTTTAATGAAGTAAATATTGTTGGGTTTTTTGTTGGTTTCTGTTTTTTTTTTTTTTTTTTTTTTTTTTTGCTGTAACAGCATTTTAACCCATACAGTGTATGGTGGCTGTCGTTATTTGTGAACTCCAAAGACCTCTGCATGGGCGCAGTGCATGCACATACACATACACAAAACTTTAGAAAGTTAAGAAGAGCTCCTATTTGAAAGGAAGAGCTGTATTTGGTCAGGGAGTTTTCTAACTCATGAAAGCTAAAGCAATCAAAACTCAGCAATCTTCTCAGGCTCCATTTCTCTTCCTGACAGTTTAGCCATAGGAAAGCACACACACTCACACCTGCACCTGGGAATCCCAGGCACTCCATAGCCTGAAGCATCATTCCTCAGCCTTTGAAATGAAAAGAGCTCTCATGGAGCCCTGCACTCACACTCTGTATTTTACTTTCATTGTCTGTCGATTTGTGGATGATGGCCATTCTGACGGGTGTGAGGTGATATCTCATTGTAGTTTTGATTTGCATTTCTCTAATTATAAGTGAAGTTGAGCATCGTTTCATGTGCTTTTGGGCCATCTGTGTGTCATTGTTGGAGAGGTGTCTGTTTAGGTCCTTTTCCCATTTTTTGATTGAGTTGTTCGTTTTTCCAGTGCTGAGTTGTCTGAGTTGCTTGTAGACTTCGGAGATTAACTCTTTGTCTGTTATTTCATTTTCTATGATTTTCTCCCATTCTGTGGGCTGTCTATTCAGCTTTTTTGTGATTTCTTTTGCTGTACAAAAGCTTTTAAGTTTCATTAGGTATCTTTTTGGAATAGAATAACTGAGATAGGTAGTTTATAAAACCTAAATCGTCTGATCTTTAAACCAACAATCTGTATTTTTGGCTGATCTGTCTCAATGTATTGAGGAATCCCTACACGTTTCTTTCTAAAAATAATATTTCTCTTTGTCTTACATTTTAGCCAAGTTCCCACATTCTTCCCTTTTTATTTTCTGTAGAGAGATTCCAACATATTCACCCTAGTAACAGAGGTAAATTTTCAAGCTCGTAGCAACTGTTTGTCTAATTATATTTTAATGAAGTAAATATTGTTGGGTTTTTTGTTGGTTTCTGTTTGTTTTTAATTTTTTTGGCTGTAACAGCATTTTAACCCATACAGTGTATGGTGGCTGTCGTTATTTGTGAACTCCAAAGACCTCTGCATGGGCGCAGTGCATGCACATACACATACACAAAACTTTAGAAAGTTAAGAAGAGCTCCTATTTGAAAGGAAGAGCTGTATTTGGTCAGGGAGTTTTCTAACTCATGAAAGCTAAAGCAATCAAAACTCAGCAATCTTCTCAGGCTCCATTTCTCTTCCTGACAGTTTAGCCATAGGAAAGCACACACACTCACACCTGCACCTGGGAATCCCAGGCACTCCATAGCCTGAAGCATCATTCCTCAGCCTTTGAAATGAAAAGAGCTCTCATGGAGCCCTGCACTCACACTCTGTATTTTACTTTCATTGTTTCTGTGGCTGTGGTGATTGGTTTCTTTTGAACCCCAGGTGCAGAGAGTCAAGTTAATCATATACAGTTCAGAGCTCTTGATCACCAGGGATCTGGACAAGGCCCCTTGAATTGGGTGTATTTATTCCCTCTTGACCCCGTTTTTAATTCCATAGTACAGAAAGCTATTCTAATGCATTTAATACATATCTTTCAAGTGTAAGGATGATACATAGACAAGACATTTGATTTTTCTGGGACCATTCTGTTTAATTTTTAAGACATATATTTCCTTCAGCTTTGAAATGTTTCAAAATACATCTTGTGTTCCCACTTTTATTTTATTTTTTAAAGCCTCTTCCCCCAATACTGTTATTGTTAGGAACAAATTAATCCCCCTGAGTGTCTTTTCTGTCCACTCCTAGTCTGTCTGCTACTCACTCAGAATGAGGCCAAACTTTTTTGTTCATTTCCTTCTAGCTCTCTCATCTTTCAGGACTTTACCAAACTATAATAAAAACTACACAGATTATTTGCAGGAATACTAATGCCCGGCTAGAACTAGGAAGCTTCAAACAGACTTTGCCTTTCTATTATATATATATATATTTATTTATTTTGTAAAGCTTATTTTTTCCTTCTCCCAGTAAAGCAAAAAGGGGGTTCAATTACATGCTTATCATTCTTCAGTCTTTCTTGTTATATTTTTCCCACCCATCTCCCATCCCATGCCTCTAGGCCATCACAGGGCACCAAGCCAAGCTCCCTGTGCTATATAACAGCTTCCCACTAGATGTCTATTTTACATGTGGTGGTGTAAGTATGTCAGTGCTACTCTCAAGTTGTTCTACACTCTCCTTCCACCTGCCATTTCCACAGGTCAGTCAAATAGACTTTTCTTAATCGGCCATATTTGTCATGACTTTTTTTTATCAGCATGGTCTTCCATATTCACCTCTACATAGTGTGATTTGTAGAAAGCACACAGACTAAGACTTCCATGTAATCTGTACTAGATGCTTGGGAAAACAGAGAAAGGTGCATGCTCTTGGATCCCTCCATTCTAGTTAGCATATTAAGATTTAGGGGGGAAAAAGCATATTAGAGAATAGTCAAGGCAATTTTTAAGTAAGAGCCAAATCCCTTAGAACTTTTCTTTTTTAATTTTAGCAACATCATTGGAATTGATATGGTCAAATAAATCTGCACTGCACCCTCTCCCCTTTTCTCTGTTAATCCATTATTAACCCTAATTTACAGATGAGAAAATAGAGGCCTAAAAGGAGTATATTCTCATGGCTGTATAGTTGTCAGGACTGGAATAACAGATGTTTTTAACTCCACAGTTCATGCACTGAAACGAGTTCTCCAACAGTTTGCTAATGTGCTCAGAATTTGGCCTGATCTTAGAAGTATGCCTACCTTACTCTGTAGATAAGAGTACCTTACTGATTTATGCAATAATCTTGACCCATTTCATGTGCCAGGTGCTGTCTTGTGCTGTGTTGAGCACTGGAGATGGAGGGATTAGGTACCATAGACTCTTCTCTAAAGAGCTGAAATTCTGAGCAAAGCATGCCTAACTGTCTAAGCCCAGACATTCTTATCCAGGTGAAGTCTAGTAAAGTGCACATCAACAGCATCCCTAATGGGAAAAATAAAACAAGAAAGACTAAAGAATGATAAGCATGTAATTGAACTCCCTTTTTGCTTTACCACAGCTCCAGCGGCTTTTTCTGCAGAATGACACTCCCATTCGTGCAGACTCACTGCTGACTGGTATCTCACATGCTGGATTTACTCTCAGAACTTTAGATCAAACATAATATATTAGTACACATCTATTATCATGAATGAACTTCCCCAATAGCTCAGCATTGACAAAAAAATCCACCTGAAATACAGGAGACATGGATTTGATCCTTGGGTTGGAAAGATCCCCTGGAGAAGGAAATGGCAGCCCATTCCAGTATTCCAGGGGGCAGAGGAACCAAAAGGCAAGCCCTACAGTACCAGATGATTGCATGGTCTTCCATATTCACCTCTACATAGTGTGATTTGTAGAAAGCACACAGACTAAGACTTCCATGTAATCTGTACTAGATGCTTGGGAAAACAGAGAAAGGTGCATGCTCTTGGATCCCTCCATTCTAGTTAGCATATTAAGATTTAGGGGGGAAAAAGCATATTAGAGAATAGTCAAGGCAATTTTTAAGTAAGAGCCAAATCCCTTAGAACTTTTCTTTTTTAATTTTAGCAACATCATTGGAATTGATATGGTCAAATAAATCTGCACTGCACCCTCTCCCCTTTTCTCTGTTAATCCATTATTAACCCTAATTTACAGATGAGAAAATAGAGGCCTAAAAGGAGTATATTCTCATGGCTGTATAGTTGTCAGGACTGGAATAACAGATGTTTTTAACTCCACAGTTCATGCACTGAAACGAGTTCTCCAACAGTTTGCTAATGTGCTCAGAATTTGGCCTGATCTTAGAAGTATGCCTACCTTACTCTGTAGATAAGAGTACCTTACTGATTTATGCAATAATCTTGACCCATTTCATGTGCCAGGTGCTGTCTTGTGCTGTGTTGAGCACTGGAGATGGAGGGATTAGGTACCATAGACTCTTCTCTAAAGAGCTGAAATTCTGAGCAAAGCATGCCTAACTGTCTAAGCCCAGACATTCTTATCCAGGTGAAGTCTAGTAAAGTGCACATCAACAGCATCCCTAATGGGAAAAATAAAACAAGAAAGACTAAAGAATGATAAGCATGTAATTGAACTCCCTTTTTGCTTTACCACAGCTCCAGCGGCTTTTTCTGCAGAATGACACTCCCATTCGTGCAGACTCACTGCTGACTGGTATCTCACATGCTGGATTTACTCTCAGAACTTTAGATCAAACATAATATATTAGTACACATCTATTATCATGAATGAACTTCCCCAATAGCTCAGCATTGACAAAAAAATCCACCTGAAATACAGGAGACATGGATTTGATCCTTGGGTTGGGAAGATCCCCTGGAGAAGGAAATGGCAGCCCATTCCAGTATTCCAGGGGCAGAGGAACCAGGCAAGCTACAGTCCATGAGTTCACAAAAGAGTCAGACATGACTCGGCAACTAACAAATAACAACATTACTATGATTATCCAAAGTGATTATTTGGATTTTAGCATCTAGTTCCTAATTTTATAGACATAAAAACATATTCAGATCTACTTCTGATTAAAAGAGGCAGATGTCCTAAGATCTATGTAATGATCTATTTGTTCTACTCTTGGAAAAAATCTATTCATCGTAGTTCATAATGCAGCAACAAATTAAAATCAGGTTAGTGCCATTTTGAAACCTATTTCCTAGATTTTTTGTACATACTCTAGAACTTATTGCTAATGAAGCTGCAGTTTGAATTCTTAGCCTATCTGTTGGCACCAAACTAACCATCCTATGTTGTAAGCAGCATCCTAACAAAATAGACAGGATATGAAAACAAATATAGGCCAAGTGGCTCACATGGGTCATCTCCAGGTCACTCATCTACACAAGCAGCATTTTATGATTTGGTTCAGTGCTTCCCTGAGGTTCACATTAACTTTAACTAAAGAGAATTACTGACGATTTCCTCAGAAATGAGTCCACACAATTTCCCTTCTTTCTTCATTTGTAATGTGTTGTCATTAATTAGTACCTAATTTCTGGAGTGTGTTCAGGCTTCTGTGATGGACAGAAAGGAATGATTTCTGAGCAGATTAGGCACTCAACCTCCTGGCTCAGCTCCAGAGGATGGAGGTACAGTCTGGCTGCTCTCAGAAGTGAGTCCTCATCAGATTGGTTCACATTCCTCATTAGGTCCCAAATATCTTAAAAAGAAAATAGGAGATGGTTCTCCTTAATAGAAATAGTTATTCTTCCTTAAGAAGCTCAAGATACTCTGAGTTATTGCCCAAGATCTATGAAGAGAAAGAAGGGAGAGTCATTTAATGACTGTGCACAGTGACTGAACAAGACAGTCAAAAGCAGGTCTGACTCCAGGTCCCTCTGGCTTTATGTTATTTTAAATTTATGTATTTGTTCATGCATCCCTGATCCCACATCTGCAAAAGAAACTTCTATGTTTCAACAAAAATGAGCATTCTGAAGGGTAGCTTTATAATACCAATTAGGCTAATACTTAAAGTATGGGTAGACTGAAAAAGTAGGATGGGGTATCTCCTGCATATTATGTCTTCGTCTAATAAGGGAAGTCTTTTTCCTGGTCAGGAAGCTATTTTATGCCTGTGCCATTTCAGGACCTCACTGGAAAATGTTATTAAAGGCTACTGTTAGACCTTCTCCTTGGAATATTTTATGCTTGTGCACATATTCAGATCTACTTCTGATTAAAAGAGGCAGATGTCCTAAGATCTATGTAATGATCTATTTGTTCTACTCTTGGAAAAAATCTATTCATCGTAGTTCATAATGCAGCAACAAATTAAAATCAGGTTAGTGCCATTTTGAAACCTATTTCCTAGATTTTTTGTACATACTCTAGAACTTATTGCTAATGAAGCTGCAGTTTGAATTCTTAGCCTATCTGTTGGCACCAAACTAACCATCCTATGTTGTAAGCAGCATCCTAACAAAATAGACAGGATATGAAAACAAATATAGGCCAAGTGGCTCACATGGGTCATCTCCAGGTCACTCATCTACACAAGCAGCATTTTATGATTTGGTTCAGTGCTTCCTGAGGTTCACATTAACTTTAACTAAAGAGAATTACTGACGATTTCCTCAGAAATGAGTCCACACAATTTCCCTTCTTTCTTCATTTGTAATGTGTTGTCATTAATTAGTACCTAATTTCTGGAGTGTGTTCAGGCTTCTGTGATGGACAGAAAGGAATGATTTCTGAGCAGATTAGGCACTCAACCTCCTGGCTCAGCTCCAGAGGATGGAGGTACAGTCTGGCTGCTCTCAGAAGTGAGTCCTCATCAGATTGGTTCACATTCCTCATTAGGTCCCAAATATCTTAAAAAGAAAATAGGAGATGGTTCTCCTTAATAGAAATAGTTATTCTTCCTTAAGAAGCTCAAGATACTCTGAGTTATTGCCCAAGATCTATGAAGAGAAAGAAGGGAGAGTCATTTAATGACTGTGCACAGTGACTGAACAAGACAGTCAAAAGCAGGTCTGACTCCAGGTCCCTCTGGCTTTATGTTATTTTAAATTTATGTATTTGTTCATGCATCCCTGATCCCACATCTGCAAAAGAAACTTCTATGTTTCAACAAAAATGAGCATTCTGAAGGGTAGCTTTATAATACCAATTAGGCTAATACTTAAAGTATGGGTAGACTGAAAAAGTAGGATGGGGTATCTCCTGCATATTATGTCTTCGTCTAATAAGGGAAGTCTTTTTCCTGGTCAGGAAGCTATTTTATGCCTGTGCCATTTCAGGACCTCACTGGAAAATGTTATTAAAGGCTACTGTTAGACCTTCTCCTGATATTTTATTGTCTTTGTTTCAAAACATATTTGACTATTAGGAAGACAGTTAACAAATTAATAAATAGTGAGCATCAGGGAAGACAACCAAAAGTGTATTTTTAAAAAGTTATTGTGAATACTACACAGAGTTTAATAAATGATACAGCAGTGAGCAGCCCAGAAGAGGAGAAATACACAGCAACATAGAGACAGAGTGAAACAAGGTAAAACCAACTGAGATTTATTACCTTACTTTGTTTATGAAAATTAAAAATGCAAGTGCACAAAACAACAATGCACATTTCACAAGAACACATACAAAGGTATATAACAAAAACATTATGTTATTTTTGGAGGAAAGAAGAAAATGGGCATGGAAAATAAAGACAAAATAGGAGAAAGAAATAGAGAGGCCTCCCCAGGATCAATAATTATAATGAGCTGTGAGCTAAGGGATACTATTATCTCAGTACCCCACCTGAGTTAAAGAAAATGTGTCACAAATAACATAAACACTTAAAATTTCTGACTCAATATTAATTCCACTCTGTGCTTTATGTTAGTATCCTATTAACAAGCACACCACAATGAATCTTTATGTATTTAGAATAAACCATGAACAATAATAGTCATGGGTAGTACTGTTATGACCACATATTCTAAACACATAAAGTCATTTTATTACAAGGATATTCCAGAGCAATGTACAGGAAAGAAGACCATGACTCCACTGTTGCACACTGCCTTCTCAGAAGTGATCTAAGGAAAGCATAAAAATGCGGTTAGGAATAAGTCTGAGTACACGTGATTTTCTTGCATTTCTTTCAGACCTTTAAGTTTGTTCTCATCTATTAGAGAAGTATTAGCTAAACCTGATCCACATTTGGGCAAGGGCAAAATTACCTATTCACTTCCCAGCCAAGATACTTAGATTAATTGGTCAGAATACAGATGCTAAAGAAACAACCAATATTTCTAGAAAGAACATATGTTCTCTTGGTGTCTTCTCTTTAGCCCATACTCTAGTGTGAGTGCCAATATCCATATATAGCCTATAACAGTAACCTGACATGAGTAACTTGCCCAGAGAAGAAGGAAATAGTAGTATTAAAGCAATACTTTGTAGCAATTATGGAAATAGTATCTCCTGCAAATTAATTTTTAAAACAACTAATGGGTATTTTAAACACTAGTTTTGTTGTGTTTTTTCTGCATGCTTTGCATGAACATTTTAATACTTTAGAAGCCTTCAGATTTTATGAACCAAAATATAATGCTTCTGAATATATACCCATGGAGACCTCCATGCTGATGGCTGCCTTTCAGAAAAAAAAAGCCTGAATATTGAAAGTGTAGTAGATCTGCTTTTTAAATGGTTGAGCTTTTCATGGTGATGGGTAATCTATCATAATGGAACATTTGCTTCACTTTAAAAGCAAACATTTGTGGTTCTTACTTTATGACGCCATTACAATCTTTGCTCCTAGTGTTGTTATGCCATGATTAGAATGTGAAAATACTGCAGAGCTAAGTGACAAGAGGTTATTATCTGTCATTGTCAAAGAAATGTAGACTTGATTCACACAATTAAAGTAACTTTTAACAAGAGATTATATTTGTTTTCTAAGTAGTCCATTTCAAATGAGACGTATCAAAGTGTTCATATTTCTGTGATTTAGGTTAGTATCCTATTAACAAGCACACCACAATGAATCTTTATGTATTTAGAATAAACCATGAACAATAATAGTCATGGGTAGTACTGTTATGACCACATATTCTAAACACATAAAGTCATTTTATTACAAGGATATTCCAGAGCAATGTACAGGAAAGAAGACCATGACTCCACTGTTGCACACTGCCTTCTCAGAAGTGATCTAAGGAAAGCATAAAAATGCGGTTAGGAATAAGTCTGAGTACACGTGATTTTCTTGCATTTCTTTCAGACCTTTAAGTTTGTTCTCATCTATTAGAGAAGTATTAGCTAAACCTGATCCACATTTGGGCAAGGGCAAAATTACCTATTCACTTCTCAGCCAAGATACTTAGATTAATTGGTCAGAATACAGATGCTAAAGAAACAACCAATATTTCTAGAAAGAACATATGTTCTCTTGGTATCTTCTCTTTAGCCCATACTCCAGTGTGAGTGCCAATATCCATATATAGCCTATAACAGTAACCTGACATGAGTAACTTGCCCAGAGAAGAAGGAAATAGTAGTATTAAAGCAATACTTTGTAGCAATTATGGAAATAGTATCTCCTGCAAATTAATTTTTAAAACAACTAATGGGTATTTTAAACACTAGTTTTGTTGTGTTTTTTCTGCATGCTTTGCATGAACATTTTAATACTTTAGAAGCCTTCAGATTTTATGAACCAAAATATAATGCTTCTGAATATATACCCATGGAGACCTCCATGCTGATGGCTGCCTTTCAGAAAAAAAAAGCCTGAATATTGAAAGTGTAGTAGATCTGCTTTTTAAATGGTTGAGCTTTTCATGGTGATGGGTAATCTATCATAATGGAACATTTGCTTCACTTTAAAAGCAAACATTTGTGGTTCTTACTTTATGACACCATTACAATCTTTGCTCCTAGTGTTGTTATGCCATGATTAGAATGTGAAAATACTGCAGAGCTAAGTGACAAGAGGTTATTATCTGTCATTGTCAAAGAAATGTAGACTTGATTCACACAATTAAAGTAACTTTTAATTACAAGAGATTATATTTGTTTTCTAAGTAGTCCATTTCAAATGAGACGTATCAAAGTGTTCATCCATTCTTTCTTTAATAGCCTTTGATTTGGGCTTTTTTCATGAATGAGGAGTAGGACTTGCCTGGAATGTTGTATGGCTCACCCTAGTGACCTGAACGAAGTCACTGGAAGACAGTCCCAGCATCATCTCCTCACTAGAGTTAGAAGTTGTTTTAAAGTAAAGGGAAAAAAAGACTCAAGACTATATCTTCCTCCTAATGCAAGTTAGCATATGCAAATACTTTTCATTTAGATTACTGGCTTAGTCATTTAAATCTTTATTCACAAGGGACCCCTAATTGTACAGTCAATCAAAAAATATTTATTAAGCACTTGCAATCAATAAACCATTGTTCTGATTATTAGAGCTGTATTTCTCTCTCTTTTTTTTTAAGATTTATTTATTTATTTATTTTGGGCGGGGGTCGGATTGGGGAGGGAGGGGAGCGGGCGTGCCACTTCTATTGGTCTTTCGTTTCTCTATGTTCATCCGTCTTTGTTCTTTGGCTCCTGTGGGCCTCCCATCGCGGTGGCCTCTGTCGTTGCAGAGTGCCGGCTCTGGGCGCATGCGCTCCAGAGCTCTGGCTCAGTAATTGGACACATCGGTCCAGCCGCTCCGCAGCACGTGGGATCTTCCCAGGCCAGGGCTTGAACCAGCGCCCCTTGCACTGCAAGGCGGTGTCTTTACCCACTGGACCACCAGGGGAAGCCCAGAGCTGTATTTCTCAAAGCATCTTCTCCAAAACACAGGCAACTGAGATACTAGAAATACTGCAGATAAATTGATGGTCACTCCCCATCCCAGTCTAACTAAATCAGAATTTTGGAGGGTGGAACCCAGGAATCTGAATGGTTAAAATGGTTAATTTTTAATAATTTTTTCATTTGTACTACTACCTCCTCTATAACTCTTTGCTTTCTCTGAAGCTCCTTTCCTATACCACTAAATTCTAATACATACAAATCTTTATCTCCCTATATTTAACTTTGCAATATTATTCTATATTTCTCTTCTATCCTCCCTTTCTCTTTTTCCCTTTCCCCACTATATTTCTTAGTCTGTTCTGTCCTCATTGCCTTATCCCCAACGGGGATCCTGCTCTAGCATTATTCTCCAATTGGTACTCTACTTAGTTTGCTTATTAACTTGTGGATATCATTCTTGGATTTCTCTATTCGCCGTGCTAACGTATTGTACTGTATTTTTGATTGGAATGCTTGGGTTATGTTATAGCTGTATATGTTCATGTGTATAATTCAATACGCTAGAAAGTAAAGGGAAAAAAAGACTCAAGACTATATCTTCCTCCTAATGCAAGTTAGCATATGCAAATACTTTTCATTTAGATTACTGGCTTAGTCATTTAAATCTTTATTCACAAGGGACCCCTAATTGTACAGTCAATCAAAAAATATTTATTAAGCACTTGCAATCAATAAACCATTGTTCTGATTATTAGAGCTGTATTTCTCTCTCTTTTTTTTTAAGATTTATTTATTTATTTATTTTGGGCGGGGGTCGGATTGGGGAGGGAGGGGAGCGGGCGTGCCACTTCTATTGGTCTTTCGTTTCTCTATGTTCATCCGTCTTTGTTCTTTGGCTCCTGTGGGCCTCCCATCGCGGTGGCCTCTGTCGTTGCAGAGTGCCGGCTCTGGGCGCATGCGCTCCAGAGCTCTGGCTCAGTAATTGGACACATCGGTCCAGCCGCTCCGCAGCACGTGGGATCTTCCCAGGCCAGGGCTTGAACCGGCGCCCCTTGCACTGCAAGGCGGTGTCTTTACCCACTGGACCACCAGGGGAAGCCCAGAGCTGTATTTCTCAAAGCATCTTCTCCAAAACACAGGCAACTGAGATACTAGAAATACTGCAGATAAATTGATGGTCACTCCCCATCCCAGTCTAACTAAATCAGAATTTTGGAGGGTGGAACCCAGGAATCTGAATGGTTAAAATGGTTAATTTTTAATAATTTTTTCATTTGTACTACTACCTCCTCTATAACTCTTTGCTTTCTCTGAAGCTCCTTTCCTATACCACTAAATTCTAATACATACAAATCTTTATCTCCCTATATTTAACTTTGCAATATTATTCTATATTTCTCTTCTATCCTCCCTTTCTCTTTTTCCCTTTCCCCACTATATTTCTTAGTCTGTTCTGTCCTCATTGCCTTATCCCCAACGGGGATCCTGCTCTAGCATTATTCTCCAATTGGTACTCTACTTAGTTTGCTTATTAACTTGTGGATATCATTCTTGGATTTCTCTATTCGCCGTGCTAACGTATTGTACTGTATTTTTGATTGGAATGCTTGGGTTATGTTATAGCTGTATATGTTCATGTGTATAATTCAATACGCTAGATAGTACTTGCATAATTTTTAAGTTGCCATTTGTCAAAGGTATACCTTCTGTTTCTCATTTGCATATATATGTTTTAATATCATTTAATGCCATAACAAACCAGCCGTGAAATCTTCATTCCCTGGTCAGGCAACAAGCCCCGGGGTTTTTAGGGTGCACTGACTCCAAAACTACAATACTCGAGAACGCATAACACTAAAGAGCAGTATACAAGTGAGAACGCCAGCAAAGGTAATCACTTGTATACAAGTCCTGACATCACCCAATCACCAGCATCACCCAGAATAAGAAGCCCCATCCAAACAACAGACACCAACAGACGTAACTCAAAGTCTGGGAAAAGGAAATCCCAAACAGAATCAGTTTTAAAAAATTAATAATAACAATGAAACGGCAGAGAAATACCACACAAGCGAAGGAACAATCAACAAACACACAAGATCAAATTAATGAAGAGAATTTGGACAAACTTTCTGAAAGTGATTTCAGAAGAATGATAGTAAAGATGATCAAAGACACTGAAAACAGAATTTCAGAGAAATTGCAAGATACAACTAACACACTGAATAAAGAAATACAAGAACTTACCAAAAAAGTAACAGAGACAAACAACTCAATTGCTGAACTGAAAAACACTGTAGAAGGAATCAAGAGCAGAGTATCTGAGACAGAAGACCGGATAAGTGAGCTGGAAGATAAAATGGTGGAAGTAACTGCTGAAAAACAGACTCTAGCTCAAAGAATGAAAAGAGCAGAGGACAGCCTCAGAGACCTCTGGGATAATATCAAACGCACCAATATTCGAATTATAGGGGTTCCAGAAGAAGAAGAAAAAAAGAAAGGCTATGAGAAATTTTTTTGAAGAGATTCTAGTTGAAAATTTCCCCAACATGGGAAAAGAAATAGTCAATCAAGTCCAAGAAGCACAAAGAGTACCATACAGAATCAATCCAAGAAGAAACACACCAAGACACATATTAATGAAGTTAACACAAATTAAACACAAAGATAGAATTCTCAAAGCAGCAAGGGAAAAGCAACTAGTGACATACAAGGGAAAGCCCATCCGTTTAACAGCTGATCTTTCAACAGAAACTCTGCAGGCCAGAAGGGAATGGCAGGACACATTTAAACGGCTGAAAGAGAATAATCTGCAACCAGAATCCTCTACCCTGGCTTAATTCATCATTTAATTTTGCCATTAAACCCTTTTTTAATTTGTTTTAATATCATTTAATGCCATAACAAACCAGCCGTGAAATCTTCATTCCCTGGTCAGGCAACAAGCCCGGGGTTTTGAGGGTGCACTGACTCCAAAACTACAATACTCGAGAACGCATAACACTAAAGAGCAGTATACAAGTGAGAACGCCAGCAAAGGTAATCACTTGTATACAAGTCCTGACATCACCCAATCACCAGCATCACCCAGAATAAGAAGCCCCATCCAAACAACAGACACCAACAGACGTAACTCAAAGTCTGGGAAAAGGAAATCCCAAACAGAATCAGTTTTAAAAAATTAATAATAACAATGAAACGGCAGAGAAATACCACACAAGCGAAGGAACAATCAACAAACACACAAGATCAAATTAATGAAGAGAATTTGGACAAACTTTCTGAAAGTGATTTCAGAAGAATGATAGTAAAGATGATCAAAGACACTGAAAACAGAATTTCAGAGAAATTGCAAGATACAACTAACACACTGAATAAAGAAATACAAGAACTTACCAAAAAAGTAACAGAGACAAACAACTCAATTGCTGAACTGAAAAACACTGTAGAAGGAATCAAGAGCAGAGTATCTGAGACAGAAGACCGGATAAGTGAGCTGGAAGATAAAATGGTGGAAGTAACTGCTGAAAAACAGACTCTAGCTCAAAGAATGAAAAGAGCAGAGGACAGCCTCAGAGACCTCTGGGATAATATCAAACGCACCAATATTCGAATTATAGGGGTTCCAGAAGAAGAAGAAAAAAAGAAAGGCTATGAGAAATTTTTTTGAAGAGATTCTAGTTGAAAATTTCCCCAACATGGGAAAAGAAATAGTCAATCAAGTCCAAGAAGCACAAAGAGTACCATACAGAATCAATCCAAGAAGAAACACACCAAGACACATATTAATGAAGTTAACACAAATTAAACACAAAGATAGAATTCTCAAAGCAGCAAGGGAAAAGCAACTAGTGACATACAAGGGAAAGCCCATCCGTTTAACAGCTGATCTTTCAACAGAAACTCTGCAGGCCAGAAGGGAATGGCAGGACACATTTAAACGGCTGAAAGAGAATAATCTGCAACCAAGAATCCTCTACCCTGCCAGGATCTCCTTCAAAATTGATGGAGAAATCAAAAGCTTTACAGACAAGCAAAAATTAAAAGAATTTAGTCACACCAAACCAGCCTTACAACAAATGTTAAAGGGACTTATATAGACAACAAGTATAAAAGGAGAAGATCCACGAAACAAACCCATCATGACATCTAAGAAGATGACAATAGGATCATTTGTATCAATAATTACTTTGAATGTCAATGGACTAAACGCCCCAACCAAAAGACACAGAGTGGCTGAATGGATCCAAAAACACGAACCATACATATGCTGCCTCCAGGAAACTCATTTCAGACCTAGAGACACTCATAGACTGAAAGTGAGAGGCTGGAAAAAGATACTCCATGCAAATGGAAATCAAAAGAAAGCTGGAGTAGCAATCCTCATATCAGATAAAGTAGATTTTAAAGTAAAGAAGATTCTAAGAGACAAGGCAGGTCACTACATCATGATTAAGGGATCCATCCAAGAAGAAGACATAACAATCATAAATATCTATGCTCCCAACACAGGAGCACCCCAATACATAAGACAAACACTTTCAGGCATAAAAGAAGACATTGACAGCAACACAATCATAGTAGGAGACTTTAACACTCCTCTCACACCAATGGACAGATCATCCAAACAGAAAATTAATAAAGAAACACAAGCCTTAAATGCCACACTAGAAGAAATGGACCTCATTGATATCTTTAGGACTTTCCATCCAAAAGCAGAAGAATACACTTTCTTCTCAAGTGCTCACGGAACATTCTCCAGGATAGACCACATCTTGGGCCACAAATCAATCCTCAGTCAATTCAAGAAAACTGAAATTCTATCAACCATCTTCTCGGACCACAATGCAGTGAGAATAGAGATCAACTACAGGAAAAAAACCGCTAAAAACACAAACACATGGAGAAAAAATAAACAAGAAAAGCAACTAGAATACCCATCCGTTTAACAGCTGATCTTTCAACAGAAACTCTGCAGGCCAGAAGGGAATGGCAGGACACATTTAAACGGCTGAAAGAGAATAATCTGCAACCAAGAATCCTCTACCCTGCCAGGATCTCCTTCAAAATTGATGGAGAAATCAAAAGCTTTACAGACAAGCAAAAATTAAAAGAATTTAGTCACACCAAACCAGCCTTACAACAAATGTTAAAGGGACTTATATAGACAACAAGTATAAAAGGAGAAGATCCACGAAACAAACCCATCATGACATCTAAGAAGATGACAATAGGATCATTTGTATCAATAATTACTTTGAATGTCAATGGACTAAACGCCCCAACCAAAAGACACAGAGTGGCTGAATGGATCCAAAAACACGAACCATACATATGCTGCCTCCAGGAAACTCATTTCAGACCTAGAGACACTCATAGACTGAAAGTGAGAGGCTGGAAAAAGATACTCCATGCAAATGGAAATCAAAAGAAAGCTGGAGTAGCAATCCTCATATCAGATAAAGTAGATTTTAAAGTAAAGAAGATTCTAAGAGACAAGGCAGGTCACTACATCATGATTAAGGGATCCATCCAAGAAGAAGACATAACAATCATAAATATCTATGCTCCCAACACAGGAGCACCCCAATACATAAGACAAACACTTTCAGGCATAAAAGAAGACATTGACAGCAACACAATCATAGTAGGAGACTTTAACACTCCTCTCACACCAATGGACAGATCATCCAAACAGAAAATTAATAAAGAAACACAAGCCTTAAATGCCACACTAGAAGAAATGGACCTCATTGATATCTTTAGGACTTTCCATCCAAAAGCAGAAGAATACACTTTCTTCTCAAGTGCTCACGGAACATTCTCCAGGATAGACCACATCTTGGGCCACAAATCAATCCTCAGTCAATTCAAGAAAACTGAAATTCTATCAACCATCTTCTCGGACCACAATGCAGTGAGAATAGAGATCAACTACAGGAAAAAAACCGCTAAAAACACAAACACATGGAGATTAAACAACACATACCTAAAAAACCAACTGATCATTGAGGAAATCAAAGGAGAAATAAAAAAATTCCTAGAAGAAAATGACAATGAACACACAACAGTGCAAAACCTATGGGATACTGCAAAAGCAGTTCTAAGAGGGAAGTTTATAGCATTACAATCCCACCTCAAGAAACTAAGAAAATCTCAAACAGACGACCTTACCTTACGCTTAAAACAACTGGAGAAAGAAGAACAAAAACACCCCAAAGCCAGCAGAAGAAGGGAAATCATAAAGATCAGAGCAGAAATAAATGAAAAAGAAACAAAAGAAACAATAGTAAAGATAAATAAAACAAAAAGCTGGTTCTTCGAAAAAGTCAATAAAATCGACACACCACTGGCCAGACTCATTAAGAAAAAGAGAGAGAAGAACCAGATCACGAAAATCAAAAATGAAAAAGGAGAGATTACAACGGACAATGCAGAAATCCAAAGGATTATAAGAGACTATTATGAACAACTCTATGGCAACAAACTGGACAATCTGGAAGAAATGGACAGTTTCTTAGAGAAGATTAATCTCCCAAGACTCAACCAGGAAGAAATAGAAACTATGAACAAGCCAATCACAAGCTCAGAAATCGACCTTGTGATCAAAAATCTACCCAAAAATAAAAGCCCAGGGCCAGATGGTTTCACAAGTGAATTCTACCAAACATTTAAAGAAGAGCTAATGCCTGTCCTTCTAAAACTCTTCCAAAAAATTGCCCAGGAAGGAACACTTCCAAACACATTCTACGAGGCCACCATCACCCTGATACCCAAACCAGGCAAAGACAACACAAAAAAAGAAAATTATAGGCCAATTTCACTGATGAATCTAGATGCCAAAATCCTCAACAAAATCCTAGCAAACAGGATTCAGCAACACATCAAAAAGCTCATTCATCACGATCAAGTTGGGTTCATCCCAGGCATGCAAGGATTCTTCAACATTCGCAAATCAATCAATGTGATACACCATATCAACAAATTGAAAGACAAAAATCACATGATCATCTCAATAGATGCAGAAAAAGCCTTTGACAAAGTACAGCATCCATTTATGATAAAAACTCTTCAAAAAATGGGCATAGAAGGAAGTTATCTTAACATAGTGAAAGCCATATATGAGAAGCCCACAGCGAACATTATCCTCAATGGTGAAAAACTCAAAGCATTCCCTCTAAGATCAGGAACAAGACAAGGGTGTCCACTTTCATCACTCTTATTCAACATAGTCCTGGAAGTTCTAGCAACAGCAATAAGAGAAGAGAAAGAAATCAAAGGAATCCAGATTGGAAAAGAAGAAGTCAAACTCTCTCTATTTGCAGATGACATGATATTATACATAGAAAATCCCAAAGACACTATTACAAAACTACTAGAGTTAATCAGCAAATTCAGCAAAGTCGCAGGATACAAAATCAATATACAGAAATCACTGGCATTCCTATACACAAACAATGAAAAATCAGAAAGTGAAATCAAAGAGGCAATCCCCTTCACCATCGCAACCAAAAGAATCAAATATCTAGGAATAAACCTACCCAAAGAAACAAAAGAACTGTACACAGAAAATCACAAGACACTCATGAGAGACATTAAAGAAGAGTTAAACAGATGGAGAAATATTCCGTGTTCCTGGGTCGGGAGAATCAATATTGTGAAAATGACCATACTACCAAATGTCATCTATAGATTCAATGCGATCCCTATCAAACTTCCAATAACATTCTTCACAGAACTAGACCAACGAATAACACAGTTCATATGGAAACACAAAAGACCTCGAATAGCCAAAGCAATCCTCAGGAAGAAGAATGGAGCTGGGGGGATCAGCCTCCCCAACTTCAGACTCTACTACAAAGCAACAGTCATCAAGACAGTATGGTACTGGCACAAAAACAGAAATATCGACCATTGGAACAAGATCGAGAACCCAGAGATAAAGCCACGCACCTATGGGTACCTTATTTTTGACAAAGGAGGCGAACATATAAAATGGGAGAAAGACAGCCTCTTCAACAAATGGTGCTGGGAAAATTGGACAGCTACATGCAAGAAAATGAAGTTGGAACATACCCTGACACCATACACAAAGATCAACTCAAAATGGATTAAAGACTTAAATGTAAGGCCAGAAACCATCAAACTCTTAGAGGAGAATATAGGCAAAACCCTCAAGGACATCAATCAAAGCAAGATCTTTTCTGACCCACCTACTAGAATAGTGGAACTAAAAAGACAAATGAACATGTGGGACCTCATGCAAGGACATTCAATCAGAAGCAAGACAAGGGTGTCCACTTTCATCACTCTTATTCAACATAGTCCTGGAAGTTCTAGCAACAGCAATAAGAGAAGAGAAAGAAATCAAAGGAATCCAGATTGGAAAAGAAGAAGTCAAACTCTCTCTATTTGCAGATGACATGATATTATACATAGAAAATCCCAAAGACACTATTACAAAACTACTAGAGTTAATCAGCAAATTCAGCAAAGTCGCAGGATACAAAATCAATATACAGAAATCACTGGCATTCCTATACACAAACAATGAAAAATCAGAAAGTGAAATCAAAGAGGCAATCCCCTTCACCATCGCAACCAAAAGAATCAAATATCTAGGAATAAACCTACCCAAAGAAACAAAAGAACTGTACACAGAAAATCACAAGACACTCATGAGAGACATTAAAGAAGACTTAAACAGATGGAGAAATATTCCATGTTCCTGAGTCAGAAGAATCAATATTGTGAAAATGACCATACTACCAAATGTCATCTATAGATTCAATGCAATCCCTATCAAACTTCCAATAACATTCTTCACAGAACTAGACCAATGAATAACACAGTTCATATGGAAACACAAAAGACCTCGAATAGCCAAAGCAATCCTCAGGAAGAAGAATGGAGCTGGGGGGATCAGCCTCCCCAACTTCAGACTCTACTACAAAGCAACAGTCATCAAGACAGTATGGTACTGGCACAAAAACAGAAATATCGACCATTGGAACAAGATCGAGAACCCAGAGATAAAGCCACGCACCTATGGGTACCTTATTTTTGACAAAGGAGGCGAACATATAAAATGGGAGAAAGACAGCCTCTTCAACAAATGGTGCTGGGAAAATTGGACAGCTACATGCAAGAAAATGAAGTTGGAACATACCCTGACACCATACACAAAGATCAACTCAAAATGGATTAAAGACTTAAATGTAAGGCCAGAAACCATCAAACTCTTAGAGGAGAATATAGGCAAAACCCTCAAGGACATCAATCAAAGCAAGATCTTTTCTGACCCACCTACTAGAATAGTGGAACTAAAAAGACAAATGAACATGTGGGACCTCATGAAACTTAAAAGCTTTTGTACAGCTAAAGAAATTACAAAAAAGCTGAACAGACAGCCCACAGAGTGGGAGAAAATCATAGCAAATGAAACAACAGACAAAGAATTAATCTCCAAAATCTACAAGCAACTCAGACAACTCAGCACTGGAAAAACGAACAACCCAATCAAAAAATGGGAAAAGGACCTAAACAGACACCTCTCCAACGATGACATACAGATGGCCCAAAAACACATGAAACGATGCTCAACTTCACTAATAATTAGAGAAATGCAAATCAAAACTACAATGAGATGTCACCTCACACCCATCAGAATGGCCATCATCCACAAATCGACAGACAATAAATGCTGGAGAGGGTGTGGAGAAAAGGGAACACTCCTGCATTGCTGGTGGGAGTGTAAATTGATACAGCCTCTATGGAAGACAGTCTGGAGATTTCTTAAAAAACTAAAAATAGAAGCACCATATGACCCAGCAATCCCACTCTTAGGCTTATACCCTGACGAAATCAAAACTGAAAGAAGCACCTGTACCCCAATGTTCATTGCAGCTCTCTATACAATAGCTAGAACATGGAAGGAACCTAGATGCCCATCGACGAACGAATGGATCCAAAAGCCCTGGTACATATATACAATGGAATACTACACAGCTGTAAAGAGAAATGCAGAAGAATCAGCCCTCATGAGGTGGCTGGATCTAGAACGTATCCTAAAAGCAACAGTCATCAAGACAGTATGGTACTGGCACAAAAATCAGAAATATCGACCATTGGAACAAGATCGAGAACCCAGAGATAAAGCCACGCACCTATGGGTACCTTATTTTTGACAAAGGAGGCGAACATATAAAATGGGAGAAAGACAGCCTCTTCAACAAATGGTGCTGGGAAAATTGGACAGCTACATGCAAGAAAATGAAGTTGGAACATACCCTGACACCATACACAAAGATCAACTCAAAATGGATTAAAGACTTAAATGTAAGGCCAGAAACCATCAAACTCTTAGAGGAGAATATAGGCAAAACCCTCAAGGACATCAATCAAAGCAAGATCTTTTCTGACCCACCTACTAGAATAGTGGAACTAAAAAGACAAATGAACATGTGGGACCTCATGAAACTTAAAAGCTTTTGTACAGCTAAAGAAATTACAAAAAAGCTGAACAGACAGCCCACAGAGTGGGAGAAAATCATAGCAAATGAAACAACAGACAAAGAATTAATCTCCAAAATCTACAAGCAACTCAGACAACTCAGCACTGGAAAAACGAACAACCCAATCAAAAAATGGGAAAAGGACCTAAACAGACACCTCTCCAACGATGACATACAGATGGCCCAAAAACACATGAAACGATGCTCAACTTCACTAATAATTAGAGAAATGCAAATCAAAACTACAATGAGATGTCACCTCACACCCATCAGAATGGCCATCATCCACAAATCGACAGACAATAAATGCTGGAGAGGCTGTGGAGAAAAGAGAACACTCCTGCATTGCTGGTGGGAGTGTAAATTGATACAGCCTCTATGGAAGACAGTCTGGAGATTTCTTAAAAAACTAAAAATAGAAGCACCATATGACCCAGCAATCCCACTCTTAGGCTTATACCCTGACGAAATCAAAACTGAAAGAAGCACCTGTACCCCAATGTTCATTGCAGCTCTCTATACAATAGCTAGAACATGGAAGGAACCTAGATGCCCATCGACGAACGAATGGATCCAAAAGCCCTGGTACATATATACAATGGAATACTACACAGCTGTAAAGAGAAATGCAGAAGAATCAGCCCTCATGAGGTGGCTGGATCTAGAACGTATCCTAAAAAGTGAAGTCAGTCAGAAAGAGAAGGACAAATACAGTATATTAACACATATATATGGAATCTAGTAGGATGGTGATGATGGCACATGCAGTGAAGCGACAGAAAGACAGACATGGACAGTGGACATATGGACATTTTGGGGAAGGAACAGTGGGTGAGAGGCGTAAGGGAAGTAGCATGAAGGCCTGTACTATCATAAGTGAAGAAAATAGCTCTAGTCATTGCTCTGTGAGAAAAGGGGATCCTTCAGGGGTGCTGTGTGATGGTCGGGAGGGGAGGGAAGGGGGGGATATACATGTGACTAATCTGAGAACATGCATGTCTGTGAACAACAAAACTCTGTAAAAGTTAAAAGTAAAATAAAGGTTTAAAAATAAATAAATAAATAAATAAATAAATAAATAAATAAATAAATAAATAAATTAAAAAAAAAAAAAAAAACTATGCCCAAATTATTTTGGAAACCCCAATTAAAAATGTGGTCCCTCCTATCAAAACTTAGCAAAAGGATGAGAATACGGATAGGAGACAGCACATCCTGACTTACTGTCAATAAAATCTGAGGAGCAATGATTTATGTCATATCTGGGGTAAATAATGATTTCTGTTGCATCTGAGATAAATAATTCAATTGACAATGCTCTGCTCTCTTCTCCTATTCTTCTGGCATCGAAACCCTGAAACCTCCTGTAGAGCTGGTGGTATCATTTAAAATGTTATCATCTCTGCCATGAGTAGGAACCTTCCTGCAATTCACACTGTATCTGTAGCATGAGCAAAAATACGCCTTCATTGTTTAAAGCCACTGAGATTTGGAGGGCTATTTATGACTGCAGCATAACTAGATTTTCCTGACTGATGTAGATACATCTTTAATGTTTTATAGAGAGGTTTGTTATCATGAAAGGAACACTCCTGCATTGCTGGTGGGAGTGTAAATTGATACAGCCTCTATGGAAGACAGTCTGGAGATTTCTTAAAAAACTAAAAATAGAAGCACCATATGACCCAGCAATCCCACTCTTAGGCTTATACCCTGACGAAATCAAAACTGAAAGAAGCACCTGTACCCCAATGTTCATTGCAGCTCTCTATACAATAGCTAGAACATGGAAGGAACCTAGATGCCCATCGACGAACGAATGGATCCAAAAGCCCTGGTACATATATACAATGGAATACTACACAGCTGTAAAGAGAAATGCAGAAGAATCAGCCCTCATGAGGTGGCTGGATCTAGAACGTATCCTAAAAAGTGAAGTCAGTCAGAAAGAGAAGGACAAATACAGTATATTAACACATATATATGGAATCTAGTAGGATGGTGATGATGGCACATGCAGTGAAGCGACAGAAAGACAGACATGGACAGTGGACATATGGACATTTTGGGGAAGGAACAGTGGGTGAGAGGCGTAAGGGAAGTAGCATGAAGGCCTGTACTATCATAAGTGAAGAAAATAGCTCTAGTCATTGCTCTGTGAGAAAAGGGGATCCTTCAGGGGTGCTGTGTGATGGTCGGGAGGGGAGGGAAGGGGGGGATATACATGTGACTAATCTGAGAACATGCATGTCTGTGAACAACAAAACTCTGTAAAAGTTAAAAGTAAAATAAAGGTTTAAAAATAAATAAATAAATAAATAAATAAATAAATTAATTAATTAATTAATTAATTAAAAAAAAAAAAAAAAACTATGCCCAAATTATTTTGGAAACCCCAATTAAAAATGTGGTCCCTCCTATCAAAACTTAGCAAAAGGATGAGAATACGGATAGGAGACAGCACATCCTGACTTACTGTCAATAAAATCTGAGGAGCAATGATTTATGTCATATCTGGGGTAAATAATGATTTCTGTTGCATCTGAGATAAATAATTCAATTGACAATGCTCTGCTCTCTCTTCTCCTATTCTTCTGGCATCGAAACCCTGAAACCTCCTGTAGAGCTGGTGGTATCATTTAAAATGTTATCATCTCTGCCATGAGTAGGAACCTTCCTGCAATTCACACTGTATCTGTAGCATGAGCAAAAATACGCCTTCATTGTTTAAAGCCACTGAGATTTGGAGGGCTATTTATGACTGCAGCATAACTAGATTTTCCTGACTGATGTAGATACATCTTTAATGTTTTTTCCCAATAGAGAGGTTTGTTATCATGCATCCTTTATCTCAAAAACAGACAAAAGTTAAAGAGGAAAAAAGTAAAATTAATTGGACATTCTATAGACAAGGAAAGCCCAAAGAACAATATCGTTAGTGATAACATTTACTGACTCCATATGTTAGACACTGTGCTAAAAGTTTTCCATGTGAAGATCTACAGGTTGAGCTTGCCAGTGGTCACAGCAAAAGCAAAGATCCTCAGACCACAATGACTTTGGCATATTTGTGAAACACAAATAAAAGCCAGCATAACTAAGGACTATTGGAGTGTGGGGCAGAGTGGTGAAGGATGAGGGTAAGAGATGGGATTAAAGAATTGGTCAGGGATCAGATTACATAAGCCTTGTGAGCCATGGGAAGCACTTAGATTTTATTTTTAGTGTCAACCATTTTAAAGTTTTCAGCAAGAAAACATGACATGATTTATATTTCCAAAAGAACTTCCTGTCTTCCTCAGGGACATTGGAGAGGAACACAAATTATCAAATAGAAAAATGAATTTCCCATTGAATACCCTTGGTCTTAACTTTTGATCTTGGGTCCATTTTATTTGCAAGCTGCATGTAGACATAGTCATTCTAAGTTTTATAAAAGTATTTTTTTTCCAAAGTTAACATTAATTTAATTAATTAATTTAATTAATTAATTTAATTAATTTTTAAATTTAAAAAATGCTTGTATTGGGGTAGAACCCCAGCAATACTTTTTGCTTCATTTAACAAATATTTGTAAGGTCTTAGTATGTGACAGACTGATACTATGGTACAAGGATAATTGAGATCATTTGTCACAGCCCTGTGAGGAATCTCTCCAAGCTCTCAAACTCCTACTTCCTAAGACCATGTAACTCTCTTTCCAGTGAATCCTCTTTGTTTTCAGTCACCATCAGTCCTCTTCATTTACAGACTTGGCTATAAATTCCTCAACTTTCTTGGTTCCTTGTCCTTCTCTATTTAATACCATTGATCTGACCTTGACAAATATTTGTCTCTCTTGAACCGTCACAGAGACTTGACCCTGCAGGACTTCTTTTTGTCACTGTCCATGAGATGGGGGTGGGGTGGGGTGGGGGAGGGAATTCCCAGGGGAGAATGGAGCAATCAGATCCCCAAGTTAGAATGAGATCCTCAGTGACCTCAGTTGTACTATAAAATAAGAGGAGCAGAAATAAAAATAGATTCTATCTCATGTCAGTGAATCACATGACCAGTATGATTCCCCTTTTATCTGGGATGGCATAGTCAGAGAACTAAGTGTGCTATATTCTTCAGATCCCATGAGACCAATGTTACACCCTCAGGTTACTTAGAACAGGGAGAGGTATTGCCAATCACAGCCTACCAGGATCAGGCTGAGAAGTCATCCCTTTCATTCATTATGTGTAAATATATACAAGTAGTCTTGCTTTGCACACTTCCAATATGTTCATTTCAGTTATCACAGTTTAGTTAAAAATGCTGGTCCCAGGCAACCTGATTTATACTTTTAGTACTGCAGTGTCTTAACTTTAAGTGAGCAACTGCATAAAGTATAAACTTTGCTGCTAACTCTTCAGTCCACAAATCACTCATAAAGAACAGATACATATCCTGACCAATAACCAACTGCGTCACTTCTTATAAAGCCTGTCAGTGATTGGTCACTGCACAGGTGTTACTCAGTTCACACACAGACAGCAAAGCATGTAGTGCTGTTGCCTCCTTATCTTCCAGTGACAAGTCCACATGACATTTTATAAAAATCGATAATTGAAATAGGAAATTGGCAAACAAAGATGAAAAAATCTGCTCTCTTATCTTTGCATTTATGTAATAATTTAGTAATAAAGATGAACATGAAAGTTACCATTAAATTGTTTTTTAACTCTCTCTAAGAATTGTTTTTTTAAATTTTTACTTGCTTTGCTTGCTGTCACAGACAGAACATTTCCTAATGAGTCAGGCATCCCCGATGGTGCTCACTCTCTAAAAATATATGTATTTAGAAAGATCAGCTTTTCCATCATCAGAGCCAAGGTACACAGGAGTTTAGAAGCACTCTAGGAGACTCAACATGCAAAACTCAGATTTCCTTGCCTTTAACTTTTAACATGCTCACTCCTGGGGGATATACCCCACCCTGGCATTTCTGATAGGTTGAACAATCTGTGCAGCGTAGATGGCATTGGCTGTATGTGATTACTTGAAAATAGTTAACAAATTCCACATAGTTAAATAAATCATGCAAGTGGTAATCAAGGCACAGATGTTTACACTCTGCCTGCACAGTCATATAAACATAATCTGTCAGGAAAACAGTGTCTCCTGGACTGCTTGTCACATTCATACACTTGAATGATTTTTTGAAAAAAAACTGTTTGTTGAGCATTTACCCTGCACCAAGTCCTATCCTTAACACTTAAATACATTTTCCAATTAACTTCTCATAAGAACCTTATAAACAGGATACCATTGTTTTTGTTTTCTATATTTTATAATAAATTGAAGCTCAGAAATTTTGAGTACTCATCCAGGGTCAGACACCAAGCCCATAAGAATAGCCACTCAATGATCAAGAATGTTGTTCGATTACTCAGTCACGCTCAACTGCTGGTCCCAGGCAACCTGTTTAGTACTGCAGTGAACTTTAAGTGAGCAACTGCATAAAGTATAAACTTTGCTGCTAACTCTTCAGTCCACAAATCACTCATAAAGAACAGATACATATCCTGACCAATAACCAACTGCGTCACTTCTTATAAAGCCTGTCAGTGATTGGTCACTGCACAGGTGTTACTCAGTTCACACACAGACAGCAAAGCATGTAGTGCTGTTGCCTCCTTATCTTCCAGTGACAAGTCCACATGACATTTTATAAAAATCGATAATTGAAATAGGAAATTGGCAAACAAAGATGAAAAAATCTGCTCTCTTATCTTTGCATTTATGTAATAATTTAGTAATAAAGATGAACATGAAAGTTACCATTAAATTGTTTTTTAACTCTCTCTAAGAATTGTTTTTTAATTCTTACTTGCTTTGCTTGCTGTCACAGACAGAACATTTCCTAATGAGTCAGGCATCCCCGATGGTGCTCACTCTCTAAAAATATATGTATTTAGAAAGATCAGCTTTTCCATCATCAGAGCCAAGGTACACAGGAGTTTAGAAGCACTCTAGGAGACTCAACATGCAAAACTCAGATTTCCTTGCCTTTAACTTTTAACATGCTCACTCCTGGGGGATATACCCCACCCTGGCATTTCTGATAGGTTGAACAATCTGTGCAGCGTAGATGGCATTGGCTGTATGTGATTACTTGAAAATAGTTAACAAATTCCACATAGTTAAATAAATCATGCAAGTGGTAATCAAGGCACAGATGTTTACACTCTGCCTGCACAGTCATATAAACATAATCTGTCAGGAAAACAGTGTCTCCTGGACTGCTTGTCACATTCATACACTTGAATGATTTTTTGAAAAAAAACTGTTTGTTGAGCATTTACCCTGCACCAAGTCCTATCCTTAACACTTAAATACATTTTCCAATTAACTTCTCATAAGAACCTTATAAACAGGATACCATTGTTTTTGTTTTCTATATTTTATAATAAATTGAAGCTCAGAAATTTTGAGTACTCATCCAGGGTCAGACACCAAGCCCATAAGAATAGCCACTCAATGATCAAGAATGTTGTTCGATTACTCAGTCACGCCCAACTCTTTGTGACCCCGTGGACTACAACATGCCAGGTTTCCCTGTCCTTTACTGTCTCCCAGAGTTTGCTCAAATTCATGTCCGTTGAGTCAATGATGCATCCAACCATCTCATCCTCTGTCACCCTCTTCTCCTGCCCTCAGTCTTTCCCAGCATTAAAGTCTTTCCCATAAATCGGCTCTTTCTATCAGGTGGTCAAAGTATTGGAGCTTCAGGCACAACATCAGCATCAGTCCTTCCAGTGAGTGTTCAGGATTGATTTCCTTTAGAATAAACTGGTTTGACCTTGCAGTCTCTCAAGAGTCTCCTCCAGCACCATGGTTCAAAAGCATCACTTCTTGGGCACTCAGACTTCTTTATGGTTCAACTTTCACATCTATACATGACTACTGAAAAAAAATCATAGGTTTCACTATATGGACCTTTGTCAACAAAGTGATATCTCTGTTTTTTAGTATGCTGTCTAGGCTTGTCATATCTTTTAATTTCATGGCTGCAGTCACCATCCACAGTGATTTTTGCCAAAAGAAAATAAAATTTGTCATTGTTTCCCCATCTATTTGCCATGAAGTGATGGGACCAGATACCATGATCTTAGTTTTTTTGAATGCTGAGCTTTAAGCCAGTTTTTCACTCTCCTCTTTCACTTTCGTCAATAGGCTCTTTAGTTTCTCTTCACTTTCTGCCATTAGGGTAGTGTCATCTGCATATCTGAGGTTATTGATGCTCTCCTGGCAATGTTTTTTTTTGGAGTGGAGGGAGGCCACTTCTACTGGTCTTTCATTTATCTATCTTCTTTTTTCTTTGGCCTGTGTGGGCCTCCCATCACAGTGACCTCTCTCATCACAGAGCACCAGCTCTGGGTGCATGCGCTCCAGAGCATTGGCTCGGTAGTTGGACACATCCATCCAGCTGCTCTGCGGCACGTGGCATCTTCCCAGACCAGTGATCGAACCAGCACCCCTTGCACTGCAAGACGGTGTCTTTATCCACTGGACCACCAGGGAAACCCTTTCCTGGCAATCTTGATTCCAGCTTGAACTTCATCCAGCCCAGCATTTCACATGATGTACCCTGCATATAAGTTAAATAAGCAGACCTGAAACTATCACAAAATTGTTAATTGGCTCTACCCCAATGCAAAATGGTTTTGGTATTAGAAGTAATAAAAAATTAAAAAACAAAATAAAAAAAGTTAAATAAGCAGGGTGACAATATACAGCCTTAACCTAATGATCAAGAATACACGGATATGTGTCTGGCTCATATGTCTACTTATACAACCATAGTACTTAGTAAAAAAAAAAAAAATAAAACAACCTTTAATCTGCAAACAAGCCACAAAATATAACATGGTAAATAGTAGGGAAAGAAACAAATGACTTTGTGTGAAAAACGATTCTAGTAATTCTGACAGATATGTATTCATTTCATTAACTTCTTACATAGTTTTTGATTGTTTACAAGTGAGCACCAGATTTCATTTAAACCATGAAAATTTTAGCACTGTTTTTAAGAGTAGTTTGGATAAAATTTGACAAAAAATAATGGGAAAAATTAAGGGACAATTAAAAAAACTGTTTAGTTTTACTAAATAAGGAAAACAATTCTGGTG
Source organism: Tragulus kanchil (assembly GCA_022376925.1). Taxonomy (NCBI): domain Eukaryota; kingdom Metazoa; phylum Chordata; class Mammalia; order Artiodactyla; family Tragulidae; genus Tragulus; species Tragulus kanchil. Next base: position 53,550,457 of record JAIOJX010000004.1, read on the forward strand.
AATCAAAAATACAGTTTTAAATAGAAATCACATACCAGCAAAATAAACAAACAGCGTTCCTTTTAGACAATTCAGTGTATCTTCCACCTCTGAATGGACAAAATTCTGTCATGGTAGTATCTTCCACCTCTTCCTGAATTTTTCCCGCAGAAGCTCAAAGCTCTGTCATTTCTTATTTCTTTGCCGTGTGGGCCTCCCATTCACGAAGGTAGACCTGCTCATCTGCATATCTGAGGTTATTGATGCTCTCCTGGCAATGTTTTTTTGGAGTGGAGGAGGCCACTTCTACTGGTCTTTCATTTATCTATCTTCTTTTTTCTTTGGCCTGTGTGGGCCTCCCATCACAGTGACCTCTCTCATCACAGAGCACCAGCTCTGGGTGCATGCGCTCCAGAGCATTGGCTCGGTAGTTGGACACATCCATCCAGCTGCTCTGCGGCACGTGGCATCTTCCCAGACCAGTGATCGAACCAGCACCCCTTGCACTGCAAGACGGTGTCTTTATCCACTGGACCACCAGGGAAACCCTTTCCTGGCAATCTTGATTCCAGCTTGAACTTCATCCAGCCCAGCATTTCACATGATGTACCCTGCATATAAGTTAAATAAGCAGACCTGAAACTATCACAAAATTGTTAATTGGCTCTACCCCAATGCAAAATGGTTTTGGTATTAGAAGTAATAAAAAATTAAAAAACAAAATAAAAAGTTAAATAAGCAGGGTGACAATATACAGCCTTAACCTAATGATCAAGAATACACGGATATGTGTCTGGCTCATATGTCTACTTATACAACCATAGTACTTAGTAAAAAAAAAAAAAAATAAAACAACCTTTAATCTGCAAACAAGCCACAAAATATAACATGGTAAATAGTAGGGAAAGAAACAAATGACTTTGTGTGAAAAACGATTCTAGTAATTCTGACAGATATGTATTCATTTCATTAACTTCTTACATAGTTTTTGATTGTTTACAAGTGAGCACCAGATTTCATTTAAACCATGAAAATTTTAGCACTGTTTTTAAGAGTAGTTTGGATAAAATTTGACAAAAAATAATGGGAAAAATTAAGGGACAATTAAAAAAACTGTTTAGTTTTACTAAATAAGGAAAACAATTCTGGTGAATCAAAAATACAGTTTTAAATAGAAATCACATACCAGCAAAATAAACAAACAGCGTTCCTTTTAGACAATTCAGTGTATCTTCCACCTCCCTGAATGGACAAAATTCTGTCATGGTAGATGATTCTTACTGAAGACATTACTCCTAAACTTTCATTACTGTCACTGTTGCTTTGATTGTTGTTTCTCGCTGCAGAAGCTCAAAGCTCAATTTTTTTCACCTTGGCCTTCCATCTCTGACCTTTCAAGTTTTCCTGAAATCAAATTGCCAAACCCTGTTTGCTCCTTGCAGAGCATCTCCTAATCCTCCTAATGTAATTTAGACTGACAGGGCTGAGCTGCAATTTTCAATAATGTATCTGCAGATGAAAAGAAGGGTGGCCTGAGGGGTGCTTCCAGCAAGTTTCCAATTGGACAAACCAGGCTGAAGAGACCTGTCCCCACCCCTGAGTGCTAGCACCACATTGCTACATTTTTGCAACTCCAACTTGCTCCTGGCCTCCAGTGCTGAGTGCTCAGGCTTCCAACTCTACAGCAGCAGATCATTTTTATTAATAATAATAGCTAGTATTTCCAGAGTGCTTATTATGTGCCAGGCACCTTGCCAAGTGATTTTATATAACCTTATATGACTTATCTAATAAATAAATATCTGTGTGTTCTCTACATTTGGGAAGATGAATGTGTTTACTCAGTGGCCTAAATAGTGATTAAGAGCAAAAACAATGCTTTGTTCTCATTTCTCCCTTATTCTTTCTACAATTAACTTTATTAAATATCTGCTATGTGTTAGGAATTGCACTAGTCACAGATCTTGCAAGGAGAAACATACAAATACTATAGTGGAAATATATTAAGAAATATGTGTGACTCACATACCATAGAATTCACCTTTTAAAGATGCACATCTTGATGACTTTTAAGTGTATTCACAGTGTGTGAATTCAGTGTGTACATTGAATTTTATTCCCAAAATATGTATTCTTTTTAACTTCTTACATAGTTTTTGATTGTTTACAAGTGAGCACCAGATTTCATTTAAACCATGAAAATTTTAGCACTGTTTTTAAGAGTAGTTTGGATAAAATTTGACAAAAAATAATGGGAAAAATTAAGGGACAATTAAAAACACTGTTTAGTTTTACTAAATAAGGAAAACAATTCTGGTGAATCAAAAATACAGTTTTAAATAGAAATCACATACCAGCAAAATAAACAAACAGCGTTCCTTTTAGACAATTCAGTGTATCTTCCACCTCCCTGAATGGACAAAATTCTGTCATGGTAGATGATTCTTACTGAAGACATTACTCCTAAACTTTCATTACTGTCACTGTTGCTTTGATTGTTGTTTCTCGCTGCAGAAGCTCAAAGCTCAATTTTTTTCACCTTGGCCTTCCATCTCTGACCTTTCAAGTTTTCCTGAAATCAAATTGCCAAACCCTGTTTGCTCCTTGCAGAGCATCTCCTAATCCTCCTAATGTAATTTAGACTGACAGGGCTGAGCTGCAATTTTCAATAATGTATCTGCAGATGAAAAGAAGGGTGGCCTGAGGGGTGCTTCCAGCAAGTTTCCAATTGGACAAACCAGGCTGAAGAGACCTGTCCCCACCCCTGAGTGCTAGCACCACATTGCTACATTTTTGCAACTCCAACTTGCTCCTGGCCTCCAGTGCTGAGTGCTCAGGCTTCCAACTCTACAGCAGCAGATCATTTTTATTAATAATAATAGCTAGTATTTCCAGAGTGCTTATTATGTGCCAGGCACCTTGCCAAGTGATTTTATATAACCTTATATGACTTATCTAATAAATAAATATCTGTGTGTTCTCTACATTTGGGAAGATGAATGTGTTTACTCAGTGGCCTAAATAGTGATTAAGAGCAAAAACAATGCTTTGTTCTCATTTCTCCCTTATTCTTTCTACAATTAACTTTATTAAATATCTGCTATGTGTTAGGAATTGCACTAGTCACAGATCTTGCAAGGAGAAACATACAAATACTATAGTGGAAATATATTAAGAAATATGTGTGACTCACATACCATAGAATTCACCTTTTAAAGATGCACATCTTGATGACTTTTAAGTGTATTCACAGTGTGTGAATTCAGTGTGTACATTTTATTCTAGAATATTTTCATTACCCCCAAAATAAACCCTATGCCTGTTAGTGGTTATTGCCCATCCCCTTCTTCCTACACCCTGAAAATCACTAATCTATCTTTTGTCTCTAAGGACTTGTCCATTCTGGATATTTCAAATAAATAAAACCATACCAAAAAAAAAAGGAAATAAGTAGAAAGTAATAATGCTGTTTTAATCTGACCAAGTAAATTCTTTAAAAGATATTCTGCTTTCTCTACCCTGCTTCATTATTAGAGTTCTATAATGAGGTAACAGAAGGGAATTTCTGTTGTCTTGAGTCTTCTTGATACAGGAGTCTAGAAAAATCTAAATCATGTATTGGTGTTGAATCAGTCTCATATTCAGTCTGGTATTTGAACCCTGCTCTCACGTTCTTCCTTTGTTCAAAATCAGCTGCTACTCACACAATTAAATTATGTTTTTAAAAAACATTTATGAATGTGTATAAATGATCACATATATATGATACACCAAGTAGAAAATTGTATATTTCAGTCCATGCTGGACTGGACTGAAAATAAATAAATAAATAAAACAACCTGTATGCACATTTATGCAAAGAAAAATATTAGGAAGAAAGAGGAAGAAGAAAATTGGGAAGAAGTTAGAAAAAATATTAGGAAGAAATGTGATACAGTATTACAATAATTAGAGTTTTTATTTTCTTCTAATTCTATAATTATACCCTGTATAATTCTATACAGAATCTATATATTCTATATATATATTCTATATATATTATATATATATAGAATATATATATATATATATATATCCTATATATATAACCATTTGGAAGTTTTATAACAGATAAAATTATTTTGTAAAAATTGAAATCAAAAGATAAATGATTATAAGAAGTCTGTGTGGAAAAGTATAGATATAATTATTATTTTATTGAGTTAGCAATGAACCAACCTATAATTTTAAGCATTATGGCTATGTTGCTTTCAAGGAATTTTTTGTTGTTATTGTTGAAAATCTAAAAGAAAACAAAGAGAAACAGACTTTGTTTAATTAGAAGTGTCAAACTCTATACAGATCCTATTCATTCTCTTGTCATCAGACTGGAATTCACATAAAAATGGCCTCTCACAAACTACCTGGTGGAGAGAAGAGAAGAGGAAGGTCCCTGGCTGCTCAGAGAGAAGCTTTCACTCACGCCTCTTTTGAAGACCATCCTTCTCTTTATTTTTTATTTTTTTTAAAGATTTATTTATTTATTTATTTTGAGGGGATGGGATGGGGAGGGAGGGGAGCAGGCAGGCTACTCCTATTGGTCTTTCATTTATCTATTTTCATCCATCTTTGTTCTTTGGCCCGTGTGGGCTCGCTATCGCGGTGGCCTCTGGAGCATGCGCTCCAGAGCTCCGGCTCAGTAATTGGACACATGGGTCCAGCCGCTCCACAGCACGTGGAATCTTCCGAGGCCAGGGATCGAACCGGCACCCCTTGCACTGCAAGGCGGTGTCCTCACCCACTGGACCACCAGGGAAGCCCATCATCCTTCTCTTTAAAGCTACTCTTTTCCAACTTCCTTTAAGAGGAATTTAGAATCTTCTCCCCATGAATAAACATTTCTAAAAACTCATTTTTTTTTTTTTTTGGCCATTCCTATTGGTCTTTATTTATTTTTATACATCTTTGTTCTTTGGCCTGTGTGGACCTCCAATTGCAGCAGTCTCTCGCTGTAGAGCAGTGGCTCTGGGCGCATGCACTCCAGAGCTCCGGCTCAGTAGTTGGACACATCTGTCCAGCCGCTCCGCGGCACGTGGGATCTTCCCAGGCCAGGGATCAAACCAGCATCCCTTGTACTGCAAGGCGGTGTCCTTACTCACTAGACTACCAGGGAAGCCCAAGAACTCATATTTTTTAAAAATACATTTCAAATATGCAAAGTACTGGTAATGGGAACAGAGTGACTTGAAATGATCACGTGAACTCTTTCTAGAGTAATAGAAATGTTCTGGCACTCCTTTGTGAGGAGGGTTTCATAACTGTATGAATTTACTGAAAATCACTGAATGCACACTTGAAACAAGTAAATTTTATGCCTCAATAACACAAAATAAAAAATGTAATCATGTTTGATACAGGATAGAATTACTATAACAGAAGAAAATGTTTGAAAAATTTTGAAATCTATTAAGGGATCAAAATTGTATTGAAGAGGTATCAGATCTGAAGGCATAGCTACACAATACAAAGGGACCAGTGCAAAGTGAAATCTAGGACCTTTGTTCAAAAATCATTAGGAATTTAAAGATGGCAACAAGAGCACATTAAGCCAAGTGCTGGGCCCTTCAGAGTTCTGGGCCCTGTGGGATTGCACAGGTCACCTGCCCCTGAAAGCAGTCATGAAGATTTGAGGAGAAACCTTAGTCTGAAAAATGGAAAAGAGAAGAAGTTCATGAAGTTACAGTGATGCCCCAAGCTATGAGTAAATAGGTGCAAAGAATGAATAGGGCCTGGTGGTGATGCTGCAATGAACACTAAGGTGCTTATATGTTTTCAAATTAGTGTTTTTGTTTTCTTAAAATAAATACATACAAGTGGAATTACTGGATTACGCAGTATTTCAATTTTTAATCTTTGAGGAACATCTATACTGATTTCCATAGTTTCTATACAGTCCACATGCCCACCAACGGTGCACAAGAAACAAGAATTCACAGTTCTCCTTGCCAACACTTTTTATTTGTTGCCTTCCTAGTAAAAACCATTCTGTCGGGTGTGAGATGATTTCTCACTGAGGTTTTGATTTGCATTTCTCTGATAATTAGCAATGCTAGGCATCTTTTCATATGGCGGCTGAAGAAATATCTTCTTTAGAAAAATGTTTATTCAGGTCCTCTGCCCATTCTTTAATCAAATTGTTTATTGTTTTTTTCAATATGAAGTTGTATGAGTTCTTTGTATATTTTAGGTATTAACCTCTTATTGGATATATCATTTACAAGTATCTTCTCCCATTTTGTAAATAGTTTCCTTTGATGTACAAAAGCTTTTTAGTGTAAGGTAACCCCTATTTGTTCATTTTTGATTTTGTTTTCCTTGCCTGCAGAGATATATCCAAATAATATTGGTAAAGAAAGTGTTGAAGAGCATACTGTCTCTGTTTTCTACTAGAATTTTTATGGTTTCAACCTTACATTTAAATCTTTAATCTATTTTGTTTTCTGCATATGGAGTGAAAAGTAGTCCAGTTTGCTTCTTTTGCATGTAAAAATTTTGAAATCTATTAAGGGATCAAAATTGTATTGAAGAGGTATCAGATCTGAAGGCATAGCTACACAATACAAAGGGACCAGTGCAAAGTGAAATCTAGGACCTTTGTTCAAAAATCATTAGGAATTTAAAGATGGCAACAAGAGCACATTAAGCCAAGTGCTGGGCCCTTCAGAGTTCTGGGCCCTGTGGGATTGCACAGGTCACCTGCCCCTGAAAGCAGTCATGAAGATTTGAGGAGAAACCTTAGTCTGAAAAATGGAAAAGAGAAGAAGTTCATGAAGTTACAGTGATGCCCCAAGCTATGAGTAAATAGGTGCAAAGAATGAATAGGGCCTGGTGGTGATGCTGCAATGAACACTAAGGTGCTTATATGTTTTCAAATTAGTGTTTTTGTTTTCTTAAAATAAATACATACAAGTGGAATTACTGGATTACGCAGTATTTCAATTTTTAATCTTTGAGGAACATCTATACTGATTTCCATAGTTTCTATACAGTCCACATGCCCACCAACGGTGCACAAGAAACAAGAATTCACAGTTCTCCTTGCCAACACTTTTTATTTGTTGCCTTCCTAGTAAAAACCATTCTGTCGGGTGTGAGATGATTTCTCACTGAGGTTTTGATTTGCATTTCTCTGATAATTAGCAATGCTAGGCATCTTTTCATATGGCGGCTGAAGAAATATCTTCTTTAGAAAAATGTTTATTCAGGTCCTCTGCCCATTCTTTAATCAAGTTGTTTATTGTTTTTTTCAATATGAAGTTGTATGAGTTCTTTGTATATTTTAGGTATTAACCTCTTATTGGATATATCATTTACAAGTATCTTCTCCCATTTTGTAAATAGTTTCCTTTGATGTACAAAAGCTTTTTAGTGTAAGGTAACCCCTATTTGTTCATTTTTGATTTTGTTTTCCTTGCCTGCAGAGATATATCCAAATAATATTGGTAAAGAAAGTGTTGAAGAGCATACTGTCTCTGTTTTCTACTAGAATTTTTATGGTTTCAACCTTACATTTAAATCTTTAATCTATTTTGTTTTCTGCATATGGAGTGAAAAGTAGTCCAGTTTGCTTCTTTTGCATGTATCTGAGCAATTATTCCAACACCATTTATTGAAGAGATTGTTTTCTCTCCATTGTATATCCTTCCCACCTTTGCAATAGATACATTGCTCCTATGAGTGTGCATTTATTTCTGGCCTCTCTAGTCTATTCCACTGACATATGTCACTGTTTTGTGTCATTACTATGCTCTTTTGATTACAGTCATTTTGTAGCATAACTTGAAATCAGGGCTATATAATAGGGTCTATTGTAATATTTTCTTCATTCTCAATTCCATTTTAGAATTCAGTCACTGAAACAAATGACAAAACTAGTACAGAGAATTTCTTCTGAGAATGATGTGAAGATAGAGAGGTTTGTGGAGAGGGGTGGGGCTGGACAGAAACCAGGATCTAGGAGGAGATATTTGGCTTCCTCTATATTTCTGTGTTGTTACATTCTTTGTATCACTGGTATATTCTTGTGTGTTATTCATGTATTGTTTTAGTTTCCCAGAAATAGAAATTGAGGGAGCAGGGAGATAAACAGAATAAATAAAATATTTAAAATGAAATAACATAAACACATTACAATTACTTAAGTGTACATGAGTAAAAACGCATTTTTATTTTTAATTAACAAGATCTTGTCTAATGACATAAAAAGAAAAAACAAGAGTAGGGATGTACTCCACAAATCTGGATATGACTTTATCTTCCAACCATACTCATAGTCCAGGGATTTTGTCCACAAGGAAGGTTTGTGTCAGTATAACAAATGAAGAGGACTGGATTGTCACAAACTTATACTTCATTTGATGTTTTTATCTAACCTTTTTCCCCAAAGTATTTGAATGTCCAAAATGGGTTTTTAGCAATAAATAATTATCTGGATCTGAATGTTTAAAAACGTTTGCCTTCTTCCTGGCTAAAATTTCATAGTGACTTTCCACTGATACATATTTTTGTTTTTTTTTCCTACATATTTTGAAAAGTGAAACTAATGAGAATCTAGAAACCAAAAAAGTATTTAATCTTCGAAACCATACTCAGACAAAATCATATTCAGGTCTCCTCCACAATACTAAAAAATTTTTTGTTTTCTGCATATGGAGTGAAAAGTAGTCCAGTTTGCTTCTTTTGCATGTATCTGAGCAATTATTCCAACACCATTTATTGAAGAGATTGTTTTCTCTCCATTGTATATCCTTCCCACCTTTGCAATAGATACATTGCTCCTATGAGTGTGCATTTATTTCTGGCCTCTCTAGTCTATTCCACTGACATATGTCACTGTTTTGTGTCATTACTATGCTCTTTTGATTACAGTCATTTTGTAGCATAACTTGAAATCAGGGCTATATAATAGGGTCTATTGTAATATTTTCTTCATTCTCAATTCCATTTTAGAATTCAGTCACTGAAACAAATGACAAAACTAGTACAGAGAATTTCTTCTGAGAATGATGTGAAGATAGAGAGGTTTGTGGAGAGGGTGGGGCTGGACAGAAACCAGGATCTAGGAGGAGATATTTGGCTTCCTCTATATTTCTGTGTTGTTACATTCTTTGTATCACTGGTATATTCTTGTGTGTTATTCATGTATTGTTTTAGTTTCCCAGAAATAGAAATTGAGGGAGCAGGGAGATAAACAGAATAAATAAAATATTTAAAATGAAATAACATAAACACATTACAATTACTTAAGTGTACATGAGTAAAAACGCATTTTTATTTTTAATTAACAAGATCTTGTCTAATGACATAAAAAGAAAAAACAAGAGTAGGGATGTACTCCACAAATCTGGATATGACTTTATCTTCCAACCATACTCATAGTCCAGGGATTTTGTCCACAAGGAAGGTTTGTGTCAGTATAACAAATGAAGAGGACTGGATTGTCACAAACTTATACTTCATTTGATGTTTTTATCTAACCTTTTTCCCCAAAGTATTTGAATGTCCAAAATGGGTTTTTAGCAATAAATAATTATCTGGATCTGAATGTTTAAAAACGTTTGCCTTCTTCCTGGCTAAAATTTCATAGTGACTTTCCACTGATACATATTTTTGTTTTTTTTTCCTACATATTTTGAAAAGTGAAACTAATGAGAATCTAGAAACCAAAAAAGTATTTAATCTTCGAAACCATACTCAGACAAAATCATATTCAGGTCTCCTCCACATTTTCACCTGCTCTGAAACTCTCTTTCACAGCATAGAGATTTTACCAGAGGATGTTGAAGAGCTTATCTGCTGACATGCTGTTAATCCTGTTTAATCAGCATTGCTTCTTTAATGCAACAGAAAGAAAATTGCATGATATTTCCATTTTTAAATCCACTTCTTGTTACAAGTTTTGTGCTCTCTCTTCCTTGGTAAAAATTATCTTTTAAGGAATGTAAAGTTCTTATGAGAACATAAATGCAGTGGTTATAAAAATGGTGTTTAAGTTGATTCTGTGACTTCTTATTTGGAAAAACAGGACATAGGCTCGCCTTTCAATACAGGAGGACCTGAGCATGTCCTTTTAGTGAAATCCTATTTCTAAGTTATCCCTTACTGTGCTGGAGATAAAAATAGAGCATATTATTTCATGCATATATGGGTTTCCCCAGTGGCTCAGTAGTAAAGAATCCGCCTGCAGTGCAGAAGGCATAAGTTGGATCCCTGGGTCAGGAAGACACCCTGGAGAAGGAAATGGCAGCCCACTCCAGTATTGTTACGTGGGAAATCCCATGGACGGAGGAGCCTGGCGGGCTACAATCCATGGAGTCACAAAAGAATCAGACACAATTTAATAATTAAACAACAGCAACAACGTGGAAAAGAGAACTCAACTGGGCTACAGAAGACCCAGGTTCAATCAGGATTGGTTTCTTCTTGACCTAGGCCAACATTCAACTTCGTGACGTTACAGGTTTTTCACCTAGAAACGAGCCACTTGTATTAGATAACAACTAAAGGCCTTTCAAATTCCACAAGGAAGGTTTGTGTCAGTATAACAAATGAAGAGGACTGGATTGTCACAAACTTATACTTCATTTGATGTTTTTATCTAACCTTTTTCCCCAAAGTATTTGAATGTCCAAAATGGGTTTTTAGCAATAAATAATTATCTGGATCTGAATGTTTAAAAACGTTTGCCTTCTTCCTGGCTAAAATTTCATAGTGACTTTCCACTGATACATATTTTTGTTTTTTTTTCCTACATATTTTGAAAAGTGAAACTAATGAGAATCTAGAAACCAAAAAAGTATTTAATCTTCGAAACCATACTCAGACAAAATCATATTCAGGTCTCCTCCACATTTTCACCTGCTCTGAAACTCTCTTTCACAGCATAGAGATTTTACCAGAGGATGTTGAAGAGCTTATCTGCTGACATGCTGTTAATCCTGTTTAATCAGCATTGCTTCTTTAATGCAACAGAAAGAAAATTGCATGATATTTCCATTTTTAAATCCACTTCTTGTTACAAGTTTTGTGCTCTCTCTTCCTTGGTAAAAATTATCTTTTAAGGAATGTAAAGTTCTTATGAGAACATAAATGCAGTGGTTATAAAAATGGTGTTTAAGTTGATTCTGTGACTTCTTATTTGGAAAAACAGGACATAGGCTCGCCTTTCAATACAGGAGGACCTGAGCATGTCCTTTTAGTGAAATCCTATTTCTAAGTTATCCCTTACTGTGCTGGAGATAAAAATAGAGCATATTATTTCATGCATATATGGGTTTCCCCAGTGGCTCAGTAGTAAAGAATCCGCCTGCAGTGCAGAAGGCATAAGTTGGATCCCTGGGTCAGGAAGACACCCTGGAGAAGGAAATGGCAGCCCACGCCAGTATTGTTACGTGGGAAATCCCATGGACGGAGGAGCCTGGCGGGCTACAATCCATGGAGTCACAAAAGAATCAGACACAATTTAATAATTAAACAACAGCAACAACGTGGAAAAGAGAACTCAACTGGGCTACAGAAGACCCAGTTTCAATCAGGATTGGTTTCTTCATGACTTAGGCCAACATACAACTTCTTGAGGTTTCAGTTTTTTCACCTAGAAATGAGACATTTGTATTAGATAACCACTAAAGGCCTTTCAAATTCTAAAAATCTAAACAAAGCTTAGAAAGGGAACTCTTCTATTACATTTTCAGTTATACAGCTTTAAATTCTACTAGAAGAAAATATAAAGTGATTTGAAAAACGTTTTTTAACGTGGAACTGTAAAACAAATAGGTGAACACATTGGTATGTGGCAGTGATAAATTTTGTGATATCTTTTGTTCAAATGAACAGTTTGAAAGAATGCCAAAAGCTTGTTTTTCCCCTTTCACTCCTAAACTCCCTGTACAATCCTCAACTGCCAGATATATGGGCAGAACAAAGTCTTATGGTGATTGATTTCAAACTGATCATATAAAACCTAGCATTCTATAAAGCCCTTTGGGAGATTTCAGATATTTTATCTGAATTACACTTTTTAAAATACATATTAGAATTTTTATGTATAAAATACATATGCATTTATTAAAAAATTATGTTTACTTATTCAGCAAGCATTCATGGAGTGCATGCTGTGTGTTGAAAATAGCTTAAGGTCTTAGGATTCAGGAAAGAACAGAAACAGACAAAAATTCTTGCCCTTCATTAAATTTACATTCTAGTAATATTAACAAAGAAGAATAATCCAAAAAAGTAAATTATATAGTATATTAAAAATATTCAAAATTTTTTCTCATACAAATTTTATTTATCATTATTATATTTTTACGTGGTTTTGTTGCTTACTGCCACATAGTATATTAAAATTTTATAAGGGCAACAGAAGAAAATTAAGCAGTAGTTTCAAAATGAATCAAGAGGTTTGAGATCTGTCTGAGAAGACAGCAGTTCAGTAAAGATATGAAGGAAGTGGGGAAGGAGCCAGAGGGAAGGCAGACTGAAGATCCTAAGGCAGGAGCCCACTGGGAGAGTGGGAGGAGCAGCCAGTCTGCCAGCACTTCTGGAACAAGGGGACACAGAGGAAGCAGAGAGGGAAGAGGCTATGTATTATGAAACTTACAGAAGACCCAGTTTCAATCAGGATTGGTTTCTTCATGACTTAGGCCAACATACAACTTCTTGAGGTTTCAGTTTTTTCACCTAGAAATGAGACATTTGTATTAGATAACCACTAAAGGCCTTTCAAATTCTAAAAATCTAAACAAAGCTTAGAAAGGGAACTCTTCTATTACATTTTCAGTTATACAGCTTTAAATTCTACTAGAAGAAAATATAAAGTGATTTGAAAAACGTTTTTTAACGTGGAACTGTAAAACAAATAGGTGAACACATTGGTATGTGGCAGTGATAAATTTTGTGATATCTTTTGTTCAAATGAACAGTTTGAAAGAATGCCAAAAGCTTGTTTTTCCCCTTTCACTCCTAAACTTCCTGTACAATCCTCAACTGCCAGATATATGGGCAGAACAAAGTCTTATGGTGATTGATTTCAAACTGATCATATAAAACCTAGCATTCTATAAAGCCCTTTGGGAGATTTCAGATATTTTATCTGAATTACACTTTTTAAAATACATATTAGAATTTTTATGTATAAAATACATATGCATTTATTAAAAAATTATGTTTACTTATTCAGCAAGCATTCATGGAGTGCATGCTGTGTGTTGAAAATAGCTTAAGGTCTTAGGATTCAGGAAAGAACAGAAACAGACAAAAATTCTTGCCCTTCATTAAATTTACATTCTAGTAATATTAACAAAGAAGAATAATCCAAAAAAGTAAATTATATAGTATATTAAAAATATTCAAAATTTTTTCTCATACAAATTTTATTTATCATTATTATATTTTTACGTGGTTTTGTTGCTTACTGCCACATAGTATATTAAAATTTTATAAGGGCAACAGAAGAAAATTAAGCAGTAGTTTCAAAATGAATCAAGAGGTTTGAGATCTGTCTGAGAAGACAGCAGTTCAGTAAAGATATGAAGGAAGTGGGGAAGGAGCCAGAGGGAAGGCAGACTGAAGATCCTAAGGCAGGAGCCCACTGGGAGAGTGGGAGGAGCAGCCAGTCTGCCAGCACTTCTGGAACAAGGGGACACAGAGGAAGCAGAGAGGGAAGAGGCTATGTATTATCGGACCTTTTACCACAGTGCCTCTCAGCGCTACTTGTGCAGTATTTTTATGAGGCACTTTCCTGTATTCTCTTTGTAACCATCTGAATATGGCACTAACACTGAATAAGACTTCAGTTCTGTACTTGCCTTGTTCAGGATCAGACTTATACCTGTCTGTTCAAGCAAACACTACATGTTTTATGACAATGAATGTGATCTAAGTGAAATTACATGCCAAACAAGGCTTAGGTATGTCTGCTTATGTCACTTTTCCAAGAAAAAATAAATCCATAACATATTAGTAACACCATATTATAATTAACTATCACCATCATTTTTAATTTAGATTACTTCTAACCTGACTCTTATTGAAAAGGAATGCAAGCTATTTTTGAAATATTGTTATCCCATGCAACTCAAAATAAACAATGTCAAGCTCTCTTTAATGCTTCCACATAAATTTTTTTAAAGCATGTTGAGATTTTACAATAAGCTACTACCTTTCACAATTACTTTTTTTTTTCCTTACTGAACAGCCAAACATAATTCACCTATAGTTGGGTGTTGGAACTTGAAATACCTACTACACACCCCAATATTAAGTTATTGTCTTCATTAAAACAGGATCATGTATCTCACACATTGTTTTAAAAATAAGGAAATGCTTTAAATTTGAAATTAAAAAATAAATTTAAGCTAATAAAATTGCCTATTAATCTAGTGAACCTATATTGCTTTTTCAGAGTTGGTGCCTAGTAAGCAATGGATGGAGGGTGATTCTGCAGAAATCATGAGTGCAAACAGGTAAGGAAATGTATTCTCTCTTAACTCTTCATTTGTTCATCCCCTCGTGTTAAGTAGAAGAATGAATTTTTCATTAAAAACACACATAGACGCACGCGTATATATACACACATATGAATGTATATAAATACACGTATGTATGTGTGTTTATATATATGTGTATATAGATATAGATATAGCCATCCTTACATAGGTAGATGATCAATATTAACAATTTATGAATTTAGATGAAGGATACGTAGGTGTTTATTGTGGTATTTTTTTCAACATTTCCACAGGTTTGGAATTTTTTCAACACAAAAGATTGGGGAAAACAAAAGAGAGAGACTGGTGTCGTTGAGTAAAACTGTCTGAATAAGTCTGACCTCAGAGCCACTTCTCACATCACAGGGATGTTTGCCCATATTATTCACCAAATGAGGCTGATGAGTAGCATTAGAGTCAAGCAGACTGTAGAATGGCTGTAGAACCAATTATTTATATTCACCAAACCTCAGCTGAGTGAATTTTATTGCCTAATTCACTAAAAAAAAAAAAAAAAAAAAAAGCCTTAGCAAAAATGTTAAGCTCTCTACCCAAACACAAGAAAGAGTTATAAAGCATATGAAATTTAGCACGAAAGGAATTATGAACCAGTATTTGCTCACATTTGTTAAATGTTTATTTATTCACTCTAAGAAAAATATTGGCCTTTTGTAACAAGACTCTCTTAATGCTTTTTCCACATAAATTTTTAAAAAGCATGTTGAGATTTTACAATAAGCTACTACCTTTCACAATTACTTTTTTTCCTTACTGAACAGCCAAACATAATTCACCTATAGTTGGGTGTTGGAACTTGAAATACCTACTACACACCCCAATATTAAGTTATTGTCTTCATTAAAACAGGATCATGTATCTCACACATTGTTTTAAAAATAAGGAAATGCTTTAAATTTGAAATTAAAAAATAAATTTAAGCTAATAAAATTGCCTATTAATCTAGTGAACCTATATTGCTTTTTCAGAGTTGGTGCCTAGTAAGCAATGGATGGAGGGTGATTCTGCAGAAATCATGAGTGCAGACAGGTAAGGAAATGTATTCTCTCTTAACTCTTCATTTGTTCTTCCCCTCGTGTTAAGTAGAAGAATGAATTTTTCATTAAAAACACACATAGACGCACGCGTATATATACACACATATGAATGTATATAAATACACGTATGTATGTGTGTTTATATATATGTGTATATAGATATAGATATAGCCATCCTTACATAGGTAGATGATCAATATTAACAATTTATGAATTTAGATGAAGGATACGTAGGTGTTTATTGTGGTATTTTTTTCAACATTTCCACAGGTTTGGAATTTTTTCAACACGAAAGATTGGGGAAAACAAAAGAGAGAGACTGGTGTCGTTGAGTAAAACTGTCTGAATAAGTCTGACCTCAGAGCCACTTCTCACATCACAGGGATGTTTGCCCATATTATTCACCAAATGAGGCTGATGAGTAGCATTAGAGTCAAGCAGATTGTAGAATGGCTGTAGAACCAATTATTTATGTTCACCAAACCTCAGCTGAGTGAATTTTATTGCCTAATTCACTAAAAAAAAAAAAAAAAAGCCTTAACAAAAATGTTAAGCTCTCTACCCAAACACAAGAAAGAGTTATAAAGCATATGAAATTTAGCACGAAAGGAATTATGAACCAATATTTGCTCACATTTGTTAAATGTTTATTTATTCACTCTAAGAAAAATATTGGCCTTTTGTAACAAGACTCTCTGAATTCATGAAAGAGCTTAGCTGATCCTGCAGATTTGGTTGTGAAAAGTATAGGGATGAAGCAAACAAATATATGTTTCAGAATCCTAAATCACAGCCTGTAGGAAATATAGGCCATTGGCATTCTACCCTCAAGGTTGGAGGAAAAGGCCGCAAACATTGTACAAGTCTCAACTGCCCAGAATTCAGCATTTATATTTACAATAAATGCATTTATATCTACAGTAGGACTCTGGCTTCCAAGTCTAGCCTGTCCTGTGGTGCCACAACTATCTCTAGGTGTCCGTGGCTCACAGGCAGTGTTTTAGCTGGCCTGTTAGTATTCAAAGGGCCGTGAACTGGAGTCATACCAGAAACCGAATGAAATGGGCACTCACCTCAGCTGGCATTTGTAAGTCTGAGATAACAGTCGAACTACCAAATAATAGAAAAGGCCCTTTCTTCCTCTCACCAGTAAAACAAATCTTAAAATATGAAGATCAAGGATTGCTGGAGATAACAGATACCAAAGAACTGAAACCTCTTAACAGCAGGTTGTATCAGTGGGGCTTGTCTTTTGAAAATGTGTTAGATCCTTTTAGGACTATGTAAAACACTTCTGGTTCCTATGGTGACAGTCATTTGTGGTATCTCGATCTACAGTAAGTAGTTTAAAAAGCATCTTGAAATGCTTGAAGGTTAAATTAGTTTCTCTTCTAAATTGCTCAGTGTCAATTGGTGTTGTGATAGTTGGAGGAGGTTTACTCCATTTGTGAGAAATACTGACCAGTGTTTCTCAACTCTCATAAAGCACAGAGCAACAGAAATAGCTACAAACTGAGTCCCTTACAGAAACCCCAGACACTAATGAAAGTATGTGTCTTCAGAGTGGAGGATATGAAGTAATTCATTTGTTTTCAGGATATCCTCAGACCTGCTCTTCAAGAATGCTCTTCACTACAGTATTTCCCTATCTCATGGATGGCAGTTTGTCTGGTCCTTCCTTCATTAATTTGTGTCTTAAGAAGGGCATTTATAATAAAATTTTGTGAAAATTTTCCACAAGTGCAAGACAGGCATAAACCACAAATCCTGCCACTGACCCAATATCCAGAGGTGTTTGTTGTAGTGTTTAATTAACCATCAACCATAAATTTTATGATTGGAAGAAAGAAGAAGATGGGCTTTCAATTCTTTCTCTTTCACTGGTTTGCACTTTTTAATTCTACTAAAAGTAGAGGTTTGTCAAAAATAATTGAATTTCTCAGTAGACAGAACTTCAGAAGTTCTGTTCGACACATACCAACAAAGTTTAGACTAATCACTACACAGACTTTTATATACACATTCTGAAGCTTTGCAGGTTTGTCTTTATAGTAGGGCTGATACCTTATTGTCCTGAATGGAAGGATCTTTCCCCCACTGGTTCTAATCCCATTGTTTTTTAATTCAACATCATCAATCGCAACCATTGGAAAGAAAGCCTTCTTGACACACTTCAGCATTTGCAAACTTACTGTGCAACTTCAGCTCTACTCTTAAGGAGTTCTTTTCAGTGAGTTTGTGTATATACTGTTATAAGAACAGGTAATTATTCTTCAGAATAAAGAATATGTTATTAAGTAATCTCACATGCTATATGACCTATATAAAAACTTTCTAGCACACTATAAAAAATGAATTTCATGAAAATGAAATATTTCAACCAATAATACAATTCCAAAGACAAAGAAAAAATAGTTTTCCTTTGTACTCTTAAATCAGAATAATAAATCTTTTATGAGCATAGTGTTTGTGGTTTTAGCTTATGAAAGAACTAAAGTACATTTGCTCATTTTCATTACATGAAGCCAACACTGCGTTTTGCCTATTTTTAGGTCATAATAATAATAATGATAGCTAATATTAACTGAGTACCTACAGCTGCCAAGTCTCTATTAGCTTTTGATCTTTGTGTCAACCACATTAAATGACTCTATTGCTGTTCCAATTTTGCAAATGAAGAAACTGAAGTCTGGTAAGGTAACAAAACAAGGGGAGTAGGAAAGTAGTTCTGACGGAAAGTGGTTCCTAAGATCTTAATTACCATACTGATAGTGTGCCACAGCCACTCTTCTTACATTTTCTCAGTCTATACAAGTTTCCAGTTGTATTGGTCTACCTAGGGTACCATAGCCAAATACCAGAGACTGAGTGCCTTAAACAACAGAAATGTGCTTCTCACAGTTCTGAAAGCTGTGAAGTCCAAGATCAAAGCACTAGCAAGTGCCAGGTTTCATTCTGAGGCCTTATTCCTTGGTCTGTATATAACTGCCATCTCAGCACGTACCCACAGAAATCTCTCTGTGAGCTCGCAGAGAAGGAGAGAGTGAGGGAGAACTCTCTGTGGCTCTTCTTATACTGTGGCTCTTCTGTTTAATCCTGTCTCATTGGTTTAGGCCCCACATTTATGACCCCCTTTAACCATCATTACTTCCTCATAGGTCTCATCTCCAAATATAGTTAGGATTCAGCATACACATTGAGAGTGGTAGCGGGGACATAAACATTCACTCCATAACAACAGAGAATGAACTTAGTGTATTTCCAGAAGAAAATTATTTCAAGTTCATCAACATGTTAATCCATAGGGACTTCTCAATTTCAAAATTTCCCCATTAAAAAAAAAAAGGAAATATCACAGGTACTGCTGGCTTCATGGACAGAGATTAAAGAAGTGATCCTCTTCATTGCTCATATCAGCTTAGCCAATTACATGAACAGTAGTTGACCTTTCAGGGGAGCTATATTAGAGACCTAAAGCGAAAATTCAGGCATAACATCTGAGCCATTGGGAGGTCAGCTCTGATGAGACTCCAAATAAGTTCATCAACCTGTAGTGTCAAGTCCATACCTTCACCTCTGCCTAGGATATGTATGCTCTGCTTACATATGGTTCTAATTATGTTTTTTTTTTTTTTTTTTAAAAAGTCAATGTAGTCACATCTCTAATGTAGGAACTTGTGCATTTATGTACTTAAAGAAGAGATTAGCACACAAGTTCCAAATAACAGAGATAAGAAATAATCAGTTGTGGCATTTTCCAGAAATGTCATTTATATTTCTTTTTTATTAAGCTTAATCACTGAATGGTTAACATGGAAAAACAAAGAGTAGGAGTAAGTGTGTATATTATATACAGTTATTGAATCAATAGAAAGGAAGGCAGCTAGAAATAAAGCTCTGAGGCCTCCATAAGATCATGTTCTCTGTTAGAATTTCCATTGTCTGACCTGGTTCAGATCCTACTCAACACATTAGGATATTTGTTGTCAATATTTTTCAATAGCACATTGCAGCATACCACAGTATTTGAAACCATGGCCTATTAATAATACCATTCTCACAATGGTGAATCAAGATAAATGCTATGCATTTTTTCAAATTTATTTTCCACTACATGTAGCATGCTGGTCAAGCAGAGAATCCTCTAAGTATCTCTGCAGTTAATTTAGGCTCTTAGAGGCAGTCATAATCTCTTTCAGCAGGTACCAAGTATTTCACAATGAGAAATATCATAGCAGCCTCCTGCTCTTGTAGAATTTCACTACTGTGAGGAATGCAAGTTGACTGAAGTTATAAGACATTAAGTAGATACATGAGAGGTAGAAATGGCAGATAGATAGAGAGACAGACAGACAAACCTCTCTACTAGACTTACAATTCAGTGGCATTTGAAAAAAAAGAAAAAGCACTTGTTTGTGTCACAGGCAAAATAGTTTTATCTCTGAATTTTTTTCCTTTTACTAAATGGATTCACACTTTTTCTCTTTCTCCCTGTTTCTTTATCTCACTACGCTGTGACTTGTGACGCAGAGCAAAAAGTCAAGAACTATCATGTTTAGGGGAAGAGAATCATTCACATACCTCCAACCTGCTCATCCTTTCCCAATTAAACTTACAACACACTTTCCTTTTGGAATAAATGTGTTGGAATTGAATTAATTGCCAAAACATTTTGTGCTTTGTTCTATTTTAATGCCATTCCTTGTGGCCTGACTTTTGTTTATCTTCCTGTCAACCTTCTACATGTAGGAACTTGTGCATTTATGTACTTAAAGAAGAGATTAGCACACAAGTTCCAAATAACAGAGATAAGAAATAATCAGTTGTGGCATTTTCCAGAAATGTCATTTATATTTCTTTTTTATTAAGCTTAATCACTGAATGGTTAACATGGAAAAACAAAGAGTAGGAGTAAGTGTGTATATTATATACAGTTATTGAATCAATAGAAAGGAAGGCAGCTAGAAATAAAGCTCTGAGGCCTCCATAAGATCATGTTCTCTGTTAGAATTTCCATTGTCTGACCTGGTTCAGATCCTACTCAACACATTAGGATATTTGTTGTCAATATTTTTCAATAGCACATTGCAGCATACCACAGTATTTGAAACCATGGCCTATTAATAATACCATTCTCACAATGGTGAATCAAGATAAATGCTATGCATTTTTTCAAATTTATTTTCCACTACATGTAGCATGCTGGTCAAGCAGAGAATCCTCTAAGTATCTCTGCAGTTAATTTAGGCTCTTAGAGGCAGTCATAATCTCTTTCAGCAGGTACCAAGTATTTCACAATGAGAAATATCATAGCAGCCTCCTGCTCTTGTAGAATTTCACTACTGTGAGGAATGCAAGTTGACTGAAGTTATAAGACATTAAGTAGATACATGAGAGGTAGAAATGGCAGATAGATAGAGAGACAGACAGACAAACCTCTCTACTAGACTTACAATTCAGTGGCATTTGAAAAAAAAGAAAAAGCACTTGTTTGTGTCACAGGCAAAATAGTTTTATCTCTGAATTTTTTTCCTTTTACTAAATGGATTCACACTTTTTCTCTTTCTCCCTGTTTCTTTATCTCACTACGCTGTGACTTGTGACGCAGAGCAAAAAGTCAAGAACTATCATGTTTAGGGGAAGAGAATCATTCACATACCTCCAACCTGCTCATCCTTTCCCAATTAAACTTACAACACACTTTCCCTTTTGGAATAAATGTGTTGGAATTGAATTAATTGCCAAAACATTTTTGTGCTTTGTTCTATTTTAATGCCATTCCTTGTGGCCTGACTTTTGTTTATCTTCCTGTCAACCTTCTACATTTACTTTGGCATTTCTCCTAGTCAGCAAGCAGGACTACACAGGAATGTCATCCTGAAAGTCAGTTAAGGTAAACCCAGCCACCTGCCTCCTGGTTAGACTTCTTCAGTAACCATCCACTCATATCATCGTATACCAATGAGACAGAAATAACCACAGGATTCCGAATGGTCCTTCTTTTAGGAGGATCACTGTCTCTCTTTCTGCTCCTTTCTGTTAATCCTTTGGGATCAGATGTCTGGCTTCTTTGACCCTATAGGGCCTTGTTCACATAGGAACCTTTTTGGTAATAAAATCATAGATATTGAATGAGACACTATGAAAAATATTCATATCTTCTAAGAGCTACATTTTCCATAACATTAAGATCACTAAATTCTATCAAAATTCCACAAATATTTACTTTGCAGCCTATTAATGGGTATAAGAAATAGCCCCTGCCCATAAAGTAAATTGTGGATAAGTAATAACACTATAACATATGGCAAGTAGAATGTAAAAGATATGAAAGTTTCAGCTATAATGGAGTTCAGAACAAAAGGAGAGATTACTTATAAATGAGAGAACTATCATTATGGAGAGAAAGCATATGAGCTAGTTCTCAGCAAGGCCTGAGAATTAAGAGGGTTGGCATGGGGAATAACCAGGAAGCTTACAACTCAAACAAAGAGAATGGGTAAAGCATGGAAGAGGGAAATTTGAAAATGCACTTGTGAAACACAAATAATTACATTTTGCTCTCACAAACAAAAGTTTCCTTTAGGTCAGTTTTGGGTCTCACATGTTATACTCAGAGCTTTCACTTTATTCTGTAGATGAGTTGTCCCCAAGAGCTGGCCTCGGGTCAGTGATGGTTTAAGTCCTCAGTTTTCACTGGATTGAGGAGAAATGAGAAAAATCAAAACAATTTGTAAGGTTTCTTTTCTCTTTAATGAAGAAAAATGCATTCAGTTCAAAGGTCTTTATTTCGAGATTCTCTTTCCACTTACATTTGGAACTAAATTCAGTTGCTGTTATGAAGGGACAGTAAGGATAAATGAGGCAGTTTGGTAGGGGCTCCTATATTCTTCCTTGTCAAGATGAAAGCTGGAAACACTGTCTTAAGCTCCCTAATATATTTTTTTTTTACTGATTCATAAGATCCAAAATTTGGGGGGCACTTCCAAAGGTAAGTTGGAAGGGGGACAGTGTGATGGAAATTGTTCTTTAGGTAACATAATTCTGGAAGTAATACCATATTTTAAAAAAGGCAGGAGGAGGCAGAAAGGAAGACAATCGATGAGACAGATAATGACAATATTTAAGGAAGGATGTCAGAAATCTATGGCAAAAAGCAATCAGAACCTGATCAGGATACTAATGATTTTTTTTTTTTTTTAATCTTTACTGGAATACAGTTGCTTTACAATGTTGGATTAGTTTCTGCTGTGCAGTAAAGTGAATCAACTATATATATATATATATATATATATATATATATATAATTTGTGTATATATATATATATAATTTGTGTATATATATATATATATATATATATATATATATAATTTGTATGTATGTGTGTGTTAATTACTCAGTGTGTCTGACCCTCCATGACCCCATAGACTATAGCCAGCCAAGATTCTCTGTCCGTGGGATTCTCCAGGCAAGAATGCTGCAGTGGGTTGCCATTATCTAGGATGCATATACATGTAGCCCTTCTTTTGGAGACTACCTTCCCATTTAGCTCAACACAGTGGATTAAATAGAGTTCCCTGTCCTATGTAGTAAGTTCTCATTAGTTATATTTTTTCTTTATTTCTTTATTTTAAAGTTTTTACAGAGTTTTGTTGTTCACAGACATGTATGTTCCCAGATCAGTCATATGCATATCCCTGGTCCCCTCCCCACTCCCAGTTGCCCCCATCCCACCCCTCTAGGCTGTCGTACTGAGCCATTGTAAGTACTCCTATTCCCTTAGCACAAAGACATTAGCTATCTTTTTCACACATGATAGTATAGGTTTCCATGTTGCTCCCTCTATGCCTCCCACCCACTGCTCATTCCCCACAATGTCCATATGTCTATTCTCTGTCTGTTTTTCCATGGATTCACTGCATGTGTTATCTTTACCATTTTGGTACATTCCATATATCTGTGTTAGTACACTGTACTTGTCTTTCTCTTTTTGACTTACTTCACTTTTTATGATAGGTTCTAGCTCCAACCACTTCATTAGGACTGATTCTTCTGCATTTCTTTTTACAGTTGCGTAGTATTCCATTGTATATATGTACCAGAGCTTCTGTATCCATTCATTCATCGATGGATATCTAGGTTGCTTCCATGTTCTAGCTATTGTCTAGAGAGCTGCAATGAACATTGGGGTACAGGTACTTCTTTCAGTTTTGATTTCATCTGGGTATAAGCCTAAGAGTGGGATTTCTGGGTCATATGGTGCTTCTATTTTTAGTTTTTTAAGGAATCTCCATACTGTCTTCCATAGAGGCTGTATCAATTTCCATTCCCACCAGCAATGCAAGAGGATTCCCTTTTCTTCGCACCCTCTCCAGCATTTATTGTCTATTTGTGGATGATGGCCACTCTGACTGGTGTGAGGTGATATCTCATTGTAGTTTTGATTTGCATTTCTCTCATAATAAGTGAGGTTGAGCATTGTTTCATGTGCTTTTGGACCATCTGTATGTCCTCTTTGGTAAGATGTCTCTTTACATCTTTTTCCCATTTTTTAATTGGGTTGTTCATTTTTCCTGTGCTGAGTTGTCTGAGTTGCTTGTAGATTTTGGAGATTAATTCTTTGTCTGTTATTTCATTTGCTATGATTTTCTCCCACTCTGTGGGGTGTCTGTTGAGCATTTTTGTAATTTCTTTTGCTGTACAAAAGCTTTGAAGTTTCATTAGGTCCCACATGTTCATTTTTGTTTTTAGTTCCACTATTCTAGTAGGTGAGTCATAGAAGATCTTGCTTTGATTTATGTCCTTGAGAGTTTTGCCTATATTCTCCTCTAAGAGTTTGATGGTTTCTGGTCTTACATTTAGGTCTTGAATCCATTTTGAGTTGATCTTTGTGTATGGTGTCAGGGAATGTTCCAACTTCATTTTTTTGCATGTAGCTGTCCAATTTTCCCAGCACCACTTGTTGAAGAGGTTGTCTTTGTCCCATTTTAGATTTTTGTCTCCTTTGTCAAAAATGAGGTACCCGTATGTGCATGGGCCTATCTCTGGGTTCTCTATCTTGTTCCATTGGTCTGTGGTTCTGTTTTTGTGCCAGTACCATACTGTCTTGATGACTATTGCTTTGTAGTAGAGTCTGAAGTTAGGGAGGCTGATTCCTCCAGCTCTGTTTTTCTTTCTAAGAATTCCTTGGCTATTCAAGGTCTTCTGTGTTTCCATGTGAACTGCGTTATTCTTTGGTCTAGTTCTGTGAAGAATGTCATTGGTAGTTTGATAGGGATCACATTTAATCTGTAGGTGATATTTGGTAGTATGGTCTTTTTCACAATATTGATTCTTCTAGTTATCTGTTTTATGCATAGTGGTGTATATATGTCAATCCCAATCTCCCAATTCATCCTTTCCCCACACTGACTAAATTGAAAGAAATCATCAGATAAAACAGTTGGAATCTATAGGATTGGTAGTTGAGTGAATGTATAAGCTAATAATATAGTCTGAGTCACTGGGCTATCTGTAGCAAAAAATGAGGAAAAAAAATGGCAGGGATTTGGGAGGGCTTTGGGGGTTTGAAATTGGCAGGACCTAAAGAGGTTCACGTGGGAGTCATCTAGATGAAGGTCAGAGTTGAGAGAATGGTCAAAGTTGAGAGGGAATGAACTCAGTGGAGTTTTCCCATTTTTAATTGGGTTGTTCATTTTTCCTGTGCTGAGTTGTCTGAGTTGCTTGTAGATTTTGGAGATTAATTCTTTGTCTGTTATTTCATTTGCTATGATTTTCTCCCACTCTGTGGGGTGTCTGTTGAGCATTTTTGTAATTTCTTTTGCTGTACAAAAGCTTTGAAGTTTCATTAGGTCCCACATGTTCATTTTTGTTTTTAGTTCCACTATTCTAGTAGGTGAGTCATAGAAGATCTTGCTTTGATTTATGTCCTTGAGAGTTTTGCCTATATTCTCCTCTAAGAGTTTGATGGTTTCTGGTCTTACATTTAGGTCTTGAATCCATTTTGAGTTGATCTTTGTGTATGGTGTCAGGGAATGTTCCAACTTCATTTTTTTGCATGTAGCTGTCCAATTTTCCCAGCACCACTTGTTGAAGAGGTTGTCTTTGTCCCATTTTAGATTTTTGTCTCCTTTGTCAAAAATGAGGTACCCGTATGTGCATGGGCCTATCTCTGGGTTCTCTATCTTGTTCCATTGGTCTGTGGTTCTGTTTTTGTGCCAGTACCATACTGTCTTGATGACTATTGCTTTGTAGTAGAGTCTGAAGTTAGGGAGGCTGATTCCTCCAGCTCTGTTTTTCTTTCTAAGAATTCCTTGGCTATTCAAGGTCTTCTGTGTTTCCATGTGAACTGCGTTATTCTTTGGTCTAGTTCTGTGAAGAATGTCATTGGTAGTTTGATAGGGATCACATTTAATCTGTAGGTGATATTTGGTAGTATGGTCTTTTTCACAATATTGATTCTTCTAGTTATCTGTTTTATGCATAGTGGTGTATATATGTCAATCCCAATCTCCCAATTCATCCTTTCCCCACACTGACTAAATTGAAAGAAATCATCAGATAAAACAGTTGGAATCTATAGGATTGGTAGTTGAGTGAATGTATAAGCTAATAATATAGTCTGAGTCACTGGGCTATCTGTAGCAAAAAATGAGGAAAAAAAATGGCAGGGATTTGGGAGGGCTTTGGGGGTTTGAAATTGGCAGGACCTAAAGAGGTTCACGTGGGAGTCATCTAGATGAAGGTCAGAGTTGAGAGAATGGTCAAAGTTGAGAGGGAGGAGCTGAGAACTCAGTGGAGAAGATCTCTACCACTTGATTCTCCTTCATTAGCTTAGCTCCTCGATTGAGAGGGCCCAGAGTTGAAGTTTATCTTTCCTATATGTACCCTTATCAATGAGCTTTGATTTTTGTTGTCATCATTGCCTTATCGATCAGTCAACTTCTTACACTATTATTTTGAAGAGGATCTCATAGTTTCTCAAGGTTCTCTCAACTAGTACATTTCTCTGTTACTACGTATTTCATTTAAGTTCAACATCATATCAAATTGGAGTGAGCTGAAAAGTTATAAAATAGCAGTTATTGAGCCTAAGGGATGTAAGTCTTTTCATCAAATATAGGAAGAGAGAAAGAATGAAATTTGAACTAGAATGACACTTCAGTATTACAAGAAATTGTGTAATGACACAGAAAAAAAATGACACTCAGATTCTAAAGTTCTTTGAAGGTATTTTTTGTCCTGGATAGTGTGGTTGTGGTATAATTTCTTTCTTTCTTTCTTTCTTTCTTTCTTTCTTTTTTGCATGGTAAAAATAGCTAGTATTTATTGAGCATTTACTGTAATCAAGCATTTGACAAGTACAACCTCACTTAATGTTCACAAAAATCTATCATGTAGGTAATTTTAGTATAGCTTTCTTTTTGAGTAATAAAATTTACACTGAGAGAAGATAAATTACTTGTCCATGTTCATGAAGTAGAAAGTGACTAAGCAGAGATTAGAATTCAATTATGTTGGTTAGGCTTCACTTTTTTGGCAAATGACAGAAACTCCAGACAAAATTTGTTTAAGGAAAAGGGGAATTTCTGCGTTCCCATAACTGAAATGTCCAGGAGCAGAACTAAGGTCAATTCTAGGAGGAGCCTAGCAAGTAACTCACTCAGGGTGATCAGCCCTCTTTATCCTTACCCAGCTGCTTTTGTGTTCCACTCCACACTCCAACCTCTCCTATTGTGACTCACAATGTCTCCACCAGATCCAGCCTCACAGCCAGGCTCAACCAAGACAAGCAGAGAACACAAATGTCTCTTACCCAGCCATCGCAAGAAAAACCTCACTGCCTCCTTTTCCTGGTCTGGAATCTCAAACCTGTTCCTGAAGGACTTAGTGCAGCCTGAGCAGTGTTATGCACTAAATGGCCAAGTCTAGAGACAAAGGCACAGTAATCCAGGACGCGATGCATGGAATTAGGACATATAGATGCTGGGGAGCATGATCAGTAAAAATCTCTAATAGTTGAACTTTCTTTTTTTTTTTTTTTTCTTTTTTTAGCCACTCCTATTAGTCTTTCATTTATCTATTTTCATCCATCTTTGTTGTTTGGCCCGTGTGGGCCTCCCATTGCAGTGGCCTCTGTCACTGCAGAGCACTGGCTCTGGGCATCTGCACTCCAGAGCTCAGGCTTGGTAGCTGGACACATCCGTCCAGCCGCTCCACAACACGTGGGATCTTCCCAGGCCAGCACCCCTTGCTCTGCAAGGCGGTGTCCTTACCCACTGGACCACCAGGGAAGCCCCAGAACCTGAGTTTTTTACCTCTGTGCTTTCCCAGCTAAACATTGAAGATCTATAAAGAACAGAAATGAGGCTTTGTGTGTTAAAAGGAGAATGGCAGTACGCTTGGAGCATCCTTCATGATTCTGTAAAACTTTGCTATTCAAAACTACTAACACCTTGTTTGGGAAAAAGGCATATGAGAAAAATTAGAGCTGTTTCTGCCATGATAACAGCAAAAATAAACACATTCCTCCAAAGAGACTTCTTTTCTGGGGGCCAGGTAGGAGAGAGACGGACCTTGTACATTTGCCCTAGTTCATTCTGGAGGTGACTGAGAAAGAGATTCAGGCCTCAATTTCTCCCTTCTAAGCCAAGTGTTTATGCCAGAGTCCAACTTCAAATTTGTGTCCATTTAGAAGATTTTCTTCTGTTTTCCCCCTTAATTCACTGGATTTAGATTAAGGTAGTGAGGCATTAGTGCCCATTGCTCCATTTATCCTCTTAGGGCTGGTTAAGATCCCACATAAGAACCAACTACATTTTTGTAACAGGCTACTCCAGTGAGAAAGGGACAAAAAAAAAAAAAAAAAAAAAAAAAGGAAAGAAAACTCACCTCCTATTTATGATTGTCTATTTTTCTAGAAATATTCACCTGCTTGTTACCTCTTCATCGCAAACCATTTTTTCCCTTTAATGTCAACTGACCATCTGACATGTTACAGTAAAAAGAGAACAAAAATATATGCATGCTTCTTATTTCATGGCTATATTAAGGAAATGGTTTATAATGCAGTTAAATCCCAGCACACTATGCTTAAAAGGAAAGAGGAAACAATTTTTTGGACCATCTCCTAGTCGAAAAATTAAGCTGAAGTCTATTACTTCCTCTTCTTTAAAACTTTAACTTCCTAGGCAATACTGCCAGACAAAAGAAACAGTTCATTTGTGTCCTTTATGTTTCAGTGAACATGGAAGAGTCTGTACTTCAGTTAGGTGAGTTTTGAATAAGAATTGAGAAGCCTGTGTTCTTTATAGTTTAAACATCTTATTTAACACTTTGTTTAGAGTTAAAAGTCCTATAGGATTATAGAACATATACCTTTGTACTATTTGTACAAGAAAATTTTCCTATTGAGAATTAAGCTTAAGACAGATGATGAATCAGATACAAAAATGAAAACTGAGTTATGCTTTCTCTTTTTTCCAGAAAGTTGTCAGATCCTATTGATGCAATGTTATGAAACATTTCTTTTGGGAGGCCTTTTATTCTCAGTCTACTTTCCTCTTCCTGACTGCTTTCTGGTATTGAAAAATTGAACGAAAATTTCTCAAATGAAAAGTAAAGAAAATAGTGATGAAATGGGCTCCTGTGCTTCACTTTTACCATTTTACTGCCAGATATAAATAGTAAATAGGGAGACTGAGTCTCCAGAATGGATTCATCCAGCTGCCATCCCCGACTTCACCCTCATGGGGTTGATCACCATTTCCCTACAGCATACCCTTTGACTTTTTCCTTCTCTTTTGTCTTCTGTGATGCTAACACATGCACTACAACTTTTGTACTTACTAAATTAATAAGTAGAGCATCAGAAAAAAAAAAAAAAAAGACGACCAATGGGGACAGGGCTTGATTAATTTATAGGCAGAGTCATCAGGCTCTAATTCCAGAAACACTGGAGCACCAGACAGAGAGAGACAGAGACAGAGAAAGCAAACATTTCTGCCTTGATGAATTTACTGAAAGTTCTAATTTTTGCAATCAGAACTTCTTTAAGAAATTATTTCAGTTTCAGCATGCATATGCTTTTGATGACATTTGGGAAAATGAACTGTTTCATATTGCATTTGAGAGGTTATCACAATGTTTTTAGAGCTTAGGGTCCTCTAAATTAGGTCCTATTCAATAAGCTCCCCAAAGCCAATCAACATCTATTGCCTAGACACCATAGAGGAAGTTTCCATCTTTTATCCTGAAGATATCTTCTGGTAGCAAGGATATCTAAGACAAAGTCATGATTGAAACCACAAAGTTCTCTGGAAGCATTTTTTTGGACTTTCTGATTCCAGATCCCAGGGACATCTTACTATATATTATCATCACAAGGTCTGGGATCCTTTTCTTGCAGCTTCTCAATTTGATTCTAGAGCTTGGGCTTGGATATCTGTACATACACATACATATCCACATGGTGGTTTTCACATTTCATTGCAGTATAGGGAGTATTAATAGTTTGTAAAACTGCAGATATTCAAGCCCAAACTTCAGAATCAAATTGAGTAGCTTAGGGGGTCAGGCCTGTGACATACCATTGACTTTGGCATTTTAAGAAAGCCACATCACATTTAACTATATTGGTCATTAATTTGATGACATTTTTAAAATTATGGACACTAGAACATCGAAGATAGAGTGATTATTATATCAAAGTGAAATAGAATTCTCCTAGAGAGACTGAATTATGGTAATGATTATTTGTAGTAATGAGGTATAGAGTACAAGTTGAAGTAAAAATATAGTTTTTGAATATCTGGCTTTCTTTATACTGACCATGAAATTTTAAGAAGTCATTCCCTCCCACACTCAGATATTCCTGTATTTCCTTCAGAATCCATTCAGCCAGGAGTATCAATATATTTCAAAGAGCTTTATTTCAGATGCAGTTCAACGGGAGGGCAAAGTTAACAGCAGAATCGTTTATGGGAACTAACCTTATATGAGAGAATCTAATAAAGGATGTCATGTATTTTAAGGAAAAAAAATGCACCCTGAAACATTTTCAATGACACTGCACAAAAAGAGCAAAAGCTATCATGACAAAGACAGTCTGTCTTGATTATATTTTATCTTAGAAATGCTGAAATCTTGAGGAGAAATGAGATTTGACTGTGATGATCCTTCCATTTTCAAAGACATGTCTGTCTTGAATAATCTTAGCAAATGAACTGTTTCATATTGCATTTGAGAGGTTATCACAATGTTTTTAGAGCTTAGGGTCCTCTAAATTAGGTCCTATTCAATAAGCTCCCCAAAGCCAATCAACATCTATTGCCTAGACACCATAGAGGAAGTTTCCATCTTTTATCCTGAAGATATCTTCTGGTAGCAAGGATATCTAAGACAAAGTCATGATTGAAACCACAAAGTTCTCTGGAAGCATTTTTTTGGACTTTCTGATTCCAGATCCCAGGGACATCTTACTATATATTATCATCACAAGGTCTGGGATCCTTTTCTTGCAGCTTCTCAATTTGATTCTAGAGCTTGGGCTTGGATATCTGTACATACACATACATATCCACATGGTGGTTTTCACATTTCATTGCAGTATAGGGAGTATTAATAGTTTGTAAAACTGCAGATATTCAAGCCCAAACTTCAGAATCAAATTGAGTAGCTGAGGGGGTCAGGCCTGTGACATACCATTGACTTTGGCATTTTAAGAAAGCCACATCACATTTAACTATATTGGTCATTAATTTGATGACATTTTTAAAATTATGGACACTAGAACATCGAAGATAGAGTGATTATTATATCAAAGTGAAATAGAATTCTCCTAGAGAGACTGAATTATGGTAATGATTATTTGTAGTAATGAGGTATAGAGTACAAGTTGAAGTAAAAATATAGTTTTTGAATATCTGGCTTTCTTTGTACTGACCATGAAATTTTAAGAAGTCATTCCTCCACACTCAGATATTCCTGTATTTCCTTCAGAATCCATTCAGCCAGGAGTATCAATATATTTCAAAGAGCTTTATTTCAGATGCAGTTCAACGGGAGGGCAAAGTTAACAGCAGAATCGTTTATGGGAACTAACCTTATATGAGAGAATCTAATAAAGGATGTCATGTATTTTAAGGAAAAAAAATGCACCCTGAAACATTTTCAATGACACTGCACAAAAAGAGCAAAAGCTATCATGACAAAGACAGTCTGTCTTGATTATATTTTATCTTAGAAATGCTGAAATCTTGAGGAGAAATGAGATTTGACTGTGATGATCCTTCCATCCTGTGGTTTTCAGAAATCTACGTATCTGCTGCATGTAACACACCTACTTCTGCCCCTCTGAATAAGTCACGCTTACTGATAAATTCTGCTGTATTTTCGTGTTGTAAAATCCTCTTTTTTTTCAACCAAATACAAAGCCTCTAGGTGAATAAACAGAGCTTTGAAAAGCTTTTTTAAAATCACAATCTAGTAAGAATGCCACACAGATGAACTCTGGTTCCCATGAACATATTTGCACTCTCTGAAACTTGTCAATCTGTGACTTAAAATGTTCTTTCTGCTGTAAAATATACAAGGCTCTTGATTCTGATTATCTGAGTTCATTATATAAGTGAGATTTACTTTGTGTGAAAAGCTCACTGCCATAGTGGTGCCAGGGGGCTTCAGATTCAGGAACAGCAATGCTAACCAGCGAGTCATTTGGGTCCTTGGACTCATTTTCCTCTTGTCTATGAGTGTAAGTCTATGTGATAGACACTGCCTGGAGAACAATGGGGAGCCTGTCTTCACAGTCTTAGATTCTACTGAAGTAGATTAAGAAACAAAATACTAAACAGTAACAATAACACAAAAAATCACAAGTTATAAAAGATACTGTAAAACAAGGCTCTATGAGAGAAAATAAAACAGCAACTGGCAGAGGAGATCCTATCTCTCACAACATGATTAGGAAAGGTCTCCCAAAGTAAGTGGCATTTACCTGAAACCAAGATGATGATAAGAAGACACCCATTTGATGAAAGGGAGGGAGAGATTTCAGAATGGAGACTTAGCAAGTGCAGAGAGCTTGCAACAGGAAAAAGCTTGGACTCACTGGGAAGCATATGATATCTAATGTTTCTGAAGCATAGTAAGTAGGACAGAGACACAAAACGAGATTAAAGGTACAATCAGAGGCCTGATGGAGAGCCTGGAAAGCCATGGTAAGGACCTTGGAGCATATTGTAGTTGTGTGGGGACCTACAGGAGAGTTTTAAGTAACAGAAGCCAATTGTACATTTTTAAATGTTCGGGTAGATTAAGAACCACTTCATCCAAAATTCTTGTGCTCCTCCCTGCAAATACAAAGAGAACAAAGTTTATCTTTACCACCACACATCCCCTCTTCTGTTTGTAACCTCTGTCCCCTTACAACAAAGCTGATCTTACCTACCTGTCCACAGCCCCTACCTATCTTTTTGCCCAAGGAAATACTCCCTATGCTCGATAGCATTTCCTCAAAGCCCATTCTTGAAAAGTTATTCTGTCTGCTTATTATTTCTTCTGGGTCATAGCCACCTCTATCTTTCCTCTTTATTTCTGTCATTTTTCAGAGCATTATCACAGTGTATCCTGTGTGCTAGCTATTTCACTCTTTGTTCCACTACCAGACTATAAGCCACGTAAGGAGGATAGGAATCACATCTGACTTGGGCACCATTATATCCTCATTCCCCTGCAGAGTGGCTGGTAGTGTTAAGTAAATGAAAGAATTTACAAATCTTCCCTTTGGCTTTTGTTAACAGGAATTTTTGTTATATTTAAAACTTTGGCAATTATTACTGCTCAGCCTTGATAGATGGGTCTTCTCTGGTGGTTCAGCAGGTGAAGAATCTGCCTGCAGTGGAGGAACTCCAGGAGCCTTGGTTTCCTCCCTGAGTCAGGAAGATCCTCTGGAGGAGGTCAGGAAGATGGCAACCCCCTCCAGTGTTCTTGCCTGGAGAATCCCATGCACAGAGGAGCCTTGTGGGCTACAGTCCCTTAGTGTTGCAACATGATTAGGAAAGGTCTCCCAAAGTAAGTGGCATTTACCTGAAACCAAGATGATGATAAGAAGACACCCATTTGATGAAAGGGAGGGAGAGATTTCAGAATGGAGACTTAGCAAGTGCAGAGAGCTTGCAACAGGAAAAAGCTTGGACTCACTGGGAAGCATATGATATCTAATGTTTCTGAAGCATAGTAAGTAGGACAGAGACACAAAACGAGATTAAAGGTACAATCAGAGGCCTGATGGAGAGCCTGGAAAGCCATGGTAAGGACCTTGGAGCATATTGTAGTTGTGTGGGGACCTACAGGAGAGTTTTAAGTAACAGAAGCCAATTGTACATTTTTAAATGTTCGGGTAGATTAAGAACCACTTCATCCAAAATTCTTGTGCTCCTCCCTGCAAATACAAAGAGAACAAAGTTTATCTTTACCACCACACATCCCCTCTTCTGTTTGTAACCTCTGTCCCCTTACAACAAAGCTGATCTTACCTACCTGTCCACAGCCCCTACCTATCTTTTTGCCCAAGGAAATACTCCCTATGCTCGATAGCATTTCCTCAAAGCCCATTCTTGAAAAGTTATTCTGTCTGCTTATTATTTCTTCTGGGTCATAGCCACCTCTATCTTTCCTCTTTATTTCTGTCATTTTTCAGAGCATTATCACAGTGTATCCTGTGTGCTAGCTATTTCACTCTTTGTTCCACTACCAGACTATAAGCCACGTAAGGAGGATAGGAATCACATCTGACTTGGGCACCATTATATCCTCATTCCCCTGCAGAGTGGCTGGTAGTGTTAAGTAAATGAAAGAATTTACAAATCTTCCCTTTGGCTTTTGTTAACAGGAATTTTTGTTATATTTAAAACTTTGGCAATTATTACTGCTCAGCCTTGATAGATGGGTCTTCTCTGGTGGTTCAGCAGGTGAAGAATCTGCCTGCAGTGGAGGAACTCCAGGAGCCTTGGTTTCCTCCCTGAGTCAGGAAGATCCTCTGGAGGAGGTCAGGAAGATGGCAACCCCCTCCAGTGTTCTTGCCTGGAGAATCCCATGCACAGAGGAGCCTTGTGGGCTACAGTCCCTAGTGTAGTAAAGAGTCAGACACGACTAAACACACACACACGCACACACAGAGCGCCTTGATATTAGGATAGATTTTTTACTTGCTTTGTACTACCAAACTCCTACAGAGATACAGAAACTGTACTTGCAGCTTGAACAGTAGCTCAGTCTTTCTTTCATTGATCTGCATTTCTGAACCCTGGCTAAAGCAGACTCTACCAATCAACAGTGTGAAAATCTCCAAGAATCTTGTGCTAAGGTAATCATGGTGGCTATTTCAACCAGCTGTGGATAGGAATATGGAAAAGGAATTAGGGAAAAAGAAACATAAATTTTCTTATCAAAAAGTGGAAAACATGGTTAAGAAAATATGACATAATATATACAAATTTAAATCCCTGTTTATTCAAATAAAGCAAACATCAGTATTTTCTCATCTTCCTCAGAACTAAAACAGCTTAGAAGGGTAAATAAGAGGGCACTGCTCTCTAAAGCTCCTACCTGACCAGGCCTTTATGATAGAATGAGAAAAGAATGAGACACAGTTAAAGCCCAACAATCACTGTAGCATTTTCAGTGATAATTCATTGATCTTTGCTTATGAGAGCAATGAAAATTTCACAGTTTTAGCTATTTCATTGAACTACTTTATAGTTTAATTAATGTTTTCATGACCAGGTAAAATGAACGTATATTTTTTTGCATATAACCTGTGTAAAATATTCCCAACATGTATTAAAAATGCATATAGTCTGGCCATAGACTGTCAAGTACACAATTAGTATTCAACAAATACAATGTAATAAATAGGGACATGGTTTAACATTCCACAATATGAAACTAAGAATATAAATATTGTCAGAATGCTTTACACATACATGTTGTTAATGTATTCTGCATGTCAGTAGGAATTGCTCTAAATGTGTATCATCACAAATTAGAGTAAGTATATTTGCTTACTTCTGCAAATATTTTTGAAATGTTTTTTCTCATTTTCATAAGGAGTTCTATACCATATTGACTAAAATTATGAAAATGACTCACAGAAATAAACTGCTTATGTAAAAAACCATCAATTTCCATAGTATAGTGTAAAGAAGGTAAGTTGTTTCATCTTTAGATAGATCTGTTCAGAAAGTAGGATAAGTAAAAACTTCCCAACATGATTTCAAGTTATCATCTTTCTAGGGAACTTCATTAGTTTAAGAACACTTGTCTTTTCAGTGTGCAGTGTTCTTATATGAAACTTCCAGTCATACAAGATTTTCAAGCAATCCTTATTTCAAAATTCATCACTGCTATGAATTTGAATGTTAGGGAGAAACAAACAGGCCAGAGTGCATATATGTTAACAAGTTCTTGCTCAGATTTAACATCACATAGATGACTGGCAGTAATTAGCTGTAATTTAAGAATTCTGAGATATAAAAAAAACTGTTTTAAAAGATTAGTTGCAGCTTGTCATGGAAGGACTTATTAAAATTACATGAAATGCAGAGTCTGAGGAAGCCTTCCTTTGTAATTTAATAGGCAAAAGCCTGAAAGTAAAACGTCCACATGCCCATCACAAGCCTTCTTGAAATATTCTAGCTAGTTGGTAATAATTTGATTTGAATAATATTAACTGCTAATAAGGTGTGGGGAGAAAAATCTCCTAAGGATATTGTTTTACCTGACAAAATAACATTTGAAAAGTTGAATCAAAACTCAAGGGGAAAAGAGAAGAAAGTGGGCTTTAGAATGTTGATTTCTTCTCCTGTAATAATTGGCATATCCAATAAGGAACCCTGAACAGTGTTGTTATTAGAGTTACTTTTTTTGTTTGTTTTGGAGATTTTTAAAATACTCTCAAATTTACAGAAAAGTTGCAAATAATAATTACCAAAGAAAACCACCTTTTTCCCCAGAATCATTGAAGAGTAAATTGTTTATCTGATGCTAATTCACCCTCAAAATATTTCAGTGGGTAGTCCCTACAAACAAGGACACTCCTCCAGTAGATAATCCCAACATCAACACAGAATCTTTACACATACATGTTGTTAATGTATTCTGCATGTCAGTAGGAATTGCTCTAAATGTGTATCATCACAAATTAGAGTAAGTATATTTGCTTACTTCTGCAAATATTTTTGAAATGTTTTTTCTCATTTTCATAAGGAGTTCTATACCATATTGACTAAAATTATGAAAATGACTCACAGAAATAAACTGCTTATGTAAAAAACCATCAATTTCCATAGTATAGTGTAAAGAAGGTAAGTTGTTTCATCTTTAGATAGATCTGTTCAGAAAGTAGGATAAGTAAAAACTTCCCAACATGATTTCAAGTTATCATCTTTCTAGGGAACTTCATTAGTTTAAGAACACTTGTCTTTTCAGTGTGCAGTGTTCTTATATGAAACTTCCAGTCATACAAGATTTTCAAGCAATCCTTATTTCAAAATTCATCACTGCTATGAATTTGAATGTTAGGGAGAAACAAACAGGCCAGAGTGCATATATGTTAACAAGTTCTTGCTCAGATTTAACATCACATAGATGACTGGCAGTAATTAGCTGTAATTTAAGAATTCTGAGATATAAAAAAAACTGTTTTAAAAGATTAGTTGCAGCTTGTCATGGAAGGACTTATTAAAATTACATGAAATGCAGAGTCTGAGGAAGCCTTCCTTTGTAATTTAATAGGCAAAAGCCTGAAAGTAAAACGTCCACATGCCCATCACAAGCCTTCTTGAAATATTCTAGCTAGTTGGTAATAATTTGATTTGAATAATATTAACTGCTAATAAGGTGTGGGGAGAAAAATCTCCTAAGGATATTGTTTTACCTGACAAAATAACATTTGAAAAGTTGAATCAAAACTCAAGGGGAAAAGAGAAGAAAGTGGGCTTTAGAATGTTGATTTCTTCTCCTGTAATAATTGGCATATCCAATAAGGAACCCTGAACAGTGTTGTTATTAGAGTTACTTTTTTTGTTTGTTTTGGAGATTTTTAAAATACTCTCAAATTTACAGAAAAGTTGCAAATAATAATTACCAAAGAAAACCACCTTTTTCCCCAGAATCATTGAAGAGTAAATTGTTTATCTGATGCTAATTCACCCTCAAAATATTTCAGTGGGTAGTCCCTACAAACAAGGACACTCCTCCAGTAGATAATCACAACAGAACCATCAAACACAGAAAATTAACACAGATATATAACTGTCATCTCATGTCCTATTCATGTTTTGCCAGTTGCCTCAATATTAGATTTTATATTAGAAGAATCACACATGAAATTTATTTGTGTCTTTTTAATGTCATTCACTGTCATTATTCCTCAGTCTTACTTTGACTTTCATGATCCTGGCATTTTTGAAGATTATCGTTTAGTCACTAAGTCATGTCTGACTTTTGCAACCCTATAGACTATAACTTGCCAAGCTCCTCTGTCCATGGGATTTCCCAGGCAAGAATACTGCAGTGGACTATCATTTCTTTTTCCAGGGGATCTTTCCAACCCAGGGATTTAACCCACATCTCCTGCATTGGCAGGCATATTCTTTACTAATAAAGCACCAGGGAAGCCTTTGAAGATTGCAGATCAGTTATTGTATATAAGGTTCTTCCTTTGGGTTATTTTGAAATTTTCTTCTTATGGTTAGATTCAGATGATGCGTCTTTGTCGGGAATATCACAATGATTTTACCCATTGTAATTAGTGATTAATTTTATGAGAAGCTTCTTTTAACCTCTTTCTCATCATATTTTAGCACATTCATTTTATATTAGAATAGACTCATGCATTGCAATTTTTCAGTGGCTTACAACCCATTACAATCATTGATATTGATGTTCAGTTTATCCCAAATTTAGTTAGTGATAGCCCCTTTCATCTGGTTCCTGTGTCTTTTTGATATATCCCTATCATTCCTGAGCACTTCCTTACTTTATGATACACGATATTTCAACCTCATCTTGTAATCCCTTCATCCAAACCCTGGAATCAGCCACTCTTTCCTTATAGAGGAAAATGGTGTTTAAAAAACAAGATCTGGACTTTATATGTGCCACTATCCGTGGGGTAGTTGCTCCTCCCAAACCCTTTTAGTGAATAAAGCTGGGGAACACATGCATGTATGTATGTGTATTTTCGTTGAAGGATAAACGTGTTACCAAAGAAAACCACCTTTTTCCCCAGAATCATTGAAGAGTAAATTGTTTATCTGATGCTAATTCACCCTCAAAATATTTCAGTGGGTAGTCCCTACAAACAAGGACACTCCTCCAGTAGATAATCACAACAGAACCATCAAACACAGAAAATTAACACAGATATATAACTGTCATCTCATGTCCTATTCATGTTTTGCCAGTTGCCTCAATATTAGATTTTATATTAGAAGAATCACACATGAAATTTATTTGTGTCTTTTTAATGTCATTCACTGTCATTATTCCTCAGTCTTACTTTGACTTTCATGATCCTGGCATTTTTGAAGATTATCGTTTAGTCACTAAGTCATGTCTGACTTTTGCAACCCTATAGACTATAACTTGCCAAGCTCCTCTGTCCATGGGATTTCCCAGGCAAGAATACTGCAGTGGACTATCATTTCTTTTTCCAGGGGATCTTTCCAACCCAGGGATTTAACCCACATCTCCTGCATTGGCAGGCATATTCTTTACTAATAAAGCACCAGGGAAGCCTTTGAAGATTGCAGATCAGTTATTGTATATAAGGTTCTTCCTTTGGGTTATTTTGAAATTTTCTTCTTATGGTTAGATTCAGATGATGCGTCTTTGTCGGGAATATCACAATGATTTTACCCATTGTAATTAGTGATTAATTTTATGAGAAGCTTCTTTTAACCTCTTTCTCATCATATTTTAGCACATTCATTTTATATTAGAATAGACTCATGCATTGCAATTTTTCAGTGGCTTACAACCCATTACAATCATTGATATTGATGTTCAGTTTATCCCAAATTTAGTTAGTGATAGCCCCTTTCATCTGGTTCCTGTGTCTTTTTGATATATCCCTATCATTCCTGAGCACTTCCTTACTTTATGATACACGATATTTCAACCTCATCTTGTAATCCCTTCATCCAAACCCTGGAATCAGCCACTCTTTCCTTATAGAGGAAAATGGTGTTTAAAAAACAAGATCTGGACTTTATATGTGCCACTATCCGTGGGGTAGTTGCTCCTCCCAAACCCTTTTAGTGAATAAAGCTGGGGAACACATGCATGTATGTATGTGTACTTCATTCACATTTATGTATATGTCTCTATCTACATACTGAAAACTACATGTTTATACCACACCTGGTTTTTTGCACAAGTTTCCATCTAACATCACAAGGTTCTTTCTAGTATATTCCCGTTTGGTATTTGTAAACCCCTCTTCTGACAGTGGAGCTTGCCTGGGGCCTCAGAGTGTACGAATCCTCCTGCAATGCAGGAGGCCCACGTTCAATCGCTTGAGAGGAAGATCCCTGGAGGAGAGCATGGCAATCCAGTCTAGTATTCTAGCCTGGAGAATTCCATGGACAGAGGAGCCTGGCAGGCTTCAGTCCCTGGGTTTGCAGAGTCAGACACAACTGAAACGACTGAGCATGCTTCTGACAGTGAGAAACTTGGTTCATGTGACCCTTCACATACTTGTTTATTTGATCAGTGCCCCATAATTAACCAGTCACTTACCACCACGCCTCCTTCTCTCTTTCATAGGAGCCCTCCTCACACCTTTTGGGTTATACTACCTGCTCTGAGCTGTCCCCTTGTATGACTGTCCTCCTCATTGTGAGGAGGACAATGCTAAATTGACCCCATATTGTCTACATGTCTTCCTCAACTAGCCCCGCCTCTGACCCTTGCACCCTGCACATGTTCTCACCCTCTTCAGGCTCCCACACCTTGCTCAAAGCCACAAAGTCACTCTGCCCAACCCTTTTTTTTCCCCTTCCTTCCTTGCTCTGCCCCTAAGGGGTTTTTAGACTAGATTATTTAAGAAGAAAAAGAACATGGGCTTCCCTGGTGGTCCAGTGGGTAAGGACACCGCCTTGCAGGTGGTCCAGTGGGTAAAGACACCGCCTTGCAGTGCAAGGGGCGCCGGTTCAATCCCTAGCCTGGGAAGATCCCACATGCCGCGGAGCGACTGGACCGATGTGTCCAATTACCAAGCCGGAGCCAGTGCTCTGTGACGACAGCGGCCTCCGCGATGGGAGGCCCACACGGGCCAAAGAACAAAGATGGATGAAACTAGACAAATGAAAGACTAGTGGAAGTGGCCTGCCCACCCCCCTGCCTCCCACCCCCGCCAAAATAAATAAATAAATAAATGTAAAAAAAAAAAACATCCATTTAAGAAGAAAAAGAACAGGAAAGAGAAGGAGGAAGAGCCACTATTGTTGTTTTTTTTTTTTAAATTACTGTCCAGCTTCTCTCATGGGGGCAAGTATCAATGGTCCAATGAGTACATTAATGGCGAATTTGATGACAGAAACCCTAAGTACTATTTACAGAATAAACATTTCCTTTACCCTAGCTCAGAAAATTATATGTAGCAGTAACAATATTATTTTAGGCAGTTCATTTTTAACAAATTACATGTTTAATTGGATATTTCCTGAGAGGATAGATTTAATAATGCAAGGAAGACTCTTTTTAGCTACTGCTGACGCTAGGATCATTAAGATAGCATATTCACATGTGTAAAGTGAAGTAGAAGAGTGAAGAAATAATTTGGAGGCTTTAAGACCAAAAAAATTTCAAATTATACAGATATTGATAAAAGACAAGATTATCTTTCCTGGAGTAGCTAGATAATTACTTTAATTCTCACAGTATATAAAGTATATATTACCACTAGAATGTCTTCCCTGCTCAATTAAAAGCAATTATCCTTTAATACAGGCTCTGACAATA
The DNA here is from genome assembly GCA_022376925.1 of Tragulus kanchil. NCBI lineage: Eukaryota > Metazoa > Chordata > Mammalia > Artiodactyla > Tragulidae > Tragulus > Tragulus kanchil. The sequence continues at coordinate 53,592,048 of JAIOJX010000004.1, forward strand.
TGTAGTACAATTATTTTCTACCAGTCCAAAGTTATAGGCAGTTAAGGATTCTAAAAACCTTTTATTAGAGAAAGGGAAAGTAATAATGCAGATGCATTGCCTCTAAAGATAGTCCCTGGATGTAATTCCAAGGACTGAGAACATAAATAATTTTGATGACTTCTTTAACTGGAGGTCAAAAGTACGAAAATTATGGAAGTTTGTTCTCCAGTCAGGTAGAGTTATCCTCATGGTTAGCTATAATATGGCCTATTATCATCCTATGTTCAGCCAAAATAAATACATCCCTTTAGAAAAATACAAATATTTTACACTATATAAAGTCTTTTCACCAGGAAAATATCATTACCCTATTAGGATAAGTCACTCTCTAAGAGAATCTTCATGATGATGAACAGATCTTTCATGGAAAATTAACCCTATGTTTTCAGTCTATGAAGTATTTTCTGATATGCTTAGTTCAATTTGTCCCTGTAAACCTTAGTTTTCAAGAGAAAATGGGCAGGTAAAAAGTAAAGAAGGAGGAAGAGCCACTATTGTTTTTTTTTTTTTTTAAATTACTGTCCAGCTTCTCTCATGGGGGCAAGTATCAATGGTCCAATGAGTACATTAATGGCGAATTTGATGACAGAAACCCTAAGTACTATTTACAGAATAAACATTTCCTTTACCCTAGCTCAGAAAATTATATGTAGCAGTAACAATATTATTTTAGGCAGTTCATTTTTAACAAATTACATGTTTAATTGGATATTTCCTGAGAGGATAGATTTAATAATGCAAGGAAGACTCTTTTTAGCTACTGCTGACGCTAGGATCATTAAGATAGCATATTCACATGTGTAAAGTGAAGTAGAAGAGTGAAGAAATAATTTGGAGGCTTTAAGACCAAAAATTTCAAATTATACAGATATTGATAAAAGACAAGATTATCTTTCCTGGAGTAGCTAGATAATTACTTTAATTCTCACAGTATATAAAGTATATATTACCACTAGAATGTCTTCCCTGCTCAATTAAAAGCAATTATCCTTTAATACAGGCTCTGACAATATGTAGTACAATTATTTTCTACCAGTCCAAAGTTATAGGCAGTTAAGGATTCTAAAAACCTTTTATTAGAGAAAGGGAAAGTAATAATGCAGATGCATTGCCTCTAAAGATAGTCCCTGGATGTAATTCCAAGGACTGAGAACATAAATAATTTTGATGACTTCTTTAACTGGAGGTCAAAAGTACGAAAATTATGGAAGTTTGTTCTCCAGTCAGGTAGAGTTATCCTCATGGTTAGCTATAATATGGCCTATTATCATCCTATGTTCAGCCAAAATAAATACATCCCTTTAGAAAAATACAAATATTTTACACTATATAAAGTCTTTTCACCAGGAAAATATCATTACCCTATTAGGATAAGTCACTCTCTAAGAGAATCTTCATGATGATGAACAGATCTTTCATGGAAAATTAACCCTATGTTTTCAGTCTATGAAGTATTTTCTGATATGCTTAGTTCAATTTGTCCCTGTAAACCTTAGTTTTCAAGAGAAAATGGGCAGGTAAAAAGTAAAGAAGGACAGGAGAAAAGGAAAACAATAATGTACATTGTGTAGATAAGTATTGTCTGTAATGTGAAAATTTGCTTTAATGGTGAAAGAGCTTCTCAGTGGTCATTCACTGGAAGATCCAAGGAACAAATGATCCTTTTTGCAACTTTCTTTTTGACTAGCAGAAAATGTTTTTTCTGATTTGGGAGAACCTAGTTTTCACCAAACACTGTTAAATAGTTAAATTAAAGTGTGAGGATGAATTGCTTTGTTGTGTTGTTTTTCACTAAGCAGAGTTTATTCTGCTGCACATTCTCTTTTAGTACATACTACAGGACTACCAGTTAGGTCATCTCCTTGTAACTTTTTTGATTTTTAGGCTAACTCTGAGTCTATTTCTTCCCGATAAGCCTCCCTTAACCTACCTGAGGCTTATCTAGAGCCCTTTGATTTGTTGAATCATGCTCTGAAACTTGTGCCTGCCAGTGAGATATTTTTATCCCATTTTAAAGTATTAAACTGAAATGATTTGCTTTCTAACTTGAGTAATTAAATAACCTTTGCAGGTGAATTTTCTCAAATAATAAGAAAAAACTTCATGATGCTAATCTCAGAGTTATTTTCCCCAGAATCTTCTGTTTCTTCTTTTACTAACTTCTTCCAAATCTAATGAGTTCCTGGGTCCAGGCCAATCTATGTTTTGACTATTTCTTGAATCTATTCTATTCTCTCTGTCCTCTCTTAGAGCATCTTAGCATGGGCCCTCATAACCTCTCACATGGCTCTCTATTCCATCCTTTATACAGACACCAGAACAGTCTTAAAACCACAGACCTAGTAATGACAATTCTCTAAAAACCATAGTGTCTCTATAACAAGATGTTGCCTGTGTGTCTATGGCTGTGTGCACTCAGTTGTACCCAACTCTTTGTGACCCCACGGACTGTAGTTCTCCAGGCTCCTCAGTCCATGGAGATTCTCCAGGCAAGAATACTGGAGTGAGTTGCCATTTCCTACTCCAGGAGATCTTCCTGTCCTCAGAGACTAAAGCCTTGCCAAATTTTACCACTATGTTTTCAGTCTATGAAGTATTTTCTGATATGCTTAGTTCAATTTGTCCCTGTAAACCTTAGTTTTCAAGAGAAAATGGGCAGGTAAAAAGTAAAGAAGGACAGGAGAAAAGGAAAACAATAATGTACATTGTGTAGATAAGTATTGTCTGTAATGTGAAAATTTGCTTTAATGGTGAAAGAGCTTCTCAGTGGTCATTCACTGGAAGATCCAAGGAACAAATGATCCTTTTTGCAACTTTCTTTTTGACTAGCAGAAAATGTTTTTTCTGATTTGGGAGAACCTAGTTTTCACCAAACACTGTTAAATAGTTAAATTAAAGTGTGAGGATGAATTGCTTTGTTGTGTTTGTTTTTCACTAAGCAGAGTTTATTCTGCTGCACATTCTCTTTTAGTACATACTACAGGACTACCAGTTAGGTCATCTCCTTGTAACTTTTTTGATTTTTAGGCTAACTCTGAGTCTATTTCTTCCCGATAAGCCTCCCTTAACCTACCTGAGGCTTATCTAGAGCCCTTTGATTTGTTGAATCATGCTCTGAAACTTGTGCCTGCCAGTGAGATATTTTTATCCCATTTTAAAGTATTAAACTGAAATGATTTGCTTTCTAACTTGAGTAATTAAATAACCTTTGCAGGTGAATTTTCTCAAATAATAAGAAAAAACTTCATGATGCTAATCTCAGAGTTATTTTCCCCAGAATCTTCTGTTTCTTCTTTTACTAACTTCTTCCAAATCTAATGAGTTCCTGGGTCCAGGCCAATCTATGTTTTGACTATTTCTTGAATCTATTCTATTCTCTCTGTCCTCTCTTAGAGCATCTTAGCATGGGCCCTCATAACCTCTCACATGGCTCTCTATTCCATCCTTTATACAGACACCAGAACAGTCTTAAAACCACAGACCTAGTAATGACAATTCTCTAAAAACCATAGTGTCTCTATAACAAGATGTTGCCTGTGTGTCTATGGCTGTGTGCACTCAGTTGTACCCAACTCTTTGTGACCCCACGGACTGTAGTTCTCCAGGCTCCTCAGTCCATGGAGATTCTCCAGGCAAGAATACTGGAGTGAGTTGCCATTTCCTACTCCAGGAGATCTTCCTGACTCAGAGACTAAACCTGCATCTCTTGTGTTTCCTGAATTGGAAGTTAGGTCTTTTACCACTAGCACTATCTGGGAAACCTGTCTATGGGTATAAAATTAAAAAAAAAAAAAAATGAACTAAATCACAGTCTATTACAGTCAGAAGGTATGTATCCTTATGATACATGGGGAGAATCACCAATTCACATTTCCAAATTAAATTTTTTCAATTCAGCTATGTTTAGAAGTTATCTCACTTTGCAAAAACAGGAGTTAAAATTCCCTTTTCCTCTGACTCAGTACAGTAAAAGGAGAAATAGTAGAGTTCTCTAATTGAATAGGCAGATATATAGAGCTATAGAAATATAAAATAAAAACAGAAGTGTTTTTCTGGTTAATAGGTAACTTGAGGCACACATTTTTAAATTGTGTTTAAGGTTTTTGAAACTCCCCTGGAAATACAGTTGATAAAAACTGTTCTTAGCAGAGTCAAATCTATGAAACCTCAAGCTTTAAAACTTCTGTAAAAGATACCAATTCAAAGAAACCATAATTTCAGAGCACAGCAACCTGAAACCATCAGAATGAACAGAAAACCAAAATGTTTAAAATCAATTCTATAAAAATTAGAGCAGAGAAGAAACATTTCCTTGATCATGCATAACCAAAGCTTTTGTCAATTCTCTAGTAAAAATAAAAGTAAAAATTAATACCAGTTTCATATATACTGTACATGTATATATGTACATCATATGCATTATATATGTGTGTGTGTGTGCTATATGGAGATCATACCAGTATGTCCTAAAAGAAATCAACCCTGAATACTCATTGGAAGGGCTGATGCTGAATCTGAAGCTCCAGTACTTTGGCCACCTGATGCAAAGAGCTAATTCATTGGAAAAAACCCTGATGCTGAGAAAGACTGAGGGCAGGAGGAGAAGGGAGCAATAAGAGGATGAGATGGTTGGATGGCATCATTGACTCAATGGACATGAGTCTAAGCAAACTCAGAGAGACCATGAAGGACAGGGAAGGCTTGTGTGCTACAGTCCATGGAGTCACAAAGAGTCGGATATAACTGAGTGACTGAACAACAACGAAAATACATAGTTGAACCATTTTATAAACTGCATATAGTTCTCATTCCATAGTGTCTTCAGTTATTTTTAATTAATTCTGTTGTGTTAGCAAAGTATACATAGTAAGGTCACTTTATATATTGTTTTGTATAGGTATTAGGGTAGGGAGGCCCTACCTGGAAATTATAGAACCCAAAACACCGAAAATACATAGTTTTAAATTAAATTTTTCAATTCAGCTATGTTTAGAAGTTATCTCACTTTGCAAAAACAGGAGTTAAAATTCCCTTTTCCTCTGACTCAGTACAGTAAAAGGAGAAATAGTAGAGTTCTCTAATTGAATAGGCAGATATATAGAGCTATAAATATAAAATAAAAACAGAAGTGTTTTTCTGGTTAATAGGTAACTTGAGGCACACATTTTTAAATTGTGTTTAAGGTTTTTGAAACTCCCCTGGAAATACAGTTGATAAAAACTGTTCTTAGCAGAGTCAAATCTATGAAACCTCAAGCTTTAAAACTTCTGTAAAAGATACCAATTCAAAGAAACCATAATTTCAGAGCACAGCAACCTGAAACCATCAGAATGAACAGAAAACCAAAATGTTTAAAATCAATTCTATAAAAATTAGAGCAGAGAAGAAACATTTCCTTGATCATGCATAACCAAAGCTTTTGTCAATTCTCTAGTAAAAATAAAAGTAAAAATTAATACCAGTTTCATATATACTGTACATGTATATATGTACATCATATGCATTATATATGTGTGTGTGTGTGCTATATGGAGATCATACCAGTATGTCCTAAAAGAAATCAACCCTGAATACTCATTGGAAGGGCTGATGCTGAATCTGAAGCTCCAGTACTTTGGCCACCTGATGCAAAGAGCTAATTCATTGGAAAAAACCCTGATGCTGAGAAAGACTGAGGGCAGGAGGAGAAGGGAGCAATAAGAGGATGAGATGGTTGGATGGCATCATTGACTCAATGGACATGAGTCTAAGCAAACTCAGAGAGACCATGAAGGACAGGGAAGGCTTGTGTGCTACAGTCCATGGAGTCACAAAGAGTCGGATATAACTGAGTGACTGAACAACAACGAAAATACATAGTTGAACCATTTTATAAACTGCATATAGTTCTCATTCCATAGTGTCTTCAGTTATTTTTAATTAATTCTGTTGTGTTAGCAAAGTATACATAGTAAGGTCACTTTATATATTGTTTTGTATAGGTATTAGGGTAGGGAGGCCCTACCTGGAAATTATAGTAATAATTCTGGGGCCCAGAGTAAATAGTTCAGATAGGCTGCTTTCCTGATGAAAGAAACATCATGCTGATGAAGACAATGTCAATTCTTTGTAAACACAGAGTTCATTCAAATCTTTGGGCCTCTGCTCATGCTGTAACTTATGCTTGACAAATTTTGCCCAGTCATAAAGAGCCCACTCAAAAGTCACATTGTCCCTGACTGCTTCCTGAACTACTCAGTGTTGTTTCAGCTTTTCACTTCCTCTCCTTCCATTGCCCTTCATAGGTTTTTCTGTAGTATTGGTATTAGATTAGATTGGGAGAGTTCTTAGAAATCTTATAGATATTAGCAGTTATTAGATCTTAGGGTAAATAAATTTTGGTTTTATATTTTCTTCTGGTAAGTAGGACTTTCTCCTCGAAAGGGCATCTCTTCCTTGTTAAGGGTGTAAGAATTCTGAGAGACATACAATCCACAGAAAGTATGGAATCTACCCGGAAAAAAATTGATGGACCAATTGTGAAACAGCAAAAGTAGAGCAAAAAATAACTCTATGGACCTTTTTTTAAAATTGCACCCTTAAATAGCTCTTCAGTTAAAAAGGAAACTGTATCAGACACTTTGGCTCTGTGTACTTTTATATCCTCTGGGCACCACCTTAATGCAGCCACTATCTGGTAACCAGTTCCATACAAGCATTGGGTATATTCAAGTATATGCACCTGAGAGTATTAAGGCTTGGATCACCTCTTATTCATTTCCCCGGTTTTAACCAGTTCCATACAAGCATTGGAAAAAACCCTGATGCTGAGAAAGACTGAGGGCAGGAGGAGAAGGGAGCAATAAGAGGATGAGATGGTTGGATGGCATCATTGACTCAATGGACATGAGTCTAAGCAAACTCAGAGAGACCATGAAGGACAGGGAAGGCTTGTGTGCTACAGTCCATGGAGTCACAAAGAGTCGGATATAACTGAGTGACTGAACAACAACGAAAATACATAGTTGAACCATTTTATAAACTGCATATAGTTCTCATTCCATAGTGTCTTCAGTTATTTTTAATTAATTCTGTTGTGTTAGCAAAGTATACATAGTAAGGTCACTTTATATATTGTTTTGTATAGGTATTAGGGTAGGGAGGCCCTACCTGGAAATTATAGTAATAATTCTGGGGCCCAGAGTAAATAGTTCAGATAGGCTGCTTTCCTGATGAAAGAAACATCATGCTGATGAAGACAATGTCAATTCTTTGTAAACACAGAGTTCATTCAAATCTTTGGGCCTCTGCTCATGCTGTAACTTATGCTTGACAAATTTTGCCCAGTCATAAAGAGCCCACTCAAAAGTCACATTGTCCCTGACTGCTTCCTGAACTACTCAGTGTTGTTTCAGCTTTTCACTTCCTCTCCTTCCATTGCCCTTCATAGGTTTTTCTGTAGTATTGGTATTAGATTAGATTGGGAGAGTTCTTAGAAATCTTATAGATATTAGCAGTTATTAGATCTTAGGGTAAATAAATTTTGGTTTTATATTTTCTTCTGGTAAGTAGGACTTTCTCCTCGAAAGGGCATCTCTTCCTTGTTAAGGGTGTAAGAATTCTGAGAGACATACAATCCACAGAAAGTATGGAATCTACCCTGAAAAACATTGATGGACAAATTGTGAAACAGCAAAAGTAGAGCAAAAAATAACTCTATGGACCTTTTTTTAAAATTGCACCCTTAAATAGCTCTTCAGTTAAAAAGGAAACTGTATCAGACACTTTGGCTCTGTGTACTTTTATATCCTCTGGGCACCACCTTAATGCAGCCACTATCTGGTAACCAGTTCCATACAAGCATTGGGTATATTCAAGTATATGCACCTGAGAGTATTAAGGCTTGGATCACCTCTTATTCACCTCTCTTCCTACCCTGGGACTTCTCTGATGCTGTGGCATGGGTTTTTCTGTACTTGGGTATGTTCAACCTTGAAGTACAAGCGACTTGAGACTCATAGGACCACTCTTGAACTATCTAACATTGGGAGCTGATGGTAGATCATGTATCCACATTCTATCTCCAGATGGGCAATTCCAAGACATAATTTAGAAGGTTCCTCAAAGGGCCCCGAGGGTGACCACTTTTGCCCATTTTGATAATCTATCCTGATCTTGGCATTTTTTCCTTCCCTATCCATTCCTATCGTTTTTCTTTGTTGCTCAGTCACTAAATCACGTCCTACTCTTTGCAACCTCATGGACTGCAGCACATCAGCCTCCTCTGTCCTTTACTGTCTCCCAGAGTTTGCTCAAATTCATGTCCATTAAGTTAGTGATGCTATCTAACCATCTCATCCTCTGCTGCCCCCTTCTCCTTTTGTTTTCAGTCTTTCCCAGCATGAGGACTTTTTTATAATGATCAGCTTGTTGCATCAGGTGGCCAAAGTACTGGAGCTTCAGCTTCAGCTTCAGCATCAGTCCTTCCAATGAATACTCAGGGTTGATTTCCTTTAGGATTTACTTGTTTGCTTTCCTTGCTGTCCAAGGGACTCTCAAGAGTCTTCTCCAGGAGCATAATTCAAAAGCATTAATTCTTTCGTGTTCAGTCTTCTTTATCGTCCTCATATTTGATGTATAAGGTCATATTCCCAAATAAACTATGCACACCCAGGCTTTTGTCTCAGGAATTGCTTTCAAGGAAACTCAGACTAAAATGTATATCAAAATGGAAATCAGTATGTATTTATAAATAACCATGAATAAAAACTCTATATATCAAAGGTGGTGGGATATGGCCAAAGAAAAACTCAGAAGAAAATCTATAGCCTTAAATACATATGTAAGATATCAAGAGAAAATGAAAATAAGTGAAATGTTTTTATTTCAAAAAGCTTTTTAAAAAGCTACAAAAGGAGCAACCAAACAACACACAAAAAATCCCAGAAAAAGAGATTAATAAAGATAAAATCAGAAATTAATAAAAAAGGAAACAGAAAAGTAGCCATAACAAAAATAGCTCAAAATTAGTAGCAAAAATCTAAAACCAGCTTTTTGGAAAAACTGATAAACTAAATTTCTTACAAGTGTAATTAAGTATTATCAAATTTATTAAAGCTAAAAATTAAATGGATTGCCACAATTTTCAATACATTCATTTTTCTTAAAAAAGAACAAGAGACATGTTGTTGTTAGTCGCTAAGTCGTGTCCATCTCTTTTGAGTTCCATGGACTGTAGCCCACCAGCCTCCTCTATCCTCAGGATTTGCCAGGCAAGAATGCTGAAGTAGGTTGCCATTTCCTTCTCCAGGAGATCTTCCGAACCCAGAAATCAAACCCACATCTTCTGCTTGGTAGATGGATTCTTTACCACTGAGCCACCTGAGAAGCCAAAGAAAAGGCATGCAGGCCCCCAATATCCACCCTGCAATCTGTATTAACTGCAAGCAGAACAGTGGTTTTGCCTTAGGCCAGGGGCAGAGAGAATAGTAAACTGCTAACGGGCACAAGGGCGTTTTTACAGGGGATAGAATTGCTCTGTGTCTTGATTATGGTTGTGGCTTCAAGAAAAACGTGTATCCCTCAAAACTGCAAATTGCAAATACATGCAATTTATTGTACTTACATTATACCTCTGGGCTTCCCTAGTGGTTAGGACAGTAAAGAACCTACCTGCAATGTAGAAGATCTGGATTCAACCCCTGGGTCAGAAAGATCCCCTGGAGGAGGGTATGGCAACCCACTCCAGTATTCTCGCCTGGAGATCCTATGGACAGAGGATCATGGACAGCTATAGTCCATGGGTCACAAAGAGTTGGACACAACTGAGGGACTAAGCCCTCAGGTAAATTATGCTTCAATAAAATTGACTTTTTAAAGGTAAATAGAAATAAAACTGTGGTAGATAGTACCTTCTTCATGGAATTTTTGTGAGTAAGGCATGAGATAATACACTGAATGCACTTACAGTGACTTGCGAAAAATAACATTTGCTGTTTTTTATCCTTATCATTATTGATATGACTAAGCGTAATCAATGTCTTTTGTGTGTAATGAGAGGCTGAGTAGGTTCCCATCTCTCCTTGATGATATTAATGGTTTGCATGTTAATTGAGCCTCCTTCAGTTCGGTTCAGTTCAATTGCTCACTCGTAGCCAATTCTTTGTGACCCCATTGACTGTGGCACTCCAGGCCTCTCTGTCCTTCACCATCTCCTAGAGCTTGCTCAAACTGATGTCCACTGACACTGTGATGCCATCTAACCGTCTTATCCTCTGTCGTCCTCTTCTCCTTCTGCCTCCTGTTTTTCCCAGCATCAGGGTCTTTTCCAATGAGTTGTTTCTTCACATCAGGTGAGCCTCCTTACTGTTATCTATTTAGTTTCAGAAATGAGGTCTTGAGCTAAAATGACATCAGCAGAGTTGTTTCTTCTTCTTTAGGCTGAATGCTTAGAGCCTGTGGCAATAACAACTGCTTAAGAGTGAATGAATAAAAGTTCCCTTTTGTTGCCTACCTTTGTTCTTTTTTTCCATTTCACAGGCAGATAAATTATAGATGCGTATTTTTGCCTTCAAAGAAAAGTACATGTGAATCTTTTTCTGGTGTTTTTAGATTCTTGTTGCTTGCTGAAAAAGAAGGCAAAATAGTGCAAGGTTTTTCCCACCAGATCCTAACCAAGAACAAAAAGGGCTCATGTTTACATTGTGTCCTCTCTAAGCCTTCTTACCAAGAACACAAACACTGCACATCAGAGTGTTATCAATATATTTCTTCCACTCCAAAGTTGCAGTTTTAAAAAAAGAGAACCCACTGCAATATTCTCGCCTGGAGATCCTATGGACAGAGGATCATGGACAGCTATAGTCCATGGGTCACAAAGAGTTGGACACAACTGAGGGACTAAGCCCTCAGGTAAATTATGCTTCAATAAAATTGACTTTTTAAAGGTAAATAGAAATAAAACTGTGGTAGATAGTACCTTCTTCATGGAATTTTTGTGAGTAAGGCATGAGATAATACACTGAATGCACTTACAGTGACTTGCGAAAAATAACATTTGCTGTTTTTTATCCTTATCATTATTGATATGACTAAGCGTAATCAATGTCTTTTGTGTGTAATGAGAGGCTGAGTAGGTTCCCATCTCTCCTTGATGATATTAATGGTTTGCATGTTAATTGAGCCTCCTTCAGTTCGGTTCAGTTCAATTGCTCACTCGTAGCCAATTCTTTGTGACCCCATTGACTGTGGCACTCCAGGCCTCTCTGTCCTTCACCATCTCCTAGAGCTTGCTCAAACTGATGTCCACTGACACTGTGATGCCATCTAACCGTCTTATCCTCTGTCGTCCTCTTCTCCTTCTGCCTCCTGTTTTTCCCAGCATCAGGGTCTTTTCCAATGAGTTGTTTCTTCACATCAGGTGAGCCTCCTTACTGTTATCTATTTAGTTTCAGAAATGAGGTCTTGAGCTAAAATGACATCAGCAGAGTTGTTTCTTCTTCTTTAGGCTGAATGCTTAGAGCCTGTGGCAATAACAACTGCTTAAGAGTGAATGAATAAAAGTTCCCTTTTGTTGCCTACCTTTGTTCTTTTTTTCCATTTCACAGGCAGATAAATTATAGATGCGTATTTTTGCCTTCAAAGAAAAGTACATGTGAATCTTTTTCTGGTGTTTTTAGATTCTTGTTGCTTGCTGAAAAAGAAGGCAAAATAGTGCAAGGTTTTTCCCACCAGATCCTAACCAAGAACAAAAAGGGCTCATGTTTACATTGTGTCCTCTCTAAGCCTTCTTACCAAGAACACAAACACTGCACATCAGAGTGTTATCAATATATTTCTTCCACTCCAAAGTTGCAGTTTATCAGAAAATAAAGAGAACCCCAGAAGTATATAATCATATCTGGACTTAAAAACACTTAAACATTATATCCAGGCCATAAAAGTTAAAAATTAAAAAGTTTAGGAGATAGTTAATTAACCTGATTAAGAACAATACATATTAAAGATATTTCTTAAAGGCAAAAGGGTTATTTGCTGTTTTTTTTTCTTCTTTTTAATGTTATGTGGGCTTAAAGTCTGTTCATTGCTTATATGCTTAAAATAATTCAAATTTTACAGGTTTAGGAGTTATAGTACCTAGAGTATTCCTAAAAAAAAAGAAAATCTATCATGATTTGCAATCCAGCAGCCTGTTTTTCATGTTGATATAATGGAATTTAGTAAAGCTTTTCTCTGAAAGTCCCTTATTTGTACAAGAACAAAGGCTTTTAACCAAAATTGGAACATATGGACTGAAATTACTTCTAACTATGGGAGCACCTGTTTAAATTCAGGCAATATGGTCACCATAGATAGCTGTTAACTCAAGCTGCACAGAGTCAAACAGCAAAGTAGATCTGGATGTCATGAAGTCCACAGAGGAGTCCTACGGTACTTCACTCATAGGGAATTCCTTAGACTCCTTCCATGATCATTTTGATTATCTTCAACCTAATTCTAAGGGTCTACTGTGAGATAATAAGAAATATGTATTTGGTCTTCATTGCCCATTCCATACAAGGTTCTAAATCCCTTGGAATTTCCTGGGTGATAAGAGTATCTTGTTAAAATGTTTGGTCTTTGTTCCAGTTTCTGACACAAAAGCTGCTAAAACCCCTGGAATTCCCTGAGAGAGATGAATGAGAAATCATCTTTTGTTATTCACAACAAGCCTCTTAAATTATAACTGAGTTTATACTAATGATGTGACTCTTGGTGGATCCCTAGATAGCTTCAGAATAGAAACTGGTTGCCAGAGAAACCAACCATGTGCTTATAGAATTAGAACTTCCAGTTCCTCATCTCCAAGCCCCCTACAGATTGTCCTAACCAAGAACAAAAAGGGCTCATGTTTACATTGTGTCCTCTCTAAGCCTTCTTACCAAGAACACAAACACTGCACATCAGAGTGTTATCAATATATTTCTTCCACTCCAAAGTTGCAGTTTATCAGAAAATAAAGAGAACCCCAGAAGTATATAATCATATCTGGACTTAAAAACACTTAAACATTATATCCAGGCCATAAAAGTTAAAAATTAAAAAGTTTAGGAGATAGTTAATTAACCTGATTAAGAACAATACATATTAAAGATATTTCTTAAAGGCAAAAGGGTTATTTGCTGTTTTTTTTTCTTTTAATGTTATGTGGGCTTAAAGTCTGTTCATTGCTTATATGCTTAAAATAATTCAAATTTTACAGGTTTAGGAGTTATAGTACCTAGAGTATTCCTAAAAAAAAAGAAAATCTATCATGATTTGCAATCCAGCAGCCTGTTTTTCATGTTGATATAATGGAATTTAGTAAAGCTTTTCTCTGAAAGTCCCTTATTTGTACAAGAACAAAGGCTTTTAACCAAAATTGGAACATATGGACTGAAATTACTTCTAACTATGGGAGCACCTGTTTAAATTCAGGCAATATGGTCACCATAGATAGCTGTTAACTCAAGCTGCACAGAGTCAAACAGCAAAGTAGATCTGGATGTCATGAAGTCCACAGAGGAGTCCTACGGTACTTCACTCATAGGGAATTCCTTAGACTCCTTCCATGATCATTTTGATTATCTTCAACCTAATTCTAAGGGTCTACTGTGAGATAATAAGAAATATGTATTTGGTCTTCATTGCCCATTCCATACAAGGTTCTAAATCCCTTGGAATTTCCTGGGTGATAAGAGTATCTTGTTAAAATGTTTGGTCTTTGTTCCAGTTTCTGACACAAAAGCTGCTAAAACCCCTGGAATTCCCTGAGAGAGATGAATGAGAAATCATCTTTTGTTATTCACAACAAGCCTCTTAAATTATAACTGAGTTTATACTAATGATGTGACTCTTGGTGGATCCCTAGATAGCTTCAGAATAGAAACTGGTTGCCAGAGAAACCAACCATGTGCTTATAGAATTAGAACTTCCAGTTCCTCATCTCCAAGCCCTCAGGGACTACAGATTGTGTTAATCATCAATAGTCAATAATTTAATCAACCATGCCTATATAAGTTGGTGTCTAAAGAGGTAGAAAACTGGTTAATGTGAGAAAAGAAACCCTCTCATTTTGTATTTTGTTGTAAGAAATAGATCATAGTATCTCCATAACTTAGTCTCAAGTCCCTCAATAACTATCAGGAGTAACAAAAATAGGGACAGGAAGATTCACAGGGGCAGGCATACCTACACCAGAAAGAAGTGGCTGATCACAGATCAATAGGAATATCAAGAACTTCAAAAACTTGTGGTCAGGCTTCCCTGGTGGTCCAGTGGATAAGGAGTCTGCCTTGCAATGCAAGGGTCACCGGTTCCATCCCTGGCCCAGGAGGAGACCACGTGCCATGGAGCGGCTGGACCAGTGTATTCAATTGTGGATCAGCACTCTGGAGCTCTTCAACACAGAGCTGGTACTCTGCGGCTAGAGAGACCACTGCGATGGGAGGCCCACACAGGCCAAGGAATGAAGATGGATGAAAGTGAATAGAAGCCCAATTAAAAAAAGAGGCCATAATTTTTAAAAAAGAGAGAGTTTAGGGTCTTCCCTGGTGGTCCAGTGGGTAAAGAGTCCGCCTTGCAGTGCAAGAGGCACCGGTTCAATCCCTGGCCCAGGAAGATCCCACGTGCTGCAGAGCAGCTGGACCAGTGTGTCCAATTATGAGCCACGCTCTGGAGTGCATGTGCCCAGGCTCTGCAATGAGAGAGGCCACTGCAATGGGAAGCCCACACATGCAAAAAAATAAAGATGGATGAAAAGAAATAAATAAAGAACCAATAAAAGAGGCCAAAATAAAAAAAAAAAAAAAAAAAAGAAGTGTGGTCTTCTCGTTGTATGAAATAATGTCTAATATCATTAGGGGAGAAAAAATGAAAAAGAAAAAAAAACTCACAGGGCATAGAATCCTGAAGAGTCTCCTAAAATACAGAAGAGCATTATGATTAAGTACACGGGCTCTGGACACATAGCTAGGTATGAATTCTGGTAGGTGTATGACACCTTCCAGTGCCTCAGGTCTCAGGTTTCTAAACTATAAAAGGGGGATAATAGTAGTATCTACCTTATAAGATTATTGTGATTGTTATATGTAGCACACTGAGAACAGTGCATAGCACATTGTAAGCACTATGTAAAGGTTAGCTATGATAATTATGTATGTACATATAAACACAGGAGTCTGAATCATAATAATAATTATACCATAACTTTGCAGAGTGCTTCAGAGGATCCCTGAGAGGTAGGCAGGACAGACATCATTATCACTGCCTGTCTCTCGTTTTCCAGATTAAAGAAACTCATACCTTAATTAGCGTCTTATCCAAACTGTGAAAACAAAGCAACATGGTAAAGATTAAAAACTTAAGTTATGTGGTGCCAACTCGTTTTTAAGACATATCCATTTTCAAAAAGTTATCAAATTAAGAAATTTTTATTAATGTTGCTTAAAGGAAGAAGGAAAGCATATCTGAAAAAAAGTCGTGCATGTGATATTATCTCTTCATGATACCATAGAAAAGAAGTGCCTCATATAGAACCTACATTTACTATACACTTTATTTCTGGTTATATTGTTTCATCTTTTGAGTTTAAAAACACTTCCCACTTTTCTACCACCTTACCCAAAGTTCACTACCCAAAAAATCAAACCAGATTCTGAACTCAGAGATGCCTCATAGTGGAAGGAATTAATAACTGATTATTGTCTTGGTTACTTACATAAAACTAATTGGGGAAAGTCTGTGAAAGAAAGAATCTGTGCTAGAACTCACATTCTAGTCTACATTCAAATTAGTCAGTCTAAATTGCATGGTATGTTTATGATTGATAACAGTTATCAAAAATTGCTAAATATAAAGTCTAGTAAATAACAATACCAATAATATTTGTCATTAGCTGGCACCCAGGAATCCTAAACACAAACTTTGCTGGACAAGTTTTTAGATAAACCTGCTTCTAACCTAGTGGTTAACTGCATGCACTAGGAGGTGAGTTCAAGTCCAGAATACATCATTGCTTAGCTATGTGGCTTACAGTTAAATCCTTATATTCCCTAAGCATTGGTTGCTCCGTTTTATTAATAAGGAAAGTTTGAAACACACAAGTTCAATGACATGTTCAGGCTTACATAGGAAATGGTAAATCTAGTGAAACGTGGCTAGTAATAATTACTAGGTTTCAGAGAACTATCCATATTACAAGCACTATGCCAAGCACCTTATTGGCATTATATCCTTTAACCTTCAGAATGATCTGTAAGGTAGATCAGTAAGATTATTCTCCTTTCATAGGGGTGTGTGCATGTGCTCAGTCACTCAGTTATAAGGAACTTGAAAGTTAGAGTTATTCCCAAAACACAGAGAAATTGCAAAAACTTTTTGATTAATCCAAACCTTTGCCTGTCTCTCGTTTTCCAGATTAAAGAAACTCATACCTTAATTAGCGTCTTATCCAAACTGTGAAAACAAAGCAACATGGTAAAGATTAAAAACTTAAGTTATGTGGTGCCAACTCGTTTTTAAGACATATCCATTTTCAAAAAGTTATCAAATTAAGAAATTTTTATTAATGTTGCTTAAAGGAAGAAGGAAAGCATATCTGAAAAAAAGTCGTGCATGTGATATTATCTCTTCATGATACCATAGAAAAGAAGTGCCTCATATAGAACCTACATTTACTATACACTTTATTTCTGGTTATATTGTTTCATCTTTTGAGTTTAAAAACACTTCCCACTTTTCTACCACCTTACCCAAAGTTCACTACCCAAAAAATCAAACCAGATTCTGAACTCAGAGATGCCTCATAGTGGAAGGAATTAATAACTGATTATTGTCTTGGTTACTTACATAAAACTAATTGGGGAAAGTCTGTGAAAGAAAGAATCTGTGCTAGAACTCACATTCTAGTCTACATTCAAATTAGTCAGTCTAAATTGCATGGTATGTTTATGATTGATAACAGTTATCAAAAATTGCTAAATATAAAGTCTAGTAAATAACAATACCAATAATATTTGTCATTAGCTGGCACCCAGGAATCCTAAACACAAACTTTGCTGGACAAGTTTTTAGATAAACCTGCTTCTAACCTAGTGGTTAACTGCATGCACTAGGAGGTGAGTTCAAGTCCAGAATACATCATTGCTTAGCTATGTGGCTTACAGTTAAATCCTTATATTCCCTAAGCATTGGTTGCTCCGTTTTATTAATAAGGAAAGTTTGAAACACACAAGTTCAATGACATGTTCAGGCTTACATAGGAAATGGTAAATCTAGTGAAACGTGGCTAGTAATAATTACTAGGTTTCAGAGAACTATCCATATTACAAGCACTATGCCAAGCACCTTATTGGCATTATATCCTTTAACCTTCAGAATGATCTGTAAGGTAGATCAGTAAGATTATTCTCCTTTCATAGGGGTGTGTGTGCATGTGCTCAGTCACTCAGTTATAAGGAACTTGAAAGTTAGAGAGGTTTATTTCCCAAAACACAGAGAAATTGCAAAAACTATGATAATAAAATGGTACCTGGCAATTTAGCAAGCTTCCAAATAATACTAGCTATTGTAAGAATTTTTAGGATTATCGGGCCGCCGTATTACTGCCTAGGTTTCTCTGGACACATAACATAGTATTTCTGGGCCTTACCAATAAAATTTGAATAATGAAAATGTCTGACTGCCTGTTTTCAGGCTTGCTTACTGTCATGATTGATTTAGAAGCATGCGTGAAAGTGCTTTGTAAATTCAAGAATGTGTAGTTGTCAACTTACTTGAATAACTTTAGAAGCAGTTATTAAAGTTTTCAAAAGCATTTGGTACTTAATGGCAAAGAAAAAAGAGAATAATGATATAGATCTCTTATCGCAAGGAAACCAATATGGAATGTGAATCACAAAGTCACAGACTTAAAGAAGACTTTGAGCTGCTCAGAGGGAAGCAAGGAATTAGGTCTCAATTTATAGAACATCCAGCAGTTATTCTGTTTTGATAGTTTTATCAATATGATGACATCTGCTCTCTCTCTTACCACAGTATCTTAAATACCTGGCCACGGATGTCACATCTTGATTTCTAAGCTTATTGTAGGCTTATTACTTAAGATATATAGATAGATAGGGACATGGTAGATAGATAAGAAAGGGAGAGAGATTCAGAGAGAAATATCTTTCTGTCATTTAAATGGGAATTTTCTAAGGGTCTCTAATTGCCTATCAAAATTTACTACATTAATTTCCTAATTGTTCAAACCAAGTGTAACATGCACTAGATTCATCGATTCAGCTAGTTTTTACAGTTAAATCCTTATATTGCATTGGTTGCTCCGTTTTATTAATAAGGAAAGTTTGAAACACACAAGTTCAATGACATGTTCAGGCTTACATAGGAAATGGTAAATCTAGTGAAACGTGGCTAGTAATAATTACTAGGTTTCAGAGAACTATCCATATTACAAGCACTATGCCAAGCACCTTATTGGCATTATATCCTTTAACCTTCAGAATGATCTGTAAGGTAGATCAGTAAGATTATTCTCCTTTCATAGGGGTGTGTGTGCATGTGCTCAGTCACTCAGTTATAAGGAACTTGAAAGTTAGAGAGGTTTATTTCCCAAAACACAGAGAAATTGCAAAAACTATGATAATAAAATGGTACCTGGCAATTTAGCAAGCTTCCAAATAATACTAGCTATTGTAAGAATTTTTAGGATTATCGGGCCGCCGTATTACTGCCTAGGTTTCTCTGGACACATAACATAGTATTTCTGGGCCTTACCAATAAAATTTGAATAATGAAAATGTCTGACTGCCTGTTTTTCAGGCTTGCTTACTGTCATGATTGATTTAGAAGCATGCGTGAAAGTGCTTTGTAAATTCAAGAATGTGTAGTTGTCAACTTACTTGAATAACTTTAGAAGCAGTTATTAAAGTTTTCAAAAGCATTTGGTACTTAATGGCAAAGAAAAAAGAGAATAATGATATAGATCTCTTATCGCAAGGAAACCAATATGGAATGTGAATCACAAAGTCACAGACTTAAAGAAGACTTTGAGCTGCTCAGAGGGAAGCAAGGAATTAGGTCTCAATTTATAGAACATCCAGCAGTTATTCTGTTTTGATAGTTTTATCAATATGATGACATCTGCTCTCTCTCTTACCACAGTATCTTAAATACCTGGCCACGGATGTCACATCTTGATTTCTAAGCTTATTGTAGGCTTATTACTTAAGATATATAGATAGATAGGGACATGGTAGATAGATAAGAAAGGGAGAGAGAGATTCAGAGAGAGAAATATCTTTCTGTCATTTAAATGGGAATTTTCTAAGGGTAGTCTCTAATTGCCTATCAAAAATTTACTACATTAATTTCCTCATTTTCATAATAAAGAGTCAACAGTTATGCTATATGACTGAAACACCAAGTTTTAAGTATACTGCTTAAAATCACAAGTACAACTACAAAAAAATGAAAAAATAAACCTGTAACACAATTCATGAAGCACAGGGAAGAGGAGGTATTACAAAGTGTAGTTATGTTAGATTTGTTATCTTTTGTAACAAGAGGTCAAATGATCTTGTACAAAGTTAAAAGTCAAGGAATAGAACATATTATATACTCTTTTAATGTTGCTACCCAAGGAAATCAAAGCAGAGACTGATAGTAGCTGTAGCCTCTAGGAATAAAAGCTTGGGTTGAGGGGCAAATAGTAGCATTGGAAAGGGAAACTTTCCTTCTTACATTTATACTTCTATATTATTTCTTAAGTAAAATAAAATTAGTTAAGCCAGAAATCCTTTTAGTGACTCCTTTTAGCTTCATCATAAAGTTTAAACTTCTCGGAATGTCTGTTAGGCCCTTCATGCTTTGCTGTGCTGTGCTAAGTAGCTTCAGTCATGGCTAACGCTTTGTGACCCCATGGACTGTAGCTCTTCAGGATCCTCTGTCCATGGGGATTCTCCAGGCAAGAATACTGGGGTGGAAAAAAAAAAAAAAAGAATACTGGGATGGGTTGCCATGCCTTCCTCCAGGGGATTT
This sequence comes from Tragulus kanchil, assembly GCA_022376925.1. Lineage (NCBI taxonomy): Eukaryota > Metazoa > Chordata > Mammalia > Artiodactyla > Tragulidae > Tragulus > Tragulus kanchil. The sequence goes on from JAIOJX010000004.1 coordinate 53,612,127, forward strand.
TCCCTACTCAGGGCTAGAACGGCTCCTACATTGCAGGAGGAATCTTTAGTGCTGAGCCACCAGGGAAGTCCAGGCCCTTCATGATCTGACCTCTGTTTCAACAGACTTTCCTCCCTGAGGTCTCTCACATCAAATTTTTCCTCTCCACTTAACAATCTATATGAAGTACCTCTTTAAAACATATTTTCTCTTTCTTCTGTGGCTTACCTACCTCTTATCTGTGATGTACAGTAAGAACTATATATAATTTGATATACATATACCTATATACATACACATAACAGAATTGTAGAACACAATACATGCAACATTCATTGCTTTCTGATCTGATATTTTCCTCTCCATTGTGTTTTATTTTTAAATGTCAGCCTTACCTTTGTTTTTATTTGGTATTTATTTTGTGAACCATGAACCATCACCAATTTCACTGCCTTAGCACATTCTGATTCCTTACCCTACATTCTAAGCACTTGTTCACTCCCCTGGCTGAATTAACTTCAGCCTCTGTATCGCAGCTAAAGCATCATCTCCTCTTTGAAGTCTCCTGTGAGCAGTAGCCAGATGGAGCAATCTCTTCCTGCCCTATTATTTTTCTTCTGAATTCTCGTAACATTTTTTCTACTGTAACACTTTCTGTGTACAAGGAAAAATATTACAAAGTGTAGTTATGTTAGATTTGTTATCTTTTGTAACAAGAGGTCAAATGATCTTGTACAAAGTTAAAAGTCAAGGAATAGAACATATTATATACTCTTTTAATGTTGCTACCCAAGGAAATCAAAGCAGAGACTGATAGTAGCTGTAGCCTCTAGGAATAAAAGCTTGGGTTGAGGGCAAATAGTAGCATTGGAAAGGGAAACTTTCCTTCTTACATTTATACTTCTATATTATTTCTTAAGTAAAATAAAATTAGTTAAGCCAGAAATCCTTTTAGTGACTCCTTTTAGCTTCATCATAAAGTTTAAACTTCTCGGAATGTCTGTTAGGCCCTTCATGCTTTGCTGTGCTGTGCTAAGTAGCTTCAGTCATGGCTAACGCTTTGTGACCCCATGGACTGTAGCTCTTCAGGATCCTCTGTCCATGGGGATTCTCCAGGCAAGAATACTGGGGTGGAAAAAAAAAAAAAAAGAATACTGGGATGGGTTGCCATGCCTTCCTCCAGGGGATTTTCCCTACTCAGGGCTAGAACGGCTCCTACATTGCAGGAGGAATCTTTAGTGCTGAGCCACCAGGGAAGTCCAGGCCCTTCATGATCTGACCTCTGTTTCAACAGACTTTCCTCCCTGAGGTCTCTCACATCAAATTTTTCCTCTCCACTTAACAATCTATATGAAGTACCTCTTTAAAACATATTTTCTCTTTCTTCTGTGGCTTACCTACCTCTTATCTGTGATGTACAGTAAGAACTATATATAATTTGATATACATATACCTATATACATACACATAACAGAATTGTAGAACACAATACATGCAACATTCATTGCTTTCTGATCTGATATTTTCCTCTCCATTGTGTTTTATTTTTAAATGTCAGCCTTACCTTTGTTTTTATTTGGTATTTATTTTGTGAACCATGAACCATCACCAATTTCACTGCCTTAGCACATTCTGATTCCTTACCCTACATTCTAAGCACTTGTTCACTCCCCTGGCTGAATTAACTTCAGCCTCTGTATCGCAGCTAAAGCATCATCTCCTCTTTGAAGTCTCCTGTGAGCAGTAGCCAGATGGAGCAATCTCTTCCTGCCCTATTATCTTCTTCTGAATTCTCGTAACATTACTACTGTAACACTTTCTGTTGTGATCGTGTTCTTGATGCTCTCTTCCACTAAAGTGTAATTTGTCTAATACTGCCTTGTGCATGCATGCTAAGTCAGTTCAGTCATGTCCTACTCTTTGTGGCCCTGTGGACTGTAGCCCACCAGGTTGCTCTGTCCATGGGATATTCTGCCCTCATTTATTATTAAACTCAGTATTACTAAATGTTCAATCCCTGGCAAATGGCATGTGTTCATCAAATACGTTATTTTAGTATTGAATGAATGAATCTGTCAGTTTGAAATGAAAGCAGGCCAGTTTAAAAAAGGATCAATTTGCCAAATGACAAATTCAGCGAATTCACCAATGTATCAAGCCTTTTAAAGAATATTTATTAAATGTATTCAGTGACTATAAACATTTTATTCTTATTATATTGAAAATAGTTGTTCCTCTACCAAGGTACTTAGAAAGTTCAACCAACGTCTTTCATTATCTGCTAACAGATACTTAGGCTAAAATCTGCGCAGCAGTGCCTGTCCACAATTGGGCTATGGCACTTCACATTGCCTGAATGAGCTGCTATCTAGTAATAAAAGGAAAAAAGGGGGTATTGCTCCTTTCTCCCTCATTCTCCCACAGACTTGCCAAAGCAAGCAGAACACACTGGAGAAGGGTATACCCCAACCCCTGTGGAGGAGAAGAGGTGTAATTTCTCTATAGTAAAACCTATCAATTTCTCCAGTGTACAGCACACACAAAATGTGTGGTGCACTTGTCAGAACTGTGGTGGGTGTAATCACATTGTAGAACACAATACATGCAACATTCATTGCTTTCTGATCTGATATTTTCCTCTCCATTGTGTTTTATTTTTAAATGTCAGCCTTACCTTTGTTTTTATTTGGTATTTATTTTGTGAACCATGAACCATCACCAATTTCACTGCCTTAGCACATTCTGATTCCTTACCCTACATTCTAAGCACTTGTTCACTCCCCTGGCTGAATTAACTTCAGCCTCTGTATCGCAGCTAAAGCATCATCTCCTCTTTGAAGTCTCCTGTGAGCAGTAGCCAGATGGAGCAATCTCTTCCTGCCCTATTATCTTCTTCTGAATTCTCGTAACATTACTACTGTAACACTTTCTGTTGTGATCGTGTTCTTGATGCTCTCTTCCACTAAAGTGTAATTTGTCTAATACTGCCTTGTGCATGCATGCTAAGTCAGTTCAGTCATGTCCTACTCTTTGTGGCCCTGTGGACTGTAGCCCACCAGGTTGCTCTGTCCATGGGATATTCTGCCCTCATTTATTATTAAACTCAGTATTACTAAATGTTCAATCCCTGGCAAATGGCATGTGTTCATCAAATACGTTATTTTAGTATTGAATGAATGAATCTGTCAGTTTGAAATGAAAGCAGGCCAGTTTAAAAAAGGATCAATTTGCCAAATGACAAATTCAGCGAATTCACCAATGTATCAAGCCTTTTAAAGAATATTTATTAAATGTATTCAGTGACTATAAACATTTTATTCTTATTATATTGAAAATAGTTGTTCCTCTACCAAGGTACTTAGAAAGTTCAACCAACGTCTTTCATTATCTGCTAACAGATACTTAGGCTAAAATCTGCGCAGCAGTGCCTGTCCACAATTGGGCTATGGCACTTCACATTGCCTGAATGAGCTGCTATCTAGTAATAAAAGGAAAAAAGGGGGTATTGCTCCTTTCTCCCTCATTCTCCCACAGACTTGCCAAAGCAAGCAGAACACACTGGAGAAGGGTATACCCCAACCCCTGTGGAGGAGAAGAGGTGTAATTTCTCTATAGTAAAACCTATCAATTTCTCCAGTGTACAGCACACACGCAAAATGTGTGGTGCACTTGTCAGAACTGTGGTGGGTGTAATTCAGAAAGGAATACATACTGAATATTTATTACCTGTTTCTGGCTTATTTAAATGAATTAATATTCACACTCTAGCAATAATGATATTTGGAAGCTTTTCCTTACTAACATCTACCCTCCTGTTTCAACATTGAATGCTCTGCCTACTTGGTAACAGTTTTCTCACATGCACATGTTTCCATTGGGTGTTTATTGTGATGCTCCCCCATTGTATGTTGGTTATGGCAAAAACCATGTCCATTCTTCCAGGTCGTTTTTTGCTAATATGTTATCTATGGATGCTAAGGCAGTGCTCATTAACTGACAATGTGACAAACACAATGCAATTGAAAATACTCCTTAATAAATATTCTGAGGTAGACTTTCCTGCAGCGTTCAGGGGCAATATTGCCTGCTTGAGGTGTTTTGTTCAGTCCTGTTTGAGAAGACTCATCTGCTTACCTTCTCTGATCTGAATGCAATTGCTGTGTCATCTCTTGCTGTTCTCTGAGCAAGACAGAGAAATGAGCTGTCCAGAGGACCTTGGGAGGTAAATTAGAAAGGGAGAATGGCCAAGAAAAGAGAAGTCTTAAAATTTCAAGTATCTTAATATATTTATAAGTAGTTGCATTCCAAAAGCCCAGACTGAGCAGTGAAAAAATAATAGATATTTCCAGCTGTCTGTGCACCCAGTGAAACCTCCTGCTCTATGGTTCCCATGAAAGGATGTGTGAGAATTGATGATTCGGCACATTATGGAAGTTTATTTCCCTCAGAGGAGGTTAAACTTAATGTCAAATGTTGAGTGAGGTTTGACTGCTTTTCCAGGTGCCCAGGACATCTTTGTAAATACAGGAGTTGGAAATGAATACAACTCATTTATTCATGATATTGGCATGACTTAAACATTTTATACGTGCCTGGACTAGCAGAGCTTAGAAAAGTCTGACCAAATACCAGCATGAATTTGGGGCCCACAGACTTGCCAAAGCAAGCAGAACACACTGGAGAAGGGTATACCCCAACCCCTGTGGAGGAGAAGAGGTGTAATTTCTCTATAGTAAAACCTATCAATTTCTCCAGTGTACAGCACACACGCAAAATGTGTGGTGCACTTGTCAGAACTGTGGTGGGTGTAATTCAGAAAGGAATACATACTGAATATTTATTACCTGTTTCTGGCTTATTTAAATGAATTAATATTCACACTCTAGCAATAATGATATTTGGAAGCTTTTCCTTACTAACATCTACCCTCCTGTTTCAACATTGAATGCTCTGCCTACTTGGTAACAGTTTTCTCACATGCACATGTTTCCATTGGGTGTTTATTGTGATGCTCCCCCATTGTATGTTGGTTATGGCAAAAACCATGTCCATTCTTCCAGGTCGTTTTTTGCTAATATGTTATCTATGGATGCTAAGGCAGTGCTCATTAACTGACAATGTGACAAACACAATGCAATTGAAAATACTCCTTAATAAATATTCTGAGGTAGACTTTCCTGCAGCGTTCAGGGGCAATATTGCCTGCTTGAGGTGTTTTGTTCAGTCCTGTTTGAGAAGACTCATCTGCTTACCTTCTCTGATCTGAATGCAATTGCTGTGTCATCTCTTGCTGTTCTCTGAGCAAGACAGAGAAATGAGCTGTCCAGAGGACCTTGGGAGGTAAATTAGAAAGGGAGAATGGCCAAGAAAAGAGAAGTCTTAAAATTTCAAGTATCTTAATATATTTATAAGTAGTTGCATTCCAAAAGCCCAGACTGAGCAGTGAAAAAATAATAGATATTTCCAGCTGTCTGTGCACCCAGTGAAACCTCCTGCTCTATGGTTCCCATGAAAGGATGTGTGAGAATTGATGATTCGGCACATTATGGAAGTTTATTTCCCTCAGAGGAGGTTAAACTTAATGTCAAATGTTGAGTGAGGTTTGACTGCTTTTCCAGGTGCCCAGGACATCTTTGTAAATACAGGAGTTGGAAATGAATACAACTCATTTATTCATGATATTGGCATGACTTAAACATTTTTATACGTGCCTGGACTAGCAGAGCTTAGAAAAGTCTGACCAAATACCAGCATGAATTTTGGAGAGGCTTGCCCTCTCACATCAAGACCACATTCATTTAAGGTTGATTCAGTCTACACGCAGGATATTCTAGGAAGGTCTAGGAAAGCTAGGAACCACTGAAAAGACAGTCCACTCAAGAAAGGCTAAATAGGCCCCTTTGGGAAGAAAAAGAAAAGTTTCTCTCTGCTAGTGCAATTGTCCTTTACACTTGGGTCTGTAACAATAAGAAAAATTTATAATTGTGTTCAGTGTAAGAGAGAAGAAATAACATACTTGAGAAAAGATAATTAGAAGGAATAGAGAAATATGTTAGGATAAGAAATGGGACCTTTTTTTGTATTTAGTGAGATACTTTTGAAACTGAAGATTTCTAGGAAGCATTTGACTGTTCTTTCCTCTTAAGAATTGGTCCTTAGATGAACTAACACTACTTTTAATCTGTAACAATTGTTCACTCTCCCAAGCTCCCAAAAAAATAAAATTCTGTGCGCTTCCTCATAACTTTTACTTGTGAACAGGATAGTATTTATTCTTCAAAAACTTTTGAGGGCAAAGATTCTCTTTTCAACATAAATGACGCTGATGAATAAATATCAATTCATTTTACCTACTAGATGCCCAAAAAGAAATAACTTTTAAAATAATCTTTTTTATTGTGGAAAAATATGCATAACCTAAAATTTACCATTTTATGTGTACGGTTCTAAAGCATTAAGTACACACACATTGTTATGTAACCAATACTGCCATCCATCTCCAGGATCTTTTTTTTCTTTTCCCCCCAGCTTTATTGAGATATAATTGATTTGTAACAATGTATAAATTTAAGGTGTACAACAAGTTGATTTGGTACACATTTATATTACACAATATTCAATACTGAGAACACATGTACTACAGAATGATTACCACCAAAGCACTAGCTAACACTTCCATCACGTCACATAATTACCTGTATCTTTTGTGGTGAGAACATTTAAGTTCTACCCTATAACTACATTCAAGTATATAATAACAGTGTCATTAACTACAATCACTATGCTATATATTAAAGCTTCAGAAACATTCATCTTATAGTTGAAAGCTTATGCCCTTTGCCCAAGATCTCCCCAATTTCCCTACCTCCAGCTCCTGGAAACCACCATTCTATTCTGTTTCTAAGTTTGGCTTCTCAGACTCCACATGTAGGTGATAATATATAGTATTTATCTTTCTCTTATCTGTTTCATTTGGCATAATGCCCTCAAATTTCATCCATGTTATCACAAATGGCATACATTAATATTGAAATAACTTTAGCGATTTAATTGTAAACAATGGCCATGATACTCTGAACAATGTACTCTAACGGTGTCTTTTTTATTTTTTCCTTTTTCCCCATCATGCCTCTTTCATTTGTATTTACTTTCACCCATCTGTTTGTATTCTTTGGTGTGTGTGGACCTCCCATCCTAATGGCCTCTCTCACTGTAAAGCACCAGCTCTGGGAACATGCACTTCAGAGCACTGGCTCATAATTGGGCACACCGGTCCAGCTGCTCCATGGCATGTAGGATTTTCCTGGGCCAGGGATCGAACTGGTGTCCCTTGCACTATAAGGTGGACTTTCTACCCATTGGACCACCAGGGAAGCCCCTAACAAATTGGGTTTTTTTTTTTTTTGGCCACTTCTATTGGTCTTTCATTTATTTATCTTTGTTCTTTGACCTGTGTGGGCCTCCCATTGCAGCGGCCTCACTCGCTGCAGAGCACCGACTCTGGGCCCATGCACTCCAGAGCTCTGGCTCAGTAATTGGACACACTGGTCCAGCCACTCCACGGCACATGGGATCCTCCCAGGCCAGGGATCGAACCAGTGCCCCTTGCACTGCAAGGCGGTGTCCCTACCCACTGGACTACCAGGGAAGCCCCACTAATGAAGTTTTGATGAGCAAAATATTTTAAATACAGTCATCCATCAGTTTCCGGACTGGCTTCAGGATCTCTCCTGAAGATATCAGAGTCTATATATGTATGCACTAGCTAACACTTCCATCACGTCACATAATTACCTGTATCTTTTGTGGTGAGAACATTTAAGTTCTACCCTATAACTACATTCAAGTATATAATAACAGTGTCATTAACTACAATCACTATGCTATATATTAAAGCTTCAGAAACATTCATCTTATAGTTGAAAGCTTATGCCCTTTGCCCAAGATCTCCCCAATTTCCCTACCTCCAGCTCCTGGAAACCACCATTCTATTCTGTTTCTAAGTTTGGCTTCTCAGACTCCACATGTAGGTGATAATATATAGTATTTATCTTTCTCTTATCTGTTTCATTTGGCATAATGCCCTCAAATTTCATCCATGTTATCACAAATGGCATACATTAATATTGAAATAACTTTAGCGATTTAATTGTAAACAATGGCCATGATACTCTGAACAATGTACTCTAACGGTGTTTTTTTTATTTTTTCCTTTTTCCCCATCATGCCTCTTTCATTTGTATTTACTTTCACCCATCTGTTTGTATTCTTTGGTGTGTGTGGACCTCCCATCCTAATGGCCTCTCTCACTGTAAAGCACCAGCTCTGGGAACATGCACTTCAGAGCACTGGCTCATAATTGGGCACACCGGTCCAGCTGCTCCATGGCATGTAGGATTTTCCTGGGCCAGGGATCGAACTGGTGTCCCTTGCACTATAAGGTGGACTTTCTACCCATTGGACCACCAGGGAAGCCCCTAACAAATTGGGTTTTTTTTTTTTTTGGCCACTTCTATTGGTCTTTCATTTATTTATCTTTGTTCTTTGACCTGTGTGGGCCTCCCATTGCAGCGGCCTCACTCGCTGCAGAGCACCGACTCTGGGCCCATGCACTCCAGAGCTCTGGCTCAGTAATTGGACACACTGGTCCAGCCACTCCACGGCACATGGGATCCTCCCAGGCCAGGGATCGAACCAGTGCCCCTTGCACTGCAAGGCGGTGTCCCTACCCACTGGACTACCAGGGAAGCCCCACTAATGAAGTTTTGATGAGCAAAATATTTTAAATACAGTCATCCATCAGTTTCCGCAGGGGACTGGCTTCAGGATCTCTCCTGAAGATATCAGAGTCTATATATGCTCAAGTCCCTTATATAAAATATCACATTAAAGAATACCCTTCACATCTGTGGACAGGAAACCCACAGATACTTTTACATAAAAATAGTAGCGTAAGTCATTTAATTCCCAAAGTTTGTTATAATACCAAGACAAAAATAAATGCAAAACCCAATAGAAGTTTCATATAGAAGTTACTCTCTTAAAGCATTAAAAACTTTTTCTTAAAGTTTATAAAATAAACTTCAAATTTAAGGATCATAAACTCCATGACAGTTTCTCCGAAGTCCACATGAAAATGGGCAGGAAGAAACCCTCATCTGTGTGTAATGAAGGCTCTATAAATTGTTCTGGGCAGTTTAATTTTGCTCACATACCATTCCAGCTCCAAAGACCAGTTCAGTGGAGTTAGGTCTTATCTCTAACCACCTTGCCAAGCGGGCACTGCAGAATAAGAAATCTGAGTTAATAAGGAGTGAAAGAAAAGAAGGTGGTAGTCTCTCAGTTTTCATGTCCAAATCTTTGCAATCCCATGGACTGCAGCCCACCAGGCTCCTCTGTTCCTGGAATTCTCCAGGCAAGAATACTGGAGTGGATAGCCATTTCCTTCTCCAGGGGATCTTCCCAACTAGGGATTGAACCTGGGCCTCCCTCACTGTGGATTCCTTACCATCTGAGCCACCATGAGGGGTGGGAGGAGCCATCACGGACTAACTGAGTCCTAGGAACATCCCTGACAGATCATCCTAGGAGTTTGCCAAAAGGCAATAAACCATTTCAGGCACTATAAAGAATAAATCTTTGGGTTTGTGATCATTTTAAAGTATATTTTAGGAGACTAAAAGATAATTTCAAAGTCTAAGGAAGCAATCCAGTAGCAGTATCTTCTACTGAGTTATTTTAATTCATATAATGACTATTACGTGAATTGTTTGGCAGTGAATGGAATCCAGCTAGTGAAGGACTGATCAAGCCTTGATGGGAGTGGGACTGTCTTGAAGTAAGTTCCTCCCCTGGGTTTTTAAGGCATCAGCTCCGGCAGACGAGACCTGCAGTCAATCAGATGTGTGATTGTATCATGTAAACAACACCCGCTGGACTCGCCTTATTTGCTCTTGTGAAATTCCTGTCATTTTTGAGACATAAATAATTCAAGCAAATGGCTTTGGAAACCAGAGACTGCCAATTATTATGTCACCAACTTACCACCATTTGTTTTGATCACCGAAGCATTTCTTTAAAAAAAATCAAGACTTCCAGACTCAGAAAAAGCTCTACATTAGAGAAATCTTCTTTACCTCTTATTTCTTCCACACTAGTTTTATTTATATTCTGAAAGAAGAAATGGAAATTTATCACTTAGAAAGCCTTCTATGTCTCTTGATGCCAATACAAAAGTTCAAATATAATAGAGTTGGGAATTAAATAGTACAAGCAAATTACATCAGAAAAATGGAGCAAAGTGCTTTCGGTATTTTTAAAAGAACCATAAAATTCCCAGAGTACAATCAACACATTTAAGAAATCAAGAGAGAGAATTACAATGCTTGCATCAACCTAATAACTGAAATGAATCCAGCATTTCCATTTTAAAGCCACTAATCCAAGAATAAAGGGGAGATGAAACAAACTCAGACAGCTATAAAAGAGCTATATTTGGGACTGAGTGTTGTGGCTTTGCCTCAAGTTTAGGGTTGCCTCTGATAGAGTCAGAATTGTCTAGGTAAGATGCAAAGTCAGATTGCTCTCCTGATCATGTCCCCTTTGTCAGTAGTCTTGTGACGAACAATGGCATTGATATCTGTATCACCAACTCTATTTAATACAATGTTTTTTTTCTGACACATTTGATTTTTTCTCATTGTCTGCACTGTGCATTGTAAGACACTATCAGAATGTTTTTGTTTAGTACTGTGCCACAAGTTCTGTAGTCTCAGCTAGCTGCAAAATCAAACCTGAAAAATTAATGGTAACATGCCTTCTCCTTGAAAGCAAACAGCTTCCAGAACTGAAGCTACTTTGTTTTAGTTCTGTTCTTCACATCTCTATAGGAGGAGAAATAGAAAGTTCCAGACTCTGAATTAGCCTTCTACAGTTTAAATTGCTCTTCTGTGGTGATTAACTATAGCTCCATGAGTCACTCAGCCAGAGCCAGTAAATAAGTCATTAGTCCCATCAAATGTTTTGTCATAGCTAAGACCCAAATTCAGTGATTATTCCTGTTATAAAAGTTTTAGTCCCTCCAGGAAAAGAATACTTGGTATTTCTGAAAGATGGACCCACACTGTCCAGATGATTTGTGATGTCTTCCCACAGAGTTTCTGTTGCATCAACTTTTCTCTTCTAAGATTTGGAAATAATGCTCAGACTTAGGATTTCCGGATTTAGCAAATAAAAATACTGGATAAATGTGAATTTCAGATAAACTCTGAATATATATTCATACACATATATATATGTACATACTTATACAAATACATGTACATTAGTATAAATATGTCCTGTACAAAATTTTGGACATATTTATGCAAAAAAAGGTTATTGTTGATCTTATATTCAGATTTAACTGAGCATCCTGCATTTTAGCTAGCATTCCTACCTGATGACATCGCTATGAAGTGAACAAGTGAAAGGAGAGAAGAAGTGATCAGCAACTGCAGGTGATTCCATTACCAGCTGACAGTCAGGTGGTGGCCAGCACAGGGGCCTTTAAAATACTTTTCCTGCCAGAAAAGGGAAACTTTGTTGGTAAGATAAATGAAGCTGAGCTCTGGAGAGAGACTGAGCCCTGGGGATCAGTGGCCCACAACAAAGGCCTTGGTACGCATGCGCTCTCAGTAAAGGGCGCACAACCTGCTGCCAATGGGTTGTCACCGTAAGGTGATTTCTCTGTGAGGATTCTTTTCAAGATTAATGATGTGTGACAAAAATAGGCAAGCAAAGCCAGGAAAAGGCCTTAGATGGAGAAATAAACCATCTAACTTGTTTTAAAAATCACCCCTCTTTTAGGCCTCTCTGTTCTAACCAGTCATTCAAAAGAATCAAAGGTCAAAGGACAGTCCTTTATTACATGAAGCAGATGTTGTTTTGAAGAATTTCCCAAAACGTCTTTTATGACTAATATCAGTTGTAACTTTTGTCAAAAATGTATTAAAATAGCAGAAAACAAATTATATTTAATTGTATATGTAATATGTGAAATTTTGAATAAATGTAGAGAGACAGTAGAAGGAGATGGGAAATAACTAAGGAAAACTGATATTTTGGAGATAGTTTATGTGACATTTTCTTAGAAACCATTATTCATGCGTTTACCTTCACCTTAATAACTCTAAGCCCAACTGTGTCCAATCCTCATGAAAATGTCTATATGCAGGTTTTATTGTTCCCAAAGTAATCCACTTTATGGTTCCCTTCACACCCTTAGAAAGAAACATTATTAAAGAAGCCTAGGAGATTGGGAGCATCCTTTCCCCTGGTATGGTTTCTTTCTCAGTACCATCTCCCTCCTATCTCTTCTTTTTGTCTAGTCACACAGGAGCTAGCTGAAAGGTATATTTCTAACTAGTGTAATTTCCATAATAAACATTAAGATGTCCTTATAGACAAATTAATTGAACATCTGTGTTGTTCAATATGATAGCCAGTAGCCACATGCTAGCATTTGATTTTAATTAATTAATTAATTAAATAAAATGTAAAATTCAATTCTTCAGTCACTCTAGCTACTTTTCAGTAGTCAGACAGGGTTAGTGGCTGTGTACAGATATAGGACATTCCCGTCATCACAGAGTGTTCCATTGGGCAGTATTGACCTATATGCTATTACATTTTCATGCTGAACCAGGAAGGATACGCATATCCTTGGGTACCACTCTGTACAACAACCACTGTGGAGAAATAGAAAAAAGAAAATAAAAAGACAAAAGACATAGTTAAGCAATTTAGTTGGAGAAAATTTACTAGGTTAGTCACCATAGGAATTACAATTTCAGACAGCTTTGAGCAAGTAAAGACAGAAAGACAACAGATATGAAAATATGCATTTCAAACGTGAATAAGGATTACTATTACAGATGCTATTAAAAATAACCCCAAAAGGAACTCTAAAATAAGACTACTACTAGGTACCATTTCCTAGTTGTTTGATCATAGGAAAGTTATTTGATATCTTAGTGCTGTTTTTTCATCTGTAAAATGGGATAATAATAATATCTACTTTTGTCAGTAGGGCCGCCCCATGGTTATCATTCTCCAGAGTTGTACAGCACACGTCCAATACAACTGTATGAATTGACCCTCATCACTAGTATCTGAAGGCACTGAAAAAACTTTAGGGCTTCCCTGGTGGTCCAGTGGTTAAAGAATCTGCCTTGCAGTGCAGGGGTGCACCAGTTTAATCGCTGGCCTGGGAAGATCCCATGTGCCACCGGAGCAGTTGGACCAGTGTGTCCAATTATGAACCGTGCTTTGGAGTGAATGCGCCCAGAGCCAGTGCTCTGCAGTGAGAGGCCACTGTAATGGGAGGCCCACACAGGCCAAAAAAAGAATGACAAGATGGATGAAAATAAATATAAATAAAAGAAGCATGATGGGGAAAAGAAAAAAAAAGCAAATTCATTTCAAGGACTTTACCAAGTCCTATATCCTTGGTATGTAAATGTTAGCTATACTTAAACTATTTCTCAAAAGGAAATCTCTTAAAGGGATGAATCAAAGAGTAGAAGTGGAAAATCATTCAAAACTAGCCAACTTGGTTTACCCTTGACTGAACAGGCTCTCTGTATAGAAATTTCAGTTTTTTAAACTAGAAAAACCCCAAATAAACTGGGATGAGTTAACCATAAAAATGGAATACACATAATCCTTAGAAATAATCTAGAAGTGAATAAGATTAACTCACTCTATCCAATGATATCTAATATTAGTAACAGCATCTGACTAAACATTATGAATCCTTCAAACTAAATACAAGGCTCAGTGGATGAACAGGATTAGCATGGTTCTTCTTGGCACAAAAGTCCAAATTGTCAAGCTGGTACAGAAAATAGCACAGTTCTTGTGGCTAGTGGCTTTGAAATAATAATACTGGATACCTCAGTTGAGCATTTTTTTTCTTTTCTTTTCTTTTTTGACTGAAGCAAAAAAGTTTGAATATATATGCCCCTATCCTCTAGCCCTGAAAACCTCAATTCCAAAGGAAACTGCTGACTAGGAAATGTATAGTTGCTACCGGGCATCTTATTGTGTTGCTCTAATTTCTACAACCCATAAAAGAGGAATTGCATTTTACGCCTGTGCATTTATTGCATCACCATTGTTCAGTTGTAATCTGTACCTTGGTACTCAGAGAAATGAGGCGAGAAGTGGTGTTGGTAATTGCCTTAATTAAATCAAATATTTATGATTTCCTCTTAAAGGTCTTTCTTTGTATAGCCTAGAGCAAAAACACAGCAGGGCAGCAGGAGTCAAATTAGTAGAACAGATAGAGTTAGTCCTAAAATGCCAGTTTTACCCTACAAGGCTCCCTTCAGCTGCGCGCTAGATTGGATTTTATTGGGCAAGCCCCAACCACCCAAAGGTTTTGTGAGTCACCCCATGGACCACAACATTATTACTAGTTCACATTTATTTGGAATGCTAAGAGATAATAAGGGAGGCTAACAAACAGATAATTCCAAATAGGGATCTCCTCATTGTATAGAGGCCGGAGAAGTTGGATGTGTCACTTCAGTGGGAATTTTCTTGCCTTACAGGTCTGTTTCTCAAGTGGTGTCTTATCTCTCATTCATCAGGAGATGTGAGAGGTCCTGAGCATAAAAAACAGGGATATTAACCTTTTTTTTAAAATCAGTTTCCAAGTCAGCATCTTTGATCTATGTTCTTCTAGAAAGCTGTACAAAATTTTATACCAGCCCATTTCTTTTTCTTTTTTTTGGCCACTTCTGTTGGTCTTTCATTTATTTATTTTCATCTGTCTTTGTTCTTTGGCCTGTGTGGGCCTCCCATTGCAGTGACCTCTCACTGCAAAGCACTAGCTCTGGGTGCATGCGCTCCAGAGCTCTGGCTTGGTAGTTGGACACATCGGTCCAGCCGCTCTGCAGCACGTGGGATCTTCTCAGGCCAGCGATTTAACTGGCACCCCTTGCACTGCAGGGCAGTGTCTTTTACCCACTGGACCACCAGGGAAGCCCCCAGCCCATTTCTTTATTAGTTCACACTCATTAAATAAATCACAAACAGTGGAAGGGAATTGAGTGCTGAATTGTTGCAGTTCATGTAGAACTCACTGTTGGGGAAACAACAAGAATACAGGGAAACCCAAAGTGAACCTCCAGTTTGAGGTGACTGTCAATGATAGAAGGCAGCAGAAATGGAACTAAGTTTGTGGAAGTAAACACAGATGCCATTTTTATTTCACTTTAAAATATTTGAAATAGCCCGAGGAGACAATGGGAAGGAGGGGCAGTTTTGTCTTTTGGATGGAAATTTCACCAGAATCAACATTAAGACCGGTGTTTGCCTCTATACTTACAAATTGGTTGGCATCTTGTGGGGATCAGGAGAGTACTAGGGGAGAAGAGGAGTTCTTAAGTCAGATGGTGGATACCCTGCAGCCTGGAATCTCAAGTCAGGATTTTATTGGGCAAGCCCCAACCACCCAAAGGTTTTGTGAGTCACCCCATGGACCACAACATTATTACTAGTTCACATTTATTTGGAATGCTAAGAGATAATAAGGGAGGCTAACAAACAGATAATTCCAAATAGGGATCTCCTCATTGTATAGAGGCCGGAGAAGTTGGATGTGTCACTTCAGTGGGAATTTTCTTGCCTTACAGGTCTGTTTCTCAAGTGGTGTCTTATCTCTCATTCATCAGGAGATGTGAGAGGTCCTGAGCATAAAAAACAGGGATATTAACCTTTTTTTTAAAATCAGTTTCCAAGTCAGCATCTTTGATCTATGTTCTTCTAGAAAGCTGTACAAAATTTTATACCAGCCCATTTCTTCTGAGTTGGTCTTTCATTTATTTATTTTCATCTGTCTTTGTTCTTTGGCCTGTGTGGGCCTCCCATTGCAGTGACCTCTCACTGCAAAGCACTAGCTCTGGGTGCATGCGCTCCAGAGCTCTGGCTTGGTAGTTGGACACATCGGTCCAGCCGCTCTGCAGCACGTGGGATCTTCTCAGGCCAGCGATTTAACTGGCACCCCTTGCACTGCAGGGCAGTGTCTTTTACCCACTGGACCACCAGGGAAGCCCCCAGCCCATTTCTTTATTAGTTCACACTCATTAAATAAATCACAAACAGTGGAAGGGAATTGAGTGCTGAATTGTTGCAGTTCATGTAGAACTCACTGTTGGGGAAACAACAAGAATACAGGGAAACCCAAAGTGAACCTCCAGTTTGAGGTGACTGTCAATGATAGAAGGCAGCAGAAATGGAACTAAGTTTGTGGAAGTAAACACAGATGCCATTTTTATTTCACTTTAAAATATTTGAAATAGCCCGAGGAGACAATGGGAAGGAGGGGCAGTTTTGTCTTTTGGATGGAAATTTCACCAGAATCAACATTAAGACCGGTGTTTGCCTCTATACTTACAAATTGGTTGGCATCTTGTGGGGATCAGGAGAGTACTAGGGGAGAAGAGGAGTTCTTAAGTCAGATGGTGGATACCCTGCAGCCTGGAATCTCAAGTCAGTACTGGTGAGATTACCATGCAAAAAGTGGTTGACTTTAAAGGCCATTAGGTAGATCCTCACAGCTAGTAGTTTTACCCATCAAGTTTGTATCACGTAGCTGTATAATTTTAAATAGTAGGTCAAGGGTTGCATTTTCTTCCTCATTAACCAAGTTCACAATATTACTCTTCAGCAAACGTTCTTACAAATCTCAAGGCAGAATACCAATCAGGCCAGGCTCACGTTCTTTCTGCTCTGTGCATGAATGCCTTTGAAGTAAATGAAGCTCTATGCTTGAACTAGATGAAAGCTCTCAAGTCTTGGGATGGAAATCAGACTGAAAAAGAAGTTTACAAGGGAGAGATTTTCTAACTTGATAATGAGTTGAATTACTGAGCTCTAATTTAGCTATTCTACCAACTTGTGGTACAGTCTTTCACTTCATTACATCTCTTGCTTTTCTGTGTATAAGATCAGAAGCAATAATACTACATTGACGTGAAAAATTCCAGGTTATTTCACCAGTTTTTCCAGTTATCATAGACACTTGAACCTAAGGCTTGAAAGAAATTAGGCCATGCCTAAAATAAATCATGTCCCAGGGAAATAAGTTGTTTCATAAAAATTAAAGCTATTGCCCCTGGCAACCATACAGGACTTCTTAAAGTCTATGATATTCATTAGAATTAGCTCCTGACTCTATCAAGGGAGAGAAAGCCTGTGGATCATTTTGTAGCTTAATACATCTTGTTAATTCACTTTAAAAATATGTCTATCTAAAAAACCATTTACAGATATGCCTTAGATTCATGATAGGAAAGTTAAATCTGTCCCAACACAGGAGAGATTATTTTTCTATACATTTCCTGTGAATGAAATTCAGTGTAATCCTGTATTAATAGATCTAAGTTTCATATATATTTCATATAGTTGTTGAAATAAATTGTTAAGATAGCTGAAGATAACGCAGTTTGCTAGTAGCAAGCAGCATATAAATTCACACTTAACACAATGGTTCCAAGTTCACCAGTCCTAGTTTCCAGGGAGAAGAGGAGTTCTTAAGTCAGATGGTGGATACCCTGCAGCCTGGAATCTCAAGTCAGTACTGGTGAGATTACCATGCAAAAAGTGGTTGACTTTAAAGGCCATTAGGTAGATCCTCACAGCTAGTAGTTTTACCCATCAAGTTTGTATCACGTAGCTGTATAATTTTAAATAGTAGGTCAAGGGTTGCATTTTCTTCCTCATTAACCAAGTTCACAATATTACTCTTCAGCAAACGTTCTTACAAATCTCAAGGCAGAATACCAATCAGGCCAGGCTCACGTTCTTTCTGCTCTGTGCATGAATGCCTTTGAAGTAAATGAAGCTCTATGCTTGAACTAGATGAAAGCTCTCAAGTCTTGGGATGGAAATCAGACTGAAAAGAAGTTTACAAGGGAGAGATTTTCGAACTTGATAATGAGTTGAATTACTGAGCTCTAATTTAGCTATTCTACCAACTTGTGGTACAGTCTTTCACTTCATTACATCTCTTGCTTTTCTGTGTATAAGATCAGAAGCAATAATACTACATTGACGTGAAAAATTCCAGGTTATTTCACCATTTTTTCCAGTTATCATAGACACTTGAACCTAAGGCTTGAAAGAAATTAGGCCATGCCTAAAATAAATCATGTCCCAGGGAAATAAGTTGTTTCATAAAAATTAAAGCTATTGCCCCTGGCAACCATACAGGACTTCTTAAAGTCTATGATATTCATTAGAATTAGCTCCTGACTCTATCAAGGGAGAGAAAGCCTGTGGATCATTTTGTAGCTTAATACATCTTGTTAATTCACTTTAAAAATATGTCTATCTAAAAAACCATTTACAGATATGCCTTAGATTCATGATAGGAAAGTTAAATCTGTCCCAACACAGGAGAGATTATTTTTCTATACATTTCCTGTGAATGAAATTCAGTGTAATCCTGTATTAATAGATCTAAGTTTCATATATATTTCATATAGTTGTTGAAATAAATTGTTAAGATAGCTGAAGATAACGCAGTTTGCTAGTAGCAAGCAGCATATAAATTCACACTTAACACAATGGTTCCAAGTTCACCAGTCCTAGTTTCCAGGGACTCTACCTTTGACCCTCTTTTTCAAAACTGGGGAAAAGTAGGACACTTCTCCCTCAAAGAAAAGTTTTTAAAGTTTTTGCAGTTGAAATTTTTAATAACTTCTCAAATTTTAAAACTTACACAGTAGCTTTTAAAAAAGAAAAGCAGGGACTTTCCTGGCAGTCCAGTGGTTAAGACTCCTTACTCCCAATGTGGGTTCAATCTCTGGTCTGGGAACTAAAGTCTTGCATGCCTCACAGTGCAGCCAAGCAAGCATACAAATAAAAAAACAAACAGAGAGGTGAAGAGCCATGCTGGTAATATGTAAGCAATTTTGATGCTAGGCAGGTACAGCTAGGAGTTGGTTACATACAGGAATGTTGTACTCAAATGGTTAATTTGAAATGTAAGCAACTGGAAATCTGAGTAAAAGGCACAGTGGAATTGTGTGTGTTTTACTACAACTTTTAGCAACTTTGAAATTGTTTCAAAATAAACACTTTTTTTAAAAATAGAAGTAGCTTTTAAAATAACAAAAAGAGACTAAAGTTTTTCCAGATCAGTAATTTCCAAACGGTGGCTCTGGATCAGCATCACCACCTGGGAATTTGTTAGGAATGTCAAGTGTCACATTTAATGAAAAATATGCTACTGCTTGTGACAGAAATTTTGCCACACTCAGAAAACAAAGGATGGGATTAATATGCAAACCAGGTGGTGCTAGTGGTAAAGAACCTGCCTGCCAGTGCAGGAAACATAAGAGACATGGGTTCAATCCCTGGGTCAAGAAGATCCCCTGGAGGAGGGCATGGAAACTAACTGCAGTATTCTTGCCTGGAGAATCCCATGGCCAGAGGAGCCTGGTGGTCCATAGTCCATGGGCGTGCAAAGAGTCGTGGCATAACTGAAGAAACTGAGCACACACATACCCACATGTGTCTTCATGAGTGGGGAGACATCTCAGGTACAAAGGAGAGACAGCAACCCAAGAGAAAAGCCTGACAGAGGTACACAGGCAATGCAGGGATGATCTGTGTACCTGAATATATATTTCAAGGTTCAGTTGCTAGCACTATAAATTCACACTTAACACAATGGTTCCAAGTTCACCAGTCCTAGTTTCCAGGGACTCTACCTTTGACCCTCTTTTTCAAAACTGGGGAAAAGTAGGACACTTCTCCCTCAAAGAAAAGTTTTTAAAGTTTTTGCAGTTGAAATTTTTAATAACTTCTCAAATTTTAAAACTTACACAGTAGCTTTTAAAAAAGAAAAGCAGGGACTTTCCTGGCAGTCCAGTGGTTAAGACTCCTTACTCCCAATGTGGGTTCAATCTCTGGTCTGGGAACTAAAGTCTTGCATGCCTCACAGTGCAGCCAAGCAAGCATACAAATAAAAAAACAAACAGAGAGGTGAAGAGCCATGCTGGTAATATGTAAGCAATTTTGATGCTAGGCAGGTACAGCTAGGAGTTGGTTACATACAGGAATGTTGTACTCAAATGGTTAATTTGAAATGTAAGCAACTGGAAATCTGAGTAAAAGGCACAGTGGAATTGTGTGTGTTTTACTACAACTTTTAGCAACTTTGAAATTGTTTCAAAATAAACACTTTTTTTAAAAATAGAAGTAGCTTTTAAAATAACAAAAAGAGACTAAAGTTTTTCCAGATCAGTAATTTCCAAACGGTGGCTCTGGATCAGCATCACCACCTGGGAATTTGTTAGGAATGTCAAGTGTCACATTTAATGAAAAATATGCTACTGCTTGTGACAGAAATTTTGCCACACTCAGAAAACAAAGGATGGGATTAATATGCAAACCAGGTGGTGCTAGTGGTAAAGAACCTGCCTGCCAGTGCAGGAAACATAAGAGACATGGGTTCAATCCCTGGGTCAAGAAGATCCCCTGGAGGAGGGCATGGAAACTAACTGCAGTATTCTTGCCTGGAGAATCCCATGGCCAGAGGAGCCTGGTGGTCCATAGTCCATGGGCGTGCAAAGAGTCGTGGCATAACTGAAGAAACTGAGCACACACATACCCACATGTGTCTTCATGAGTGGGGAGACATCTCAGGTACAAAGGAGAGACAGCAACCCAAGAAGAGAAAAGCCTGACAGAGGTACACAGGCAATGCAGGGATGATCTGTGTACCTGAATATAGAGGTCTCAGTACTTAGAAGAAGCAAAAAACCAAGAACAAGTATGCAGGGAGGAGGCAGTGTGCTGGCATAAGTCCTGGAGGGTCCATGCTCCTTGAAAAATATCTACATTTGTACAACAGCTTTGATCTTCTCCACAATCCATATATTAACACTTTTAGTACTATAACATGTGATGACTTACAGTTAGGCTTCACTTTAAATCTGAACGCCATATACATGTTCTCTGTCCTTATTTAAGTCACCGTAAAATAGTGAGAATGAGGGAAGTACATGGCAGCAATTATCCAACGAGAAATGACCTGGTGGCTTTCTTGTAGCTCAGTGGTAAAGAATCCTCATGTCAATGCAAGGAACACTGGTTCAATTTCTGGCCCAAGAAGATCCCACGTGCCACGGAGCGGCTGGACTGGTGTGTCCAGTTACCAGCCTGCACTCTGGAGCGCATGTGCCCAGAACCAGTGCTCTGCAAGGAGAGAGGCCACTGAAATGGGAGGCCCACACAGGTCAAAGAATAAAGATGGGTGAAAATAAATAAATAATTTTTCAAAATATTTTAAAAAATAATAATAAAAAATTTTAAAAAAATAGGATGAATAGAGACTGCAGTAGGCTCTGTTGATTGACAGATTGATTACCTGGACCTTTCCATCCTGGAGAAGGCAGAGACTTTTCTTTAACAGAAATGAATGACATCATCTCAGTTCAGTCTTGAGCTGCCTCTTACTGCTCTTCGCCGCCACTGCAGGCTTCTTGGAATCCCTGCAACTCCACTGGCATGTCTCAGCACGTGATACCTGCTTTAGTGAGAGAGCCCAAAGCCTCGTTTTCCATCAAGCAGTGAAGGAATGTGCTTCCCCTTGTGGTTTGGCTGAATCTTTCTAGCTACCCTGTTGAGACGAGGAAGACTGTTCTTCTACCGGAGGGCAAGAAGAGAGCTGCCTCTCCACCCATTCCTTCCCCACTACAGAACTCTGGTCAGGCCTCTTCTCTCCCTCCAGTTTAGGCTGACTTTGAAAAAGCAGCTGAGGAAGTTAAGCAGCTTAAGACCAAGCCGTCAGACGATGAGATGCTGTTCATATATAGCCACTACAAACAAGCCACTGTGGGGGACATAAATACGGAACGTCCTGGCATGTTGGACTTCAAAGGTAAGGCCAAGTGGGATGCCTGGAATGAGCTGAAAGGGACTTCGAAAGAAAATGCCATGAGGACTTACATTCACAAGGTAGAAGAACTAAAAAAAAAAGTACGGAATTTAAAAGACTGGGCTTGGCTGCCAGCCACGCATTTCACCTCAACTGATGCAACACCTTGTTTTTCTAATACTAGGATGAAGTCGATAACTAGCTTACCCAGCTGCTCTGGACAGCCCAGGATATGACCCTAACAGATTAGGAGCTGAAACGGTTACTGATCCTTGCTATGTAGTTTTTATCAGAAGATTAATTAAAAGTATCTTTGTTACTTTAAAAACAACAAAAAAAGAAATGAATGACATCTGCTCCACATATGGGTGTAACTTCCCCGTGTGCAGGGCCTCCCCACCAGCACCATGCAAGGACTTACAGATGCCTGACAGATTCCTGTGGAATCTTCTCTAGCTCTGTGATATAGAGACTATGGTGTAGGATCACTGGCAATCATATATGTATACAAAGGAATTAACACCTCATAGAACAACTCTTTTCTGATGAAGGAAGAAAGCTACCTTGTCAGTAGTATCTGCTGTTTTCTGTCCCTGTTGGAGAGAGGCTCAGTGGAGCAGGGGGCGGATTCTGTGATGTAATCCATATAACTCCTTGGAAGATTCCCAGAGGATCTAGCCAAGTGACATATATCTACTGAAGAACACACCATTCTGAATTGGCTTTCTGTTTTCCCCTATTTCATCCTCCCCTGTCCTACACTCTTATTTCCCTGGATCACCTCGCCAAATAAACAAACCCTTGTATCTAGCCCTGCTTTCCAATGACTCAGGGTAAGATCCTACCTTCCCCCTAATTCTCCTCATACCCATTTCTTATAGATTGTTTTTGCCAATTCTGTACATTATTCTCTGGAATATTGCTTGCCAGATACTTTGAAATGTAGCATAATGCAGTGTGTGATTTGTAATAGTGATATAAGAAACTTTACTCTCGTGTCTTATAGTAATTCATCAAACATGACACACAGAGATGACCAGTTTTATGACATTCAATATGATGTATTCCTGTTTAAAGTTGAGCAACTTAAGTGGAAGTTGTCCTTTAAAGGACATTTTGGGGTTACAAATTCTTAAGGAATGTAAAAAATGTAAAAATGTACAGTGACTGAAAATTGGTCTCTGATTATTCAGCTAAAAATTGGGACTCTAAGATGAATTCTTGAGCATCTGTATTAATTCACGTGCTACTGAGTGGCTCCCTTTAAATCCTTTGAAGTATAGCAGGTATTATCTCCAGATTATTAATGTTCAAGAGAGCTTACTGTTTGCCAGTCTGTGGACTTATCCTTACACAAATATTATTTTAATATCTGTTAATCCTTTAAGACGAATGATTTTTTTCTTTTTGGCAACAAAAATAAATTTACTCTTGTTCCTGTGATAATGGATAACTGTTTTCCTAGACAAGGCTTTTGGAAAATTTTGATATGATGGTGCCGGGGTACTTGCATTGTTCATGCAAAAGCATGAGGCATATATAATATGTTGGCTTTGTTTAAAATAGAGACTTAGGAACTGGTATGTGTGAAATGTCTTTCCTCAGTGTTGTTTGCTCACATCCTGGGCCCTCACAGGCTGATAAAACTGAACATTTGTTCACTAGAGGGTTTGTACAGGAGCTGTAAACTCTGCAAGGAAATGGAAGGATGTCACAAGATTATCTGAGAGAATTTTCAAAGTACTCGCTGAAGGAGCCCCTAAAGGAAAAAACTGTGGAGTACACATCAGTGAATAAAAATTTAAGACCTTGAGTCCATTCTCATTGAATAGACTTTCCTTTCTCTTGTTTCATAGCCTCCTGTGGACATCAATTATTTTCTTCCCAGTTGGAAGATTTCCCTCTTCTGACTCAAATTACCTTCCCTAATTCTCCTCATACCCATTTCTTATAGATTGTTTTTGCCAATTCTGTACATTATTCTCTGGAATATTGCTTGCCAGATACTTTGAAATGTAGCATAATGCAGTGTGTGATTTGTAATAGTGATATAAGAAACTTTACTCTCGTGTCTTATAGTAATTCATCAAACATGACACACAGAGATGACCAGTTTTATGACATTCAATATGATGTATTCCTGTTTAAAGTTGAGCAACTTAAGTGGAAGTTGTCCTTTAAAGGACATTTTGGGGTTACAAATTCTTAAGGAATGTAAAAAATGTAAAAATGTACAGTGACTGAAAATTGGTCTCTGATTATTCAGCTAAAAATTGGGACTCTAAGATGAATTCTTGAGCATCTGTATTAATTCACGTGCTACTGAGTGGCTCCCTTTAAATCCTTTGAAGTATAGCAGGTATTATCTCCAGATTATTAATGTTCAAGAGAGCTTACTGTTTGCCAGTCTGTGGACTTATCCTTACACAAATATTATTTTAATATCTGTTAATCCTTTAAGACGAATGATTTTTTTCTTTTTGGCAACAAAAATAAATTTACTCTTGTTCCTGTGATAATGGATAACTGTTTTCCTAGACAAGGCTTTTGGAAAATTTTGTTATGATGGTGCGGGTACTTGCATTGTTCATGCAAAAGCATGAGGCATATATAATATGTTGGCTTTGTTTAAAATAGAGACTTAGGAACTGGTATGTGTGAAATGTCTTTCCTCAGTGTTGTTTGCTCACATCCTGGGCCCTCACAGGCTGATAAAACTGAACATTTGTTCACTAGAGGGTTTGTACAGGAGCTGTAAACTCTGCAAGGAAATGGAAGGATGTCACAAGATTATCTGAGAGAATTTTCAAAGTACTCGCTGAAGGAGCCCCTAAAGGAAAAAACTGTGGAGTACACATCAGTGAATAAAAATTTAAGACCTTGAGTCCATTCTCATTGAATAGACTTTCCTTTCTCTTGTTTCATAGCCTCCTGTGGACATCAATTATTTTCTTCCCAGTTGGAAGATTTCCTACTTTCCTGAACAAGAGGTATTTGCAGAACTCAAGAGAGATTTTTTCCTTTTATTTCCATGGCTTGAGTTGTATTGTCTTCATTTCTATTATCTTGACAATGGAACAATTAAAGAACAAACTGCAGTAGGCCTACCAAGGTGCCAAATGAGTTCAAATAACTTACAATTGCAGTTTCTCCAACTAAAATGAACCCCTACCTTGAAATAGAGTACCTTTACTGTTTCTAAGCATAGCTGTGGTTGGAGAAATTTGTGTTAATTCCTCTTCATTATATGAGAAGTGGCAATTGAAAAGACAGCTGCAGGGAGGGCAGAACTCCAGCATCAGTCCAATCTGAATGCCATTAGTGATGACACAGCGCTGACTAAGATCCTTTACTGATAGCAATGCCGGCTTTCACAGTCTACTCTTAAATTAGTCATTATTTTGGAAACAAATTAGTCACCAGATTTCCCAAGTGGCTCAGTGATAAAGAATCCACCTGCAGAAGATATAGGAGATGCTGGTTCAACCCCTGGGTTGGGAGGATCTCCTAGAGGAGGAAATGGCAACCCGCTCCAGTATTCTGGCCTGGGAGAAGAGTAGATTGCCATCCATAGGGTGGCAAGAGAGCCACTTAGTGACTAAACAGCAACAAATTACTCACCATTGTAACCTTTAAGAGGATTCGCAATATGCTTAATGAAAAGTTTGCCCATTGTAGGATAATCTGGGACAACACATTTTTTTAAAATCACTATATAATCAAGAGAACTCTTGAGCTTAGATCTTTTCATCATAGCATTAAAATCTTTTTAACAAATAACTGAAACACTGTTACAAGACTATGATTTCCTGATGTTATCTTTCCCCCAAAAATGTCTTAAGAGTATAAGAAGGTCTGATTTAAATCAGTTTATATAGCATAAATAATTAGTAAATGTATAATTTTTAACTGACATTACAGATTGTTTTATACTTATTATCATCATTGATCTCTGCACTTAAAACAAATTAGCAATAGGCATAGCAAGAAGTTTTGCCAGTAAAAAAAAAAGCTGAGGGAGTTTTGGTTCTGTGGACCTATGGACTTATCTGGTGGTTCAGATGGTAAAGAATCTGCCTGCAAGGCAAGAGACCACAGTTGACCCCTGGGTCGGGAAGATCCCCTGGAGAAGAAAATGGTTATCCACTCCAGTATTCTTGCCCGGAAAATTCCATGGAAAGAGGAACCTGGTGGGCTATAGTTCATAGGGTCACAAAGAGACAGACACGACTGAGTGACTAACATACACACACACTGGTTTTACAGTTTATAATTTGTTTATTTTTAGAAAAACAGAAGCCTGATGAAAGTTACTTAGGGCAACTGTGTAGTCATAGTAGGATCCCAAGTGCATATATGGCAAACCCAGGCTCAGCATTGGCCCTTATCTCTTCCTCTAGCTCCCTGCTCAACTCCTATAGACCTCAGCTCCCATTACAGCAGGAGGGACACTGCTGCCAATACCATAACAAGCAGCAAGAAACAGAAATATCTTCCACATAGAAATGACCAGAGACTTTATTGATTTGTGTCATATTATTTTATTGCCGAAGTAATTTATGTCTATGCAAATAAGCCCAAGAATTGCATGTGTGTAAAGAAATACAAGAAAAAAGAAGTATCCCAAATCTGTTATCTATTACCCAGAGATAACCACTGATTAGCATTTTGATCTATAGAACTCTGATTCATTCAAGAACTTTTTTAAAACATATGTGTGTATGCACATGCATATAGGTTTATGTATATGTTACATTTGAGCTTCCCTTGGTAGCTCAGCTGATAAAGAATCCACCTGCAATGCAGCAAACGCCAGTTCAATTGTTGGGTCAGAGAGATCCCCTGGTGAAGGGATAGGCTACTCACTCCACTGTTCTTGGACTTCCCGGTGGCTCAGATGGTAAAGAATCCGCCCGCCTGTGTGGAAGACCTGGGTTTGATCCTGGGTGGCAACTCACTTCAGTATTCTTGTCCATGAGAATCTCATGGACAGAGGAGCCTGGTGAACTACACTCCATAGTGTCGCAAAGTCGGACATGACTGACTAAGCACCTATATTAATGTATACATTTTGTACCTATATATTTCACAACTTGTTTTGTCCATACATACTGTACTGTATTTTTATTATTTAGCTTTACATCTGAAATATGCATGTCTCTGTACTAACATGTAGAAAGGCAATTACTTTATTGTTTACATTGAAGAAGTTGTACGGCATAGTATTAAAGCTCTGGAATAGGACTACTTAAGTATGAACACCTGTCTTTTCAACCAGCTATGCAATCTTGTGCCACATAATTAAACTCTTTAACATCCATTCTCCTCATTTATGGAATGGTTTTCATAAAGGTACCTACGTTATAGGATGGTTGCAAGGATTGAGTCAATATATATTAAAAATTTTCAAGGATGCCAGGCAAATAATGAGTGTTCAATACATGTCAATTCCCACTTTTAGAGTTTCATAATATTCCATTCTATACGCTACAATTTATTTGACAGATCTTCTGTTGTTTAGTTATTTGCAAATTTTGCCTATTGAAAATACCATAATTAATGCCATGTACATAAATCTTTTCATATATCTCTATTTAGGCAAGGGATAAGTTTACAGGATTAGAATTTCTCAAATGCTCTATATATTCATTGGGCCTTTGAATGCAGTTGCCAATTTGTCCTCAGAAACATTGAACCATTTTTTGCCCATCAAGCAGAATGTGAGAACAGTCACTTCAAAAACGTTTTCTAGGGCTTCCCTAGCGGTCCAGTGGGTAAAGAGTCTGCCTTGCACTGCAAGGGGTGCCAGTTCAATCCCTGGCTCGGGAAGATCCCACATGCCGCGGAGCGGCCCAGAGCCAGCGCTCTGCTACAGGAGAGGCCACTGCAATGGGAGGCCCACACAGGCCAAAAAACAAAGATGGATGAGAAATAAATAAATGAAAGACCAATAAAAGAGGTCAAAAAAATTTTTTTCTATACAAGTTTTTTAAACTTCTGTCAATCTAATAGACCAAACAAAGGGTTTGTTTTTTTTTTTTTTTTTTATCACTATTATATGTTTAAATGTTTCCAAATGCTTCTAAGCATTTGTATTTCTTC
The DNA here is from genome assembly GCA_022376925.1 of Tragulus kanchil. Taxonomy (NCBI): domain Eukaryota; kingdom Metazoa; phylum Chordata; class Mammalia; order Artiodactyla; family Tragulidae; genus Tragulus; species Tragulus kanchil. The sequence continues at coordinate 53,640,142 of JAIOJX010000004.1, forward strand.
TCTTTGAATTTTCTGTTCAAGTTCTTTACCTGTTTTTAAAATTTTTATTTAGACACATATTTTTTCAATTAATTAACAAAAATTACTTAAACATGAGGAAAAGCAATCTTTTGTTATGTATGTTACAACTATTTTTCCTGTGTCTGAAGATTTTAAATAACTCTTTTAGAAGTATTAGGGGAAGACTAAGCAAGACCACAGACTTCCCTAAAGAACTCATATGTGTGCTTCAAGAGAAAGCCAACATTTTCATTGCCAATCAGTGTTAGCCCAAGGAGTAGCAATGCCTAAGGAAGGAAAGTCCATTTGTACATGAGCGAACCCTACCATCTCATCTATCAAATCCAATTACAGACAAGAAAAGAACTGGGAGAGGAAAGAGGAAGTAAAAGAAATGGTTTTACCCCCTACTTCGAGGTGTGCAATGGGAAGAAAATGTAAACCCTACTGTAGAAATATGGAAATACGAGTAGCAAGAAAGGTAAGAGAAGGGATTACAGGTAGGGATTACTGACTAGACCAGGGCACCTTAACTATTAAAGGTTACCAGAAAGCTATGAGATCTTCCCAATATGAGGCAGAAACTCAACAGAGCATAGCAGAAGGTGATTGGGGGTAAAAGTTACAATGTGTTGTGTTGATACTGCCTTGAGTTGAACCAGTTTAATATGCATACCATATTGAATTTATAAAACAAAGGTCTATTAAGCATATCTAAAAACTTTACTCAGTTAATTCCCATCCTTTGTGGTGGTACCTAAGGTATGATTGATTTTGCCTCAAAACCTAAAGTATATTTTAAAGCATCTTATATTTAATAACATTCTTGTAGAACATTTTTTAAATTTGTGTAATATAAGTTCATCTACTATTGACTAATAACAATGTATTGAGCACCTTCTATGCACCAGCAACTCTTTTAAGTACTGGAGATAGAGATAGATAAAGTCTCCCTGCCAGTATGGCGTTGATATTTTATTGAGATATGCACACTATGCACAGCAATCAGATGTATTTATAATATCCATGTAAAGTCAATTCTTTATAAATATTTATGAAGAAAATTAAATCATAATGAGGTATTTGAGGATATCAGTGGAAGCAGGATAGCACTTCATTTTTTTAATGAAATGACCAGAGAAATCTCTCAGGACTCAACATTGTTCCATAAATGTAAATAACATAGACAAGTTTGACAGGAATATAAAAGAATGCTGAATATCATGGCCAGGTGATTTATGTGGTCTAGGTTTGTTGGTTGTTAAGTCTAATTAGTTTTAAGGCAAAACTAATCTTAAAAAAAATACAAAATTCCTCTATATTTACAAATAAAATTCAGTATATTTTGTGATTATTCCAGTGAGGCAAAATATAACTAATTATGTCAGAAAATCAGATTTTTTTTTGTTTCTATTTGTTTCTTTCTTGGCTATCTTTGAAGGCAAATACATAGGGAGAGTAGGAAAAATGAAGTTTTAAGATTAGATTGAGAAAATCTTGAAAATTCATTCATCTAGTGTTTATTGACCACCTATTATGCCTGAGAAAGATTTGATATTGGCTTTACCAAAGCATTTGTAATTCCTCCTGGTACTTTTTCTAAGCACTTGGTAGGATATCTGGTACAATATAGACCCCAATTAAAATTGAATGAGGCAAAGAGAACACTGGGTCCTATCATGTTATACATGGAGTAAAATCAATAGATTTGGCACTATTTTCTAGAGGATATTTTTATTTTTCTACCTTTTAAGTTTTTATTTAATGATAATATATTATATATATAATATACTTTAGCCTGTATATTACCTAATTTCTATTTTATTTGCTGATTTATAATTTATTCTAAAATCAAATAGAGGAGTCTAGAAGGTGGCATCAAGAGCCTGAGTTCCCCGCTACCTCATAGAAAGGGGCAAGGTGGGAGGTCAAATCTGGGCAACTAAGTAATTTAGATTAATGATTTCATTAATGCTGAATGTATATGGAGTAAGTAGAATTAATATGGCTAAAATAGGCCAAAGATATGATAACAGACTTTGATTATAAGTTATATTTGAGGGACATTATTGGCTCATAATAAATTTGAATGCACATAAATTAGGAGAGGTAGGCTACAAGGTTTAAAAACTTGCAAAAATAAATTCTGTGCATATTTGTTCTTCATATATGAGATAAGAGATGATGTGTATTGTAATATTTTATATATAAATTAAAGTTAGATTTAGGAAAAAATGAAATCAATCAACATCCCAACAAATTTTGAGAAAAACAAAAAGATTGAAAAATGTACCATATATTTCTGTAAAAGAAGAGGCAGAGGTGTTGTCTAGTTGTATTTCATCTTCCTCTGAGAATCATGATGATCCAGTCTTAATCAGGTCTGCGTTTCAATACTAACTCAGTAATTTCTCATTCTAACTGTATGAGATCTATTATGAACACTGCAATTTTTGCTTTCATTCTAACCATAAAGTTCCTGAATCCTTCATTAGAGTTCCCCTGACTTCTGTTATTTCATACTCTTGATCCTTAGTCATCTCTCCCTCTTTCCCCAGTTCACTTTGTAACCATTGATCTTACTCCATCACACAATACTTTTTAGAAATGTCAGGGCCCTGGTCCTGCTCTTCGACCCTTCTGGTCAAATCTCAGTATCAATATTTTTAAGTAGATGAGGAATGGCCAAATTCTTTCTCAGAATAGGAAAACTGAGAACTACAGATCTTGAAGCTAAGACTTTTTATCCCTCATGATTCCCTCTTTATTGAAAGAGTTAGTATCATTGAGAGAAGATTCAACAGAAAAGGCAACACTGTCTCCTTTTGCTTAAAATTCAGTATCTGCTAACCCCTTATCTTGCCCTCCTCTCTTCCTGTTTTGACTACTTACCAAGCTGCCCAGAAACAAGGTCTAAGCAACTTGTATTGCAAGAATAATGTGGCTAAGGATCAGGGAGGGAAACCAGTGTGTTCTTTGGAAACCACTTTGCTCCATTCATAGCAGCATGAAATTAATGACTAACGAGCTGTCCCTTTATTGTGAGGACACTGCCACTGGTCCAAAATAGGATGTTTTCTGTGAATTATTTTTTGGGAATAGGAGATGACTGTACAGAATTTTCATATTCAATGCTTATTTCCTTTTTATTGGAAAGTTGTAAATTGACTGCCTGGGAGAGGTGATAAGTGAAGTCTGTTGCCATATACCAGCACATCAAGAATCTTTTTTTTTTTTTTTAATGTAAAGGTCGTGGTGGTGATGGTGTTCAGTCACTAGATAATATCCAATTCTTTGTGATCCCATGCACTGCAGCATGCCAGACTTCTCTGTCCTTCATGGTCTCCCAGAGTTTGCACAAACTCATGTCCATTGAATCAGCGATGCCATTCAACTGTTTCATCCCCTGTTGCCACCTTCTCCTCCTGCCCTCAATCTTTCCCAGCATCAGGATCTTTTCTGTGAGCTGGCATTTCACATCAGGAGGCCAAAGTATTGGAGCTTAAGCTTCAGCATCAGTCCTTCCAATGAATGTTCAGGGTTGATTTTCCTTTAGGATTGACTGGCTGGATCTCCTTGCTATCCAAGGGACTCTCAAGAGTCTTCTCCAGCACCACAGTTTGAAAGTATCAGTTCTTCGGTGCTCAGTCTTCCTTATGGTCAAATTCTCACATCCATACATGACTACTGGAAAAACCATAGTTTGGCTATATGGACCTTTGTCGTCAAAGTGATTTCTCTGCTTTTTAATACACTGTCATGGCTCTTCTTCCAAAGAGTAAACATCTTTTACTTTTGTGGCTGCAGTCACCATCCACAGTGATTTTGGAGCCCAAGAAAATAAAATCTATCACTTTTTCCACTTTTTCCCCGTCTATTACTATGAAGTGATGGGACTGGATACCATGATCTTAGTTTTTTGAATGTTAGTTTTAAGTCAACTTTTTCACTCTCCTCTTTCACTTTCTTCAAGAGTCTCTTTAATTCCTCTTCACTTTCTGCCATTAAAGTGGTGTTGTCTATGTATCCAAGGTTGCTGATATTTCTCCCTGTTTTGATTCCAGATCTCAGTCTGGAATCAACCAATCTCCTTTACTCCAGATTGTGAATCATCCAGTTTGATATTTCCCATAAGTGTGAGCAAATAAGCAAAGAAAACTGAAAATAGGATGTTTTCTGTGAATTATTTTTTGGGAATAGGAGATGACTGTACAGAATTTTCATATTCAATGCTTATTTCCTTTTTATTGGAAAGTTGTAAATTGACTGCCTGGGAGAGGTGATAAGTGAAGTCTGTTGCCATATACCAGCACATCAAGAATCTTTTTTTTTTTTTTTAATGTAAAGGTCGTGGTGGTGATGGTGTTCAGTCACTAGATAATATCCAATTCTTTGTGATCCCATGCACTGCAGCATGCCAGACTTCTCTGTCCTTCATGGTCTCCCAGAGTTTGCACAAACTCATGTCCATTGAATCAGCGATGCCATTCAACTGTTTCATCCCCTGTTGCCACCTTCTCCTCCTGCCCTCAATCTTTCCCAGCATCAGGATCTTTTTCTGTGAGCTGGCATTTCACATCAGGAGGCCAAAGTATTGGAGCTTAAGCTTCAGCATCAGTCCTTCCAATGAATGTTCAGGGTTGATTTTCCTTTAGGATTGACTGGCTGGATCTCCTTGCTATCCAAGGGACTCTCAAGAGTCTTCTCCAGCACCACAGTTTGAAAGTATCAGTTCTTCGGTGCTCAGTCTTCCTTATGGTCAAATTCTCACATCCATACATGACTACTGGAAAAACCATAGTTTGGCTATATGGACCTTTGTCGTCAAAGTGATTTCTCTGCTTTTTAATACACTGTCATGGCTCTTCTTCCAAAGAGTAAACATCTTTTACTTTTGTGGCTGCAGTCACCATCCACAGTGATTTTGGAGCCCAAGAAAATAAAATCTATCACTTTTTCCACTTTTTCCCCGTCTATTACTATGAAGTGATGGGACTGGATACCATGATCTTAGTTTTTTGAATGTTAGTTTTAAGTCAACTTTTTCACTCTCCTCTTTCACTTTCTTCAAGAGTCTCTTTAATTCCTCTTCACTTTCTGCCATTAAAGTGGTGTTGTCTATGTATCCAAGGTTGCTGATATTTCTCCCTGTGTTGATTCCAGATCTCAGTCTGGAATCAACCAATCTCCTTTACTCCAGATTGTGAATCATCCAGTTTGATATTTCCCATAAGTGTGAGCAAATAAGCAAAGAAAACTGAAAAGAAGTGGCAGAAGGAAGCAGTTAAACAGTATTAGAGTAGATTTGCTGCCAGAAGGAGGCAAAATAAGACAAAAATGAAAGGAATAGTAACAGTTGTTAAGGCATAAGAATGGTATGCAGGATTTGAAAGTAAATGGCCACAACCCAAATATTAAGATTGCATAGTTTTGATGAGTCTAAGACTGTGAATTTTACAAATTTAGATGATGATGGTTGCTCAGGTAACATTTTAATAAATAGTGGTTAAAGGATGAGGAGTGGAAGAAGGAAGCCATCAATGCTCAAATTGTTTTGTTTTACCTTCATGTGCTTCTTGGTCTCTGATAGACCCCACTGATTATTAAGCATTAAAAGAGTAAATAAACAGAATATATATTTATATGTATATATTAAGTTACTTTGGTTTATAAATGTAATCAAATAAAAAATATGCTGAAACTGTTTAGTTTTTCTTTCCTTTCTGTGAAATAGCAGTTTAGGCTTATAGTTATGTACTTTAATCATTCAGAATAGGGTATTTCTAGGAACATCAGTATTTGAAGGGAAATGGAATTATTTAATCATATTATTTCTACTATGCAGTATATCTGAAATTAATATAACATTGTAACTCAGCTATACTTAAATAAAGCACAGGGCTTCCCTGGTGGTCCAGTGGGTAAAGAGTCTGCCTTGCAGTGCACGGGGCGCTGGTTCAATCCCTGGCCCGGGAAGATCCCACATGCGGCAGATTGAATGGACCAATGTGTCCAGTTATAAGCCTGTGCTCTGGAGCGCACACGCCCAGAGCTGTTGCTCTGAAACTAGAGAGGCCAATGCAAATGGGAGGCCCACACATGCTAAAGAATAAACAATGGATGAAAATAAATATATATATAAAAAAGAGGCATGATAGGGGAATTTTTTTTTAATTTTAAAAAAATTAAGAAAAAAAAATGATCATTCCTAAATATCACCTGTTACCTGTACTACTTCCTGATCTATAATCTTTTCAGAGCTGCCAGAGTAACTGTTATTTAGCAAAGAGCTTGATTTTGCTGCCAAACAAAATATCTTGTTTGGGTGCGAATAAATCATAAACTTTTTGCTGATATTTCATTTAGTATGTATGGAGAAGTAGATAAGCTTATAGGAAAGAAAAAAATTTTTTTTTCCCTCTATCCATTTAAGGTTTTCAAGTTGAGATCATATAAATTATGCTGTCAAAAGATAGAGAAAAACAAGCAAGTTTATCAATTTGTGCATCCAAATATGATTCACAAATTACAAGTGGGAGCACTCAGTGATGAGTAAATCAAAGGACTGCTTAAAACTTCTATTTATATTCTATTTCAGACTAAACAAAGGAAAAAGTGTTTAAGCTTTTGGACAAGGAAGACAGGTTATGGATGGTAACTAGGAAAAGTATGATGGCAAGGCTTGTTTAATCAAGTTTTGTTTTACAGATTTAAACTAGTGCCGTCTCCACTGATAAAGGTTGATAAGAGTTCACTTCCTGGTACAGGAAAGGGAGACACTTTACAAATGGAAGTTCCTTTTATAAGGAGGGAAACTTGTATCTTTAGACTGTTTCATACATCTGCTTTTTATATATATATATATATATATATTAGTCTTTCATTTATTCATTTTCATCCATCTTTGCTCTTTGGCCTGTGTGGGTCTCACATTGTGGTGGCCTCTCTCGCTGCAGAGCACCAGCTCTGGGTGCCTGCACTCCAGAACACTGGCTTGCAATTGGACACTCTGGTCTAGCCGCTCCACGGTACATGGGATCTTCCCAGGCCAGGGATCGAACCGGTGCCCCTTGCACTGCAAGGTAGACTCTTTACCCACTGGACTACCAGGGAAGCCCCCTACATCTGCTTTTGACTTAAAAGAATCCATATATCAAAGAGGCAGGTTTGGAAGTAGCATATTCCATTGCCCTTCAGTCTCACAAGCTAGGGCTTCCATGTTTTCTCAGATCTTGGGAGATCGGATTCATGAAGAAGTGGAATGAGTGCTATGTGGGCAAATTCTTCTCGCCTTGGGTATCTTAGCAATCCTGTCCTCTAAAATCCTGTGACTCTACACTCCATGAACAGAGGATATAAACAAAGATACTTCCACTCTTACAGTATAACTTCTGAGAGTAATTTTGAACTAATTTTTATTCTCCATATCTTAACACCACCTCATCGTATGTTCTCCATCACTTCATCCAAGATGGTTTAGTTTCTCAGTGTCTTTATGATCAAGTGTTGCATCTATGTTGCATCTATTTTCATAAACATAAAATTTTCTCTTGATGTATTTAATCAGACAAGGTGGTCTTTAAAGCTTTTTATTTCACAATTGAGTCTTGAATTTTTCAATTAATCCTGACAGACATAAATCCCATTCCTATCTTAATACTCCATGTGAAAGTATTATATTACTAATAATTTTGCACCTGAGCATACTGTGTTAGTATTGAATCACACAACTGAAGTATGAAATCCTATTAACACGTATTTTCCCTTCCTTACACAAAAGGCACCATTGACAGCATAATTTGTCCACATTGAACACGGTGGAGAAGGAGTGCTAAATTACAGTTTTAATCCATGACACCACTCTGAATAACATGGTGTTCAGAATTTATCTAGATGTTATGGGGAAATAGTAGAATGCTATGAACAAAGTATATTGGTAAGTAACCAGTGGCTGAAGTTCCAGCTGACCGCTATAGCAAAGCTTTTCTCCTGCTGCCCATAATATAGTGACTGAAACCCCCTCTTTCAAATGCAGGCCGCTTACCCTCATTTTAGCAGCCTGTGAAATTTTCCTTGCATCATTGAAATACACTGTAAACGAGGATTTCTTTGAAGACCACCCAGAAGCTACAGCTGGTGTAAAATGCAGCTGATTGGTTCAATTTGCATTCATATGTAGTCCATAGAGGTTACCCCTATGTGGCTCTGAATTTATTTAAAATTGCCTTATTTCCTGAAGGTCAAGGTGACAAATAAGAACTGAGATTCCTCAGCTTTTTCTCTCCAAATTCTGTCTAAATTTAGGATGACCATAGAATTTATCATTCAAGTTGAAACACTTTCCAAATTCAAAAGGATGTTACTAATAATTATACTCCATGTAAACTGAGTCTGTCAGAGAAAGGAACAAGGCAAAATGGACACACTACAAAAGAACTACAATTCTAGAATCTCTTGCCCACATGAATTGGTATGAATCTATTGGCTAGTACCAAGTTATTGATATTCCACTAATATCATTTTGCTCTGGTTTATAGTTGCTGGTTAATTGCTATTAGTATATGATTGTAACCTATGTTAGGCTTTATCTTCCAATTCATAGTTTAGTTAAATGAACATGTAATATAAAAATATTTTTCATACAATTTAATTCTTACCCTTTTCGTAGCAGAGCATTTTTTCTCATATTTAAACTCTACAAGTTTAATTCAGATGAAAATGTTTCTCGTTTATTTTTTCTTTCTATTTATATATGAAATCATGCCTAGGAAATACCATGGATTTTTAGAATTTCTTTAGTCTTCTCTCTGTGTCCTTTGCATTCTTATACAGTGTATCTTCAAACAACTCATCTATTTTTCTTTTACAATCCAGTGAGAATTAAATTATTAAATTAGTTAGTTTTAAATGCCAGCAGAAATCCTTTACCTTCTTTTCATTGATCCTGGGTCTTTTCAAACTTCATCATCCAAAATATATTTGCACATTTCATTTCTAATATCTGGAATGAAATCCTTTACACTTCTTTCATTGCATCTTCTAACAAGTAATTGAGCTGACCGCTATAGCAAAGCTTTTCTCCTGCTGCCCATAATATAGTGACTGAAACCCCCTCTTTCAAATGCAGGCCGCTTACCCTCATTTTAGCAGCCTGTGAAATTTTCCTTGCATCATTGAAATACACTGTAAACGAGGATTTCTTTGAATACCACCCAGAAGCTACAGCTGGTGTAAAATGCAGCTGATTGGTTCAATTTGCATTCATATGTAGTCCATAGAGGTTACCCCTATGTGGCTCTGAATTTATTTAAAATTGCCTTATTTCCTGAAGGTCAAGGTGACAAATAAGAACTGAGATTCCTCAGCTTTTTCTCTCCAAATTCTGTCTAAATTTAGGATGACCATAGAATTTATCATTCAAGTTGAAACACTTTCCAAATTCAAAAAGGATGTTACTAATAATTATACTCCATGTAAACTGAGTCTGTCAGAGAAAGGAACAAGGCAAAATGGACACACTACAAAAGAACTACAATTCTAGAATCTCTTGCCCACATGAATTGGTATGAATCTATTGGCTAGTACCAAGTTATTGATATTCCACTAATATCATTTTGCTCTGGTTTATAGTTGCTGGTTAATTGCTATTAGTATATGATTGTAACCTATGTTAGGCTTTATCTTCCAATTCATAGTTTAGTTAAATGAACATGTAATATAAAAATATTTTTCATACAATTTAATTCTTACCCTTTTCGTAGCAGAGCATTTTTGCTCATATTTAAACTCTACAAGTTTAATTCAGATGAAAATGTTTCTCGTTTATTTTTTCTTTCTATTTATATATGAAATCATGCCTAGGAAATACCATGGATTTTTAGAATTTCTTTAGTCTTCTCTCTGTGTCCTTTGCATTCTTATACAGTGTATCTTCAAACAACTCATCTATTTTTCTTTTACAATCCAGTGAGAATTAAATTATTAAATTAGTTAGTTTTAAATGCCAGCAGAAATCCTTTACCTTCTTTTCATTGATCCTGGGTCTTTTCAAACTTCATCATCCAAAATATATTTGCACATTTCATTTCTAATATCTGGAATGAAATAACTAGACTTGAGTTTGACACATTGTATAACTTTAACACTGAAGTAAAGCCTAAAGCTGTTAGTGTTTTTGCTTTTGGAACAGCATGCTCCTCTGTGAAAACATTGTGCTGTTGAGGTCCAGCAGTCATTCAGATAGTTATTGAGCAACCCACATGCAGCTGGCTAGATGATACAGGGTGCTGTGGTCAGACCAGGGTGTGTACAGCATTGTGTGAAAGGGTGGCTGGTCCAGAATGTCAGGCCGTGGGTGAGATGAAGAAAACGTCTGCATGTGGGGGGAGCCAGGAGTCTCAGGGAGAGATTGGTCACATACAAGGGGAACCAATCTAATAATAATGACTGGTTACATACAAAGAGAACTGATCTACTAATAATAATGATAACAGGAGCCAGGTTTCTCACTTTTAGGGAAAGAAGCTACAATAAGAACAGTGAGAGATTTAGAATGAAGCCTGCAGTTTGAATTAGAATTGAGGATATTGGTATAAACTTATGATCTTAAGCATTTATGTATACACACACACACGCACACATACATATACATATATATACATAGATGGATTTAAAAATAGAGATGAAATGTGTTAATGAGTACATATATGTATATAGAGAATATATATACTTACATTCACATTTATTTCCCCTAACTTTGTCCACTGAAAGGTACAGCAGCATCCCATTTCAGATCCTGTTCTCTAAATACCATAATCCACTAAAAGGAATAAGGACTCCTTGGAGAACTAATTCCTGCTGACTACAGTTAGAAAAAATCCCTCTACTGGGCAGACTCTAACCTTCAAATCCTCATGGTGCTTACACTCATTTAGTGGAAATAAATGGCCTGCTTTAGGCCACAGGTATTTGCATACCCATATCCGCTCTAAGACTTGAACTATGTTGGCTGGATATTTTAGATCTTTCTGAATGCTTTATTACTCTATGTTTCTTAGACATGATAGGGTCTGAATAAATGATAGTAGAAGAAAGGAAGGCAAGATAGGAAGGAAAGAAGGAACGGAGGGAAGGAGAAAAGAAGGTGAGTTTTCCAGATTTGTATTTTATAGTATGTATTTAACAAAATGTGTTCAACAGAGTTCTTATCATAGATATCACATTAGAAATAAAACATTATTGGCTCTGAGCATCTGCTGCAGGCATGGCGACGCCATGGAGCGCCTTGATAACGCGGCGCTGTGAGCACTGCCGCCGTCCGACTTCAGAAATGAAAGTTCCTTAGCCTCGACTTTGAAGATGCTCCTGTTCTTCACAGCGTTAATGATTATTGTACCCGTTGGCTTATATTTCTTGAGTAAATCCTGTAGTTTTGAAGGTGCCTTGGGGATGTCCAGCAGGGACAGCTTCTTTTATGCTGAAATTATTGCTGTCTTTGCCGTCCATGTGGTGCTGGCCTTCTTTATGTGGCCTGGAATGAAGGTTCATAGCAATGGCGTGAAGGCAAGCAAGATTAAAGTGAACATCATCTTTTAAAAAGTATTAAATTGGAGTTTTTAAAACAGTAAATGCATCCAGCATATCGATTATTTCAATTAAGTTGAAAGATCATGTTAAAATTGATCTTAAGGAGTCACATTTGACCCATGTAAATTTTAATCCATCTTAAAACAATGGCTTGTGTCATCAGTTTTAATGAGCCTCTCATTTGCAAATGAGAATTTGGAAAAGTTAAATTAATTTCACAAATAATATGTGAAGTTAAATATGCATTATTCTGGGAAGAATTTCATTATCTTACAACAACAAAAAAAATGTTTTACAGTATTTTGTCTTTTAGTTGGCTTTGAGTTGTACTCCTCTGGGTATATTCAGATGTACATAGCAGAGCAAATCTGCATTTTATCTTTTGTGGAACCCTTGCCTATTAGGAAAATACCAGATCATTGGGTTTGGGGTTGTAGATGCATGGTGAAAATTCCTTAAATTGTGGACACTGGAATTAATCTGAATGTCACTGAGAAATTTTGCATAGTGTAATCCCTAATCAATAGAAATCTTTCATGACATTATTTCATGAGGAAGCCAGGCTGAATCACAGGTGTTCATGTCAGAAGGGCTGCATTTATTAAAGAATGTAGATAGCAAAGCAAAGAGCTAGTTGCCTGGGCACCTGGCCTGTTCCCTAAAGGCCTCTTCAGGCCAGCCTTCTGCTGTCAGATAGAACTCTTTAATGATCTGCTTTACATGTCATTCAACAATGAACTTAAGTGTATATGAAGGAATATACATTTAAATGTGTTCATTTTTGCATATTTCAGAGTATAAACAATCATAAAAATAGATAATTTTTATCACTCAGGAAGTATTCTTGGAAATTTCGTCAGTGCTGTAATATCCCAGTGTCATATAGATAATCCTTGAGGTCCTTTGTGGTAGCAAAAGACCCTGTGGTTTTACTTTGTGTCCTTGGTCAGTGTTCTTTTCCAGCCACTTGGTACTACTTGTGTGTAGTCTAAAAACACACAGAAAGAGAAATGCATATTTAAACAGGAAGGAAATGTAAATTCCCTGTACTGTTGCCACCTAGAGATAGCCACTGTTGTGGTTTACATCCTGTGCATTTTTTATTGCTAGTTTGATACACACTAAAATTTGGTTTAAGTTCAAAATCTGCCAATTTTATTCACTATTTTTTCAGTTGAATGATTATTGAATTTTTTTTAGAGAACACATTTCTGCCTTTACTCTTTTAACTAGGTATTTCATTGTATGCATTTCTGTCGTTGGTAATTCCTCATTCAATGACTGTTGCTGTGGGTCTTTGCCATCAAGGATTTTGTTTTTTCAAGCCTAGTTTTGATGTCATGGAACCTGACTAAAAGAGCAGAGAGGTTGTTAGGCAGAAAAGCCAAGATGCCCTTTGTGTTTATTTAATTGCTGAGAACAAAATGATTATTGTAGGGCTGCTTTTTATTCCTGCTTATAGTTAAATATTATCTGCAGTTTAAATGTCTTAAGTACTTACTCGGAATGGAACATGTTTTCTTAAAATAAAAAAAAAAAGGCTGCTGGCTTCATAGGAACTCCATGGCGACCTCAAGAAGCAGACCTGCTGGTGCCCTCGGTGGTTCGGAGCAAGACCCCGGCCACCAGGCCTTCAAACACCGAGGAGGTGAAGGAAAGGCCCACGAGGCTGCCAGACTCCGATTCCGGGGAGCCTAACGTCCCGCCGGCCTTGCAGGACAGTGAGGAGACCAGGGGTCCAGCGGAGGAGCAGCCACGGCCGCACACAGTGGCTCCTGCCCCTGGCGGCCCCGCCCGAGCTCCCCCTTACGGAGTGCTGCCTTGGGGCGGCTCCACCACGGCCCCCTACAGCCTCGAGACGCTGAAAGGCGGCACCATCCTGGGCACCTGGAGCTTGAAAGGGCTGAGATGCTGCCTTTTCGAGAGGCTCCCTAGCTGCGACGTGACCCTGGAGCACCCTTCAGTGTCTCGCCACCATGCCACTCTGCAGCACAGGGTGGCTGGCCTCGATGCAGAAGGCGATGGCCACGGGCCTGGCTTCTATCTCTACGATTTGGGAAGCACCAACGGCACTTTTCTTGACAAAACCCGTGTCCCACTCCGCACCTATTGTCGGGTCCATGTCGGACATGACCCGGCTCTTTCTCCTCCAGGGACCAGAGGAGGACCGAGAGGCAGAATCTGAGTTGACAGAAACGCAGTTGAAGGAATTGCATAAGCAGCAACAAATGATACTGGAAAAGAAGATGCTGGCAGACGACTCCGATGAAGAAAAAGAAGTGGACCCAAAGGAAACCAAAAGATGGATGGACTCGAGAGGCAGAATTTTAATTCCTCATTCAATGACTGTTGCTGTGGGTCTTTGCCATCAAGGATTTTGTTTTTTCAAGCCTAGTTTTGATGTCATGGAACCTGACTAAAAGAGCAGAGAGGTTGTTAGGCAGAAAAGCCAAGATGCCCTTTGTGTTTTTTAAGCTAGTTTAATGGAACATGATATTGTAGGGATGCTTTTTATTCCTGCTTATAGTTAAATATTATCTGCAGTTTAAATGTCTTAAGTACTTACTCGGAATGGAACATGTTTTCTTAAAATAAAAAAAAAAAGGCTGCTGGCTTCATAGGAACTCCATGGCGACCTCAAGAAGCAGACCTGCTGGTGCCCTCGGTGGTTCGGAGCAAGACCCCGGCCACCAGGCCTTCAAACACCGAGGAGGTGAAGGAAAGGCCCACGAGGCTGCCAGACTCCGATTCCGGGGAGCCTAACGTCCCGCCGGCCTTGCAGGACAGTGAGGAGACCAGGGGTCCAGCGGAGGAGCAGCCACGGCCGCACACAGTGGCTCCTGCCCCTGGCGGCCCCGCCCGAGCTCCCCCTTACGGAGTGCTGCCTTGGGGCGGCTCCACCACGGCCCCCTACAGCCTCGAGACGCTGAAAGGCGGCACCATCCTGGGCACCTGGAGCTTGAAAGGGCTGAGATGCTGCCTTTTCGAGAGGCTCCCTAGCTGCGACGTGACCCTGGAGCACCCTTCAGTGTCTCGCCACCATGCCACTCTGCAGCACAGGGTGGCTGGCCTCGATGCAGAAGGCGATGGCCACGGGCCTGGCTTCTATCTCTACGATTTGGGAAGCACCAACGGCACTTTTCTTGACAAAACCCGTGTCCCACTCCGCACCTATTGTCGGGTCCATGTCGGACATGACCCGGCTCTTTCTCCTCCAGGGACCAGAGGAGGACCGAGAGGCAGAATCTGAGTTGACAGAAACGCAGTTGAAGGAATTGCATAAGCAGCAACAAATGATACTGGAAAAGAAGATGCTGGCAGACGACTCCGATGAAGAAAAGGAAGTGGACCCCGCTGAAAGAGAGAAACTAGCAGGATGATGAAATGGGATGCACCTGGGGAATGGGAGAAGCTGCTGTAGAGGATGAGGCTGAAGAGAACCCCATTGTTTTACAGTTTCAACAGAAAGGGAGGCCTTTTACATAAAGGATCCAAAAAAGGCTCTCCAAGGTTTTTTTGACCGAGAAGGAGAAGAATTAGAATATGAATTTGATGAACAGGGTCATAGCACTTGGCTTTGCAGGGTGAGATTGCCTGTGGATGATTCAACTGGAAAACAGTTAGTGGCAGAGGCCATTCACTCAGGAAAGAAAAAAGAAGCAGTGATTCAGTGCTCACTGGAAGCTTGTCAAACCCTTGATACTTTGGGATTGCTGCGGCAGGAGGCGGTATCTGGGAAAAGGAAAGCCAAGAATTGGGAAGATGAAGACTTTTATGATAGTGGTGATGACACTTTCCTTGATCGGACTGGCCTGGTGGAAAAGAAGCATCTGAATCGAATGAAGAAGGCTGGGAAGATTGATGAGAAGCCACAGACCTTCGAATCATTGGTTGCAAAGTTAAATGATGCTGAAAAGGAGCTCTGAAATTTCTGAGAGAGTGAAAGCCTCCAGCAAAGCTCTATCAGAGTCACCATCTCAGGATTCTTTAGACATATTCATGTCAGAAATGAAATCGGGGAGTGCATTGGATGGTGTGTCCTGGAAGAAGCTTCACCTGAGAACTTTTGAACTGAGAAAAGAACAACAGAGACTTAAAAGGCTGATAAAAATTGTGAAGCCAGCAGAGATTCCAGAACTAAAAAAAAAAATGAAAACCAGGCTACAAATGGAGAAAACAAAGTTAAAAAGCTCACATTGCCTTTCTTTGGTGCCATGAAAGGGGGAAGCAAATTCAAATTAAAAACTGGAACCATAGGGAAGTTACCTCCCAAGCGTCCAGAGCTCCCTCCAGCTCTGTTGAGAACCAAGGATGAGTCTGAAGTAGAAGAGAAGAGGAGGAGGAGGAGGAGCAAGAAAAGGGGGAGGCTGAAGAGAAGAAAGCGGAGGCTGGAAGCAGTAGGCTTCAGCCAGAGACAGAGCTGGGAGGAGTTGCACAGGAGATGGGGCCTCCCCTGGACTTCACGTGTCCTAAAGAAACAGAAGACCACGAAAACATGTCTCGACTCAGCCAAATCGAACAGCATAAAGGATACTAAGAGATTAGAGAAACAGCTGCATCGTGTGAGGAGCCCTCAGCATCAAAAAATGAATATGAGAAAAGCAGAGATGAATTGAAGACAAAGAAAACTCCTGGTCTAAGCAAAGTTCCACCGATACTTTCCTCCAAATATCCAGAAGATGACCCAGATTACTGTGTGTGGTTCCGCCTGAAGGCCAAAGTGGAGATGGCAGGACCCATCTTACTGACAAGTATGAAGACTAAAAACTTTTTTCCCGATGTCTGAATTTGATGAACAGGGTCATAGCACTTGGCTTTGCGGTAGAGCCAAGAAAGGAAATTCACTCAGGAAAGAAAAAAGAAGCAGTGATTCAGTGCTCACTGGAAGCTTGTCAAACCCTTGATACTTTGGGATTGCTGCGGCAGGAGGCGGTATCTGGGAAAAGGAAAGCCAAGAATTGGGAAGATGAAGACTTTTATGATAGTGGTGATGACACTTTCCTTGATCGGACTGGCCTGGTGGAAAAGAAGCATCTGAATCGAATGAAGAAGGCTGGGAAGATTGATGAGAAGCCACAGACCTTCGAATCATTGGTTGCAAAGTTAAATGATGCTGAAAAGGAGCTCTGAAATTTCTGAGAGAGTGAAAGCCTCCAGCAAAGCTCTATCAGAGTCACCATCTCAGGATTCTTTAGACACATTCATGTCAGAAATGAAATCGGGGAGTGCATTGGATGGTGTGTCCTGGAAGAAGCTTCACCTGAGAACTTTTGAACTGAGAAAAGAACAACAGAGACTTAAAAGGCTGATAAAAATTGTGAAGCCAGCAGAGATTCCAGAACTAAAAAAAATGAAAACCAGGCTACAAATGGAGAAAACAAAGTTAAAAAGCTCACATTGCCTTTCTTTGGTGCCATGAAAGGGGAAGCAAATTAAAATTTAAAAAACTGGAACCATAGGGAAGTTACCTCCCAAGCGTCCAGAGCTCCCTCCAGCTCTGTTGAGAACCAAGGATGAGTCTGAAGTAGAAGAGAAGAGGAGGAGGAGGAGGAGCAAAAAAGGGGGAGGCTGAAGAGAAGAAAGCGGAGGCTGGAAGCAGTAGGCTTCAGCCAGAGACAGAGCTGGGAGGAGTTGCACAGGAGATGGGGCCTCCCCTGGACTTCACGTGTCCTAAAGAAACAGAAGACCACGAAAACATGTCTCGACTCAGCCAAATCGAACAGCATAAAGGATACTAAGAGATTAGAGAAACAGCTGCATCGTGTGAGGAGCCCTCAGCATCAAAAAATGAATATGAGAAAAGCAGAGATGAATTGAAGACAAAGAAAACTCCTGGTCTAAGCAAAGTTCCACCGATACTTTCCTCCAAATATCCAGAAGATGACCCAGATTACTGTGTGTGGGTTCCGCCTGAAGGCCAAAGTGGAGATGGCAGGACCCATCTTACTGACAAGTATGGCTATTGATTGCTTCTGAATCTTAAAGGAAGACCTTGTGGACCATGTGACATGGGATATTTAGGATAATATATCAAGCTGAATGTCTAGAGAAGGAGTTCAGGTGATCATTTGTGAAATCTGGTGACTGGCCTTTTTTTCTGTGATGTTGGCTTCCTAAATTTACTTACCCATCTGATTCTCTTGAATTTGGGGTATTTATCTTTATAAGTATTTGTGTGTGTATATAAAAAGGAGCCATATATTTTAGGCATTAGTAAAGTGAGTGACATGACTCTATTAAAGTAAGAAGCTGAGATAAAAAAAAAAAAGACTGCAATTTTGGTATACCATCGTACACATTTAATATGAAATTGGCAGATGCTCCAGATGAGTCTAGTGTACTAGATAGTAGATCTATAGATGGTCCCCTCTTTAGAGACCTTGTTGTATGTATAGTTTGCCCACTTGGTTTCTTTTTCTAGAATGCCAAGATTTTCCTTGCACTTTTGGAATCTTATGCTATTTGTAAAATATTGGTGTCCAGTGTTAGATTGTTTTGTTTGTTTAATTTCAGATATTTGCTGGTTAGATAATATGGTATTTTTATGCAAGTATTTAAACTGAGGATTCATGCAAAAGCAGCTATGATTTCCTTTTGGAAAAGGTACCAAGCATTTGAAAGTTAGAATCTGATGCAAAGGTTGATATATGGAATTATTACAATAAAGACTTGTTTAAAAAAAAAAAGAAATAAAACATTATTGTCAAAAATATGACACAACCAGGGTATGGGACATGGGTTTCCAGCAAGTAATCAGACTCTGCTGGCCAATCTTGAAGACTTACTTGGCTGACTTCCACTGATGGGGAAAGACCAAATAAAGGAAATTTGGGTAGATCCTATAATCTTACAATAATATTTCTGGCTTTATGCCATATTTGAAGAATAACATTTATCAAAGAAACATTTGATATTATAAACTGCTTATTTTACAAATGGAGAAATGGGGCTAATTTTGCCATCACAAAAATCATTTAGTACCAAATGTAAATGAACCCATTATTCTTTCCATTACATGATATACTTGGTTTCATGTTGATTTTGTATATGTGATTTTCATGATTCACATGTGAATCTTCTCATTTTGATGGTAGCTACACCTTATAGAGAAAGAGCAAAGAAAAAGCATCATAACCAAAGAAAAACGTATCTATCTTATATCCATGGCTACTTGAAAACAGTTTGTCAATATTAAAAAAAAAAAAAAAAACAAGACTGACTTGTGCCTAATATACAAAAAAAGTCTTCAATGCATGTGTATTAATTTGATTTGCCTGTATAATTTGAAACTATCATTATAGCTTCATGGTTGATGTTGTATTTGTTCATGCTGACAAAATAAAATTATTTGAAGCTTTCATCTTTTAAATATTTTATGAAATGATCAATATACTTTTTGTGGTAAAATACAAAAGACAATGACAACTTGACCTACCAGTAAACAATTTTATATTTTACTTTAATTATGAGTCATAAATCTTTAATTATGAGTGTAAAGATGACCTCCAAAAATAATTACCAGCACTTTTCCTTTGATATTAATGTATCATATTGTCCTGTGTAATTTAAAATCAATGTTAATAACTAAGTCATATTTCAGCAATGTAGAACATATTGGAAAAGAGAGTCATGAACTGTTTTCTGGCTAAAATGCTGCTTTGTTAGGCATTTTGAGATGTAATTGATATACACCCTCATCTCTTTTCCCATGAAATGTTTAATAAAATTATGAAAACATCCAATTGATGCAGAATTTCATATATATCTACTAAACTACCAAAATTACTTGACTTAATTGAGACCACAAAAACACAATACTTAAATCATGAGGTTGTTCTGAGGACTTCTCTTCAACTGCAGAAAGTAGAATAATTTATGTTTTTGTCTAGTTAATAGAAAAAAAATCATATATATTTGGATGTATTCATGTCATTGCCCTCTGCAGATAATCTCTTGCATCAGATCCCTGTTTCTACATTCTCATAAGTGAATTTGAAACTTTTTGTTTTTTTAATTGTCCGTTTCTGTTTGAGTCTTATTATATACCTAATTCTAAGCCCAGTGCCTAGCACAGAGTAAGCATAAAATAAAACTGGTAAAAGAACATTGAATGTCAGAGAGAAAGATAACTATTGTATACTGACACATATGTATGGAATCTAGAAAGATGCCCAGTGCCTAGCAGTCTTATGGACAGGTGAGGGAGAGGAATGTGCTGTGGGACATAAATGACTAAGGGGAAGTATATGTGATTTTCATGATTCACATGTGAATCTTCTCATTTTGATGGTAGCTACACCTTATAGAGAAAGAGCAAAGAAAAAGCATCATAACCAAAGAAAAACGTATCTATCTTATATCCATGGCTACTTGAAAACAGTTTGTCAATATTAAAAAAAAAAAAAAAAACAAGACTGACTTGTGCCTAATATACACAAAAAGTCTTCAATGCATGTGTATTAATTTGATTTGCCTGTATAATTTGAAACTATCATTATAGCTTCATGGTTGATGTTGTATTTGTTCATGCTGACAAAATAAAATTATTTGAAGCTTTCATCTTTTAAATATTTTATGAAATGATCAATATACTTTTTGTGGTAAAATACAAAAGACAATGACAACTTGACCTACCAGTAAACAATTTTATATTTTACTTTAATTATGAGTCATAAATCTTTAATTATGAGTGTAAAGATGACCTCCAAAAATAATTACCAGCACTTTTCCTTTGATATTAATGTATCATATTGTCCTGTGTAATTTAAAATCAATGTTAATAACTAAGTCATATTTCAGCAATGTAGAACATATTGGAAAAGAGAGTCATGAACTGTTTTCTGGCTAAAATGCTGCTTTGTTAGGCATTTTGAGATGTAATTGATATACACCCTCATCTCTTTTCCCATGAAATGTTTAATAAAATTATGAAAACATCCAATTGATGCAGAATTTCATATATATCTACTAAACTACCAAAATTACTTGACTTAATTGAGACCACAAAAACACAATACTTAAATCATGAGGTTGTTCTGAGGACTTCTCTTCAACTGCAGAAAGTAGAATAATTTATGTTTTTGTCTAGTTAATAGAAAAAAAATCATATATATTTGGATGTATTCATGTCATTGCCCTCTGCAGATAATCTCTTGCATCAGATCCCTGTTTCTACATTCTCATAAGTGAATTTGAAACTTTTTGTTTTTTTAATTGTCCGTTTCTGTTTGAGTCTTATTATATACCTAATTCTAAGCCCAGTGCCTAGCACAGAGTAAGCATAAAATAAAACTGGTAAAAGAACATTGAATGTCAGAGAGAGAAAGATAACTATTGTATACTGACACATATGTATGGAATCTAGAAAGATGGTGCAGATCAATGAATATGCAGAGCAGCAATGGAGAGGCAGACATGGAGAACAGTCTTATGGACATTGGGATGAGGGAGAGGAATGTGCTGTGGGACTAGGGGATCTCAAACAGGGGCTTTGTGGCAACTTGGAGGGGTGGGATGGGGAGGAGGATGTGGGGGAGGTTCAGGAGAAGGGAAAGCCTGTGTATACCTTCAGCAGATTTGGGTCAATGTGTAGCAGTAAACAACAAAACCCTGTAAAAATAATAATAGGGCTTCCCTGGTGGTCCAGTGGGTAAAGAATCTGCCTTGCAATGGAAGGGGCATGGGTTCAATCCGTGGCCCAGGAAGATCCCACATGCCGGAGAGCAGCTGAGCCGGTGTGTCCAATTAAGTGCCGGCACTCTGCAGTGCATGTGCCCAGAGCTGGTGCTCTGCAGCGAAAGAGGCCACTGCAATGGGAGGCCTACACATGCCAAATAATAATAAAGATTGATGAAAATAAATGAATGATAAGTTGAGGCAAAAAAAAATATTAGAAAAATAATAAGAAGAAATAAAATTTGAATGAAAAAAAAAAGAACATTGAATGTTTACCATAGCATTCATAACCCTCTTTATATTAAAATATATATCAATGTTAAAGTATGTACAATTTAAGTCTCAATATTGGTAGATGAATAAAATGGTTGATGGTTAGGTACTTTATATAATATTAGATGTTGACTCTTTGGCTTTAATATATATTTAATATATATTTAGATCTTAAAATGAAGATATTCCCAATGGCTCTTGGAAAAGTCTCTAACAAAGATAGACTTTGAATGTTAATTGTTATTCTGTTAGTAATAAAAACCCAGAATGACCCTTTGGATGTATTCATGTCATTGCCCTCTGCAGATAATCTCTTGCATCAGATCCCTGTTTCTACATTCTCATAAGTGAATTTGAAACTTTTTGTTTTTTTAATTGTCCGTTTCTGTTTGAGTCTTATTATATACCTAATTCTAAGCCCAGTGCCTAGCACAGAGTAAGCATAAAATAAAACTGGTAAAAGAACATTGAATGTCAGAGAGAGAAAGATAACTATTGTATACTGACACATATGTATGGAATCTAGAAAGATGGTGCAGATCAATGAATATGCAGAGCAGCAATGGAGAGGCAGACATGGAGAACAGTCTTATGGACATTGGGATGAGGGAGAGGAATGTGCTGTGGGACTAGGGATCTCAAACAGGGGGTTTGGGGCAACTTGGAGGGGTGGGATGGGGAGGAGGATGTGGGGGAGGTTCAGGAGAAGGGAAAGCCTGTGTATACCTTCAGCAGATTTGGGTCAATGTGTAGCAGTAAACAACAAAACCCTGTAAAAATAATAATAGGGCTTCCCTGGTGGTCCAGTGGGTAAAGAATCTGCCTTGCAATGGAAGGGGCATGGGTTCAATCCGTGGCCCAGGAAGATCCCACATGCCGGAGAGCAGCTGAGCCGGTGTGTCCAATTAAGTGCCGGCACTCTGCAGTGCATGTGCCCAGAGCTGGTGCTCTGCAGCGAAAGAGGCCACTGCAATGGGAGGCCTACACATGCCAAATAATAATAAAGATTGATGAAAATAAATGAATGATAAGTTGAGGCAAAAAAAAATATTAGAAAAATAATAAGAAGAAATAAAATTTGAATGAAAAAAAAAAGAACATTGAATGTTTACCATAGCATTCATAACCCTCTTTATATTAAAATATATATCAATGTTAAAGTATGTACAATTTAAGTCTCAATATTGGTAGATGAATAAAATGGTTGATGGTTAGGTACTTTATATAATATTAGATGTTGACTCTTTGGCTTTAATATATATTTAATATATATTTAGATCTTAAAATGAAGATATTCCCAATGGCTCTTGGAAAAGTCTCTAACAAAGATAGACTTTGAATGTTAATTGTTATTCTGTTAGTAATACAACAGATGACCCTGAATGAATTGATTTTTTTTCCTTGCTGTTGGTTGGGACCATTTTGCACCACTTGTATAACACTGCAAGAAACAAAGGTCCATTTATTGATTTGTCATAACTATATGTATATAAGTTAGTCAAAAAATAGTTTTGGGGCTTCCCCTGGTGGTCCAGTGGGTAAGGACACCACCTTGCAGTGCAAGGGGTGCTGGTTCGATCCCTGGCCTGGGAAGATCCCACGTGTCACGGAGCAACTGGACTGATGTGTCCAATTACCGAGTCGGAGCTCTGGGGTGCCCAGAGCTGGCACTCTGCGACGACAGAGGCCATCGCAATGGAAGGCCCACAAGAGCCAAAGAACAAAGACGGATGAAAATAGACAAATGAAAGGCCAATAGAAGTGGCCCGTCCATCCCCCTCCCTCCCCACCACACCCCCCAAAAGATAAATAAATAAAACAAATGTTAAAAAAAAAAAAAAAGTTTTGGCAAATGCTGAGCCCCAGTTTGTCTTGCTCTTTAGGTCATGGATGATGATAAGTGTTTGAATTCTCTAGTTATTTTAGTCTTAACCTAAGCCTGTCTCTATTTTTTCATATCAACCGTTTTTGTTTGAAGTTTTAACATTATATTAATATTCCTGTTGCCTTAGTCAATAGCATATAAGTCAATATCATCTAAGCTTTCTTTTACTTTTGTATGTTGCAGGCCATAAGAGTTATCTTTGTCAGCAACAATGATTTTAGAGAGAATGACAGATGTAGAAGCTGTGGATGACAAGTACTAGACATGTGCTGATCAGGACAAGCACTGTAAGTTGATTTTTAAAATATAACTTCTTAACAGCAGTTTTGTTGATGTTTTTGTTGATTTGATTCCTTCTCAGAAAGATATTTTTAAACTCTCACTCATTAAGAATTTTGACTAAAGTCAATGTATAATAGAAAACTCCAAACATGATTAAACCTTCACAATTATAGTTCCGTTTTACTAAAATGATTTAGTAACAAGTTAAAGCAAGTATAATTAATTAGGCAGGGTTTAAAAAGACTCCCACGTTTAAATAAAATTTAACCATAGATATTTCCCAGGCTATAAAGTAAAAAGCTTTTCTATGGGGAAAAATTCATTAATATCATTAATGATGAACCAGCCAAATTTTTTTAGAGAGTGTATATAATAGAAAATATGATGCAGCAAAGTTATATGGCATCTGGACCGTGTCTAGCTAGAGTTTTCCGTATTCAGGACTTGTATAATTTCTACCTATGCCAAGATGTAAGTGGTACATTTGTTTTTTATGTTGTATAAAGAGAAAGCCTTGGGTTAATGTTTGGAATGAAAGTTCATATACATCGTCCAGTATCACTTGGTCCTCTCTGGACTTGCTCTCCTCCCTCCACCTGTGCATATCTCAGCCAGGTCTCAGATTGTCTTGAAGTCAATGACTTCTGCATACTAAGGAAGCAGTACTGAGCTTTTGATCATAGGTATTCACTCTCAAAACAGGGAGAGACTGAAAGAGAGGAGGGATCATACAATTCTCAGAGGAAAAAGAGTTTTTAAATTCTAAAGATATGTTTTAAAAAACTGAAATAAAACAGCCTGGTTTTGTTTTCTAGGTTCATAGTTATTCTAAGATCATTACTGGAAAAAATATTGAAACAAAAGCATTTTAATGCATTTTTATTGTTAATTCATGTTGAACCACCTACGAGAAAAGTCTCAGAATAATCTCCTTTCCTGCCTGCCCAGGAAATACCTGGGTTGAAGAAAAATCAACCTCATCAATAAACATATGTATCCATGTGCCAACATAAAGGTGGCAAACTCTAAGATTCTCTCAAATCTGTACAAAAACAACAAAGTTAGCAACATACTGAGCCTCCTGGCAGCCTGAGTTTCCCACACTGGGGTTCTTTTATTGACAAGAAGCTATGATTTGTGTTACCAAAAAATGTCAGCTGCTAATTTGGATGAAACTTAGATGAATTATACATAGAAGCAGTGTGGTCTATGGTGAAAAAATAAGTGCTTTGAATAAGTCAGTCATTATCCATCTGCCTAAAATGATTTAGTAACAAGTTAAAGCAAGTATAATTAATTAGGCAGGGTTTAAAAAGACTCCCACGTTTAAATAAAATTTAACCATAGATATTTCCCAGGCTATAAAGTAAAAAGCTTTTCTATGGGGAAAAATTCATTAATATCATTAATGATGAACCAGCCAAATTTTTTTAGAGAGTGTATATAATAGAAAATATGATGCAGCAAAGTTATATGGCATCTGGACCGTGTCTAGCTAGAGTTTTCCGTATTCAGGACTTGTATAATTTCTACCTATGCCAAGATGTAAGTGGTACATTTGTTTTTTATGTTGTATAAAGAGAAAGCCTTGGGTTAATGTTTGGAATGAAAGTTCATATACATCGTCCAGTATCACTTGGTCCTCTCTGGACTTGCTCTCCTCCCTCCACCTGTGCATATCTCAGCCAGGTCTCAGATTGTCTTGAAGTCAATGACTTCTGCATACTAAGGAAGCAGTACTGAGCTTTTGATCATAGGTATTCACTCTCAAAACAGGGAGAGACTGAAAGAGAGGAGGGATCATACAATTCTCAGAGGAAAAAGAGTTTTTAAATTCTAAAGATATGTTTTAAAAAACTGAAATAAAACAGCCTGGTTTTGTTTTCTAGGTTCATAGTTATTCTAAGATCATTACTGGAAAAAATATTGAAACAAAAGCATTTTAATGCATTTTTATTGTTAATTCATGTTGAACCACCTACGAGAAAAGTCTCAGAATAATCTCCTTTCCTGCCTGCCCAGGAAATACCTGGGTTGAAGAAAAATCAACCTCATCAATAAACATATGTATCCATGTGCCAACATAAAGGTGGCAAACTCTAAGATTCTCTCAAATCTGTACAAAAACAACAAAGTTAGCAACATACTGAGCCTCCTGGCAGCCTGAGTTTCCCACACTGGGGTTCTTTTATTGACAAGAAGCTATGATTTGTGTTACCAAAAAATGTCAGCTGCTAATTTGGATGAAACTTAGATGAATTATACATAGAAGCAGTGTGGTCTATGGTGAATAAGGAATCTCAACAAAATCCAACCACTGACGTGCTAAGTGCTTTGAATAAGTCAGTCATTATCCATCTGCCTCAATTTAAGTGTTCAAAAAATGGGCATATGCAGAGAACTAATGATTAATATATGCCTGCAAATAATTTTGAACTTCTCTTAGAAAAAACATCAAACAAAGAAAAGGCATTCCTGCTTGTCTTTGACATTTTGTTTTCTTTGGGGCCAAAAATATGTTTCTCTTCTATGTTTTTCCTGGCTTCCTGCATCACTGTTGCCTCACTGTTCCTGCTAATTTATTTTCTAAATGGTCATTTCCAGTGATTTTCTGATGATCTCTTATAAGATATTTTGTATCGTTTCCTATCTAGAAAACTAAAAGAAAGATGTTGGATAAATGTGTGTGTGTGTGTGTGTGTGTGTGCTACCAGAGGTGTGCATGGTGGATAGCCTGCATTATTATTGCATTTATTTCAGGTAGTAAAGGAAGTTCCAATTAAGGAAGGCACTGTTGCTTTTCTTTTCAGGAATATAGATTAGATGGAAAAGCATTGGGCTAGTTCCCTAACCCTAACTGGGAACTATGTGACTGCCGTTAAAATTAAATTTAATAAACTTCTCATGTTAAATCTTGTACTTACAGAGAAATCTAGGCACAGGCTATGACTGGGCCTATGAATAGAAAAAAATGACACAGAACAATATAAAACCATGAGAGACAGTGATGGATAGTGCATCCAATAATACATATAGCCAAGTATTACAGACTTCCTAAATCCTAAGTGAAGGACCCACTGAACTAGAATAACAGGAGAAATCCAAAATTCTGAAAGTAGTAGAGCCAAAGGGAATTGAGGTCACCTGTCAGAAGGAATGATACTGAGAGCAATGCCAGGAATTCTATGCTCACAAGAACTCACCTATCTCACAAACAAATCATCCTGGTAAAATAGCAGTAAATACAACTAAAGAATAAATGTGATCTATCCTATAAAAATGAATCATTTTCCCTGGGAAAGCAACTGAAATACATACTTTGCATTGTTTAAAGCTACAGTAACCAAAAGGCCCATCTTGCATGTATCATCAAGCAAAATAAACAGGGTTTTATATGATATAACTTTTATATCAACAAATACAGCTAAAATTGGCAATAATATGAGCCCACTACACATGAAGGTTGAGTCTACACCTGCATTGAGAACTCGTTTTCTTCAGGAATCTTTGTGGTAACACAGTATGAGGGAAGAGAAACCATTAGAATTGACATTATTGAAGAGATTCCAGTAGCAAAGTCTTTTAAAAAACTAAACCATAAGCAGGGACTTAGTCTGAACCACAGAAGAAAAATAAGACAAACAAAATTTTCATAAGCCGAAGTCAGCTTGTCTTGGACATTTTGCAAATGGAAAACAGTATATTATGTTAAATTTTAAGTTGTTTATTTAAGGTTGATATTTTATATCTTGAATTTACACTGCCATCATTTCATAAACATCAAAGCAAGTCTGTTTAAACCTTTTTCTTCCTTCATCTTCACACCAACATGAAAGCTGAGTAGGAAAAATCCATCTAGCCAATTAAAGGTAACTTAATTTATTCTTGTCCCTGTTTCAATATGAAATGTCAGTACTGGGGGGAAGGGTTGAGGGAAGAGTGGATCTAAAAGTAGTGAACAATCTGTATCTGTTGATCTGGTCAAGAAAGACCAGCAGCTGACCATTAAAGCTGCCACTCATAATTGAAAATATTAAAGTAGCCCAATTTTGAGTACTCTCATCCATAGCAAAAACCCATGGAATGCCAGCTGTCATTGTTTTGGCACAGGCAGTATTGTTTCTTCTCTCGCCAGACCCACACATCTTTGCCTCCCTCATATTTTCACAAGCAACCAGCCCTCCCAACAGCTTCCCCTGTTGTCTCTGAGGTGCAGTCCTTTAGAGATTTCCTACCTAACTTGTTTATATTTCACTAAGAATAAGCTAAAATTTACTGGACGTGAGAAGAATTATCCTTTCATCATTGTCATTATTGTTAAGACAATATAAAAGAGATCCCAAGGCATGACTTCTACACATAGCCACACAGCTTAGATTGCACACCACAGAACTTCCTGGGACTACAGTGACACAAACTCTGATGTGAACGGAGCCTCCAGATGTAAGACGCAATGTTCTGTTCTATATGTCTGTAGAAGTATAGAGGATGAAACTCTGATAAAACCGAGTTTCTCTTCTCAAACCTCTTCCTACCGTTCCTCTTAACAAAGTGTATGAATCACTCTCTTATTTTATTTACTTTATTTTTACTTTTTGGCTATACCCCATGACATGTGGGATCTAAGTTCCCTGACCAGGGATCAATCAGACCTGAACCCCCTGTACTGGAAGGCAAAGTCTTAACCACTGGACCTAGGGAAGTCCCTCAATCAATCTTTTATTTTCAAGTAGTACAGAGACTATCACATCCATGTCCTTTCATGGAGGGAGAAAGTCTTAAGTATCTAATTGTCCTTACCAAGGATAACATTTCAAAAAGAAGCAAAGGTGTTTAGTTTCTTTCATTTTTCAGCTAGTATATTTACCAGAGATGAACAAGAATTCTCTTTATTTTTAGTGTATAAATGTACAAATTGTGTTTTCTGAAAACATTTTAATTCTGTGACTAGTCTTTACATGTAATGATGTAGAGTGGCAGTTTTAGTTCAATTTAAATCATTCAGAGATTATTCACATTTACTAATCTTTAAGGCCAATAAAATGAAATTTTACTGGATTTAGTTCGCAAAGTAAATGTGGATAAACTATTTACAGGTGCTATTATAAATGTAAAAATGACTATCTTAATAATCATCCCCCAATGCATTTAAGAAAGTGAAGGACCCTAGGGGTGATACATCGCCCTTTCCTATTCCCTCAAGCAGTATATGTATATAAAATCTCACTGATACCCTCCAATCTGGAGGATATTTTCTAATGAGGAGGAGAGCATGACAAGGCAAAGGATTAAGAATGTCTCCCTAGACTTGAAACACCTTCCCCCACAATAAAGAGATTGTAACACACCAGAAGTCAAAAGAACTCCCTAAATTACCAATCTGTCTTTCTCTCTTTAAAAAAATAGAAGAGGGCTTCCCTGGTGGCCCAGTGGGCAAAGAGTACGCCTTGCAGTGCAAGGGATGCCGGTTCAATCCCTGGCACAGGAAGATCCCATATGCCACAGAACATCTGAACCAGTGTGTCCAATTATGAGTCAGCACTCTGGGGTGCATGTACCCAGAGCCAGTGCTCTTCAACAAGAGAGACCACCGCAATGGGAGGCCCACACAGGCCAAAGAATTAAATAAATAAACAATAATAAATAAATGAAGAACCAATAAAAGAGGCCAAAAAAAAAAAAAAGAGAGAGACCCATGTAGTGACATCCCCCCCCAAACTGTATCCCACTGCAAACGCTTAGCGAAGTTGAATAAGAAAAGGAGAAAAACAAAGACACACAAAAATTTTAATAACCTAATGAAAACAAATTAGAAAGTCCCATGTGAAGGTCATCTGTTGTATGGCAGCTAAATAGCACCAAATTCTCTTGGAAGAATTCCTAATTTTTTTTTTTTTTTAAGATTTATTTATTTATTTATTTTGGGCGGGGGTCGGGTTGGGGAGGGAGGGGAGCGGGCGGGCCACTTCTATTGGTCTTTCATTTCTCTATGTGCATCCGTCTTTGTTCTTTGGCTCCTGTGGGCCTCCCATCGTGGTGGCGTCTGTCGTTGCAGGGCGCCGGCTCTGGGCGCATGCGCTCCAGAGCTCCGGCTCGGCAATTGGACACATAGGTCCAGCCGCTCTGCGGCACGTGGGATCTTCCCAGGCCAGGGATCTAACTGGCGCCCCCTGCACTACAAGGCTGTATCCTTACCCACTGGACCACCAGGGGAAACCCAGAATTCCTAAATTTTGACCTCTACTTTTACCCCCACAGACAAAGGAAGAAAGACATAGAGACAAATGGAAAGAGAAAGGTGTTGGGGAAGCTGCCAGAAATGAAGGCTTCAACAGAACAGAATCTGGAGCCCAAGGACATCCTCCAGGAAGTCAGGGATAGTCATCTGATGACACCCATCTCCATAGGGTACGTTGGTGGGTTCTTCAGATATACCCAGGGCCTAGTACACTCCCCTGATCTAGGCCCTACTGCCAGTTTCTCTTGTCACACACTTGGTCCCATTGGGTTGAATCCTGAGAAGACTCAAGCCTATCCATTTTCTCTCATGTGCTCAGTTGACACACGAAAGACTCTTAAATGTTCACTCCCACAAAATTACAGAGTACAATTTGACCAAGTGCTGGCTTCTCAATCCTTGACTCACTAGCAGAGAAAAGACACTTCTTGGTTGTGTGGTCAGCTGTTCAGTGACCACTCAGGGAGCCAGCCACTGAAGAGAGAATGTGGCATTTTATGCAAAAGCGTAGAGAGTCCCAGAGCAGAATGAGACAGGAGTAGGCCACTTGACTATAAGAAGCATGAAATAGAAAGACCACGCTTGGCTGGTTAAATGGCTCCTCATTTAGAGAAACCCTCTCTGCTAGGCTCCTGGTCTTCTAGCATGTCTTGAGGAAATGTCCAAAGGAGGATTTTCTACTTATCTTCACTCCTTTTCCTCTCTTAGATCCATCTGTCTTATTATGCCTTTTCTCCTTACCCGTTGTATTCAACATTCTTTACTCTTTTTTTTTTTTTCCTGTTTATAGACTCCCACCTTCTCATATGGACTACTTTTATTCCAAAGTGAGACTACTCCAATCCATGTAAGTTTCAGGAATAGAGTTTCCATCATACAGAACAATACAGGCCAGTATATGATGACATATTATGTATTATTTCTCATAAGTTAGCTCTTTCCCTTTGTTTGAAGATTCAGTCTGGGTTAGCACTAAAATGACAGAGAATATATATATTCATTTTACTCCTCAGACTATGTGAAGTAGGAAGAACGTGATGACAACTCTGGGTCAGTAGCTCTAAAAACATGACCTTTAAATGAACAACAACAACAACAAATCCTATTGTGAGAAGGGAGTGAATTTAGTAAAAAGAATAGGATAGATAACTGTGCTACACACCTAATCCTGCAAAAAAAGTGATTGAACTTTCTTTAAGGACTCCAAGCAAATCTGAGTCTTTATGTTACACCCTCTGCTTCTTTCCTAGGCCATCTTTATGCCATGCTTTGCTTAATTCTGAGCCCAGATTTAGCAACCATCTCCACTTACTAACCTTATCATTTGGGGCACATAATTTAATATTTTTAGTTTTAACATTTCACATAAAATATGAACAGTATTTACTTCCATAGGTTTTAGGAGGATCAAATAAGTTAATATACTTAAAATATTCCAATGTATGATCTATCACATAAGTACTCAGTAACTGGTTGTGTCCCTCTCTTTCCTTGATCTTCAGTTCATCTCCCTATAGGTAATTGAAGTTATGCATCAAAAAAAAAAAGAAAAGAAATTATGAGTCAATGCTAAGCATGATCAGGAAAGGTCGATCATATCTGATCACAGTAAGAAAGTTTAACAACTACTCCTGTCACGTGTGTGTGAGATTCCTAAGGCAGAAGAGGAACCCAGTATATCAGTAAGGGGACTGCTTACAATATCAAGTGCTTTAATAACTCTGAAACTTCTATTATGCAATCAAATCCTGCATTCATGTGTTAGCCGTCTTTATCAGTCACAAAGGGGAGTATAGAATCTGATCAGAAAGCTTCTCTCTTCCTTTCAATCATTGTACATTTTTGTATTTATCTTTCAAAGACAAAACAGGCTGCATAACAGAAGTCAGACAAGTAGAAAATAAACTGTACTGCAAAATGCTTTATCTTTATAGACAACTGAGTGGAGATTGAAAATAATTTTGTCAAATGATGAGCGTGATTAATGTTCTAAAATTCAATCGGCCAGTATATGATGACATATTATGTATTATTTCTCATAAGTTAGCTCTTTCCCTTTGTTTGAAGATTCAGTCTGGGTTAGCACTAAAATGACAGAGAATATATATATTCATTTTACTCCTCAGACTATGTGAAGTAGGAAGAACGTGATGACAACTCTGGGTCAGTAGCTCTAAAAACATGACCTTTAAATGAACAACAACAACAACAAATCCTATTGTGAGAAGGGAGTGAATTTAGTAAAAAGAATAGGATAGATAACTGTGCTACACACCTAATCCTGCAAAAAAAGTGATTGAACTTTCTTTAAGGACTCCAAGCAAATCTGAGTCTTTATGTTACACCCTCTGCTTCTTTCCTAGGCCATCTTTATGCCATGCTTTGCTTAATTCTGAGCCCAGATTTAGCAACCATCTCCACTTACTAACCTTATCATTTGGGGCACATAATTTAATATTTTTAGTTTTAACATTTCACATAAAATATGAACAGTATTTACTTCCATAGGTTTTAGGAGGATCAAATAAGTTAATATACTTAAAATATTCCAATGTATGATCTATCACATAAGTACTCAGTAACTGGTTGTGTCCCTCTCTTTCCTTGATCTTCAGTTCATCTCCTATAGGTAATTGAAGTTATGCATCAAAAAAAAAAAGAAAAGAAATTATGAGTCAATGCTAAGCATGATCAGGAAAGGTCGATCATATCTGATCACAGTAAGAAAGTTTAACAACTACTCCTGTCACGTGTGTGTGAGATTCCTAAGGCAGAAGAGGAACCCAGTATATCAGTAAGGGGACTGCTTACAATATCAAGTGCTTTAATAACTCTGAAACTTCTATTATGCAATCAAATCCTGCATTCATGTGTTAGCCGTCTTTATCAGTCACAAAGGGGAGTATAGAATCTGATCAGAAAGCTTCTCTCTTCCTTTCAATCATTGTACATTTTTGTATTTATCTTTCAAAGACAAAACAGGCTGCATAACAGAAGTCAGACAAGTAGAAAATAAACTGTACTGCAAAATGCTTTATCTTTATAGACAACTGAGTGGAGATTGAAATAATGCAGGGGGTAGACAGTTTAGTCAAATGATGAGCGTGATTAATGTTCTAAGCAAGTACTAACCAAGTCAAATCATGCATTTTACTATTTGTTAACAGTCCCTAGGACTTTTTGGTCCAGTTGATTTTAACAACTTGCAAACAGAATCCTTAAAATCACACAAAAAGCTACTTCCTGGGCTAGAAACAAAGGAATTAGGTAAATAAGAAGGTAGAGGAGTTTATGATATGTATATTTCATGTCAGTATCTATCTGTGATCAAGCTCACTTCTCATAGAAATGTCTGCATAGTCTCTCTGTACATATATTTCTGTCTTCATCTGTAAAATGGGATCACCAAAGGAGCCTTCAGAGATTCTGCACTATGTGATCCTGTCTCTTAAGGGGCTAAAAGTGATAAATCAATCAGTGTCTAACCTGTCTATATAACTAATGCCCTTCATTTGTCACCCACTCTAGTATCTGATAATCCAAATAATGGTAAATAGGCAAAAAATATAAATAGGTTACATTTTTCAGTCTATGTATTGTGTCCACTTTAATTAATATCAGTAAATATTTATTTCTTACCATCTGCAGACAAGAGTATCTGATGGTACATTGAGTTTATTCAGGTCAAGTATGGTGCCAGAGAGGCCATATTTATAAAATCAAGCTCCCAAATACTCCAGTTAATACTGCCTGTTATCTGGCCACAGAATGACTTCTTAATCCTAGAGCTAAAAAATTAAGCACATACATTTCTTGGAGAAAAAGGAGACCAAGCAAGAGATTACAGGCCCCAGTGCCCTCTAAGGGAGAGACGGAAGCTGTCTACACACTGATTCCATCAAGTTCTCTCCCTCCAAATACCTGATAGAGAAATTCTGACTATAAATTAGGTATCTAGAATTCTAAGCTTTTTAAAACTTTAGTCAAATTAAAAGTCGTTCACATGGCAGAATTTAGGAATTTCATTTCTAACCCATAAAAAAAATCACTCTTCAATTATCTTGTGCTCAAGTCTTACTTATTTTTATGCTGACATATTCTAAGAATAGAAGGTGAGATCCTTCCTTGCAGCATATCCTAACGAATATCTCATGTGAATACTGTTTGAAAAAATCAAAGTGTTCCCCATTACTGTAAATAACATTTATATTGGATGCATCTTGGCTGCTCAAAAATAATAAAAGGGACGGAAAGACAGAGGTGGCCAGAACAGTTGACATATTCTGGTTGCCACAGTTTAAAAAGATACGATTCTTTCTCTGAAGTGAGATAACTAATACTATATTTTTATCACTAATGTGGCTAAATTGCTTATTATATGAATGTTAATCTGAATTGTTGAGTTTGAAGAGGAGGGTGTGAATGGAGAATCTTTAGTAATTGCAAAATTGCTGTTAGTAATTACTATAGTTTTATAAATGTTTTTACATACCCAAATTTCAGAAGCAATTGGGACTTTGGGCAATATAGAGAAAAATTCATTTTAATGTGTCAAATTACTACAAATGTTTCTACAAATTTTATGCAGTTAGAAAAAAACACATGAGGCAATAAACGTGTAAGCTTTAGATTTTTAGGAACTTACTCCATCAGTTTTCTGGAGTAGATGCACATTTTTACAAAAACACCACCTCTACAAGACTAGACTAATTGTATTTTGTCCATGTAGAGGAATAGGAATCGGTAATTAAAGGTCATGTTCTATTTTTCTCTTTTTTACTTGGAATATTAAAAGTAGAACTGAAGATTTTACTTGTGGCTGCCAAGTCTTAAACATGTGCTGACACCTGTCAAAGTGAATATACAGTCAACCATCATTATTTATGGAGTTTTTATTTGCAAATTCACCTCCTTGCTAAAAGTTATTCATAGCCGCAAAATCAGTACCCACTGAGCTCTTAAGGTTGTTCACAGACACCTGTGGAGCAGCAAAAAAAGTGAGTCATCCAGTGGCCACATCCCAGTTGAGGTTGGACAAGACAATACTCGGCCTTCTTGTTTTCGTACTATAAACAAGTGTCCTTTTCATAGTGCCACATTTTTCACATTTTTGTGCTTTTTCTTTGACATTTCACTATTTAAAATATCCTCAAAAAAAATAACAAAGATCTATCTAGTGTTGCTGAGCACAGGAAGGCTTAATATGCCTTAAAGAAAAATGCATATATTAGGTAAGCTTCTTTCAGGCCGAGTTATAGCACTGGTGGCCTTGAGTTCAATGCTAATGAATCAATAATGTATATTAAATAAGATATCTTTAAACAGAAACTCGCATAAAAGGTTATGTATCGATCAGTCACAGCGCAGGTCAGTGTTGTGACCAGAGGCTCAAGAGACCTAACCCTGTTTTCCCCTAGTTCAGTATCCATATTAATTCAGTATTCATAGCAACTTAGAGAACACTTGTTCTCCATGGGATCTTTGCATCCCAGAGATTGAACCCACATCTCCTGCATTGCAGGCAGATTCTTTACCACCGAGCCAACAGGAAAGCCACTGAAAGAATTAAACACACACACACACACACACACACACACACACAAGAATCTTCTGTAAATACTTACAGTCAGAATTTGTCTACAGATGATCAGACATTGAGAATACTGTCAAGATGAACTTCTGTGTGATCACATGGCTGCCTTCAGTTGATCTTTTACTACCTTCCACTCAATCAAGAGCTTTGATCACCTTACTTTTCACCCATACCTCATTTTTGTAACAGTGTTTCAACTTGGGTTGCACTAGTAATTTAACACGCTCACACCCCTATAGACATCTGAAATCCCTCTTGGGACTGATACAAACACCCATAGATAACACGTTTTCTTCTCACCTCTGAGTCATTCTACTGGTTCTGATGATGTCATTCAGTCCTGCTTCACTCAAATAAGATTGCAACTACTTGCTTAAGGAGAAAATGGAAAGGAAGACTAAATGTATTTTCTGATAAACACAAAATGGAGAAGCAAAAGGATACATAGAAGCACTGCTGTATATAGAAGAACTTGTCTTGACTTCAGAGTTCAGCATTGTGATGAGGTCATGTTTTATAAACCATCTGCTCCAAACACATAGCAATAATGGATGAACTATTAAGGTAGACCAAGAAAAACATACTCAGATTTACAGAAAAGATAATATCCAGGCTATTCAGAAAGTAGATGGGCGTTTCCATCCAGATCAAAAAAAGAGCAACAAGCATTGGGAATTTGATTCCTGTGAAGGAAGAGTAGATGTAAGTACTTCATGCAAGATGGGATAGTAGTGTCCCTACTTGAAATCAGGGCCTGATGTGAGTTCTTTCATATGTGAAAGGAATAAGGCATACTGGCTAGCAGGAGATGTAGCTTATCAGTTGCTGTGAGCCCAAGGAAAAGTACAACCATGATACTAGAAGCTCAGCTAAACTATTTTCTAGGTCTTCCATATTTATATATATTATTGAAATATGATTATATATCCTAGTTTTCAACTGACAGCCCAGAGAACTAAGTGGGGAGTTCCCCAGCAGTCCAGTAGTTAGGACTCAGAACTTTTACTCCCATGGCCTGGGTTCAGTCCCTAGTTGGGGAACTAAGATGAGCCTTTTGGTATGACTAAAACACAAACAAAAAACATATAATAGGGCTTCATTGGTGGTCCAGTGGATAAGGACACTGCCTTGCAGTGCAAGGGGCGTCAGTTAAATCCCTGGCCTGGGAAGATTTCACGTGTCGTGGAGCGGCTGGACCGATGTGTCCAGCTAGTGAGCTGGAACTCTGGAGCACATGCACCCAGAGCCAGTGCTCTGCAGCAAGAGGGGCCACTGCTATGGGAAGCCACACAGGCCAAAAGAACAAAGATGAAAGTAAATGAAAGACCAATAGAAGTAGCCAAAAAATATATATGTAATAGCTCAATACTGCAGGGGAAAGAGAACACAAAAACAAAAGCACTCAAAATAAGCCTCCAAATTCTAAAACAAATTTTTAAAAATGAGAAGTGGGGGAAAAAAAGCACCGAAAAAAAAGAAAAAAAGCACCGGAGAAAGTAAATTATACTTGAAGTGGATTTCATACAACATAAAAATGAGTTTGAAATAACATTTGGAGAAATTCAAGGAGAAAAAAAGGTGCAACAATCACACAGAAAAAGACACCATGACACCAAATGAGGCACAAAGGATAAAAGATCAAGTTCATATTAAGAAATGATCAGAGTTCCCCTTTTGACGTGGGTGGGTGTGTATAACCTTACCACATCTGACTCTCCTGCAGATAACTGGAAACTCTCAACAAATACCAGAAGCAACAATCTGAAGGTATCCGAGAGTAAACCAAAACAAGGGTTGAGGTCCACATTTTTAACAGCTTTTAGTCAGAGGGCAAATAGAAGTTAACATTGCAAGAGGTGGCTAAAAAACTCCAACAGAAAAACCACGATCTTCCTTGCCTGAAGAATCAGAGGACAGAGTTCAGAGTAACCACAAACACTGGAAAGTGGGAAGGAGGGGAATTCTAGAAAAAAAGAAAACAGAGAAGGAAAGCCCCAAATTCTGTGTTTAGACTCTGCACAAATCTCTGGCTAATCCCAGAACCATGCATGTGTTGGACAGACTCCAGTAAAGATAAAAGAACTGAGTCTAAGATTTGAACTGTTTCCCAAGAGTTAGAGTTTGCAATTTGAGTGCAACCAAGTTAATCTCTGCTAAAATACAAAAATCAACACTCTTTGGAGGAATACAACAGAATTTGTACAACATAATATTTCACATTATCTAGGATAAAATCCAAAATTACTAAACCAGGAAAATATGATCCATTTTCAAGAGAAAAATTTAATAAACAGATACCAATCTTTGATGACCATAAATTAAAAATGCCAGACAAGGTTTTTAAAGCAGCTATTGTAACTCTTCTCAAATACATAAAGGAAAATATGTACACAATAAATAAATTTGAATGATGGAAATTACAGAACTGAAAAACATGTTTTTGTCTGAAATTTTTAAAAATATATATTTGGATAGTTTAATAGAATGAAGGGGACAGTAGCTAGCCAATGAACTTAAAGTTTGATCAATAGAAATAATGCAAAAAGAAGAACATTAACAAAAACAATTTTAAAAGTATTAGAACTTCTGGGACCTGTTGGACAATACAAAAAGACCTGTATGTGTGTGTGTGTGTGTAAGTGGAGTCATAGCATTATTCATATTCATGAATTTGTATGAACCTAATAGCATGCACTTAAACATTAAAAAAAAGAAAAACTTTTCAGTACCTTTACTTAAAACATACATCAAAAAGAACTTTCCTCTGACACCTGGAGAACTGACTAATTTACAAATCTCAGGTCAGTCAGTTAAACTTTGCTTCCCCATTTGTGAGACCCTAATGTTCCTGTTTGTCTGACTAAATGCTGTGTTTTTGTTTTAACCAAATAAGGCTTAATAGACAAATAAACACTGACACATGTATACATATATATATATGTACATTTATATATATAGATACTAACAAACACAAACAGTGGGAGGGAAAAGTTATGATGGGCCTTGGAAAGAACAAAAGAAAGAAATAATTACAAAGATCTGGATACAGGGGCTACAAATAAAAATTAAGGCAAACAAAATACACTTCCTTTGAGAGTTTGCATAGTTTAAGTCATATAGGTAACAAGTAATATTCTTGACTATTTCATAAATGCACAGTTTATCAACATTAAAACAGACATAATTCTTGCCTCTATAGTGTCTCCTGAATTCTCTTTTTTAAAAAAGGTTCTGGTTGGATTGTATCAGAAGTCATGTCACGTGACACTTGCTTAGATAGAAGCTTTTAATTTTGAAGACAAATGAGCTGCATTGTAGAAATCTGTAAGACATGACAGGTTTTTGAAAAAGTAGATACTATGGTACTTTAAGAACAGAAGTAGTTAAATAGTTATACAGTTCACAAGAAAGGTTGTTGAGTTCCTGCCCATTACTTTGATCTATCACCAATGCTTATGACACTACTTTAAGCTAAACATAAANNTTACAAATTCTCAGTTCCTTTTAGCCTTTGGAAAAATCATGTCCCTTAAAGCAGCTATTGTAACTCTTCTCAAATACATAAAGGAAAATATGTACACAATAAATAAATTTGAATGATGGAAATTACAGAACTGAAAAACATGTTTTTGTCTGAAATTTTTTAAAATATATATTTGGATAGTTTAATAGAATGAAGGGGACAGTAGCTAGCCAATGAACTTAAAGTTTGATCAATAGAAATAATGCAAAAAGAAGAACATTAACAAAAACAATTTTAAAAGTATTAGAACTTCTGGGACCTGTTGGACAATACAAAAAGACCTGTATGTGTGTGTGTGTGTAAGTGGAGTCATAGCATTATTCATATTCATGAATTTGTATGAACCTAATAGCATGCACTTAAACATTAAAAAAAAGAAAAACTTTTCAGTACCTTTACTTAAAACATACATCAAAAAGAACTTTCCTCTGACACCTGGAGAACTGACTAATTTACAAATCTCAGGTCAGTCAGTTAAACTTTGCTTCCCCATTTGTGAGACCCTAATGTTCCTGTTTGTCTGACTAAATGCTGTGTTTTTGTTTTAACCAAATAAGGCTTAATAGACAAATAAACACTGACACATGTATACATATATATATATGTACATTTATATATATAGATACTAACAAACACAAACAGTGGGAGGGAAAAGTTATGATGGGCCTTGGAAAGAACAAAAGAAAGAACTAATTACAAAGATCTGGATCCAGGGGCTACAAATAAAAATTAAGGCAAACAAAATACACTTCCTTTGAGAGTTTGCATAGTTTAAGTCATATAGGTAACAAGTAATATTCTTGACTATTTCATAAATGCACAGTTTATCAACATTAAAACAGACATAATTCTTGCCTCTATAGTGTCTCCTGAATTCTCTTTTTTAAAAAAGGTTCTGGTTGGATTGTATCAGAAGTCATGTCACGTGACACTTGCTTAGATAGAAGCTTTTTAATTTTGAAGACAAATGAGCTGCATTGTAGAAATCTGTAAGACATGACAGGTTTTTTTGAAAAAGTAGATACTATGGTACTTTAAGAACAGAAGTAGTTAAATAGTTATACAGTTCACAAGAAAGGTTGTTGAGTTCCTGCCCATTACTTTGATCTATCACCAATGCTTATGACACTACTTTAAGCTAAACATAAACTTTACAAATTCTCAGTTCCTTTTAGCCTTTGGAAAAATCATGTCCCTTGGAAGATTCTTCACTGAAAAATAATTATTGGAAAAGCTGAGAATTAGTACAAAACAAGCTAAAAAAGAGGAGCTCCCTGTCTTCCAGAAAGCTACTGTCTAAAGCAGGTAGGCCTATTACACATGAAGCCAAAAGATTAAACCATATCAATAAAACACAAGAAAATACAAGTTTTTTCTTGAGAGATAAGAGAGATTAAATGTTTTCTTGCCTATGACCTTCTTGAAAGTAGGATCTGTGTCTTTTTCAGTTATATATCTTCAGGAACTAATATAGGTCCAGGCATGAAACAGATACTCAGTATATGACTGCTGAATGAAATTGAATTAAGAAGGCATCAGTGCATTTAACTGGATCTGAAATGAAAAAGGAACACTAGAAAAGCCAACATGTGTGGAGAACAATGACACTAGTGAATGGCTGTTCTTACCACACAGTACTCACTCATGTTTCTCTGGGTACAGTGCCCTGATGCTAGTTCTCCCTCCGTCTCAACATGTAGGTTCCAGGTGAGCCACCCAGATGCTTGGGGATGGTGTGTGACACAGACCAGTCACCTTGGCAATTACCCTGGGCCAGACTGATTGACCCCGTGATGGGCCCCTGATCCAGTTAGAGACAAAAAGACACTCCTTGGAATCTAAGGATGAGGGTATGTACTCTTTTTTGCATGGCATTTGAAGACCAGATCACAAAAGTTTAACAACTGCTGCTGATCATGAGGGAGGGCCCTCCTGAGGTCAAAGTCAATGCGGACAATGTAGAGATGAGAGATACAAAGAGAAACCCAGTAAGTCACAGTTTATCAACATTAAAACAGACATAATTCTTGCCTCTATAGTGTCTCCTGAATTCTCTTTTTTAAAAAAGGTTCTGGTTGGATTGTATCAGAAGTCATGTCACGTGACACTTGCTTAGATAGAAGCTTTTTAATTTTGAAGACAAATGAGCTGCATTGTAGAAATCTGTAAGACATGACAGGTTTTTGAAAAAGTAGATACTATGGTACTTTAAGAACAGAAGTAGTTAAATAGTTATACAGTTCACAAGAAAGGTTGTTGAGTTCCTGCCCATTACTTTGATCTATCACCAATGCTTATGACACTACTTTAAGCTAAACATAAACTTTACAAATTCTCAGTTCCTTTTAGCCTTTGGAAAAATCATGTCCCTTGGAAGATTCTTCACTGAAAAATAATTATTGGAAAAGCTGAGAATTAGTACAAAACAAGCTAAAAAAGAGGAGCTCCCTGTCTTCCAGAAAGCTACTGTCTAAAGCAGGTAGGCCTATTACACATGAAGCCAAAAGATTAAACCATATCAATAAAACACAAGAAAATACAAGTTTTTTCTTGAGAGATAAGAGAGATTAAATGTTTTCTTGCCTATGACCTTCTTGAAAGTAGGATCTGTGTCTTTTTCAGTTATATATCTTCAGGAACTAATATAGGTCCAGGCATGAAACAGATACTCAGTATATGACTGCTGAATGAAATTGAATTAAGAAGGCATCAGTGCATTTAACTGGATCTGAAATGAAAAAGGAACACTAGAAAAGCCAACATGTGTGGAGAACAATGACACTAGTGAATGGCTGTTCTTACCACACAGTACTCACTCATGTTTCTCTGGGTACAGTGCCCTGATGCTAGTTCTCCCTCCGTCTCAACATGTAGGTTCCAGGTGAGCCACCCAGATGCTTGGGGATGGTGTGTGACACAGACCAGTCACCTTGGCAATTACCCTGGGCCAGACTGATTGACCCCGTGATGGGCCCCTGATCCAGTTAGAGACAAAAAGACACTCCTTGGAATCTAAGGATGAGGGTATGTACTCTTTTTTGCATGGCATTTGAAGACCAGATCACAAAAGTTTAACAACTGCTGCTGATCATGAGGGAGGGCCCTCCTGAGGTCAAAGTCAATGCGGACAATGTAGAGATGAGAGATACAAAGAGAAACCCCAGTCCCAGTTGTCACTGATTGAGCCCCTGTATCCAGCTGGACCATGTGTCTTCCCGTCAGTTTTTAGTTTGAAACTTAGGTTTTAACAAAGAAAAAGAACCTCTTTCTCTTTTCCTCAGTCTTCTATAATTGATTCCTGGTCGTGACAACCATCTTTCTTATTCTCTTTGAGTCCATTCATGCTGCCCCTCTCTAAATGTACTTGTGCTTCAGAATTATCTTACACATGTGTAGGACTGTTTACCTTCTAAAATATGAGCTCACCAAGGGAAAAGATTATATCTTATTCTTTTCATATCCACAGATCTTATACAATTTAACTTCTGAAACACACCAGGCACTCAAACTAATTGTAGACATAGTGTGTGGCATTGTGCAGAGCACTGTAAAGCAAGCACAACTAGGTTCAAACTAGATAACTGTCTACAATATAGAGCATCTTAGAGCTTCCCTGGTGGCTCAGATGGTAAAGAATACACATTCAGTGCAGGAGACCTGGATTGGGAAGATCCCCTGGAGGAGAACATGGCACCCATCTCCAGCATCCTTGCCTGGAGAATTCCATGAACAGAGAAGCCTGG
The DNA here is from genome assembly GCA_022376925.1 of Tragulus kanchil. Lineage (NCBI taxonomy): Eukaryota > Metazoa > Chordata > Mammalia > Artiodactyla > Tragulidae > Tragulus > Tragulus kanchil. The sequence goes on from JAIOJX010000004.1 coordinate 53,682,940, forward strand.
CAGGTTATAGTCCACGAGGTTGCGAAGAGACACGACTGAGAAACTATTACAGACATACACACACACACACACACACACACACCATCTTGGCACTTGTTTTCCCATATGTAAAATAGGAATAATAACTTTCAAAATTTATAGTAAAACTCAGATAATGTTTGAAACATGTCTGTGATGCCTAGCTTATAACAAGTCCTCAATAATTGTGAGTTTTTTCAACTCCATTCCCAGTAAACAATGTATTAATTGATCATCAAGCAAGAGGTAATGACAATGTGATAGAGGACTGTAGTTAGAGGAAAAAGTCTCAACATGTAGGTTCCAGGTGAGCCACCCAGATGCTTGGGGATGGTGTGTGACACAGACCAGTCACCTTGGCAATTACCCTGGGCCAGACTGATTGACCCCGTGATGGGCCCCTGATCCAGTTAGAGACAAAAAGACACTCCTTGGAATCTAAGGATGAGGGTATGTACTCTTTTTTGCATGGCATTTGAAGACCAGATCACAAAAGTTTAACAACTGCTGCTGATCATGAGGGAGGGCCCTCCTGAGGTCAAAGTCAATGCGGACAATGTAGAGATGAGAGATACAAAGAGAAACCCCAGTCCCAGTTGTCACTGATTGAGCCCCTGTATCCAGCTGGACCATGTGTCTTCCCGTCAGTTTTTAGTTTGAAACTTAGGTTTTAACAAAGAAAAAGAACCTCTTTCTCTTTTCCTCAGTCTTCTATAATTGATTCCTGGTCGTGACAACCATCTTTCTTATTCTCTTTGAGTCCATTCATGCTGCCCCTCTCTAAATGTACTTGTGCTTCAGAATTATCTTACACATGTGTAGGACTGTTTACCTTCTAAAATATGAGCTCACCAAGGGAAAAGATTATATCTTATTCTTTTCATATCCACAGATCTTATACAATTTAACTTCTGAAACACACCAGGCACTCAAACTAATTGTAGACATAGTGTGTGGCATTGTGCAGAGCACTGTAAAGCAAGCACAACTAGGTTCAAACTAGATAACTGTCTACAATATAGAGCATCTTAGAGCTTCCCTGGTGGCTCAGATGGTAAAGAATACACATTCAGTGCAGGAGACCTGGATTGGGAAGATCCCCTGGAGGAGAACATGGCACCCATCTCCAGCATCCTTGCCTGGAGAATTCCATGAACAGAGAAGCCTGGCAGGTTATAGTCCACGAGGTTGCGAAGAGACACGACTGAGAAACTATTACAGACATACACACACACACACACACACACACACACCATCTTGGCACTTGTTTTCCCATATGTAAAATAGGAATAATAACTTTCAAAATTTATAGTAAAACTCAGATAATGTTTGAAACATGTCTGTGATGCCTAGCTTATAACAAGTCCTCAATAATTGTGAGTTTTTTCAACTCCATTCCCAGTAAACAATGTATTAATTGATCATCAAGCAAGAGGTAATGACAATGTGATAGAGGACTGTAGTTAGAGGAAAAAAGAAGACCAAGTCGAGGAGGTAATATAAGGAAAAGCAACAAGTGTTGGTGAAGGACTAAATAAAGAACACACATAACTGAATGTAACCTAGAAGGTGTGAGGACTGAGAGAGACCACTGATGATTTCATCATGATGCAGTGGTGAAAAAACAGCACCGACCATGTTAGCAGCTGATTAACAAATCCTCCTCCAAAGTTCTAACAGTGTAATTGCAGTTGCAGTGGTAAACTATAATTTAACTGCTGTGAACAGGTTAATTAGTCAGACTAATTCTCTGTTAGGGCCTCCATCAGCCATTCCAGTAACTAATTGTCCAAGTTAAGTTCTAAGCATTGAGCTCATTGATAAACAGTTTAAGGATAACACAGAGCATACAGCAACAACAAAAAAAGAAACAGCTGAATACACAAAGTGAGGTAACGCTATCCCTAGAAATAACCTTAATATTTAGTTGGCACCAGGCCTTCTTATGGAATTTCCACTGAACTCTTCTGATGAGATTTGCTAACTGGAAACATGAGGAATAAGTCATTAAAATGAAGTAAAGGCTGAAACATCTACTCAACACATGGGTATGGTTTAGATCAATGAGTGACATATTTTAGCCCAATAATCTCTTTTTCCTTACTTAGAAAAGAGTTCAACTTAATTTGGACAATGCATTTCCACTGATGGCGTGGACAGTGTCAATAAAGTCAAAAGGATTATGTGTATATTATCTATAGAATTAAGCACATTTCTATTCAAGCAATGTAAATTCCTGTAACAAATTTAGACAAGGGAACTTCCTGATGGTCCAGTGGTTTAACTGCAATGGCCTGGGTTTAATCCCTAGTTCATGAAGATCCCACAAGCCATGCTGTGCAGACAAAAGAAAAAAATATATTTAGACAAGGACTGCAGCATCTAGGCTACTGGGACCCTTGGTGAATAGTTGGATACTTGGATAGAATCTGGATCGTTGACATTTTTGAAAGTTTATTTCATAATTGTATATACCCAAACTCTCTTAATTATGTTGGGTAGCATTCTTTCCAAAATAAATCACTAATGTTACCAGATTTTTTAAACAAGGAATGTTAATGACTCAAAATTATCATTATAAGTAACAATTATTAAAGCCTCAAACACTTTTCATTACTAGGAATTTATTTTGAACCATAATCATAAAAGTATACAAGTATTTTACTTCAAAGATATTCACATAAAATCAATTTCATAAATGATTATTCATTTGATGTATACTCAAAAGCCATGGAAATAGTATAGATAAATGACAAATGAAATATGCAATACTTGCAATCTTTTTAAAAGGTGAAAAATGACAATATATCATACTTTTTAAAAAGAAAAATATAAATGATACTGTGAATGACATCATGCAGTGATGTTAGTGACCTTTGAAGCTACTGATAAGCATAGAACTGTTTGCTCTAACACACATACAACAATCAGGCTCTAGTGTAGTCATTTTCAGGTCTTGACCTAACCTTTAAAATGCTTCTGTCTTTCTTCATTGCTGTAAAACTGTCTTCTCCATTTTCTCAAAACTGATATTGCACCTTTCTGTAGCAACTCTCCTTCATTTTCATTCTCTTAGAGTCATGAGGTTGAATAGGACGTCAGAGATCATTGAAACCAATCACCTTCCAAGTGTTTAAGTCACCTCATTGACAACTCTGTCAAGTTCCATCCAGATGAAACCTGTACGTATCTATGATGACAGATTACTTCTTCCTCTGGCTGCGTATTGCTCCTTTTAGTCTTGTGACTTATTTTTTTTGTTTATTAGTCCCTTTACAATACTCACCTTTTGGTTTTAATGATATCTGTTTAAATACGAACTTCTTTCTAGTTAGCAGGTCTTTTCAATATTTAACAATAACTAGCATGGTACCCAAAGTTTTCCCTTTTCCTTCATTTTTCATTCAATAAATCATTATTTACTCCTTACTTTGTGCGGGGCACTGCTCTAGACACTGGGAATGTTGTAGTTGTTGTTGTTCAGTTGCTCAATCATATCTGACTCTTTATGACCCCATGAACTATAACAGCCCAGACTTCCCTGCCATTCACCATCTCACGGAGCTTGCTCAAACTCGTGTTCATTGAGTTGGTGATGCCATCCAACCATCTCATCCTCTGTCATCCCTTTCTCCTTCTGCATCAGGATCTTTTCCAATGAGTCAGCTCTTTGCATCAGGTGGCCAAAGTACTGGAGCTTCAGCTTCAGCATCTGTCCTTCCAATGAATGTTCAGGGTTGATTTCCTTTAGGATTGACTAGTTGGATCTCTTTGAGAGTCTCCAAGGGACTCTCAGGAGTCTTCTCCAACACCACCGTTTGAAAGCATCAGTTCTTCAGCTCTCAGCCTTCTTTATGATCCAAGTCTTGCATCTAAACATGGCTACTGAAAAAACCATAGCTTTTGACTATACAGACCTTTGTCAGCAAAGTGAAATCTCTGCTTATGAATACACTGTCTAGGTTTGTCATAGATTTTCTTCCAAGGAGCAAGCACCTTTTTTTTTTAATTGGGGTATATTTGTTTTACAATGTTGCATTAGCTTCAGGTGTACAGCGAAGTTATTGTTATACATTTTTACAGTTTTCTTGTTTACAGATACACATAATTCCCAAACAGTTATAGGTATATTCCTGACCCCTCCCACCTAAGCCCTCCCTCCCTTTCCCCCTTCCCACCCCACCAGGTTGATGCTTAGTCCCTATGTAGTTTTCTTTAGTCTTACAGTTTTTTAGTTTCACGGCTGAAGTCACCATCAACAGTGATTTTGGAGACCAAGAGTCTGTCATTGTTTGTATTGTTTCCCATCTATTTGCCATGAAGTGATAGGAACAGATGCCATATCTTCGTTTTTTGAATGCTGAGTTTAAATCTGGCTTTTTCATTCTTCTCTTTCACCTTCATCAAGAGGCTCTTAAATTCCTCTTCACTTTCTGCCATAAGGATGGTGTCATCTGTGTATCTGAGGTTATTGATATTTCCCCCAGCAATCTTGATTTTCCCCAACAATAAGTTAACTAGCATGGTACCCAAAGTTTTCCCTTTTCCTTCATTTTTCATTCAATAAATCATTATTTACTCCTTACTTTGTGCGGGGCACTGCTCTAGACACTGGGAATGTTGTAGTTGTTGTTGTTCAGTTGCTCAATCATATCTGACTCTTTATGACCCCATGAACTATAACAGCCCAGACTTCCCTGCCATTCACCATCTCACGGAGCTTGCTCAAACTCGTGTTCATTGAGTTGGTGATGCCATCCAACCATCTCATCCTCTGTCATCCCTTTCTCCTTCTGCATCAGGATCTTTTCCAATGAGTCAGCTCTTTGCATCAGGTGGCCAAAGTACTGGAGCTTCAGCTTCAGCATCTGCCCTTTCCCAATGAATGTTCAGGGTTGATTTCCTTTAGGATTGACTAGTTGGATCTCTTTGAGAGTCTCCAAGGGACTCTCAGGAGTCTTCTCCAACACCACCGTTTGAAAGCATCAGTTCTTCAGCTCTCAGCCTTCTTTATGATCCAAGTCTTGCATCTAAACATGGCTACTGAAAAAACCATAGCTTTTGACTATACAGACCTTTGTCAGCAAAGTGAAATCTCTGCTTATGAATACACTGTCTAGGTTTGTCATAGATTTTCTTCCAAGGAGCAAGCACCTTTTTTTTTTAATTGGGGTATATTTGTTTTACAATGTTGCATTAGCTTCAGGTGTACAGCGAAGTTATTGTTATACATTTTTACAGTTTTCTTGTTTACAGATACACATAATTCCCAAACAGTTATAGGTATATTCCTGACCCCTCCCACCTAAGCCCTCCCTCCCTTTCCCCCTTCCCACCCCACCAGGTTGATGCTTAGTCCCTATGTAGTTTTCTTTAGTCTTACAGTTTTTTAGTTTCACGGCTGAAGTCACCATCAACAGTGATTTTGGAGACCAAGAGTCTGTCATTGTTTGTATTGTTTCCCATCTATTTGCCATGAAGTGATAGGAACAGATGCCATATCTTCGTTTTTTGAATGCTGAGTTTAAATCTGGCTTTTTCATTCTTCTCTTTCACCTTCATCAAGAGGCTCTTAAATTCCTCTTCACTTTCTGCCATAAGGATGGTGTCATCTGTGTATCTGAGGTTATTGATATTTCCCCCAGCAATCTTGATTCCAACTTGTGCTTTATCCAAGCCAGCATTTTGCATGATGTACTCTGCATATAAGTTAAATAAGCAGGGTGACAGTATACAACTTTTACGTACTCCTTTCCCAATTTGGAACCAATCCGTTGTTCCATATCCAATTCTGATTGAAGCAGGGCAAAGGCAACAGAGTTTAGCCAAGAGAATGTACTGGTCATAGCAAACACCCTCTTCCAAAAACACAAGAGACAACTGAACACATGGACATGACTAGATGGTCAATACCATCATAAGATTGATTATATCTTTTGCAGCTGAAGATGGAGAAGCTCTATACACTCAGCAAAGAACTGGGAATGTAGTAATGAATAAATCCTATAAGGTCCCTGTCCTCATCAAGCTCACATTATAGTAGGAAAGATAATATCAAGAAAACAGATAAGTAAATAAAATAATTATAGATCATAGGAATTACCAGGCAGAACCTAAATGGGCTTTTGTTCCAGAAAAAAAAGCAGTGGACATAAGGAATAACCATATCTGAGTAGAGATCTGAAAGTTGAAGCTCCACCCAAGGGAAGAGCCAAGGGGAAAGCACTTTGGACAGAAGGAACAGAGAATAAATTCATTCTCAGATAAGGAAGCTCTCAAAATGACCCAGAAACATAAAGGACACAAACAACAGTGACTGGAGAGGGTGATAAATGGGAGGAACAAGGAGTGTGAGATGAGGTGGAAAAGGTACACAGCACCAGATCATGCAGGGACTTGGTAAAAAACTTAGATTTCTTTCCAAATCCAAAGGCAAGTGACAGGCATGAACGTGATAACAACTGATTTATGTTTAAAAAGATCATTCCGGCAGCCTAAACATTACAAATTCCTGTAACCATTTCTCACAAGATTGATTTGCTTCTCTTGGTCCCACCCCTCTAAACATGCTCTGGTTTTTCTACATTCTTCTCCAGAAGGGAGCCCAAAACTAAAAGTGGTGCTTTGGATGTGATCTGATCATTTGGAGTAAAGAGATAACCACCTGTCTTACCTGGGATGTTCTTCTACCATGTAGCTGAAGATTAAGATGTCCAGCAAGGTTGGAAATCATATGAAGAAGTTTGTCAAGAAAAAAGACAAAACAAGCTCTGTTTGAGGGCTTAACACAGAGGTTCCCAACCTTGCTTGGACAATAGAATTAACTGGGAAGCTTTGAAAACAAATCCCTGGGGTCTAGACAATATCCCAGGCCAATTAAATCAGAATCTCTGGAGGTAGTCTTTTAAACCTCCCAAGTGGTTTCCTTATGCACCCAAGGCTGACAACCATGAGAGTATGGCTAGCTCTATGCCTCCCAAACTTTAATGTGCAGAGAAACCATCTGAGGATTTAGTCAAAATACATATTCTGATTCCCTGAGTCTGGGGCCAGGTCCAAGAAACTGAATGCCTTAATAGTATCCAAATGATACCATTGCTACTGGTTTAAAAGCCCGTAGCTGATATGTAAATAATTATAGGTCCCTGTCCTCATCAAGCTCACATTATAGTAGGAAAGATAATATCAAGAAAACAGATAAGTAAATAAAATAATTATAGATCATAGGAATTACCAGGCAGAACCTAAATGGGCTTTTGTTCCAGAAAAAAAAGCAGTGGACATAAGGAATAACCATATCTGAGTAGAGATCTGAAAGTTGAAGCTCCACCCAAGGGAAGAGCCAAGGGGAAAGCACTTTGGACAGAAGGAACAGAGAATAAATTCATTCTCAGATAAGGAAGCTCTCAAAATGACCCAGAAACATAAAGGACACAAACAACAGTGACTGGAGAGGGTGATAAATGGGAGGAACAAGGAGTGTGAGATGAGGTGGAAAAGGTACACAGCACCAGATCATGCAGGGACTTGGTAAAAAACTTAGATTTCTTTCCAAATCCAAAGGCAAGTGACAGGCATGAACGTGATAACAACTGATTTATGTTTAAAAAGATCATTCCGGCAGCCTAAACATTACAAATTCCTGTAACCATTTCTCACAAGATTGATTTGCTTCTCTTGGTCCCACCCCTCTAAACATGCTCTGGTTTTTCTACATTCTTCTCCAGAAGGGAGCCCAAAACTAAAAGTGGTGCTTTGGATGTGATCTGATCATTTGGAGTAAAGAGATAACCACCTGTCTTACCTGGGATGTTCTTCTACCATGTAGCTGAAGATTAAGATGTCCAGCAAGGTTGGAAATCATATGAAGAAGTTTGTCAAGAAAAAAGACAAAACAAGCTCTGTTTGAGGGCTTAACACAGAGGTTCCCAACCTTGCTTGGACAATAGAATTAACTGGGAAGCTTTGAAAACAAATCCCTGGGGTCTAGACAATATCCCAGGCCAATTAAATCAGAATCTCTGGAGGTAGTCTTTTAAACCTCCCAAGTGGTTTCCTTATGCACCCAAGGCTGACAACCATGAGAGTATGGCTAGCTCTATGCCTCCCAAACTTTAATGTGCAGAGAAACCATCTGAGGATTTAGTCAAAATACATATTCTGATTCCCTGAGTCTGGGGCCAGGTCCAAGAAACTGAATGCCTTAATAGTATCCAAATGATACCATTGCTACTGGTTTAAAAGCCACACTATTCTAGCTCAGCTGGTAAAGAAACTGCCTGCAATCCAGGAGATGCCAGTTTGATCCCTGGGTTGGGAAGACCTTTTGGAGAAGGGATAGACTACCCACTCCAGTATTCTTGTCTGGAGAATTCCATGGCTCGTCCATGGGTTGCAAAGAGTAGGACACTTAATTGAACAACTTCCATTTTCATTGAATTAGCAAGAGGCCAGCCCCAAAGTTCTCATAAGGTGCACCAGAATCACTTAGAGGGTTTGTTAAAGCACAGGTTGCTGGACCTTACTCTCAAATATTCTGATTAAGTAGATTCAGAGTGAGGAGAGGCCTTAGAATTTGCTTCTCTAACAAATTCCCAGGTGATACTGAAGCTGCTTATACAAGGACCGCACTTGAGTTCCACTGAGCTACCCAGTGAAGAAGAAACACATGAACTGTAGGCTCTGAAGTTTGGAGTGCACACTTATGTTTGACTTCCATGACCCATGCATGTCTTTTTGTTCTCTCCTGAATTCCGTCTAGGCACACTGTTATGTATAGTTTCCTCAGGAAAATGCTTACTAAAAGAAATTTTATTTCAAGCAGGAGAAATATGACAATGGCAGGCCAGCAAATATGCTTTCATGAAAGGGAAATGAATATGGGACACTGAAAAAAATGGAACACTGAAATTAATCTTGATATGTTTTATCACTGAGAGACTTATGCTAAATTTTGAATTTTCTCTCTCATAGATTTTAGCTACAGCCTGTAACTACTTTCCCTACTTAGTAAAATCTCAAATATTCTGAATCCTTTTATGTCTGTGTGTATCTGTCTATTCCCTTTCTTGCTTGTTTTGTGCATCTTTGTGTCTTGTTCTTGTGAATATGCTGCATAATGCAAACTAACAAAAATACGTGCTACTAAAGTGTAGAGAGTTGAGAAACATAAGTTGAAAATAATGTGAATTACCCTTCCAGCAGCAAGTGTTTTCAGTAAGCATTTTTCTGAATAGCATCCTTCCTTCAGACTTCTCTGCAGACCAAAAAATTGACAGATATATTACATTCTATCTGTTATATATAATTCTGATGTGATAGCATTCATTTCCTTTTTCTATCTGTGATTATTTAGTTTTATTAATAAAATGTGTTTAACATAATAAAATAGAAGTCTACTTCTGTATAAAAATATTTAGTCCATAAACAAAATCTTTGTGGATGTCCAGAAACTACAAAATACATGATTAACTGTCTGTAACAGCAGTCCCCAACCTTTTTGGCACCGGGGACTAGTTTCAGGGAAGATAATTTTCCACAGCCCTGGGTAGAAGGGATGGTTTTAGGATGAGTTGAGTGCACTACATTCATTGTGCACTTTATTTCTGTTTGTGGGAATCTCAGGATATTCCACCTAGACTTCAGGATTAGGGTTCACACTCCTATGAGAATCTAATGCCGCCACTGATCTGATCTGACAGAAAACAAGCCCAGAAAGTAATTATATACAAATGTAAAATATTCCAGTTGAACTGATTGGGGGAAAATGCTACTTCAGTCCTTTAGAAACCAGTATCATTCAACATTTCATTAAAAGATTGGAGTGGAGATTTTAATACTAATTAAATTTATAAATGACTAGGAGAATGACAATATTTTTGAAAAGTAGAAATAAAATGGAAGATGAGCCTGAAAGTAGGTAAAATGGGTTAAAAACAAAAATAATTCATTCAATAAAGAAAAAAAAATGAAGTTGTTCTCATAGAAAGCAGTGAGCAGTTAAAACACTAATGAGAATAGAATACCAAAGAGCATAATAAAAGTGGAAAAATATCAATGCTATGTGACTAACACAAAAATTCTTTATTGGAGCTTCATCTTTATCATCTGTCCCTCCAATGAGTATTCGGGGTTGATTTCCTTTTAGTGTGTGTTATTGCATATAGTTGTCAAAAAGGTTTTCACATACCTTTAGGCAAAGTTAATAAAATAGGTATCTTTTTTCTAGTTTATTGGACATCTGGGTACCTACAAGGGAAAGAACATATGATACATATAGGAAGGTGTGAATATGAAATCAATCATAGCTGGTACCCTGCAGTCTTTCATGACCCACGAATCCTATCACTGAGATGTAGAATATCTGAAGTGTCAGATGAAGAAAAATTTGGCTACAATTTTATCATAATAATTGTATTAATATGAAGTCTGTTAAAAACAAAAATACTATACAAGAGAAAAATAATTCAGAGACTTCATCTGCTGACTGAAATGAAATAAAATTGATTATTCAAAGTACCTAGTTTTACACACAGTATGAGAATTCAGGGCTGGATACAACAAACATCTTGATATTAGGTAAGGCAATATTGAAGAGATTTTCCCTATGAAATCCAACAGAAATCTTAAACCTAGTAAGTCCAAAATTAAACTTTTGCTTTTCCTTACAGACAGTATTTAACTTTACCTGAGCCCTCTGCTCCCACTCTTTTGAGTTTGAAGAAATGACTGACCAAAACTCAGTACCCTTCCCTCAGCTCACCTCCAGTCTTCCTCTAATGACTCAGATGAGAAAGAGCCCTCTCCGTCCTCCCTCAGGACTCCTGTAAGATGACCTGATGGCTTCATTTTGTATCTGCCTCTCCCTCTTCCTTTCCTTTGAGATGGATTTTCCCCATTAATGAGCTTTCTCCTATTGCAACGGACTGAATAAAATCATTTCCTTAGCTGGTGCTTTCCCATACCAAAACCTGTTCCAACTCAACTCCTCTGATGGCAGTAACTCTTGACAGTGCCTCAGGCCCAAACCCTGGGAGTGTTCTTTGACTCCTCTCTATCTAATACCGCCATCTGATCTATCAAGAAATTCTTTTGATTCAAACATAAAAATATGTCCAGAATCAAACCACTTCCAAACAATTCCCTTGCTGCCACTGTTGGTCTGAGCCACTATCATCTCTTACACAGCTTATTTGAAATAATCATCCCACTGGACACCCAGCTTCTGCCTTTGCCTGGTTATTGCATATAGTTGTCAAAAAGGTTTTCACATACCTTTAGGCAAAGTTAATAAAATAGGTATCTTTTTTCTAGTTTATTGGACATCTGGGTACCTACAAGGGAAAGAACATATGATACATATAGGAAGGTGTGAATATGAAATCAATCATAGCTGGTACCCTGCAGTCTTTCATGACCCACGAATCCTATCACTGAGATGTAGAATATCTGAAGTGTCAGATGAAGAAAAATTTGGCTACAATTTTATCATAATAATTGTATTAATATGAAGTCTGTTAAAAACAAAAATACTATACAAGAGAAAAATAATTCAGAGACTTCATCTGCTGACTGAAATGAAATAAAATTGATTATTCAAAGTACCTAGTTTTACACACAGTATGAGAATTCAGGGCTGGATACAACAAACATCTTGATATTAGGTAAGGCAATATTGAAGAGATTTTCCCTATGAAATCCAACAGAAATCTTAAACCTAGTAAGTCCAAAATTAAACTTTTGCTTTTCCTTACAGACAGTATTTAACTTTACCTGAGCCCTCTGCTCCCACTCTTTTGAGTTTGAAGAAATGACTGACCAAAACTCAGTACCCTTCCCTCAGCTCACCTCCAGTCTTCCTCTAATGACTCAGATGAGAAAGAGCCCTCTCCGTCCTCCCTCAGGACTCCTGTAAGATGACCTGATGGCTTCATTTTGTATCTGCCTCTCCCTCTTCCTTTCCTTTGAGATGGATTTTCCCCATTAATGAGCTTTCTCCTATTGCAACGGACTGAATAAAATCATTTCCTTAGCTGGTGCTTTCCCATACCAAAACCTGTTCCAACTCAACTCCTCTGATGGCAGTAACTCTTGACAGTGCCTCAGGCCCAAACCCTGGGAGTGTTCTTTGACTCCTCTCTATCTAATACCGCCATCTGATCTATCAAGAAATTCTTTTGATTCAAACATAAAAATATGTCCAGAATCAAACCACTTCCAAACAATTCCCTTGCTGCCACTGTTGGTCTGAGCCACTATCATCTCTTACACAGCTTATTTGAAATAATCATCCCACTGGACACCCAGCTTCTGCCTTTGCCTGGTCATCATAAATTCTCAATAAAACAAAATGAGTGAACTCCTAAAATTCAAATCAAGTCATTCCTCTGCTCAAATTTCTCCTAAGGTTCCCACATTCAGTTAGACTCCAGACTCCTTACAATAGCCTTAAAGATCTGGAGCCCCTTGATGTATCTGAACCCCTCAGTCTCCCTTGCTCCCTCTGTTCTGACAAAACTGGCCACTTTTCTCTTTCTCAAAAGTGCCAGGCACGCTCCTGGCAGAATCTTTGCATTGGCTCTGTTCTCTGCCTTGAACTCTCTTGATTCAGATAGCTGCGTGGGTCATTCAGTCAGCTCCTCCAAGTCTTTGCTCAGATGTCCCTTCTCAGCCAAACCCACCTTAACCATCCTTTTAAAAACTGCACATACAAGTCAACATTCCACCTCTCACTATCATGCTCTGTTTTCCCAGAGCATGTCACTCCTTTTAATATACTCCACACTGTCTGCAAGTTTATGTTTATTTTCTCTCTCTCCCTCTCGCAGGGAGGACTTTCATGATTCACTCATTAATATATTTCTCAGTTCCTAACTCTTTCCTTTCATTGACATATTCCTAGTGTCTAGAAGAGAGCTACCCAGGTGGCTCAGTGATAAAGGATCTGCCTGCCAAGCAGGAGATCCAGATTCAATCCGGGGTCAGGAAGATCCCCTGGTGAAGAAAACGGCAACCCACTCTAGTGTTCTTGCCAGGAAAATCCCATGGACAGAGGAGCCTAGCGGGCCGAAGTCCAGGGAGTCGCAAAGAGTCAAACACGACTGAGTAACTGAGCATGCATGCCTAAGAGAGTAATGGCAAATAGTAGGTAGTTCAGTAAAAGTTTGTGGAAAGATTGGCTGAATAGCTAACTGATTGGATGAATAAACCAGAGATAAAACACTACTAACTTTCTTTTAAAAGTAATAATGTATCCTTGCCAAAATAGCTCAGTTGGGAGAGCCTTAGACTGAAAACTAATAATAAATACACGAATGAAGGTGTGAACCAGTAACTCAGATTCTTTTCCATTGAGACTCTATCAGACTTTTTCCACATAGTTACCTCTAGTGCTCCTTTCAGGCTCTGAGAGTGGTAGGAAACCACTAATATTATTGTGTACCTGGTACCATGGACACCACACGTGCATCTCCATAGTCACACAGCCCTTTTAAGGAAATGGCACAAAGCTATGTTTTGAAATGGGCACAGGTATGTCCTTAAGATAATTTTGCTTATGAATTCACTAGAAACATATAGGCATCCCATTGAAGGAGTGTGCATCAGAAACTGTAATCCCATGATCAAGTCATAGGTTACTGGACATTTAATCAAGTGAAGAATGTCCATTCAAGTCTTGACAAGACTATATAGAGGAATAGATGTGAGTTGAGAAAAACCTCAGCTCTTTGCACTGTTGAGGAGAGATGCCTGAATGGGCTAGTAGAGGATTACAGGTTTAATTTTTAAATTTCTAAAAGCAATTCTTAATGCTTTTTCCCAATTAGTTCATTTGTCAATTCTCCTACTAATTACATTCATTTTATATGTCAGTAACACAAAAACTTAATGATGATCTCTGCACATTCTAATGCCAGGACTGTCCATAAATAACACAGAGCAATCAAGCCTAGTGGAAACAAAACTGGACTTCAGAATCAGGAAGACTTGATTCAGATCCTATCATCCACTTGTTATGTATTTTGGGACAGATTTTCCTATCTTTCAATCTAAATTTTCTCATCTACCAAATGATAACAATAACCTGTGCTTAGAGAGAGGTTATAGGGATGCAGTTAGAGCTCACCCACCACCTCCAAGTCAGACACAAAGATCACTTCTAATACTAATTAAATAAATATTTCTTCTTTTTCTTACCTTCCTTGGGTTTGAAAACAACTAGGAAGTCTCCCTTATTCAAGCTAAATTCCAACTGGGTATTAAAGAACTCTGCCTTCAATTGCTAAAACTTCTCCCAGGTAAGGCATTTTTTGACATTGTATTTTTGTTCCTTGAACATTACAAGATTGTTCGTATCTTGAGACATTTGCCTTTACCTGGAACCCTTCCCCCGGAACCCTTCCCCCCACATTATTACAGGTCTTGCCATGGTATTTTAGAAAGTGCTTTCTATTAATGATGACTCTTTCTCACTCTTACTATTAACAAAAGCCTATTCCTTAGACTCTATAGCATTATTAAAATTATTTTGTTTATTGACTTGTCTACCTATTTATTTTCCCACCATCAGAATGTACATTCTTCAGAGTCTTGTCTGAATTATTTTCATCAATATCCCCAAATTTCAAAGATTCCCAAGCTTACTGGTGGGTATTCAAAAATCATTTGCTTAATGAAAGAATTAAAAGAAAGGAATTGTATTTGTGCGTGACCCTTTCTTTACCAAAGACGTCCTGGATGCTGAATGCTTACCAGAGGATCTGGGGGTAGGTATCCGCCATCTCCCTCGTGGCACCCCCACCAGGGGGCAGGGGAAAGGGAAACTTCATCTGTTTCACACAGATCCCTGCACCAGTCAGGAATTCCGCACATTCTTAGCTGATGGACAGTCCCAGCTGGGACAGCTGAAGAGCACGTTAACAACTCAGCAGCAAGAGCTTGACCTCTGAGAATCCTTTCCTACTCTTCTGAAATAAGCCCCACTCGTGAATTTAGCCAGATTTATTTCAGTCATTTATTTAATGAACATTTATTTCACTCACTTATTTAATGAACATGCCCTGTTTTTATTCCTCTGTTCATTTTCAGGCTTAAATCTAACCTTACTTCTGGTACTGAGTAACACTGCCTGAATCTCTTTGTGTGGCTTAGTCAACTTTAAATGATGGCATGATGAAATATGAGAAAAAAAGAAAATACTTATTTTTTTAAATATTTGTGATTATTTGAACACCTATATCTTTGATCCCATTAATTATTTCAATTTATTAAGTTGGATTAAAATATATCTCCTTGGAATTTTCTCTGATATCTGTAGTCACCAAAGAACTTCTAAATTTTTTCTTTTCCCCAAACATTTATTCAAGCTAAATTCCAACTGGGTATTAAAGAACTCTGCCTTCAATTGCTAAAACTTCTCCCAGGTAAGGCATTTTTTGACATTGTATTTTTGTTCCTTGAACATTACAAGATTGTTCGTATCTTGAGACATTTGCCTTTACCTGGAACCCTTCCCCCGGAACCCTTCCCCCCACATTATTACAGGTCTTGCCATGGTATTTTAGAAAGTGCTTTCTATTAATGATGACTCTTTCTCACTCTTACTATTAACAAAAGCCTATTCCTTAGACTCTATAGCATTATTAAAATTATTTTGTTTATTGACTTGTCTACCTATTTATTTTCCCACCATCAGAATGTACATTCTTCAGAGTCTTGTCTGAATTATTTTCATCAATATCCCCAAATTTCAAAGATTCCCAAGCTTACTGGTGGGTATTAAAAAATCATTTGCTTAATGAAAGAATTAAAAGAAAGGAATTGTATTTGTGCGTGACCCTTTCTTTACCAAAGACGTCCTGGATGCTGAATGCTTACCAGAGGATCTGGGGTAGGTATCCGCCATCTCCCTCGTGGCACCCCCACCAGGGGGCAGGGGAAAGGGAAACTTCATCTGTTTCACACAGATCCCTGCACCAGTCAGGAATTCCGCACATTCTTAGCTGATGGACAGTCCCAGCTGGGACAGCTGAAGAGCACGTTAACAACTCAGCAGCAAGAGCTTGACCTCTGAGAATCCTTTCCTACTCTTCTGAAATAAGCCCCACTCGTGAATTTAGCCAGATTTATTTCAGTCATTTATTTAATGAACATTTATTTCACTCACTTATTTAATGAACATGCCCTGTTTTTATTCCTCTGTTCATTTTCAGGCTTAAATCTAACCTTACTTCTGGTACTGAGTAACACTGCCTGAGTCTCTTTGTGTGGCTTAGTCAACTTTAAATGATGGCATGATGAAATATGAGAAAAAAAGAAAATACTTATTTTTTTAAATATTTGTGATTATTTGAACACCTATATCTTTGATCCCATTAATTATTTCAATTTATTAAGTTGGATTAAAATATATCTCCTTGGAATTTTCTCTGATATCTGTAGGTATAAATATGTATCATTTGTATATTAGAACAGATGTTTTTATTATTATTTAAACTCATAATTGGTAATATTGGCTATTAGAATTGAGGTTATTCAATTTCTCAAATGTCTTACATTTCATGACATTTTAATGATTTTGGTATATTCCTTTCTGTTATATTTTTATAATTTTCTTGCCACTGTATATAAAGGTGAATGTGGAAATAGAGACTGCACCTCTTTAAGAAGTTATGAATTACCATTGTAAATCTAAATTGGTTCACAGAAAATTAACTTCACAATTTTTTACCTCTCTAGAAAGATTCTTTTCCAACTTATTGAACTTACCTTTACAGAGCAAATGTAAAAGACAGTGAATATTTGAGGTATATATGTTTTGCTTCCTAAGACTTACATTGCAATAAATAAGTGGGTCCAGGAAATAGCAATCCACTCCAGTATTCTTGCCTGGGAAATTCCATGGATGGAGGAGTGGCAAGCTACAGTTCATGGGGTCACAAAGAGTCAGACCCAACTTAGTTATTAAACAACAGCAACAAACCTAAAAACTTTTGCACAGCAAAGGAAATCATCAACAAAGTGAGAAAGCATCCTACTGAATGTGAGAAAATACTTGACACTAATGACCGATAAGGAATGTGTGATAGTCATTCAGTCATGTCCAACTCTTTGTGACTCCATGGACTATAGTCTGCCAGGTTCCTCTGTCCATGGAATTCTCCAGGCAAGAATACTGGACTGGGTTGCCATTTCCTTTTCCAAATATATTAACAGCCCATACAATTCAACGTTAAAAAAAAGATTAAAGATAGACAGAAGAACTGAACAGATGTTTTTTGAAAGAGACAACACAGATGGCCAACAGGCACATGAAAAGGTGCTCAGCATTGCTAATCATCAGAGAAATGTAAATTAAAACCACAATAAGATATCACTTCATATCTTTCAGAAAGGCCATCGACAAAAAGAACACAAATAACAAATGCTGACAAGGGTATAAAGAAAGGGGCCTCCTCATACACTTTGGTAGAAATGTAAATTGGTTTAGACACTGTGGAAAACAGTACGGAGGTTTCTCAAAAAACTAAAAACAGAACTACCATTTGACCCAGCAATTCCACTGCTGAAGATAGATCTGGAAAAAAACAAACAAACAAACAGAAATTCAAAAAAATACATGTACCCTAATGTTCATAGCAGCATTATTTACAATAGCTAAGATATGGAAGCAACCTAAGTGTCCACCAATAAATTATTGAATAAAGGAGATACGATATTATACACACAGTGGAATATGACTCAGCCATAAACCAAAACACAATTTTTACCATTTACAGCAATATAGATGGACTCAGAGAGCATTATGCTAAGTAAAATCATGTCAGATAAAGAAAGATGAATGTTGTATAGAACAAAAAAGAAGCAGACTCACAAATACAGAGAGCAAACTAGTGGTCACCAGTGGGTTGGGGGGGGGGGGTGGCGGGGAGAAGGGACAGCATAGGGGTGGGGGAACAAGAAGTACAAATCATAGGATGTAAGGAAGGCTGCACCTTATAGGGAATACAGCCAAGATTTTGTAATAATTGTAAGTAGAAAATAACCTTTAAAATTGTATAAAAGCTTAAAAATAATTTAAAAAGAAGATTAGAAAATTTACTGTGTATGTCTTTAATGACTACAATTGAAAAAAATGTATAAATACAATAGGGACAAAGTCATTCTTTGCTGTTCCGTGTTCTTCTATCTCACACTGTGCTGAATGGCTAACAGATTCATGACAAGAGCTTTTCTAAAAGCAAGTCCACAAAAACTTGTAGCCTTTGTCCCAGCACTTCAAGATTATTGTCTGCTTTTTTATCACATATATTTTCATGAATATTAACCTTATTAATACAATATGCATTTATTTATCTACCTTTATATACATATGTAGGGATATTTTTATTTTTAATCAGAATTTTTGTAAACTCTTTATCTGGGGGTCTTTTGCTTGCAATTGGTAGTGTATGGGATGTTAGTTCCTCAAACAGAGATCAAACTTTTGAACGTTCGGGGACCTGAATTTTCATTGCTTCCTGTAGTGAAAGTTCAGAGCCTTAATCACTGAACCACCAGGGCAGTCCTGTAGAAATACTTCAGAAATTTAGAACTGCAGGATTTCTCTAGAAAATCATTCTTCCATTGCTGATAAAATGTAATAGTTTCCATTTTCTAAAGGATTATCTTTTAAAATTTTCTTTGCTCATTAGCTATGTGTTCAGGGGTTCTATTTTAAAATTTACAATTTCTCAGAATTCTTTACCTCAACTATCATGTGACTTGATGACTCAAAACAGTTCTTTTATATCTTTGTATAGAGGGAAAAAAGCAAAGCAAATTCTTACTCTTTTACAAGTAAAAGTAGGCCTTAGATCATTTATGATTTCACTCAGTTTAGACGTTGATCCTGTAAAATAAAAAAGATCTCGATAAACTTCAGTAATGTTTAACTAAATAAAATATTTTTATTAATCCCTTGTACAAAGTAGCATTTTCTTCTAGCATTATTTTATAAATATTCTGTACCTTACCAATGTTATTATTGGTGTTACTAATATTTAAAATAGTGTAATTTATTAGCAATAACAATAATTCTCAAACTTAGTAAGTAAATAAATTTGAGTATTAATCTGAAACTAGAGAAGAATTACAACAATGCATGCAAGAAAAGGGAAGCAGGACTTCCCTGGTGGTCCAATGGCTAAGAATCCACATGCCAAGGTAGGAGATGTGTGTTCAATCCGTGGTCCTGTAATGATCCCACATGTTGCAAAACAACAAAGTCCTTGTGCTTCAGACACTGAGCCTGCTGGGCCTAGAGCCCATGCTCTACAACAAAAGAGCCCACTTCAATGAGAAGTCCATGCAATGCAACAAAGAGTAGTCTCCACTCCCTGCAACTAGAGAAACCCCCATGCAGCCAAAAATAAATAAATAATCTTTTAAAAAAAGGAAAGGAAAACAAGAAGTACTGGACTTCCCTGGTGGCCCAGTGGGTAAAGAGTCCGCCTTGCAGTGCAAGGGGCACCGGTTCGATCCCTGGCCCTGGAAGATCCCACATGCCGGAGTGAACTGGTGTGTCCAATTAGGAGCCAGTGCTCTGGAGTGCGTGTGCCCAGAACTGCTGCTCTGCAGTGAGAGAGGCCACAGCAACAGGAGGCCTAGACAGGCCAAATAATAAAAAGATGGATGCTTCCTGTAGTGAAAGTTCAGAGCCTTAATCACTGAACCACCAGGGCAGTCCTGTAGAAATACTTCAGAAATTTAGAACTGCAGGATTTCTCTAGAAAATCATTCTTCCATTGCTGATAAAATGTAATAGTTTCCATTTTCTAAAGGATTATCTTTTAAAATTTTCTTTGCTCATTAGCTATGTGTTCAGGGGTTCTATTTTAAAATTTACAATTTCTCAGAATTCTTTACCTCAACTATCATGTGACTTGATGACTCAAAACAGTTCTTTTATATCTTTGTATAGAGGGAAAAAAGCAAAGCAAATTCTTACTCTTTTACAAGTAAAAGTAGGCCTTAGATCATTTATGATTTCACTCAGTTTAGACGTTGATCCTGTAAAATAAAAAAGATCTCGATAAACTTCAGTAATGTTTAACTAAATAAAATATTTTTATTAATCCCTTGTACAAAGTAGCATTTTCTTCTAGCATTATTTTATAAATATTCTGTACCTTACCAATGTTATTATTGGTGTTACTAATATTTAAAATAGTGTAATTTATTAGCAATAACAATAATTCTCAAACTTAGTAAGTAAATAAATTTGAGTATTAATCTGAAACTAGAGAAGAATTACAACAATGCATGCAAAAAAAAGGGAAGCAGGACTTCCCTGGTGGTCCAATGGCTAAGAATCCACATGCCAAGGTAGGAGATGTGTGTTCAATCCGTGGTCCTGTAATGATCCCACATGTTGCAAAACAACAAAGTCCTTGTGCTTCAGACACTGAGCCTGCTGGGCCTAGAGCCCATGCTCTACAACAAAAGAGCCCACTTCAATGAGAAGTCCATGCAATGCAACAAAGAGTAGTCTCCACTCCCTGCAACTAGAGAAACCCCCATGCAGCCAAAAATAAATAAATAATCTTTTAAAAAAAGGAAAGGAAAACAAGAAGTACTGGACTTCCCTGGTGGCCCAGTGGGTAAAGAGTCCGCCTTGCAGTGCAAGGGGCACCGGTTCGATCCCTGGCCCTGGAAGATCCCACATGCCGCGGAGTGAACTGGTGTGTCCAATTAGGAGCCAGTGCTCTGGAGTGCGTGTGCCCAGAACTGCTGCTCTGCAGTGAGAGAGGCCACAGCAACAGGAGGCCTAGACAGGCCAAATAATAAAAAGATGGATGAAAATAAATATAAATAAATTTAAAAAGAGGCATAATAGAGGAAAGAAAAAAATTATATATATAAAAAAAAAAGGGCTTCCCCTGGTGGTCCGGTGGATGGGGACACCGCCTTGCAGTGCAAGGGGCGCCGGTTCGATCCCTGGCCTGGGAAGATCCCACGTGCCGCGGAGCGGCTGGACTGATGTGTCCAATTACCGAGCCGGAGCTCTGGAGCGCATGCGCCCGGAGCCGGTGCTCTGCGACGACAGACGCCACCGTGATGGGAGGCCCACAGGAGCCAAAGAACAAAGACGGGTGAAAATGGAGAAATGAAGGACCAATGGAGGTGGCCCGCCCACTCCCCTCCCTCCCCAACCCGACGCCGCCCAAAATAAATAAATAAATAAATCTTTAAAAAAAAAAACAAAAAAAACAAGAAGTACTGAAAAATGGATTCATTTGGTACTTGATCATTGAAATCACTCTGTTTGCAAAAGAGAAAGCATAGAACTATCAAAAAGTAAGCTAACTATGAACTTGACAACTGGAGAGTTGAATGTATACATTAACTGAACATTTTAAATACTGAGGTTCTATCATGTTTAAGTGGAAATTTAGAGGATGATACAAATGCACATTGAATCATTAGAAGGTTTCTTTACAGTTAATAGAGAAATGCTAAGTCAAACAATGAAAGTTGTTTTTCTGTCTCTTCTATTCCTATGTTTGGTTAATTCTGGTTTGTATGCAGAAAAAGGTTAAAATGAAATAAGAGAAAAGAGTTATGGAGCATTGAGCAAGATTAAGAATTTGGCTAGGAAAAAATAAGCCATGTTCTCTTACTAATGAAACATACAGTGCGGTGTCTAATTAGAAATATAACTGGACTTCCCCTGGTGGTCCAGTGGGTAAGGACACCGCCTTGCAGTGCAAGGGGCTCTGGTTCGATCCCTGGCCTGGGAAGATTCTACGTGCCGCGGAGCGGCTGGACCGATGTGTCCAATTACCGAGCTGGAGCTCTGGAGCACATGCGCCCAGAGCCAGCGCTCTGCAACAACAGAGGCCACCGCGATGGGAGGCCCATAGGAGCCAAAGAAAAAAGACGGATGGAAATAGAGAAATGAAAGACCAATAGAAGTGGCCCGTCTGCTCCCTCCATCCCCAACCCAACCCTCGCCCAAAATATAAAACAAATAAATAAATCTTTAAAAAAAAAAAAGAAAGAAAAAGAAATATAATTGTTTTAGACAGTCATGAGGGTGGTGTGATTGATCCAAATGAAAGAAACAGAATTAGATAAGCTCAAAATATTTCTCCACCGTTGTTTAAATAATAACTTATATTCCCTACTAAAAGTGTACTTAAGAATTCTTTTTTTTTAACATTTATTTATTTATTTATTTTGGCAGGGGTGGGGAAGGAGGGGGGTGGGCAGGCCACCTCCACTGGTCTTTCGTTTGTCTAGTTTAATCCATCTTTGTTCTTTGGCTCATGTGGGCCTCCCATCGCGGTGGCATCTGTTGTCACAGAGCACCGGCTCTGGGCGCATGCGCTCCAGAGCTCCGGCTCAGTAATTGGACACATCGGTCCAGCCGCTCCACGGCACGTGGGATCTTCCCAGGCCAGGGATCGAACCAGCGCTCCTTGCACTGCAAGGCGGTGTCCTTAGCCACTGGACCACCAGGGAAGCCCAAGAATTTTTTAATAAATAATTTTTAAGTAAAAGCTAAGAAGTTCTAAACTTTTTTTGCTGACACTGAAGAAGCAAGAGATTTGTAGTTTAAAATTAAAGAAGTTTTTTAAGTATAGACTGTAAACTGTCTCTTCTATTCCTATGTTTGGTTAATTCTGGTTTGTATGCAGAAAAAGGTTAAAATGAAATAAGAGAAAAGAGTTATGGAGCATTGAGCAAGATTAAGAATTTGGCTAGGAAAAAATAAGCCATGTTCTCTTACTAATGAAACATACAGTGCGGTGTCTAATTAGAATATAACTGGACTTCCCCTGGTGGTCCAGTGGGTAAGGACACCGCCTTGCAGTGCAAGGGGCTCTGGTTCGATCCCTGGCCTGGGAAGATTCTACGTGCCGCGGAGCGGCTGGACCGATGTGTACAATTACCGAGCTGGAGCTCTGGAGCACATGCGCCCAGAGCCAGCGCTCTGCAACAACAGAGGCCACCGCGATGGGAGGCCCATAGGAGCCAAAGAAAAAAGACGGATGGAAATAGAGAAATGAAAGACCAATAGAAGTGGCCCGTCTGCTCCCTCCATCCCCAACCCAACCCTCGCCCAAAATATAAAACAAATAAATAAATCTTTAAAAAAAAAAAAGAAAGAAAAAGAAATATAATTGTTTTAGACAGTCATGAGGGTGGTGTGATTGATCCAAATGAAAGAAACAGAATTAGATAAGCTCAAAATATTTCTCCACCGTTGTTTAAATAATAACTTATATTCCCTACTAAAAGTGTACTTAAGAATTCTTTTTTTTTAACATTTATTTATTTATTTATTTTGGCAGGGGTGGGGAAGGAGGGGGGTGGGCAGGCCACCTCCACTGGTCTTTCGTTTGTCTAGTTTAATCCATCTTTGTTCTTTGGCTCATGTGGGCCTCCCATCGCGGTGGCATCTGTTGTCACAGAGCACCGGCTCTGGGCGCATGCGCTCCAGAGCTCCGGCTCAGTAATTGGACGCATCGGTCCAGCTGCTCCACGGCACGTGGGATCTTCCCAGGCCAGGGATCGAACCAGCGCTCCTTGCACTGCAAGGCGGTGTCCTTAGCCACTGGACCACCAGGGAAGCCCAAGAATTTTTTAATAAATAATTTTTAAGTAAAAGCTAAGAAGTTCTAAAATTTTTTTGCTGACACTGAAGAAGCAAGAGATTTGTAGTTTAAAAATTAATACTTCATTATGAAATTTCACTTTTTTTTGTCTTGGTTTCAGAAACGATTCACAGAAAACAGTCAAGATTGTCCAGAGGGAGACATAAGGCTAAAGATTCCAAAGTGAGTAGTGAATCAAATTTTGGAAAGTATCATGAGGCTAAGGAAAAATTTAGTGTATTGATTTGATTAATGCATGCACATGATGACTGACAAGTTAGCATATAGGTTCCACTGACCAATATTTATGGGAAGGGGTGAAGGGAAAGGGGATTCTGCCAGCTTCCGCCTACTATTCATGTGCTGTCCAGAGCCAGCTCTAGCAGGGACTGTGGGGAAGGACTGAGGCTGCCTTAGAAAACATCCTCTGGGTTGGCTCTCTGGGCTTGCTTTGAACTCTTGTTCATCATTATTTTATGTGGCAGTTTTTCTTTGTGTTGGTAGAAGGGAAAAGAAAAACACAGGAGACTTGCCTTTAGGTTTTAAATCAAAGCTCTGCTCTACTGATTGCTGGAGTTGCTTTTCAAAGGCAAGCAAGCGAGGACATTAAAATTCCTTGTTTCGGTGGATCAGGAGCTGAGGGTTATTATTTTTTTAGCTCTTAGTAGCAAAAAGAGCATTTTTTCAACGTATCTTAAGTTTATCATGAAGCATCCCTAGATTTTTTTTTTCCGATTTGATTGACATTTGGAGAAAATAAAGTGGATAAATGCTTTAAAAGGGAGTCTATAGAGAGAGTGCAAGGGGGTGTCTGTCATCACAGGATTTTTCAGAACCTGAATGAACCTGGCCACTGTCCTTAACCACTCTTTCTTAATAGCTACCCAAGGGCCACAGACATCAGTTGCCTAAGGCTTCCCTTCAGAGTTTCCCTGGTGATTCAGTTGGCACAGAATCTGCCTACAATACAGAGACCCAGGTTCCATCCCCCAGTTGGCCCCAAAACCAGTCAGACGTGACTGAGTGACTAACACTTCCACTTCCTCTTCAGAAAGTCATTTCAGGACCCTCCTCTCTGGATTCCACTCCACCCTCTTTACCCTGCCCCATGCTGCCCCTAGCGATAAACTGAGAAAAAAATAAACCGGGGACAGCAGACAAGAAAAGCTATAGAGTCGGAGAAACTTCTAAGGAGGCAAAAAGTGAAACACCTAGGTCAAGATGCTTACATATTTGCCCGAATGAAGAGAAGCAGCCTGCTTGTTTCAGGCCTTGATCACACAGAACAACTAACAGCTGCTTCTGAATACGTGTGTTGCTTAATTTCAACCTTGGAAGATCAGCTAGTCCCTTTCCTCTGTTCCCCCACCTCCATCCCGCCTTCTTCACTTACCTAAGTGATTGTCTTCCCTTGAACGTTGCGTGGGCTTGCTCTTTATAACACTTTTCACCTGTGTCTTAGATGTCTTTCTCAACCCTCTCTCCCCTCGTAATTCCCAAATCGTTGTATCTGGGCTTTCTTAAACTATAAACTCAAGCCCCATTTACATGGACAGGAAAGATCACTGTATTCCTTATTTCAGCAGAAGCCCAGAGGACCACTACTGCTCCTCCCTCCCCCAGATTAGACACACTAGGAATACACTTAGAGATCATTTATAAAAACGGAAAGGAAGGAATGCATTTTGTGGCCTCTGGTGGACAGCTAGAGAAAGTGATGGGCAGGGAGGAAAGCAGCCACATCTGTGTGCCGAAATCCACAGCAGGCACACGTTCCTGCGCCCTGCCCTGGCGAGAGCTGACACAGCCACCAACCGGGAATAGGTTGATGCCGCGGGTGGGCGAAAGCAACGCAGCCGGCCTGGAGGGCGTCGAGGAGGGTGGCTCTGGCCCACGTGAAAGGCTCTTTGTGCAGGCCTTAGGGGTGAGGGAGTGCGTGTGAGAGGCGCGAGAGAAGGGGACCTGGAGCCTGGGGTTCTGGAACGCCGCTCACCCGCCACTTTGCAGCCGAGCTGCTAAAATCCAGGTGGTGCCGGCAGGGGGAGACGTGGAAGGGTGGGGTGGAGGGCCCTAGGTTTGGTCTTTGATACCTGAGAAAGCAGCCAGGAGAAAGCAAGACGGAATTGAGGATTTGCCTCCAGCCTCCTCCCTAGGGAGCAGACAGATCGCTGCAGCTGGAAGGGCGAAAAGTCATTTCAGGACCCTCCTCTCTGGATTCCACTCCACCCTCTTTACCTGCCCCATGCTGCCCCTAGCGATAAACTGAGAAAAAAATAAACCGGGGACAGCAGACAAGAAAAGCTATAGAGTCGGAGAAACTTCTAAGGAGGCAAAAAGTGAAACACCTAGGTCAAGATGCTTACATATTTGCCCGAATGAAGAGAAGCAGCCTGCTTGTTTCAGGCCTTGATCACACAGAACAACTAACAGCTGCTTCTGAATACGTGTGTTGCTTAATTTCAACCTTGGAAGATCAGCTAGTCCCTTTCCTCTGTTCCCCCACCTCCATCCCGCCTTCTTCACTTACCTAAGTGATTGTCTTCCCTTGAACGTTGCGTGGGCTTGCTCTTTATAACACTTTTCACCTGTGTCTTAGATGTCTTTCTCAACCCTCTCTCCCCTCGTAATTCCCAAATCGTTGTATCTGGGCTTTCTTAAACTATAAACTCAAGCCCCATTTACATGGACAGGAAAGATCACTGTATTCCTTATTTCAGCAGAAGCCCAGAGGACCACTACTGCTCCTCCCTCCCCCAGATTAGACACACTAGGAATACACTTAGAGATCATTTATAAAAACGGAAAGGAAGGAATGCATTTTGTGGCCTCTGGTGGACAGCTAGAGAAAGTGATGGGCAGGGAGGAAAGCAGCCACATCTGTGTGCCGAAATCCACAGCAGGCACACGTTCCCTGCGCCCTGCCCTGGCGAGAGCTGACACAGCCACCAACCGGGAATAGGTTGATGCCGCGGGTGGGCGAAAGCAACGCAGCCGGCCTGGAGGGCGTCGAGGAGGGTGGCTCTGGCCCACGTGAAAGGCTCTTTGTGCAGGCCTTAGGGGTGAGGGAGTGCGTGTGAGAGGCGCGAGAGAAGGGGACCTGGAGCCTGGGGCTCTGGAACGCCGCTCACCCGCCACTTTGCAGCCGAGCTGCTAAAATCCAGGTGGTGCCGGCAGGGGGAGACGTGGAAGGGTGGGGTGGAGGGCCCTAGGTTTGGTCTTTGATACCTGAGAAAGCAGCCAGGAGAAAGCAAGACGGAATTGAGGGATTTGCCTCCAGCCTCCTCCCCTAGGGAGCAGACAGATCGCTGCAGCTGGAAGGGCGAAAACTCTCGCCCGGCGCTCTCTCGCAGTCGGGGAACCGGGAGAGCAGCTCCCGGGTTGGGGGAACCCCCCCTTCTGCCCTCGGTTACCGCCGCCCCAGCCCGGAGAAGAGAATCGGGCGCCGCGCTGCCTCGCTCAGCGCCCCGGCCGCGTGGCTTGCGGCTTATTTTCCCAGCTGGCAAGCGTCGCGCTGCAGACAAGGGAATGCCTGTGGTGAGTTGTTTATTTTGTTGAAGTTTGCGGTGGGCCAGAGGGACGTGGGGGGCGAGCGGCAGGCAGCGACCGGGGCTATTTTGTTTAGGTCTCCGTCCACCTGTGTGGTATAAATCTGCCAGCCTCAGGGCGGCGGAAAACCAGGGTGAGAAAAGCCCAGTTCTCCGAAAGGCCCTTTCTTGCCGCGCGCAGACCTAG
This sequence comes from Tragulus kanchil, assembly GCA_022376925.1. Taxonomy (NCBI): domain Eukaryota; kingdom Metazoa; phylum Chordata; class Mammalia; order Artiodactyla; family Tragulidae; genus Tragulus; species Tragulus kanchil. Next base: position 53,710,329 of record JAIOJX010000004.1, read on the forward strand.
AACCACATTTGATGACCCACTCTTGGAATTGTCTAGATCCTAGCTAACGATGCCCCCATGCCCTTGCTCAGTGCTTCCTGCACCCACCGAGAACAGGGCTGGCGCGCTCCAAAGAGGAGTCAGCACCCGCGACCTGGGGACAGCTAGCTATCGAAGTTCCTCCGGGGTGTACTCCCCGGTTCCTCGAGGGTCGGAAAGCTGAGGATCTGATACGAGGGGCGCTTGTGAAGTTAGTGGGAACTTGTTTAGGCTGCTTCTGACATGAAGTCGGTTAAGGGTTGTCGGGTCTCTCCATTACTACAAACTGGGATCTGGGTTGGTTATAGTTTGCCTGACTTGAATCTGAGATGGGTGAGGGTTGGGGGAGGTAAGCGGTTGGCTCCCGTGGGAGCGCAAAGGAACACCCGGGGCTGATGGCAGTTGCGGCAGCGGCTGCGTTTGCCTGGAAGAAAAGCCTAAATACATTAGCGAGCTGGTAAAGCTTTTAAGGCCTTCTCGGGAATGAGTGGCTGGCTAATGAGAGGTTAATTTTGTTTGGAAGGGAAGGCTGCACTGGTTTCCTGAGATAAATGGACAGGAAGCGCATTACCTCCGCACGCTGGCAAGCGACTCCCAAATGCTTTTTGCACCTGCTGCTTTGAGCAGTGCGAGCCGCTGCTGAGCCCGCAGGGATCACAGGGCCATTTGTGATGAGCTCCACGCACGCCCCAGGGCCTTTCCTTTCGGGGGCGCAGCGCTCACCCCTGGCTCTGGAACTCTTCTGTCACACCCAGGTGCTGCGTGTTCCGGAGCTCAGGGATCCCCCGATCCCGCCAAGCCCCCTCCAGGAGCGGAAGGGTTAAGAATGATGTAAGTACAATACATAAGCTCCTTGCCGCCGGGCTGTAGGTCTCCGGGCTGTTTCACCCTGCTTTGAGTAGGGCGGACTGGGGAGCAGCGGGGGCGGCCTTTATTCTAAAATGGACTGACTGCACATATCGCAACCCCGGGTCTGATTCCTGGGTCCTCTGCCCTGGGTGATCTGCCAAAGAGCGCGTCGTGTTAAATTTCTGGAATGGAGACTCCGTATATTAACAGGAGGACAGTTTAGACATCATGTAAAGGTTCAGGAAAAGAAACATCTCGTTTAGAATCCGTTAATGTTGCTGGCATGTTTTAACTCTACCTATTTTGCACGTTCATGCTATGGGATGCTTTCCTGTGTCCTCTAATTGTATTGTTCTGGTTTCCTCTTTACTTCCTGAAAACAAAGACGAAGGAAGAAAGAGTACAAGTGGCAAGAAACGGGGTGGATTTGTGAGTTGTGCAAGCTGTCACTTCAAGGTTGTTTTTTTTTTTTTTTAATTAAAATGTAAAAACTTTCATAAGTCATTGATTTTACGTTTGTGTTTTAGCTCCCTCTCCAGATTTTTTTTTTTTTAATAGAGCCTTAAAAACCTCCCTAACTTGGGCATACTATCTGGGGATGTGGGTGCGCTATAAGTGACCATTCACCAAGCTCTTGTTTCTCAAACTGATTCGGTATTTTGTTAACAGTCCGAATTTACCCGGCGAATGTGTTAACTAACCTAATGTCCTGAAAACAGGAACCACCTTGCGGTTTAATTGTAAAAATTAACGTTTTCCTCTAGCAGACTGAACACTTATGCAGCAATAAAAAGTGAATTGTTAGGCGTATAAATCTTGGGCTTGTCAGAGTTTATAACAGAGGAGCAATAAAGCACCTCGAAAGAAGTGAAGTTTTTCCTCCAAGGGAACAACAGTTCCATTTCAGGACACCAGGATGTGCAGTGAATAGAGGGTGCCCTCTATTGACAAAATCTAAAACAACCACGTACTTAAGGAACAGGATTTAGGAGAAGAGGAGGGAAAATAATAGAAAATCAGTAGTGAAAAGACTGAAACTAAACTGAATTTGATCCTTAATCCTTGGCTGTATGTTTTAAAGTGTGGTCAACAAAGCAGGATGCTTCTTTCATAGGGGTCGAATTAAAGCTTCGTTTAAGGAAGAGGACACATCTTACTGTGAGACTTCTTTAGCAAAATACTTTGAAAGATACTGTTTACATTTGATTACCTAGAAAACGATGTATACCAATATTTCATTAAATATGTAGTAATTGCCAGAAAATAAATTTGGGGTTTAATGGTATTTACTCCACAGTATCATCTAAAACTCCTATCACATAACTCCCCCCCAAAAGTCATTTCTCCAGGCAACTCTGAAACTACTATTAAGCATATTATGGATACACACAAGACTTGGATTATATCGTGGTCAGTGAAAGGTGTGTTTACCACTTGAGTCATCATACTATGTAATAAGTAACTAATGAAAAGTTGCAGTAAAAATAGATAGGCATCCCTCATTAGGGACCTGGTGGTTTGTATAATTCAGAACGTGTGTAATGAGTAAGCTGGAGTGATGGAAGGTTTGCCCTCAATTATCCTGGTCCAATGATTGGCGCTTTTTAATATGTGGAACACTAACGTGTCTGTGGTTGATATGAAATTTCTAATTAGAGTTTCTGAGTAATATAGCAGGTAGAGTTACAGACTGAGACTTGGCTATACGTGAATTTAAAATGGCAGCTCATTACAGTTGGTTGTGCTGCTGTGCTGTGCTAAGTCGCTTCTATCCTGTCCGACTCGGCCACCCCATGCGAATTTACCCGGCGAATGTGTTAACTAACCTAATGTCCTGAAAACAGGAACCACCTTGCGGTTTAATTGTAAAAATTAACGTTTTCCTCTAGCAGACTGAACACTTATGCAGCAATAAAAAGTGAATTGTTAGGCGTATAAATCTTGGGCTTGTCAGAGTTTATAACAGAGGAGCAATAAAGCACCTCGAAAGAAGTGAAGTTTTTCCTCCAAGGGAACAACAGTTCCATTTCAGGACACCAGGATGTGCAGTGAATAGAGGGTGCCCTCTATTGACAAAATCTAAAACAACCACGTACTTAAGGAACAGGATTTAGGAGAAGAGGAGGGAAAATAATAGAAAATCAGTAGTGAAAAGACTGAAACTAAACTGAATTTGATCCTTAATCCTTGGCTGTATGTTTTAAAGTGTGGTCAACAAAGCAGGATGCTTCTTTCATAGGGGTCGAATTAAAGCTTCGTTTAAGGAAGAGGATACATCTTACTGTGAGACTTCTTTAGCAAAATACTTTGAAAGATACTGTTTACATTTGATTACCTAGAAAACGATGTATACCAATATTTCATTAAATATGTAGTAATTGCCAGAAAATAAATTTGGGGTTTAATGGTATTTACTCCACAGTATCATCTAAAACTCCTATCACATAACTCCCCCCCAAAAGTCATTTCTCCAGGCAACTCTGAAACTACTATTAAGCATATTATGGATACACACAAGACTTGGATTATATCGTGGTCAGTGAAAGGTGTGTTTACCACTTGAGTCATCATACTATGTAATAAGTAACTAATGAAAAGTTGCAGTAAAAATAGATAGGCATCCCTCATTAGGGACCTGGTGGTTTGTATAATTCAGAACGTGTGTAATGAGTAAGCTGGAGTGATGGAAGGTTTGCCCTCAATTATCCTGGTCCAATGATTGGCGCTTTTTAATATGTGGAACACTAACGTGTCTGTGGTTGATATGAAATTTCTAATTAGAGTTTCTGAGTAATATAGCAGGTAGAGTTACAGACTGAGACTTGGCTATACGTGAATTTAAAATGGCAGCTCATTACAGTTGGTTGTGCTGCTGTGCTGTGCTAAGTCGCTTCTATCCTGTCCGACTCGGCCACCCCATGGACTGTAGCCCGCCAGGCCCCTCTGTCAGTGGGATTCTCCAGGCAAGAATACTGAAATGTTGGCAAAGGGCAAAGACGAGGACAGTATGAAGTGGCTCTCGGCCTTTGAGGCCATTCTTGAGATTAGATAACACTTCACACCCACTGATAACAAATTGGAACCTATCATCAACCTCATAACATGCTTTCCTGTATCTCTGGAAACCTCTCTTCTGGCCGGCAGTTGGTCCCCCCCCCCACACACACACCTCATTTTTGGAGCCATCCAATGACAAAAGTGGAAACTGACCTGTCATTGAATTAATTTGCTAATAGACGATGAAAATGTGTGGAAAAGCCACTTATGCAACAACAAATCATGGTATAATTATTTTACACTGCATTAAAAACTTGCTGTCCTCATTAATTACACTGTAACCAAACACGCAGAAGTTTGCCCACTCACGTAGACCCCTCCCCACTGCTTTCAGGAAGGGAAATGTCAAAGTAACACGAACACCAGAGCCTCGCGCAGCTGCCAGCGAAATCCGCCGGGAGCTGGCGGGTACCTTCCCAGCCCATCGGATTTGTTCCGGACTGCGGGTCACATTCGGATTTCCAACGCGCCTGGCTTTACCAAAAATCTGCAATATGCTCAGAACGCGGTTCCGCAGACGCGATTGGCTGTGAAGGGACCTGCCGCACGGCGCTAGGTAAAAGCACCTCCTTTCTCCAAGGAGCCGGAGCTGTAGCTGGAGAGACAGAGATGATTTAAATAAATGTCACGGAGGGAAGCTGAACCTGACCACATTACTTCAAGGAGAGGTCAAAGACCGGTTCCGTTGTAACGACAGAGTTGCTGTCGCCTCTTTCTATTGGTGCGAAGAAATAGTAAATCGCAGAAGGGGGTGGAGGAGAGAGCCAAGGAGGGAGCAGCAGGAAGGCTGAGCCCGAGCGCCGCTGACCGGACTCGCAACCGGCTGACGCGGAACTCTCAATACACTATGGGGGTTTGGAAGCAGGAGGGGGCAAGGGGCGGGGGCGGGCTCTCTGGGCCCAACGAGTGGCGGACTGGGTCCAGGACACCCGCCTCTCAGCCAATGGGGCACCCCATGGACTGTAGCCCGCCAGGCCCCTCTGTCAGTGGGATTCTCCAGGCAAGAATACTGAAATGTTGGCAAAGGGCAAAGACGAGGACAGTATGAAGTGGCTCTCGGCCTTTGAGGCCATTCTTGAGATTAGATAACACTTCACACCCACTGATAACAAATTGGAACCTATCATCAACCTCATAACATGCTTTCCTGTATCTCTGGAAACCTCTCTTCTGGCCGGCAGTTGGTCCCCCCCCCCCCACACACACCTCATTTTTGGAGCCATCCAATGACAAAAGTGGAAACTGACCTGTCATTGAATTAATTTGCTAATAGACGATGAAAATGTGTGGAAAAGCCACTTATGCAACAACAAATCATGGTATAATTATTTTACACTGCATTAAAAACTTGCTGTCCTCATTAATTACACTGTAACCAAACACGCAGAAGTTTGCCCACTCTCACGTAGACCCCTCCCCACTGCTTTCAGGAAGGGAAATGTCAAAGTAACACGAACACCAGAGCCTCGCACAGCTGCCAGCGAAATCCGCCGGGAGCTGGCGGGTACCTTCCCAGCCCATCGGATTTGTTCCGGACTGCGGGTCACATTCGGATTTCCAACGCGCCTGGCTTTACCAAAAATCTGCAATATGCTCAGAACGCGGTTCCGCAGACGCGATTGGCTGTGAAGGGACCTGCCGCACGGCGCTAGGTAAAAGCACCTCCTTTCTCCAAGGAGCCGGAGCTGTAGCTGGAGAGACAGAGATGATTTAAATAAATGTCACGGAGGGAAGCTGAACCTGACCACATTACTTCAAGGAGAGGTCAAAGACCGGTTCCGTTGTAACGACAGAGTTGCTGTCGCCTCTTTCTATTGGTGCGAAGAAATAGTAAATCGCAGAAGGGGGTGGAGGAGAGAGCCAAGGAGGGAGCAGCAGGAAGGCTGAGCCCGAGCGCCGCTGACCGGACTCGCAACCGGCTGACGCGGAACTCTCAATACACTATGGGGGTTTGGAAGCAGGAGGGGCAAGGGCGGGGGGCGGGCTCTCTGGGCCCAACGAGTGGCGGACTGGGTCCAGGACACCCGCCTCTCAGCCAATGGGGCTTTTGAGAGGCTGTGGGGACGTCGCGGATTGGCGGGCGTGGGGCGGGCGGGGCAGCAGTGCGGGGCTGAGATTGATTGAGCGCCGGGCCCGCCGCGCAGAGATATCCGGGCCGGCGGCGGCTGCTCGCTGCGGCTGGGCTACCTCCTGTTGGTCCACGCCCGCAGAGCCCACGCTAGCCCGGGCACCCGCGCGCTGCTAGCTGGGCTTCGCACACGCTCACGGTCTTTGTGTCTTCTCTCCCGCCCCCTCTCCCTCCACCCGCCGCCGACTCCGGCCTCCACGATGCCACTGCTCCCCGTTGCCGACGCCGCCGACTCGCTCCGCCCGCGGCGCTCTGCTCGCTGCGGGGTGGCGGCGGCCCGTGTCCGACGCGGGCCTGAAGGAGGAAGAAGAGGAAGCGAGGCGCGTCCTCCGGCCCATGCCGCAGCCACGGCCCGGGACCCGCCACGGCGCCCGCGCCGCCGCCCTCGCCGGAGCCCACGAGACCTGCATGGACGGGCATGGGCTTGAGAGCAGCATCTTCCTGCGCCGCCGCTGCCGCCTCCGCCGCTGCCGCCGGGGCTGAGCAGCGCCGCCGCCCCCGGCTCTGTCCGCCGCCCGTGGCATTGCTGCTTCTGTTGCTGCTCAGCCTCGGGCTCCTTCACGCAGGTATGTGGCGCGGGCACGAGGGAGCCAGCTCTAGGGCCGGGTGCTTTTGTTCCCCAACAACCCCGGCCCCGAAGGCTGGGGCGGAAGGGCGGCGTGGCGCGACGGGAAGGCGCTCACCAGCTCTGAGAGTGTCAAGGAGGCCGACATTACTTCAAGGAGAGGTCAAAGACCGGTTCCGTTGAAAGGAGTTGCTGTCGCCTCTTTCTATTGGTGCGAAGAAATAGTAAATCGCAGAAGGGGGTGGAGGAGAGAGCCAAGGAGGGAGCAGCAGGAAGGCTGAGCCCGAGCGCCGCTGACCGGACTCGCAACCGGCTGACGCGGAACTCTCAATACACTATGGGGGTTTGGAAGCAGGAGGGGGCAAGGGGCGGGGGGCGGGCTCTCTGGGCCCAACGAGTGGCGGACTGGGTCCAGGACACCCGCCTCTCAGCCAATGGGGCTTTTGAGAGGCTGTGGGGACGTCGCGGATTGGCGGGCGTGGGGCGGGCGGGGCAGCAGTGCGGGGCTGAGATTGATTGAGCGCCGGGCCCGCCGCGCAGAGATATCCGGGCCGGCGGCGGCTGCTCGCTGCGGCTGGGCTACCTCCTGTTGGTCCACGCCCGCAGAGCCCACGCTAGCCCGGGCACCCGCGCGCTGCTAGCTGGGCTTCGCACACGCTCACGGTCTTTGTGTCTTCTCTCCCGCCCCCTCTCCCTCCACCCGCCGCCGACTCCGGCCTCCACGATGCCACTGCTCCCCGTTGCCGACGCCGCCGACTCGCTCCGCCCGCGGCGCTCTGCTCGCTGCGGCGGTGGCGGCGGCCCGTGTCCGACGCGGGCCTGAAGGAGGAAGAAGAGGAAGCGAGGCGCGTCCTCCGGCCCATGCCGCAGCCACGGCCCGGGACCCGCCACGGCGCCCGCGCCGCCGCCCTCGCCGGAGCCCACGAGACCTGCATGGACGGGCATGGGCTTGAGAGCAGCATCTTCCTGCGCCGCCGCTGCCGCCTCCGCCGCTGCCGCCGGGGCTGAGCAGCGCCGCCGCCCCCGGCTCTGTCCGCCGCCCGTGGCATTGCTGCTTCTGTTGCTGCTCAGCCTCGGGCTCCTTCACGCAGGTATGTGGCGCGGGCACGAGGGGAGCCAGCTCTAGGGCCGGGTGCTTTTGTTCCCCAACAACCCCGGCCCCGAAGGCTGGGGCGGAAGGGCGGCGTGGCGCGACGGGAAAGGCCTCACCAGCTCCTGACATGCACCTTAGCTGGGCTTGCGGCGCGGCGGCAGGAACACGCCCGCCGACAGAGCGGCGCGCCCAGGGCGCAGAGGAGAGGCCTCTTCCCCTCCCTCCCGCCGTCCCCTCCTTCTGCTCGGACCGTTGATAAATCTCCCCTCTAACAGCCACTTATCAAAGATGTAGCGGGCGGGGGCAGCGCGCCCGAGACAAATGTTCCGAATGCTTTATTGCTCTCTGCATTGGTGTTTACTGAAAGTCAGGCTGGGATCAGGTTTCCGCCGCCGCCGCCTCTCCGGTGGGGAGACTAGAAGACTTGTGCTGCTTCTCTGGAGTTGGAGAAGGCAACGAGGCGAAGCAGTCGCACCAGATGGAAAGATATTCACTAGTTTGAAAACCTGAAGGTTAATCTCGAAGTAACTTAAACTTCTTTACACTGGGATTTCTTTCGTATTTTCGAAAACTGATTTTAATTCAGCTTTCCACCTCTTTGGAAAAACTCGTGCTTTGTGGCTAGCCGCGTGTTTGGGGGTCCCAGGAGAGGCTGACAGATCTCTTGCCTTCTGGAGCTTCCCCTGTGGAAGCAGAAGTGAGGAATGTGTTCTTAGCGCAGTAAGGCTTTCTTCTTAACGACGATGAGCCTTCTAGCATGTTTGCCTATTTTTCTTTTTAAATCGTTTCATTAACACAATGATGTATCGGTTCTACGTCAGTAAAGCTGAGGGGAAAATAGAATGCTTTTTATAAAGAAGTACCACTTCTAGGAGCATATCTAGACAAAGAATTTTTTTAATGCCAAATTGAAAGATAATATACTTTTTAGTTTGAGAATACTTAGAGCATTAGGTACGTTTTTCTTTGAGATGCTTTTGTTCTGTATTTGTGGGACTGCAGTCACAACTCTCTGATCTGGAGGACACTGAACTTTAATGCCACCCAACAGTGCGGAGTTTATTTGTTAAGTCATGCCAGCGGTGTTAATAATTCGGGAGGTCTTTTAAGTAATGGGGGGAAATGTGGCATTTGAACAGACGACTAAATTTAGTTTGGGTAACTTTGCGTTGTGATGTAACAGCTGCATTTTAACACTGTCACTTGTGGGAAAAGACTGAAGTCTTAATAGAGACTGTAAACAGCAAGCTTTACAATGATGGAGGTTTTTAATTAATGATTTTAGAATCTTAGGAAGTAAAGTCAGACAACTTACTGTTACATGAAAAAATTTTATGACCTGTCAAAAAATATATTTAGGACTGTTTTGTGTTAAAAAAAAAAAAAAGTGTCCTCAAAGTCTAAGTGTAAATGTCTTGAAATGGAAATTGAAGTGGTAGACAAAACTGTGCCCCTCTTGACTGCTTGAATATTGTTTCCCTTAGTTGCCATAGGGTCCTATAACAGGATTGGAATGTGGTTCTTGAAGCTTTCTTTGCTGGCCCCTGAAAGGCCTAAGAAGTCGATTTAAAAGTTTAGGAAATTAAGGTACCTTCGTTCAAGAACTTGGAATGTGAAACGTATCTCAGTATCCTAAAGTGCTCACACTGAAGTCACCATTAGATTCTATCCAGAGTTGATGTGGTGAGTGATATGCTTGTTGGAATGAAGCAGTTAATCTGGTTATAGAAACGAGGGCTCTTTTGGAAAAACTCCCAGGAGAGCTGACAGATCTCTTGCCTTCTGGAGCTTCCCCTGTGGAAGCAGAAGTGAGGAATGTGTTCTTAGCGCAGTAAGGCTTTCTTCTTAACGACGATGAGCCTTCTAGCATGTTTGCCTATTTTTCTTTTTAAATCGTTTCATTAACACAATGATGTATCGGTTCTACGTCAGTAAAGCTGAGGGGAAAATAGAATGCTTTTTATAAAGAAGTACCACTTCTAGGAGCATATCTAGACAAAGAATTTTTTTAATGCCAAATTGAAAGATAATATACTTTTTAGTTTGAGAATACTTAGAGCATTAGGTACGTTTTTCTTTGAGATGCTTTTGTTCTGTATTTGTGGGACTGCAGTCACAACTCTCTGATCTGGAGGACACTGAACTTTAATGCCACCCAACAGTGCGGAGTTTATTTGTTAAGTCATGCCAGCGGTGTTAATAATTCGGGAGGTCTTTTAAGTAATGGGGGGAAATGTGGCATTTGAACAGACGACTAAATTTAGTTTGGGTAACTTTGCGTTGTGATGTAACAGCTGCATTTTAACACTGTCACTTGTGGGAAAAGACTGAAGTCTTAATAGAGACTGTAAACAGCAAGCTTTACAATGATGGAGGTTTTTAATTAATGATTTTAGAATCTTAGGAAGTAAAGTCAGACAACTTACTGTTACATGAAAAAATTTTATGACCTGTCAAAAAATATATTTAGGACTGTTTTGTGTTAAAAAAAAAAAAAGTGTCCTCAAAGTCTAAGTGTAAATGTCTTGAAATGGAAATTGAAGTGGTAGACAAAACTGTGCCCCTCTTGACTGCTTGAATATTGTTTCCCTTAGTTGCCATAGGGTCCTATAACAGGATTGGAATGTGGTTCTTGAAGCTTTCTTTGCTGGCCCCTGAAAGGCCTAAGAAGTCGATTTAAAAGTTTAGGAAATTAAGGTACCTTCGTTCAAGAACTTGGAATGTGAAACGTATCTCAGTATCCTAAAGTGCTCACACTGAAGTCACCATTAGATTCTATCCAGAGTTGATGTGGTGAGTGATATGCTTGTTGGAATGAAGCAGTTAATCTGGTTATAGAAACGAGGGCTCTTTTAGAGAGATGTCTTTGAAGAATGGTGCTGTTGAAATGCAGGGGTTATTTCTCCTCAGAGCAGGAAGCCTAGCCTAGTGCTCTTTGCAGATGGGCTACCATATGTTTTATGCCTGGATCCATATAATTTGCCTCAACACCCCATATGGCTCTGCATTTCACTTAATTCATTTCAGCATATCTCATTTCTTTTATTATAATCTGATGATTAGGCTGCAGATTCACCCATGCAGTCCTGACATTGAGGAAACTGTCTTGAATGGTGAGGTCTGTATGTCTGGATCGTTAATGAGATCTCTAGACCCACATATTCTTTAGTAAATTTTGTTTACTGGAATGAAAATATGGTCACATCATAGATGATAGGATTTGAAAAATAGATCTGTAGATGCACATTTTGAATTCTGCTCTTGGGAAATAAAAAGAATACTTTTATTCTTTTTTTTTCCTTAAGCAAACCTCTGTACTTCCTGAATGGAGATCCAATATGGGAGTTCCTTGCTTACTCATACACTTCAGGGCCTTCTTGGCTGCATCCTTGAAATTGTTTCTGCTCTGCATTGTCTTGGCATTTTGACAGGAGGCTTACTTTACCGCCTGTAACAGGCAAAGTGTGCATTGTCATTAAAAATTCATGAAGCCTGGGTATTTCTGGGTGTATGCTGCAAATTAGTCATTATACAGGAGCCTGTGATGGGCTGAAACTGCTGACCCAAATGCACTTTCTCTCTAGTTAGCCCTCCTCCCTCCCATCATCTCTATTCAAAAAGTCTGTTAGAAACCTCAACCAAAACAAAGGAACCAAAGGAATTCTGTTTTGTGTGAGATTTCTCAAAAGGAATAGGCACCTACTGTTAAGAAAAAGGGAGCTGTAGGGAAGAAAGGAACAAAAAAGGAGCTGGGAATCCGAAGTCTGCTTTTCCTTTTTGAACAATTGCATCTGCATTTCCATGCTGGTCTTACTTTTGATATTTTATGACTGTTTGAAATAATTATAAGTAAGTGTCTACTCGGCTAGATTTTATAGACCATAAAAAGAACAAAATCGGCTCTGCACATTTAGCGGAAAGTTCTCGTGCTGTCACTCATGTTTTGTCCAAAAGCTGTTCATTACTGAGCGGTCTTCGCCCATATCTTCTTTTCTGGCTTACTGCTCTCTGTGAATCTGATTTTAAAAGAGAAATGATACTGCTGTTACCAACGACTTTTTTAAAGCTATCTGATACTGTCTAGAAAATCAGGAATTTTGTGCAGATGTGACATGTAAAGGAATGAAAAGGAGATTTGAGGAAAGACCCTATGCCCTGGGCTTTGTGCTGCAGTTTACCGACCAGCCAGGACAAGGCCTTTAGTGTCTGTCTTGATTGTCCCATCTGTGAAATGGCATTCATGCCTCATTAGGGATTGTGGGTTGGTTTTATTTGTTGTTTACATTTTGCTTTTTGAGTAAAAATAGTTGAAAAACAATTTGATCTTTGTTGAGATGAATTCTGTGAATATCAGAGCTGCTTTTGTCAACTTTGGAATGGGGGAACATAAAAGAGGCCAAATGCGTAAAGATGTATTTGTGATTTTCATTTAGTGCTGTTTAGTGATTGCTATAAACTCATGGCTCCAAAATATTAAAATATTCTGATCTTTTTTTACTCATGTTAAATAGCCAATCTGGACTGCATTTTCCCTTTTTGGTTTTGGAAATTGAAGAATGGTTGGGGAAATGCCTTAAGAGGTTGTCATCTCCTCCCCTTGGTTCCCCAGAGGATTCCATGAACAGAGATTACAGGCTTTTTCACTCAGATATAACAGCAGTTTGCGATGGAAAAGATTAAACTGCTGACCCAAATGCACTTTCTCTCTAGTTAGCCCTCCTCCCTCCCATCATCTCTATTCAAAAAGTCTGTTAGAAACCTCAACCAAAACAAAGGAACCAAAGGAATTCTGTTTTGTGTGAGATTTCTCAAAAGGAATAGGCACCTACTGTTAAGAAAAAGGGAGCTGTAGGGAAGAAAGGAACAAAAAAGGAGCTGGGAATCCGAAGTCTGCTTTTCCTTTTTGAACAATTGCATCTGCATTTCCATGCTGGTCTTACTTTTGATATTTTATGACTGTTTGAAATAATTATAAGTAAGTGTCTACTCGGCTAGATTTTATAGACCATAAAAAGAACAAAATCGGCTCTGCACATTTAGCGGAAAGTTCTCGTGCTGTCACTCATGTTTTGTCCAAAAGCTGTTCATTACTGAGCGGTCTTCGCCCATATCTTCTTTTCTGGCTTACTGCTCTCTGTGAATCTGATTTTAAAAGAGAAATGATACTGCTGTTACCAACGACTTTTTTAAAGCTATCTGATACTGTCTAGAAAATCAGGAATTTTGTGCAGATGTGACATGTAAAGGAATGAAAAGGAGATTTGAGGAAAGACCCTATGCCCTGGGCTTTGTGCTGCAGTTTACCGACCAGCCAGGACAAGGCCTTTAGTGTCTGTCTTGATTGTCCCATCTGTGAAATGGCATTCATGCCTCATTAGGGATTGTGGGTTGGTTTTATTTGTTGTTTACATTTTTGCTTTTTTTGAGTAAAAATAGTTGAAAAACAATTTGATCTTTGTTGAGATGAATTCTGTGAATATCAGAGCTGCTTTTGTCAACTTTGGAATGGGGGAACATAAAAGAGGCCAAATGCGTAAAGATGTATTTGTGATTTTCATTTAGTGCTGTTTAGTGATTGCTATAAACTCATGGCTCCAAAATATTAAAATATTCTGATCTTTTTTTACTCATGTTAAATAGCCAATCTGGACTGCATTTTCCCTTTTTGGTTTTGGAAATTGAAGAATGGTTGGGGAAATGCCTTAAGAGGTTGTCATCTCCTCCCCTTGGTTCCCCAGAGGATTCCATGAACAGAGATTACAGGCTTTTTCACTCAGATATAACAGCAGTTTGCGATGGAAAAGATTCAAATATCTAAGATGATTTTTAGGGTTAGTTGTAAGTCTTTATCAGATAATGTCCTAAATCTTGATATTATCCTTAAGTTGTTTTATGCCTAAATCTTGAATAAGTACACATTTAATAATACTCTACTGACTGATTTCCACCTCCACTCCCTCATATTTCATACCTAGAAGAGATCATGGAGTTTACTTTAGAACAACATAGTCATTTCTCAGCTGAGAAGCCTCAGACTTGAGATTGAGGCGCCTCTACAATTGAGACATCTATAAAAAAAATGTGCAAAGAACACAAACACATGTTACACTTCATTTTTATAAAATTCGGGTGGACAATAAAGAAAATTGTTTTTCTTCTCAGTGATTCTGGGTGTTCCCATTTTAAGGAATACAATATTACACTGATTTACTACACCTACTAACCCAGTATTGGCAGGTCACTGTGTTTGTTGCTGTGAGAGGTTTTACAAAGTTTTGTGTAATTAACTAGGGGCAAACCATGATTTGAAAACTTAAATGTTTAAATAGTAGGGCAGTAATTGCATGATTTTTCATTACTTAGTTTTAGCTTTGCTTACCAAATCATTAAGCTTATGTAGGGAAAAGTAGTTTATATATACTCTAAGAACTCTGACATTGGTGCTGTTTCTGGGGGAAAAAACCCCATAGTTGGTGGGATCGCCTGTCAGTACTTTCTGATTTAGTGTACTTTCACTGGTGAAATTATCAGAAGCTAGAATTCTGGGGTGGTTGATGTTATGGGATAAGTGAATACCTAGCTTGATCAAATCAGTCACTTTATTTTTTTTTAGGGATCATTTACACTTTGTAGAAAGCAGGAGATTACACATGTTCGTTTATACGCGATTTGTTGATAAACATGTCTCAAGAAAAGCAGAATAACTTAGTACCTGGGTTTTTTCCTGATATTCTTTCCCGTAGCCAGAGTAGAATTGGGGAAAAGTGTTTTTAACTAATCACACTGTTTTAATTTAAGAGGTTGTCATCTCCTCCCCTTGGTTCCCCAGAGGATTCCATGAACAGAGATTACAGGCTTTTTCACTCAGATATAACAGCAGTTTGCGATGGAAAAGATTCAAATATCTAAGATGATTTTTAGGGTTAGTTGTAAGTCTTTATCAGATAATGTCCTAAATCTTGATATTATCCTTAAGTTGTTTTATGCCTAAATCTTGAATAAGTACACATTTAATAATACTCTACTGACTGATTTCCACCTCCACTCCCTCATATTTCATACCTAGAAGAGATCATGGAGTTTACTTTAGAACAACATAGTCATTTCTCAGCTGAGAAGCCTCAGACTTGAGATTGAGGCGCCTCTACAATTGAGACATCTATAAAAAAAAAATGTGCAAAGAACACAAACACATGTTACACTTCATTTTTATAAAATTCGGGTGGACAATAAAGAAAATTGTTTTTCTTCTCAGTGATTCTGGGTGTTCCCATTTTAAGGAATACAATATTACACTGATTTACTACACCTACTAACCCAGTATTGGCAGGTCACTGTGTTTGTTGCTGTGAGAGGTTTTACAAAGTTTTGTGTAATTAACTAGGGGCAAACCATGATTTGAAAACTTAAATGTTTAAATAGTAGGGCAGTAATTGCATGATTTTTCATTACTTAGTTTTAGCTTTGCTTACCAAATCATTAAGCTTATGTAGGGAAAAGTAGTTTATATATACTCTAAGAACTCTGACATTGGTGCTGTTTCTGGGGGAAAAAACCCCATAGTTGGTGGGATCGCCTGTCAGTACTTTCTGATTTAGTGTACTTTCACTGGTGAAATTATCAGAAGCTAGAATTCTGGGGTGGTTGATGTTATGGGATAAGTGAATACCTAGCTTGATCAAATCAGTCACTTTATTTTTTTTTAGGGATCATTTACACTTTGTAGAAAGCAGGAGATTACACATGTTCGTTTATACGCGATTTGTTGATAAACATGTCTCAAGAAAAGCAGAATAACTTAGTACCTGGGTTTTTTCCTGATATTCTTTCCCGTAGCCAGAGTAGAATTGGGGAAAAGTGTTTTTAACTAATCACACTGTAATTTAGGAGTTTCCCCTCCCAGAGGTGTGTAGGCTTTATTCACCATTTTGTGCACAGACAGCACTTTTCAAAGCAAATTATGCAGTTTTCAAAATCAAAACAAAAGTTCACATCTTTGACTTGGACTTAGAGCAAAGGGATCTTTCTCAAAATCTATAAACAATAGCAAAGGTGATAAACTTTCCTTTATCATTCCCTTGTATTTTAACCTGAGAACACTGGGCTAACTTCCTGGTCACTCGCAGTGGCTCACACTTGAGTTATTAAGTTAACTAGCGGCGTGCAGTTGTTCTCCCAGTGGCTTTGTGAGAGGCTGAGAAGCACATTACAGCCCGATTTCTGAAGGCCTTCTTAAAATAGTAACATATTTAATAGAACAAGCAGTTCCCAGAGGAGAATTTTTTTTCCTCATGTAGCTCAGGAAGTTGTGAAGCCTTTAAAGAATGTTTTGTCTTATCTTCTTTCTCATAGGTGACTGCCAACAGCCGGCCCAATGTCGAATCCAGAAATGTACCACGGACTTTGTGTCCCTGACTTCACACCTGAACTCTGCCATCGATGGCTTTGACTCTGAGTTCTGCAAGGCTCTGCGTGCCTATGCTGGCTGCACCCAGCGAACTTCAAAAGCCTGCCGTGGTAACCTGGTGTACCATTCTGCTGTGTTGGGTATCAGTGACCTCATGAGCCAGAGGAACTGTTCTAAGGACGGACCCACATCCTCTACCAACCCTGAAGTGACCCATGACCCTTGTAACTATCACAGCCATGCAGGAGCCCAAGAACACAGGGGAGGGGACCAGAACCCTCCGAGTTACCTTTTCTGTGGCTTGTTTGGAGATCCTCACCTTAGAACTTTCAAGGATCACTTCCAGACGTGCAAAGTGGAAGGGGCTTGGCCACTCATAGATAATAATTATCTTTCAGTTCAAGTGACGAATGTGCCTGTGGTCCCTGGATCCAGTGCCACTGCTACAAATAAGGCAAGTGCAGGAGATTACACATGTTCGTTTATACGCGATTTGTTGATAAACATGTCTCAAGAAAAGCAGAATAACTTAGTACCTGGGTTTTTTCCTGATATTCTTTCCCGTAGCCAGAGTAGAATTGGGGAAAAGTGTTTTAACTAATCACACTGTAATTTAGGAGTTTCCCCTCCCAGAGGTGTGTAGGCTTTATTCACCATTTTGTGCACAGACAGCACTTTTCAAAGCAAATTATGCAGTTTTCAAAATCAAAACAAAAGTTCACATCTTTGACTTGGACTTAGAGCAAAGGGATCTTTCTCAAAATCTATAAACAATAGCAAAGGTGATAAACTTTCCTTTATCATTCCCTTGTATTTTAACCTGAGAACACTGGGCTAACTTCCTGGTCACTCGCAGTGGCTCACACTTGAGTTATTAAGTTAACTAGCGGCGTGCAGTTGTTCTCCCAGTGGCTTTGTGAGAGGCTGAGAAGCACATTACAGCCCGATTTCTGAAGGCCTTCTTAAAATAGGAGCATATGAAATAGAACAAGCAGTTCCCAGAGGAGAATATTTTTTCCTCATGTAGCTCAGGAAGTTGTGAAGCCTTTAAAGAATGTTTTGTCTTATCTTCTTTCTCATAGGTGACTGCCAACAGCCGGCCCAATGTCGAATCCAGAAATGTACCACGGACTTTGTGTCCCTGACTTCACACCTGAACTCTGCCATCGATGGCTTTGACTCTGAGTTCTGCAAGGCTCTGCGTGCCTATGCTGGCTGCACCCAGCGAACTTCAAAAGCCTGCCGTGGTAACCTGGTGTACCATTCTGCTGTGTTGGGTATCAGTGACCTCATGAGCCAGAGGAACTGTTCTAAGGACGGACCCACATCCTCTACCAACCCTGAAGTGACCCATGACCCTTGTAACTATCACAGCCATGCAGGAGCCCAAGAACACAGGGGAGGGGACCAGAACCCTCCGAGTTACCTTTTCTGTGGCTTGTTTGGAGATCCTCACCTTAGAACTTTCAAGGATCACTTCCAGACGTGCAAAGTGGAAGGGGCTTGGCCACTCATAGATAATAATTATCTTTCAGTTCAAGTGACGAATGTGCCTGTGGTCCCTGGATCCAGTGCCACTGCTACAAATAAGGCAAGTGCACTTTTTCCTTCTTTCTTATGTGGTTTTCAGATATTTGATTCTTCAGACAACTTTGGAAGTGTGATACAAAAGGCCTGGTTTAAAAGGAACTTCTCTTGATCATCTTGGCATGCAGGGTAGATGAAGGAGTAAATGAAAATTTCTTGCTAAAAAAACTTCTCACTAGAATTCTAGTGGGTATAAGTTTAAATAGGCAATGATATGAAAAATAAAAAGTAAACAGTGAATTTGGGTTCTCTAGGGAAAAGACAGGCCTGCTTAATGGAAAAAAAAAAAAAAGTTAATTTTTCCAGTGATGTCATTTTTGAGTGCAGATGTGTGTGGCTCTTGAGGAAATCCATGTCCAGATTTATCAGATGACTGCGGTGGGTGTTCTGAGTAAAGAACACCATGAAGCTTGAGACAGTAACTCATGAGGAAATTTTATTGGAAACTTGGAAGCAGTAGTAAAATGTGGCGACCAAGGAAGTTAAGAATTGGATATTCCAGAGCAGTAATGTATAATTCTGTATAGCCTCAGGATAAAAATTTAAGTCAACCAGAGGGGAAAAAAACTGACAAAATTAAGCTTACCCTGTCTAGCTGCAGTTGTCTGTTGTTGGTGTTTGTTTGTTTATATTAAAGAAACTCAGTAATACTGAGGAGAGATCCTTGAAGCCAACTTGAAGGCACCAGTGTCTGGTGCAGACAGGTGGAAAGGAGCTATGACTGGGTTTCCAGTTGCCAGTTCAAGCTGATTCAGGCGCTAGTAAGTAAAGAGGTCAGAAAGGTTCTCCACAAAAATAGTGTCCCAAGGGCTTCCGTGGTGGCTCAGTGTTGTAAAGAATCCACCTGCCAGTGCAGTTCACTGGGACGAGGGTTCAGTCCCTCGTCCTGGAAGGTCTCACATGCCTCAGGATTACTCAACCCGCACACAATAACCACTGAGCCAGAGCTCTGCAACAAGAGACGCCACCACAATGAGAAGCCTGTGCACCACAACTGGAGAGTCGCCCCAACTCTCCTCAACTGGAGAAGGCCCACACGTAACAACAAATACATAAATAAATGTATTGTTTTAATGTTTCTACTTAAAAAAAAAAGTATACCAACAAGTAGCCAACTCCTTTGCTGTCTCCTCCAACTACAGAATCACACGTGCAGGTTTCTTGCATGGTTTCCTTTGTTTATTGTATCTTTTCATCAGTTGGTTTAGACTAAAATATAATAGACAAGGAACAAGCTTCTGTAATGGTTAGGAGTGTTCTCTTGATTCCAGGACACCCTTTGTTGCCTCCAAATATATGTAGTATGGTTTTTAAGTGAATTTAAATTATTTTACTTGGCATTTTGTGGAGGGAATTTATAACGCTTCCAGAGAATGTATGGAGACACCCCCGAATGTGACACCATTTGTGTATGGTGTCACAAATCTTAAAATTAAAACTCATTGCTCTGAACAAAGAAGACTATTACATTAGTCTAGACACCTTAGGGGAACTTAAAGTATTTACACTTCTGTTCCCAGTAAAGCCCACGCTTGCCTTTCCGAATCTTACATCTCAAATAAAGTTTTCTTCCTCTGGCTTTTGTTAAGTACACAAATAATTTTTCCTACCTGTATATTAAAATATGTATGACGGGCTTCTCTGGTGGTCCACTGGGTAGAGAGTCCACCTTGGAGTACAAGGGGCACCAGTTTGATCCCTGGCCCAGGAAGATCCCACGTGCCAAGAAGCCGCTGGACCGATGTGTCCAATTAGGAGCCAGCGCTCTGGAGCTCATGTGCCCAGAGCCGGTGCTCTGCAGTGAGAGAGAGGCCTCTGCAATGGGAGGCCCACATGCGCCAAAGAATAAAGATGAAAATAAATAATAAATTTAAAAATTGTCTATTAAAAAATATATATGTATGACATTAATATAGTCATGAAGTCATAAGACAAGCAGTGGGCAAAAATCCATCATTTCCGGCTCAGAGGGAATAAAACTTGGGAAAGGTTTTTGGAAGGACAGAGCACTGAATATTCAAGAAGGCAGTTCCATTGAAAACGTAGGAAATTATCAGTTGTGCAAATAACAGGGTTTGGAGAGGTAGCCTTCCCACAATACTTTTGAGATTAGTAAGTGCTGTGTGCATGGGAAAATACAGTTGAACCTTGAACAACGTGGATGTGATCCCAGCCAGTCCATGTGTGTGGATGTTTTTCAGTAGTAAATACAACAGTCCATGGTTGGGTGAATCCTTGGGTACATAACCCTGGATACCGAGGGCCAGCTGTGAGGTTACATGTGGATTTGCAACTGCACAGGGGTCGTTGCCCCCAGCTCCCCTGCTGTTCAGGGGTCAGCTAGATCTCTTTTCACAAGCCTCTGATCTAGTCACATGTCACTTCTGTTTGGTATTCAGTCTTTCAGAATTCTGTACTTTTTACTGATCATGTTGAAAATATTTGGGGGACAGTGGGTTATGTTGAGTATTAACAGTATGTAATTGCAACAGTTGACAGAGCAGTACTTTTAGATCATTCTGTTTCAATTGTGGTTGAATCTATCATAGCTTTTAGCCAATAAATAAGTACAGTTTGCTTTCTTCCTAACTTTGATGAGATCAGAGGTTTTACCCAAACTTACCTATCTTGTAACATAAATGCACATGGACAATGAAAATGTTTGGTCTTCAGCTGCACTATGGGAAAGTATTTCCACACATCTGGTGACCATGCTGTTCAGCAACAAATTACTCTATGGCTTCATGACCTCTAGTACTTGTTTTTTCTTCTTCTTTTTGTAACACTCTCCAAAGCTCCAAGCTGAAGGCTACGATTTGAGGGTCTCTTTCCATGTTGGTATGGCCTTTGCTGGTGAAACCAAAGGCCCGAAATTTGGCACTGCAGCTTCCTTTTACATACCCAGGGCCAAAATAAAACTTTTAAAAATATTCTAAGCAGTGAAAAGAATGGCAATAAAAATAAAAACAGTATGAGGCAAAAAAGTACATGTGAAATAAGTTTCAAAAATCTAACTTTTTTTCCTTGATGGCCACTGCAGTACTTCATGAAAAAAAAAAAAAATAAATAATAACCCTTAAGAAGAAATTCTTACATGAATCCCAGCTTTCCTGAGGCCTTATACATTAGGATCTATTCAATAACCGGCTGTTAGATAATCCAGCACTGCACATTGCAGATACTCTGTCATCCTTGTGGTTAAATATTTTAGTGGCCTATGTGTTCATTGTCAGTTGACTTAAAGACTGACCAATGATGTCATATGGTAAAGACTGACCAGCTGTGATACTGAAATGATTGTATTTAAGCATCCATCCATCCCACCACACACAGCACTAAAGTACTGGACTCAGCGAAGTCTGTAAGGCAACTCAGTCCTGGGAACCTGGCTTATTGAGCAAGCCGTCTTCAAGACTGTCTTTGTGAGCTCTACATGCCTCTAAACACCCATGTTTCCCTCATCATGAAAAGACAAAGCTTAGGCGGAAAAAATCTAAACAGACTGAAAGAAAATGATGTCATCCCTGCTCAAGGGGTCGTTTAGTAGCTAAGCCTTTCTTTTATCCATGGCAAGCAGTCAGTGTAGGAGTGGTGAGGCCTGCAGTGTCTGACAGTGTGGCCTCATCTCCCCTTGTCTACTTCCTCTCCCTGTTCCCTGGTCACGGTGTGCGCAGGTGTGCCTTCCCAGGGACGTGTCTTTGTGCTGTGCTTTCCGCCAGCCTCTTAGGCTCCACTCCTGCCCAGGAATGTAGGTGGCTGACCACTTTGCCAGCTAGATGAGTTCTTAAAGAGGAGACCAGGGCTATTCTTTTTCTCTCTCCCCACCTGGGGGTTGCCAGGGTTCCTGGTGTACCTGCACACCTCTACTGAGATGCATGTCAGCTCTGGACCACCTTCCCGACCTGGGTGGCTTCAGGCCTGTAGGCACTCTGCAGGAAAGAGGTGAGAGGTGACGGGAGTAGGGAGGGGATTTAGAATGGGCAGAGCCAGCTGAGTGGGAAGAAAAGAAGTTTCTGTCTTAAGCTCGGGGAGACACAATGCTAGCATCTCTCCTGGTCCTCACCAGATAAATAACCAGACCATCCATGGGGTTGCTGGGCTGTGTACCATCTCTTCCACATTCACTTTGCCAGCGCCTCAGTCTCAGCTCCCTTTTACTTCATTTTGTGTATCTATGTATCCCTATTTATGTGGATTTTATAAGGAATTGTATATGCCATGATTAACAGAAGGTAGTTGTGGTATAAATTATTCTGTGAAAAGATCCTGCACTTTTCAGATGTATTCCTGGTTAGCATGTATGAAAATCTCCAGTCTCTCAAGTGTATTTAAAATGATTCCTTTTTCCAAAAAAAATTTCAAGCATGTATTGCAAGCAATTTCGTGCGTGTATTACAGACCTAAACAATGGCAAAACTTTTAAAAAATTATTTTGTACAAATAATTTGTGTACCTTTGCTTTCTTTCCTTTTGTTTTGGTGTAATCATGTCCTTTCTCATCACTCTAGCTTTCTTATCCTGTTCCTCAGACTCAGGGAAACAAAATTGCAAGTAGGAGAAGAGGTTAAGAGGACAGCTGGTCCTTTTATCCTTCATCCTTTAGTGAGAGAAGGTAGTTTACCTTCAGGCAGTTTGCTTTCAGGAAAGAGGTGTGTTTCTTGTTCTTGATCAAGCCAGGGGAGTGAGCACCCTGTGCCTGTCCTGAGCACAGGAAGAGTCCATAAATACACATAATTCTCAGACTCTAGTTGTTTTCTGGAAATCTCCACTGGATGATGATGCTAGAAATATGGAAGACTTAGTTCCTTTGGTTCATTCTTGCTTTCTGTCTTCATCCAACTGTATAGCCCACAGTGTTCCCTGGTAGTGAAATGCTCTTCACTTGTAGGTCCTAGAATGCAATCCAGTCCTCTCCCTTAGCGTGCACTGTTGCTGAGCAACAGAATGCGGGGGATGTAAACCAGTGTTCTGGGATGTCCTCTGTTGGTTACCAAATCAGAACCAGACGTGCTTGCATTGCAAAGGCTTCCCACTGTCTTTTTTTTTTTTTTTAAAGATTTATTTATTTATTTATTTTGGGCGAGGGTCGGGTTGGGGAGGGAGGGGAGCGGGCGGGCCACTTCTATTGGTCTTTCATTTCTCTATTTTCATCCGTCTTTGTTCTTTGGCTCTTGTGGGCCCCCCATTGTGGTGGCGTCTGTCGCAGAGCGCTGGCTCTGGGCGCATGCGCTCCAGAGCTCCGGCTCGGTAATTGGACACATCAGTCCAGCCGCTCCGCGGCACGTGGGATCTTCCCAGGCCAGGGATCGAACCGCGCCTTGCTAGTTGTGGTATAAATTATTCTGTGAAAAGATCCTGCACTTTTCAGATGTATTCCTGGTTAGCATGTATGAAAATCTCCAGTCTCTCAAGTGTATTTAAAATGATTCCTTTTTCCAAAAAAAATTTCAAGCATGTATTGCAAGCAATTTCGTGCGTGTATTACAGACCTAAACAATGGCAAAACTTTTAAAAAATTATTTTGTACAAATAATTTGTGTACCTTTGCTTTCTTTCCTTTTGTTTTGGTGTAATCATGTCCTTTCTCATCACTCTAGCTTTCTTATCCTGTTCCTCAGACTCAGGGAAACAAAATTGCAAGTAGGAGAAGAGGTTAAGAGGACAGCTGGTCCTTTTATCCTTCATCCTTTAGTGAGAGAAGGTAGTTTACCTTCAGGCAGTTTGCTTTCAGGAAAGAGGTGTGTTTCTTGTTCTTGATCAAGCCAGGGGAGTGAGCACCCTGTGCCTGTCCTGAGCACAGGAAGAGTCCATAAATACACATAATTCTCAGACTCTAGTTGTTTTCTGGAAATCTCCACTGGATGATGATGCTAGAAATATGGAAGACTTAGTTCCTTTGGTTCATTCTTGCTTTCTGTCTTCATCCAACTGTATAGCCCACAGTGTTCCCTGGTAGTGAAATGCTCTTCACTTGTAGGTCCTAGAATGCAATCCAGTCCTCTCCCTTAGCGTGCACTGTTGCTGAGCAACAGAATGCGGGGGATGTAAACCAGTGTTCTGGGATGTCCTCTGTTGGTTACCAAATCAGAACCAGACGTGCTTGCATTGCAAAGGCTTCCCACTGTCTTTTTTTTTTTTTTTAAAGATTTATTTATTTATTTATTTTGGGCGAGGGTCGGGTTGGGGAGGGAGGGGAGCGGGCGGGCCACTTCTATTGGTCTTTCATTTCTCTATTTTCATCCGTCTTTGTTCTTTGGCTCTTGTGGGCCCCCCATTGTGGTGGCGTCTGTCGCAGAGCGCTGGCTCTGGGCGCATGCGCTCCAGAGCTCCGGCTCGGTAATTGGACACATCAGTCCAGCCGCTCCGCGGCACGTGGGATCTTCCCAGGCCAGGGATCGAACCGGCGCCCCTTGCACTGCAAGGCGGTGTCCTTACCCACTGGACCACCAGGGGAAGCCCCCCACTGTCTTTTTTTAGGCATATCTTTGGATCAAGGTTTGGGAATCTGTCCTCTTTTGATCCTAAGCCTAGTGCATGTTTTTGTAGCCAGTTCTTATAACCAGTTATGCTTTTAGTATCTTTATGGAGACAACGTGAACTTCTTAGTGATGATCATTCTTTGTAGACTAAGGAAGATGCTTTATCCTCCCATCTGCAGAATTATAATACGTGGACACTGTCCTTGCATGTTACATGATTACAGAAGTGATAACAGGTGGCACTTTCTTTGGGGATATAGATTCCTTTCCTTCTGGAGAATACATGTTGTCTTGCAGATACTTTGTAACTAACCCTTAAAATCTGAGATTGCTCTTTGTTATGATACGCAGGTAACTCTTGCTCTCTTTAAGATTTGCATCTTGTCATGGTCCTCCTTGTTTCATAGAAATGCTTTAAAAAACAAGATTGTAAAGACCAATTGAGATGTATTACAGAGCAGATGGGAAAGAAGTTTGCAGTTGTACCTCCCTGTTCAGTATACTGTACTCACTTCTCTGATAAGATGTATAACTTGGTGTGACATTTGAAACATCAATCATCAAAAGGTATTGTGTATGGGAGATGCAGAGGTGAATGTCGTCTCCGCCTTATCTATGCTCATAAGTAAACTTTGCGGCCCTCATGTCATAGGGAATTACAGGATTTGTGTGAGAAAAAAATTTCAAGGTGTTGTTTTAGAATTTGGGGCTCCACAGTATAGGCTGGTTCCAAGTGTTACGAGTTGTCTCAGGAGTCAGGCAAAGACCAGGAGGTTGGGCCAGAGAGATAGACTGCTGTACCCAGGGCCTAACCCTTCCAACTGGTCACTATCACAGGTCAGTGTTCTTACTCCTAGGATCTGGTACAGTCTCCCTTTTTACCTCTCAGCTACACCCAGATTTCCTCACCCTTGTATACCCTATAACTCTGGATGGTGTTATTGAAAGGTAGTTGATCTTTGATCTAATATCAAAAAAGCTTTCTAGGGACTTGCATCAGAGTCACCAGTTCTTAGTTAAGTTCCTTTTTCAGGGTTCCATCTCATCTTTAAGACTCATAAAAGCATGTCTTGGATATCCTCATCCTACCTGAATCTGTTTATTTTAAAAACAATATCCAAATATTAAAGAGTAGTTTTTAGAAGAGCAGAAGTCAGCTATAGTTGTTCCAGGTGGTAATGTTCCTATTTGTCCTCTCTGTTTGTGCATAGTTCTTGTTTGTTCTAGATTATAAGGGGAGAGAACTATTCAGCTTTGCTTCGTGGAGTTTCAACAGACTGCCTGGTGGTGAAAGTATATGAAGGCAAAGGAAACAGAAAAGGGGGAGAAATTATTAGCTCCATAATGTACCTGTAAGCATGAAAGATCATTTTGTGAGATGAAAACAGGCCTACCTTGGTTATTCTTTATGCTCCACTTTCCAAATAAGATCTATCTTCATTTGTCCATACTCATTGCATGTGCTCTGGGTAACTAGTCTTTGATCATCTGCTCCCTGGAATGAAGAAACATAGAAGATGTCAGTGAAAACTGTCTTAAAAATGTAAATTTGTGTCTGTGTATCTTGTCAGTTCTGTATTTTGAATATCTGTCTGTGCCACCGCCTCTATCCCAGACATGGTTTGGAAGGATGAAAAGGACCTTCAGAACCCCCCATTTGTAAGTGAAATTAACCCAGCGCCTACCTGAGCCAGCCAGGATTCCCTGCCAGCACTGTGGGCCCCTACTACTTTGAAAAAAAAAAAAAAAAAACACACTCCTCCATAGTTTGAACCAGAGGCACCCAGCCAAGTCTGATACACAGTTTAGAGTTAGAACTTGTTTTTCTGTCACATGTCCAAATGTCTCTCTCTGCCCTGTTAAGTTTTCTTTGAGTCAACATTTTGAGAGGAAGGGGGCAAGAAGGAAACATTGGATGGTTGGTCCTTTTTTTGTTGTTGGCTTCAATTAATGCTAAACAAACAGTTTCTGCCTGTGTGGAATGTGGCATGTAAAAAGCGTTACCTACAGTGTCGAACAATGAAAAGTGCTACCTTACCCATTCTGTCTCTGTTTGTTTTGACTGCAGTAGAACTTGCTCTTCCACTGTTTTGAATTCTGTGTTCTCTTGGGTGGGGTAACTTTAGGACTTCTTAGGCTGCTTAGCTTGTCAGTGTAAGTATAACTAACAGGGATAGCAACACACATCTAAGATACAGAGTTTAATGAGAGAGCCATGCAGTGAAAACACAGTGCTATTGGGTCTAGAAAGAACTTCAGGTAAAGTTGGGTCTAAGGAGAGAGGAACTCTGTACGTTCCAGTGAGCTGGTTATTTTAAGAGATGGAGCTAGACTATCCTTAGCTGCTGCTTGTGGGGTTGTTTCATTGTTGGAACTTGGTGTGTACGCTGTGGGTAGAATTAAGGTGGCAGCATTCAAATACTGACTTCCCATCTGCTTTGCATGTGCTCCTGGAAAGGGGGTCAGTGTTTATTCTTTACGTTTAAAGGTGTGAGCTTGCCTGTAAGCACATGTGTGCGTTTGTGTGGGGTCCATGCCTTCCCCACTCCCTGCTCCGGAAAGTGAGGACAGGAGAATAGTGTTCTGTAACTTTCCAGTTAACTGGCTTCTTGAACTATATGGTCACCACCTCTAACCACCTTGTCCCCAAGTGGGCTTTGTTTTTGTTTTTTTTTTTAATAGTCCTGGGAACCTGAAACTGAGCCTAGAATGTGAGGGCATTGTGAGACCTTTAAGCCTTTTTGCTTTTTAAATCACCTCCCAAAGTGAAATTAACCCAGCGCCTACCTGAGCCAGCCAGGCTCCCCTGACAGCCCTGTGGCCCCCTACAACTTTGAAAACAAAACAAAAAAAACACACTCCTCCATAGTTTGAACCAGAGGCACCCAGCCAAGTCTGATACACAGTTTAGAGTTAGAACTTGTTTTTCTGTCACATGTCCAAATGTCTCTCTCTGCCCTGTTAAGTTTTCTTTGAGTCAACATTTTGAGAGGAAGGGGGCAAGAAGGAAACATTGGATGGTTGGTCCTTTTTTTGTTGTTGGCTTCAATTAATGCTAAACAAACAGTTTCTGCCTGTGTGGAATGTGGCATGTAAAAAGCGTTACCTACAGTGTCGAACAATGAAAAGTGCTACCTTACCCATTCTGTCTCTGTTTGTTTTGACTGCAGTAGAACTTGCTCTTCCACTGTTTTGAATTCTGTGTTCTCTTGGGTGGGGTAACTTTAGGACTTCTTAGGCTGCTTAGCTTGTCAGTGTAAGTATAACTAACAGGGATAGCAACACACATCTAAGATACAGAGTTTAATGAGAGAGCCATGCAGTGAAAACACAGTGCTATTGGGTCTAGAAAGAACTTCAGGTAAAGTTGGGTCTAAGGAGAGAGGAACTCTGTACGTTCCAGTGAGCTGGTTATTTTAAGAGATGGAGCTAGACTATCCTTAGCTGCTGCTTGTGGGGTTGTTTCATTGTTGGAACTTGGTGTGTACGCTGTGGGTAGAATTAAGGTGGCAGCATTCAAATACTGACTTCCCATCTGCTTTGCATGTGCTCCTGGAAAGGGGGTCAGTGTTTATTCTTTACGTTTAAAGGTGTGAGCTTGCCTGTAAGCACATGTGTGCGTTTGTGTGGGGTCCATGCCTTCCCCACTCCCTGCTCCGGAAAGTGAGGACAGGAGAATAGTGTTCTGTAACTTTCCAGTTAACTGGCTTCTTGAACTATATGGTCACCACCTCTAACCACCTTGTCCCCAAGTGGGCTTTGTTTTTGTTTTTTTTTTTAATAGTCCTGGGAACCTGAAACTGAGCCTAGAATGTGAGGGCATTGTGAGACCTTTAAGCCTTTTTGCTTTTTAAATCACCTCCCCAAACTGAAAAATGATCAAAGAGACTGTGATTTCCTAATCCCTATCCATTTGGGAAACAGCTGTGTCGAACCTTGGCCCAGAGCATTCGCCTGAGGTCCTGTGAGAGCCTGGGGTCTCTGCACCCCGACCCCCCCCACACACCAAGCCCATTAGAAGGGAGATCCCAGAAAGCCAGACCTGCTAGGTCAGATTCCTGCTCCTACGTTACTGCCTCTTGCTCTGGCTCTCACCTTGGAGAATATTTTAATCCTCTGGTCAAAAATGCAATAGCAGCCTCGGCCTAAAATACTGTCCACTCATGCCACACAACTTCACATCTTGAAGCCTAGTGAATACCTCCATCTGCTGGCCTCCTCATAGTGCAGAGTATGAGGACAACAAAGAGGAAAGCCCCTGTGGAGTTCTTCAAGTGCCCAGTGTCGGAACTGCAAGGGACCCCAGACCTTCCCTCCCCAAACTCAGCGCAGAATGGCTCTGGTCTGTACAAGGAAGCTGGCTGATTTCGCTGCCTCTGAGCCTATGTATGCCTCCAGCCTTCCTTGTCTGAAGTGTACAGAAGTCGCTCTTTGGAAGTCGACATTTTTTTGCCTGTCCTTCTCATGTGTCATCTCTGGGCCTGCTTCCCTTTCTCTCACATGCTTTTTCCAGCCACTGAACTTAAAGCTTTAACCCCCTGGACCAACCTAGCAGCCTCAGCTGTGGGTGTCCTTCCCCTCTGGTTTGGTTTCTTCTTTCTCCAGCTGCTGCCAGGAACCCCTCTGGCAGCCCAGGCAGCCCTTGTTTCTGCCTGTATTACCTAGGGCAACACTGAAGAATAAATAAGTCTGATCCATTCTGTTTCTCTGGAATCGGTTAAGCACTGCTAGAAGAGAGTTCTGGGGTTTTTAATTTGATTTTTTTGTACCTCCCACTCCCCTTTAGCTCCGGAAAGTGAGGACAGGAGAATAGTGTTCTGTAACTTTCCAGTTAACTGGCTTCTTGAACTATATGGTCACCACCTCTAACCACCTTGTCCCCAAGTGGGCTTTGTTTTTGTTTTGTAATATTCCTGGGAACCTGAAACTGAGCCTAGAATGTGAGGGCATTGTGAGACCTTTAAGCCTTTTTGCTTTTTAAATCACCTCCCCAAACTGAAAAATGATCAAAGAGACTGTGATTTCCTAATCCCTATCCATTTGGGAAACAGCTGTGTCGAACCTTGGCCCAGAGCATTCGCCTGAGGTCCTGTGAGAGCCTGGGGTCTCTGCACCCCGACCCCCCCCACACACCAAGCCCATTAGAAGGGAGATCCCAGAAAGCCAGACCTGCTAGGTCAGATTCCTGCTCCTCGTTACTGCCTCTTGCTCTGGCTCTCACCTTGGAGAATATTTTAATCCTCTGGTCAAAATGCAATAGCAGCCTCGGCCTAAAATACTGTCCACTCATGCCACACAACTTCACATCTTGAAGCCTAGTGAATACCTCCATCTGCTGGCCTCCTCATAGTGCAGAGTATGAGGACAACAAAGAGGAAAGCCCCTGTGGAGTTCTTCAAGTGCCCAGTGTCGGAACTGCAAGGGACCCCAGACCTTCCCTCCCCAAACTCAGCGCAGAATGGCTCTGGTCTGTACAAGGAAGCTGGCTGATTTCGCTGCCTCTGAGCCTATGTATGCCTCCAGCCTTCCTTGTCTGAAGTGTACAGAAGTCGCTCTTTGGAAGTCGACATTTTTTTGCCTGTCCTTCTCATGTGTCATCTCTGGGCCTGCTTCCCTTTCTCTCACATGCTTTTTCCAGCCACTGAACTTAAAGCTTTAACCCCCTGGACCAACCTAGCAGCCTCAGCTGTGGGTGTCCTTCCCCTCTGGTTTGGTTTCTTCTTTCTCCAGCTGCTGCCAGGAACCCCTCTGGCAGCCCAGGCAGCCCTTGTTTCTGCCTGTATTACCTAGGGCAACACTGAAGAATAAATAAGTCTGATCCATTCTGTTTCTCTGGAATCCGGTTAAGCACTGCTAGAAGAGAGTTCTGTGGAAGGAAGCTCACAAGGACAGAGAAACCTTGATAATCTTTAGAAGGTTGTAGATTTTTATAGTCTCATTCAAGCCCTCAAAGAAGTCTAGAGTATGACTTCCGCCACCTTTCTCTTAAACACATGTACTGCTGTCTTCCTTTAAGTATCTTTCCTGGTCCAGTGAAATTACTTAAACTGTACTTTTGTAGATCTTGAGTTCAGGCTTCCTGTAGGTAGATAGCGGGTTCAGAGGCCAGGTCACAGTGGTAAAGTTACATTTGGTTCATTGAGTTCACGCCTTCCTGGAAGATTTTTTTCTTCATTTTTCAGGAAAATGACCAATGACATTAGTTATTAACCAGCCCAGCCTTTTTTTCTTTAAGTGTGGCATATATACTTTCCGGGATTTTGTATGAAATTGTTCAAACAGAAAGTTTGTTCTTGATGAATATGCTTTTATTTCCTGCTCCGCAGAAAGGAACACAATCCAGAGTTCTCCCCAGTCCAGGCGAGATACTTCCTTATGGTGCTTCAGAGCTTCCTAGGCTCGGACTTCTCAACGGTTAGGAAAGTTGGCCCCCTGAAGTTAAGATTATATGTTTTAGAGCTGGTGATAGAGCATGTGATTAATCTTTGAAGCATATGTTCTTGTAGGAATGGTTTCTTCCTTTGTGCTCAGCTCTGAGGACTGAGTAGAGGCTCGGTGCCACTGTCCTGGCGAGAGCAGAGGCCGTGGGCACAGCATTCTCTTCTCCCACAGTCATCTTTTTTTCAACATGTAACTGCACCCAGAGGATCTGAGGAGGTAGGCATATCAGCTAATTATATGAAATAAAACCAATTTTAGCTTTCTTAACACAAGCAGAATTTTAACTAGGTACATACCAAAACTGGTACCTAGGTACATATCAAAACTATGTTTCAGACTGATTCCAAACTTTCAGTTTGGTTTGCTGGCCCATCTTAATCTGAGAGATGGAGTCTCTTGGCCTGTGAAAGTCCAGTTCTGGTATTAGGGAATTCTAGTAAGGTCCTGCACTTGTAGTGCCAAATGGCGTGATTAAACAGAGAGAAAAGTTTCTACTGAAGTATAATAAGCACAGATAGATAAGTGCACAGCCTGTGGGGAATTCTGCTCTTGGAAAACCTCTGCACAGCACTTTGCAAGGCTGTCAAGCCTGGAAAAGCTCTCTCTGTGCATTGGCAAGGCCTTGCCTGGTTCTCCAGGCTTCCTTGTTGTTTTCATTTAATTTTTTTCTTTTCTTTTTCCTGATGAAAAGAAGAGGCAGGTATCTCTCAGTGTTGGTATTTCACAGCAAACCTTAAATCCTTATTGCCTTCCATATGTGGAAAGGTTGATTTGTAGCTGCTATCTTGCTCTTCCTAAGAGACCCGGTAGGTGGTTAAGATCTCAGGGAGTAAAACATTAAAAATGAATGAGAAGACTGGAGTAGTTTGTCTGAGGTGGGGGTTGGGAAGGGCTGGGTGGGGAAGGTTTAACAAAAGGCATTGATGTTTTAAATGCACAGAAATGCCATCCATCAATAATAAATGGTGCGGCATAGAACAGATGTGCCAAATTGAGTTATTACAACATATGGATCAGTTCTTAGAGGGGAAAAGTAGCAGCATCACTGTGTTTTTACATTATCTGTTTAAAAGCTTTAGAATACAATTCTGAATGTCCTGTTTTGACCCTCTGATAGCTGCTAGTCAGAAACAGAAAAACGTGTAGATTTTCCAAACATTTCAATTAAATTTTGAGTGTTTTTAAAGTAAGGATTAGAGTGAATACATTTTATTTATCTTTTTTTCTGAAGAGGGAGATAGAATCTGAAAATGAATTTCTGGCCCTTCGTGGCTGATCTCCCACAGTCATCTTTTTTTCAACATGTAACTGCACCCAGAGGATCTGAGGAGGTAGGCATATCAGCTAATTATATGAAATAAAACCAATTTTAGCTTTCTTAACACAAGCAGAATTTTAACTAGGTACATACCAAAACTGGTACCTAGGTACATATCAAAACTATGTTTCAGACTGATTCCAAACTTTCAGTTTGGTTTGCTGGCCCATCTTAATCTGAGAGATGGAGTCTCTTGGCCTGTGAAAGTCCAGTTCTGGTATTAGGGAATTCTAGTAAGGTCCTGCACTTGTAGTGCCAAATGGCGTGATTAAACAGAGAGAAAAGTTTCTACTGAAGTATAATAAGCACAGATAGATAAGTGCACAGCCTGTGGGGAATTCTGCTCTTGGAAAACCTCTGCACAGCACTTTGCAAGGCTGTCAAGCCTGGAAAAGCTCTCTCTGTGCATTGGCAAGGCCTTGCCTGGTTCTCCAGGCTTCCTTGTTGTTTTCATTTAATTTTTTTCTTTTCTTTTTCCTGATGAAAAGAAGAGGCAGGTATCTCTCAGTGTTGGTATTTCACAGCAAACCTTAAATCCTTATTGCCTTCCATATGTGGAAAGGTTGATTTGTAGCTGCTATCTTGCTCTTCCTAAGAGACCCGGTAGGTGGTTAAGATCTCAGGGAGTAAAACATTAAAAATGAATGAGAAGACTGGAGTAGTTTGTCTGAGGTGGGGGTTGGGAAGGGCTGGGTGGGGAAGGTTTAACAAAAGGCATTGATGTTTTAAATGCACAGAAATGCCATCCATCAATAATAAATGGTGCGGCATAGAACAGATGTGCCAAATTGAGTTATTACAACATATGGATCAGTTCTTAGAGGGGAAAAGTAGCAGCATCACTGTGTTTTTACATTATCTGTTTAAAAGCTTTAGAATACAATTCTGAATGTCCTGTTTTGACCCTCTGATAGCTGCTAGTCAGAAACAGAAAAACGTGTAGATTTTCCAAACATTTCAATTAAATTTTGAGTGTTTTTAAAGTAAGGATTAGAGTGAATACATTTTATTTATCTTTTTTTCTGAAGAGGGAGATAGAATCTGAAAATGAATTTCTGGCCCTTCGTGGCTGAGTGCTTGCTTTCTAAGACCTCAACGTGTAATTGTATGAGGGATGACATTACGTTATAAGACTTGTCATGTGAAACTGTTACCTAGTGTTTTCCACATTTGCATTGATTATATCTCTAGGTACCTCTTCAGTGCCTACTTGAACTACTGAGAACCACTCAGGAAACCTCTCTCATGCTCTGAGGTTAATTCATTGCCCTCGACGGCTTGATTCAAGGGCTCATTCTAAAAAAAAATCTCTGAGAGCAAATTATCTCACCTAGAAGAGAAGCATCAGCTTCCTTGTCTCATAGAGAAAATCGCTCCTAGGGAATTCGACAGACAGACAGAAATCCATTATTCTGTAAGTGTAGACAGTAGTGCAGAGGTCAGGCTTTAAGTTTGACTTGACCTTCTAAAGGTGTGGGGATTACTCTTAGTGTCACAGGCAAAGCAGAGGGCAATAGCCCAAGAGGTGTTTGAGATGACTCCTGAGTTGGAATTGGTGTTTTTCATGAAAGCGGCAGAGACTTGGTGAGACATAGAACTATTGCATTCCTCTTAATATTGACCCTCGCTTGTCTTTTTTTTTGAAAATTTGTTTGAAATTGGATATCTGCTGTGTTACAGCAAAACTAATTCCTTTGTATTTTTCCTAAGGTGAACTAAGCAGTACTTAATTCTTGCAAATAAAGTCAAGATGGTTTAGATTTGAGGTTTGCTAGATTGGAAGGACAAGTAGCTTAGTTGTTGTACAAGAGTTCATTTACTCTTTGAGTGTGGATATTCTGGTTGAAAATGAGGATACCGGCTGTATGAAGTCCGTTCCTTGTACTACAGCCATCTGTATCAACTCACAGTTCTTTCAGGTGCAGGATTTACTTGAATTAATCTTTTCACCTCCAAGGGATCCCAGTTTGCCTCTAAAAAGCACTTGTCAAGCTTTCTTTAGAGCCACCAAATAAATCTGTTTTATAGTCCCATTAGATATCTAGCTCAAAATCCCACCCGCTCTGGAAAGTCATATGGTTGGATGCACAACAAATTTCCTGAAATCATCTCTGGTACACCTCCTTCAGGTTGTTAGGAAGGTGTTGAAATGTGAGAAGGCTGGTCATGAAATTAAATTGTGGCTCAGGGTAATTAGGCAGGGAGAACACCAGGCATTTTCATAGTGCATTGTCTGGCTTTTAGTTGCAGCTGCAAACAACGGATATGAATTTAGCCAGTTGCTGCAGCGCAGCTGGTTCGGATCTGGCTTTACAACTGGCTGAAATGAAATGAAATGGCTGGAAAATTCCAGTCAAGTAACACCAGTGGGAACATGTGGACTTAACCAGTGTGAGCAAATGCTGGCCTCGCTGGGGGAAAAGCCTTCAGACATAAACTTGAGGGTGGTGGTGAGGACTTGTAGGGGAGTGGGGAGTCCCCCCATGGCCTTTTTAACAAGGGTCTATTGTTTTGATTAGACTCCTTGCAGGAGGTGGTGGTTTCCCTCCGTCCAGAGTAACTTGTAGACTGTTTGGCCTGTCTGCCTTCTTCCTTGCCTGAAGTCACCTGATCCTTTTTTTTTTTTTTTTTTCTTATTGAAGAAGGAAGAATAATAAGCTATTACCTCACTTACCAACAGTAACTCACATCTCAGATTGTTGCCTTTTTTCCTCTTGGGGACTGTTTTCCCACCGTGTGTGTTCCAGAAGGCCCTGCCTCTTTCTTGTCACCATCTCCCCATCCCCTGTAGCAGATGTTGAGGATGTTGGCAGTGAAGGTGTTCAGAGCTCTTTTTTTTTTTTTTTCTTTTTTTAAAGTATTGTTCTAATTAAGGAAAGAAAATGAGTTCCCTGAAGGGAAGCTTTTGTACTATCAGTAGTTTTTTCCTCCATGAATTGTCTGCTTAATTTGGAGAGCTAAGAGTTGACTGGGGAACAGATTTCTGAGACTCTGAAGGGCCATCATGCTGTTTGGGGAAAACATTTGCTGTAACTAGGTTTAGGGTATTTATTCTCTGCCAGTGCTTGGGAGCAGCTTTTGCCAAGTGATTTCCCTGTCTCGGGGATTAGCCGGTCATGTGAAACATTTGATTAAGAGACTTAGAGAAATCTTTCCTGAGGCACATGATTGGTCGCTGCTGCTGGGCTAGCCACCTCCTCAGCTTTCCGTTTCCTCCTTCAGGTTGTTAGGAAGGTGTTGAAATGTGAGAAGGCTGGTCATGAAATTAAATTGTGGCTCAGGGTAATTAGGCAGGGAGAACACCAGGCATTTTCATAGTGCATTGTCTGGCTTTTAGTTGCAGCTGCAAACAACGGATATGAATTTAGCCAGTTGCTGCAGCGCAGCTGGTTCGGATCTGGCTTTACAACTGGCTGAAATGAAATGAAATGGCTGGAAAATTCCAGTCAAGTAACACCAGTGGGAACAT
Source organism: Tragulus kanchil (assembly GCA_022376925.1). NCBI lineage: Eukaryota > Metazoa > Chordata > Mammalia > Artiodactyla > Tragulidae > Tragulus > Tragulus kanchil. The sequence goes on from JAIOJX010000004.1 coordinate 53,745,740, forward strand.
GTGGACTTAACCAGTGTGAGCAAATGCTGGCCTCGCTGGGGGAAAAGCCTTCAGACATAAACTTGAGGGTGGTGGTGAGGACTTGTAGGGGAGTGGGGAGTCCCCCCATGGCCTTTTTAACAAGGGTCTATTGTTTTGATTAGACTCCTTGCAGGAGGTGGTGGTTTCCCTCCGTCCAGAGTAACTTGTAGACTGTTTGGCCTGTCTGCCTTCTTCCTTGCCTGAAGTCACCTGATCCTTTTTTTTTTTTTTTTTTTCTTATTGAAGAAGGAAGAATAATAAGCTATTACCTCACTTACCAACAGTAACTCACATCTCAGATTGTTGCCTTTTTTCCTCTTGGGGACTGTTTTCCCACCGTGTGTGTTCCAGAAGGCCCTGCCTCTTTCTTGTCACCATCTCCCCATCCCCTGTAGCAGATGTTGAGGATGTTGGCAGTGAAGGTGTTCAGAGCTCTTTTTTTTTTTTTTCTTTTTTTAAAGTATTGTTCTAATTAAGGAAAGAAAATGAGGTCCCTGAAGGGCAGCTTTTGTACTATCAGTAGTTTTTTCCTCCATGAATTGTCTGCTTAATTTGGAGAGCTAAGAGTTGACTGGGGAACAGATTTCTGAGACTCTGAAGGGCCATCATGCTGTTTGGGGAAAACATTTGCTGTAACTAGGTTTAGGGTATTTATTCTCTGCCAGTGCTTGGGAGCAGCTTTTGCCAAGTGATTTCCCTGTCTCGGGGATTAGCCGGTCATGTGAAACATTTGATTAAGAGACTTAGAGAAATCTTTCCTGAGGCACATGATTGGTCGCTGCTGCTGGGCTAGCCACCTCCTCAGCTTTCCGTTTCTTCCCTCAGTGTTTATAAGTCAGTTTGTAGTGATGAGTCATGGGATATTATTTTAGAGTCCAAGGGAAGTCTAAGAAATCTAAGTTCTGGTACGTTTATTGTTCACTAAGCCAGTGAGAACTTCTGCACAACACAGAAAGGAATCTTTTTTTTTTTTTTCCTTTTCTTTTCTTTCCTCTTTCAGAGTTGTACCACAGCTCATCTGCTTTTGGAAGGAGACAAAATACAAATTATCAACAAAAATTGCATGTATCCCAGCAACAACATTGTTCTATCTTAGGAAAATGGAAATTCTTCCTGATGCACATTCCCTGGATCTGTGTCAATTTTTGATTCCAGATACCGTAGGACTCAGGGACTTCCGTGGCTGTCCAGTGGTTAAGACTTCTTCACCTTCCAGTGCAGGGAGGTTGCAGATTTAATCCCTGAATAGGGAACTAAGATCCCACATGCCTGGTGGCTAAAAATAATAATAATAATACTAATAAAAGAGACAATGTTGTAACAAAGTCAATAAAGACTTTTTAAAAAATGGTCCACATCAGAATGATTACATGTATGCGTATGGCTGAGTCCCTTTACTGTGCACCTGCAACCATCAGAACACTGTTAATCAGCTATTCTCACATATTACAAAGAAAAGTTGTGTTTTTTTTAAGTAGTTCACATCAAAAAAAAAAAAATACATAGGGACTTAGAAATTTTTCTAAACAGTGACACCTTTGACTTGCAAGGCGGAAGCCAGTAGGCTGAGTTGGAGATTGTGTCTTTGGCCGGTCAGCTCCAGAGTGCAGAGCACCTCTTGGGGCACAAGGCAGCAGCAGGGGCCCGTGTCCCTCCCATCATGTTAAGCTCTGTACGTGTTGCTTCCCGCAGATCACCATCATCTTCAAAGCCCACCGTGAGTGTACAGATCAGAAAGTCTACCAAGCTGTGACGGATGACCTGCCGCTGCCTTTGTGGACGGCAGTAACTAGGTTTAGGGTATTTATTCTCTGCCAGTGCTTGGGAGCAGCTTTTGCCAAGTGATTTCCCTGTCTCGGGGATTAGCCGGTCATGTGAAACATTTGATTAAGAGACTTAGAGAAATCTTTCCTGAGGCACATGATTGGTCGCTGCTGCTGGGCTAGCCACCTCCTCAGCTTTCCGTTTCTTCCCTCAGTGTTTATAAGTCAGTTTGTAGTGATGAGTCATGGGATATTATTTTAGAGTCCAAGGGAAGTCTAAGAAATCTAAGTTCTGGTACGTTTATTGTTCACTAAGCCAGTGAGAACTTCTGCACAACACAGAAAGGAATCTTTTTTTTTTTTTCCTTTTCTTTTCTTTCCTCTTTCAGAGTTGTACCACAGCTCATCTGCTTTTGGAAGGAGACAAAATACAAATTATCAACAAAAATTGCATGTATCCCAGCAACAACATTGTTCTATCTTAGGAAAATGGAAATTCTTCCTGATGCACATTCCCTGGATCTGTGTCAATTTTTGATTCCAGATACCGTAGGACTCAGGGACTTCCGTGGCTGTCCAGTGGTTAAGACTTCTTCACCTTCCAGTGCAGGGAGGTTGCAGATTTAATCCCTGAATAGGGAACTAAGATCCCACATGCCTGGTGGCTAAAAATAATAATAATAATACTAATAAAAGAGACAATGTTGTAACAAAGTCAATAAAGACTTTTTAAAAAATGGTCCACATCAGAATGATTACATGTATGCGTATGGCTGAGTCCCTTTACTGTGCACCTGCAACCATCAGAACATTGTTAATCAGCTATTCTCACATATTACAAAGAAAAGTTGTGTTTTTTTTAAGTAGTTCACATCAAAAAAAAAAAAAATACATAGGGACTTAGAAATTTTTCTAAACAGTGACACCTTTGACTTGCAAGGCGGAAGCCAGTAGGCTGAGTTGGAGATTGTGTCTTTGGCCGGTCAGCTCCAGAGTGCAGAGCACCTCTTGGGGCACAAGGCAGCAGCAGGGGCCCGTGTCCCTCCCATCATGTTAAGCTCTGTACGTGTTGCTTCCCGCAGATCACCATCATCTTCAAAGCCCACCGTGAGTGTACAGATCAGAAAGTCTACCAAGCTGTGACGGATGACCTGCCGGCTGCCTTTGTGGACGGCAGCACCAGCGGCGGGGACGGCGACACCAAGAGCCTGCGGATCTTGGAGAGGGAGAGCGGCCGCTCCGTGGAGATGCACGCCCGCCACATTGGGACCACGGTGTTTGTGCGGCAGCTGGGCCGCTACTTGACCCTCGCCATCCGCATGCCCGAGGACCTGGCCATGTCCTACGAGGAGAGCCAAGACCTGCAGCTGTGCGTGAGCGGCTGCCCCCTGAGTGAGCGCATCGACGACGCGCAGGGCCAGGTGTCTGCCATCCTGGGGCACGGCCTGCCCCGCCCGCCCTCGGCCCAGGCCTGGCCCGGCTACACACTGGAGGCCGCCAGCGCCCACTGCCACGAGAAGATGCCTGTGAAGGACATCTATTTCCAGTCCTGTGTCTTTGACCTGCTCACCACGGGGGACGCCAACTTCACCGCCGCCGCCCACAGTGCCTTGGAGGACGTGGAGGCGCTGCACCCCCGGAAGGAGCGCTGGCACATCTTCCCCAGCAGCGGCCACGGGACTCCCCATGGAGCCTGCCGCCTGTCTGTCCGTCTGGGCCTCACATGCTTGATCCTTATTGTGTTTTTGTAGGGACTGTCTTCTGTTTTTTTTTGTTTTGTCTATAACAAAATTTTAAAATATATATTGTCATAATATATTGAGCAAAAGAGTATATCTGTATATACCATGTATATGACAGGATGTCTGTCCTGGGACGCCCACCTGGTTGTACATATTGTGTTTGGCTGTTTTCACGTATGTTGGATGTAGTGGTATTTGATTGTATCAGTTTCGTTTTGCAGTTTTGTGAAATGTTTTATAATGTCCCTGCCTGGGGACCTATTAGAAAGCACTTTATTTTTTATATATTAAATATTTATGTGTGTACCTGGTTAGTATGTATACAGTATACGTGCACAGACACCGTATGCAGCGTTCCCTCTGAAGATGCCCGGCGGCGGCGTCTGTGGCTCTTCATGGCTGCGCCCTCCTGCTCTGGAAAGACGGGAGTGTCCCCACGGGCGCACAGCTTTTCACCTGCTGCCCCCTGCTGCCGCTGCCTCGTTCCCTTGCCCTCTCCTGCCCTCACTCAATGTGGAAGTTTTGTTTGGTGCTTTTGGCTGTTAAACACTCTTTCTGGGAAGCCCTCTCCCTCATGGACAGCTGTCACTTTTTTCGGAGGGTGGGGAAAGGGTTCGTACAGTTCTTAGTAACTAGGATTGTTATATCTGAGCACTTAGACTGTGGTAGGTTGAACCGTATGAAACTGCTGTTTTTCTAGGTCAGGAGGGGCTCGCAATGGCAATTTCGCAGGTGGATGCCAGGCAGCTTGCTGGAACTCAGTAGCTCTTGGACTCTTGTCATCCCGCGTCCCCGTTTAAGCTGTAGCTTTGCTCTCTTTTAACTCTATTCTGCATTGAACAAAGTGCAAAAACGTAAGTTTAGCTATCATGCCTTGTTTTAATTCCCCACTTTCTCAGCCTTCCCTTCCTTGGCTGTTTGGACCCCAAAACACACTTACTACTCCTACTTGCTGTGTCCACATGCAGTAAGCCCTCCCCAGGCTCAGCTTAGGAGTCTAGGGACTGGGGTTTATTAGATCATTTCTGTCACATAGAGGCCCATTTCCTATCACAAAGTTTTCCTCTTCCTTTCCCTCCACACCATGGTCTTCCTCACAGTCTTTAATGGGTTGGTGTGCATGATGGTACGCACTAGGGTGCTCACAGCAGAAGAGCTTCCTTACCCTGACTCTGGGCAGCTAATGGGGTGCTGGTCGGTGCAGACCTTCACACTGGGCAGTGCTACACCCCAGGTGGCCTCGCGATTTAATCAGGTGTTCTCCCTCTTAACATCTATAGGTGAATATGACTTTGTCAGTTGCTCATTTTACTTTATAGTGATTTCACCGAGCTACACGAGCAACTCCTTGCCTCTTCCATTCCATGGTCAGCACCTCTTGAGAAAAGAAGCCACCACCGACAAAAGGCAAGAATAGTAGCTGAGAACATGAACTCCAGGATAGGTAGGTTCATACTGTTCTAAAGTGTGTATGTCTGGTTCCAAGGATTAGTAGCAGAGCATATACTTTAATCATTTACATAAACTCAAATAAGAGTTACTGAACTTGAAACAACACAGCAGTTTGGGTCTAGACTGTGCTTTGTTTTAGTTGGCCAGGTAATGTCTTCCTTTTGAAGCCAGAGGCCCAGACGGACAAGAAAGAGAGTGGCATTTTGTAAAGTTTCTTCTTTGTGAGCTGATCTGGCAGTCACAGCACAGAGCTGTGATTTGATCCCGAGGTGACAGAGCTCCTGGTGACCGTCTTCTGCTGTGGAGAGAATGATGTTGGCCATCCTGGGAAGCTCACAAAGGCATCCTGCCTTGTAATGGGTAAGGATACCTTGCCAGAGAGCTGACCCCAAACCTGTTACTCTTGCTGGAAAAGCTGGAGGGCCTACCTCCCATCAGCCCTGAACCAGGACTGCTTCCATTCACTTACAGAGTCCCCTGCCAGGTTAGACACTATCGTGAGCTAGTCTTTTTGTTACATAATTGAGTAGAATGCAGGAGCAAAAAACTATAGGGTACTTCTAACCACTATTTTTTGTGCAAATAGTCTAAAAGTGAAATAAAAACAGTAGAAGTTTTCTACACTATCTGGGTTTAGAGTGTATATGATTAATAGACCTTTATCCTTTTCTGGGAGGTCAAACTAACCACCTCCAGTAAGAGCTGGGAAGAAAACCTGGGTGGTTTGCCATGTTGTTTACCTGGAGAGGTGGCGTCACTGCTGTTAGGACCAGTGTATGCATCTTCTGCCATTGCAGTCAGCGTCTCTGTAGGACATAGAAGTCATCCCCACAGAAATACAGGTATCTCTAGAAAAGGGCCTGGTTTAATTTCTTCTGTTTCTTTCGTTGACTGAAAAAAAAATGCTACTTGCACATGTTGTTTTTTGAAATCCCCCTTTAACTAGAAGAGTTTGCGGTCATACTAACACAGAGATAGGACGTCTTCTGGGGGAGCTTAAACTTATGGGAAGACACTGGTTTTCACAGATGCACCACATGGCTGTCTTTAAAAGACTCATTTTTTGATCCTTTCCTTCTCTGTGTTATGCTTGGACCGTCCCCGTCCCCCCAACCCCCCACCCAAGTGTGTCGAGTCTTTGAAAAGAAACCTTTAGATGTGGTTCATAGGTATATGAATAAGTATCTGTGTAAAACAGTGAGTGTGTGCAGTGTGTAAATACTTTAAATTATTACAGTAGAAAAGAGTTACTGAACTTGAAACAACACAGCAGTTTGGGTCTAGACTGTGCTTTGTTTTAGTTGGCCAGGTAATGTCTTCCTTTTGAAGCCAGAGGCCCAGACGGACAAGAAAGAGAGTGGCATTTTGTAAAGTTTCTTCTTTGTGAGCTGATCTGGCAGTCACAGCACAGAGCTGTGATTTGATCCCGAGGTGACAGAGCTCCTGGTGACCGTCTTCTGCTGTGGAGAGAATGATGTTGGCCATCCTGGGAAGCTCACAAAGGCATCCTGCCTTGTAATGGGTAAGGATACCTTGCCAGAGAGCTGACCCCAAACCTGTTACTCTTGCTGGAAAAGCTGGAGGGCCTACCTCCCATCAGCCCTGAACCAGGACTGCTTCCATTCACTTACAGAGTCCCCTGCCAGGTTAGACACTATCGTGAGCTAGTCTTTTTGTTACATAATTGAGTAGAATGCAGGAGCAAAAAACTATAGGGTACTTCTAACCACTATTTTTTGTGCAAATAGTCTAAAAGTGAAATAAAAACAGTAGAAGTTTTCTACACTATCTGGGTTTAGAGTGTATATGATTAATAGACCTTTATCCTTTTCTGGGAGGTCAAACTAACCACCTCCAGTAAGAGCTGGGAAGAAAACCTGGGTGGTTTGCCATGTTGTTTACCTGGAGAGGTGGCGTCACTGCTGTTAGGACCAGTGTATGCATCTTCTGCCATTGCAGTCAGCGTCTCTGTAGGACACAGAAGTCATCCCCACAGAAATACAGGTATCTCTAGAAAAGGGCCTGGTTTAATTTCTTCTGTTTCTTTCGTTGACTGAAAAAAAAATGCTACTTGCACATGTTGTTTTTTGAAATCCCCCTTTAACTAGAAGAGTTTGCGGTCATACTAACACAGAGATAGGACGTCTTCTGGGGGAGCTTAAACTTATGGGAAGACACTGGTTTTCACAGATGCACCACATGGCTGTCTTTAAAAGACTCATTTTTTGATCCTTTCCTTCTCTGTGTTATGCTTGGACCGTCCCCGTCCCCCCCACCCCCCCCCCCAGCGTGTCGAGTCTTTGAAAAGAAACCTTTAGATGTGGTTCATAGGTATATGAATAAGTATCTGTGTAAAACAGTGAGTGTGTGCAGTGTGTAAATACTTTAAATTATTACAGTAGAAAAATAAAGTTGCGTACCATGCTGTGGAATGTTTGTTCTGTGATTATAGTGACACCTGCTGGGAGAGCTGGGAAATGGCAGAAGAAAGGGAGAGAGCGAGTATGTTCAAAATCCTTTATGGTTCCTGACATTGAGTGGTCCAGCCTGTTTAGAGGCTCACTTATTTTCTGAGTTATATTACTACTGTAATTTTTTCCTTTTTAATTTTTAAGCAGTTGCAAATAAGTCAGTACCTGTGAGAGTAGCCCACTGGTATCATCCCAAAGGTCCGTCTTAAGTGTTCGTTTTGGTTTCTTGCAGACATGGGCCTTCTATTTGGTTCTTTGAAGGCAGCCTGGATGGAGGCAGCTTAGTCTTGATGAAGAGGATCTCAGGGGCAAGATTTTCTGGCTTCAGAAACTTGTAAATCCTCACTTCTTGGGTCTTCCAAAACGAGACATCACAAGATCACAGTTTGGTCTTTGTTAAAGAAACATGCCAAAGGGTAGAAAAGCTGAAAGAAACCCAAACTGAAGGCACAAAAAACACTGTTTGTGCTATTAGGTAGAATGCCAAGTGGAGCAAATTCTGATTGGGGAAAACAGAGGGGGGCTTCCCTGGTGGTCCAAGGGGTAAGGACACTGCCTTGCAGTACAAGGGGCACCGGTTCGATCCCTGGCCTGGGAAGATCCCATGTACTGCGGAGCGGCTGGACCTACGTGTCCAACTACCGAGCCAGAGCTCTGGAGCACATGCGTCCCAAGCCGGTGCTTTGCAACGAGAGGGGCCACTGCAATGGGAGGCCCACACAGGTCAAAGAGCAAAGATGGATGAAAACAGATAAATGAAAGACTAATAGAAGGAGCAAAACAAAACAGGTAGTTGTTTCTTAAAGAGAAAGTTAATCCTAGGGAGTAGTTTATATGTGGCAGTTCAGAACAAATGAAAAAATTATGTCAACCACCCACACAAAGTAGGCTGACAGTGTTACAGCCACTGAGTATCTCTTGCCTATGTCTGTACTGAACAGTCACTGATCTATTTGTATGTGAACAAAGGAACATTGTAGAGAATATAATCAAGACTCCCAAGAAACAGGAAGCTGTTCCTAGTTCTTTGTGATTTCGCTTCCTAGCTCACCTTACTGCTTCTGCTTCCATCCATTCTCAAGGTATCTTTTAATTGAACAAGTCATATTCACATTATCGTTTAGATGGTATTTTCCTTTGAATTGACTGCTCTTCTTCCCCCAGGTATCTCTAGTAAGCATAATGCTTAACAGTATTGGCTCAGGAATAGAATAGGTGATATCTGTGAGATATGTTCTTGGAGTGGAGATGTCTTCGTGTCTTCTCTCCCTCGTGAGCATTGTGTGGGTTTATCAAGAGTCTGTGCATCCAAGCCCCAGGGGGATACACTAAATTATCCTGCAGAGGTACAATGTATGCTGTTGGCCTAGATAAAATGATGTTCAAACCAGTTGAACAAACCAGTCTTATCAACGAAAATGTATTAAAGTAGGTCCATCAAATTACAGCCAGAAGAAAGCAATCAGGCAGTGTTTTCTAACTGAGGGTTCTTCATGGGTAACAGTTCTAGGACCATGTTTTATTTTAATAATGAAAACTCCAGAAGAGGGGAGTGTGAAAGAATAAACATTCCGCTACCAGATTGGATATAGACCAAACCACATACAAATTAACAAGTATGAATTGCACCTACCTTTAATGACATTTTAAAAACCAGGATTATCTCAATCAATAATGTAGCACGGCCAAGGGAAATGACGTTATTGGATGGCATTAGGGATTCCAGGGTTTCTAACAGGAAGCAGTAAGGTGCAAGTCACTGAAGGGAAGGAGAAGAGGGACAATAAATCCATTTTCTTGCAAGACCTTCTTTGGCACTGCCAAGAAGCAGTGCCATTAATGTATCGTTGGTCCCCAGTGCACTGAGGTCTGTGGAGCTACTGATTGGCTCAGTTCAAGTACAAGGGAAGGACTCAGGGCCAGAGTCAGCACTTGAATGTTCATCTCCCTTCTTGGGAAGCAGGAGGAGAGCATGGTGAAATAACCTGGGAGTGGCACAAACTATAAGATTGTTTGTGTCCTGTCCAGATGGATGATATTTAAAGTCTGGGATCAAAGTGAACGTTTATCAGAGGACCTGGGAAGAAGAGTGACCACGGGACAGGACGAACTCACAAACCCGGGTAATGAACGTAGAGTGCGTACGGACTACATTTGTGGCCGGGGTCGTTATTGAGGGTTCATTTGTTTGTCAGTATGGATTTTATAGGCTCAGAGGAGGCAGCGTAGTGTGGTGCTCAAGATGATGGGTGGTGGAGTGAGCACAGATCCACAGGTGTGCCTAGCCAGAGCCTTGTCTTTAAAATGAAGATTGTCATAGAAATTCACATCTCAGTCCTTCACTGTGAGAACTAAATATGTTACCACATCTAAAGTTCTCAGCACAGCACCTACTATGTACGCAGCCCTCAAAATACATTACACAAAAATGTACCTGAGATGGGGAATTGTGTGTTTTCTTTTGTTCAGTGGTTAAGTCATGTGTGACTCTTCTGTGACCCCATGGCCTGCAGCCCACAAGGCTCCTCTGGATTTCTCAGGCAATAATACGGGAGTGGGTTGTCATTTCCTTCATCAGGGGATCTTCCCAATCCAGAGACAGAACTCATGTCTCATGCTTAGCAGGCAGACTTTACTGCTGAGCCATCTAGGAAACCCATATTTACTTTTAGAAACAAGTTCTTGAGCTATTTCTAGAAATAATTTTACTTATAGATCTCTGTGAACATTCCAAAATTCAGAGAATTTTAGGGCTGGGTCAAAGTTCTACCAATCCCTGAGAGGAGACACATCCATGAGGGCGATGAGCGCTCTAGGGGAGTGGGTGAGACCAAAAGTAAAAGCTGTGCATGCCAGATGCCTCCTGCCCACCTCCTCACTGCAGCCCCCCCACCCAAAATCTCAGTGGAGAGGGAAAAGGAGAGGCCGTTGTAGCAGCTGGGGAACTTTGAGCAAGTCCTGCTGTTTGATGTGAGGATTTTTTCAAATGTTAAGATGTAAGAGGAGAGGAATTGTGAGAAAGTGCACTCAGACATTCAATAAAAAAACAACACAGGAAAAAAAAGTCAAAAAGATGTTGGAAAACACTGCAAAAGAAAATGGAAAAGGTGACAAAAGAAGTAAAGAGTGAATCAGGGAGGACTGAGGGGAATGGTTGATAGCAAATACCACACGGACTGGAGATGCAGAGGAGCAGGCAGTGCCAGAGGGATTCTTCAAGAGGAGCAGTAGCATGGAGGAATAGATGTCCTTGTGTAGTCAGAGTTCTCCAGAGAACACAACAATGGACTACCCATATGAAGAGATTTGCTACAGGAACTGGCTGACGTGGTTATGGAGGCTGAGAAGTTCACTGTCTGCTGTCTACAAGCTGGAGAGCCAGGAAAGCCCGAGTGTCATTCGGTCTGGGTCCAGTGGCTTGACAATTAGGGGACACTGGTGTCAGTCCCAAAGTCTGAATGCCTGAGAACCAAGAGCTCCAGCATCAAGGGCAGTAGAAACTGGACATCCCAGTTCAAGACGGGAGAGACTCCACCTACCTCCACCTTTTTGTTCCATTGAGGCCCCCCTGGCTGACGTCTGCCCACACTGCTGAGGGTGGAACGCTTACTCAGTCTCCTGAATGAAATACTAATCTCTTCCAGATACATGCTCACAGACACATCTAGCAACCATGCTTTATGAACTATCTGCGTTCCTTGACCCAATCCAGTTTTCATATAAAATTATCCCTCACATTCTTTTGTTATATATTTGCTATTACATTTTATTATAGTTCTACCAAAATTTCCCTGAGAGGATCTCTGTGAACATTCCAAAATTCAGAGAATTTTAGGGCTGGGTCAAAGTTCTACCAATCCCTGAGAGGAGACACATCCATGAGCGATGAGCGCTCTAGGGGAGTGGGTGAGACCAAAAGTAAAAGCTGTGCATGCCAGATGCCTCCTGCCCACCTCCTCACTGCAGCCCCCCCACCCAAAATCTCAGTGGAGAGGGAAAAGGAGAGGCCGTTGTAGCAGCTGGGGAACTTTGAGCAAGTCCTGCTGTTTGATGTGAGGATTTTTTCAAATGTTAAGATGTAAGAGGAGAGGAATTGTGAGAAAGTGCACTCAGACATTCAATAAAAAAACAACACAGGAAAAAAAAGTCAAAAAGATGTTGGAAAACACTGCAAAAGAAAATGGAAAAGGTGACAAAAGAAGTAAAGAGTGAATCAGGGAGGACTGAGGGGAATGGTTGATAGCAAATACCACACGGACTGGAGATGCAGAGGAGCAGGCAGTGCCAGAGGGATTCTTCAAGAGGAGCAGTAGCATGGAGGAATAGATGTCCTTGTGTAGTCAGAGTTCTCCAGAGAACACAACAATGGACTACCCATATGAAGAGATTTGCTACAGGAACTGGCTGACGTGGTTATGGAGGCTGAGAAGTTCACTGTCTGCTGTCTACAAGCTGGAGAGCCAGGAAAGCCCGAGTGTCATTCGGTCTGGGTCCAGTGGCTTGACAATTAGGGGACACTGGTGTCAGTCCCAAAGTCTGAATGCCTGAGAACCAAGAGCTCCAGCATCAAGGGCAGTAGAAACTGGACATCCCAGTTCAAGACGGGAGAGACTCCACCTACCTCCACCTTTTTGTTCCATTGAGGCCCCCCTGGCTGACGTCTGCCCACACTGCTGAGGGTGGAACGCTTACTCAGTCTCCTGAATGAAATACTAATCTCTTCCAGATACATGCTCACAGACACATCTAGCAACCATGCTTTATGAACTATCTGGGCGTTCCTTGACCCAATCCAGTTGGCATATAAAATTAACCCTCACATTCTTTTGTTATATATTTGCTATTACATTTTATTATAGATCCCACAGGCATTAGAGGGACTAAGATGGGGTCAAGAGCCCAACTTCATCAACAGAATCTAATTCAAACTACCGAGCACAGAAGTGGAAAGGAGGACCTTGTTTTAAGTTATGGAGAATCTTCTGGATCTAGGGCTCCAGGCCCACAAGATTGCAAACAGCGTCTGGAAAGCTGTTGGAGTCTCATCTCTGCTTTTGACTCTGAATGTGCTTTCTTCTCTCCCGCTCTGCAGGCTGCTTCCTTTACTTCACAGGAACTCCTGGAGGAACCACCAAGTTGTCTTCCTGCATAGACTTCGTATTCCTGGGGATATCTCTTTGGCCCAGCTAGGACAGGTAAGCAAGCATAACACAGAATGGCTGTAGGCCCCTCCTTCACTGCACCACAGGCCTTGGTGCCATTTTGGCACTTAGGAACTCTTGGGAATCAGTGGTACATATCACTTTATTCTGGTCATATGACTGCCCTGTCTACTATGATACACCCCTCCTCATTTTCTACTGCCAAACCCTGCATGGTTTGCTTCTTCACTGTCTCACAGTATACTGCATTTCATGTTATCTGCTTATTGTGCTGCTCCTGCTAGGATGTTAATGCCATACGGGCAGAGGTATTTTTTTCCTATTTAGTGTTTTGTCCCTGGGGGAGACAGTCATGCCCAGCGTGTATTAATAGAGTATCTGTGGAAGGGAGGAAGGAAGAAGAGAAGGGAGGAGAGAAGGTAAGCTGAAATTCAACTTAGTGGTCCCTCAAGGGTACAACCAGAATTGAAATTAGAAAAAAAAAAAACAAAAAAATGCATGCTGACAGACAAGATTTTTATAATCAGGAAACTTCAAGCCTATGGTAACCACTTCCTGACCCATCTATTAGGAATATTGAGATGGAGGCTTTGTGAAAGAGGAGGAGTTGATTCTAGATCTGGACTACCTGCATCCCACAGAGATCTAATAGTTGGTGATCATTTGTGATGACCCACACACGACACAGGCACCTTGCAAACTCTATATGAGAAAACCGAGGAGAGAGCTTGAGTTGTTAGACTGTGATCACCAAGCAGTGAGGGGTGGAATTTATTAGCAGCCAGGCTCACCAGGACCAAAAAGCCCGTGTTGCCAGTGAGATGATGCTTGAGCCCAATAATCTTATACTGTTAGACTGTATGATTTATAATCACTTACAGTACCTGCTTAAAGGGAAGCACTAACAATATCTAGTTAAATAGTCTATTAGATGTTCTTTAATGAATAGTTAAGGTGGCTCAGATTGTAAAGAATCTGCCTCCAATGCAGGAGACCAAGGTTTGATCCTGAGTCAGGAAGATCCCTGGAGAAGGGAATGGCAGCCCACTCCAGTATTTTTGGCTGGAGAATCTAATCGACAGAGGAGCATTGTGGGCGACAGTCTATGGGGTAGTAAAGAGTCAGATAGAACTGAGCAAATAACTATGGCTACCTCCTTCACTGCACCACAGGCCTTGGTGCCATTTTGGCACTTAGGAACTCTTGGGAATCAGTGGTACATATCACTTTATTCTGGTCATATGACTGCCCTGTCTACTATGATACACCCCTCCTCATTTTCTACTGCCAAACCCTGCATGGTTTGCTTCTTCACTGTCTCACAGTATACTGCATTTCATGTTATCTGCTTATTGTGCTGCTCCTGCTAGGATGTTAATGCCATACGGGCAGAGGTATTTTTTTCCTATTTAGTGTTTTGTCCCTGGGGGAGACAGTCATGCCCAGCGTGTATTAATAGAGTATCTGTGGAAGGGAGGAAGGAAGAAGAGAAGGGAGGAGAGAAGATAAGCTGAAATTCAACTTAGTGGTCCCTCAAGGGTACAATCAGAATTGAAATTAGAAAAAAAAAAAACAAAAAAATGCATGCTGACAGACAAGATTTTTATAATCAGGAAACTTCAAGCCTATGGTAACCACTTCCTGACCCATCTATTAGGAATATTGAGATGGAGGCTTTGTGAAAGAGGAGGAGTTGATTCTAGATCTGGACTACCTGCATCCCACAGAGATCTAATAGTTGGTGATCATTTGTGATGACCCACACACGACACAGGCACCTTGCAAACTCTATATGAGAAAACCGAGGAGAGAGCTTGAGTTGTTAGACTGTGATCACCAAGCAGTGAGGGGTGGAATTTATTAGCAGCCAGGCTCACCAGGACCAAAAAGCCCGTGTTGCCAGTGAGATGATGCTTGAGCCCAATAATCTTATACTGTTAGACTGTATGATTTATAATCACTTACAGTACCTGCTTAAAGGGAAGCACTAACAATATCTAGTTAAATAGTCTATTAGATGTTCTTTAATGAATAGTTAAGGTGGCTCAGATTGTAAAGAATCTGCCTCCAATGCAGGAGACCAAGGTTTGATCCTGAGTCAGGAAGATCCCCTGGAGAAGGGAATGGCAGCCCACTCCAGTATTTTTGGCTGGAGAATCTAATCGACAGAGGAGCATTGTGGGCGACAGTCTATGGGGTAGTAAAGAGTCAGATAGAACTGAGCAACTAAACAACAATAAAACAGTACACATTGCCATTTTGATTGTTTACTAATAATGAGGCCTTGAAATATTTGAGAATATTGTCATGTGAAGATAAATAGTACATATATAATCTTATTTATAAAACATTTTGCTTAATTATTGCAAAAATGAAGTTTATCATCCTTATTTGAATCAGCAGCATCAAAAATTAAAGAATGTTTAGTCTACTTTGTGTGTAAATACCTATATAAACACATATGTATGTGTATGACATTAATAAAACTTTATGTAAGTTTCAACATTACTATCCACCTGACAAAAAGGTACCATAACTTGTCAACTCTTCAGAACTATATTCCTTGGCAGTCCTGGGTAGGATTATGAATTCGGTTTGTAAAATAACTCCCTGTCACTGAGGAGGAATCTTAATGAATAGGAAAACTGGAATGAGCATAATATGAAAAGGAAGAGCTATTCTTTTAACAAACGTATACCTAGTATCTACTAAGTTCAAATTGCTTTTGAAATATTAAGTTGGTGCAAAAGTAATTGAGATTTTACATTGTTAAAATTTGCTATTTGAAACCGGAATACATTCTTAAATAAATGTGATTATTTTAGATACCATTTTAACAAACATTTCTTGCTTTGTTTTTGCTAATGAATTGTTACTTGCTGTTTATTTTATATTTAATTTAGACTATAGAAATGATGTTAGACAAAAAGCAAATTCTAGCATTTTTTAAATTTTAATTCAAAATGGTTGTAAAGTAGCAGCGACAACTTGCAAGATCATCAAAACGTTTGGCCCAGCAACTGCTAGCAAATGTACAGCGCAGTGGTGGTTCAAGAAGCTTTGCAAAGGAGACAAGAGCTTGAAGATAAGGAGCATAGTGGCTGGCCATCGGAAGTTGACCACAGCCAACTGAGAGCAATCTTCAAAGCTGATCCTCTTAACAACTACAGAAGAACTCAACGTCAACCATTCTGTGGTCATTTGGCATTTGAAGCAAATTGGAAAGGTGAGAAAGCTCAGTAACTGGGTGCCTTATGAGCTGATCGAAAATCAAAAAATAGTTGTTTTGAAGTGTCATCTTCTCTTATTCTGTTGCAACAACAACAAACCATTTCTTGATCAGTATTGGGGCATTTTTTTGATTGTTTACTAATAATGAGGCCTTGAAATATTTGAGAATATTGTCATGTGAAGATAAATAGTACATATATAATCTTATTTATAAAACATTTTGCTTAATTATTGCAAAAATGAAGTTTATCATCCTTATTTGAATCAGCAGCATCAAAAATTAAAGAATGTTTAGTCTACTTTGTGTGTAAATACCTATATAAACACATATGTATGTGTATGACATTAATAAAACTTTATGTAAGTTTCAACATTACTATCCACCTGACAAAAAGGTACCATAACTTGTCAACTCTTCAGAACTATATTCCTTGGCAGTCCTGGGTAGGATTATGAATTCGGTTTGTAAAATAACTCCCTGTCACTGAGGAGGAATCTTAATGAATAGGAAAACTGGAATGAGCATAATATGAAAAGGAAGAGCTATTCTTTTAACAAACGTATACCTAGTATCTACTAAGTTCAAATTGCTTTTGAAATATTAAGTTGGTGCAAAAGTAATTGAGATTTTACATTGTTAAAATTTGCTATTTGAAACCGGAATACATTCTTAAATAAATGTGATTATTTTAGATACCATTTTAACAAACATTTCTTGCTTTGTTTTTGCTAATGAATTGTTACTTGCTGTTTATTTTATATTTAATTTAGACTATAGAAATGATGTTAGACAAAAAGCAAATTCTAGCATTTTTTAAATTTTAATTCAAAATGGTTGTAAAGTAGCAGCGACAACTTGCAAGATCATCAAAACGTTTGGCCCAGCAACTGCTAGCAAATGTACAGCGCAGTGGTGGTTCAAGAAGCTTTGCAAAGGAGACAAGAGCTTGAAGATAAGGAGCATAGTGGCTGGCCATCGGAAGTTGACCACAGCCAACTGAGAGCAATCTTCAAAGCTGATCCTCTTAACAACTACAGAAGAACTCAACGTCAACCATTCTGTGGTCATTTGGCATTTGAAGCAAATTGGAAAGGTGAGAAAGCTCAGTAACTGGGTGCCTTATGAGCTGATCGAAAATCAAAAAATAGTTGTTTTGAAGTGTCATCTTCTCTTATTCTGTTGCAACAACAACAAACCATTTCTTGATCAGATTGTGATGTGCAATGAAAAGTGGATTGTATACAGCAACCAGCAATGAAGAGCTCCATGGCTGGACCATGATGAAGCTCCAAAGCACTTCCCAAAGCCAAACTTGAACCAGAAAAAGGTGATGGTTACTGCTTGGTAGTCTGCTGCTTGTCTGATCCACTACAGCTTTCTAAATCCCATTACATCTGAGAAGTATGCTCAGCTAATCCATGAAATGCACTGAAAATTGCAACACCTACAGCAGGCACTAGTCAACTGAATGGGCCTGATTCTTCTCCATGACAATGCCTGACCACACATCATACAGACTATGCTTCCAAAGTTGAACAAATTGAGTTGCTGAGTTTTACATCATCCACCATATTCACCTGACCTCTTGCCAATCAACTACCCCTTCTTCAAGCATCTCAGCAACTTTTCGCAGGGTAAACGCTTCCACAACCAGCAGGAGGCAGAAAATGTTTTCCAAGAGTTCGTCCAATCCTGAAGCACAGATTTTTGCACAATAAGAATAAACAAACATTTCTTATTGGCCAAAATATGTTGATTGTAATGGTTCCTTTTTGATTAATAAAGATGTGTTTGAGCCTAGTTGTAATGATTTAAAATTCATGGTCTGAAACAATTACTTTTGTACCAACCTAATGGCTAAGCCATGGAAGCGACCTAGATATCCATCAACAGATGAATGGATAAAGAAATTGTGGTACATGCATATAATGGAATATTGCTCGCCTGTAAAAAGGAACGAATTTGAGTCAGTTCTAGTGAGGTAGATGGACCTGGAACCTATTGTACAGAGTGAAGTGAGTCCTAAAAAGAAAAACAACTATTATATAATAATGTATATATGTAGAAAAATGATATTGATGAACCTGTCTGCAGGGAAGGGATAGAGACAGACATAGAGAACAGACTTCTGGATACAGCAGAGGAGGGAGAAGGTGAGACAAATTGAGAGAGTAGCACCGAAACATATACATTACCATACGTAATATAGCTAGTGGGAGGTTGCTGTATAACACAGGGAGCTGAACCTTGTGCTCTGTAACAACCTAGAGGGGTAGGATGGGGTAGGAGGTTGGAGGGAGGTTCAAGAGGAAGGGGACATGTGTATACTTATGGCCGACTCACATTGTTTCATGGCAGAAACCAACACAACAATTGTAAAGCAATTATCTTCCAATTTTAAAAATTGCTGTTGAAACTAGAGATTCAAGTCCAAATGGTCATATTTCCTTGCCTAGAGGAACTTACAGTTTAGCAGAAAAGAATATGATGCTCAGCCCTCACTGCTGCTTGTCTGATCCACTACAGCTTTCTAAATCCCATTACATCTGAGAAGTATGCTCAGCTAATCCATGAAATGCACTGAAAATTGCAACACCTACAGCAGGCACTAGTCAACTGAATGGGCCCGATTCTTCTCCATGACAATGCCTGACCACACATCATACAGACTATGCTTCCAAAGTTGAACAAATTGAGTTGCTGAGTTTTACATCATCCACCATATTCACCTGACCTCTTGCCAATCAACTACCCCTTCTTCAAGCATCTCAGCAACTTTTCGCAGGGTAAACGCTTCCACAACCAGCAGGAGGCAGAAAATGTTTTCCAAGAGTTCGTCCAATCCTGAAGCACAGATTTTTGCACAATAAGAATAAACAAACATTTCTTATTGGCCAAAATATGTTGATTGTAATGGTTCCTTTTTGATTAATAAAGATGTGTTTGAGCCTAGTTGTAATGATTTAAAATTCATGGTCTGAAACAATTACTTTTGTACCAACCTAATGGCTAAGCCATGGAAGCGACCTAGATATCCATCAACAGATGAATGGATAAAGAAATTGTGGTACATGCATATAATGGAATATTGCTCGCCTGTAAAAAGGAACGAATTTGAGTCAGTTCTAGTGAGGTAGATGGACCTGGAACCTATTGTACAGAGTGAAGTGAGTCCTAAAAAGAAAAACAACTATTATATAATAATGTATATATGTAGAAAAATGATATTGATGAACCTGTCTGCAGGGAAGGGATAGAGACAGACATAGAGAACAGACTTCTGGATACAGCAGAGGAGGGAGAAGGTGAGACAAATTGAGAGAGTAGCACCGAAACATATACATTACCATACGTAATATAGCTAGTGGGAGGTTGCTGTATAACACAGGGAGCTGAACCTTGTGCTCTGTAACAACCTAGAGGGGTAGGATGGGGTAGGAGGTTGGAGGGAGGTTCAAGAGGAAGGGGACATGTGTATACTTATGGCCGACTCACATTGTTTCACGGCAGAAACCAACACAACAATTGTAAAGCAATTATCTTCCAATTTTAAAAATTGCTGTTGAAACTAGAGATTCAAGTCCAAATGGTCATATTTCCTTGCCTAGAGGAACTTACAGTTTAGCAGAAAAGAATATGATGCTCAGCCCTCAGTGCTGAACTTTTTTTTTGGTATGATTCCATTTGTATGAAATGTCTAGTATAGTCTAATTTGCAGAGCTAGAAAGTAGGTTAATGGTAGCCTAGAGCTGGGGAAAAAGAAGAATGGTGGGTGACTTCAAAATATCATGGGCTTTCTTTAGGGAGCAGTGAAAACATTACAAAATTGATTGTGGGGATAGTTTCACAATGTTGTGAAGAGAATAAAAACCTTTCAATTGTGCACTTTAAATGCTCAAGTTGCATTACATGTGAACAAGATTGTTAGGGAAAAACCTATGTAACCCTCCCTGGGCTCTCCATGCGGTGATGTTTAGTAGTCTTCAGGGTGGTGGTTAGCAGTCTTCGGGGTGGTGGTCAGCAGTTTTCTGAGTGGTGGTTAGTAGTCTTCGGGGTGGTGGTTAGTAGTCTTTGGGGAGGATGGTTAGCAGTCTTCTGCATGCATGCTCAGTCACTAAATTGTATCTGACACTTTTGCGACCCTGTGGACTATAGTCCACCAGGCTTCTCTGTCCGTGGAATTTCCCAGGCAAGAACACTAGAGTGGGTTGCCATTTTCTTCTTCAGGGGGTCTTCCCAGCCCAGGGATCAAACCTGTGTCTCTTGCATGGCAGGCAGATTGTTTACCAGTGAGCCATCAGGGAAGCCATGGTAGTCTGCTACAGTTAAAACATAAAAAAAAACTATCTTGAAAAAAGTGTTCTTGATAATACAGTAATCATAAAGCTCAGTTGACCTGGATATCCAAGATGGCCTGCTCAGCTGGCTGACAGTCAATGGTGACTTTGCTGGGAGGTGAGCTGGGCCGGATACTAAAACACCTGCTTGTGGTTTTCCATGTGGCTTTGACTTGGACTTTTCATACATAGCATGACAGCTATAAGAGGGAACACAGAGAGAGTGGACGTAATGTAAAAGCAGCTAAGGTAAATCCGACACAATTAAGGGGTACACTAGGAACTAGCACAGCTTCCCTTCCACTGTTTCACAAGCCAAAGCAGTCACAGGGCTTATCCAAATCTAGGAAGATAGAGAAATAAGCTCTGTCTCTCAATCACAGACATTATAACCACCTTGCAGAAAATAACATGGGATTAGAATTATCCTTAGATATCTTTGGAAAGCGTCATCGGCCACAGACAAAAAAGTCATTGTTTTGAGTAGTATTTCATTTCAAACTATTTTAACCTAGCATTAAGAATGCCCTTTCAGTGCCCTGACAAGTGCTAGTGCAGGTCTGACATGCACACCAGACACACCCCACGCCCCATGTAGCTCAGAAACAGGTTTTTAATAGCCAGAGCCAGATAATAAATCCAGACGGTCTTCAGTGATAATAGATCTAAGTGCTTATCTGTGAGTGTTACGTCCTTTTGGCTCTTCATCAATTCAAGCAGAAGTTAATCTATTAAAATTATCTATATGATACTGGGAAGTATTTTAGGCTGCATAAAAGTTTATAATCCAGAAACGATGTCTTCCTGGAATGTGCAACTTATGCCAGAGGGCAGGAAAATATTGTCTCCATGATGAATCCCAGCAGCAGTTGATGGGGCTCTTATTGAGTATTATTGTTTTTTGACGTTCTCCCCCCAAATTGTTCCCAGAATAAGTTGCACGAAATTCAGAGTTAATTTTGCATAAGCTGCCTTTTAACCTGCATTCATTTAGAAGTAAGTTCAAGCCTCTTTTGTTTACCCATCAAGATAAGATTGTTGTAAAAGTCTCAACATTTTTCCCTAGTGCTGCATGTAAAGGAGAAATATGAACACTCCACAAAGACTAACATAAACTAATGTTTTAAAGCTCAGTGTTCTTGATAATACAGTAATCATAAAGCTAGATATCCAAGATGGCCTGCTCAGCTGGCTGACAGTCAATGGTGACTTTGCTGGGAGGTGAGCTGGGCCGGATACTAAAACACCTGCTTGTGGTTTTCCATGTGGCTTTGACTTGGACTTTTCATACATAGCATGACAGCTATAAGAGGGAACACAGAGAGAGTGGACGTAATGTAAAAGCAGCTAAGGTAAATCCGACACAATTAAGGGGTACACTAGGAACTAGCACAGCTTCCCTTCCACTGTTTCACAAGCCAAAGCAGTCACAGGGCTTATCCAAATCTAGGAAGATAGAGAAATAAGCTCTGTCTCTCAATCACAGACATTATAACCACCTTGCAGAAAATAACATGGGATTAGAATTATCCTTAGATATCTTTGGAAAGCGTCATCGGCCACAGACAAAAAAGTCATTGTTTTGAGTAGTATTTCATTTCAAACTATTTTAACCTAGCATTAAGAATGCCCTTTCAGTGCCCTGACAAGTGCTAGTGCAGGTCTGACATGCACACCAGACACACCCCACGCCCCATGTAGCTCAGAAACAGGTTTTTAATAGCCAGAGCCAGATAATAAATCCAGACGGTCTTCAGTGATAATAGATCTAAGTGCTTATCTGTGAGTGTTACGTCCTTTTGGCTCTTCATCAATTCAAGCAGAAGTTAATCTATTAAAATTATCTATATGATACTGGGAAGTATTTTAGGCTGCATAAAAGTTTATAATCCAGAAACGATGTCTTCCTGGAATGTGCAACTTATGCCAGAGGGCAGGAAAATATTGTCTCCATGATGAATCCCAGCAGCAGTTGATGGGGCTCTTATTGAGTATTATTGTTTTTTGACGTTCTCCCCCCAAATTGTTCCCAGAATAAGTTGCACGAAATTCAGAGTTAATTTTGCATAAGCTGCCTTTTAACCTGCATTCATTTAGAAGTAAGTTCAAGCCTCTTTTGTTTACCCATCAAGATAAGATTGTTGTAAAAGTCTCAACATTTTTCCCTAGTGCTGCATGTAAAGGAGAAATATGAACACTCTCCACAAAGACTAACATAAACTAATGTTTTAAACTGTCATCAACATTTTATGTTTGAGTATGGTCATTAAATAGGCTTGGAAAACTCTAAAATATTCTCCCAATGCTTAAAAATGTCTGTTCCTCTGCATGTTTTAGTCTTCTTAGAAAGACGTGTTTACCCAAATAGGAGCTTAGAAAATCCCAGATGGTAAATACATGGGTTCTGGCATGGCAGGAAGAGCAACAAAGGTTTTAGAAAATGGCACTTTTTTCCTGACGAATCATCCTCCTGTCTCTTTCTTGTTCAGTGGAGAGGTGTGTTTCTTTCACATCACATTCTCCATCAGCAAAGATTCAGTCCATTCCAGCTCCATCCCCAGCGTGAGCCTTGCTGCCCTTTATCAGTAGGGACAGTCCCTATGGCCCCTGGGCTCCCTGAATGATGAGGTTTCGAAGAGGAGGTGGTTCACTGGCGGGTGCTTTGACTCGATTGTGAACATGTGTTGTGTGTGTAGTCCGTGAATTCTGGAAGTGGGCTCAGGGGAGAAGACTACTTCCTTGGGCTACCTCTGACCTCAGTTTAGGCAATTTATGGTTGAAACAATGTCATTTTAACATGACCTTAAAGTAAATTGAACAAGCCAGTTGACAATGCTGTGGTCACCCATTATGAAGCCTGTTTTTTTCACAGGAAAGAAGTACACGTGAATCTTTAGGAAGCACTGGATAGGGAGCAAGGTGTTGGAAGTGTGGAAGAAATTTTAGAAACAAAGACAAATGGTTTGTTTTAGAGGAATAAATAGGCCAGTGTTCCAGACACCCGTTCCATTAATCAAATGTAAATCCAAAACCTTTATGCCAGAGGGCAGGAAAATATTGCCCCATGATTCCGCATGTGGGCTCTTATTGAGTATTATTGTTTTTTGACGTTCTCCCCCCAAATTGTTCCCAGAATAAGTTGCACGAAATTCAGAGTTAATTTTGCATAAGCTGCCTTTTAACCTGCATTCATTTAGAAGTAAGTTCAAGCCTCTTTTGTTTACCCATCAAGATAAGATTGTTGTAAAAGTCTCAACATTTTTCCCTAGTGCTGCATGTAAAGGAGAAATATGAACACTCTCCACAAAGACTAACATAAACTAATGTTTTAAACTGTCATCAACATTTTATGTTTGAGTATGGTCATTAAATAGGCTTGGAAAACTCTAAAATATTCTCCCAATGCTTAAAAATGTCTGTTCCTCTGCATGTTTTAGTCTTCTTAGAAAGACGTGTTTACCCAAATAGGAGCTTAGAAAATCCCAGATGGTAAATACATGGGTTCTGGCATGGCAGGAAGAGCAACAAAGGTTTTAGAAAATGGCACTTTTTTCCTGACGAATCATCCTCCTGTCTCTTTCTTGTTCAGTGGAGAGGTGTGTTTCTTTCACATCACATTCTCCATCAGCAAAGATTCAGTCCATTCCAGCTCCATCCCCAGCGTGAGCCTTGCTGCCCTTTATCAGTAGGGACAGTCCCTATGGCCCCTGGGCTCCCTGAATGATGAGGTTTCGAAGAGGAGGTGGTTCACTGGCGGGTGCTTTGACTCGATTGTGAACATGTGTTGTGTGTGTAGTCCGTGAATTCTGGAAGTGGGCTCAGGGGAGAAGACTACTTCCTTGGGCTACCTCTGACCTCAGTTTAGGCAATTTATGGTTGAAACAATGTCATTTTAACATGACCTTAAAGTAAATTGAACAAGCCAGTTGACAATGCTGTGGTCACCCATTATGAAGCCTGTTTTTTTCACAGGAAAGAAGTACACGTGAATCTTTAGGAAGCACTGGATAGGGAGCAAGGTGTTGGAAGTGTGGGAAGAAATTTTAGAAACAAAGACAAATGGTTTGTTTTTAGAGGAATAAATAGGCCAGTGTTCCAGACACCCCGTTCCATTAATCAAGTTGGCAGTAGTATCAACAAGCTCAATTGCTAGCAAATGATTTTCTGATTAATGGCAAGAAGAATAAGCCCAAATAGGTGGACTGAATTTTATAAGGATTTAAAATACTCCTAATGCGTTCTTTTCTGACTATATCAGTAGTACACTGGGTAATATTTTGCCAGGAAAACAGATCTCTCAATGACGTGCTTATTCTTTACAGATTATGAAGCCCTGGTTATCTTGAGAGTTACACTGATGCACTAAAAAAGAAGAAGAAGAAGAACTAAACAGACATCAGTTATCCTTGTTCAGGCTAGTAAAAACACACTTCCTAAGATTAAATTGTGTTACATTATTCATGCATTTTGTTGTACCATTCCCAAATGCTTAGGGTAGATAATAGCATCACTAAATGAACACTGGATCTAAGTTGCTTGAATTTCAGAAGGAAAGGAGTGTACTTTTCACTCTACTCAGGAGTATAAAAATGACCAAGACAGGCATTGACTAAGCCTCAGACTCCTGAATTTTAGAAAGAAAGGAGTGTTCTTTTCACTCCACCCAGGGAGTATGAAAATGACCAAGATAGGCATTGACTAAGCCTCAGACTCTTGCTCCGAGGACAGGCAAGTGATGTTGAAGATGGACACAGATGGATATCTAGGACACTCAGGCTCCAATCCCTGGACCTTCAACACCTCTGTCTCCTACACTTGGGTGAGTCAGTGCTACAGTCTGGTTTATCTGGTCCCTGGTCACCTGCAGCTCTTGCTTAACTAATCTATTATGTATCAGCAGATGGCTTTTCCAGCAAAATGAATTGCAAGCTACCTCTGACCTCAGTTTAGGCAATTTATGGTTGAAACAATGTCATTTTAACATGACCTTAAAGTAAATTGAACAAGCCAGTTGACAATGCTGTGGTCACCCATTATGAAGCCTGTTTTTTTCACAGGAAAGAAGTACACGTGAATCTTTAGGAAGCACTGGATAGGGAGCAAGGTGTTGGAAGTGTGGGAAGAAATTTTAGAAACAAAGACAAATGGTTTGTTTTTAGAGGAATAAATAGGCCAGTGTTCCAGACACCCCGTTCCATTAATCAAGTTGGCAGTAGTATCAACAAGCTCAATTGCTAGCAAATGATTTTCTGATTAATGGCAAGAAGAATAAGCCCAAATAGGTGGACTGAATTTTATAAGGGTTTAAAATACTCCTAATGCGTTCTTTTCTGACTATATCAGTAGTACACTGGGTAATATTTTGCCAGGAAAACAGATCTCTCAATGACGTGCTTATTCTTTACAGATTATGAAGCCCTGGTTATCTTGAGAGTTACACTGATGCACTAAAAAAGAAGAAGAAGAAGAACTAAACAGACATCAGTTATCCTTGTTCAGGCTAGTAAAAACACACTTCCTAAGATTAAATTGTGTTACATTATTCATGCATTTTGTTGTACCATTCCCAAATGCTTAGGGTAGATAATAGCAACACTAAATGAACACTGGATCTAAGTTGCTTGAATTTCAGAAGGAAAGGAGTGTACTTTTCACTCTACTCAGGGAGTATAAAAATGACCAAGACAGGCATTGACTAAGCCTCAGACTCCTGAATTTTAGAAAGAAAGGAGTGTTCTTTTCACTCCACCCAGGGAGTATGAAAATGACCAAGATAGGCATTGACTAAGCCTCAGACTCTTGCTCCGAGGACAGGCAAGTGATGTTGAAGATGGACACAGATGGATATCTAGGACACTCAGGCTCCAATCCCTGGACCTTCAACACCTCTGTCTCCTACACTTGGGTGAGTCAGTGCTACAGTCTGGTTTATCTGGTCCCTGGTCACCTGCAGCTCTTGCTTAACTAATCTATTATGTATCAGCAGATGGCTTTTCCAGCAACACTTCTGCAATCTCTTTCTCATGAAATGCTTTGCAAGACAGCTCTCTCTTTGACATCTTAGTCGGCATAACACTGTATCCTGTGTAGAAATTAATATTGCACTTGTGTCCCAAGAGCAGTTCTTTGGCAAACTCAACTGTCTAGAACACAGGCAAGAATGCATAGGAAGATAAAAAGTCATCTGAGCCACTAAAGGAAACTTATAGAGTATATACACAAAATCTTGCTCATTTTACTCAGAGAGAAGTCTCTAACTATCACTTAGGGCTTATTTACTTCTGTTTTACATGCAGTTTGTGCATGCTAATCAACTAACTTCTTATGCAGTGTCACAAGGAAAGCAGCAGATATCTAGAGGGAGGAAAGACCAGCTGGTAAAGCAGGAATGCTGGCCATAGCCAAAAACAAACCTGACAACTGCCTTTAAACGCAAAAGTGAGAATTTCAAAATGTACAACAGAAAAAAGGAGCTGTCCTCCTATTTGTTTTTTTTTTTTTTTTTTTTAGAATTTTATTATTTTACTGTATTATTTTTTTAACAGAGTTTTTTGTTTACTGCCATGTGTCGACCTGAATCTGCTATAGTTATACATAAGACATAAGGACTTTGAGTGAAATAAAGCAAGATTCTGTGTTACAAGAAAAGCCCCTTTCAGGAGGTAAATTTACCCTGATCTCAGGACTGGGGAGGTCCTTCTAAATCAGAGTGTGAGGGTATCTCACTATCTCCTGAGGCCACCACGCATGTGCTTTCCGATGGAACCTAGACATTTGGGAAAGTTTATATTTTGAATTCCAAATAAGAAGGCAGAATGTATATTGCCTGTTACATAAAGTTTTTCAATGAAAATGGCTGAAATAAAGGATTTCATTCATTCATTCGTTAAACAGACCTTTAGTGCTCACCGTGTCCCAAGGGGATGTCCATCCCCTGCCTTTTGTTTTTAAATTTAGATGACAGCAGCCTGGATGATAAGCTGTCAGCTCCTTTCTAATCACCATCTTGCAGTTACTGCTCAACTAAGCCAGGCCATAAAGATAGCGACTCCCCACCCCAGCACTGTCTCTTCTGTAGGTCGGCTGCAGCCCCAGGCTGCTCTCAGGGGACTGTGTGCTGTGTCAGAAACCCGTTGCTTCATTAACTGTGATAAACTTAGTGGAAATAATAGATATTCAGGCCTGGTGATGCATTGGCTCTGTTCTCTATATAAGGAATAAGGCTATCTTTTGTTAAGTTCTGGGATCATAGAGCTGACTGCCTTTGGCAGGGAAAAGGAAGATAAAAAGTCATCTGAGCCACTAAAGGAAACTTATAGAGTATATACACAAAATCTTGCTCATTTTACTCAGAGAGAAGTCTCTAACTATCACTTAGGGCTTATTTACTTCTGTTTTACATGCAGTTTGTGCATGCTAATCAACTAACTTCTTATGCAGTGTCACAAGGAAAGCAGCAGATATCTAGAGGGAGGAAAGACCAGCTGGTAAAGCAGGAATGCTGGCCATAGCCAAAAACAAACCTGACAACTGCCTTTAAACGCAAAAGTGAGAATTTCAAAATGTACAACAGAAAAAAGGAGCTGTCCTCCTATTTGTTTTTTTTTTTTTTTTTTTTAGAATTTTATTATTTTACTGTATTATTTTTTTAACAGAGTTTTTTGTTTACTGCCATGTGTCGACCTGAATCTGCTATAGTTATACATAAGACATAAGGACTTTGAGTGAAATAAAGCAAGATTCTGTGTTACAAGAAAAGCCCCTTTCAGGAGGTAAATTTACCCTGATCTCAGGACTGGGGAGGTCCTTCTAAATCAGAGTGTGAGGGTATCTCACTATCTCCTGAGGCCACCACGCATGTGCTTTCCGATGGAACCTAGACATTTGGGAAAGTTTATATTTTGAATTCCAAATAAGAAGGCAGAATGTATATTGCCTGTTACATAAAGTTTTTCAATGAAAATGGCTGAAATAAAGGATTTCATTCATTCATTCGTTAAACAGACCTTTAGTGCTCACCGTGTCCCAAGGGGATGTCCATCCCCTGCCTTTTGTTTTTAAATTTAGATGACAGCAGCCTGGATGATAAGCTGTCAGCTCCTTTCTAATCACCATCTTGCAGTTACTGCTCAACTAAGCCAGGCCATAAAGATAGCGACTCCCCACCCCAGCACTGTCTCTTCTGTAGGTCGGCTGCAGCCCCAGGCTGCTCTCAGGGGACTGTGTGCTGTGTCAGAAACCCGTTGCTTCATTAACTGTGATAAACTTAGTGGAAATAATAGATATTCAGGCCTGGTGATGCATTGGCTCTGTTCTCTATATAAGGAATAAGGCTATCTTTTGTTAAGTTCTGGGATCATAGAGCTGACTGCCTTTGGCAGGGTACCAGAAAGCATTAAGACTGTATTCAACTTCTCCTTATTGGAGGGAGTCTATGGGTGTTATTTTGTGCACTGTGTTTTGATTCCATGCCTTTTGTTTTCCATTTGCCTCATCCTTCTCACTTACTTCGAATGTATATCTTCTCACTCTATAGTTTGTTTTATTTTTTTAAAACTTGCTCAGAAGTCGCCATGTGTTAGACACTGTTCTAAACCCTTTACAATATTAACCCATTTATTTCTTGTAATTAAGCAATATTTATCTATAGATCATTAAAAACAGACACTGAGAGGTTCACTGTCATGTGTATCTTTTAACCTATAGAAAGCCTTGGAAAATAAGAAGTTATGTTACAATATGTAAGCAATTAGCTAATAAAATTAACTGGAAAAATTTGCGTAAATGTACATCCTTCTTTCCCAGCAGGGTCAGATATGCCAGAGATAGAGATATGTGCTTACATTCAAGTGATTTGAAAATGTTTATTGGATTCTTGAGACTTTTAAACACACCGTGATCTAGCCAGGCAACTGACAGCTAATCTGAGACTCCAAGATGGGGAATCTGTAGCGCTCTGGTGCCCCTGGCACACTTTCTCCTGGCCTTCTGAGGGATGTGCTTCCCACATCTTTATTTAGTAGACTGTAGTTTGTGCAAGCCCAGGTGAATGACCCCAGCTGTACATCTTACTGGTTAATAGTGCTGTGAGCTGTCTGAGAATAAGTAACCGAAGTCTCCACAATTCCTGAGGACTGAGGAACAGCTTTTCCATGATTGTCTCAAGCTTTCTTTTTGATGATTTTAGTGTGGTATACTGTAAATTGTTTCTTGAACTATTGAAAATCATGGACATCTGGGTTGATGAGTTGAATAAACTTGAAAGAGTCCTTTACCTCCAAAGTGCAGTGTTCCTCTCCTCTTCGGTGGTTAGACACCCTTGGATTTGGCTCTGGACAATTGAGAGGTTGAAAGAGGCATTGTTATCTCAGACAAGACTATCTTGTTTCCAGGTACAAAATGGCCCCCGCCAAAAATCTTTTCTTACCTCAAATCAGTCCTAAAATGAGAACAGAAAATCAACAGAAACTCAATTTTTGGATGATACTAAGATAAATCATTTTTTTTTTCTAACTTCAAGAAACCCATGTCTCCTGCATATTCTGCATTGCAGGCATTCTGCTGAGCCATCTGTGAAGCCCAAGTCATGAGTGAACAGGGGAACTGTCACTTATCCCCAAGAGTAAAGAAGCACCCAGTGCAAATACAGGTAAAGGATACTGGTGGCAAGCTAGTCAGTTTGCCTGGCAGCATTTCTGAAAGGCTCCGCAATGGGAGAAACCAGGTACCGAGGAAGACCTGGGGGAGCCTAAGTTGTTCCTCTGAACTAGTTTCTGAGTGGAGACCTGGGGTCTTACTGGTATCTGAGCTCGTTATCTTCAGATTGTTGAAGTTCTGCTTCTCTTAAACACAGTCCAACTGTTTGCATATATTTTATAAACTTGAAATGTAATATGAATCATAATTTTTGCTAAAATCTCATTATCTTCTAATGATTTCCAAACTTTTAGAGGTCATATGTATACTATTTGGACTGATCAGAAACTCTTGCTTGACATTCAGCTAAACTGAAATAGTACCTTAGGACTCACAGTTTTTTCAAGTCAATTAAGTATCATTCCTTCTAAATTTGTATTTTTCATTATTATTATTCCAATTTAAAGAAAGTATATCCATAACTTAAAAACAGATCAAAAAGAGTGATGAAGATGGTAATGTAAATACAGCAACTGTGAACAAAATTTGGAAATACAGATAGTAAATATAGAATGTGAACCTGCATGGGTTAGAGTGAGGAACAGCTTTTCCATGATTGTCTCAAGCTTTCTTTTTGATGATTTTAGTGTGGTATACTGTAAATTGTTTCTTGAACTATTGAAAATCATGGACATCTGGGTTGATGAGTTGAATAAACTTGAAAGAGTCCTTTACCTCCAAAGTGCAGTGTTCCTCTCCTCTTCGGTGGTTAGACACCCTTGGATTTGGCTCTGGACAATTGAGAGGTTGAAAGAGGCATTGTTATCTCAGACAAGACTATCTTGTTTCCAGGTACAAAATGGCCCCGCCAAAATCTTTTCTTACCTCAAATCAGTCCTAAAATGAGAACAGAAAATCAACAGAAACTCAATTTTTGGATGATACTAAGATAAATCATTTTTTTTTTCTAACTTCAAGAAACCCATGTCTCCTGCATATTCTGCATTGCAGGCATTCTGCTGAGCCATCTGTGAAGCCCAAGTCATGAGTGAACAGGGGAACTGTCACTTATCCCCAAGAGTAAAGAAGCACCCAGTGCAAATACAGGTAAAGGATACTGGTGGCAAGCTAGTCAGTTTGCCTGGCAGCATTTCTGAAAGGCTCCGCAATGGGAGAAACCAGGTACCGAGGAAGACCTGGGGGAGCCTAAGTTGTTCCTCTGAACTAGTTTCTGAGTGGAGACCTGGGGTCTTACTGGTATCTGAGCTCGTTATCTTCAGATTGTTGAAGTTCTGCTTCTCTTAAACACAGTCCAACTGTTTGCATATATTTTATAAACTTGAAATGTAATATGAATCATAATTTTTGCTAAAATCTCATTATCTTCTAATGATTTCCAAACTTTTAGAGGTCATATGTATACTATTTGGACTGATCAGAAACTCTTGCTTGACATTCAGCTAAACTGAAATAGTACCTTAGGACTCACAGTTTTTTCAAGTCAATTAAGTATCATTCCTTCTAAATTTGTATTTTTCATTATTATTATTCCAATTTAAAGAAAGTATATCCATAACTTAAAAACAGATCAAAAAGAGTGATGAAGATGGTAATGTAAATACAGCAACTGTGAACAAAATTTGGAAATACAGATAGTAAATATAGAATGTGAACCTGCATGGGTTAGAGTTAGGGAAATTAAACATGTAATGATTTTGCACAAGCAATCAATTAAGGAAAGTGTGATTAAGTATGATGATGAATATAAGATAAATGAACTTTAATGAGATATTGATCCACTGCCGCCAGCCCCAGTGCATTCTGTTAAAACACTTGCCTGTAGTGACATACAGCCCTAGGGGTTTTCTGGCACAGTGACTATTCTTGTAAAATCAATCCTAGTTTTATAAAACTATTCAAAATATGCTGTTCATTACATAACTGTTGAATTTTTTTTCTGAGGGTAGAAAACTAATACTTATTCATTTTTATCTACCTCCTTCCCTTTATTTCTGTGAAGACTTTAAAACCAAGAAAAGTCAATGTTGTATCCTTTACTGGAGAAAAAGCAGAATAATTCTGAAGAAAAACATGTTCAAACATGATCACTAGGTATCACTAACTCTTAACACTATAAGCAAGACAGTATGAAAATGCCTCAGAATGAGAAAAATAAGCTAGGAAAACACTATAGAGGCCGAAAGTTGACCCAAACATGAAAAGGAAGTTGATATGTAATGGAATTGATTGCTCAGATCAGTGACAAAAGGATGAAGTATTTAATGAAGTGTGTTTGAACTGTTGCTTATTTATATGCAAAGAATGACATCGCATCATTGCTTCATTCTTTGTTGTTATTTAGTCACTAACTAGTGTCCCGCTCTTTTGCCACTCCATGCCCCGGTAAGAATACTGGAATAGGTTGCCATTTCCTTCTCCAGTGAAATGTAATATGAATCATAATTTTGCTAAAATCTCATTATCTTCTAATGATTTCCAAACTTTTAGAGGTCATATGTATACTATTTGGACTGATCAGAAACTCTTGCTTGACATTCAGCTAAACTGAAATAGTACCTTAGGACTCACAGTTTTTTCAAGTCAATTAAGTATCATTCCTTCTAAATTTGTATTTTTCATTATTATTATTCCAATTTAAAGAAAGTATATCCATAACTTAAAAACAGATCAAAAAGAGTGATGAAGATGGTAATGTAAATACAGCAACTGTGAACAAAATTTGGAAATACAGATAGTAAATATAGAATGTGAACCTGCATGGGTTAGAGTTAGGGAAATTAAACATGTAATGATTTTGCACAAGCAATCAATTAAGGAAAGTGTGATTAAGTATGATGATGAATATAAGATAAATGAACTTTAATGAGATATTGATCCACTGCCGCCAGCCCCAGTGCATTCTGTTAAAACACTTGCCTGTAGTGACATACAGCCCTAGGGGTTTTCTGGCACAGTGACTATTCTTGTAAAATCAATCCTAGTTTTATAAAACTATTCAAAATATGCTGTTCATTACATAACTGTTGAATTTTTTTTCTGAGGGTAGAAAACTAATACTTATTCATTTTTATCTACCTCCTTCCCTTTATTTCTGTGAAGACTTTAAAACCAAGAAAAGTCAATGTTGTATCCTTTACTGGAAAAAAAGCAGAATAATTCTGAAGAAAAACATGTTCAAACATGATCACTAGGTATCACTAACTCTTAACACTATAAGCAAGACAGTATGAAAATGCCTCAGAATGAGAAAAATAAGCTAGGAAAACACTATAGAGGCCGAAAGTTGACCCAAACATGAAAAGGAAGTTGATATGTAATGGAATTGATTGCTCAGATCAGTGACAAAAGGATGAAGTATTTAATGAAGTGTGTTTGAACTGTTGCTTATTTATATGCAAAGAATGACATCGCATCATTGCTTCATTCTTTGTTGTTATTTAGTCACTAACTAGTGTCCCGCTCTTTTGCCACTCCATGCCCCGGTAAGAATACTGGAATAGGTTGCCATTTCCTTCTCCAGGGGATCTTCCTGACCCAGGGATCAAGCCCACGTCTCTTGTATTTACAGGCAGACTCTTTACCACTGAGCCACCAGTGAAGCCCTGTCTCATTCTGGAATTTATTTTTGTCTACCACATTCTAGATGAAAGTAAATTCCAGATGATTTAAAGACATAAATATCAAAAGAAAAACCTTTTTAAATTTGAGAATTTTTTAAACCATATATTTAAAGCAGAAGAAGCAAACTACATGAAAAAAAGATTTATACATCAACACTATTTAACTTTGATACAAAATTTTAGGACATATTTATGTACAAAAATATAAAGAAATGAATCATTATTAACTTGGAAGAGGCATGAAGGGAAAGATTCTGGGCATGTATTCGGGAGATTTCAGTTATATCTATAATATTTTATCTCTTGGACTTCCCTGGTAGCTCATTGGTAAAGAGTTTGCCTGCCAGTGCAGGAGACACAGGTTCAATGCCTGATCTGGAAAGATCCCACAAGCCACAAGTATTAGCCAGTGCTCTAGAGCCTCGGGGCCGCAACTATTGAGCCCATGTGCCATAACTACTGAAGCCCGTGTGCCCAAGAGCCCTAATTCCACAAGAGAAGTCACTGCAACAAGAAGCCTGCTCGCCTCAACTAGAGAGTAGCCCCCACTCCCTGCAACTAGAGAAGAGCCTGCAGCAGCAGTGAAAACCCAGAATAGCCAAAGATCAATTAATTAATTAAAAAAAAATTTATCTCTCAACAATATGTACAATTTAAGTATATATGGCAGAGTGCTGTGCTCTGACAAAATTGACTTATTGGTGTGATTTATATTGTTTTCTATACCTTCTCTATTTTATGCTTAATATAGTTTATAGTAAAAATAAAATCAAAGAATGGCATGGCCAATAGACTGTGAGGTATGTAAAACCCAGTTCTAGAGGAAATGAGTGGAAGAGTGATATTGATACATTCAAAGAGATAGATAGCTGAATATTTTCTAAACTGATGAAAGAGATGAATCAAGACTTATATCAAGACACACCCTCTCATGAATTCTCATGAATACACGCTTTTCTTAAAGAGCAGTCACGTTTGAGCTGAGATTTTTTGGGCTACAATTTGTACCGAAAGAATAAAAGTGTGTGGGCTGAGATAGAAGAAATGTATTATAAAACCTGAATACCAATAACTAAATATTCCCATGTGCCTGCCAGTGAACAAATGTGTGCTAAGTTGCTTCAGTTGTGTCCAACTCTTTGAGACCCTAGGCTCCTCCGTCCATGGGATTTTCCGTGCACTGGGTAATACGGAGCGGGTTGCCATTCTCTTCTCTGGGGTTCTTTCTGACCCAGGGATTGAACCCATTTCCCTTATGTCTCCTGCATTGCAGGCAAGTTCTTTACCACTGGTGCCACCCGGGAAGCCCAATGAACAAGTGGCTATTGGTAAAACTCCTTATTCCGATGCTGCTGTGAGATGTTATGTAATATAAACGGCATATAATGTGGACTAGCAAGCCTTTACTTCTGTGTGCTAGCAGATCATTTGCTTCATTGTTAATCACTAGTGGTCAAAATACAGTTCAGACTTTGTTATCTGTGCAGTACTTTTAAGGTAGAATTATTTGGTGATTTACTGTTTATTTGCTTTTGACCAAATACCCAGGCTACCAAAGAACAGCTCTTTTGTTTTGTTAATTGGCTTCTTTTGAGCTGTGATATAGGCCAGGGGTTAGCATACTGTGGCCCACAGGCCAAATCTGTCTCCTCATCACCTGTGAGCCTCCAGCTAGCAGTGACTTTTATATTTTTAAAAGGGAAAATAAAAACTGAAGAGTAAATTTCCTGATATGTGAAAATTATGTGAAGTTAAAATTTCCGTGTTCATAAATATGTGTTTTTTTTTTTTTAACACAGGCACTTTCCTCTTTATATTGTATATGCTACTTTGAGTATTACACTTAGGCTTGCAAAGCTTAATATATTAACTCTCTGTACATTTAAAGAAAAAGTTTGCCAACTCCCTAATATTGCCTATAAATGCATCTCAAAACACTCCAGCTGATATTCAGGAGGGGAGACACATAAATTGCAAATAATTTGTACATTACTGTCAATTTATGTATCACTTAATTTACAGAAACAGTTATATAGAAAATATGACATTCAATCATGATTCAACACTAAATGAAGTTGTGAAAATTATTAATGTAATTACATAGTGGTGATGGCTATATCTGCTTTTCTTGTGTTATGCGAAGAAATAATAACTAGATGACTCTGCTTTTACTTATTACAGTAAACTGGCTTTTGAAGGGAAAATTGCTCTCATGAGTCTTTATTTTTTATACTTTTAAAAAAAATTTTTCTTTTGACTGTGTTGGGTCTTTATTACTGCACAGGCTTTTCTCCAGTGTGCGGGCTTCTCATAGTGATGGCTTCTCTTATTGTGGAGCATGAGTTCTAGAGCACACAGGCTTCAGTAATTTTCACTCACAGGCTCTAGAGCACAGATCAGTAGTCATGACACAACATGGGCTTAGTTGCGCCTCAACATGTGGGATCCTCCTGGACCAGGAATCAAACCCATAATCTCCTGCACTGACAGGCAGATTCTTTACTACTGAGCCACCAGGGAAGCCCCTGCTCCCATGAATTTTTAAAAGAAGAGATGAAATAAGACACTTAATCATGACAATGAAAATACCAGTAAAGATATTATTTTTGTTTTCATGTTATATTATTATTCTCGTGAATAGCCAGATTCTGATAATTCAGGACCAAAATTCCACAAGTTTGAAGGTTGAAATAAGCATTTGAAAGAAAATGATAAACCTTTTGTTCAAATTGCTGCATTGCTGAGTTTGACTCTTTGCAAGCACTTGATTATTTTTCATCCTTTAGAGGATGAAATTAATGATCTATTATAGTGAAAATCTTATCTCCACCTGAATGCGAAGAGCTTGAAGAAGTGTTCCAATGAAATCTACGAGTTCAAACAGTAAATTGTATAGGTTTTTATTGTTGCTGTTGTTGTTTTCAGTGTAATAACTTATCCACCCAGTGTCCAGAAGAGTGATGAAGTTATTTTCAGTGAGCAATTTAAAGAAAAAGTTTGCCAACTCCCTAATATTGCCTATAAATGCATCTCAAAACACTCCAGCTGATATTCAGGAGGGGAGACACATAAATTGCAAATAATTTGTACATTACTGTCAATTTATGTATCACTTAATTTACAGAAACAGTTATATAGAAAATATGACATTCAATCATGATTCAACACTAAATGAAGTTGTGAAAATTATTAATGTAATTACATAGTGGTGATGGCTATATCTGCTTTTCTTGTGTTATGCGAAGAAATAATAACTAGATGACTCTGCTTTTACTTATTACAGTAAACTGGCTTTTGAAGGGAAAATTGCTCTCATGAGTCTTTATTTTTTATACTTTTAAAAAAAATTTTTCTTTTGACTGTGTTGGGTCTTTATTACTGCACAGGCTTTTCTCCAGTGTGCGGGCTTCTCATAGTGATGGCTTCTCTTATTGTGGAGCATGAGTTCTAGAGCACACAGGCTTCAGTAATTTTCACTCACAGGCTCTAGAGCACAGATCAGTAGTCATGACACAACATGGGCTTAGTTGCGCCTCAACATGTGGGATCCTCCTGGACCAGGAATCAAACCCATAATCTCCTGCACTGACAGGCAGATTCTTTACTACTGAGCCACCAGGGAAGCCCCTGCTCCCATGAATTTTTAAAAGAAGAGATGAAATAAGACACTTAATCATGACAATGAAAATACCAGTAAAGATATTATTTTTGTTTTCATGTTATATTATTATTCTCGTGAATAGCCAGATTCTGATAATTCAGGACCAAAATTCCACAAGTTTGAAGGTTGAAATAAGCATTTGAAAGAAAATGATAAACCTTTTGTTCAAATTGCTGCATTGCTGAGTTTGACTCTTTGCAAGCACTTGATTATTTTTCATCCTTTAGAGGATGAAATTAATGATCTATTATAGTGAAAATCTTATCTCCACCTGAATGCGAAGAGCTTGAAGAAGTGTTCCAATGAAATCTACGAGTTCAAACAGTAAATTGTATAGGTTTTTATTGTTGCTGTTGTTGTTTTCAGTGTAATAACTTATCCACCCAGTGTCCAGAAGAGTGATGAAGTTATTTTCAGTGAGCAATCTAAGTGTTATATGCCATTCTTTTTATTCTCCCGTTCTTTTTTTTAATTATTATATTTTGCTTTTTTAAATTTTGGCTTCTTTTACTGTTTTGTTTTTTTTAATTTACTTATTTTCATCCATCTTTATTCTTTGGCCTGTGTGGACCTCTCATTGCAGTGGTTTTCTAATTCAATTAAAATAGAGATCAAGATAACAAATTCCCCAGAGATAGAACCTCCCTCTGCTACCTTTGTGAAAACTAGACATACTATAGTTTTTCTCCATGGTTTAAAGCAAGGATAATTAATTGTATTAGGTATCATTTCCCTTTTATGAATTGTGATGAATTTTTGTCTTTTGAGCTGCCTGAAAATTAGTAGTTAAACTTTGCATATAAACTTTGCACAACCACTGTTAGGTTGCATAAAATGTTCAAACTGGAATAAGTATCTCTTTCGTAAAGAAGTAAATGGTGAAAATGCCACAAAGAAAGTTGGAAATAAAGTGGGACTTGAAGGACAAGTAAGCCTTGGCTAATAGACATATTTCAGGGCCCAGAAAATATACATGCAAAGGTGTGAGAAATAAGGTCAGTTTGGAGGTGCTAAGTAGATCAGTTCCTGAAAGTAAAAATTAGTATATGGGAGATGGAAAATGACTGCAAAGGTGATTCAAAGGACAATTCTTTGTTTCCACAGTGATGACTTACAAAATTCAATTTACTTTATTTTTGAAGTTTTTGAGCTTCTTTTAATTCCAAAGGTTGAAATAAGCATTTGAAAGAAAATGATAAACCTTTTGTTCAAATTGCTGCATTGCTGAGTTTGACTCTTTGCAAGCACTTGATTATTTTTCATCCTTTAGAGGATGAAATTAATGATCTATTATAGTGAAAATCTTATCTCCACCTGAATGCGAAGAGCTTGAAGAAGTGTTCCAATGAAATCTACGAGTTCAAACAGTAAATTGTATAGGTTTTTATTGTTGCTGTTGTTGTTTTCAGTGTAATAACTTATCCACCCAGTGTCCAGAAGAGTGATGAAGTTATTTTCAGTGAGCAATCTAAGTGTTATATGCCATTCTTTTTATTCTCCCGTTCTTTTTTTTAATTATTATATTTTGCTTTTTTAAATTTTGGCTTCTTTTACTGTTTTGTTTTTTTTAATTTACTTATTTTCATCCATCTTTATTCTTTGGCCTGTGTGGACCTCTCATTGCAGTGGTTTTCTAATTCAATTAAAATAGAGATCAAGATAACAAATTCCCCAGAGATAGAACCTCCCTCTGCTACCTTTGTGAAAACTAGACATACTATAGTTTTTCTCCATGGTTTAAAGCAAGGATAATTAATTGTATTAGGTATCATTTCCCTTTTATGAATTGTGATGAATTTTTGTCTTTTGAGCTGCCTGAAAATTAGTAGTTAAACTTTGCATATAAACTTTGCACAACCACTGTTAGGTTGCATAAAATGTTCAAACTGGAATAAGTATCTCTTTCGTAAAGAAGTAAATGGTGAAAATGCCACAAAGAAAGTTGGAAATAAAGTGGGACTTGAAGGACAAGTAAGCCTTGGCTAATAGACATATTTCAGGGCCCAGAAAATATACATGCAAAGGTGTGAGAAATAAGGTCAGTTTGGAGGTGCTAAGTAGATCAGTTCCTGAAAGTAAAAAATTAGTATATGGGAGATGGAAAATGACTGCAAAGGTGATTCAAAGGACAATTCTTTGTTTCCACAGTGATGACTTACAAAATTCAATTTACTTTATTTTTGAAGTTTTTGAGCTTCTTTTAATTCCAAAGGTTGAAGCATATATGACCTTACAGAATTTCCAGATCAGATTGTTACTGTTTGCACAATGGATTCACAAAGAAGGAGAAGAAAGTGTCCCAGAAACGGACAGGGACTGGAAAACAACATGTTCTGCTAAACCATTAGTTAGAAAAAAAGGAAAAATGAGTCCAAACCTAGATTTTTAAAATCTTTATTATCAAGTTACGGGTTTGAAAAGAAATATTTTTTTTAGAAATACATTCTCTAAAACTTAATTCCTTTTCATTTTTTTCTTATAACACTACTGGAGAATATGCTCCACCAGAATAAGGTGATTAACCCAGGAGGAACCCAGGGATCTAGGAACTAGGGGATCTATCGCAAGAAGGAAGCCAACAGAATTCCTAAATGAGGCCGTGGTCATGCAGCAGGCTAGAGGCAGCCCCATTCCAAATGGGAAAGGTGAGAAGACTTTGGAAGAGACTTCTTCAAGATGATGAAATTGTTTCAAATCTAATACATCTGAACATATTAATTGAGGATTTATATAATTCAGGGAGAGTCTGGAGCCAAATTGAGTATGTAGAAAACTATTAAAAATTCCAAGGAAAATGAAATGTGGAGGCAAGATAGAATAATCACAGTGTACTACCTGTGTGGCTCTGGTGCAGACAGTGTTTACATGGTCCTTATAATGTGGAAACTGAACATGTTTCCCTTTAAAGTTGTATCTAGGGCTTCCCTGGTGGTCCAGTGGGTAAAGACACCACCTTGCAGTGCAAGGGGCGCTGGTTCGATCCCTGGCCTGGGAAGATCCCACGTGCCGCGGAGCATCTAGACCAATGTGTCCAATTACTGAGCCGGAGCTCTGGAGCACATGCACCCAGAGCCAGCGCTCTGCGACAACAGAGGCCACCGCTATGGGAGGCCCACATGGGCCAAAGAACAAAGACGGATGAAAATAGACAAATGAAAGACCAGTGGAAGTGGCCCGCCCACCCCCTCCCCAACCAAATAAATAAATACATAAATGTTAAAAAATAATAATAATAAAGTTGTATCTACACAGAGAAGATTAAGGCATAGGAACTCTGCCATGGTGCAGATGGAGGTCAAATCAAACTGAATCCTCATCTTTCATAATGTAAAGTTATAATAGTCAACACCTACAATGGTAAGATTGGTAAGTAGCAATACCCACATTGTACTCTGCTTTGTCAGTTACCATCGTATGACAGAGCAAGGGGGTTAGAAGGGGAGCCAAACAATGCTGGAGTGAAGTGGGTGAGACACGAATGTTCTTCTCCATAAAACTTTGTGAAGGTATACCTGGGTTTATATCCTGAATGTTTTTAATTTTAATAAAAATGTGTATTTCAAACAGTTAAAATGCAGAATGCAAAATCATATCTATGGTGATAGGATCAAGAGTTAAGAAGAAGGCATAGACTAAGAAACACATTGATTTGGAGAAATTTTTTCATTGGCTTAATATGTTTACTTAGATAAAAATCACATGACATAAATGTACTGTTTTCATCACATATTCTCAATTAATTCAAAGATCCAGAGGTGAGAAAAGTTCTGTTTGTAGTTTAAGTTAGTAAGGACAATAATCTTCCAGTTGATGTATGTGAGGACTTTCTCAGACTTATCTGCACGTGATTTCCAGATCCTCTTGTTTCATAGCTAATATTTCTTGGAACCATTCTGCCTGAAGTCATCCCTGAAGTTGGAGATCATGTTGGTTTTTCTTGCCCACTGCCTCTTCATAATCGGTTTTATCCCAGTTAACACATGAAATGCATACCCTCAGCCATCCCTTGTCTTACCATGGTACGGTGCCCTGATTTGAAAAACTTCTGGAGCATCAAGCCAGGGCATAGTTCAAAATATTGTTTTTCTTTTTTTGGTAATGTAACTTTTTCTTAATATTTTAATTTTACTGGAGTATAGTTGATTTACAATGTTGTATTATCTTCAGGTATACAACAAAGTGATTCATTTATACATATACATGTATTTATTCTTCCTTAGGTTCTTTTTTGATACAGGTTATCACAATATGGGTAGAGTTCTGTGTGCTGTACAGTAGGTCCTTGTTGGTCATAAGTCTTACATATGGTAGTGTACATGTGTTTGTTCCAAGCTCCTGATTTTTCCCACCCCCCCATGTTTCCCCTTTGGTAACCATAGTTTTATTTTTGATATTTGTAAGTCTT
Source organism: Tragulus kanchil (assembly GCA_022376925.1). NCBI lineage: Eukaryota > Metazoa > Chordata > Mammalia > Artiodactyla > Tragulidae > Tragulus > Tragulus kanchil. The sequence continues at coordinate 53,787,263 of JAIOJX010000004.1, forward strand.
CTTCTGTTGTGTAAATAAGTTTGTTTGTATCTTTTCGTTTAAATTAGATTCCACTCATGCTATTTGTCTTTTACTTACTTAGTACAATAATCTGTCGGTCCATTCATGTGACTACAGTTGGCATTATTTCATTCTTTTCTGTGGCTGAGTAATATTCCATTATCTACCTATCTGAGTAATATTCCATTACCAATCTGTCTATCAATCTATCCTTATCCACATTTTCCTTATCCATTCCTCTGTCAACGGATTGCTTCTATGTCTTGGCTGTTGTAAATAGCGTTGCATTCATCATGAATCTCTTTAAATTATATACCCAGGAGTGGGATTTCTGGATCATATGGTATTTCTATGTTAAGGTTTTTAAGGAATCTCCATATCATTCTTCATAGTGGCTGTACCAATTTACATTCCCACCAACAATGTAAGAGAGTTCTTTTTTCTCTATCCTCTGTAGTATTTATTATTTGTAAACTCTTCCAAGATGATGACCATTCTGACTGGTGTGACATGATAATTTATTGTAGTTTTTTTTTTTTTTTTAAAGATTTATTTATTTATTTATTTATTGTAGTTTTGATTTGCATTTTTCTAATAGTGAGGCTGAGAATCTTTTCATGTGCTTTTTGGCCATCTGTATGTCTTCCACAGAGAATTGTCTCTTTAGATCTTCTGCCCATTTGTTGATTGAGTTGTTTGTTTTTTTTTGACAAACAGCATGAGCTGTTTGTATATTTTAGAGATCAATCCCTCGTCAGTCATGCCATTTGCAAATAGCAAATCAAATAGTATTCAATTGTTTCTTACCACAAATTAGGAAGATCTAAGCCAGTTGTCTGCTATTAGATCATTGAAATATTTCTGATAATTTATACTCAACATCATCCATTTAAAAATTAAATAGTGGGCTTCCCTGGTGGTCCAGTGGGTAAAGATACCACCTTGCAGTGCAAGGGGTACCGTTTGGTTCGATCCCTGACCTGGGAAGATCCACGTGCTGTGGAGCAGCTTGACCGATGTGTGCAACTACTGAGCCCACGCTCTGGAGCACATGTGCCCAGAGCCAGTGCTCTGCAATGAGACGCCGCTGCAATGGGAGACCCACACAGGCCAAAGAACAAAGATGGAAATAAATGAAAGACCAATAGAAGTGGCCAAAAAAAAAAAAACAAAAAACAAAACAAAAAAACAAACAAAAAACAATGTGACTATCCGTATATAACCTGGGGGGATTCAAATAACTTCCTGACATTGGCAGAACGAAACTCCTCCCATTTCCATCTACTTAATGATGTGACCAAGTTTGTCAACATAATAAAAATAAAATTGATGCTGAATCCTGTCTTATTCTAAAATAAATATATTCTCATACATCTCATTAATATCTGCATTTAAAAGACTTTTACTTTTTAGGTTTACTAATTATTTATCAACATTTATAATATGATGTTGTGATTCATTATAATAACTATAACTATGGTCACTTAAAAGTTTTTAAACTATATTTCGGTTTGTTTATGTATATTTTAAGTTTTTCTAAATTAATTATTTTATTTTGGGGGGGGCACTTATTATTGGTCTTTCATTTATCTGTTTTCATCCATTTTTCTTCTTTGGCCCGTGTGGGCCTCCCATCGCGGCGGCCTCTGTCGTCGCAGAGCACCGGCTCTGGGCGCATGCGCTCCAGAGCTCCGGCTCGGCAATTGGACACATCGGTCCAGCAGTTCCGCGGCACGTGGGATCTTCCCAGGCCAGGGATCGAACCAAACGGCACCCCTTGCACTGCAAGGCGGTGTCCTTACCCACTGAACCACCAGGGAAACCCACTATTTAATTTTTAAATGGATGATGTTGAGTATAAATTACCATGGTATTTTATTGCCTTTGGATATCTGGAAAAGGTGCTATAAATTTTTATCAATATTTTAGATATTCCCTATATACTTTATTATAACATACAAAAATTATGTGCCTAATTTGAAATTTATTAGATGTGACTTAAACTTTCTGGAGAGATTGATAATTTTTGGAGATTGATAGCTTTTTTTTTTTGTAAGACTGAGCAAAAATTTTGTCGAACACCTGTCCAGTCTTTTCCGTCCTTCCGTTTAATAGATGGATTCATACTGCCCTCTGGTGGCTAGTGGTTGGAACATACGAAGTACAGATAGGGATATAAGGTATTTTAGAAACAGAATTCCATTTACTTTTTGCTGCAGTGAATAAATAGCCATTTGCTGTGGAGATAGCTACCTCTCACATATCCTCACAGTTTTTACTTTAATATGGCTGTAGTGACAGGATTTTGAAAATTTTAGGATTTGACGACCCAGGGAGTCCAAAAAAAAAAAAAAAAAATTAGCTTACCCACTAAGCAAGATTTTTTGCTTTCCAGACATATCCAGACAGTATTCCCGAGTCCCTAGACGTGCTATAGACACTCCACCAGATGAATGTAAAAATCAAACCATGAGTTCAGATGCAGTGCAAATGGGGAGCCTTACTTCTAAGTCTCTCTGTAGCATTCTCTTTGCCTGCCTGTCTATGCCCAAGAGACGCCACGCCCTGAGGCTGTCAGTAACTGGCATGTGCATTATGGGGAAAGTGTGGCATAGTGAGAAGAACGAGGCATAGTGAAATTTGAAAGAACTTTCTGTGGGTTTTATCCCCAGCGATCACAAGTTGTGATCTTGAGAGAATTAACTTCTCTTCATCAGTTTACGTCACAGGAAGATGGTTAAACTACTGGCCTCCTGGGTCCCATGAAAAACTAAAAACATACATCTTTAGTGCTCAGTAAGAACAATCAACTGTTCTTATTCCTGTTTTATACATTTGAAAAATAAGCAGGTCTGTCCATTAGGGGGATAGAAAGTATAGTTACAGGGAGTCAGTTGTTGGGATAACTCAGTAATTTTCTGTTAGAGCAGTGCCATTCCATGTATCTTCCTTAAGTGGTTTCTTTCCCTTTCCGAGAAATATTTCACCATGTTTTATCTTTGTTAAACTTCTCGCACTTCTGTTTATTAGGTGACTGAACTTGGTATTTTTATAATTTTTGATATTCCCTATATACTTTATTATAACATACAAAAATTATGTGCCTAATTTGAAATTTATTAGATGTGACTTAAACTTTCTGGAGAGATTGATAATTTTTGGAGATTGATAGCTTTTTTTTTTTGTAAGACTGAGCAAAAATTTTGTCGAACACCTGTCCAGTCTTTTCCGTCCTTCCGTTTAATAGATGGATTCATACTGCCCTCTGGTGGCTAGTGGTTGGAACATACGAAGTACAGATAGGGATATAAGGTATTTTAGAAACAGAATTCCATTTACTTTTTGCTGCAGTGAATAAATAGCCATTTGCTGTGGAGATAGCTACCTCTCACATATCCTCACAGTTTTTACTTTAATATGGCTGTAGTGACAGGATTTTGAAAATTTTAGGATTTGACGACCCAGGGAGTCCAAAAAAAAAAAAAAATTAGCTTACCCACTAAGCAAGATTTTTTGCTTTCCAGACATATCCAGACAGTATTCCCGAGTCCCTAGACGTGCTATAGACACTCCACCAGATGAATGTAAAAATCAAACCATGAGTTCAGATGCAGTGCAAATGGGGAGCCTTACTTCTAAGTCTCTCTGTAGCATTCTCTTTGCCTGCCTGTCTATGCCCAAGAGACGCCACGCCCTGAGGCTGTCAGTAACTGGCATGTGCATTATGGGGAAAGTGTGGCATAGTGAGAAGAACGAGGCATAGTGAAATTTGAAAGAACTTTCTGTGGGTTTTATCCCCAGCCATCACAAGTTGTGATCTTGAGAGAATTAACTTCTCTTCATCAGTTTACGTCACAGGAAGATGGTTAAACTACTGGCCTCCTGGGTCCCATGAAAAACTAAAAACATACATCTTTAGTGCTCAGTAAGAACAATCAACTGTTCTTATTCCTGTTTTATACATTTGAAAAATAAGCAGGTCTGTCCATTAGGGGGATAGAAAGTATAGTTACAGGGAGTCAGTTGTTGGGATAACTCAGTAATTTTCTGTTAGAGCAGTGCCATTCCATGTATCTTCCTTAAGTGGTTTCTTTCCCTTTCCGAGAAATATTTCACCATGTTTTATCTTTGTTAAACTTCTCGCACTTCTGTTTATTAGGTGACTGAACTTGGTTTGTGGTGATAAACAGCCACAGCCTCCAGAATTACCAGTCTGTGAGCACACACACTACTCACACTTCTTTTACTCTGAAAATAACTCTCAGGGACCCATTCCTCTGCATTCTGAAGCCCTCTTTTCAACTCCTGCCTTTCCAAAGGTGTGATCCTTGCAATTATCCCCTCTCCTCCACGTCATGTTTTTTTTTTTCTACCGGGTCAACAAAGGAAAAATCTTCCATATAACCCTGTAGATAATGGTCTATTTCTTGCATTCCACATAACCTTGTAGATAATGGTCTATTTCTCTCTTTCCCCCTTACCACTGAACTTCTTGAAAATGTCTTTGCATCACAGTTTCTATTTCCTCACCTCACATGCTTTCTTCAATCTTCTCCATTTGCATTAATATCCTTCCACTTGACTGAGACTTATCAAGGTGAGGAATTTAATTCTCTGTTACCAAATCCAATAAAAACGTCTCTGTTTAAGTGATTCCTTAATAGTTACTGACAGTTGACCACAAAAATGAGAAAAAACACGGTCTGTGAAAATGGTATCTTAGGATGACTTTGTGCTAAAGAATATAAACTCAAAGTAATTTAAACAGAAAAGAAATTTGTTTTGAAAAAAATCTAATATTATCTCACAAAATAAGAGTAGGAAATGCAGCCAAAGCTCCATAAGGTAATACACTCAGCTTCTCTGAGTTTGCACGGTCTCTTGTTCTTTCTTCTCTTTGCATGTCTGCTTCATTCTTATGCTCCTTTAAAGACAACCAATGCATACCTTTGTAGGTCAAGGGATCAACAAAGACCCACAAGAGTCCCTAAGTCCCTCATAATAAATCCCCATGAGAGAAACCTGATTAGTCCTGATTAAACTGTGCATCTTTTCTCAATTAGCTATGGCCAAGGAGTGGCAAGATCACGGTGCACAGTGATGGTTAATTTTATGCATCGATTGTACTAGGCTACAATAACCAATCGTTTGGTCAAACACCAGTCTAGATATTGCTGTGAAAGCGTTTTTTAGATGTGGTGGTGGTGGTGGTTTGGTCACTAAGTCATGTCCAACTCTTGCGAGCCCATGGACTGTATAGCCTGCCAGGCTTCTCTGTCCATGGGATTTTCCAGGCAAGAATACTGGAGTGGGTTGCCATTTCCTTCTCCAGAGGATCTTCCTGACCCAGGGATTGAACCCACGGCTCTTGCATTGCAGGCAGATCCTTTACCAACTAAGTCATCAGGGAAGCCACACTTATAGATATAATTAACATTGAAATCAGGGACTTTGAGTAAAGCCGATGAGACTCCCTTCGACACCCGCATAGTGTGGGTGGGCCTCATTGAATCTGCTGTAGGACTTAAGAGCAAAGACTGGAGTTTCCAAAAAAAAAAAAAAAAAAAAAACGAATTTTGCCACCGGACTGCAACTTAGAAACCCTGACTGGTTTCCAGGCTGCGGGCTTGCCATAAGAATTATAGACTTGCCACTGCCACAATCACATGAGCCAACGTCTTAAAATAACCCAATCTCTGAGAAAATGAGGGAGAGAGAAAATATATTTTGTTTCTCTGGTGAACCCTGACTAACATAATCACAAAGAACAAGCTTGGCCATAGGAGTCTCCTCTATGGTTGGAGAGCAGGGTTAGAACATAAGATAGAGGCAGAGTGACACAGATGTATTATATATAGGGTTACCAGATAATCTCAGATTTATTTATAACCAGTTATGCGTGCTTAAGTAGAAACTAGTCAATAATAATGTTAAAATATTAACGTATGTTCATTACTATTTATTGTGACATCAACTCAAATAAATCCAATTATATTACTAGTCACATAATTTAATTTCAATCTAAAGAATTTACCTATCAATATGGACATGCTATAGCTAAAATTAAGAGAGGAAAATTACTTTGGAACCGTCTTTATTCTTGGAATAAGAAAAGAGATGACAGTTTCAAAGGATATCCTATGTATAAGAAAATTTCATTTTTATCCATCAAGGAGGTGAGAAGCCCAGGGTAAAGAAAAGGAAGGAATCCAATCTGACTTCCTGACAGCAACTAGTCATTAGTAAACTGTTTTCCTTGATCTCTTCTTTCCAGAATAGGAAAATACTATCTTGGATTCCATGCTAAATACTTATCCAAAATGCTAAAATAACTGAAGAAATATAGATGACGTGGTGTTTCGTGTCTTATTTTCACATTGTTTATAGTTAAGAGTTCTACTGACCAGAAAATAAGTTATGCAGGAACTGAGGCGTGGAGCAATGGGGTAAGGAAGGATAAACGGGTCACTAAATTAAACACAGTCTGGGGCTAGAAGACTACTGTTAGGACCCTCCCAATCGGTTTCCTACAAGGGTCCTGCGGCGCCGTGTTGCTAGCATAAACAGAACCAGATCCAATTCAGTGCGAAAGAAAAGAAAGCTCAAGAGTGAGAAGGCGTATGTATACCTATGGCTAATCCATGTTGATGCGTGGCAGAAACTAACACACTATTGTAACTATCCTTCAATTAAAAATACATTAAGAAAAAGTAAAACAGGGCGGGAAAAGGGAAAGGAAAGCTGCTGCTTTAATCGAAGACCCGGTCCACTCTCCAGCGCAGGTGTTCTCCATAGGCTGTGGGCGGGGCTGCTGGGTAGGCGGGGCTGCAGCAGAGTGGGCACAGGTGTGGAGGTGCTGCATCGTGGGGGGGGTCTCCTCCGTGGGGGTGGGGCCGGAGTTCTCGCGAGATGGGGCGCCACACTGCGCTGGCTCCAGAACCCAGAGGCCTGTGCGCTAGCTAGCGCAGGCAGGCCCGCTGAACTGAGGTGTCTGGAGCCGGCTTTCCCCATTAGCGGCTCAGGTCTGAAGCTCCAGGTCGGAGTTCTGCCCGCAGCATCCTTCCAGTTGGCGAAACTAGAGGAAGCCGGAAGGAAAAGAAAACAAAAGGTTAGACTTTATTTTTTACTACCCGTTTTTATCGCCTGGGAGTTGTTAATGGACTTCGCTGACAGCAAATGCCTCTCTTTTGCCCTACTGCTCATACTGGGGAGCAAGACGCCATCCTCTGAAACTGCTTCCTGGGGTGTCGTCATAACCCTGGGTGGAGGAGCAGAGAGAGCTTCTCCCCAACGCCTTTGGGTGTGTTTGCTGCTCACCAAGCCTTAGCCCTGTCTGTTGGCATCCCTGAGAGGCCACTGCTTGGGGTTTTATGGATGCTGTTACTGAACCAAACTCGGGTCTGCTGCTCGCCCTGGTACAGTAAAGCTAACCTACTGACTTTGGATTCTGGTGAAGGAAAGCGCAGCGTTTATTGCAAGGACAAGCAAGCTGTAAAGGCGGCTAATAGTAAAAAGACTTGAACTGGTGTTTCAGGTGTTCCTGATTTTTTTAGGGTGAGCGAGAGGGCTTTCAGGTGTTCCTGGTTATTTTAGGGTGAGAGAGAGGGCTTGTGAAAGTAACAGGGTGGTCTTTCGGGAGTCACCATCATCAACCTGCTGGTTGCAATCGGCCTGGGGCTTGCGTGCTTGTGGGCAGCTCTCTCAGTTAACGGCTTGCACCTGGTCTGGCTTTTTGTCTCTTCGAAACGGCTCAAGGATTTGGCTCAGAATGTTCTCTGTGGTCCTTGAGAAGGAAGGACGGGTCCTTGGCTTTGTTTAACAACTAAACTGTTATTATTTTGTTTTGTTTGTCATTTTTCCTTTGTTTCTGTATTTTGTCACTTTTCTAATTAAATGTTTTCTTGGAAACCCAGGGTAGACCTAGGAGGCTAACAATTTTCTACCAACAGGAGGCACATGCAGACTTGTAGCTAAGAGTGCGTGGTTCTAAGGGTGGTCAGGGGGCGCCACACTGCGCTGGCTCCAGAACCCAGAGGCCTGTCGCTAGCTAGCGCAGGCAGGCCCGCTGAACTGAGGTGTCTGGAGCCGGCTTTCCCCATTAGCGGCTCAGGTCTGAAGCTCCAGGTCGGAGTTCTGCCCGCAGCATCCTTCCAGTTGGCGAAACTAGAGGAAGCCGGAAGGAAAAGAAAACAAAAGGTTAGACTTTATTTTTTACTACCCGTTTTTATCGCCTGGGAGTTGTTAATGGACTTCGCTGACAGCAAATGCCTCTCTTTTGCCCTACTGCTCATACTGGGGAGCACGACGCCATCCTCTGAAACTGCTTCCTGGGGTGTCGTCATAACCCTGGGTGGAGGAGCAGAGAGAGCTTCTCCCCAACGCCTTTGGGTGTGTTTGCTGCTCACCAAGCCTTAGCCCTGTCTGTTGGCATCCCTGAGAGGCCACTGCTTGGGGTTTTATGGATGCTGTTACTGAACCAAACTCGGGTCTGCTGCTCGCCCTGGTACAGTAAAGCTAACCTACTGACTTTGGATTCTGGTGAAGGAAAGCGCAGCGTTTATTGCAAGGACAAGCAAGCTGTAAAGGCGGCTAATAGTAAAAAGACTTGAACTGGTGTTTCAGGTGTTCCTGATTTTTTTAGGGTGAGCGAGAGGGCTTTCAGGTGTTCCTGGTTATTTTAGGGTGAGAGAGAGGGCTTGTGAAAGTAACAGGGTGGTCTTTCGGGAGTCACCATCATCAACCTGCTGGTTGCAATCGGCCTGGGGCTTGCGTGCTTGTGGGCAGCTCTCTCAGTTAACGGCTTGCACCTGGTCTGGCTTTTTGTCTCTTCGAAACGGCTCAAGGATTTGGCTCAGAATGTTCTCTGTGGTCCTTGAGAAGGAAGGACGGGTCCTTGGCTTTGTTTAACAACTAAACTGTTATTATTTTGTTTTGTTTGTCATTTTTCCTTTGTTTCTGTATTTTGTCACTTTTCTAATTAAATGTTTTCTTGGAAACCCAGGGTAGACCTAGGAGGCTAACAATTTTCTACCAACAGGAGGCACATGCAGACTTGTAGCTAAGAGTGCGTGGTTCTAGGGCAGGGAGCATGGGTTCAATCCCTGGGTGGGGAATAAGATCTCACTGGTGGTCAGCGCAGCATTGCCAAAAAATTACAATACACAGACACATCCAAGAGGCAGGTGGAGGATGTGCGGGCTGTGGCCATCTGTCCCAGAAAAGCCCCAAAGGCTTCTCCTCCATCCTTTTGTAACTTCTGAAGATGCCAGAAATATTAGCAGGAGAATCACGGTCATTAAAGGGCCCAGGAAAGGAAACCACCCAATGATGCCACAGAGGACTTGCTTTTCCTTACTCCACATTTATTCAGCCAAATTCGGCTTATTGGTTTCTGCTAGCCAAGTTGCTTTTTCCCATCATCTAAGATACTTGATAGCGAAATCAATCCACCAGTCTTCCCTAGGATGTGTCCCTGTGAGTGAATGGGCCTTATCTGCGGGCTTCTCAGGGAGCATGGTATTGGGGCTGTTTATTGTGCATGTGGGCGTGTCTGGGCTAGTCAAGTGATTAACCTTTTCTTGCCAGGAATTACCAGGTTTCTGTGGTAGCCACTGAGCTGTCTAGCGGCATAGCCTGAACTTGAATTGATCTTCCAGGAATACTACTCGATTCCCTTAGAACTTACTAAAGCCTGAACCTGGCGTGGGGTCCACATGGTCCATGGTTGCCTTTCCAGCCTCCATTAGCAGGACTATTACAGCTGCTCCTGTTTGTGGGCAAGGAGGCTATTCCCAGCAGTTTGAACTAATTTTTTAGAGGAATAAGCAAGAGGTTCCCCCTCTTGTGAGCTGATGCCCAAAGGGTGATTCCTCTTCTTTGAATGTAAATGTTGAAGGTTTTAGCTAAATCTAGGAGTGCCAGGGTAATGGGCTGAAGTAATTGCTTTATTTTCCCTCTGACATCTCAGACTTTATTATTTTTTTAATTTTTATTTTATATTGGAATATAGTTGATGCAGTGTTGGTTTCAGATGTACTGAAACTGATTCAGTTCTACATATATCCTTTTTCAGAATTTTTTTCCCACATAGGTTGTTAAAGAATAATAAGTAAAGGTCCTTGTGCTATTCAGTAAATCCTTGTTGATTATTTCATACATAGTTGTGTATATATATTTATCTGAAATGCTTAGTTCATCCCTCCAAATGCTTCCCCTGTGGTAGCCGTAAGTTTGTTTTCTGTGTCTGTGAGCCTGTTTTTGTTTAGTAAATAAGTTCCTTTGTGTCCTTTTTTTAGATTTTATGTATAAATGATATCATATGATGTTTGACTTTCTGTGACTTACTTCACTTAGCATGATGATCTGTTCATGGATGTTGCTGCACATGGTGTTTTTTATTCATTTTATGAACATTTCATTTATATATGTATATATCTTCATTTCACCTGTCAGCGGCATTTAGGTTGTTTACATATTTAGGCTGTTGTAAATAGTATTGCAGTGAATACTGGGGTGCATGTTCACTCAATTATGAGCATGTGCGCATATATATACATATGTAGATATATATTTTAAACATTTATGTATTTATTTGACTGGGCTGGGTCTTAGTTGCAGCCTGTGAGTGAATGGGCCTTATCTGCGGCTTCTCAGGGAGCATGGTATTGGGGCTGTTTATTGTGCATGTGGGCGTGTCTGGGCTAGTCAAGTGATTAACCTTTTCTTGCCAGGAATTACCAGGTTTCTGTGGTAGCCACTGAGCTGTCTAGCGGCATAGCCTGAACTTGAATTGATCTTCCAGGAATACTACTCGATTCCCTTAGAACTTACTAAAGCCTGAACCTGGCGTGGGGTCCACATGGTCCATGGTTGCCTTTCCAGCCTCCATTAGCAGGACTATTACAGCTGCTCCTGTTTGTGGGCAAGGAGGCTATTCCCAGCAGTTTGAACTAATTTTTTAGAGGAATAAGCAAGAGGTTCCCCCTCTTGTGAGCTGATGCCCAAAGGGTGATTCCTCTTCTTTGAATGTAAATGTTGAAGGTTTTAGCTAAATCTAGGAGTGCCAGGGTAATGGGCTGAAGTAATTGCTTTATTTTCCCTCTGACATCTCAGACTTTATTATTTTTTTAATTTTTATTTTATATTGGAATATAGTTGATGCAGTGTTGGTTTCAGATGTACTGAAACTGATTCAGTTCTACATATATCCTTTTTCAGAATTTTTTTCCCACATAGGTTGTTAAAGAATAATAAGTAAAGGTCCTTGTGCTATTCAGTAAATCCTTGTTGATTATTTCATACATAGTTGTGTATATATATTTATCTGAAATGCTTAGTTCATCCCTCCAAATGCTTCCCCTGTGGTAGCCGTAAGTTTGTTTTCTGTGTCTGTGAGCCTGTTTTTGTTTAGTAAATAAGTTCCTTTGTGTCCTTTTTTTAGATTTTATGTATAAATGATATCATATGATGTTTGACTTTCTGTGACTTACTTCACTTAGCATGATGATCTGTTCATGGATGTTGCTGCACATGGTGTTTTTTATTCATTTTATGAACATTTCATTTATATATGTATATATCTTCATTTCACCTGTCAGCGGCATTTAGGTTGTTTACATATTTAGGCTGTTGTAAATAGTATTGCAGTGAATACTGGGGTGCATGTTCACTCAATTATGAGCATGTGCGCATATATATACATATGTAGATATATATTTTAAACATTTATGTATTTATTTGACTGGGCTGGGTCTTAGTTGCAGCGTGTGAACTGTTAGTTGTGACATGTGGGAATGAGTTCCCTGACCAGATATTGAACCTGGGCCTCCTGAGTTGGGAGCACAGAGTTTTAGCCACTGAACCACCAGGTAAGTCCCTGAATATGCATATTGAATTATGATTTTTTCCAGGTATATGCCCAGGAGTGGGATTGCTGGATCATATGGATCTATTTCAAGCTTATTTTTGATGTTTTTTCTTCCTATTTTATTAAGATATAATTGGCATATAGCTCTGTATAAGTTTAAGTTGTACAATATAGTGATTTGATTTAATACACCATAAAATCATTATCACAATAAATTTGATAAACACCCAAAACCTCATATGGATACAAAATAAAAGAAGAAAAATATTCTTTCTTTGTGATGAGAATTCTTAGGATTTACTCTCTTAAAAGCTTTCATATATAACATACAGCAGTGTTGGTGATATTACATCCTAAGTACGTATACCTGTAAAAGTTTAAAAAATCTGTATACTATAGAAAATATGGACTAAGTGGATTTTAAAACAACAAATTTTGTTTCAATTTAGTTTAGAAACAAAATAATGTTTATTAACTTACCAAACTTTTTTCTGTCAGTGATTTCTACTAAAATCAAGTTCCATTGTTTTTAAAACTTACATTTGAAATTAACTCAGAAATTAGAACTTATATGGGCATTTCAGTATTACTGGTATCAATAGTCCATCTATTATTGGCACCAAACAAGGGTGGAGGGATTAGTTTGATTTGCTCATATCAACAGCCAGTTCAGTCTAAATTCTTTTATTTATTTTTAACTTTTTATTGAAGTATAGCTGATAAACAATACTGTGATAATTTCAGGTGGACAGCAAAGGAATTCAACCATACATATGCATATGTTTGTTCTCTCCAACTCTCTCCTTCCATCCAGACTGCCACAAAACATTTAGGAGAGTTCCTTGTGCCATACAGTAAGATCTCATTGTAGTTTATCCATTTTAAATATAGCAGTGTTCACATATTGATCCCCAAATCATTAACTATCTCTTCCTCCCATTCTTCCACACCTGGCAACCAAAAGTTCGTTCTCTAAGTCTGTGAGTCTGTTTCTGTTTTATAGACAACTTCGTTTGTATTATTTTTCTTTAGAGTCTGCATGTAAGGACTTTCATATAATATCTCTCCTCTGTCTGACTTAATTCAAGCAGTATGACCATTTTGAGGTCCATTCATGTTACGGCAGATGGCATTATTTTATTCTTAATGGCTGAGTAATATTCCATGGGATATATATATATACCATCTCTTTACCATTCCTCTGTTGACGGACATTTAGATTGGACATGTCTTGACTATTGTAAACAGCACTGCCATGAACACTGGGATGCAAATATCCTTCTGGACCATGTTTTTGTCTGGGAATGTACTCAGGAGTGGAATTACAGGGTCAAGTGCTGGGAATGATTGAAGGCAGAAGGAGAAGGGGATGACTGAGGATGAGATGGTTGGATAGCATCACCAATTCAATGACATAAGTTTGAGCAAGCTCCAGGAGATAGTGAAAGACAGGGAAGCCTGGTGTGCTATAGTCCGTGAGGTTGCAGAGTCGGACACAATGAAGGGACTGAATGAAAAACAATGGTAGCTCTATTTTTAGTATTTTAAGAAACTTCCATACTATTTTCCTTAGTGGCTGTACCAACTTACATTTCTACTGAGTGTGTGGGAGGGTCCCTTTCTCTCCACACAGTCTCCATGATTTATTGTTTGTGGATTTTTCTTTATGATAGGCTTTCTGACTGGTGTAAGGTGTAGTCTTGATGTGCATTTCTCTAATAATTAGCAATGTTGAGCATCTTGTGCCTTTTGGCCATCTCTATCTCTTCTTTTGAGAAATGTCTAAGTCTTCTGCAATTTTCAACTGGGGTAGTTGCTTTCAAATTCTTTTATTTATTTTTAACTTTTTATTGAAGTATAGCTGATAAACAATACTGTGATAATTTCAGGTGGACAGCAAAGGAATTCAACCATACATATGCATATGTTTGTTCTCTCCAACTCTCTCCTTCCATCCAGACTGCCACAAAACATTTAGGAGAGTTCCTTGTGCCATACAGTAAGATCTCATTGTAGTTTATCCATTTTAAATATAGCAGTGTTCACATATTGATCCCCAAATCATTAACTATCTCTTCCTCCCATTCTTCCACACCTGGCAACCAAAAGTTCGTTCTCTAAGTCTGTGAGTCTGTTTCTGTTTTATAGACAACTTCGTTTGTATTATTTTTCTTTAGAGTCTGCATGTAAGGACTTTCATATAATATCTCTCCTCTGTCTGACTTAATTCAAGCAGTATGACCATTTTGAGGTCCATTCATGTTACGGCAGATGGCATTATTTTATTCTTAATGGCTGAGTAATATTCCATGGGATATATATATATACCATCTCTTTACCATTCCTCTGTTGACGGACATTTAGATTGGACATGTCTTGACTATTGTAAACAGCACTGCCATGAACACTGGGATGCAAATATCCTTCTGGACCATGTTTTTGTCTGGGAATGTACTCAGGAGTGGAATTACAGGGTCAAGTGCTGGGAATGATTGAAGGCAGAAGGAGAAGGGGATGACTGAGGATGAGATGGTTGGATAGCATCACCAATTCAATGACATAAGTTTGAGCAAGCTCCAGGAGATAGTGAAAGACAGGGAAGCCTGGTGTGCTATAGTCCGTGAGGTTGCAGAGTCGGACACAATGAAGGGACTGAATGAAAAACAATGGTAGCTCTATTTTTAGTATTTTAAGAAACTTCCATACTATTTTCCTTAGTGGCTGTACCAACTTACATTTCTACTGAGTGTGTGGGAGGGTCCCTTTCTCTCCACACAGTCTCCATGATTTATTGTTTGTGGATTTTTCTTTATGATAGGCTTTCTGACTGGTGTAAGGTGTAGTCTTGATGTGCATTTCTCTAATAATTAGCAATGTTGAGCATCTTGTGCCTTTTGGCCATCTCTATCTCTTCTTTTGAGAAATGTCTAAGTCTTCTGCCCATTTTTCTTAACTAGAGGGTAGTTGCTTTACAATGTTGTGTTGGTTTCTGTCATAAAGCAACGTGAATCAACTACAACACCACCCCGCCACACACACACACACCCCCGTCTATCTGTAGCCGCCATCTCACCCACACTGGTCCCCTTGACTCACCCCTGTAGGTCTTCGTGGAGTGCCTGACTGGACTCCCTGTGTTAGACAGCAGCTTCCCACTAGCTAGCACTTTTCCCCATGGTAATGTATATGTCATTGGTACTTTCTCAAACTTGCCCCACCCTCTCCTTTCACCCCTCTGTCTACAAGTATGTTCTCTACATGTGCATTTCTCTTCTGGCTGCAAATAGGTTCACCATTTTTCTAGATTCCATATATCTGCATATATATTTGTTGTCTATTTCTGACTTACTTCATTCTCTATAACAGAATCTATGTACATCCATCTCAGTTCAACTGACTCACATTCATTTTTTATAGTTGAGTAATAGTCCATTGTACATATAGATCACAACTTATTTATCTATTTATTTGCTAGTGGACATCTAGGTTGTTTCCATGTGCTGGCTATTGTAAATAATGCTGCAGTGAACATTGTGGTACATGTGTCTTTTGAATTGTGGTATTTTTAGGATTTATGATTATTAGTGAGACTGCAGGGTCATACGATAGTTTTATTCCTAGTTTAATGAATCTCCCTACTCTTCTGGCCATTGTTTCAGTGCGTTCTTGTTTTGATGATGATAAGCTTCATGAACTCTTTGTAAATTTTGGAGACTGATCCTTTGTCTGTCACATCATTTGCAAATGTTTTCGCCCAGCCAGTGGGTTTTCTTTTCATTCTGTTTGTTGCCTTTGCTGTGCAAAAGTTTTTGAGTTTAACTAGATCCCATATGTTTGTTTTTGTTCTTATTTCCATTATTCTGGGAGACAGCTCAAAAGGATATCACTGGGCTTCCCTGGTGGTCTAGTGGGTAAAGATACCTCCTTGCAATGCAAGGGGCGCTGGTTCGATCCCTGACCTGGGAAGATCCCACATGCCGTGGAGCGGCTGGATGAATGTGTCCAACTACCGAGCCAGCGCCCTGAGTGCATGTGCTCAGAGCCAGTGCTATGCAGCGAGAGAGGCCACTGCAATGGGAGGCCCACAGGCCAAAGAACAAAGATGGAAATAAATGAAAGACCAAGAGAAGTGACCAAAAAAAAAAAAAAAAAAGATATCACTGCGATTTGTGTCAGTGTTCAGCCCGTGTTATCAGACTATTGAGTAGACTTTCCTGTGCTGTAGAGTAAATCCTTGTAGACTTTGTCATATAGTAGTATGTCTTCATTAATCTGAAACTCCTAGTTTAACCGGCATGCTTTCCCCTTTGGGAACCATAGGTGTGGTATCTGTGATCCTCTCTGTTTAGTAAATAAATTCATTTGTATCCTTTTCCTTAGATTCTACTTATAAGTGATATTATATGATATTTGATTTTGACTTCACTTGGTATGAAAATCTGAATTTCTGCTGATGTTGCTGCAAATGGTGTTATTTTTTTGTTGTTTTATGGCTGAGTAGTATTCCATTGTATATATGTATCATACCTTCTTTACCCATTGACCCATCAGGGTACATTTAGGTTGTTTCCAGTCTGGGCTGTTGTAAATAGCTCTGGAGTGTGGAATGATACATAATGTAACGAAATAAATTCAATTATAATTAACTATGAAAATATTCACTAATTCACTATCTTTCCTGCTTGTGGTATGGAATTATAAGTCTGTGAATTTCATGGCCTGTGCTGACATTACAGGAGGTTAATGAATCTCCCTACTTTTCTGTTTAATGATGATAAGCTTCATGAACTCTTTGTAAATTTTGGAGACTGATCCTTTGTCTGTCACATCATTTGCAAATGTTTTCGCCCAGCCAGTGGGTTTTCTTTTCATTCTGTTTGTTGCCTTTGCTGTGCAAAAGTTTTTGAGTTTAACTAGATCCCATATGTTTGTTTTTGTTCTTATTTCCATTATTCTGGGAGACAGCTCAAAAGGATATCACTGGGCTTCCCTGGTGGTCTAGTGGGTAAAGATACCTCCTTGCAATGCAAGGGGCGCTGGTTCGATCCCTGACCTGGGAAGATCCCACATGCCGTGGAGCGGCTGGATGAATGTGTCCAACTACCGAGCCAGCGCCCTGAGTGCATGTGCTCAGAGCCAGTGCTATGCAGCGAGAGAGGCCACTGCAATGGGAGGCCCACAGGCCAAAGAACAAAGATGGAAATAAATGAAAGACCAAGAGAAGTGACCAAAAAAAAAAAAAAAAAAAAAAGATATCACTGCGATTTGTGTCAGTGTTCAGCCCGTGTTATCAGACTATTGAGTAGACTTTCCTGTGCTGTAGAGTAAATCCTTGTAGACTTTGTCATATAGTAGTATGTCTTCATTAATCTGAAACTCCTAGTTTAACCGGCATGCTTTCCCCTTTGGGAACCATAGGTGTGGTATCTGTGATCCTCTCTGTTTAGTAAATAAATTCATTTGTATCCTTTTCCTTAGATTCTACTTATAAGTGATATTATATGATATTTGATTTTGACTTCACTTGGTATGAAAATCTGAATTTCTGCTGATGTTGCTGCAAATGGTGTTATTTTTTTGTTGTTTTATGGCTGAGTAGTATTCCATTGTATATATGTATCATACCTTCTTTACCCATTGACCCATCAGGGTACATTTAGGTTGTTTCCAGTCTGGGCTGTTGTAAATAGCTCTGGAGTGTGGAATGATACATAATGTAACGAAATAAATTCAATTATAATTAACTATGAAAATATTCACTAATTCACTATCTTTCCTGCTTGTGGTATGGAATTATAAGTCTGTGAATTTCATGGCCTGTGCTGACATTACAGGAGGTATAAAAAGTTTAAGATCTCTGGAAAATAAAGTACTAATAGTAATGGAGTGAAGTTCGGAATGCATATATATATATATATATATTTTTTTTTGGCCACTTCTATTGATCTTTCATTTATTTATCTTTGTTCTTTGGCCTGTGTGGGCCTCCCATGGCAGTGGCCTCTGTGGTCGCAGAGCACCGACTCTGGGCGCATGCACTTCAGAGCTCTGGCTGGGTAGTTGGGACACATCCAGTCAGCCGCTGCATGGCACCTGGCATCTTCCCAGGCCAGGGGTCGAACCCGCGCCCCTTGCACTGCAAGCTGGTGTCCTTAGCCACTGGATCACCAGGGAAGCCCGCAGATATCTTTTTGAATAATGGTATTCTCCAGATACATGCCTAGGAGTGGGATTACTGGATCATATGGTAGTTCTATTATAACGTACATTTTTGTCTTTTTTTCTTCCAGTTTTATTGAGATATAGTTGATAAATAGCTCCATGTAAGCTTAAAGTATACATCATAATGATTTCACTTACACACATTATGAAATGATCATTATAATTTTAATAAATACCCATGTTATATAGATACAAAATAAAAGAAAAATAAAAATTTTTATTTCTCATGAGAACTCAGGATTTACTCCTTAACAACTTTCATTTATAACATAGAACAGTGTTAGCTCTATTAACCATATTCTATATTGCATCCTTAGTACTTTTACCTGTAAAAGTTTAAAAAAATCTGCATACTATAGACAATACGGACTATTATATGATATTTGATTTTGACTTCACTTGGTATGAAAATCTGAATTTCTGCTGATGTTGCTGCAAATGGTGTTATTTTTTTGTTGTTTTATGGCTGAGTAGTATTCCATTGTATATATGTATCATACCTTCTTTACCCATTGACCCATCAGGGTACATTTAGGTTGTTTCCAGTCTGGGCTGTTGTAAATAGCTCTGGAGTGTGGAATGATACATAATGTAACGAAATAAATTCAATTATAATTAACTATGAAAATATTCACTAATTCACTATCTTTCCTGCTTGTGGTATGGAATTATAAGTCTGTGAATTTCATGGCCTGTGCTGACATTACAGGAGGTATAAAAAGTTTAAGATCTCTGGAAAATAAAGTACTAATAGTAATGGAGTGAAGTTCGGAATGCATATATATATATATATATATTTTTTTTTGGCCACTTCTATTGATCTTTCATTTATTTATCTTTGTTCTTTGGCCTGTGTGGGCCTCCCATGGCAGTGGCCTCTGTGGTCGCAGAGCACCGACTCTGGGCGCATGCACTTCAGAGCTCTGGCTGGGTAGTTGGGACACATCCAGTCAGCCGCTGCATGGCACCTGGCATCTTCCCAGGCCAGGGGTCGAACCCGCGCCCCTTGCACTGCAAGCTGGTGTCCTTAGCCACTGGATCACCAGGGAAGCCCGCAGATATTTTTTTGAATAATGGTATTCTCCAGATACATGCCTAGGAGTGGGATTACTGGATCATATGGTAGTTCTATTATAACGTACATTTTTGTCTTTTTTTCTTCCAGTTTTATTGAGATATAGTTGATAAATAGCTCCATGTAAGCTTAAAGTATACATCATAATGATTTCACTTACACACATTATGAAATGATCATTATAATTTTAATAAATACCCATGTTATATAGATACAAAATAAAAGAAAAATAAAAATTTTTATTTCTCATGAGAACTCAGGATTTACTCCTTAACAACTTTCATTTATAACATAGAACAGTGTTAGCTCTATTAACCATATTCTATATTGCATCCTTAGTACTTTTACCTGTAAAAGTTTAAAAAAATCTGCATACTATAGACAATACGGACTATCTAAATGGATTTTAAAACAGCATAAATGACTTGATGTTTCAGTCTTTTTCAGAAACAAAATACTAACTTACTAGCCATACTTTCTTTTGTCAGTGACTTCTACTAAAAACAAATTCTGTTGTTTTTAAAACTTGTTTTTAGAATTAACTCAGAAATTAGAACTGATATGGAAATTAATTATTACTGATATCATCATGTCTCATCTATTATTGTCACCAAACAAGAATTGAGGGATAAGTCTACTTTGCTCATCTCAGCTGTCATTTCAATCAAACTTCTTTTATTTAGTTTTTAAACTTTATATTGGAGTGTAGCTGATTAACAGTGCTGTGATAGTTTCAGGTGGACAGCCATGAAACTCAGCCACACACATACATATATTCATTCTCTTCCACACTGCTCACCCATTGAGACTGCCATATAACATTGAGCAGAGTTCCATGTGCCATACAGTAGGACCTTATAGGTCATCTATTTAAATATAGCAGTGTGTACATGTCAATCCCCAAATCCAGGACTATCTCTTCCTCTTATATATGCCCCACCTGGCAATCAAGAGTGCAAAGGCACTCCCAAACTCACAAGCAAGAGCTGGAGCCCATGAGAACAGACTGAAAAACATGTGCATTCTTGTCGCCTCCCACCTAAAGGAGTGAGTATCCAGTGGGAACTAGGATAAGTCAAGGAGTCACAGACACTGACTCCAGGGGTGGCCAACTCCAGGGGTGCAGTTCTGGCCACTGCCTCACCCTAGGAAGTCACCCAACAGATAAGCAATGAGATGTCTAAGACACTAATGACTGCTGCTTCACCTTTGCCCTCCAAATCCCACACAGAAATATCTCTTGTGGCCTACCTTAACTAGTAACATACAGGTGAAGGAATTTGGGGCAATCTAATGTAGCCTAGCCAAGTTGACACAAAGGCAGCAAAACTTGCCTGTCTCTTATGAAATAGTCAATGATATCATTGTGTTGCTATTTGTAGTCTAGTAAGATGGCCTTTGGAAAGAATATTTAATGATTTATATGCATTCTTGCCCCACCTTTTTAGTAGCATCTGTTTTGCAAAATACTTGAACCTACTCAGCCTCCTGCTATTTCACCTAGAATTTGTAACTGAGAGCATTTATCACCACTAAAGTTGGAGAATATGCATATAGTGAGAAAGCACTTGTTTTTGCTTTTACAGACATATATTTCTTGCTCTAATATCAAGAAGCTTAACTGTTATCCTCTAGTTTCAATTTTGCCCAAATTTATCAAAATTACTGTTGCCCCAACACAGAAGATTTAACCCTGTAATAAAGGTCATGTGGGAACATAGTAATGTAAAAAAGATACTGTTTAATATCTGAACAACCTATTTTGCCAAACATGTATTCCTGTTAGAACTGAACCAAAGTCTTGATGGCAAAAAAATCATATATATGTTCAGAACAATATAAAAGGTAAAGTTAAGTATGTGTTTACTACTGATTTGACAATTAACTTGTATCCAGTTGGACTGGTCAGTTGACCTCTGTGTCTCTGTTTTATTAAGTGAAATGCATAATCATATTCTTAATCTATTTCTGACTCTGATTCTATATAGATAAAAACTTTTAGATGTATCCATGTGTTTAGTTACAAAATAGGGAAAAGAACACACATGTAATTAAACAATTTAAAACAAAAAATACTTTCACTAATTCCTCTGACATTGGTGTATATATATATATATATATATATATATATATATATATATATATATGTAGTATAAGCATCTCATTGAAGCAAGTATTAACTATTTTACTTTATTTGCATAGACCAAAAAATGCAAATGCCAGAGAAATTTTGCATCAAATGGACCACACATTTTTTCTGATAATTTTTATTTGTGCAAATTAAAAAACTTAAGTCCCAAATAGACAATGTGCAAAGAAAATACACATTTTCTTAAAGATGCATGTGACCACACTGAGAATAGCAAAGAGGATAGATTTGCCTTGCTATATAGTAACACTTCAGTGATGTAATAATAAAGCAGTCAGTTAAGTGGATGATGTAAACAAAATAGGAAGTGCAAAATCAGATTCATGTAGTCATAAGAGTTTGATATAGGTTAAAGGTTGTGCCACAAATAAGTTGGAATAGAATGGGCTGTTAACCTGACAGTGTTAGTGTTGGAAGAACAGGAGAAAAGTAACGTGGAGAAAAGTAAACCTATATTCTCAACTAAAGCTATGAATAAGGGAGCTTCTAAACGAATTAAAAAACTTAAATGTGAAATGTGAAATCTAAAACTATTACATAAAAAGTGACTAGAAGATAATGTAGGAAAACACTGTGTCCAATGTGGAGATAAAAGACTTTATCAGAGTCCAAAAGTGCATACCATAAGGCAAGGGAAAGATAATGGACTTATCATTAATAATTTTTAAGCGCTTCTCTGCTGGTCCAGTGGTTAAGACTCTACACTCCCAATGCATGGGGACTGGCTTCAATCCCTGGTCAAGAAAAATTACTCTTTTCAGTAAATGATGCTGTAAAAATTGGACATCCATATGGAGGGGAGAAAATGAACTTCAACTCTTCACACTGCATGGAAAAATTAACGTAAAATAATAAGAGAATAGTGAAAGCTTTTCTAGGGGAAAAAAACCTTTGTGATTTTAGGTTAGACAAAGATTTCTTAAATGGAATACAAAGTGTATAAAATATTTAGGAAACAGAAAATTAACATCATAAACAATTAAAAGTTCTATTCTTCTCAAGTTACTGTTAAGGAAAAAAGGCAGACCATATATTTGGAGGAAATATTCACAATATACATACAGTGTTCGTAATAGATTAAAAGGGCTTGTGGAAGACGTTGATAAATGTGTGGGAGCAGAGGGTATGTAGGAAATCTCTGTAGCTCTTGATCCATTTTGTCAACCTAAATATGCTCTAAAAAATAAAATATATTTAAAGCTACAATGGGAAATAATATTTACAACTCACTAACAAGAAAACAAACTACAAAATGAGCAAAAAATTTGACAGGTACTTCCCATAGACAGACAAATGGCGAGAATGCACCTGAAAAGAGATCAATATCAGGCGGGGACCAGGGATATGCATATGACTGATCTGGGAACATACATGTCTGTGAACAACAAAACTCTGTAGTATTTTTTTTAAATTAAAATAAAAATAAAGGGAAACAAAGAGATCAGTATCATCAGTCATCAATAAAAAACAAATTAAAACTGTAATATGTCTGTATTACACAACTATTAAAATAACTTGAACTGAAAATAGCATATGCTGACAAGGATGCAGGGCAACTGGAAGTTTCATACATTGCAAAATGACACAGTTTCTTTTTGCTATAGTTAGGCAGTTTCTTTAAAAATTCAATAAGTACTTGCTAGATAATTCAGCAATTCTTTTCCAAGGTATTTACCTAAGAAATGAAAACATATGCAAGAAAAAACTTGTAATGGAATGCTACCAGCTTTATTCATATTAGCCAAACACTGGAAATCCATTTGTGAGTTGAGCAATATAGCCATACAGTCGAATTTTACAAGGCAATAAGAAGACACCACAGATACATAGAACAACATGAACTAACCTCAGAAAGACTGTGTGGAGTAAAAATCAGACAAAAAAGAGTGCATACACTGGGTGACTATTAAGTATTAAACTCTATTTGTTGTTCGGTTGCTAACTTGTGTCCAACTCTTTGTGACCCCATGTACTTTAGCATAACGTCCCTCTTTCCTCCACTTTCTGAGTTTGCTCAAATTAATATTCATTGCCTTGATGATGCCATCCAGCTATCTCATCCTCGGTCACCCACTTCTGCCCTCAATCTTTCCCAGCACCAGGGTCTTTTCCAGTGAGTCAGTTCTTTGTATCAGATGGCCAGATTATTGGAACTTCAACTTCATCATCAGTCCTTCCAATGAATATTCAGGGTTGATTTCCTTTAGGATTGACTGGCTTGATCTCCTGCTGTCCAAGGGACTCTCAAGAATCTTCTCTAGAACCACAGTTCAAAAGCATCAATTCTGGGCTTCCCTGGTGGTCCAGTGGGTAAGGACACCGCCTTGCAGGGCAAGGGGCGCTGGTTCGATCCCTGGCCTGGGAAGATCCCACGTGCCGCGGAGCGGCTGGACCGACGTGTCCAATTACCGAGCCGGAGCTCTGGAACGCATGCACCCAGAGTCGGTGCTCTGCGCCAACAGAGGCCGCCACGATGGGAGGCCCACACGGGCCAAAGAACAAAGATGGATGGAAATAGATAAATGAAAGACCAATAGAAGTGAACCACCACCCCAAAAGCGTCAGTTCTTCAGCACTCAGCCTCCTTTATGCTCCAACTTTCGCATCCTTACATAACTACTGGAAAAGCCATAGCTTTGACCATATGGACCTTTGTCAGCAAAGTGATGTCTCTGCTTTTTTAATAGGCTGTCTAGGTTTGTCATAGCTTTTTTTCCAGGGAGCAAGCATCTTTTAATGTCATGGCTGCAGTCACACTCCACAATGATTTTGGAGCCCAAGAAAATAAAATCTGTTACTGTATCCACTTTTTCCCCTTCTATTTGCCGTGAAGTGATGGGACCAGATGCCATGATCTTAGTTTTTGAATGTCGAATTTTACAAGGCAATAAGAAGACACCACAGATACATAGAACAACATGAACTAACCTCAGAAAGACTGTGTGGAGTAAAAATCAGACAAAAAAGAGTGCATACACTGGGTGACTATTAAGTATTAAACTCTATTTGTTGTTCGGTTGCTAACTTGTGTCCAACTCTTTGTGACCCCATGTACTTTAGCATAACGTCCCTCTTTCCTCCACTTTCTGAGTTTGCTCAAATTAATATTCATTGCCTTGATGATGCCATCCAGCTATCTCATCCTCGGTCACCCACTTCTGCCCTCAATCTTTCCCAGCACCAGGGTCTTTTCCAGTGAGTCAGTTCTTTGTATCAGATGGCCAGATTATTGGAACTTCAACTTCATCATCAGTCCTTCCAATGAATATTCAGGGTTGATTTCCTTTAGGATTGACTGGCTTGATCTCCTGCTGTCCAAGGGACTCTCAAGAATCTTCTCTAGAACCACAGTTCAAAAGCATCAATTCTGGGCTTCCCTGGTGGTCCAGTGGGTAAGGACACCGCCTTGCAGGGCAAGGGGCGCTGGTTCGATCCCTGGCCTGGGAACATCCAACGTGCGACGGAGCGGCTGGACCGACGTGTCAATTACCGAGCCGGAGCTCTGGAACGCATGCACCCAGAGTCGGTGCTCTGCGCCAACAGAGGCCGCCACGATGGGAGGCCCACACGGGCCAAAGAACAAAGATGGATGGAAATAGATAAATGAAAGACCAATAGAAGTGAACCACCACCCCAAAAGCGTCAGTTCTTCAGCACTCAGCCTCCTTTATGCTCCAACTTTCGCATCCTTACATAACTACTGGAAAAGCCATAGCTTTGACCATATGGACCTTTGTCAGCAAAGTGATGTCTCTGCTTTTTTAATAGGCTGTCTAGGTTTGTCATAGCTTTTTTTCCAGGGAGCAAGCATCTTTTAATGTCATGGCTGCAGTCACACTCCACAATGATTTTGGAGCCCAAGAAAATAAAATCTGTTACTGTATCCACTTTTTCCCCTTCTATTTGCCGTGAAGTGATGGGACCAGATGCCATGATCTTAGTTTTTTGAATGTTGAGTTTCAAGCTAGCTTTTTCAGTCTCTTCTTTCACCCTTATCAAGAGGCTCTTTAGTTCCTCTTGGCTTTCTGCCATTAAAGTAGCATCATCTGCATATCTAAGGTTGTTGATATTTCTCCTGTCTTTCGTAATTCCAGCTTGTGAATCACTTAGCCTGACATTTTGCATGATGTACTCTGCATATAAGTTAAATAAGCAGGGTAACAGTATACAGCCATGTTCCTTTCCCAGTTTTGAACCAGTCTGTTGGCCCATGAATTTCTGACTGTTACTCCTTGACCTGCATACAAGATTTCTCAGGAGGTAGGTAAGGTGATCTGGTATTCCCATCTCTTTAAGACTTTTCCACCATTTGTTGTAGTCCACATAAAGGCTTTTTGCATAGTCAATGAAGCAGATGCATGTTTTTTAGACGTTCCCTTGCTTTCTCCATGATCCATGCAATGTTGGCAACTTGATCTCTGATTCCTCTGCCTTTTCTAAACCCAGTTTGCACATCTGGAGTTCTTGGTTCATGCACTGTTCAAGCCTCACAGGATTTTCAGCATAACCTTGCTAGGATGTGGAATGAGTACAATTATAGTGGTAGTTTGCACATTCTTTGACATTGCCTTTCTTTGGGATTGGAATAAAAACTGACCTTTTCCAGTTCTGTGGCCACTGCTGAGTTTTCCAAATTTGCTGACATACTGAGTGCAGTATTTTAACAGCATCATCTTTTAGAATTTTCAATAACTCAGCTCGAATTTCATCAGCTTCACTAGCTTTATTCATAGTAATGTTTCTTAAGACCCATTTAACTTCACATTCCAGGATGTCTGGCTCTAGTTGAGTGACTATACCATCATGGTTATCTGGGTCATTAAGATCTTTTTTGTGTAGTTCTTCTGTGTATTCTTGCCACCTCTTCTTAATATCTTCTGCTTCTATTATATCCTTACAGTTTCTATCCTTTATCATGACCATCGTTGCCTGAAATGTTCCCTTGATATCTCCAATTTTCTTGAAGAGATTTCTAGTCTTCCCATTCTATTGTTGTCCTCTATTTCTTTGTATTGTTCATTAAGAAGGCCTTCTTATCTCTCCTTGCTGTTCTCTGGAATTCTACATTCAATTGGGTATGCATGCTTGTGCGCTAAGTTGCTTTAGTTGTGTCTGGACTCTTTGCAGCCTTATGGACTGTAGCCCACCTGGCTCCTCTGTTCAGGCAAGAAAGTTGTTGCCATGCCTCCTCCATGGGATCTTCCTAGCTTGTGAATCACTTAGCCTGACATTTTGCATGATGTACTCTGCATATAAGTTAAATAAGCAGGGTAACAGTATACAGCCATGTTCCTTTCCCAGTTTTGAACCAGTCTGTTGGCCCATGAATTTCTGACTGTTACTCCTTGACCTGCATACAAGATTTCTCAGGAGGTAGGTAAGGTGATCTGGTATTCCCATCTCTTTAAGACTTTTCCACCATTTGTTGTAGTCCACATAAAGGCTTTTTGCATAGTCAATGAAGCAGATGCATGTTTTTTAGACGTTCCCTTGCTTTCTCCATGATCCATGCAATGTTGGCAACTTGATCTCTGATTCCTCTGCCTTTTCTAAACCCAGTTTGCACATCTGGAGTTCTTGGTTCATGCACTGTTCAAGCCTCACAGGATTTTCAGCATAACCTTGCTAGGATGTGGAATGAGTACAATTATAGTGGTAGTTTGCACATTCTTTGACATTGCCTTTCTTTGGGATTGGAATAAAAACTGACCTTTTCCAGTTCTGTGGCCACTGCTGAGTTTTCCAAATTTGCTGACATACTGAGTGCAGTATTTTAACAGCATCATCTTTTAGAATTTTCAATAACTCAGCTCGAATTTCATCAGCTTCACTAGCTTTATTCATAGTAATGTTTCTTAAGACCCATTTAACTTCACATTCCAGGATGTCTGGCTCTAGTTGAGTGACTATACCATCATGGTTATCTGGGTCATTAAGATCTTTTTTGTGTAGTTCTTCTGTGTATTCTTGCCACCTCTTCTTAATATCTTCTGCTTCTATTATATCCTTACAGTTTCTATCCTTTATCATGACCATCGTTGCCTGAAATGTTCCCTTGATATCTCCAATTTTCTTGAAGAGATTTCTAGTCTTCCCATTCTATTGTTGTCCTCTATTTCTTTGTATTGTTCATTAAGAAGGCCTTCTTATCTCTCCTTGCTGTTCTCTGGAATTCTACATTCAATTGGGTATGCATGCTTGTGCGCTAAGTTGCTTTAGTTGTGTCTGGACTCTTTGCAGCCTTATGGACTGTAGCCCACCTGGCTCCTCTGTTCAGGCAAGAAAGTTGTTGCCATGCCTCCTCCATGGGATCTTCCTTACCCAAGGATTGACCCAGCATTTCTTAACTACTACTGCATCAGCAGGTGGGTTCATTACCACTACTGCCACTTGGGAAGCTCTCAGTTGGGTGTGTCTCCCTTGTTTTTTGCTTCTCTTCTTTCCTCAACTATTTTGTATAGCCGCCTCAGACAACCACTTTGTCTTCTTACATTTTTTTTTTTCTTTAGGATGGTATTGGCCACTGCCTCCTGTACAAGTTGTGAACCTCCATCCATAGTTCTTAAGGCACTCTACCAAACCAAATTTCTTGAATTGGTTCATAATCTCCACTGTCATACCTGAATGATTAGCTATGACATGATTAGATATGATTAGGTCATACGTGAGTGGCCTCATAGTTTTACCTCCTTTCTCCAATTTAAGCCTAATTTTGTAATAAGGAGCTCATGATCTGAGCCACAGTCAGCTCCAGGTCATAATTTTGCTTATTGTATAGAACTTTTCCATCTTCAGCTGCAAAGAACCTAATCAGTCTGATTTGGTATTGGCCATCATGTGTTGTCCATATTTAGAATCATCTCTTGGGTTGTTGGAAAAAGGTGTTTACTACAATCAGCATGTTCTCTTATAAAACTCTGTTAACCTTTGCCCTGCTCCATTTTGCACTCCAAGGCCAAACTTTCTTATTATTCCAGGTATCTTTCAACTTCATACTTTTGCATTTCAATCCTCTGATGAAGAGGACTTCTCTTTTTGGTATTAGTTCTAGGAGTTGTTGTAGGTCTTCCTAGAACTGGTCAGCTTCAGCTTCTTCATCAGTGGCTGGGGTACAGATTTGCATTACTGTGATGTTGAATAGTTCACCCTGAAAATAAACCGAGATCATTCTATCATTTTGGGGCTTGTACCAAGTACTACATTTCAGACTCTTTTGTTTATTATGATGGCTACTCCCATTTCTTCTAAGGGATTCTTGAATTAAATTCTCCTATTCCCGTCCATTTGAATTCACTGATTTCTAAGATGTCGATGTTCACTTTTGCAATCTCCTGCTTGACTATGTCCAATTTACCTTGATTCATGGACTTAACATTCCAGATTCTACGCAGTATTGTTCTTTACAGCATTGGGCTTTACTTTCATTACCAGACACATCCAGCAACTGTTTTGCTTTGGCCAGCTGCTTCATTCTTTAGGGAGCTATCAGTAATTGCCTTCTGCTCTTCCTCAGTAGTATATTGGACATCTTCTGACCTATGGGGCTCATCTTCAGTGTCAGTTCTTTTGCCTTTTCATACTGTTCATGAAGTGCTCGCAGCAAGAATACTGGAGTGATTTGCTATTCCCTTCTCTAGTACATCCCATTTTTTTCAGACCTCTTCGCTATGACCCTCCATCTTGGGTGGCCCTGCAGGGCATGGCTTATTGCTTCATTGAATTACGCAAGCCCCTTGGTCATGACAAGGCTTGATCCATAATGGAGAGCAAGGTCACAGTGTAAAGGTCAAATCCAAAACAGTGAACACTTAAAAACTGAAAAGAAAACATAATAGCAGAAAAATGAGTTACTAAAGGGTAAATTTAATTAAAGTATATAAGACTTACCCACTGAAAAATGTTATAACCTGATGAAATTAAAGACCTAAAAAAGGAGATACAGTGTTCTAACGTCATAAGTCTCAGTTATTGACATGTCAGTATTCTCCAAATTGATTATAGATTCAATATAACCTCAATAAAGATTCCAGCAGATTTTTCATAGAAAATTGATGTTAATCCTAAAATGTATGTAGAAAAGCAAAGGAATTTGAAGTGCCAAAACAATTTTGAAAAAGGTAAAATTTAGAGATCATACTACTTGATTTCATGACATATGATAAAGTACAGTAATCAAGATACTATGGCTTTAGCATAGCAATATAAACAAACAGACCAGAATACAGAGCCGAGAAACAGGCCCACACATATGTGAACTGATTTTCAACAAAGTAGAATAAAAATTCAATGGAAGAGGATAGTGTTTTCAACAAATGGTACTATAAGAATGGGTACACATATTCCAAAAACAAAGAACAAAAAAACCTCACTCCCCTCACAATTTTGATCCATACTCATACTATTATATATATACAAATCAACTTGAAATGAACCATAGACTTAAAAAGTATAATGCTCCTAGAAGAAAACATAGAGAAATTTTGTGCCCTCAAGTTAGGCAAAGTTCTCTCCTCACAATTAATGTGCCATAAGAGAACAAAACATAGATACACTGGGCTTTAGCAACATTTCTTAAAACTCTGCATTTCATAAGAGACTGGTAAAAAGCAGAAAACACAAGCCATAGATAGGAGAAAAACCTTTGCAGCTTATCTAATAGATGACTTGCATCAACAATTGTTAAATAAAATTGGAAAAAAATGTGAATAGATACTTTACCAAAGAGATAAGGATGACAAATAAACACACTAAAAGATGTTATCACTAGTCATTAGGGAAATTATCACTGCACACTTACCACAATGGCTAAAATGACATGGGGGGAAAAAAAAAACAAAAAAACAACCTGTAATACGGAATGCTTACCTGAACAGAGAGTAGTAAGATGTCTGATCTGATGGGGATATACAATGGTATATCCACTTTTGAAAATTATTTGGCAGCTTTTTAAAAAGTAAAACATATGTTTTACCATTCAACCTAGCAATCCCACTCCAAGTACCAAAGAAAAAGAAGAATGCCTATCAGAAACCCTTATATGAAATGTTTATAGCATCTTAATTCATAACAACCCAAAGATTGGAAACCCAGTTGGTGAATGGATAGAAACAAACTAAAGGACATCCAATATGACAAATGTTACACAGTAATAAAAAGAAGGGGATTTTTTTGTATATCACTTTTAAAATAGTGCAAATGCAACCTATTTCTCTTGCATTACAGTGTCTTTACAAGTAGTATTCTTGTGAGTAGGAAAAGATAGTGGCATGCCATGTAAAAACATTTCCTTTTAAAAATATAAATTCTTACATTTTTCTGTCACATACCACATCTCTGAATACCTCTTCACAAAGCATTACATTTCCTAAATAGCCGTAAAGTATAGAACACCAGTTTTTCATTTATTTGTAAGCATATGCATATTATTTTTAACAGTGGAATTAACCTCTATTATTCAACTCAATAAAATATTAAAATCCCTACAAATATTGGGACTTTATGGGCCTTTACCAATTTCAAAGTCTTTGGTTCATTTCAAGGTGATTTTTTTTTTTTTTTAAATTTTGGCCCTTTTATTGGATTTTTATTCATTTTCATTCATCTTTATTCTTTGGTCTGTGTGAGCCTCCCACTGCAGTGGCCTCTCGCTGCAGAACACCAGCTCTGGGCACATGTGCTCCAGAGTGCTGGCTTATAACTAGATACACCGGTTCAGCTGCTCCACAGCACCTGGGACCTCTGTGGCCAGGGATCAAGCCAGTGCCCCTTGCACTGCAAGGTGGACTCTTTACCCATTGGACCACCAGGGAAGCCTTCAGGTTGATTTTTATGACTATGGCTTAAAATTGTGGCAGGGTGAGGTGTTTTTGTTCTTTGTTTTTTTCTGGAATATGTGTATCCCATTTTTCTAGCACCACTTGTTGATAAGAGAAGTTGGGCCCTTCTCTATCAACTTAAATTCATGGAAATAAGACTAATTTTTTTAGAAATAAGATTAATTTCTTAGAAATATAGAAATTGGGGGGGTGTCATTGATTAGAGAACTGTGACTGCTGAGTACATTCATTAAAAATTATAGAACATTTGGAAGTTTTTAAAGCCGTTAATGGTGAAGCATTGAATCAAGTTTTACAATTTTAAAACTAGGAATGTATTAGGATCTGCCTGCAAATGCAGGAGATTCAGGTTCCATCTTGGAGTCGGGAAGATTCCCTGCAAGAGGAAATGGCAACCCACTCCAGTTATTCTTGCCTGGAAAATTCCAATGGACAGAGGAGCCTGTTGGGCTACAGTCCATGGAGTCCTGAGCAACTCAGACACACACACGTTTTTCATAAAAATCTTTCATTATCCTTCAATAACTGAAAAATATGCATTACTATTTTACAGGCAATAATACTAGGGGGCTAACAGATAATGGTTACCTGTTCAACATCATAAAGCCAAAAAATTAGCCAAAATGTAACTAAGCATGCATGTCTTGTAGATACCAACTCCAGTGACCACTCCATGTCATTATAAGCATGTGACTAGACGACTCTTATTGTTCACACATAGCTTCAGCTTCTTTAGACATAAGCTGTTTCACTTATGTTCAAAAGCTTAGTGATCACAATCAACTTCCTATCTCCTCTTCCTAAAATGGGTCCTAGTTGAGCTTAATATGCTCATTTTATTGTTTTTCTAGCCTGTTTAGTAGTGTGGCTTAACTTGGATTGGGTAATCATTTACATCATAGTGTCACTTACCACATTTTATCATAGTTCAGATTTGCAATTTTAAGATCAAATGTGTTGTTGCTGTTTCTAAAATAAAAGGAAAGATAGAAATCTGCATTTTACACTGATTATGGACACTGATTTTTACAAGGGTTTCTAATCATAATAAAGATGAATTGTTAAATTTATGTAACAAATTGGCACACCAACCTCTGAGGATATTACTGAGAATAATTCGGTAAACTGGGGAAATTTTTAAGGATAAAACACCTTTCACTATTAGGCTGCAAAGAGTCAGACACTACTGAGCACACACTCATTAGGTATCTAAGTGGAAGTGACTTCACTGGGAGTGGTTAAGTTGAAGCTACTCAGCACAGAAATGGAAAGAGGAGAAACTAAAGCTGTTCAGACATAGAACTGAAGTTCAAAACTCATGGGACAGCAATACCATAGCAGTTCCACAAAGTAAAATGAACTGGGCAAGAGGCAAGTCTTGAGCAAATAGATAATAAAACCACACCTAGACTTAGCACAGTGAAACTGTACAAAACACCAGGGACAAAGATTTTAGAATTAAAAAGGATAAAACAGACAAGTGCCAGTTTAGTTTCACAGCTCGTTCTACAGACTGGAGACCTGATGGCAGCCTACAATGTGAAATTACAATGCAATACACATTTCTGCACATGTAGTATTTGTATGTACATCATCGATGAGTCAGTATCATTAGCTCATTTAGTAAGACCATTATAAGCTAGGGAGTTTCTTTTGGGAAAACGTTTACAGGCAATAATACTAGGGGCTAACAGATAATGGTTACCTGTTCAACATCATAAAGCCAAAAAATTAGCCAAAATGTAACTAAGCATGCATGTCTTGTAGATACCAACTCCAGTGACCACTCCATGTCATTATAAGCATGTGACTAGACGACTCTTATTGTTCACACATAGCTTCAGCTTCTTTAGACATAAGCTGTTTCACTTATGTTCAAAAGCTTAGTGATCACAATCAACTTCCTATCTCCTCTTCCTAAAATGGGTCCTAGTTGAGCTTAATATGCTCATTTTATTGTTTTTCTAGCCTGTTTAGTAGTGTGGCTTAACTTGGATTGGGTAATCATTTACATCATAGTGTCACTTACCACATTTTATCATAGTTCAGATTTGCAATTTTAAGATCAAATGTGTTGTTGCTGTTTCTAAAATAAAAGGAAAGATAGAAATCTGCATTTTACACTGATTATGGACACTGATTTTTACAAGGGTTTCTAATCATAATAAAGATGAATTGTTAAATTTATGTAACAAATTGGCACACCAACCTCTGAGGATATTACTGAGAATAATTCGGTAAACTGGGGAAATTTTTAAGGATAAAACACCTTTCACTATTAGGCTGCAAAGAGTCAGACACTACTGAGCACACACTCATTAGGTATCTAAGTGGAAGTGACTTCACTGGGAGTGGTTAAGTTGAAGCTACTCAGCACAGAAATGGAAAGAGGAGAAACTAAAGCTGTTCAGACATAGAACTGAAGTTCAAAACTCATGGGACAGCAATACCATAGCAGTTCCACAAAGTAAAATGAACTGGGCAAGAGGCAAGTCTTGAGCAAATAGATAATAAAACCACACCTAGACTTAGCACAGTGAAACTGTACAAAACACCAGGGACAAAGATTTTAGAATTAAAAAGGATAAAACAGACAAGTGCCAGTTTAGTTTCACAGCTCGTTCTACAGACTGGAGACCTGATGGCAGCCTACAATGTGAAATTACAATGCAATACACATTTCTGCACATGTAGTATTTGTATGTACATCATCGATGAGTCAGTATCATTAGCTCATTTAGTAAGACCATTATAAGCTAGGGAGTTTCTTGAGACTGTTAATACCTCTCCAGTTTAATATTTAGAAACTCAAACGTAGAATAGAACATGGAAGCAAGCATCTCATCACTTTGGGAGTTTGAATTACCAATCCCATTTCAAGTAAAGTTTGGGTGATTTGGAGACCTTGTATAGGTACTTGAAAACAATCTAAAAACTATTTTAAATTCTGCTTTACTAAGTAATCTCATCTTTCATTATTTAACTAGTGTAAGTATTATTTCCTAAATCTGTCTTTATAAAGAACCCAAAGATTATCTGTAAAAAATCAACCTATTAGTGGTGCTTAAAAAAAAAAAAAAAAAAAAAACTAAAAAATTAGCATAAAGCATTC
Organism: Tragulus kanchil; assembly: GCA_022376925.1. NCBI lineage: Eukaryota > Metazoa > Chordata > Mammalia > Artiodactyla > Tragulidae > Tragulus > Tragulus kanchil. The sequence continues at coordinate 53,821,523 of JAIOJX010000004.1, forward strand.
TGCAAAATCACATACTATCAATACATAGTCATTTCCAGGAGAGAGTATAATTTTAATTGACTTTTCAATGTGTAAAATTAAATGTATTAAGAATTTCAACACAGAAGTTTGGATCTTGTCTCAGAATATCTCTGTTGGTGCACTATTGCCTGGTTGTTTCCTTTTAAATGTGTTCATCCATCAATTTTGCATGAAGTGCTTCAATAGAATGTAACAGTTTGCATTTCTCAATTGAGTATCATTTTGAAATAATCTGTTTAATAGAGGTACCTATGTTAATGTGCTTAAATATATCAATTCAAAAATACTTAAAAATATGTCTTACATTATTTGCTAAGTAATGAATTGTTCAAAATTTTAAAGTATAGTCACATTTTACCAGTTCATACTAAGTTTAAGATGAGGCTGGGAAAGTCTCGAAATAAAAAAACCCTGTATTGAATGATCAGTTGCTTTTCAAATCCCCCACCTTAAAAACTCTCAGTTATTTATAGTCCAATGATCATTTTCTAGTCAGAAACACTAAAATGCATAGCACAGTGAAACTCAAACAGGATTTTAGAATTAAAAAGGATAAAACAGACAAGTGCCAGTTTAGTTTCACAGCTCGTTCTACAGACTGGAGACCTGATGGCAGCCTACAATGTGAAATTACAATGCAATACACATTTCTGCACATGTAGTATTTGTATGTACATCATCGATGAGTCAGTATCATTAGCTCATTTAGTAAGACCATTATAAGCTAGGGAGTTTCTTGAGACTGTTAATACCTCTCCAGTTTAATATTTAGAAACTCAAACGTAGAATAGAACATGGAAGCAAGCATCTCATCACTTTGGGAGTTTGAATTACCAATCCCATTTCAAGTAAAGTTTGGGTGATTTGGAGACCTTGTATAGGTACTTGAAAACAATCTAAAAACTATTTTAAATTCTGCTTTACTAAGTAATCTCATCTTTCATTATTTAACTAGTGTAAGTATTATTTCCTAAATCTGTCTTTATAAAGAACCCAAAGATTATCTGTAAAAAATCAACCTATTAGTGGTGCTTAAAAAAAAAAAAAAACTAAAAAATTAGCATAAAGCATTCTGCAAAATCACATACTATCAATACATAGTCATTTCCAGGAGAGAGTATAATTTTAATTGACTTTTCAATGTGTAAAATTAAATGTATTAAGAATTTCAACACAGAAGTTTGGATCTTGTCTCAGAATATCTCTGTTGGTGCACTATTGCCTGGTTGTTTCCTTTTAAATGTGTTCATCCATCAATTTTGCATGAAGTGCTTCAATAGAATGTAACAGTTTGCATTTCTCAATTGAGTATCATTTTGAAATAATCTGTTTAATAGAGGTACCTATGTTAATGTGCTTAAATATATCAATTCAAAAATACTTAAAAATATGTCTTACATTATTTGCTAAGTAATGAATTGTTCAAAATTTTAAAGTATAGTCACATTTTACCAGTTCATACTAAGTTTAAGATGAGGCTGGGAAAGTCTCGAAAAAAAAAAAAAACCCTGTATTGAATGATCAGTTGCTTTTTCAAATCCCCCCACCTTAAAAACTCTCAGTTATTTATAGTCCAATGATCATTTTCTAGTCAGAAACACTAATGTAGGGCAAAGATAGCACTATGCCATGGACCCTTTGTGTTTTTCTGGTTAAATCTCAAATGAAATCTGTGTAAACCAGCATATATAATCTACACAAACCTTTCATTATTTAACCTCAAAAACAGATTACAAGAGAAATTACTTATGTAGTCAACACTTTATGTGACTTTAAAAGTTCTAAGTTTAGTAATCCACTCACTCTGAAATTTAATAAATGAATCATTCACACTTGCTTTTTAGTCTGAAAATTATTTTCTAACATACCCTAAACAAAGAATATTTCCTTTATACGCAAACAGGCCATTGCTTTTAGAATCATTTATTGTATATTTTTAAGGTGGAGGGTTAATTGGTACAGTACTATGCATAATCTCATTCTTAAAAAAATAAACACAAATGGATAAAAATTGCAAATCAGAATGAGCATGTAAAAGGACAAAAATTAAGCATATTTTTTATAGAATGTTTCCTGTTATATTTATGTTCTCCATTATGTCTTAAATTTATGGCTTGTTCCTTTTCTACATAATTGCTGATTCTTACAAATAATGAACATATTTGCCATCAATTAATACATACAGTTTTAGATTTTTCATTCAACTCAGCTGATTAGTTGCCTGAAATAGTCAACTAAATGTAGCACTGTTAAGAAACGTAGTCCATTCCATTGTATCAAGTGTAGTATCATGTTTGAAATATTCACAATATGATATAAGAATGTCCCAGCTACAAAGTGATGAATTGAAAATACCAATCTTTGATCTGTTTGCTATGTTAATATTATGACTTCAATAAGCATTCCATTTTTTATTAAATACTATATTGTAGAATAATCATTTATACTAACAGTGGAAAAAATAAAAAAGCTTAGAAAATGTATACCAGCACTAAATTATTTTATCACTTTTATAAAAACTGAGTTATTCCTCATGTTATCTGACATGCCAGGAAAAGACATTTGAGATAACTATCTAAAAGATGAAATCACTGCTTTTAAAAAAAGAGTTGAAGAGGGATACAGAAGCTCTGTTTAGTACACACAGTGTACATTTTAAGACCTAACTGGATAAAATGAAAATATTAAAAAAATACATCTATAAACAAATTTCTGTACATCACTCTCACAGCTAATCTATAGAGACATTTAAGAATATTATAAGAATATATCAATATACTTGTATTTGTCAAAGGTTCAAATTTGTTAAGTCACAGCACACATTCAAGAATGTATGCCACAATTAAAAAACTCCCACTGAATCTAACAGAATAAAAAAAAATCTATAAATAAATATAAGGCATTCTAAAACAGTATCTGCAGGAAATTGAGTCCAACAAAGATTTCTATAATCTAAATTTTACTTCATATATTCATATAGACTTCAAAATAGATTTACTTGTAGTGCTACAAATTAACAATGTTCAACTGCTTACCAAAATACCCTTTTCTGGAAATTAAACATTACTACTTAACAAAAAAAAGTTAAGTGCTTGAGGGAATAAGAATGCAGCAGAAAATTACAGGAGCCCACATAGCTGTTTTCTTAAATTTAATTTGTCATATATAAGGTTTTTATATACAGTCCGTGTGCATGTAACAGTTTTTATTAAAAGTCAATCAAGTTTATCTAAAATGTTACCTGGCTGCATAGCACATTTGACATTTTATTGCCCACATGGAAAGGAAAACAAATGGATATACAATAACTTTTGGCCATTTGGACTCTGAAAGTGTTCATAGACCTACCCTTTTAAACCAAATGCATCTGAAAAAAATGTTTCCAGAGCATGCAGTTTAGATTTTTACAGATGATCTCACGATGCTGTTACACAATATTGACTAAAAAACGGAAAAGGAAAGAAAGAACACGTATCTAATAAAATAGTCAATATAAAAAGGACTATAATGGAATTAAGTGACCCCTTTCCCCAGTTTTTACATTCTAAACAATGATTCCATCAAGACAAATCATTAAAAAGTGTTATTACACTGATATAGATATTTTAAAACAATAAGAAGGCCTGCGCTGGTAGGGGAAAAGGGAAAAGTCAAAAAAAGCCTGAGAAGGGGAAGGAAGTAGGAAAGCTCATTTAATCGATTTACAATAATTTACAGCCATTGTTTGTGTGTAAAAAGGCATAATAATAGATCACAAACAGGAAATTCCTGGCTATTTTACAGATATAAGTACAGAATTTAAATATTCAAGCTTGTGATGAAAAGCGGCAAGGTGGTCGCAGTGTACAATGTAAACAAGTAGCTTTGGAAAGTGAATAAAGTCCTTGAGTGTGTTTTCTTTATTAAGAAAAGAACTCTCTTTCATTCCTTCCTGAAACATGATCACAGGTAAGAGTAAAGTTCATATACAAACATAACTTAAATGGACGTCAGTCTAAAATCACTGACTTTTTAAAAACAGTTTTATCCAGCCTATATGGAAGGGCAGTGTTGAGTCCAACAAAGATTTCTATAATCTAAATTTTACTTCATATATTCATATAGACTTCAAAATAGATTTACTTGTAGTGCTACAAATTAACAATGTTCAACTGCTTACCAAAATACCCTTTTCTGGAAATTAAACATTACTACTTAACAAAAAAAAGTTAAGTGCTTGAGGGAATAAGAATGCAGCAGAAAATTACAGGAGCCCACATAGCTGTTTTCTTAAATTTAATTTGTCATATATAAGGTTTTTATATACAGTCCGTGTGCATGTAACAGTTTTTATTAAAAGTCAATCAAGTTTATCTAAAATGTTACCTGGCTGCATAGCACATTTGACATTTTATTGCCCACATGGAAAGGAAAACAAATGGATATACAATAACTTTTGGCCATTTGGACTCTGAAAGTGTTCATAGACCTACCCTTTTAAACCAAATGCATCTGAAAAAAATGTTTCCAGAGCATGCAGTTTAGATTTTTACAGATGATCTCACGATGCTGTTACACAATATTGACTAAAAAACGGAAAAGGAAAGAAAGAACACGTATCTAATAAAATAGTCAATATAAAAAGGACTATAATGGAATTAAGTGACCCCTTTCCCCAGTTTTTACATTCTAAACAATGATTCCATCAAGACAAATCATTAAAAAGTGTTATTACACTGATATATATATTTTTAAACAATAAGAAGGCCTGAGTTGGTAGGGAAAGGAACAGTCAAAAAAAGCCTGAGAAGGGGAAGGAAGTAGGAAAGCTCATTTAATCGATTTACAATAATTTACAGCCATTGTTTGTGTGTAAAAAGGCATAATAATAGATCACAAACAGGAAATTCCTGGCTATTTTACAGATATAAGTACAGAATTTAAATATTCAAGCTTGTGATGAAAAGCGGCAAGGTGGTCGCAGTGTACAATGTAAACAAGTAGCTTTGGAAAGTGAATAAAGTCCTTGAGTGTGTTTTCTTTATTAAGAAAAGAACTCTCTTTCATTCCTTCCTGAAACATGATCACAGGTAAGAGTAAAGTTCATATACAAACATAACTTAAATGGACGTCAGTCTAAAATCACTGACTTTTTAAAAACAGTTTTATCCAGCCTATATGGAAGGGCAGTGTTGAGGTCCCTGTAATAGTAAACATTTCCATTTCTTTAAAAAAGAAAAAAAAAAGTACTACAATATTTGTAGTACAGTGCAGCATAATCCTTAAATATAAAAATATTTTCTCTTCTGTTGGGATATAGACCTTGCATCCTGGAAAGAAGTAACAATACTGCTACTGATAGAAGATCTGTTTATATCTTTCAAGTCATGTAAGGCAATTACTGTGTTGGTTTATGATATATGGCTAAAAGAAAAGTCCAGAAAGACAGTATCAGTTTTTGTTATGTTTTCCGACTACTCCAGGTATGCTCAGGTGTACTTTTGTGTTCAATTGAGTGTTCAAACGGAGATCTGGAGCCGTAAGAAGACCTCTGATCTAGTGGAGATCTAGGGCCACTACTGGAAGCTCTATGGTCCATTTGCCAATCTGAGTGATACCTATAATCCCTGGAAGATTTATGGTGTGGGTATTCAGAACTTGATCGATGGTCTGAATGTAACCGATGATCTGAATGAGAACGGTGATCAGAATGAGTTCTGTCTTTTAAACTTCCTTCCAAATTTGACCTGTGGTCTCTACTCCTGTGATCATCCAGTTTTCTGTGTTTCTCTCTATCACTGTAATATCTAATAACAAAGAAATTAGTAATTTTAGTTAGTGATGCTAATTAAATGTTTCCCAATAAATCTTACTATAAATAAATCAAAAATACTTTAAAGCACACTTCTAATTATATATAAATTCAGTGAAATTTATTCCATGCATAAATCTGTAGCAGTCTGCTAAAATTATGGGAGTTTAATGAAAAGTAATCGCTTTTAAAGTAAAATACACCAAACATAATGTTTTCTTTCATTCATAAAAGGTCCTTGTTCTAAACAGTTTAAATTTTTTTCTTCCTGGATATTTTAATCTTAAATTTATCATTAAAAACCCATTTTATAGAGAAATTCAGCTCTTAGTATCACTATTTGTTTTTCTTATTTAAACCTTATTTTACATAAGACTTGTTTTGATTACCTGCAGACTCAATAAAGTCAAATATGGCAAAATAAAGAAGACATTAATGAGCAAAGTTTTTAAAACTATCAGGTTTACCTGCTGTCTTGCTTGTAGTGATCCCAATCGCGATGATCTTTACCATTACTAAAAGAAGAATACGGTCTCTTTCTAGAGTCACTCTTCTTATAAGAATCTCCCTGATGTCGTTCTTTATGATGATCATGATACTGAGATAAGTGTCTATCAGATGAATAACTGTCCCTGCTGCTATCATCATGATTTGTATTCTCTTTTAATCTTTCCACATCTGTTAGATAAAAGTGTCCAACTTGTTAATGACTTAAAATAAATGGTAAGCAAAGTAACTTCACCACTAGATTTTAAGAACTCCTTTTTCAGTTCCAACCAACAAAACTGAGAAAATCTGTGTTAGTTGCTCAGTCAAACCCGACTCCTTGCGACCCCATGCACTGCAGCTAGCTAGGCTCCTCTGTCCATGGAATTCTCCAGGGAAGAATACTGAAGTAAGCTGTCTTGCCCTTTTCCAGGAAATCTTCCCAGCTCAGAGACTGAACCCAGTCTCCTGCACTGCAGGCAGATTCTTATGGTCCAATTCTCAAATATATGCAGTTAAAACATTGAGAAAATGGTTTATAAAAAAGGCTTATGAATAGGTTATTTTACCTTGAAATGTGAAAAATCACAATTGAAAAATACAAGGTCCATTTCCTTCTCAAGACTATACTTTTATGACTCTTGCACAAAGAACAATAATTCTATAATTTCTAGATACTGCTACTAGTGATTTATGAAGTTTATGAAAAAGTTAATAAGCTAAAAAGGATTCTTACGATATTATATATGATATAATAACATGCTCATATATATATGTATTTATCATCTTAAACACCTCCCTCTCCCAGCATAAAAAACAGTTTTAAATTTACTTTCCAAAACAATTAGCAAGAATGACTTACCTGGATTTCTAATGACTTGAGTATTCAAGTTGCTGTTCTGGTCATTATTTTGCTAAAATAAATACACATATATAAGAATATTTTAAGTGCCATCAAAAAACGTTATGCTAAAAAAAGTTCTTGGTTATTAGAATGTGGAAATGTAACATTAGCAGATAAAAGTGTAAACTGTCCCATGACTTTTTAAAAAAAATTGAAATAATTTTAGATTTACAGAAAAGCTGCAAAAATAGTACTGAAGGTTCCCATATACTTTTCACCAGCTTCTCCCAATGTTAATATCTTAATAAGCACAGTATAATTATCAAAATTAAATAATTTATATTGGTACAATACTGTTAACTGAACTACAGACTTTACTCAGATTTCACATTTTTTCCACTAAGGTTCTTTCTCTCTAATCTGGGACTCCATTACGCTGAAGTTCTCACGTCGTCGTCTTTTCTTTCCTCAAGCCTGGGACAGCTCCTTAGGTTTTTCTTATCTTCTATGACCTTGACACTTGAAAAGTACTAGTAATTCTTAACTGAGACTTATCTGGTATTTTCTCATGATTTGACTTTTCCTTTTTGCCAAGCATTCCACAGAACGTGTACTATTTTCAGTATGTGTACTGAAAAACACAGTACAGGGGGTTCATGATGTCAATCTGCCTTATCACTGGTGACATTAACTGTTAAGTGCTTGTTTAAGGCAGTGTAAGGCAGGATTCTCCTCTACAAACCTATGCATTTTTTTCTTTGTAATCAATTAAGATCTTGGAGGAGATATTTTTAGACAATGCCAGTATCTTGCTTTCGCCCATTACTTTTAGCTTTCCTTGGAGGCTGTTACCTACCAACAATTTTTATTGTGGTAGTAATACCTTAATAGAGATTTATTATTTCCCTTATTCCTTCATACATTTATTAACTGAATTCTTCTTTAAGGAAGGATATGTTTTAATACCTAGAGAAAAATGGTGCATTTACTAACCTGAGATTCCTGCCGTTTTTTAATAGCATGTTTATATAATTTATGTAATTTTCTTGCATCAAACTCAGTAAACTTAGACACAAAAATCCACAGGTTTCTAGAAGAATAAAAGGCAAATTAGTCTGGTGGAAAATATTTAGCTTTTTAATGAAACCCCTTCCCTCTACACAGAAACACACACATCTTAGATCTCTATGAACCAAAGTCTCAGGTTATTCCTAGCATTTACAAAAAAAAAAAAAAAAAAACTTTGTTAGTGGATAAGATTCCAAATAAAACTAGACAGTGTTAACTTATATTTCTCTTCCAAATTCCTTCACTTTATTATCAGATTTGAAAAGTAGTAATCAATCCTAATTTGAAACCAAAGAGAAGTAAATTTACAAATCAGGAAGGGATTCATATAGTGGTTCAGATTAGACATAAAAGGAATAAAATCTATGTTAGTAGTCTGGGTAAAGATACCATCAGATAACATGGATTAAGACTGTGAAAAAGAAGTTCTGAGTAGTGCAATTAAAAAGCTACTGTCATTTTATAATTGTCACGTAATGGTCACAACTCAGATTTCACATTTTTTCCACTAAGGTTCTTTCTCTCTAATCTGGGACTCCATTACGCTGAAGTTCTCACGTCGTCGTCTTTTCTTTCCTCAAGCCTGGGACAGCTCCTTAGGTTTTTCTTATCTTCTATGACCTTGACACTTGAAAAGTACTAGTAATTCTTAACTGAGACTTATCTGGTATTTTCTCATGATTTGACTTTTCCTTTTTGCCAAGCATTCCACAGAACGTGTACTATTTTCAGTATGTGTACTGAAAAACACAGTACAGGGGGTTCATGATGTCAATCTGCCTTATCACTGGTGACATTAACTGTTAAGTGCTTGTTTAAGGCAGTGTAAGGCAGGATTCTCCTCTACAAACCTATGCATTTTTCTCTTTGTAATCAATTAAGATCTTGGAGGAGATATTTTTAGACAATGCCAGTATCTTGCTTTCGCCCATTACTTTTAGCTTTCCTTGGAGGCTGTTACCTACCAACAATTTTTATTGTGGTAGTAATACCTTAATAGAGATTTATTATTTCCCTTATTCCTTCATACATTTATTAACTGAATTCTTCTTTAAGGAAGGATATGTTTTAATACCTAGAGAAAAATGGTGCATTTACTAACCTGAGATTCCTGCCGTTTTTTAATAGCATGTTTATATAATTTATGTAATTTTCTTGCATCAAACTCAGTAAACTTAGACACAAAAATCCACAGGTTTCTAGAAGAATAAAAGGCAAATTAGTCTGGTGGAAAATATTTAGCTTTTTAATGAAACCCCTTCCCTCTACACAGAAACACACACATCTTAGATCTCTATGAACCAAAGTCTCAGGTTATTCCTAGCATTTACAAAAAAAAAAAAAAAAAAAACTTTGTTAGTGGATAAGATTCCAAATAAAACTAGACAGTGTTAACTTATATTTCTCTTCCAAATTCCTTCACTTTATTATCAGATTTGAAAAGTAGTAATCAATCCTAATTTGAAACCAAAGAGAAGTAAATTTACAAATCAGGAAGGGATTCATATAGTGGTTCAGATTAGACATAAAAGGAATAAAATCTATGTTAGTAGTCTGGGTAAAGATACCATCAGATAACATGGATTAAGACTGTGAAAAAGAAGTTCTGAGTAGTGCAATTAAAAAGCTACTGTCATTTTATAATTGTCACGTAATGGTCACAAGAGCAACACAATCAGACACTGTAAACCGAGGACAGTATTCCACGTTTAGGCCTCTTTCCCCTTTCAATGCTGGGATTAGTAATTGACGACGGTATTCCTGTATGATAAACACAAATGCAGTCTCTGGATCCTTCTCAATACAGCTCCTTCAGAGCCACTAGTAATCAAGACACTTGAGTTGAAATCTGTCTGCCATCACTGTAATAGTAATAGCCTCATATACTGACAATTTTTTCTTGGCCCATTAGCTTTCCAGTAGGTATTTTATTTATTTATTTATTTTTTAAAATTTTTTTTTGGGGGGGTGAGGAGGGAGGGGGATGGGCGGGCCACTTCTATTGGTCTTCCATTTCTCTATTTTCATCCATCTTTGTTCTTTGGCTCCTGTGGGGCTCCCATCGCGGTGGTGTCTGTCGTCGCAGAGCGCCGGCTCAGTAATTGGACACATTGGTCCGGCCGCTCCGCGGCACGTGGGATCTACCCAGGCCAGGGATCGAACTGGTGCCCCTTGCACTGCAAGGTGAACTCTCTACCCAATGAACCACCAGGAAAGCCCTACCAGAGAATTTTTATAATAAACAAATGAGGTAATAAGGCTAAGTGACTAGGTAAGAACAGAAGACAGGGCTCCTAATTCTCTTTGCATTACCATTAGTCATTCAAAGCCTTTCGATTTTTTTTTTTTTTAAAGATTTATTTATTTATTTTGGGCGGGGGTCGGGTTGGGGAGGGAGGGGAGCGGGCGGGCCACTTCTATTGGTCTTTCATTTCTCTATTTTCATCCGTCTTTGTTCTCTGGCTCCCGTGGGCCTCCCATCGCGGTGGCCTCTGTCGTTGCAGAGCGCCGGCTCTGGGCGCATGCGCTCCAGATCTCCGGCTCGGTAATTGGACACATCGGTCTAGTCGCTCCGCGGCACGTGGGATCTTCCCAGGCCAGGGATCGAACCGGCGCCCCTTGCACTGCAAGGCGGTGTCCTTACCCACTGGACCACCAGGGGAAGCCCTGATTTTGAACATAAATATATGTGAAGAGCTGTTTGGAAATCAGAAACCTATGTCAAGAGATAACTACAAAATTATCCCAGTATATGCACATACAGAGATGGCTATTTGGTGATTTTCTAAAAGAATTCTCACCATTATTGTTAAGTCACTTGTGGCTTTCTGAAGTGCTTTCTTTCCTTTCTTTAGTTCGTGATCTATTTCTTACATGCAGTATATGATGATACCTATTTAATCAGTATTTTGGTCTATAATTTTACAAAAACTAAACTATAAAAATATATTGTAATTTAAAGAGGACTCACTCAAACCCTTGTATTTAATGTGTATACATGTGTAATATTTTTAAAATTTGCTTCTATAGTGATATTTCATATAGCTTGTAAATTTGGGCTAAAGTCAAGCGCAGCATATTATCAAGGCATAGCAAGTTATCAAGACTAATATTAGTAGGCTATTGTAAATTTATGGAACATTCTTATAATGTACACGCACAGATAATTTTGTTAATTTTCTATGAAAATCATGAAAAATTCCATACATCAAAGGCACAGAACTTTATGATTACCCATATACCTTAGATTCTCTTGTTAGTATTTTACTATGCTTGTTTTATCACATTATCATTCCATCGTTCTGTTAATCCCTGTAGTTTTTGCATTTCAAAGAAAAATTATAGGTATTATATATCTCCCCCCTAAATACTTTTAGTAAATGATATCATTAACTAGAGTCAATATTACTTTAGTTTTTTCTTTGAAACATTCTGTAATCAATTATCAATGAAATGAAAGAAGAAATAGCTAATACCACGTCATGAAAGATACCAGATGCGAAAATCAAATCAACAACTTCAATACTATATATATTAAAAATTTTGTAATTTATATCTTATTAGTCAAATTTCATTATTATCCATTGTTTGATAACTATAACAGCTTATTTTGAAATTAAAATATCAAAAAAAAGCAACTCAGAGAAAAAAAATGGGTGGAGAACCTGAATATTTTTCTGAAGAAGTTAGATGGCTGACAGGCACATGAAAAGATGCTCAAATATCACTAATCATCAGGGAACAGCAAATCAGAGCCAAAACAAGAGCTATCACTTCACCCCTAACAGATACTATAAAAAAGGAAAAACAAGTCTTGGCCAGGATGTGGAGAAAATGCAGCCCTTATGCACTGTTAGTGGGAATGTAAATTAGTGTGGTCACTATGGAAAACAGCATAGACCTTCCTCAAAAAATTTAAACTACCATAAGAGTCAACAATTATACTCCTCTGTACTTTTCTGAAGGAAATAAAAGCACTAATTCAGCAAGATATATGCACCCCTCATGTTTACTGTAGCATTAGTTTATCCAAAAAGCCAAGCACAATTTAAAAAAACTTTCCTTTCTTTAGTTCGTGATCTATTTCTTACATGCAGTATATGATGATACCTATTTAATCAGTATTTTGGTCTATAATTTTACAAAAACTAAACTATAAAAATATATTGTAATTTAAAGAGGACTCACTCAAACCCTTGTATTTAATGTGTATACATGTGTAATATTTTTAAAATTTGCTTCTATAGTGATATTTCATATAGCTTGTAAATTTGGGCTAAAGTCAAGCGCAGCATATTATCAAGGCATAGCAAGTTATCAAGACTAATATTAGTAGGCTATTGTAAATTTATGGAACATTCTTATAATGTACACGCACAGATAATTTTGTTAATTTTCTATGAAAATCATGAAAAATTCCATACATCAAAGGCACAGAACTTTATGATTACCCATATACCTTAGATTCTCTTGTTAGTATTTTACTATGCTTGTTTTATCACATTATCATTCCATCGTTCTGTTAATCCCTGTAGTTTTTTTGCATTTCAAAGAAAAATTATAGGTATTATATATCTCCCCCCTAAATACTTTTAGTAAATGATATCATTAACTAGAGTCAATATTACTTTAGTTTTTTCTTTGAAACATTCTGTAATCAATTATCAATGAAATGAAAGAAGAAATAGCTAATACCACGTCATGAAAGATACCAGATGCGAAAATCAAATCAACAACTTCAATACTATATATATTAAAAATTTTGTAATTTATATCTTATTAGTCAAATTTCATTATTATCCATTGTTTGATAACTATAACAGCTTATTTTGAAATTAAAATATCAAAAAAAAGCAACTCAGAGAAAAAAAATGGGTGGAGAACCTGAATATTTTTCTGAAGAAGTTAGATGGCTGACAGGCACATGAAAAGATGCTCAAATATCACTAATCATCAGGGAACAGCAAATCAGAGCCAAAACAAGAGCTATCACTTCACCCCTAACAGATACTATAAAAAAGGAAAAACAAGTCTTGGCCAGGATGTGGAGAAAATGCAGCCCTTATGCACTGTTAGTGGGAATGTAAATTAGTGTGGTCACTATGGAAAACAGCATAGACCTTCCTCAAAAAATTTAAACTACCATAAGAGTCAACAATTATACTCCTCTGTACTTTTCTGAAGGAAATAAAAGCACTAATTCAGCAAGATATATGCACCCCTCATGTTTACTGTAGCATTAGTTTATAAAAGCCAAGACACAGAAGCAACCTAAGTGTCCATCTATAGATGGATGAATATATAGAGAAGTGGAACTGTCTCTCTCACACACACAGGAGTATTACAGAGTCAGAAAAAAAGAATACAACCTTGCCACCTGTGACAACATGGATGGACCTGGAGGGTAATATTGCTAAATGAAATACATCAGACAAAGATAAACACTGTGTTTCACTTGTACATGAACTTTAAAACAACAAATGAACACCCATAACAAAACAGAAATAAGCTTAAAAGGAACATCCTAGGGCTGCCAGAGGGCATGTGCATAGGTGCAGGAGCAAATAGGTGAAGGTGATTAAGAGGTACAAACCACCACTTACTAAATCACTAGGATGCAATGTACAGCACGGGGAATAGAGTCACTAATATAAAATTCGGTATGGTAATCTATAAAAATATCAAATCACCATGTTGTATACCTGAAACTAATAGTTTCAGTCAGCTATACTTTAATAAAATTGTGACTAACGTTCACTGGGTTCTACTAATGTATAAATTACCTGAATTACTCATTCAAGACACATGGACATATTCTAGTTTTCATTTTGATGTTACTACAACAAAAAGGCTAAAAAGAATCAGCATGTCTTCATGTCTTCACCACCCCACAAGAATCAGCATGTCTTTAAATTGTTAATACTGTGTTATGGAAATGGGTCACCAGAAGATAGTAAAACTTTCACTATAGGTATGACATGAACCTTGAAATAAAATTTATAATGGGAAATAAAATTTATAAGCAAACTTAAAAAATTAAATACCTGAAGTGAAATCCACAACAGCTGAGAGAAATAATCTAGCCTTTAAATAAATGTATAGACCATCTCCATTCTACAGTTAACTCAAAAGAGTAAAGAGGGGGCTTCCCTGGTGGTCCAGTGGGTAGAGAGTTCACCTGGCAGTGCAAGGGGCACCGGTTCGATCCCTGGCCCGGGAAGATCCCACATGCCGAGGAATGGCTGGGATGGTGTGTCCAATTAGGAGGCAGCGCTCCGGAACACATGTGCCCAGAGCCAAGCGCTCTGCAATGAGAGAAGCCACTGAGATGGGAGGCCCACACAGGTCAAAGAATAAAGATGGATGAAAAATAAATGATGACTTAGAGGCAAAAAAAAAAAAAAAGAGTAAAGAGGTAGGGAATTAATAAACTATGTTTTTGTTAGTAAATGCTCTTTAAAAATAGCTTTTCCTAGAAAAAAACCTAGTTGAAATTAGATTCTGGTCCTAATTATCTCACCTGCTGAACCAGGTTATCTTGACTAAAACTCTAGACCTGGAACTATGCAAGAGAGAGTGACTGTTCAAGTTCATGTCCTACACACCTCCTTGGCCACACCCTGGGTCCTAGCTCTATACAGTTGTTTACCTGAGTCCATTTTTTTTTTCCTTCTGTAAGCCGGCAGTAATAACTGTTAAGGCTTCCTAAATAGAGCATTTTAAAAGGAATCTTAGAATGAAACACAAATAGACATTATTATGGTTATCACTTGATTACAAGTGATTTTAAAATAAAAAACTAGTACTGCATTTCCTCACCAACTATTCATTTGGCCAGAACACTTGCAAATAATCTGTAAGCAAGAAATACAGCAGATAATTATGGCTATTGTAAAATTCTGCTTAAAGTCAACTGCTGTATAATTGGGCTTCCCAGATAGCACTAGTGGTAAAGAACCCATCTGCCAATGCAGGAAAAGTTAAGAGATGCGGGTTCAATCCCTGGGTCAGGAAAATTCCCTGGAGAAAGAAGGAAATGGCAATCCACTCCAGTATTCTTGCCTGGAGAATCCCATGGACAGAGGAGCCTGATGGGCTACAGTCCATGAGGCCACAAAGAGTCAAACATGACTGAAGCAACTTAGCATACAATGCTGTGTAATTATGGATCAAATCTCTATCTTTATAACTGCAGGTAAGGTCGTGACCTTCATTTTGTAGAATCAGTCACCATAGCTGTGTTCTGTGGGGTGGAACAGGATAGAGTGGTCAGAAGTTCAGCTTTAACAAAAGGGACTCTTTCCCTTGCTTCTACATTTTCCCCCAATTCTTCTTCAAGACAGCACTGATTAAAAACTAATTTGCCCTTAACATTTCTCAATTGGGGTCTTTCTGTTCTCCTTTACCATTTAAGGAAATCTGGTATTAACTAAAGACAGTGGCAGCAGGAATAAGTACCAAGAAATATGAAATCAAGGTGGGTGAGAGAGGGAGGAACACAAAATGTAAGCTGCCCAGCTGAATAAAAAAGAGGAATAAAGCCTTGGAAGTTAAGGGCAAACACAAAGGCAAAAATATTTGGTCTCTCTTTAAGATATTGTATCCCCCAATTTCCTAATAACTAAATATGAAGTAACATTTACTTGTATTAGTCAACATGTAATTTCAACAAAATGCTGCTCATTTCATCTAAAAAGCCAGTAAAATAGGTAACTCTGCCTTCTTCACAATCGCAAAAATTTAAACTCTAATTATTTAAAAATTGATATGTAGTATACACAAGTATTTTCAGAGAGAAAATAAACTCCTTTACACTAAAAGGTAGGAAATAATTTCAGTATAACCCTTTAACTAAATTCAGCTTTTAAGATAACTTACTACATTTCATTTTTCTAATTTTATCTCAGACAAGCAACAATCAAAAATATGTTCAGGAGCCAATGACACAGAAAAATTAATCTTGGCTCTTAAATATAAAAAGAGAATGTGGGGTTTCCCTAGTGGTCCAGGGGAGGGAAAGAGTCCACCTTGCAGTGCAGGGGGCACTGGTTCGATCCCTGGCCTGGGAAGATCCCATGTGCCACGGAGCGGCTGGACGGTGTGTTCAGTTATGAGCCAGCACTCTGGAGAGCACGTGCCCAGAGCCAGTGCTCTGCAACAAGAAGAGGCCCCTGCAGTAGGAGGCCCACATAGACCAAAGAATAAAGATGGATGAAAATAAATAAATGAAAAACCAATAAAAGAGGCCAAAGTTAAAAAAAAAAAAATGTGGCTAAATTCTCATTTAAATATAATTGAACTCCTACTGTATTCCTATCCTATAGTTCGATACTTTAGGGGTCATTGCATGAGTCTGAGAAAGAGGGAATAAATTCTATTTTATTGTATTTAAGGAAAACATCAGGCTCCAGCATATATATTACAACCATAAATAAAAGATTAAACTTGACACTATGAATGTAGTACATCAGATTTACTCATTCCTATTCCTCATAAAGGGCTTCCCTGCTAGCTCAAGTGGTAGAGTCAGCCTGACATGCAGGAGACCAGGGTTCAGTACCTGGGTTGGGAAGAGACCCTGGAGAAGGGAATGGCTATCCACTGCAGTATTCTGGAGAATCCCATGGACAGAGGAGCCTGGTGAGCTGTAGTCCATGGGGTCCCGAGTAACTCACACACACACACATTTTTCATAAAAATCTTTCATTATCCTTCAATAACTGAAAAATATGCATTACTGTTTTACAGGTAATAATACTAGGGGGCTAACAGATATTGGTTAACTGTTCAACGTCATAAAGCCAAAAATTAGCCAGAATGTAACTCACCATGTGTGTCTTGTGATACCAACTCCAGTGATCACTCCATGTCATTATAAGCATGTGACTAGACTCTTACTATTCATGCATAGCTTCAATTTTTTTAGACATAAGCTCAGTTTCACTTATGTTCAAAAGCTTAGTGATCACGATCAACTTCCTATCTCCTCTTTCTAAAATGGGTCCTAGTTAGTTTAATATGCTCATTTTATTGTTTTTCTAGCCTGTTTAGTAGTGTGGCTTAACAGTGACCTGGATTGGGTAATCATTAAGTGATTAATATAACTTACCACATCATACTATCACTTATCACATTTTATCATTGTTCAGATTTACAATTTTAAGATCAAATGTGTTGTTGCTATCTCTAAAATAAAAGGAAAAACAGAAATTTGCATTTTACACTGATTAAGGACACTGATTTTTACAAGGGTTTATAATCATACTAAAGATGAACTGTTAAATTTATATAACAAATTGGTACACTAACCTGTGAAGACATTACTGGGAATAATTTGGTAAATTGGGGAAATTTTTTTTTTTAAATTATTTATTTATTTATTTGGCTCCACTGGGTCTTAGTTGTGGCATATGGGATCCAGTTCCCTGATCAGGGATTGAACCCAAGTCCCTTGCATTGGGAACACAGAGTCTTAACCACTGGACCACCAGGGAAGTCCCTGGGGAAATTTTTAAGGATAAAACACCTTTCACTATCTACTTAAAGGGAGAGATGCCACCTGTGGTTTATCATTATACATAATTAAGTAACCACTTATTTATAAAAAGTTTTTAAGGAAAAAAAAAACAATCATCTTCAGCTTACCAGAAGTTGCAAAACACATTGAAATATAAGAGACAAACCGATAGTTACATAATTACAAATTTAACACTTCATGAAAAATACACCACTTACTTTCTCCACTGCTTGATTTGTTCAGGATTTGTATATTCTTTCAGACATTCCGTGATATGGTCTCCAATCTTTATTAAGCACTGTCTAGTATGTTCCAGTTGTTCTCTTTCTGAAAGGCCTTTCTCAGGTCTATCAAGTTGCTTCAAAGCTGCTTTGACAGGCCTCATTCTTTCTTTACACTTTAAAATAGAAAAAAAATATAACTACATATGTTAAAACCATGAATTCAACAAAGAGCTACTTGTTTCAATAATACTTACATAGGTAAATAGCATGATATGAGTATTAAACCTCACAGCTCTTAAACATCTAGGGTTTTTCTCTCACACTTTTATTCAGAAAGCAGTTTGTCATCATTTAAAATCATTCTCTGTATTTTACTTACTTTTTACTTCAGAAATTTAACAGTTTTAAAATGATAGAATTGTCAACACTGTTTAGTAGTGTGGCTTAACAGTGACCTGGATTGGGTAATCATTAAGTGATTAATATAACTTACCACATCATACTATCACTTATCACATTTTATCATTGTTCAGATTTACAATTTTAAGATCAAATGTGTTGTTGCTATCTCTAAAATAAAAGGAAAAACAGAAATTTGCATTTTACACTGATTAAGGACACTGATTTTTACAAGGGTTTATAATCATACTAAAGATGAACTGTTAAATTTATATAACAAATTGGTACACTAACCTGTGAAGACATTACTGGGAATAATTTGGTAAATTGGGGAAATTTTTTTTTTTAAATTATTTATTTATTTATTTGGCTCCACTGGGTCTTAGTTGTGGCATATGGGATCCAGTTCCCTGATCAGGGATTGAACCCAAGTCCCTTGCATTGGGAACACAGAGTCTTAACCACTGGACCACCAGGGAAGTCCCTGGGGAAATTTTTAAGGATAAAACACCTTTCACTATCTACTTAAAGGGAGAGATGCCACCTGTGGTTTATCATTATACATAATTAAGTAACCACTTATTTATAAAAAGTTTTTAAGGAAAAAAAAAACAATCATCTTCAGCTTACCAGAAGTTGCAAAACACATTGAAATATAAGAGACAAACCGATAGTTACATAATTACAAATTTAACACTTCATGAAAAATACACCACTTACTTTCTCCACTGCTTGATTTGTTCAGGATTTGTATATTCTTTCAGACATTCCGTGATATGGTCTCCAATCTTTATTAAGCACTGTCTAGTATGTTCCAGTTGTTCTCTTTCTGAAAGGCCTTTCTCAGGTCTATCAAGTTGCTTCAAAGCTGCTTTGACAGGCCTCATTCTTTCTTTACACTTTAAAATAGAAAAAAAATATAACTACATATGTTAAAACCATGAATTCAACAAAGAGCTACTTGTTTCAATAATACTTACATAGGTAAATAGCATGATATGAGTATTAAACCTCACAGCTCTTAAACATCTAGGGTTTTTCTCTCACACTTTTATTCAGAAAGCAGTTTGTCATCATTTAAAATCATTCTCTGTATTTTACTTACTTTTTGGTTACTTTCTACATTGTAGCATATCATTCTGAACAGTTTTTAAAAATGATAAAACATTTCAGAGTGTAACTTAACATTCTATATTTGGCTATAATATAGAATAAAATGTGAAAGAAACTATTAATTTTATAAAGTTGCCAATGACTTGTTTGATTGGCAAAGCTATTGACTTCATTACAGTTACAAGTATAAATTGTCTATTCCCTAATTCTTGGGGACAAAAAAAAATAATGATGAATTTTACTACTACCATATTTTGGGTAGTCAGGGATGTCAGGGTGGTTGATTGGTGAAACCAGTCTTTTCCCTGGCCTACATACCACTAGCATGCTAGTGAAGGACAACATACCCAAAAAAGCAAACTACAGATAAATTTTAATGTATATAAATACAAAAACAATTTATATTTTATAGTAATCATATAAGTGGTCAGCAAGTTGGGTTAGTTTTGGGTACCTATGGATGGATCAACTACAAACAATGTATTTAGTTGACCTAATGCCACCATTTATTGGAAAAACGATACCTTCACATTATTACTGTGAAGGGGTCTGGGTCTACATTATATGTGAAAACTTGTTTCTGAGTACTTTACTCTGTTTTATTGACTTATTTCTTTAAATGAGTTGCAAAACTCTATTGTCAGACATAATTTAAATCATACTGAAAACACTGGAGCTATGTATTCTTAAGTTAAAATTAGAACTCAGCCAAGCCTTTTTAAAAAATTCTAATTTTTATGTTACTCAGTTGTTCTCTTTCTGAAAGGCCTTTCTCAGGTCTATCAAGTTGCTTCAAAGCTGCTTTGACAGGCCTCATTCTTTCTTTACACTTTAAAATAGAAAAAAAATATAACTACATATGTTAAAACCATGAATTCAACAAAGAGCTACTTGTTTCAATAATACTTACATAGGTAAATAGCATGATATGAGTATTAAACCTCACAGCTCTTAAACATCTAGGGTTTTTCTCTCACACTTTTATTCAGAAAGCAG
Organism: Tragulus kanchil; assembly: GCA_022376925.1. Taxonomy (NCBI): domain Eukaryota; kingdom Metazoa; phylum Chordata; class Mammalia; order Artiodactyla; family Tragulidae; genus Tragulus; species Tragulus kanchil. Next base: position 53,841,982 of record JAIOJX010000004.1, read on the forward strand.
TTTGTCATCATTTAAAATCATTCTCTGTATTTTACTTACTTTTTGGTTACTTTCTACATTGTAGCATATCATTCTGAACAGTTTTTAAAAATGATAAAACATTTCAGAGTGTAACTTAACATTCTATATTTGGCTATAATATAGAATAAAATGTGAAAGAAACTATTAATTTTATAAAGTTGCCAATGACTTGTTTGATTGGCAAAGCTATTGACTTCATTACAGTTACAAGTATAAATTGTCTATTCCCTAATTCTTGGGGACAAAAAAAAATAATGATGAATTTTACTACTACCATATTTTGGGTAGTCAGGGATGTCAGGGTGGTTGATTGGTGAAACCAGTCTTTTCCCTGGCCTACATACCACTAGCATGCTAGTGAAGGACAACATACCCAAAAAAGCAAACTACAGATAAATTTTAATGTATATAAATACAAAAACAATTTATATTTTATAGTAATCATATAAGTGGTCAGCAAGTTGGGTTAGTTTTGGGTACCTATGGATGGATCAACTACAAACAATGTATTTAGTTGACCTAATGCCACCATTTATTGGAAAAACGATACCTTCACATTATTACTGTGAAGGGGTCTGGGTCTACATTATATGTGAAAACTTGTTTCTGAGTACTTTACTCTGTTTTATTGACTTATTTCTTTAAATGAGTTGCAAAACTCTATTGTCAGACATAATTTAAATCATACTGAAAACACTGGAGCTATGTATTCTTAAGTTAAAATTAGAACTCAGCCAAGCCTTTTTTTAAAAAAGAGAAAATTTCTAATTTTTAGTGTTACTCGTATTTGTCTTCTACACATTTTGTTTCTTGTTCACTTTTGGAAGTTTATATTCTGTTGTACGTGCATGCTCGGTTGCGTCTGACTCTTTGCAACCTAACCACGTTCCTCAGTCCACGGAATTCCAGCTAAGAATACTGGAGCAGGTTGTCATTTCCTTCTCCAAGGGATCTTCCCAACTCAGGGACTGAACCTGCGTCTCTAGGGTTTCACACATTTGCAGGTGGGTGCTTTACCTCTGTACCACCTTGGAAGCCCTTTGTAGGTTGAGTGCCTACTATATTCTAGACCATGTTCTAGACCCAGAAAATAGAGCAGCAAATAAAATGAAGACCCTGTTTTTATGGAGCCTGTACTCTAGTAGGAGAATACAGCCAATAAATAAACAAGACATAGTGTTTAAAAAAATTGTGACAACTATGGTTTAAAACAATAGTAATAAAGCAAGATTCAGCAGGGAATTCTCTACGTTATATAAGATTTCAGACAAGGGTGATGTTTGAGCAGATCTCTAAAGAAAACGAAGGAGTAAGCCATTTCAAGCAGAGGCAAAGGCAAGTAAAATGTCTTGTAACTTGTCTGACATGTTCAAGGGATCAGGATGCATTGGAGTACTATGAACTGCAGTACTATCAAATTCAAATACATTTCCAAATTTAAAGTTGTAAAAGATGACTGACTATAAGCTGTTTATATGCATTTTTTCCAATAACCAGAAACTCCACTACTTACAATGCTGAATGTCTTCTGGTCTAGCTCTTCAGATTCTTCAGATATAGGGACTGGTTCACTGCTTGCAGTGATGTGGACGGGAGCGTCTAACACTAAAGACTTCTTAGGTCTTTCCTTGCTTTCGGACTTGGATTCACTCAACTGATGAAAAAGAGAAAACAAAAACACAACAGAGGCAAAAATGATTAACATCTCCAAAAGAAAACTTACTGTCTCATTTTATTCTATAAAGTTTATTCACATTTAATATTCTTAGGCATTTTATCTTTTCCAAATAAAACTATCCTATAATGTTATTTACTAGGTATGGCATCTAAAAAGATTTAAACCTGCTTTTCTACTCTACTAGATACCCATATGTATTTTTAGAGGGCTCAGTTATGGAGATTAATTGGGCCAACAGGCAGTTTATTCTCCTAAACTGTAAATATGCTGATTGTGTCACTTTCTAAATTGTATATTACAATTTGCATACCTTTTCTTCCTTTATGTCTTTTTCTTTCTGTATAGCTTCTTTTACTTTGTTTTCTCTTTTCTCTTTAAAATCTTTTTCCTTTATATCTTTCTTATCCTCTTTTTCTTTTATCTCCCTTTTAAGTTCTCTTTTATTTTCCTTTTCTTTTGCTTCCCTCTTTTCTTCTGGTTCCTTCTTTATACAAACATCTGGCTCAGTTTTTTCTTCACTGTCTCTTTCTGTTTTAACTTTTTTATTTGGATGTTTCACAGAAGTGATCTCATCCTGAAAAGTGCAAGTATGGCCAATGTATTACTAACCAAATCTTAACAGACTATTTGCTTTTCTTTGCATGACTACTGACTTGCATGTGTATGGACTCTGAGAGGAATAATCCAGAATCCCATTAGTAATGATACATGCAATAAAAACTAACATAAGCCAATCCCATTCAAAATTCGTAACAAAATGAAAGGAGACAGAATGTATTCAAATAGCAAATGTTTGAAAAGGAAGGACCTTTGCTCTATCCTTTTAGCAACATATGATATTCTAGAATTCTATTCTGTAAATGAGATTACATACAAGGACTATAAAAAAGGACTTCAGTATCTAAAGGTAGAATTTCAAGCTTTAGATCAAATTTCAAATGTAAAGCATACTGAAAACATGCCATGTTCCCTTTCTATTTAACAGGCTGCTTTTCTAAAACACATTCTTACCTTATCATCATCTTCATCAGACTTTTCTGAGGGCAAGGGAGAAGAATCGCTCTTTATATCCTCTTTCACTTTGACAGACTTCATTGCTTTATTCTTCTTAGCTCTTGCTTTTCGCCTTTTTGAACCTCCCTGAAAATAATTAGTTTTATTCTAAACAGTCCCACAGACTCCATTAAAAAATCTTAATTTGTAAAACTAAAAGAATAGACACTCCTACCCAATCCCTAGTTTGTTGGTACTAAGCTACACCAATTTTAGAAAATTATCAACAAAAGTGATAAAGCTGGACTTCCTTGGTAGCTCAGTGGTAAAGAATCAGCCTGCCAATGCAAGAGACAGTTCGATCCCTGAGCCAGGAAGATCCCACATGCTGAGGAGCAACTAAACCCGTGAGCCACAACTATGGAGCCTGTGCTCTAGAGCCTTGCAGCTGCAACTATTGAGCCCACGTGCTGCAACTACTGAAGCTCTTGGCCCTAAAGCCTGTGCTCCGCAACAAGAGAAACCACGGCACAAGAAGCCTTCTCACCTCAACTAGAGAGTAGCCCCTACTCTCTGCAACTAGAGAAGAGCCTGCCAGCAGCAACAAAAATCCAAAATAGCCAAAAATAAATAAAATTATATAAAAAAAGATATAGCTTAATCACATGCAAATTAATGTGAATAAATGCTAACCAACTGTACTTATTCTTTAGAAAAACAGTAGCAGGAGGGCTGTTCACCATCCTAAATTATCTTCAACTAAACAATGCCACCAGAGATAGCATTAGAAATTATTTTAAATAGTAAGAGGTAGTTATTGATACTGTGGTCACAGGTAAACTTTCAAAGGTTTAGTTTCTAATCAACTCTCTTAGTATTTTTCTTTCCTTTTGTGTAGCAAAAGCTATAAACAATAGCAAATAATTGAAAGGAGACAGAATGTATTCAAATAGCAAATGTTTGAAAAGGAAGGACCTTTGCTCTATCCTTTTAGCAACATATGATATTCTAGAATTCTATTCTGTAAATGAGATTACATACAAGGACTATAAAAAAGGACTTCAGTATCTAAAGGTAGAATTTCAAGCTTTAGATCAAATTTCAAATGTAAAGCATACTGAAAACATGCCATGTTCCCTTTCTATTTAACAGGCTGCTTTTCTAAAACACATTCTTACCTTATCATCATCTTCATCAGACTTTTCTGAGGGCAAGGGAGAAGAATCGCTCTTTATATCCTCTTTCACTTTGACAGACTTCATTGCTTTATTCTTCTTAGCTCTTGCTTTTCGCCTTTTTGAACCTCCCTGAAAATAATTAGTTTTATTCTAAACAGTCCCACAGACTCCATTAAAAAATCTTAATTTGTAAAACTAAAAGAATAGACACTCCTACCCAATCCCTAGTTTGTTGGTACTAAGCTACACCAATTTTAGAAAATTATCAACAAAAGTGATAAAGCTGGACTTCCTTGGTAGCTCAGTGGTAAAGAATCAGCCTGCCAATGCAAGAGACAGTTCGATCCCTGAGCCAGGAAGATCCCACATGCTGAGGAGCAACTAAACCCGTGAGCCACAACTATGGAGCCTGTGCTCTAGAGCCTTGCAGCTGCAACTATTGAGCCCACGTGCTGCAACTACTGAAGCTCTTGGCCCTAAAGCCTGTGCTCCGCAACAAGAGAAACCACGGCACAAGAAGCCTTCTCACCTCAACTAGAGAGTAGCCCCTACTCTCTGCAACTAGAGAAGAGCCTGCCAGCAGCAACAAAAATCCAAAATAGCCAAAAATAAATAAAATTATATAAAAAAAGATATAGCTTAATCACATGCAAATTAATGTGAATAAATGCTAACCAACTGTACTTATTCTTTAGAAAAACAGTAGCAGGAGGGCTGTTCACCATCCTAAATTATCTTCAACTAAACAATGCCACCAGAGATAGCATTAGAAATTATTTTAAATAGTAAGAGGTAGTTATTGATACTGTGGTCACAGGTAAACTTTCAAAGGTTTAGTTTCTAATCAACTCTCTTAGTATTTTTCTTTCCTTTTGTGTAGCATGCTTATAAATAAGCTTGGTGATCTTTAATGCTTCCTATCCCTTAAGCTGCCCAGTGTCTCTAATTTAAACAGTAATGGAGGCTTGACCTCTCAAAAAGCACCCTTTCCACCCCAAAACCTGCCCCCACTGTAAATACTAAGGAAAAACAGATTCCACTTCTGATAGATATGACTCACTAGAGCTTTAACATGAATGCTGAGATCAGCTGAGAAAAAAAATTCCCATATTCAAATCAACCTACTAAATTACAAATAAACTCACTGGTGAGCCCATGTTAACCACAGCTGTCTAGGGTGATGGGTAACCTGGGTTTATCTTATCCAAAAGCAAATTCCTCTGAAGCATCATATTTTAACTTACTGCACCAGAAAGCCTCTGAGCTTCTTTTTTTGCAAGATCTCTACTTAGTAATTTGATGAGGTAGTCCGACGTGTCTGTAATTGTTTTGCTTGTGGCTTTTTATCAGGATCATCTGGAAGAATCTGAAAAGCAATTAATTTTTTCACCTTGTCTTTAATAAACATGAGAAATAATAATCATTGTTTAAAAATGTTTTCTCATAAAAACATGTATAATTTGTTGATAAGTTATAATTTTTAAGTTATAATTTTTAAAATTTGTAGAATAAACAACTTAGAATGCAAAATACATTTTTTTATACCTATGCCAAAAAGATTTCAGTATCTCTGGAAACAGAATTCTAAACACTACAAGAAAAATATCCCTCTACTCAAAATGAGACTACACAATATGAGTTCAGAAATTTTGTTCAAATACATAGATATATTAGTATTTAGTGTTATTAAACATCATAGTACTCTTAGATTTCCTTCTTTCTCAACAGTGTACTTAACTATGAAGTATAAAATTATATAAAAAAGGATATAGCTTAATCACATGCAAATTAATGTGAATAAATGCTAACCAACTGTACTTATTCTTTAGAAAAACAGTAGCAGGAGGGCTGTTCACCATCCTAAATTATCTTCAACTAAACAATGCCACCAGAGATAGCATTAGAAATTATTTTAAATAGTAAGAGGTAGTTATTGATACTGTGGTCACAGGTAAACTTTCAAAGGTTTAGTTTCTAATCAACTCTCTTAGTATTTTTCTTTCCTTTTGTGTAGCATGCTTATAAATAAGCTTGGTGATCTTTAATGCTTCCTATCCCTTAAGCTGCCCAGTGTCTCTAATTTAAACAGTAATGGAGGCTTGACCTCTCAAAAAGCACCCTTTCCACCCCAAAACCTGCCCCCACTGTAAATACTAAGGAAAAACAGATTCCACTTCTGATAGATATGACTCACTAGAGCTTTAACATGAATGCTGAGATCAGCTGAGAAAAAAAATTCCCATATTCAAATCAACCTACTAAATTACAAATAAACTCACTGGTGAGCCCATGTTAACCACAGCTGTCTAGGGTGATGGGTAACCTGGGTTTATCTTATCCAAAAGCAAATTCCTCTGAAGCATCATATTTTAACTTACTGCACCAGAAAGCCTCTGAGCTTCTTTTTTTGCAAGATCTCTACTTAGTAATTTGATGAGGTAGTCCGCACGTGTCTGTAATTGTTTTGCTTGTGGCTTTTTATCAGGATCATCTGGAAGAATCTGAAAAGCAATTAATTTTTTCACCTTGTCTTTAATAAACATGAGAAATAATAATCATTGTTTAAAAATGTTTTCTCATAAAAACATGTATAATTTGTTGATAAGTTATAATTTTTAAGTTATAATTTTTAAAATTTGTAGAATAAACAACTTAGAATGCAAAATACATTTTTTTATACCTATGCCAAAAAGATTTCAGTATCTCTGGAAACAGAATTCTAAACACTACAAGAAAAATATCCCTCTACTCAAAATGAGACTACACAATATGAGTTCAGAAATTTTGTTCAAATACATAGATATATTAGTATTTAGTGTTATTAAACATCATAGTACTCTTAGATTTCCTTCTTTCTCAACAGTGTACTTAACTATGAAGTATAAAAATCCCCAAAATACAAGTATCATCTATCTAGATAGAAGATGACCCAAAAGAGGTACTGTGAGAAACCTTTTACAATGAAACTATAAATTCTGCTTTATACTAGCAAGTAACAAATATTTGAAGGTGTCTACTTGTCCATGAAGAAGTAAAATATAAAAAGATAAATTATAAGAATCAAAGCAAGGCCTCCAATGTTTTCCATTCTCTCCAAAGAAATGATTATAACAAGTGTGGTTAGCATCAAAATCACCAAAAATTCTAAACACTGTTTGTTATTTAAATACACACACAGCCTCAAACAATCCTTTTTCAATCTTGAAAAGTATAGTTAATGATTAAATGAGAGGTTTACTTTTAACCTGACAGTATGAAAATAACAGAAGTAAATTTCAAAGCATAAGCAAAATCTAGAGATCATTAAAATTCAATCCCTCCATGAAAACCAGATTCCCATGAAGCCAAGATAACAAAGTTAACTTTCCTCACACTGAGTTGACTTTATTTCTAACATAATTTAAAAGCCAAAATTCAATTTAACACCAGTGGTCAAAGAATCAAGAAATATTTCAGTACCTTATGTGTCAGACTGAGGTCAGGATCCATTTTAATCATTTCCCAGCTTCCATATCCGTATTCATAGATACCAATTAACAAATTAGAATCATCTTCTTTGCCCCAGTCTATATCAAAATGAGCTGCCTTCGTGTGGCATGGGATGATATACCTATCATTAAAGTTAACAACCAATGTCAGGTTTATAAATGCCTTATTAAAAACTTTGAAAAACATGTATGATCACTATAACTTCAAAATACTATGCTTTATTTTTAAAAACATTTTTATTCAATTAAACATTTTATCATACATTCATGTGCAAATTATTGAGTAACAAAGGGTATTTTATGAAAGAAAACATAAACAACTCACTGCTTTCTTTCTTCTGGATCTGAAGGAATGGATTTGTGCAGCGGTATTAATTCTTCTTCATGGGAGATGACCAACTTGGCATTCACCTGTACTCCTGATATTCGGAATGTTGGGCCCTTTACTTTTCCAAGTCTACCACCTTTATTTGAAAAACAATATTAAAAAGTATAAAATATGTAATTTTATAAAATACAAAGCGACATATTATTACTTATATAAAAAAAGTACTATTACTTATTTACCTATATTTTTAAATATTACTTATTTGTGTTAAGGGGATGTTTGCTGGCAAACTTTTAAATTTCACTCCAAGGCTTTTCAACACATACTAGTGATTATAATATGGCACCTGTGAAGTGTTAACTGTTCCGTCATGTCTGACTCTCTGCGAGTCTATAGACTGTAGCCCATCAGGCTCCTGTCCATGGGATTCTCCAGGCAAGAATATTGGAGTGGGGCTTCCCTGATGGTCCAGTGGGTAAAGAGTCCGCCTTGCAAGTGCAAGCGGCACCGGTTCAATCCCTGGCCTGCGATGATCCCACGTGTTGCGAAGCAGGTGGCCTGGTGTGTCCAATTACAAGCCGAGCCAGTGCTCTGCAATGAGAGGCCACTGCAGTGGGAGGCACACAGATGCCAAATGATCACTTAGAGGCAAAAAAAAAAAAAAAAGAATACTGGAGTGGATTTGCCATTTCCTCCTCCAGGTATCTTTCTGACCTACGGATGTAACCCACGTCTACGTCTCCTCTGTCTCCTGCACTGGCAGGTGGATTCTTTACCACTGTACCACATGGGATTAATACGTCAGCCTTTCTAAATAAGAGTTCCAGTATGGTTTTTTCCAGTACATTTCTAGTTATTGAATCTTCTTTTATTTAGAAAGATGAATTATAAAGTATAATGAAGTAACTATGCTAAAGCCAGTATCACATGTGTATACTTATAATATCTATACTAAAAATATAGTATTACTAACAGTATCTGATCTTACCTTCCAGCCAAAAAATATACCAGGCCAACAGTTTCTACTCCCATCAATAATACAGTTCTATTCCCATTTTCTATTACCCAGAAATGGCCTTACTTTGTTTTACAAAGAATCTTTTAAACTAATGAATAACTAACTTAAGACATAATACCTACCAAACTCAATAAAAGCATATTTCAAAAGTTCCATTTTGCCCTGATCTGAAGGAATGGATTTGTGCAGCGGTATTAATTCTTCTTCATGGGAGATGACCAACTTGGCATTCACCTGTACTCCTGATATTCGGAATGTTGGGCCCTTTACTTTTCCAAGTCTACCACCTTTATTTGAAAAACAATATTAAAAAGTATAAAATATGTAATTTTATAAAATACAAAGCGACATATTATTACTTATATAAAAAAAGTACTATTACTTATTTACCTATATTTTTAAATATTACTTATTTGTGTTAAGGGGATGTTTGCTGGCAAACTTTTAAATTTCACTCCAAGGCTTTTCAACACATACTAGTGATTATAATATGGCACCTGTGAAGTGTTAACTGTTCCGTCATGTCTGACTCTCTGCGAGTCTATAGACTGTAGCCCATCAGGCTCCTGTCCATGGGATTCTCCAGGCAAGAATATTGGAGTGGGGCTTCCCTGATGGTCCAGTGGGTAAAGAGTCCGCCTTGCAAGTGCAAGCGGCACCGGTTCAATCCCTGGCCTGCGATGATCCCACGTGTTGCGAAGCAGGTGGCCTGGTGTGTCCAATTACAAGCCGAGCCAGTGCTCTGCAATGAGAGGCCACTGCAGTGGGAGGCACACAGATGCCAAATGATCACTTAGAGGCAAAAAAAAAAAAAAAAGAATACTGGAGTGGATTTGCCATTTCCTCCTCCAGGTATCTTTCTGACCTACGGATGTAACCCACGTCTACGTCTCCTCTGTCTCCTGCACTGGCAGGTGGATTCTTTACCACTGTACCACATGGGATTAATACGTCAGCCTTTCTAAATAAGAGTTCCAGTATGGTTTTTTCCAGTACATTTCTAGTTATTGAATCTTCTTTTATTTAGAAAGATGAATTATAAAGTATAATGAAGTAACTATGCTAAAGCCAGTATCACATGTGTATACTTATAATATCTATACTAAAAATATAGTATTACTAACAGTATCTGATCTTACCTTCCAGCCAAAAAATATACCAGGCCAACAGTTTCTACTCCCATCAATAATACAGTTCTATTCCCATTTTCTATTACCCAGAAATGGCCTTACTTTGTTTTACAAAGAATCTTTTAAACTAATGAATAACTAACTTAAGACATAATACCTACCAAACTCAATAAAAGCATATTTCAAAAGTTCCATTTACCTCTCTTTAAAGCACTTTCATTTTACTATTACCTGTTCGTTCTGTTCCTGAAGAGTTGTCCTTTAAAGCTTTAATGCAACCATTATGTACCAATTCTCCTAGTCGTCTGAGGTCTGTCTCTGACTTATCAACTAATTCAGCATCTCGAGCAATTGCATCTAATCTGTAATAAAATAATATAATTTTCAGGTAAATGCAGTAAAAAATGAAGCCATTTAAGTTACATATTATAAGAGTAAAGTTCTATAATGTTTATTACTATGCACTGAACAGATAATATGAATAATGATATATATTCAAAACATTTTTTTCATCTAAAATAAATATTTCTTTGTAACTTCATGCAGGTCATCTAAAAACAGAAAATATCCCTATTTTAAGGTGGAGTTTGGGGGAGAAAAATAGAATTAAACCAGTTTGAGTCTCTGCCACTTTATAATTGAGATAGTGGTTATAGGAGTTATTGAAAATAACTGATAAATAAAACTGGTCTTTAAAGTCAGAGGCTTGGTTAGCAAATTAGCTTCTCTGTGGATGAATCTGCCACTTTATGGCATTTTATAAGCTTGAAAGGGAAGGGTAAGAAAAAGTATTTGAAAAGTAAAATTATAAAAATGCAAATGTTTTACAGACAATGTATTTTATAGAAAGCATTTGTAGATAATATAAAGAATTAAGGATAGTACTAAAACATTTAAAAATCTATTTGAAAATTGCTTTCTACAGAGTAACTGTAAAACCTGTTGCAGCAAACTTAAGAACAGTATAAAGCTGAAAGCATGTAACATTCTATAATTCTACTAAGTCGAGTATAGACCAGGTTTTTAAAAATTCCAGTACAGTTTCTAGTTATTGAATCTTCTTTTATTTAGAAAGATGAATTATAAAGTATAATGAAGTAACTATGCTAAAGCCAGTATCACATGTGTATACTTATAATATCTATACTAAAAATATAGTATTACTAACAGTATCTGATCTTACCTTCCAGCCAAAAAATATACCAGGCCAACAGTTTCTACTCCCATCAATAATACAGTTCTATTCCCATTTTCTATTACCCAGAAATGGCCTTACTTTGTTTTACAAAGAATCTTTTAAACTAATGAATAACTAACTTAAGACATAATACCTACCAAACTCAATAAAAGCATATTTCAAAAGTTCCATTTACCTCTCTTTAAAGCACTTTCATTTTACTATTACCTGTTCGTTCTGTTCCTGAAGAGTTGTCCTTTAAAGCTTTAATGCAACCATTATGTACCAATTCTCCTAGTCGTCTGAGGTCTGTCTCTGACTTATCAACTAATTCAGCATCTCGAGCAATTGCATCTAATCTGTAATAAAATAATATAATTTTCAGGTAAATGCAGTAAAAAATGAAGCCATTTAAGTTACATATTATAAGAGTAAAGTTCTATAATGTTTATTACTATGCACTGAACAGATAATATGAATAATGATATATATTCAAAACATTTTTTTCATCTAAAATAAATATTTCTTTGTAACTTCATGCAGGTCATCTAAAAACAGAAAATATCCCTATTTTAAGGTGGAGTTTGGGGGAGAAAAATAGAATTAAACCAGTTTGAGTCTCTGCCACTTTATAATTGAGATAGTGGTTATAGGAGTTATTGAAAATAACTGATAAATAAAACTGGTCTTTAAAGTCAGAGGCTTGGTTAGCAAATTAGCTTCTCTGTGGATGAATCTGCCACTTTATGGCATTTTATAAGCTTGAAAGGGAAGGGTAAGAAAAAGTATTTGAAAAGTAAAATTATAAAAATGCAAATGTTTTACAGACAATGTATTTTATAGAAAGCATTTGTAGATAATATAAAGAATTAAGGATAGTACTAAAACATTTAAAAAAATCTATTTGAAAATTGCTTTCTACAGAGTAACTGTAAAAACCTGTTGCAGCAAACTTAAGAACAGTATAAAGCTGAAAGCATGTAACATTCTATAATTCTACTAAGAATAACAAATATGTTTACCTTTCCAGAGGGCCACCAAATTTCTTGTAACTCTTGATAAACCTAACAGAAAACAATTGTTTGATTTAAATATAGGCTTCACTATTCTTTAAAAGATAGATACAGAAATAATTTTATCAACAATTCAGTGCACTAACAATTAATAAGCTATACTAGAAACAAAATGTTAAAATGTTAAGATATACCAGGAAAGACAAGACATAAGTTTAACACCCAGGATGATATTTACAAATCAATATAAAATGAAACAACAGAAACTAAATTTTATTTTAGAAATTTACTTTATTGTTTTCCAAGACAGAAAAGGTTCAAGACTATCGGAGGAAGTGTCTATAGAATTATCAATCATGTATGTCCTCACATTTCAAGTGCTGATAAAAATTTAATGAATATAGCTTTAAATCAGATGTATGGTATTATACCAACAATGAAAAAATAACTTTACTTGAGAACAAAGCTACCCAAATGGCTGATGGCTGAAGGAAAATAATCCAGGAAAAGTAGAAGCTGCAGTGTCTCTTCAACTAAAGACAGAAAGTCCAGCAAATCAAGTGGTCAGAAAAGTACCCTAAACAAAATCTAACAATATATTTAGTTTCCTGGTAGAAAAAAATAGGGAAGAACTTTATCAGACAGTTCTGTGATTTAAGAAGAGTTACAATGGCTTGAAAGAATCAATAAGCTCTCAAGGTACAACAATGAACAATCTTTCACAAATTTCATACGCAAAAATATTACATAAACAAAATAAGCTGCTATCCCATCCCTTTTAAATATAACTGTATATATATAAACATGTATTTTTAAAAATTTATCTACAAGGCCAATCTTACCTCAATTCCTATTTGGACATATCAGCAACACTTTTAACAGGGTTATTTTTAAAAAACCAATCACTTCAGTGTAAAAAAAAAAAAAAAAACAGAAAAACAGGGAACTAAATCACTCCCACATAAAGAGTAATGTTGGGAGTCATATACAGTGAGAATTTTTAAAATAAATAATGTATTGAAGTATACATTCATTATTCAAAAGGACCACTATTCTGAGTTCCTAATAAACCAAAAATAATTTAGAAGCCTACAGTAACAATAAATAACACAGCAAAGATTAGTTGCCAAACTCATCTGGTTAAAAAGATAACCAAAAGCAGAACCACCCAATCCCCACACAATTATATTTGCCTCTTAAAAAATTTCAAATTTTGTGGAATTTCTGTCTTAATTTCACCCCTTACTTTTTAAAGCAAGCTCAAGTAAAAATTGTCTTTATGTCATCTTACCGCCGAATTTCTGCATCACTAAATCCTTTAATATTCTCCCGAGGGATAGTTCGTGGTCTTCCACGTTTCTTTGGCCTTTTCCTTTCTGAGATTGAATCACTATCAGATCCAGAGTATCTCCTACTTCTACTGCGCCTCCCTTCACTTCCATTGAAACTAATCTGGAATTTGAAAACAAAAATTTTGCCCAATTTTAGGTAGAGGGGGTTTCTGTTTTAAGAGCAAAGAAAAAATTATAAATAATTGACACAATTAACAAGTACATTATCAAAAATATTGTATAAACAAAACTAAAAAGCAAAAATCAAGAAAATAAAACATACCCTTTTTCTCATTACTGAAAAAAAGTTACCAACATTCTCATTAACAAGCTTAAAACAAGCCTTATAAACCAGCAGGAAGATACCCATTAAACTTTTGTAAAAATGTGTGAAAGGTTATTAACAGCAATTAAATGACAGAATTATACAACATCCTGATGCATTTCCTAAAATGTGAGTTAAAGTAACAATGCAGTGTAATTATTTAATTCATCATCAACTCAACCAATACTAGATAAATAATAATAGCCAATACTGGTACTGGTAGAGAAAAAAGAGACAGTCAAACACCTCTGGTGGTTATTTAAACACAGAAGGCAACTTGATAATATTATCAGATGCCTTAAAAAATTATCATTCTGCTAACCCAGCAACATCATTGCAATTTTCCTGATAGCAAAACTGAATGCTGCTTTTAAAAACAGGGAACTAAATTACTCCCACATAAAGAGTAATGTTGGGAGTCATATACAGTGAGAATTTTTAAAATAAATAATGTATTGAAGTATACATTCATTATTCAAAAGGACCACTATTCTGAGTTCCTAATAAACCAAAAATAATTTAGAAGCCTACAGTAACAATAAATAACACAGCAAAGATTAGTTGCCAAACTCATCTGGTTAAAAAGATAACCAAAAGCAGAACCACCCAATCCCCACACAATTATATTTGCCTCTTAAAAAATTTCAAATTTTGTGGAATTTCTGTCTTAATTTCACCCCTTACTTTTTAAAGCAAGCTCAAGTAAAATTGTCTTTATGTCATCTTACCGCCGAATTTCTGCATCACTAAATCCTTTAATATTCTCCCGAGGGATAGTTCGTGGTCTTCCACGTTTCTTTGGCCTTTTCCTTTCTGAGATTGAATCACTATCAGATCCAGAGTATCTCCTACTTCTACTGCGCCTCCCTTCACTTCCATTGAAACTAATCTGGAATTTGAAAACAAAAATTTTGCCCAATTTTAGGTAGAGGGGGTTTCTGTTTTAAGAGCAAAGAAAAAATTATAAATAATTGACACAATTAACAAGTACATTATCAAAAATATTGTATAAACAAAACTAAAAAGCAAAAATCAAGAAAATAAAACATACCCTTTTTCTCATTACTGAAAAAAAGTTACCAACATTCTCATTAACAAGCTTAAAACAAGCCTTATAAACCAGCAGGAAGATACCCATTAAACTTTTGTAAAAATGTGTGAAAGGTTATTAACAGCAATTAAATGACAGAATTATACAACATCCTGATGCATTTCCTAAAATGTGAGTTAAAGTAACAATGCAGTGTAATTATTTAATTCATCATCAACTCAACCAATACTAGATAAATAATAATAGCCAATACTGGTACTGGTAGAGAAAAAAGAGACAGTCAAACACCTCTGGTGGTTATTTAAACACAGAAGGCAACTTGATAATATTATCAGATGCCTTAAAAAATTATCATTCTGCTAACCCAGCAACATCATTGCTAGACATTTTTCCTGATAGCAAAAATGTAACTGAACACTGGCCAATAAAGTCATTTTTACCATAAAAGTTAAAAAAAAATCTAATCTACAAAATCATTAACTTTTCTATTATACCCATCAAATCACAGGCAATCTAGTGTACAAAGTAAGGCATTGCAGATTGTAAGAGGAGATGGGCCTAATACTGGCTCACCCGTGAAAAGCATGAATGGTAGACATCAAGTACCACACAAGAAGATAAGAAAGTCAGCTAACATTCACTAAAGACTGAACTACCATAAGAACTGAGGATTCCTGGGATGAAAAGACATGGGAAGAACTTGCACCCACTCTCAGGCACTCCTCCACAAGCCCCCACCAACTTTCACCAGGTGCACATGAGAAAGACTGGAAATGGGGCTAGAGATTAGAGAAAACTTTTCTTCATGGTGAAGGCCTGGATAAAGATTTTTTTGAGGGGATAGTCAGGAAGCCTGGCCAGATCCTTCTCACCTACTCAACTGAGGACACAGAAGACCTAATATGGTTGTAGGAAAAGAAAAACAAAAAACTAGCAGGGCACAGTCTGGGGTGTGTTCCTCATCTCCCTCAGATTCAAAACTAAAGTAGATAACAAAAAAATTCAGCAATTAAGACAAATCATCTTGAAATACAACAGTAATCTAAAAAATAGAAGCTAATGCAAGGACTCTGAAGTGTTCCTCTTGCCACAGGATTCCAATATAGCTTTGACATGGCACTGTTTCCATTATCTAAAATCTAACATCGTGTTCATTTGAGCCATAAAATAAACATCTACAAATTTCTAAAAATTCCAATCACACTGGCCATGAGAGAATTAAACTAGAAATCAGGAACAAAGATACCTGGGAAAATGCCCCAAATATGTGAAAACTAAACAACACACTTCTAAAAAACCTATAAGTCATAAAGGAAGTCACAAAGATATTAGAAAGTATTTTAAAATATATGAAAATGATATCACGGGCTTCCCCTGGCGGTCCAGTGGGTAGGGACACCGCCTTGCAGTGCAAGGGGCGCCGGTTCGAGCCCTGGCCTGGGAGGATCCCACGTGCCGCGGAGCGGCTGGACTGATGTGTCCAATTACCGAGTCAGAGCTCTGGAGTGCATTTGCCCAGAGCCGGTGCTCTGCAGCGACGGACCACCGCGATGGGAGGCCCATAGGAGCCAAAGAGCGAAGACGAATGGAAATGGAGAAATGAAAGACTGGTGGAGGTGGCCCGCCCGCTCCCCTCCCTCCCCGGCCCGACCCCCGCCCAAAATAAATAAATAAATAAATCTTAAAAAAAAAAAAAAAAATGATATCACAACAAATATCAAAGTTTAGTAGATTTAGAAAAGGCAGTGGCAGTGGGAAGTCTGCAGCATTAAATGCTAATACTTGGACTTTCCTGGTTGGTCCAGTATTTATGCCTACCAGTACAGGGGGCATGGCTTCAATTCCTGGTCCAGGAAGATTCTACATGCAGTGATGCAACTGAGCCTGAGTGACAACTCCTGAAGCTCAAGTCCCCTAGAGCCTGTGCTCTGTAACGAAAAGCCAGTGCAATTAGAAGCCTGCAACTAGAGTAGACCCTGCTTGAGGCAACTGGGCAGGGAGAGAATGACATCCTAAGCAGAAACAAAGACCCAGCACAACCAGCCATAAATAGCTAAATAAACTCATGAGGTACAGTAAAAGCAGTAACTTAGAAAATGAAAGTTTTGATTTAATCTAAACTTTTATCCTTAGACACTTAAAAGGAGAGCAAAACGAGGAAAGGAAAAAAAAAAAAACCAAAAACCAGAAATCAATGAAATTTAAAACAGAAAAAAAACCAATGAAACCAAAAGGAGGCTCTTTGGAAAGATGAAGGGAATAATCAAGAAAAAAAAGCGCCAATATTAGGGATTAAGAAAAAGAGAAATCACTAAATATCCTATCCATATCAAAAGGGTAACTGAATAACTTTATGCCTATAAACTCAACAACGTGGGTAAAATGAACAAATCCCTTGAAATAACCAAACTCATTCGAGAAATATGCTTTTTTTTCAACTTTATGCCATGAGCTCTTTTTTTAATTTATTATTTTCATCCATCTTTATTCTTTGGCACAAGTGGGCCTCCCATTTGCACCTCTTTTGTTGGAGAGCACTGGTTCTGGGTGCATGTGCTCCAGAGAGCTGGCTCGTAATTGGACACACTGGTCCAGCCACTTCGTGGCACATGGGATCTTCCTGGGCCAGGGATTGCACTTGCAAGGTGGACTCTTTACCCAGTGGACCACCAGGGAAGCCCGAGAAATATATTCTGAATAGTTCTGTATTATAAAATTTAGGTTACTGTTAAGAACGAGAAATACTTTCCAACTCATTTTATGAGACAAGTATTATTAAATCAAGACAGACTGTGCAAGAAAAGAAACACCAATATTTATCATAAAAAAGACAGTAAATACTCTTATAGAAATAGTTTTTAAATTAAAAAGCCACCTGTTTTGCACAGTTTCTCATTCTGGGGAGCATATAAATTTCTTCAAGTTCCTTTTGTCTTTCTTCTTCTTCTAATCGTCTTCTTTGATCTTCAGGAATGATTTCTTCCCAGTTCTTTGAATTTTTTTCAGGTTCCAACTCAATATCATCCTCATCCATATTTGAAAAGTTGGCAACCTGATAAATTTGAAAATTTAAGCAAAATAAGATTAAAGAACTATTATATATTTTTTTCTTTTTTAGCAGGAAGAAAGAGGCATATCAGAATAAGAGAAATAGCCCCAGGATAATGAATATGATTATGGGTTAAACCAACTATGATTGCTAAACTAAGTTTATTTGTTCATGAGGTCAAGGTAGATCAAACCGAATGACTTCTAAGAATTTTCTTCAGTAATGATTCTCTGTTGCCCTGCTGATTAACAAAATTATTACTATAATACGACTAGAGGAAGTTAACAGAGTAACAACAAATTTATACAGAAGTATGCTAAATTGCCCTCTGTAATTGCCATACCAGTTCACTTACTACAGAGTACTGTAGAACAACTTACTCTTACTTTTATGATCATAAAAAATGTATCTGGAGAGCTGATGACCAAGACATAAGGAGTTCTGAGACCAAAGATAAATCTATTTAGAGGGTCCCAAATCACTAGTTTCTTCATATGTAAAAAACGGGGCTAGTGATATAGTGCAGTAACCTTTGTGAGGATTAAATAACATGATACATTTAAAGAATTGTGCAGAGTTTGGTATATAGAAAGCACTCATTAAAGCTAACTGCCCATACTGGGTACATTAAAGCTTACAGGTAACTAGAAAGATAAGAAAACTATGTTGTGTGTTCCGGCGGGGGGAAGGGAGGGCACATTGCAGGTACTCAGAACCTTACTTTGTGGAAAATAGCTAGGACACAGAGGAATCTGCTTCTTTACAATAAACAACTGGCACACACATTATTCTGAGGCTGGTTAACTTAAGTTGCTTTAGGACTCCTTGCAATCATTTTAGCTGTCACCTAACCCAGGGTGCACTTCCCAGGTGGCTCAGCTGGTAAAGAAGCCACCTGTAATGCAGGGAACCCAGGTTCAATCTCTGGGTCGGGATGATCCCATGAAGAAGGAAGTGGAATGAATACCTACTCCAGTATTCTTGCCAGGATAATCCATAGACCTTCTGTCTGGGGGGCTACAGTCCATGGGGTCACAAGAGTCAGATACTAGTTAGTAACTAAACCACCTTATGCGGGGTTATCTGTCAGTATTCCTGCTTACTCTGTCTGATTTACTTGTGTTTTTTTTAGTTGTGATAATGCTTAAATTAATCCAACGTCACAAAAACTGCTCTGATAAAAATCAGCTAAAAGTCTTTTTCATTTATGAAGATGATTTAAAGGTGAAGTGAAAGTCACTTAGTCATGTCAGACTCTTTGCAACCCCAAATCAGATCACTGCTGGTTTGTCAAAGTAGGCCACATTTTTATATATCATAGCAAATTCTAAGACAAAGATGTTTTTAACATATTTTAAGATTGCCTTGCTAATCCTGTTTGAAAAAAGATGAATAAAACACTAACTGACCAAAAAAAAAAAAACCCCACAACAAAACATTCCTTCTCAAACTACAGATTATGAAGAAAAATTTAAAAAGAAAATCTACCTTGAACTGAGAAAGTAATTCATCTCCTACAGTTAAAGGTCCTGCTTCATTTTCATGAGTTTCAGCCCTCTTCAAGATTTCATCTATATCCATTTCCTAAAAAAAAGAAAGAAATCTTTATTTTAAATATGCTTTATTATGTTTTAAGATAAATACACTTTGCATTTATAGTTTTAAAAATGACAAATTCTGACAGAGGCTTTTTTTTTCCCCTTCACCTGGGGTTCTTGTTCTTCTCCTTCAGGCTCCTTAAAAAGTTCCTCAGCACCAAACTTTAAAATGGCTGACAACTCTTCTTTATTGAAAGGAGTAGAACTAAAAGTCAGAAAAAAACAAAATTACTTAGCACTAACAGTCACAGATTTAATATTTACATAGCACTTTTATGAATTACTGGCACAGTCAGCTTTACAGCAGTTAATATGACCTAATCAGGTAAGTGAAAGATTATTAGTATACTTATTTTAAAACTGAAGAACTTAAAGCCTAGAACTTTTCCCCAAGATTAAAAACTAGAATGGTGAAACCATGTATTAAATGTGACTAGGAATTGGTCACAGTGACTGTTCAGTACTTTAAAAACAAAACAGTAACACTAAATATAGTACTTCAATGATCTGCTTACACTATGTAACATTTCAGAAAAATGAGCATAGTATCATTTATTTAAAATTAAATAACTACCTCGAAGGGGCAGAACCTGTGTGTAGTACTGTCTTCCCAGTTGTGTCCATTCTCTGAATTACAAGATGATCTAAAACCATCTTCTTTTTGGCCCTTTCAAGAATATCCTCTTCTACTGATCCCTTTGTAACTAGACGATAAATGTTCACCTGTAAAGACACACATGATGAAACTTAAAGGACAGTAATAATGATTCATTTTGCTAATCTTAAATGCCCCAATATTGATAACATAGCCTGAAATTCATCCAACATGAAATTTTCACTGGTTAAAAGCAAAAAAGTTTCTTCAATTTAAAGATGTTGAGACTATATCCTTTCTTCCTGAATAGATTTTGGTTACTTTGCTTTTTCTTGTTTTAAAGGAATGACAGTAATTTTTTAAAAAATATTTATTTGCCTCTACTGGGTCTTAGTTGTGGCATGTGGGATCTAGTTCCCTGACCAGGTATCAAACCCAGGCCCCCTGCATTGGGAACACAGAGTTTTGACCACTGGACCACCAGGAAAGTCCTGACAGTAATTTTTAAAATTACATCTCAACTGGGAAAGGCAGTGGTCGTAAACCTATGACAAGCTTATACCGGTTTCCTTAATTCTGATTGTTTTATCATTCTATATAATCCAAAATTTCAAAAATTACACTCCAAGTTAATGATGAAACTCTGCCATTAACAACAACAACAAAAAACGTTCCAAATCAGGCAAAAATTGATGTGTAGTGATTTTGCTCCACTTCTCAAGGTCTGCCACTGCTACTGCTTAGTCACTTCAGTTGTGTCCAATGCTGTGTGATCCCTACAGCCCATCAGGTTCCTCTGTCCATGGAATTCTCCAGGCAAGAATACTGGAGTGGGCTGCCATGCCCTCCTCCAGGGGGATTTTCCCAACCCATCCTGTGTGTATGCACGCACGCGCACACACACGCACGCGCGTGCCTGAGAAATTCCCATCCATGGAATTCTCCAAGCAAGAAAACTGGAGTGAGTTGCCATTTCCTTCTCCTCTCAAAGTCAATGGTTCTACATCAAACAATACCACCATTTAGGGATGTCTTGAAAGTTTATGGAAACATTTTTAGTTTTCACAGTGATTAGGTGTGCTCACCAGCATTTACAGCACTGGGACCTAGAATATCAGGCATTCTTCTGGATAGTCAGGCACAATGAAAATTACTAAGTCTTCCAAATGATTTTCTTAACTGTTTTAAATCATCTTGAGCTTAAATGATAACTATTTTAATATAAATGAAGTATTTTTACAAAGTTACAGTAAACGCTAATACTTTTATGATGACAGTTATTGTGTCTGGATATTGTATTATTTGGATCTTTATCAAAAGTTATTTCCAAATGCTCACAGTATTGGGTCACCAATAAAACTTATCTGTATTAGTAACCTACAACTACTCATTCTGTAATGCTGCATGCAAATATTTAAAAGGAGATCTGAGATTCCTTCAATCAGACATACAACTAACTACTACTAAAACAGCAAGCATTGTAATACAGTAATTTTTAAATATTATTTGCCTCTACTGGGTCTTAGTTGTGGCATGTGGGATCTAGTTCCCTGACCAGGTATCAAACCCAGGCCCCCTGCATTGGGAACACAGAGTTTTGACCACTGGACCACCAGGAAAGTCCTGACAGTAATTTTTAAAATTACATCTCAACTGGGAAAGGCAGTGGTCGTAAACCTATGACAAGCTTATACCGGTTTCCTTAATTCTGATTGTTTTATCATTCTATATAATCCAAAATTTCAAAAATTACACTCCAAGTTAATGATGAAACTCTGCCATTAACAACAACAACAAAAAACGTTCCAAATCAGGCAAAAATTGATGTGTAGTGATTTTGCTCCACTTCTCAAGGTCTGCCACTGCTACTGCTTAGTCACTTCAGTTGTGTCCAATGCTGTGTGATCCCTACAGCCCATCAGGTTCCTCTGTCCATGGAATTCTCCAGGCAAGAATACTGGAGTGGGCTGCCATGCCCTCCTCCAGGGGGATTTTCCCAACCCATCCTGTGTGTATGCACGCACGCGCACACACACGCACGCGCGTGCCTGAGAAATTCCCATCCATGGAATTCTCCAAGCAAGAAAACTGGAGTGAGTTGCCATTTCCTTCTCCTCTCAAAGTCAATGGTTCTACATCAAACAATACCACCATTTAGGGATGTCTTGAAAGTTTATGGAAACATTTTTAGTTTTCACAGTGATTAGGTGTGCTCACCAGCATTTACAGCACTGGGACCTAGAATATCAGGCATTCTTCTGGATAGTCAGGCACAATGAAAATTACTAAGTCTTCCAAATGATTTTCTTAACTGTTTTAAATCATCTTGAGCTTAAATGATAACTATTTTAATATAAATGAAGTATTTTTACAAAGTTACAGTAAACGCTAATACTTTTATGATGACAGTTATTGTGTCTGGATATTGTATTATTTGGATCTTTATCAAAAGTTATTTCCAAATGCTCACAGTATTGGGTCACCAATAAAACTTATCTGTATTAGTAACCTACAACTACTCATTCTGTAATGCTGCATGCAAATATTTAAAAGGAGATCTGAGATTCCTTCAATCAGACATACAACTAACTACTACTAAAAGAGCAAGCACATGAATCAGGAATCTTACATGTCACCAATAATGAAATAATAATAAAGAATTTACCTCATTAATAACCATTAAGAGTAAAAATATATTTCATATTTATACTTATGTTTAAAAGACTTTTTAATATAATGGTAAGAAATCTGTATTGCATTATTTTGTTATCTTATTCAGGTATTCATTCAACAGATCCATCACACAGCTTTCTATAGTATCTTGTCTTACTGGTACTTTTCCTAATATATCCTCTTTATTCTACCTTGTATTAAAAAAGGCAGTAGCCAAAGTCTTTAAGTAGTGTAAGTGGAATGTTGAGGATTTCAATATAGGAGGTTATCTATTCATGCAATTAATCACTTTTGCCCATTTCATTCATAACACAGATATATGTTGTCTCTTCACATATACATTAGGCTCAGTTCACGTGAGAATATCCTACTTCATCACTTCTTTTTTTTTTTTTTTTTTACGGAGGGGGGGGGCTCAAGACTTCTTGGGTCAAGGGCCACTTTCTTGTTTTTTGACAGTTTGTAATTTGTTTTGGCTTGTTGTTATCTCTGTTTCAGGTCTCTCTTTTAAGAAAATTATTTGGCTAAAACTCTTTTAGTTTTATATTATGGATTTATTTTTCAGTAGAAAATAAGAATGTTTAAAAAGTAAATAACATGTGCTAATAAGCCTTTATGTGGTATTTTTTCTTCATGGGAATCAGTCAAATGGCATTCTTCAGGATAGTCAGGCACAATGAAAATTACTAAGTCTTCCAAATGATTTTCTTAACTGTTTTAAATCATCTTGAGCTTAAATGATAACTATTTTAATATAAATGAAGTATTTTTACAAAGTTACAGTAAACGCTAATACTTTTATGATGACAGTTATTGTGTCTGGATATTGTATTATTTGGATCTTTATCAAAAGTTATTTCCAAATGCTCACAGTATTGGGTCACCAATAAAACTTATCTGTATTAGTAACCTACAACTACTCATTCTGTAATGCTGCATGCAAATATTTAAAAGGAGATCTGAGATTCCTTCAATCAGACATACAACTAACTACTACTAAAAGAGCAAGCACATGAATCAGGAATCTTACATGTCACCAATAATGAAATAATAATAAAGAATTTACCTCATTAATAACCATTAAGAGTAAAAATATATTTCATATTTATACTTATGTTTAAAAGACTTTTTAATATAATGGTAAGAAATCTGTATTGCATTATTTTGTTATCTTATTCAGGTATTCATTCAACAGATCCATCACACAGCTTTCTATAGTATCTTGTCTTACTGGTACTTTTCCTAATATATCCTCTTTATTCTACCTTGTATTAAAAAAGGCAGTAGCCAAAGTCTTTAAGTAGTGTAAGTGGAATGTTGAGGATTTCAATATAGGAGGTTATCTATTCATGCAATTAATCACTTTTGCCCATTTCATTCATAACACAGATATATGTTGTCTCTTCACATATACATTAGGCTCAGTTCACGTGAGAATATCCTACTTCATCACTTCTTTTTTTTTTTTTTTTTACGGAGGGGAGGGGCTCAAGACTTCTTGGGTCAAGGGCCACTTTCTTGTTTTTTGACAGTTTGTAATTTGTTTTGGCTTGTTGTTATCTCTGTTTCAGGTCTCTCTTTTAAGAAAATTATTTGGCTAAAACTCTTTTAGTTTTATATTATGGATTTATTTTTCAGTAGAAAATAAGAATGTTTAAAAAGTAAACAACATGTGCTAATAAGCCTTTATGTGGTATTTGTTCATATCTCCTGTTTTGAAGAAGTTTGACAACACTACTCTATATGGACATATAGGACCCCACAAGGACCAAGATATCAAAAAGATGACAGATGGGTTTTCTCAAGGGCTATTACAACTGTGCCAGACAGTCATACAAAAATGATCAGAATGGCTATTTTGCATGGAGAATCTTACGGGTACATGTCTACAAAAAAGAACAATGTACAAAGCAAAATACCCTTCAACAGCTAAAATAAGAATATGAAGATATTTAAAAATGTATATACTTATATACTGAATGAAAAACATATTCTACAGTTGTACACTGAATTATGATCAAAAGAGAATACATGATCCTATTTAGGCATAGCTTTCTCAGGTCTGTCAATTTCCAGGTGACTCTGATAAACTCAAGCTCCTCATCAATTTATTTGTTCAATAAGCAGTATGACTGTTTCAGCAATCTTACCAGGAGGAAGCCAAAATCAATTCTAAACACTGATCTTAAAAAAGATTCTAAAACATTAAAATAGGGAGAAAAAAAATACCTGTTTCTTTTGCCCAATTCGATGAGCTCTAGCCTGTGCCTGAAGATCATTTTGTGGATTCCAATCAGAATCAAATATAACAACAGTGTCAGCTGAGGCTAAGTTAATTCCTAAGCCTCCAGCTCTTGTGGAAAGCAAAAAGCAGAAATCCTGTAAGGAAATATAAAAGGCACACTTAAATTCTTTACAAACTTGTGAATAATCAGTGTGAGAATTTTGTAACTGAATTCCTGAATTTATAAAGTGTTTCTGCTGGCTCAGTGGTAACAACGCAGGAGACATGGGTTCATTCCTGGTGCAGGAAGACCCCACATGCCAAGGGACAACTAAGCCCATGTGCCACAACCACTGAGCAGATGCTCTAGAGCCTGCGAGCCACAACTACTGAGCCCCTGTGCTGCAACTACTGAATCCCACAAACCTAGAGCCTATGCTCACAACAACAGAAACCACTGCAGTGAGAAGCCTGTGTAACAGAAACCCTGCTAAGAGAGTGTTTTTTTCAGGTCTCTCTTTTAAAATTATTTGGCTAAAACTCTTTTAGTTTTATATTATGGATTTATTTTTCAGTAGAAAATAAGAATGTTTAAAAAGTAAATAACATGTGCTAATAAGCCTTTATGTGGTATTTGTTCATATCTCCTGTTTTGAAGAAGTTTGACAACACTACTCTATATGGACATATAGGACCCCACAAGGACCAAGATATCAAAAAGATGACAGATGGGTTTTCTCAAGGGCTATTACAACTGTGCCAGACAGTCATACAAAAATGATCAGAATGGCTATTTTGCATGGAGAATCTTACGGGTACATGTCTACAAAAAAGAACAATGTACAAAGCAAAATACCCTTCAACAGCTAAAATAAGAATATGAAGATATTTAAAAATGTATATACTTATATACTGAATGAAAAACATATTCTACAGTTGTACACTGAATTATGATCAAAAGAGAATACATGATCCTATTTAGGCATAGCTTTCTCAGGTCTGTCAATTTCCAGGTGACTCTGATAAACTCAAGCTCCTCATCAATTTATTTGTTCAATAAGCAGTATGACTGTTTCAGCAATCTTACCAGGAGGAAGCCAAAATCAATTCTAAACACTGATCATAAAAAAGATTCTAAAACATTAAAATAGGGAGAAAAAAAAAATACCTGTTTCTTTTGCCCAATTCGATGAGCTCTAGCCTGTGCCTGAAGATCATTTTGTGGATTCCAATCAGAATCAAATATAACAACAGTGTCAGCTGAGGCTAAGTTAATTCCTAAGCCTCCAGCTCTTGTGGAAAGCAAAAAGCAGAAATCCTGTAAGGAAATATAAAAGGCACACTTAAATTCTTTACAAACTTGTGAATAATCAGTGTGAGAATTTTGTAACTGAATTCCTGAATTTATAAAGTGTTTCTGCTGGCTCAGTGGTAACAACGCAGGAGACATGGGTTCATTCCTGGTGCAGGAAGACCCCACATGCCAAGGGACAACTAAGCCCATGTGCCACAACCACTGAGCAGATGCTCTAGAGCCTGCGAGCCACAACTACTGAGCCCCTGTGCTGCAACTACTGAATCCCACAAACCTAGAGCCTATGCTCCACAACAACAGAAACCACTGCAGTGAGAAGCCTGTGTACTACAACTAGAGAGTAGTCCCTGCTCCCCACAACGAAGACCCAGCACAGCTATAAAGTAATTTATAAAAGGTATTTTACCAAAGGTGGTTTTATAAATTACTAATAAAATGTATAAACATCTAGCAAAACCAATCAACAAGACTACTAAATACAAATATACAGGGGAATAAGACAACAATTCATAAAGAATTTGAAATCAAAATGGGCTAGGTTATTTAGAAGCAAATTAACTATACTAAATTGAAATAGTATTGATATAAAAGGGTAAAATTCTTCATATTTAACACAGAATATGAATTTAAAAGCCTCGCCTGCAAATCAAAACTGGCTACCACTAATATCACTTTTCTGAAAAACCTACAAGTATGACTACAATAATGACTGAAACAATTTCTTTACAATATTAAAGGTATTCATACCTCTGATCCTTCAGCATTAAAATGATCTAGAGCTTGTTTCCTCAGCTCTCCTTTTATTGATCCATCTAATCTCTGGAATAAAACATTAAAATACTGCACTGTAACAGAATCAAAACTTTAAAAAGGAATTAAAACCAAGTGTGAAATATGAAAATGCAGTGTTGCTTTTGCTAAGACTAGAAAGTATTTATAGGTAGGAAAGCAATACCCAGGCATTCTCTATCCATTCTGTTCTTGTTTACCAGAACTACTTCTGCTTATAGTAAAATAATAGCACTGACTGTCATTTTACCTGAGGCCCACAAAAAAATTTCAGATATGACCAGGAATTAGACAAAATGTAAATCAACAAAAAAGGTAAAATGAAATTCTTTACAAACTTGTGAATAATCAGTGTGAGAATTTTGTAACTGAATTCCTGAATTTATAAAGTGTTTCTGCTGGCTCAGTGGTAACAACGCAGGAGACATGGGTTCATTCCTGGTGCAGGAAGACCCCACATGCCAAGGGACAACTAAGCCCATGTGCCACAACCACTGAGCAGATGCTCTAGAGCCTGCGAGCCACAACTACTGAGCCCCTGTGCTGCAACTACTGAATCCCACAAACCTAGAGCCTATGCTCCACAACAACAGAAACCACTGCAGTGAGAAGCCTGTGTACTACAACTAGAGAGTAGTCCCTGCTCCCCACAACGAAGACCCAGCACAGCTATAAAGTAATTTATAAAAGGTATTTTACCAAAGGTGGTTTTATAAATTACTAATAAAATGTATAAACATCTAGCAAAACCAATCAACAAGACTACTAAATACAAATATACAGGGGAATAAGACAACAATTCATAAAGAATTTGAAATCAAAATGGGCTAGGTTATTTAGAAGCAAATTAACTATACTAAATTGAAATAGTATTGATATAAAAGGGTAAAATTCTTCATATTTAACACAGAATATGAATTTAAAAGCCTCGCCTGCAAATCAAAACTGGCTACCACTAATATCACTTTTCTGAAAAACCTACAAGTATGACTACAATAATGACTGAAACAATTTCTTTACAATATTAAAGGTATTCATACCTCTGATCCTTCAGCATTAAAATGATCTAGAGCTTGTTTCCTCAGCTCTCCTTTTATTGATCCATCTAATCTCTGGAATAAAACATTAAAATACTGCACTGTAACAGAATCAAAACTTTAAAAAGGAATTAAAACCAAGTGTGAAATATGAAAATGCAGTGTTGCTTTTGCTAAGACTAGAAAGTATTTATAGGTAGGAAAGCAATACCCAGGCATTCTCTATCCATTCTGTTCTTGTTTACCAGAACTACTTCTGCTTATAGTAAAATAATAGCACTGACTGTCATTTTACCTGAGGCCCACAAAAAAATTTCAGATATGACCAGGAATTAGACAAAATGTAAATCAACAAAAAAGGTAAAATGAAATGCTTACTTGAAAGGGGAATTGACGATACTTCAAATATTCTGCAAGTATGTCCAACATCCGCACCATTTGAGAAAAAATAAGAACTCTATTGCCTCGTTCTCTTAGGCGAATTAACAGTTTATCAAGAAGAATTAATTTTCCGCTACTACGGATTAAGTGCTATAAGGAAACAATAAATTATAAGTGTTATAACATGTTAAAAGAACTGTATTAAATGAAACAAATGCCTCACAACACTTCAGTTGCTTTATTATAGAGATTTTATAGAGATTTTATTATAGAGATTTCAAACTTTCATAATGTTGGAAACAGTTTATTTCTATTTTCAAAATTTTTTAGAACCTTTATTAATTTGCTCTATGACTTAAGCTAAATTTTCCTTGCCATTTAACACCTAGGTTTTGCTGTATTTTCTGGAGACCAAAAAAAAGGCAAAGCACTGTTTCACTTTCGTTTGCTAGCTTACACCATTTCTCCAAAAGTCTTAACTGAAATAAACAACTAAGCGACAGTTAACATTGAAAGAAGCAACAACTAAGTAATCAAGGTTTTGAAAGAGTGAGAAAATGTTTTCTCATTTATATGTATCAGTCACTAATAGCACTTCAAAGCAGTACTCTAGCTGGATGCCAACCCAGTGCTGTCTTCACTAATTCATTTGTCTTCCTGAAGCAATAGGGGAAGATCTAAGGTCCATGTGCCTTTCTTAAGATTACCATTTCCCATGTCACAAATTCAGCACAATCATTGTTAGTGAAGTGTTTTTTACAATGAAAAATATACTAAGGAGTTTTTGCTGGATAGCTGACAGACCGTGATTATAGAGATGTGCTTTCAGAAAAATGATCAAAATGACTAAATGGATAAATTACAATTTTAAAATCTTTTTATAAAGACTAAAACATAAGCAGCACCATTATTTAAATATACCATAAAACAAGGAGAACATCCAACCAATATATAAAAGCACTGTGCTTTTAGTTAAAACTGAAATAAACATTTCTAGAATTTTGCTTTGCAACAAAATATTTTAAAACTCTTACTTGTAAGGCCTCCTGTTTATTATAGAATTCATTATTATCTGGTGGTTTAATGAGGTAGCAATGGTTACAACATTTCTTTAGCTCCATCATAATATTCAAAAAGCCTGAGGTACTGCCCTTGGATCCTTTGCTGAGGGCTTTGTAGTTTCTAGTTAATATCCACCTGTTTAAAAAAAAAAAGATTATGAAAATGATGTAGCAGAACAATTACCAGGATGAATTCAAAAACCATATAAAACCATAAAAAAAAATCAAGTTCCAAAGTAAAACGACACCATTATGAAGTTCAACTCTAAATACAAATGGACTAAACTTTGTTCACAACACTAAATGAACCTCATTACTAAGACTCATGAGAACACAAAACTTGTTATCTGAACCATTAACTATACACAGTAAATGCTTAATTAACAGTGCATTAATCTTTCACTCCAAAACTTATTTTAAAAATGGTTAACTTTGTTACCTATCTTAACCTTCCTACAAATTTCACTATGCTGGGCAACTATGCAGATACCTAATACCTCCTGGATATCTGGTTTAGCCAGACTGCCTTCTCTAAATTGGTTACACAATACACATGCAACTTCTAGAAAAATTGTAAGTGGTTACTGTATTACTGCAAATTATGCATAACATTTGCTTTCATCATGATTCACCTTGTTTAGCATCTTTTATTCTTTCTTTTTACAAGGTTAGTTTTCAAACGGACTTGAAACAATTTTATCTGATTTGTCTCAAAAGCAATAGGGAAGATCTAAGGTCCATGTGCCTTTCTTAAGATTACCATTTCCCATGTCAAAAAGTCATTGTTAGTGAAGTGTTTTTACAATGAAAAATATACTAAGGAGTTTTGCTGGATAGCTGACAGACCATGATTATAGAGATGTGCTTTCAGAAAAATGATCAAAATGACTAAATGGATAAATTACAATTTTAAAATCTTTTTATAAAGACTAAAACATAAGCAGCACCATTATTTAAATATACCATAAAACAAGGAGAACATCCAACCAATATATAAAAGCACTGTGCTTTTAGTTAAAACTGAAATAAACATTTCTAGAATTTTGCTTTGCAACAAAATATTTTAAAACTCTTACTTGTAAGGCCTCCTGTTTATTATAGAATTCATTATTATCTGGTGGTTTAATGAGGTAGCAATGGTTACAACATTTCTTTAGCTCCATCATAATATTCAAAAAGCCTGAGGTACTGCCCTTGGATCCTTTGCTGAGGGCTTTGTAGTTTCTAGTTAATATCCACCTGTTTAAAAAAAAAAAGATTATGAAAATGATGTAGCAGAACAATTACCAGGATGAATTCAAAAACCATATAAAACCATAAAAAAAAATCAAGTTCCAAAGTAAAACGACACCATTATGAAGTTCAACTCTAAATACAAATGGGACTAAACTTTGTTCACAACACTAAATGAACCTCATTACTAAGACTCATGAGAACACAAAACTTGTTATCTGAACCATTAACTATACACAGTAAATGCTTAATTAACAGTGCATTAATCTTTCACTCCAAAACTTATTTTAAAAATGGTTAACTTTGTTACCTATCTTAACCTTCCTACAAATTTCACTATGCTGGGCAACTATGCAGATACCTAATACCTCCTGGATATCTGGTTTAGCCAGACTGCCTTCTCTAAATTGGTTACACAATACACATGCAACTTCTAGAAAAATTGTAAGTGGTTACTGTATTACTGCAAATTATGCATAACATTTGCTTTCATCATGATTCACCTTGTTTAGCATCTTTTATTCTTTCTTTTTACAAGGTTAGTTTTCAAACGGACTTGAAACAATTTTATCTGATTTGTCTCAAAAGGGTGGCCGGTTATGAGCTGAAGACCGAAATGAGTAATAGAATTTATTATATTATCCTATTTTGTATATATCTGATATTTTTCGTAATAATAATGAAAAATGTAGGTAGTAAATGTATTTTTAAAGTAAATGCCACTTACAGATTTATCATGAAATGTATTTCTGAAGATTCAAATGAATGCATGAAGCAGTGCTTTATGCAATTAAATGTTCAAACAGATACTAGGACAGATACTCCTTTTTGATTCTTTGAAATGTTACTATATAGATCCGATATACATAATTTATACAAAATATGGTTTATTAACATTCTTCAAATAGTTAATTCATGTTATATATAACAGAAATCAAAACATTGTTATAAAGCAATCATCAATTAAAAATAAAAAGCGGGGGGGGGCTAAAATTTTCTTTTAAGTTTGTACTTCTACCTGTCAATAACACAGCTATGATAATTACATAATAATACCTTGTATCATGGCAATCCTAACATTTAAAAAGAAACCTTCTATAATGCAACATAGTATGAAATTTAAAGAAAGCAATGATGTGCTATAAGATGAGTTAGTCCTGTATCACCCGTGATCTTGGACACACTATTAAATCTTTCTCTGGGGCTTCCCTGGTAGTCCAGTGGGTAAAGAGTCCACCTTGCATTGCAAGGGGTGCCGATTAGATCCCTGGCCTGGGAGGATCCCACATGCCGTGGAGCAGCTGGACAGGCATGTCCAATCATGAGCCAGCACTCTGGAGTGCATGTGCCCAGAGCCGGTACTCTGCTACAGGAGAGGCCACTGCGATGGGAGGCCCACACAGGCCAAAGAACAAAGATGGATGAAAACAGATACAGACCAAAAAAAACAAAAAAAAGTGGCCAAAACTTTGGGGCACCTGGATAGGATTAGGACAGGGGTGATGTACAATTAAGTACTCAGAACATGTGCTCTGTTTACAGCTTACTTGTAATATTGTTTCTGTAAAGCACTCATTTCCATTCTTAAAATCTGTTCAACCTTGGCAGGAAGAGATTTTTCCACATCTTTTTTAACCCTGCGTAACAGAAACGGCTCAAGCTCCTTGTGGAGGCTCGCATAACCATATTCTCTGCCTTTGCCATGTTCTTCTTCAAAATCTTCCCAGGAAGAAAAC
Source organism: Tragulus kanchil (assembly GCA_022376925.1). Classification (NCBI taxonomy): domain Eukaryota; kingdom Metazoa; phylum Chordata; class Mammalia; order Artiodactyla; family Tragulidae; genus Tragulus; species Tragulus kanchil. The sequence continues at coordinate 53,874,404 of JAIOJX010000004.1, forward strand.
CTTATAAATTTAAGCAAATGAAAGAATCACGGAAAGAAGTCAAACTGCATTTGGTATTTTACAGAATAGTCAGACACAAATAAAACACAGATTTTTAGGAAAAAAAATTACCTAAAATTAATCACTTATAATAACTAGCTTTCCAAGAAATATACATTTAATTTATACTAGGACAGATACTCCTTTGGTTTATTAACCATTCTTTTCAAATAGGTTTAAAATTCCCAAATTTTAAATTTTTTAAAAAACAGAAATCAAAACATTGTTATAAAGCAATCATCAATTAAAAATAAAAAGCGGGGGGGGGCTAAAATTTTCTTTTAAGTTTGTACTTCTACCTGTCAATAACACAGCTATGATAATTACATAATAATACCTTGTATCATGGCAATCCTAACATTTAAAAAGAAACCTTCTATAATGCAACATAGTATGAAATTTAAAGAAAGCAATGATGTGCTATAAGATGAGTTAGTCCTGTATCACCCGTGATCTTGGACACACTATTAAATCTTTCTCTGGGGCTTCCCTGGTAGTCCAGTGGGTAAAGAGTCCACCTTGCATTGCAAGGGGTGCCGATTAGATCCCTGGCCTGGGAGGATCCCACATGCCGTGGAGCAGCTGGACAGGCATGTCCAATCATGAGCCAGCACTCTGGAGTGCATGTGCCCAGAGCCGGTACTCTGCTACAGGAGAGGCCACTGCGATGGGAGGCCCACACAGGCCAAAGAACAAAGATGGATGAAAACAGATACAGACCAAAAAAAACAAAAAAAAGTGGCCAAAACTTTGGGGCACCTGGATAGGATTAGGACAGGGGTGATGTACAATTAAGTACTCAGAACATGTGCTCTGTTTACAGCTTACTTGTAATATTGTTTCTGTAAAGCACTCATTTCCATTCTTAAAATCTGTTCAACCTTGGCAGGAAGAGATTTTTCCACATCTTTTTTAACCCTGCGTAACAGAAACGGCTCAAGCTCCTTGTGGAGGCTCGCATAACCATATTCTCTGCCTTTGCCATGTTCTTCTTCAAAATCTTCCCAGGAAGAAAACCTTATAAATTTAAGCAAATGAAAGAATCACGGAAAGAAGTCAAACTGCATTTGGTATTTTACAGAATAGTCAGACACAAATAAAACACAGATTTTTAGGAAAAAAAATTACCTAAAATTAATCACTTATAATAACTAGCTTTCCAAGAAATGTACCATGTATCTATAGATGTAAAATATAAGTTGTTTTATAAAAACTTTTTACTTTCCTTGAGCTAAATAAAAGTGAAATATTTTCAAGTATAGGAGTAATTATCACTAAAATATCTCTCAAAGTTATCAGTCTGTTGAAAGAAAGCAAATATGTGACCTTGGACAAGTTATTTATATTACTTTGTCTGTTCTTTCCCCATTTAGAAAATGGAATTTTCCAACAATACCTTGTTGCCGTTATCGCTACTGTTTAAGAATGATACTATTTTCATTTTTAAGCAAGAGATACTCTGAACACAGATAAAAATCAACTGTTCTAATTCATTATACATGGCTCATGCTTATTTACAAAATTGACAAATAAAAATATTATTTCACATATGAAATAGTCCATTCCATATCTTTTCTTCTTAATAATCTCTGGTCCAATGTTTGAGACCATAAAACCTCCTTCTGACCTTGTTACTTACTCTAATTATTTTCCTTCTACAAAACTGACATGAAAATTGTGTATCTCAATTATCTTACTTTTCTGGCATAATGAAATGCAGCAAAGACCAAAGCTCTTTGAGGGAGTTTTGCAGAGGAGTTCCAGTGATAAGGAGCGGTGATTGGACTTAAAATCTATTAAAGTTTTATACAGAAGAGAGTCATCATTCTTTAATCGATGTGCTTCATCTACACCTATAAATGCCCAATTCAGACCTCCAAGGAATGCCTTAAATGAACAGAAGAACACAGTTAATATTTTTGAGAAAAACAGCAACTTAAGTACTCAGAACATGTGCTCTGTTTACAGCTTACTTGTAATATTGTTTCTGTAAAGCACTCATTTCCATTCTTAAAATCTGTTCAACCTTGGCAGGAAGAGATTTTTCCACATCTTTTTTAACCCTGCGTAACAGAAACGGCTCAAGCTCCTTGTGGAGGCTCGCATAACCATATTCTCTGCCTTTGCCATGTTCTTCTTCAAAATCTTCCCAGGAAGAAAACCTTATAAATTTAAGCAAATGAAAGAATCACGGAAAGAAGTCAAACTGCATTTGGTATTTTACAGAATAGTCAGACACAAATAAAACACAGATTTTTAGGAAAAAAAATTACCTAAAATTAATCACTTATAATAACTAGCTTTCCAAGAAATGTACCATGTATCTATAGATGTAAAATATAAGTTGTTTTATAAAAACTTTTTACTTTCCTTGAGCTAAATAAAAGTGAAATATTTTCAAGTATAGGAGTAATTATCACTAAAATATCTCTCAAAGTTATCAGTCTGTTGAAAGAAAGCAAATATGTGACCTTGGACAAGTTATTTATATTACTTTGTCTGTTCTTTCCCCATTTAGAAAATGGAATTTTCCAACAATACCTTGTTGCCGTTATCGCTACTGTTTAAGAATGATACTATTTTCATTTTTAAGCAAGAGATACTCTGAACACAGATAAAAATCAACTGTTCTAATTCATTATACATGGCTCATGCTTATTTACAAAATTGACAAATAAAAATATTATTTCACATATGAAATAGTCCATTCCATATCTTTTCTTCTTAATAATCTCTGGTCCAATGTTTGAGACCATAAAACCTCCTTCTGACCTTGTTACTTACTCTAATTATTTTCCTTCTACAAAACTGACATGAAAATTGTGTATCTCAATTATCTTACTTTTCTGGCATAATGAAATGCAGCAAAGACCAAAGCTCTTTGAGGGAGTTTTGCAGAGGAGTTCCAGTGATAAGGAGACGGTGATTGGACTTAAAATCTATTAAAGTTTTATACAGAAGAGAGTCATCATTCTTTAATCGATGTGCTTCATCTACACCTATAAATGCCCAATTCAGACCTCCAAGGAATGCCTTAAATGAACAGAAGAACACAGTTAATATTTTTGAGAAAAAAACAGAACTCAAATCATTAAAATGAGGCAAATTCTGAAGACAAGCTAAGTCTAACATTTCAAAGAAAAATCATATACTATTATGAAATTTACTGAAATCTTCAAGTAACTCAACATGCAAATAAAGTTCCTTCCATGATTAACTCAGCCATTAGAAAAACAAAGTATAATATCAAGTGAAAGTTTTTACTAGCTTACATGCTGAAAATAAAAACTATAGAGTCATTTAAAAATTCTACAAAGGATGTTTAGCCTAAACCCAGTATAAACCTATATTACTGTTAATTTGAAAAATAAATTTGGAACAATGTCTTACTCCAAGTATAGTCACAATTTATTGTGTGATTTTTATGAATTGCTAATTTCCAGCATATAAATGTGGGTCTGACTTATGGAGACAGACCTGATTCTGCTACTTAAAAGTTGTATGACTTTAGGCAAGTTCATTAACCTCTGACTTGACTTCACAGTAGGCCCAGCACTGTATTATAAAATAGTTATGAAGAATAAAGTAACAGCTATGAAGCATTTACCCAGTGGTGGTGTAATCCTGTTAGGTATCTTTCTCCTCTTTAAAGACCTTACAAATCAACAGACACTAAAGCAAGCTAGCTCCATATCCTATGGCTTAACAGCACTTGAAAAATGTAAAAATAAACCTTACTGCAGGGATCAATTAAAAAAAATAAACAGATGAGCCAGATTTGACCCACAGACTTTAATCTTCTGACCACTGATTTAAGATATCTTCTCAGCCTATCCAGGACATAAAGGAAAAACTGATATACATCAAACAGAAAATCAGATTAATTACACACCTTATCCTTCAACAAGATTTCATAAGTTGTTAACAGTATATTAAATTTTAATCGTTTGGTCTGGGGATGCATCCATTCATGAGTTCTTATCTATCAAGAAATTTCAAAGACCAAAGCTCTTTGAGGGAGTTTTGCAGAGGAGTTCCAGTGATAAGGAGACGGTGATTGGACTTAAAATCTATTAAAGTTTTATACAGAAGAGAGTCATCATTCTTTAATCGATGTGCTTCATCTACACCTATAAATGCCCAATTCAGACCTCCAAGGAATGCCTTAAATGAACAGAAGAACACAGTTAATATTTTTGAGAAAAAAACAGAACTCAAATCATTAAAATGAGGCAAATTCTGAAGACAAGCTAAGTCTAACATTTCAAAGAAAAATCATATACTATTATGAAATTTACTGAAATCTTCAAGTAACTCAACATGCAAATAAAGTTCCTTCCATGATTAACTCAGCCATTAGAAAAACAAAGTATAATATCAAGTGAAAGTTTTTACTAGCTTACATGCTGAAAATAAAAACTATAGAGTCATTTAAAAATTCTACAAAGGATGTTTAGCCTAAACCCAGTATAAACCTATATTACTGTTAATTTGAAAAAAATAAATTTGGAACAATGTCTTACTCCAAGTATAGTCACAATTTATTGTGTGATTTTTATGAATTGCTAATTTCCAGCATATAAATGTGGGTCTGACTTATGGAGACAGACCTGATTCTGCTACTTAAAAGTTGTATGACTTTAGGCAAGTTCATTAACCTCTGACTTGACTTCACAGTAGGCCCAGCACTGTATTATAAAATAGTTATGAAGAATAAAGTAACAGCTATGAAGCATTTACCCAGTGGTGGTGTAATCCTGTTAGGTATCTTTCTCCTCTTTAAAGACCTTACAAATCAACAGACACTAAAGCAAGCTAGCTCCATATCCTATGGCTTAACAGCACTTGAAAAATGTAAAAATAAACCTTACTGCAGGGATCAATTAAAAAAAATAAACAGATGAGCCAGATTTGACCCACAGACTTTAATCTTCTGACCACTGATTTAAGATATCTTCTCAGCCTATCCAGGACATAAAGGAAAAACTGATATACATCAAACAGAAAATCAGATTAATTACACACCTTATCCTTCAACAAGATTTCATAAGTTGTTAACAGTATATTAAATTTTAATCGTTTGGTCTGGGGATGCATCCATTCATGAGTTCTTATCTATCAAGAAATTTCAAAGACAATTTTAAGACAAACATTTTTAGAAAGTATACTTTTACCTGAATATCTAAAGTAAAATGCATTCAAAATACAGAAAAAACTATGTCTATATGTTCACATAATAAAAACTATTTTAACTATTCTTTATATAGTATAAGCTACACTGATGTCACTCATCATAAGTAAACTAAATAGTCTTGCACATCAAAAATCTTCCATTTAAAAAAAAAAGCCACACTTTTTTACATATGCATTTCACTGAAGGAACCTCTCATTTGATATGAGATTTTTTTGTGTGTGTGTGATGAAATATTATGTCTAGGGTTTACTTCACAACAATTGGGAGGAAAATAACATGCAGAGGTTCAGATGAAATGAAACTGGCAGGAGTTAAAACTGTGGAGCAGGACGTAAGCACATGGAGATTTTATCACACTCTTCTGTAGGCGTTAAGTAAGGCAAGAAAAAAATCTATATATAAAATAACATTAAACCAAGTATTATTTTTATTAATCCAATTAAACATATGATGAATCTTAGTGCATAGCAAGTTTAATGCTGGAAACTAAGACTTTATAAAGATCAATCAAAGACTTTTCCTTGAAGACGAGTTTGTCTAACATTCAAATTTGTGACAAAATAACTTACCATGTTTCTGCTGTTGATGTCACCTAAATAAACCACAGCATTCATTTGAGAAGCCCATGTCTGAATCTCCCTTTGCCGAGTTGGATGTACCTAAAACATCCTATGAGCTTTACAGGTGTAATCCTGTTAGTATCTTTCTCCTCTTTAAAGACCTTACAAATCAACAGACACTAAAGCAAGCTAGCTCCATATCCTATGGCTTAACAGCACTTGAAAAATGTAAAAATAAACCTTACTGCAGGGATCAATTAAAAAAAATAAACAGATGAGCCAGATTTGACCCACAGACTTTAATCTTCTGACCACTGATTTAAGATATCTTCTCAGCCTATCCAGGACATAAAGGAAAAACTGATATACATCAAACAGAAAATCAGATTAATTACACACCTTATCCTTCAACAAGATTTCATAAGTTGTTAACAGTATATTAAATTTTAATCGTTTGGTCTGGGGATGCATCCATTCATGAGTTCTTATCTATCAAGAAATTTCAAAGACAATTTTAAGACAAACATTTTTAGAAAGTATACTTTTACCTGAATATCTAAAGTAAAATGCATTCAAAATACAGAAAAAACTATGTCTATATGTTCACATAATAAAAACTATTTTAACTATTCTTTATATAGTATAAGCTACACTGATGTCACTCATCATAAGTAAACTAAATAGTCTTGCACATCAAAAATCTTCCATTTAAAAAAAAAAGCCACACTTTTTTACATATGCATTTCACTGAAGGAACCTCTCATTTGATATGAGATTTTTTTGTGTGTGTGATGAAATATTATGTCTAGGGTTTACTTCACAACAATTGGGAGGAAAATAACATGCAAAGGTTCAGATGAAATGAAACTGGCAGGAGTTAAAACTGTGGAGCAGGACGTAAGCACATGGAGATTTTATCACACTCTTCTGTAGGCGTTAAGTAAGGCAAGAAAAAAATCTATATATAAAATAACATTAAACCAAGTATTATTTTTATTAATCCAATTAAACATATGATGAATCTTAGTGCATAGCAAGTTTAATGCTGGAAACTAAGACTTTATAAAGATCAATCAAAGACTTTTCCTTGAAGACGAGTTTGTCTAACATTCAAATTTGTGACAAAATAACTTACCATGTTTCTGCTGTTGATGTCACCTAAATAAACCACAGCATTCATTTGAGAAGCCCATGTCTGAATCTCCCTTTGCCAAGAAGTGAGAGTGGAGAGTGGTACTACTAATAGAAAAGGTCCATATAATTGGTGTTCATGAAACAAATAGTTCAGAAAGGAGATCGTCTGTATTGTTTTTCCAAGGCCCATTTCATCAGCAAGTATGCAACTATTACCCCTACAAAATTAAAAGTGAAAACCATGTATGCAATAAAGATTCAAATTTTTAAGAAACCTTTATACATAATTTACGTACAAATCTATATGAAGTTAAAATTAATCTGATAGGTATTATTTATAATATGCCACTTTTATTAAACATAGTAGTGAAAGAGTTTATAATTTTAGACCAGAAAAGCAGCTTGAAAATTAACAGAATCATTTATAACCAGTTATGAAGACAACACAATCCCATCTACAAGTAGTAGAGCCCAGATAAAACTATAGCTATGTTAAAGTTTAAAAAAAAAAAATCCTGCATCCTGTCATATACATTGCCAAAAACAGAGTAGGGGACACAGGAAAGAGAAAAGAAAAATAGAAGCCAAAAATGATAAACAGTCCAGGACTACAGTGGAACGAATGTATACACATTCTAATTTCACTTTCAATAAAAACTTATTTAAATACTGCAACAATCAAAAGGTTCTTTTTTCTTAATATCTTAGTAAGTACTGTTTATATAGGGTTTCCCTGGTGGCCCAGTGCTAAAAAACCCGCCTGTCAATGCAGTGGACACAGGTTCAATCCCAGCATCAAGAAAATCCCTGGAGAAGGAAATGGCAACCCACTCTAGTATTCTTGCCAGGGAAACCCCATGGACAGAGGACCCTGGCGGGCTATAGTTCATGGGGTTGCAAAGAGACACAGAGCAACTAAACAACTATTTATATAATAATAGGAAATTCAAAGACCTGTATATAAATACGAAAGGGTCTTATCCTTTATGCTGGTGGAAATCTTTTTCAAACCTCACTTTCATAAAATTTTAACTCTCTTAAATAGACAATTGAAAATATACTTACTTGCACCAAGAGTGCGCAAGCCAATTTAAACCATTCAGTTGATAATCTCTTAATTCTAATCCCTCATGTCCTCCAATATAGGATGGTTGCTTCTTTAGGGCTACAAATCTTGGTCTTTGTTTTAATACCTTTAGTAGAAATAAAATGTTAACGTGAAGTATTAAACATAAGAAATCATATTAAAAGATGAAGATCTCAGCTTTTACCACAAATTTTAAATCATCAAGATCAAAAATCCCATGACAAAGATATATGAGGATTCAAAGATATATTCAAAGAAATAGTATAGTTTTCTATTACTATAACAATGTACAATGAAATATCCTGGTCTCGTCTGTGAACAAAAAATGATAGTTAAGTGAGTTCTTGCTGAAATACTTGGATCTCACATATTTCACAAGTAAAAGCTTGTTAAATTCATTTAACCACAGCTCCAGCCCTGATCTAGAAATAAACCACAAAACTGGTTTAACTTTCCATTTGATTTCTTATTTCTAAATTATCCTAATGAATTTAATTTCATCTTAAAATAAGAAAACAAATTCTAATAGTACATAGACCCAAAACTATCACTAGCAGTAACTTTTAAATACAAGGGTATTGTATTAGGCTAGGCAGTCCTCAACACTCTCTTAAGGGGACATCCCTCTTTTCCTATTATCAATGAAAACATTCACTCACTACCTTTTAAATCAAGCATATATAACTAGTTTCCAAGAAATTTTCCCTTTTTGATCTCCCTAACACACAAGTACCTACACAGGGTGGTAGTCCCTACGACTACCACCACCAGTTCATTATCTTTCTGACAGTTTCAGTCATCAAAGCTAGAACACAGTGCCACACCTAAATGCCACAGCAATTATAGGAACATCATCTCCTGTAAGACCTGCCATCCAAGCAGTTTTCTCCTTTAGCCTACGTGAGATCAGGATCCAATGCTCTATGTAGGCTTGTAATATTTATGATTCATAAATACATTTTTCAATAATTTAAAATAGCACACAATACTCACTTTGCAGTCTTTAAAGGGAGTGGTTTTTGACTGATTCCTGCTAAAATACTCATCTATGCATGCTTGAAACTTTTTGGAAATAAGAGCGCCATCTTCCCAGCTGCACTCTGAGTATGGAAGGCCCTGCCATTTGCAGTAATAATCAGGATACCCAGCAGCTGACTTCTGATTGGAATGAGCTGTGAGATAAATCAGATATTTTTTACACTGAATTCTATCCAAGGAGTAATTCTTGGTAAAAGCTACACAAGTAAACATAAGCCATTTGGTTTACAAATGGTATTATTATAGTAAGAGCAAGCTACTGTATTTGATGTGTAAGCAGAAATTTAAGATTTTCTTCAGAGGATTTCAAGCATGGAAAGATAAATGTTTAATTAGAATCATTTATTACTAACCAATTATTCGCTCCACTATTTGATACTGCTTATGGAGATCATCTGTAAGTTCTTGCTGGCAATTATAATATTCCACATCTTCTGGAGAAGCATTTTTCAACCTGAAAGATTATTAACCCAAGAACAAACTTAAAAACCTCCCCTAAACATTCATCCCCTAAATCAAGTTTGTAGCACAAACTCTCCCAATTTGTCACTCAAATGTGAGTCAGTTTGAATAATGAAGAAACTGAACCAGAAATAAAATTGAGCATCATTAATTTTGAACTCTAACATAAAACATACCATCTTTTTGTTTCCTGATCTTTTTTCTTATAATTATCTAATTTTTTCATTCCTCTAACATTCTGCTGCTTAAGAGTTTCCTCTGTCTCCCAAGTGTTATGGATATGTGACCATCCTTTCCATTTAATTAAATACTGGATCTCTCCTGGTTCCTTGTTTTTTTCAAATCCTGCATTCGGGTCACCATCGGCTTCAACTGCATAGATGGTTGTAGTAGCACCAGTAGCTGAAAAAAAAAAAAAGTCACAATACATTCCATGTGACTCTATTAGAGAAGTATTTCAACTCAAAATTTCAAGAATATAAAGAGAAAAACATGTTCTTTTAAATAAGTAACAAATGGGGTAGGTTTATGGAAATTACATTATAATTTAAAATAGCACACAATACTCACTTTGCCGTCTTTAAAGGGAGTGGTTTTTGACTGATTCCTGCTAAAATACTCATCTATGCATGCTTGAAACTTTTTGGAAATAAGAGCGCCATCTTCCCAGCTGCACTCTGAGTATGGAAGGCCCTGCCATTTGCAGTAATAATCAGGATACCCAGCAGCTGACTTCTGATTGGAATGAGCTGTGAGATAAATCAGATATTTTTTACACTGAATTCTATCCAAGGAGTAATTCTTGGTAAAAGCTACACAAGTAAACATAAGCCATTTGGTTTACAAATGGTATTATTATAGTAAGAGCAAGCTACTGTATTTGATGTGTAAGCAGAAATTTAAGATTTTCTTCAGAGGATTTCAAGCATGGAAAGATAAATGTTTAATTAGAATCATTTATTACTAACCAATTATTCGCTCCACTATTTGATACTGCTTATGGAGATCATCTGTAAGTTCTTGCTGGCAATTATAATATTCCACATCTTCTGGAGAAGCATTTTTCAACCTGAAAGATTATTAACCCAAGAACAAACTTAAAAACCTCCCCTAAACATTCATCCCCTAAATCAAGTTTGTAGCACAAACTCTCCCAATTTGTCACTCAAATGTGAGTCAGTTTGAATAATGAAGAAACTGAACCAGAAATAAAATTGAGCATCATTAATTTTGAACTCTAACATAAAACATACCATCTTTTTGTTTCCTGATCTTTTTTCTTATAATTATCTAATTTTTTCATTCCTCTAACATTCTGCTGCTTAAGAGTTTCCTCTGTCTCCCAAGTGTTATGGATATGTGACCATCCTTTCCATTTAATTAAATACTGGATCTCTCCTGGTTCCTTGTTTTTTTCAAATCCTGCATTCGGGTCACCATCGGCTTCAACTGCATAGATGGTTGTAGTAGCACCAGTAGCTGAAAAAAAAAAAAAGTCACAATACATTCCATGTGACTCTATTAGAGAAGTATTTCAACTCAAAATTTCAAGAATATAAAGAGAAAAACATGTTCTTTTAAATAAGTAACAAATGGGGTAGGTTTATGGGAAATTACATTATACATTTATTTTAAAAACTTTACATTCTAGAATAGAAAGATTATCTAAATCACCTCAGTTTTAAAATTAGAAAAAACTAGGTCAAATAGCTCATATAAGATCACATAGCAATTTCCAGTAACTGATGATTGCTTAAGATCACATAGCGATTTACAGTAAGTGATGACTGGAATGTTGATAACTGAAAATTAAAATAACTAAAACTCATCTTCAAAAACTACATGTTTGAAATTAGTGTGTGAGGAAAAGATCTGCACCCCCATATTCACTGTTACATTAGTTATACTAGTTAAGACATGAAAAGATCCTAAGTGTCTACCAACTGATGACTAGATAAAAAAAAACCAGTACATACATACATACACATATACATATCTATACAATGGAATACTATTCAGCCATAAAAAAGAAGGAAATCTACTATGTGTAACAACACGGATAGATCTCGACAGCATCATGCTAAGTGAAATAAGAGAAAGACATACTGTATGTTCATACTTATATGGAAAAGGGAAGGAGGGAAGGGAAGAAACAGAAAATGAGAGATCAGATTCAGTTACCAGAGGTAGGACAAATATGATGAAGGCAGTCAAAGGTACAAACTTCCAGTTATAAGTACCGGGAATGAAACACACAACATAATGACTATAGTGAACACTGCTGAATGATACATCTGAAAGTTGCTAAGACATCAGACTCTAAAAGTTTTCATTAAAAGGGAAAATTTCTTAAAAATTCTATCTATACTGAGATGGTGGATGTTACCCTAAATTTACTGTGGTAATCATTTCACAATATATGTATGCCAAGTCATTATGCTGCCCACCTTGAAACATAATAATGCTGCACTGTCCAATTATGTCTCAATAAAACTGAAAGGAAAAAGTGTCTATCAAGATAACTAAAAAATAACTTACCTATTTGAGATGGAAAAGAAAAAATTAAACCAAACTATTTGTCAAATTAAAAATGACTAAATAACAGCAATTAATTTAGTCATGATGAAAATGCCTAAGTAACGACTATATATTTAAGCATTATAACAGAAAAATTCAAATGCACAGGTTAAAAATTCCCTATATGCAATATATATCTGCAATATATGAAGTGAGATCAAGTAGATTACTTCCTGAGAAGGAAACAGTGCTAAGCAATGTGTGTGTGCTCAGTCACGTACGATTCTTTATGACACTATGGACCATTAGTCCACCAGGCTCCTATTCTCTAGGCAAGAATAATGGGAGGAGGATGTCAAGCCCTTCTCCAGGGGATCTTCCCAATCCTCCAGGGGATCTTCCCAATCCAGGGATCGAACCTTTTACTGCTAGGCCACCAGGAAAGCCCTAAGCAAGGTATATTTTATAGCAAATATGTAAAAAAGTGAAAAATACAGCTTCAGCTTTCAAAGTTGAAAAATCTTCTAGACATACTTTAGTATTACTGGAAAAAAAACCAAAATGTGTATATTTTTAAATACCTCCTTTTCTTCCAATCCGACAATCCATAAATCGTTCTATTGTTTCAAATTCCTCTTCCTCAGGTTGAGGAACATCCTCTCCACAGACTTCTAGTAGGTCATCAGAATCTGTTTTCATTTCTTCGTCTTCCTTATAGCTAATGTTGACAGTTGCTTGGCGTCGAGAGCTTCTTTTATCATTATCATATTCTTCTTCATCCTCCTCCTCCTCATCCTCCTCAGATGAATCAATCTGTTTCTTTTTTTGTCCAATGATCTTTTTTCCATTTTTTGATTTAGATCTAGGGAAAACCAAGAGAGGTATTTTACAGAAATACCGACATAAAATAAGATTTGAGAAACTGCAGGAAAAGAACGAATACCTTCTGTAGCCAACAATTTTCAGAATCAAACCAAGAACATACTGTACTTACCGATTGGGAGGCTTTCTACTTTTAACTTTGTTTTTTGGCTCATAATCAGATTCTGTTTCTTCGCAACTACTTTTATCTCGTTCTTCTTCAGATTCCGAATCTGACCCAGACTGAGAGGGAGATCCTGACCCAGACATTTGCCAGTCTTCACTGTATGTAAAATATATAAAGGATCTTTATTTACACATATATAGGAAGTTTTAAGTAAATTTCGTTCCAGCTAATATAAAAAAAATTGCTTTCCAAAATCTTTGGTCCCAACATTCCTATGTAAGTTTTTTAAGTTATTTTCAAATTATTAAGATTTCCTGATACTGTGACTAAGATCTCAGTGTTGTTTTGTGACTTTTGCATTATAGGAGATAAACAAGTGGCACAAAACCTCAAGGTGTCGGAGAAAGATAAAAGAATTTAACGGTATAAATTAACCTAATAAAATGCCATGACCAAGAAGTTCACTTTTGTCAACAATTGTTCATAAGGAAATAAATATAAAATCATAAGATTTTCTGGGTATAAAAGTAATCAGTTAAGTAAGATGGCATACTCTTTATGCTTCTTCCTTTTGACCTCGCTGGATGAGTCATCAGAATCTTCACTGCTGGAGGAATCCTGTAGAGAAAAATATACAAAGTTAATGTTATTAATGATTAGAATTTAACTATAAAACAAAAATTTCCTTGTCACACTATTACACATTCACTATACTAATAAAAGTAATTGTAAAGACTTTTTTCCATGTTAATTTATACCATAAATTAGCACGTAAATAACATTTTATTGCAAATATGTAACAGCCAGTGAAATCAGGTAAACATCACAATGTCAGCATTTTGTATGCAATCTTATAATCTACCATTTATGGATACTATTACTGTTGCCTCATAAGACTTCAAAAAGGAATACTAACTGTTGGTTGGTCCAATGATCTTTTTTCCATTTTTTGATTTAGATCTAGGGAAAACCAAGAGAGGTATTTTACAGAAATACCGACATAAAATAAGATTTGAGAAACTGCAGGAAAAGAACGAATACCTTCTGTAGCCAACAATTTTCAGAATCAAACCAAGAACATACTGTACTTACCGATTGGGAGGCTTTCTACTTTTAACTTTGTTTTTTGGCTCATAATCAGATTCTGTTTCTTCGCAACTACTTTTATCTCGTTCTTCTTCAGATTCCGAATCTGACCCAGACTGAGAGGGAGATCCTGACCCAGACATTTGCCAGTCTTCACTGTATGTAAAATATATAAAGGATCTTTATTTACACATATATAGGAAGTTTTAAGTAAATTTCGTTCCAGCTAATATAAAAAATTGCTTTCCAAAATCTTTGGTCCCAACATTCCTATGTAAGTTTTTTAAGTTATTTTCAAATTATTAAGATTTCCTGATACTGTGACTAAGATCTCAGTGTTGTTTTGTGACTTTTGCATTATAGGAGATAAACAAGTGGCACAAAACCTCAAGGTGTCGGAGAAAGATAAAAGAATTTAACGGTATAAATTAACCTAATAAAATGCCATGACCAAGAAGTTCACTTTTGTCAACAATTGTTCATAAGGAAATAAATATAAAATCATAAGATTTTCTGGGTATAAAAGTAATCAGTTAAGTAAGATGGCATACTCTTTATGCTTCTTCCTTTTGACCTCGCTGGATGAGTCATCAGAATCTTCACTGCTGGAGGAATCCTGTAGAGAAAAATATACAAAGTTAATGTTATTAATGATTAGAATTTAACTATAAAACAAAAATTTCCTTGTCACACTATTACACATTCACTATACTAATAAAAGTAATTGTAAAGACTTTTTTCCATGTTAATTTATACCATAAATTAGCACGTAAATAACATTTTATTGCAAATATGTAACAGCCAGTGAAATCAGGTAAACATCACAATGTCAGCATTTTGTATGCAATCTTATAATCTACCATTTATGGATACTATTACTGTTGCCTCATAAGACTTCAAAAAGGAATACTAACTGTTGGTTGGTCAATTTTTCATTTAATATTTTTCTTCTTCATTGGGCAGTTTTTTGATACACATCTCTGAAAGTTAAATTTATACCACTTTTACAAAAAACCTACATGAGTAACTGTTTTCACTAACTAAAACAAATCTAAAGAGAATTTTCACTTTTACAAAAACCAGCAAAAAAGAGTATTCAGCATCTGTCTTGTAGCAAGCTGTTACTGAGGCGGCAATGTGGAGGGACACCTTCAAGCTCCTTCCCTGGAACTAGGCTTAGCACCAAGCAATGAGTGGCCATGATTTTGAACTGTGCCTGTGAGCATCTGTGTTTATCTCATTTTTTGCATGACAGTCCGCAAGATGTGTCCTAAGGAAATAATACACTCTGCGTTGTACCATTTGACTCAGGAAAAAAAAGTATCTATTTTCAGATAGTTGGGGAAATCTATAGTTCTTCTGAATGTTTTTGTGCAAACATACGTGCATGTGTGCTAATGTGTACAAAGGAACTACACTGTTTATAGTAAAAATATGTCTACATTTCAAGGCTACTGATACATATATTTAAATGCAGTTATTTTCCTATCCTTCTAAAACTCTTACTGTTTCTAATAATTTCATAAATAGCCCCCTAGTTAGATAGTTAGGTATCGTGTCTACTTTTCAGATAATAGCCTTCACAATGAACAGTCACCTCCTCTGATCCACTATTAGATGAAGCTTGATGTCGCTGCTGCTGCTGCTGTTGCTGCTTCTTGAGTATTGCGGATCTCTGAACAGCCAAAATACTAGGGCTAGATTTCCAGAACTGTAACAGAAATATAAACAAGTGAAGACCAAAGCTTTGAGGAAACTGGAAAAAGGTTAATTTACTGAAAAGCAGTACCAACATTTTCACTGCCTCCAAATAATAATAAGACATTATATGTAGTACAATATTACTGCAATATGAGTAGAAAAATGTTGAATTATAGCTGTATATAAATAATTTATTGGGTGTTGAGTTTCAGAGACAGTATTAATCAGTATGTTCTTTGGTGTTAAGATTATTATTATCAAAAACAACATGTGACACCAGTGCTATTCAAAGTGTGGCTACCTGTCTTCTTAACTGGTGTGAGGTGAAGATGAAGAGCTTGAGCAGAATGCAAATTAATTAAGCACAATTTTAGTTCAACTGACTTTTCTGTTTGTTTCTGGTAGTGAAACGTCCTACATGAAGGAAGTTATGTACTTATTCTTGCCCAAGCATTTTATCATGAATGGTACTCTAAGTAACAGTACAGTATACCATTTTGAAGAACAGAAAAGTTTTAGTAAATCTTATCATTGCTTTTTAAACATAATGGCCCTTAGTCTATTCTACCATGTATCTTTAAGGAAACAGTTCTATTATATTCTCCTATTTGCAATAGACTATCTCCTTTGAAGATCTTTAAAATAGAAATAACACTGTAAGATTAACAAAAAGACCTTAAAAGCCTTTAATTTGTATCCATGGGTATTGATGCAACAGTTTTGCTTCCAACAGAGGAAGTTTTATGTGGGTTCATTTCATACTTATATCGACAGTTACAGACTGCTTCTCTTTCAAGCCAATGAATGCACAGATATTTAACATCCAAGTTTGAGAACAATATAAAGTGCATATTAATACTTTAATAGTTAAAATTAACATTTTCTAAAAACTAGATTAAGAATGCTCTAAACCAATGTTATACATTTTTCCCAAAGTAACACAAGAAATCTACCTTTCATTGGACATTTCATATATTACCTCAGCTCCATCAACTTTCAGTGGTTTTGCTTGAACTTTATTTTCTCGGGAATTGTCTGACTCGGACTCTGACTGACTGCCCGACTCGGATCCAGAGTCAGAGTCACTGCTACCTGACTGGCTACTGCTTCCATCACTACTGCTTCCAGAGCTTGAACCAGATCCAGAGCCTGAAGCTGACCCAGAATCATCATCCGACTGGCTACAATTTAAAAATAAACAGATTTCAAACAAAATTCATTCAAAATGTAGTTTTTCTTAACTCAGCAAAAAGCTGCTAATCATTGACCCATATTACTCTCTAAAGTCAAACAGAAAAAGCAATTAATGTTAAACTACAATAATAACTGACATTCTTGATAGATATAGTAGTTTGGGCTAAAACATAAGCAATTAGATCACACTCTTCCTCCAAGTAATGAACAAAACCTACCAAGTACAGAATCCTGGGCTAGAAACTTCGGAAAACAAAGTTTAAGCCACAGTTCCTGTCATTAAAAGTCTACTTGAGGGCTTCCCTGGTGGTCCAGTGGGTAAGGACACCGCCTTGCAGTGCAAGGGGCACCAGTTGGTCCCTGGCCTGGGAGGATCCCATGTACCACGGAGCGGCTGGACCGATGTGTCCAATTACCGAGCCGGAGCTCTGGAGGGCATGTGCCCAGAGCCGGTGCTCTGCAATGAGAGAGGCCACTGCGATGGGAGGCCCACACAAGCCAAAGAACAAAGATAAACACATGAAAGACCGATGGAAGTGGCCAAAAAAAAAAAAAGTCTACTTGATGTAGTAAGCATATAAAAGGAATTGTATGAAGAAAAAAATGTGTTAAAAAATTCTCATTTAGTAAAAAGAGAACAAATTGATTTGTAGTTTCAACTTGTTTTCAAGTTCACATCTATATTTTATCATCTCAGAGGAATGTCACTTATTACAACTATGCTATGATAAAATACAATGCCCCAGAACATAAGATCACTAACTGGTTCTCTGAGAAACTCATTCAATCTTTTCTGGTTCCCTAGTAATAAATGTGAAGTAGCAAATTCTCACAATCTTTCCTAGCTTCTACTCACACAGAGGCATTTTCCAGCACTTATTTTCAGTCCAAAGTAGTCTCAAAATGGGTCTGTGTTAAGTGTGTAAATTACTATTATCCGAAAGGCCATTTGTTCATTGGTGTTTACATTTGAATTGCTGAAAACCAGGCCGTTAAACCTTTTAAATACATGGCCAACTCAGCTTTTGATGTAATTTTATCTGGCTTTATGAGAAAAAACAGGTGATGTAACACACACACAACTAAACTCAAACTTCATGTTCTCTTGCTGTAGTTTTGAGAAACACCACTAGATGGAGGTACTACTCTACAAAGACACTGCAATATCAAAAATTCCTTTCCAGAAGTAATTTCTCTTTTTTAAGGGCAAGGAGTTAATAGTTTCTACATAGAAACACAAACATAAAAGTTTTCAATTAGACTTTTGATTCTAAAAGTCAGATATAAATTAAAATTCTTACAGTGTAAACAAACATACACCTGTTTTTAAAATTTGGGAATCTATTGGAATATATTTTTCTTCATAGAAACAGTAAACATAAAGTTCCATCTCAAAGGCTCTGATATCAAGGTTATTTTTGCCACAGTTTCTATCCTCTAGACACACAAATTAAAAACCAAAAACAAGATTTACCCATTCTGTATTTGGGTCCCTCGAAATTTCCATAAAAATATCAGAGAAGATATTCTTCCTGACACACAAATTTTACTTTCCCTTTAACCCACCAGGTAAGAGACACTTTTCATTTATTACTTTATCAAGAACTATCATTTGTTAGGAACTCGGAAAACTGAGATGAGACAAAAATTCATTAGCATTATAAGAACATCTAACCTGGTATGGTGAGACACTCTTTGTCAACAAATACTCTCTCTCTAGGCTGTATTTAAGGTAATTCGACCAGGCCGTATAACAAACACAAATAGGTACAATAACTGTAGAACATCCAGAAGAAAAAGTGAACTTGAACTAATCCTTTAGAAAGAAGAATTAAATAGAAGGGTATCATTTTTAATTGCTTATAAGCTTCTTGAGGATACTGTTTTTATTCAATCTTTTCTGGTTCCCTAGTAATAAATGTGAAGTAGCAAATTCTCACAATCTTTCCTAGCTTCTACTCACACAGAGGCATTTTCCAGCACTTATTTTCAGTCCAAAGTAGTCTCAAAATGGGTCTGTGTTAAGTGTGTAAATTACTATTATCCGAAAGGCCATTTGTTCATTGGTGTTTACATTTGAATTGCTGAAAACCAGGCCGTTAAACCTTTTAAATACATGGCCAACTCAGCTTTTGATGTAATTTTATCTGGCTTTATGAGAAAAAACAGGTGATGTAACACACACACAACTAAACTCAAACTTCATGTTCTCTTGCTGTAGTTTTGAGAAACACCACTAGATGGAGGTACTACTCTACAAAGACACTGCAATATCAAAAATTCCTTTCCAGAAGTAATTTCTCTTTTTTAAGGGCAAGGAGTTAATAGTTTCTACATAGAAACACAAACATAAAAGTTTTCAATTAGACTTTTGATTCTAAAAGTCAGATATAAATTAAAATTCTTACAGTGTAAACAAACATACACCTGTTTTTAAAATTTGGGAATCTATTGGAATATATTTTTCTTCATAGAAACAGTAAACATAAAGTTCCATCTCAAAGGCTCTGATATCAAGGTTATTTTTGCCACAGTTTCTATCCTCTAGACACACAAATTAAAAACCAAAAACAAGATTTACCCATTCTGTATTTGGGTCCCTCGAAATTTCCATAAAAATATCAGAGAAGATATTCTTCCTGACACACAAATTTTACTTTCCCTTTAACCCACCAGGTAAGAGACACTTTTCATTTATTACTTTATCAAGAACTATCATTTGTTAGGAACTCGGAAAACTGAGATGAGACAAAAATTCATTAGCATTATAAGAACATCTAACCTGGTATGGTGAGACACTCTTTGTCAACAAATACCTCTCTCTCTAGGCTGTATTTAAGGTAATTCGACCAGGCCGTATAACAAACACAAATAGGTACAATAACTGTAGAACATCCAGAAGAAAAAGTGAACTTGAACTAATCCTTTAGAAAGAAGAATTAAATAGAAGGGGTATCATTTTTAATTGCTTATAAGCTTCTTGAGGATACTGTTTATTTTTCCCAGAGTATCTTACACAGTGGATGATCAATAAAAATATCTGAAAAGTAAACAGATGGATGATAGAATTTGGGAGCTATCTATATTCTTAATTAAATCTTAACTAGTCAAAATTCCCTGTCAATAAGTCAAAATTTTTAAGTGTGAATGCAGGAATCTTCCTTTCATACTCTTTAGGTGAAAGTAGTTCTGACTGATGATAAAAGCAAATAGCGGGCTTCCCTGGTGGTCCAGTGTGTAAAGACACCGCCTTGCAGTGCAAGGGGCGCTGGTTTGATTCCTGCCCTGGGAAGATCCCACGTGCCGTGGAGCAGCTGGATCGATGTGTCCAATTACTAAGCCGCAGCTCTGGAGCACATGCGCCCAGAGCTGGTGCTCTGCGACAACAGAGGCCACTGCGATGGGAGGCCCACACAGGCCAAAGAACAAAGATGGATGAAAATAGATAAATGAAAGACCAACAGAAGTGGCCCGCCTGCCCCCCCCTCCATCTCCCCTCACCTCCCCACCCCGCCACCAAAAAAAAAAAAAAACACCCCAAATAGCCTGAGCCTTGACTCCTCTAAAGGCATAGACTTATTATCAGAATGTCTTTACCTTAGCTATTATACGTAAGAAGTATTTCATTTAGTGGTTCACAGCAGGATTAGGAATAATAAGAATTAAGTAAGGAACACCTTATATACTGCCATACAATGAACAATAAGATAAAGTTAGGTTTAAAAAGCAAGGTACAAAAGTGCTTATAGTATGCTTTTTTTTTTTTTATTAAGGGAGAAAAGAAATGTTTTTTTTTTTTTTCTTTTGCTTTTTAAAAAATAATGGTGTATAAAGCAATGAAGTTAAAAATGCTTAGCTACAAAGAAAGGAGAGAGAAAAAGGTAGAGGAACAAGGACTGAAATGAGTTGTCAGGTAAGAGACACTTTTCATTTATTACTTTATCAAGTTCAAGGAACTCGGAAAACTGAGATGAGACAAAATTCATTAGCATTATAAGAACATCTAACCTGGTATGGTGAGACACTCTTTGTCAACAAATACCTCTCTCTCTAGGCTGTATTTAAGGTAATTCGACCAGGCCGTATAACAAACACAAATAGGTACAATAACTGTAGAACATCCAGAAGAAAAAGTGAACTTGAACTAATCCTTTAGAAAGAAGAATTAAATAGAAGGGTATCATTTTTAATTGCTTATAAGCTTCTTGAGGATACTGTTTATTTTTCCCAGAGTATCTTACACAGTGGATGATCAATAAAAATATCTGAAAAGTAAACAGATGGATGATAGAATTTGGGAGCTATCTATATTCTTAATTAAATCTTAACTAGTCAAAATTCCTGTCAATAAGTCAAAATTTTTAAGTGTGAATGCAGGAATCTTCCTTTCATACTCTTTAGGTGAAAGTAGTTCTGACTGATGATAAAAGCAAATAGCGGGCTTCCCTGGTGGTCCAGTGTGTAAAGACACCGCCTTGCAGTGCAAGGGGCGCTGGTTTGATTCCTGCCCTGGGAAGATCCCACGTGCCGTGGAGCAGCTGGATCGATGTGTCCAATTACTAAGCCGCAGCTCTGGAGCACATGCGCCCAGAGCTGGTGCTCTGCGACAACAGAGGCCACTGCGATGGGAGGCCCACACAGGCCAAAGAACAAAGATGGATGAAAATAGATAAATGAAAGACCAACAGAAGTGGCCCGCCTCCCCCCACCCCCCCACCTCCCCCCCCCCCCCCCCCCCCCGCCACCAAAAAAAAAAAAAAACACCCCAAATAGCCTGAGCCTTGACTCCTCTAAAGGCATAGACTTATTATCAGAATGTCTTTACCTTAGCTATTATACGTATGAAGTATTTCATTTAGTTGTTCACAGCAGGATTAGGAATAATAAGAATTAAGTAAGGAACACCTTATATACTGCCATACAATGAACAATAAGATAAAGTTAGGTTTAAAAAGCAAGGTACAAAAGTGCTTATAGTATGCTTTTTTTTTTTTTATTAAGGGAGAAAAGAAATGTTTTTATTTATTTGCTTATGCTTTTTAAAAAATAATGGTGTATAAAGCAATTAAGTTAAAAATGCTTACCTACAAAGAAAGGAGAGAGAAAAAGGTAGAGGGAACAAGGACTGAAATGAGTTGTCAGTTTTTGAACCATGCAAATATTTTACATAATTTATTCTAAAAGAGGATCCTATTATTTGAGAGACAAATATATATACGTTCGGGGTGTAGGAGGATCAGTATGAGACATAAAATTCTGAGGAAAAACAGGTGAGAAGCCTAACCCTAATGAAGTATTTCTATTTCAACCCAATGCTACTTACACTGTTTCTAGAGTAAAAATCAAATATGGCCTACCAGGGTTAAGTTTTGTTTTGTACAAAGGTTAAACATCTTTCAGGTGGAAGAATTTGCCTCCCCCAACCTATCTCCTGCCAGTTTCCCATTTAATTTTAGTGATGACATACTATTTTTAATTCTCAAGAGTGAGTTTCTCTTTCTACTTCCTGCTTTTGCACAATTACTTCTTTTCTCCTGCCCCGCCCCACCCCGTTCTGCCCCCTCCACAACTGTGTAATTTCTACTTGAGCGTCACTTCATGGATACTTCTCTGACAAATGATTCCAAAATTAAATCAACCCAACATTAAAGCAGGAATACCCACCTCAGTATTCTTACCATATCCTGAACCTATTACTATCTCGGCTATAAGCACATTTATGTAATAATCACTGTAGTCTCTGTTTCCTTTTGTGGTATCCTACCTTTGGTATTCTACCCTATGTTCCTCGAGTGCTGGAATTTTTACTTGTTCTTTGTATGCTGAGCATTAAATAAAGGGCTCAATATATGTTTGGTGGGGGGATGTATATATTCATAAGCAAGCAAAGATGCATACGGATACAATGTTTTCTATAAAATTCACAAATAGAACTGAACTATAAAAAACATTACTAAGCTCCAATTAACATTTATGTAATAATCAATAGCACTGACTTTTAGGATAAATATCTTATACCACTTACAAGTTATCCTTATCAATTATATTAAATCCTACAGGCCCAACAGTAATAAGATGGTAATTATTAAAAATACTGAATTCTTTCCCTTTTCAATTTAAAACTTTAAAAAAATTTAAATTTTTTAAAAAACATCATCATGTTTATGGGTACTTTGATAAAATTATAGCTTAGGGTAAATAAAGTAAAAAACATTTAGGGCTTCCCTGGTGGTCCAGTGGGTAAGGACACCGCCTTGCAGTGCAACGGGTGCCGGTTCCATCCCTGGCCTGGGAAGATCCCATGTACCACGGAGCGGCAGGACAGATGTGTCCAATTACCAAGCTGTAGCTCTGGAGTGCATGAGCCCAGAGCCGGTGCTCTGCGACAACAGAGGCCACTGCAATGGGAGGCCCACATGGGCCAAAGAACAAAGATGGATAAAAATAGATAAATGAAAGACCAATGGAAGTGGCCCGCCCGCCCCCCTCCCTCCCCAACCCCCCCAAAATAAACACAACATTTAAAACATAAAACAGCAATTCAAATTAGTTTCTTTTCAACCTCGACTTTATGCTCAGTTTCAAATATGAATGAAAACAATATAACAACCATTTATCTATCAACCAGCTTCACAATTATCAATTCATACCAATTTGTTTTAAATAATCCAGCTTACCACAATGTCAAACATACTAAAATTTCATCCAGAAATATTTCAATACTTAAATTAAAAACAAACAAAACACCATTATTTTTAAATATCCCCAAATTAGTATCACACTATTTAAAAGATCACATTTTCTTAATGTTAAACATGAAATTATTATTAAATAATAATATATATCCAGTTTAGTTTATCTCTTTCGCTGCTTTTATTTCTTCATTGACCTAATGGAAATTCAAACACGGTTCATACACTGCCACTGAAGCACATGTTTCTTAAGACTTTCATTAACCTGATGGTTCCCTCTCCCTCTTCTTTTCCCCGTACAATTTATTTTGTGGAAAAGATCAGTCAGTTTTTCCTGCAAACACTTCCTGCTTTCCGGATTTTACTAACTGCACCTTTGTGGTATTATCTGACACATTTTACTGTCCCTTGTGTTTCTATGTTACCTCTAGAAGCTCAGACTTAAATTCAGTTTTTCTTGGCAAGAATGTATTTTAAAAGTT
The DNA here is from genome assembly GCA_022376925.1 of Tragulus kanchil. Taxonomy (NCBI): domain Eukaryota; kingdom Metazoa; phylum Chordata; class Mammalia; order Artiodactyla; family Tragulidae; genus Tragulus; species Tragulus kanchil. The sequence goes on from JAIOJX010000004.1 coordinate 53,898,578, forward strand.
TGTTGTGGACTTTCATTAGAAAAAACACAATGGTTGTTCTTTTTTGTGTGAAGTTGTTAGATCTGTGTGTTCATGGTAATTTTCATCCTTATTCACCCATTATATAGTTTCTCATAAGCCCTACACAGGCTCCATTCAATATTTAAAGGCAGTAAAATGGTGATATGATCATTCTTTACTTACCCATTATATCATTTCTTCACTAATAGGTGGAATACTTCTATAATTAGAAATTTTCCTTACCGTATTTGTTAACTTTGAGGTACAGTTCATACAGGAAAGGTATTTTCATTTATTTTCCTTCTTTTTCAGCTTTCTAAATGAGTTAAATTGCTAGCATCTTTTCAAGGTATAAGTAGACCAGTAATAGAATCTCATTATGAACTCATGGTTTGAAATTGATGAGTTTTAACAATCCATTATCACCTTAATACTCACTGTCCCCCTCTTTAGAGCGAACAGGAAACCCTATATTACTTTCTGAATCTTTTTCCCAAGATCTCAAGTTGTCTTTGACAACTTCCTCACTTTCTGGTCTGACAAGATGAACTAGGCTCATCTTGTGTATCTCTTGCCTCAGAGTGTAACTCAGGCATTTCATCAAACAGCCTTGCTTCTGTTTATGTCGGAAATTAAACTGCAATCTACTCTTGGATTGGTCATTGCTTTTAAGGTTTTTTTTTTTTTTTTTTTTAAGTACAGTGAGCTAGGATATGTGTATTTAGAGACAGTGTGCTCCATGGGGTCACAAAGAGTCAGAAACAACTGAGCAACTGAACAACAATGACACGATATATTAAGGGTTTATACCAGTATTTCCAATTTAAATCTGTCATTTTCCTATTCTTTGATTTTCCATTTTTTATCATTACGTGGGTTGAGCTTCCTGGTTTCAAATGACACGAATAAAATCATTTATTTGCTTTAACTTAGAATACACGTAACAGTTGCAAAATAGCAATGCCATTTATATGATTACTATAAGTTAACATTTCTTCACAGTTCTTTTTGACCTTCAGGAATACTTACCCTTACTATCAAATTTATTGCTTTGAAGCCAACTAAAATAGTTTATTTCTGTTTGGTCCTAATTTAATTTAATGAAGGTCATTTGCTTTATCTTCATTTTTAGGAACTGCTTTTATTCACTTCGATTTAATGTCGCTTTATTATTTACTTAGATTCAACTTGAGAGACACAATACAATCCAAAAATTAAAATCCAGCTTCTATCTTTATCTTTCTCCTGCTACAGTAATAATTTAAGTTCTTTACTTATTTTTCCTTTTAACAATATAAGCAAATTATGAGTAAGAGTATATTTATAGTCCCCTTTTACAAATGACTATTAACATATTTATAATCTTATATAACTGATATCATACATACATTGTATCCTGAAGAACATTCCACAACAATGTACAACTATACTCCCCTTTCCTTTATGCATCAGCATATTTTCCATTTTGTAGATACATCGTTAACTTCAACCTGTCCCTCAAAAATGAACATATTTTTTACCTTAATTTCATACACATTTTATTATTATTATTATTGTTGACAAGGTTTTGTTGTTTACTGCCACATGTCGACCCAAATCCACCATAGGTATACGTACGTCCCTCCCCCTCCCCCCCAGCTCCTGAACCTCCCCTACACCTCTCCAGGTTGCCACAGAGCCCATTTGAGATCTTCTAGTCCCACAGCATATTCCCTTCCATCATCCCAATATCCATAACACTGTTCTCCATGTCTGCCTCTCCATCACTGCTCTGCATATTCATTTACCAGCACCATCTTTCTAGATTCCATACATATGTGTCAGTATGTAATATTTATCCTTCTCTCTTACAGACCTCATTCTGTACAGTAGGTTCTAGATTCATCCACCCCTTTGGAACTCATTCAACATTTAGCATAACTGATTCAGCATTTCTTTTTATGGCTGAGTAATATTCATTCCATTGTATATATGTACCACAGCTTCTTTATCCATTCACCTGTCAATGGACATCTAAGTTGCATCCATGTTCTAGCTATTATAAATAGTGCTGCAGTGAACAATGGGGTACATGTGTTTCTTTCAATTTTGCTTTCCTCAGGGTATATGCCTAGAAGTGGGATTGCTGGGTCATATGGTGGCTCTACTCCTAGTTTTTTTTGAACTATCTCCACACTGTATTCCACAGTGGCTAATCAGTTCACATTTCCACCAACAGGGCAAGAGGGTTCCCCTTTCTACACCACGCACCCCCCCCCCCCCCAGCATTTATTGTTTGTAGACTTTTTTTAAAAAGATTTATTTATTTATTTTGGGCGGGGGTAGGGTTGGGGAGGGAGTGGAGCGGGCGGGCCACTTCTATTGGTCTTTCATTTCTCTATTTTCATCCGTCTTTATTCTTTGGCATCTGTTGTTGCAGAGCGCTGGCTCTGGGCACTTGTGCTCCAGAGTTCCGGCTCGGTGATTGGACACATCGGTCCAGGCACTCCGCAGCACGTGGGATCTTCCCAGGCCAGGGATTGAACCGGCACCCCTTGCATTGCAAGGTGGTGTCCTTACCCACTGCACCACCAGGGGAAGCCCATTTGTAGACTTTTTGATGATGGCCATTCTGACTGGTGTGAGGTGGTATCTCATGGTAGTTTTGATTTGCATTTCTCTAACAATGAGTGATGCTGAACATCTTTTCATTTGTTCATTGGCCATCTGTACATCTGCTTTGTAGAGATGTCTATTTCAAACTTTTCCCCATTTTTTGATTGGGCTGTTCATTTTCTGGTGTTGTCTGAGCTGCTTATACATTTTGGAAATTAGTTCTTTGTCAGTTGTGTCATTTGCAATTATTTTTTCCCAGTCTGAAGGTTGTTTTTTCACCTTCTTTACAGTTTCTTTTAATGTGCAAAAGCTTTTAAGTTTCATTAGGTCCCACTTGTCTATTTTGGTCTTTATTTGCATTACTCTAGGAGGAGGGTCGTAGAAGATCTTGCTTTGATTTATGTCATTGAGTTTAACCAGTTTTGAAACCACAATGATACCAAAAATAACTCTTTGCATGTATCATATTGTATTCATGGCAGTGTATACCTCTTAAAACAATGTAAACAGCTTCTTTATCCATTCACCTGTCAATGGACATCTAAGTTGCATCCATGTTCTAGCTATTATAAATAGTGCTGCAGTGAACAATGGGGTACATGTGTTTCTTTCAATTTTGCTTTCCTCAGGGTATATGCCTAGAAGTGGGATTGCTGGGTCATATGGTGGCTCTACTCCTAGTTTTTTTTGAACTATCTCCACACTGTATTCCACAGTGGCTAATCAGTTCACATTTCCACCAACAGGGCAAGAGGGTTCCCCTTTCTACACCACGCACCCCCCCCCCCCCAGCATTTATTGTTTGTAGACTTTTTTTAAAAAGATTTATTTATTTATTTTGGGCGGGGGTAGGGTTGGGGAGGGAGTGGAGCGGGCGGGCCACTTCTATTGGTCTTTCATTTCTCTATTTTCATCCGTCTTTATTCTTTGGCATCTGTTGTTGCAGAGCGCTGGCTCTGGGCACTTGTGCTCCAGAGTTCCGGCTCGGTGATTGGACACATCGGTCCAGGCACTCCGCAGCACGTGGGATCTTCCCAGGCCAGGGATTGAACCGGCACCCCTTGCATTGCAAGGTGGTGTCCTTACCCACTGCACCACCAGGGGAAGCCCATTTGTAGACTTTTTGATGATGGCCATTCTGACTGGTGTGAGGTGGTATCTCATGGTAGTTTTGATTTGCATTTCTCTAACAATGAGTGATGCTGAACATCTTTTCATTTGTTCATTGGCCATCTGTACATCTGCTTTGTAGAGATGTCTATTTCAAACTTTTCCCCATTTTTTGATTGGGCTGTTCATTTTTCTGGTGTTGTCTGAGCTGCTTATACATTTTGGAAATTAGTTCTTTGTCAGTTGTGTCATTTGCAATTATTTTTTCCCAGTCTGAAGGTTGTTTTTTCACCTTCTTTACAGTTTCTTTTAATGTGCAAAAGCTTTTAAGTTTCATTAGGTCCCACTTGTCTATTTTGGTCTTTATTTGCATTACTCTAGGAGGAGGGTCGTAGAAGATCTTGCTTTGATTTATGTCATTGAGTTTAACCAGTTTTTGAAACCACAATGATACCAAAAAATAACTCTTTGCATGTATCATATTGTATTCATGGCAGTGTACCTTATTCGCTACTTACCAAACAATGTAAACACACCCTCTTTGAAATTTTAAATTTATAATCACCTAGCACCCAGATCTTGATTCCTAAATATAAATCCACACTTTAGTAAACTAGGAGTTTTTGGAAATGGCAGATTCTAAGGCTGGGACAGGGAAGGTATCAGATCAATCTAAGTAAGCTTGCTGTGCCAAAAAGCAAAATACTGAAAACAAAACAAAAAAGAGAACATAGGAGCCAACTTGAAGGACTTCCATTGGCTAAATCAGACTCGAGCATCAAAACAAATAGTAAAAAAGATTATTACCTAGTAAATAAAACAGGACTCAAGTCTATGCTGATGACAGGTGGACAGGTAGAAAGACAGACAGATGGCAAGGGAGGACTGATGAATGCCAGCTATAAATGTGGACAGGATGGAAGTGGTAGGAAATTACCATTTTGCAGTCATCACAGAAAACACTGGTTTGGGCAAAAATGACCAAAGATGCTAAATCTAGGGGGAGAGTTTGATGAGTAAGATATTTACACAATCTCTTAAGTATCTTTTTACAAATTCCTTATTAGCTGTATTAATGGATAGATTAGAAACTACAGTGGAAAAAAACCAGTATCACCCTGTCCTGGTGATCAAAACTAGTATCACCAACGGGGACAGAGAAACATTATGAGCCTTCAGATTTGATACCTCTGTGAAAGATGTATGGTCACTTACACAGTCTTCCAGCCAGGAGCATGGTCACTTACACAGTCTTCCAGCCAGGAGCAGAGTGTAGGGAACGTATAACTTGGATCAAATTGTAAGTAAAAAAGAGAAACCTAAATTGTGAAATATATCCTATAAAATCACTAGCCTGTACCCTTCAAAATGCTAATGTCACAAAAGGCAAAGAACTGTTCCAGATTAAAGGAGACTAAAGAGACATGACAACCAAATCCAATTTTAGGCTGAACCCTGTACTCAAAGATACTGCGATGACTGACAAAACTGGAATACAGATTAAACATTAAGGTATATTAGCATAAATTTTCCTGCATTTGGTAACTATACAGGCCTTATATAAGGGAATTCCTTGACTCTTAAATGCACACACACACACACACACTCTCATACACTCTCTCTCTCTGACATTTTAATGCATCAGTGAATATGATATTTGCAACCTACTCTCAAATCATTCAGGGAAAATACGTACCACATATGTATGAACATATCTTAAAGGGAGAGAATAAAAGGGAAATGTAGAAAAGCTAAAAATCAGTGCATCCAGACAGAAAGCATGTACAGGAAGTTCTTGGTACTATTCTTGCATCTTTTCCGTAATTTGAAATTAATTCAAATTTAAAATGTTAATAAACAAAAAAATTTCTCCAACACCACAAATTTCCACCACCACTAATATTCAACATTTTGAAATCCCATATTCAAGTAGTAAAAGCTACAAAGAGGAAGAACTTTTAAAGATGCAGAAGTCAAATGCATACAAAACAGGCATTAAGTAAATATTCAGTGGCATGAAAAATAAAAGTATCTAATATTCAGCCAATAAAATGGCCAAGCTGAACAGGTAGAAATGTAAGAACTGCATAAAGCTTTTCCTTAAGAGGTATGAAAAGGTAAAAATACTAAGGAAGGGAAATTAAAGATCAACTGCCTACAACAACAGCTGCCTCAGAAAGTGCCAGTCGCCTAACTCAGTATGCTTCTTTTCCTTAGTAACAGAAATTCCAGTGTTAAGGTCTACCCAGTATAAAAAGTGTGCAACACAAACTCCTTGCAGTCAAGTATGACTATTAGCTAAGGTTTCAACAAATGAGATATAAGCAGAAATGCTGGGCTGTACTTCCCAGAATGCTACCTGAGTAGGCTGACTCAGCCATGAGAAGCTCCCTTTTTCTGGCCCTTCTGTTTGCCTTCAAAATTCCAGCTGTCTGACACCAGGGCAAGTGTTCAAAATTCACATCTGCACAGATTCTTTTAATATAAAAGCCAATATTCTTTTCCAGTATTCCCAAGGTTATGATAAGTCAGTGTTCTTTTTTTTTTTTTTAAAGATTTATTTATTTATTTGAGGGGGGTGGGGTGGGGAGGGAGGGGAGCAGGCGGACCACTTCTATTGGTCTTTCATTTCTCCATTTTCATCTGTCTTTGTTGTTTGGCTTCTGTGGGCCTCCCATCGCGGTGGCCTCTGTTGTCGCAGACCGCCAGCTCTGGGCGCATGCGCCCCAGATCTCTGGCTCAGTAATTGCACACATCAGTCCAGCCGCTCCGCGGCACGTGGGATCTTCCCAGGCCAGGGCTCGAACCGGCGCCCCTTGCACTGCAAGGCGGTGTCCTTACCCACTGGACCACCAGGGGAAGCCCTAAGTCAGTGTTCTTAATGACTTGAGTGACCACAAAAAATTAATACTTTGTTTAGTTAAGACATTAAATCCTTTTTTTTTTTTAATTTTGGCTCTTTTGTTGTTTTTTTTTAGTTATTCATTTTCATCCATCTTTATTCTTTGGCCTATGCAGGTCTCCCATCACAGTGGCCTCCCTTGCTCCAGAGCACCGGCTCTAGGTGCATGCGCTCCAGAGCACTGACTTGCAACTGGACACACTGGCCCACCTGGTCCACGGTACAAGGGATCTTCCCGGACCAGGGATCGAACCAGTGCCCCTTGCACTGCAAGGTGGATTCTTTATCCACTGGACCACCAATGAAGCCCATTAAATTCAGTTTTAAATTGTTTGTTCAAGTTAAGTTTTTAGGAGCTTTAGTGTAGATATCGTCAATGGTTTACTTCTTCATGAGTTCCACATAACTAAAATGTTATCTATGGATTAGCTTTAAGAAATGCTTTTAAACATCAAAATGAACATCCCTCCCCAACTTTTCAATTACATATGCCATGGTTCTATCTCATAAGCTTTGATGAAGCCAGCACCTTGAGGGATTTTAATGGCTCACCTTTGTTCTTGAGATACAATGACTAAAATCTGATCTCTGCTACCTCTCCAATTTATCTTATATTCTGCACCCTAGGCTCACTAACTTCCTTCAAGTTTTTGAATCTGCCATGCTATCTCACCTCAAAGCCGTGGTATGAAGTAGTTTTCCCTAGCTTGGAAACTTGTTAATCCTCATTCACCTTCCTTCCTTGTTCTAGACCTCCCCTCAGGGCTGGTATCTGGCATTGAGTGCATGCACAAGCTAGTAAAGCACAGGGGTGTTTTACTCAACAACTGTATCCCTACTTTCTGGCACTCTACCTGACATACTCTGAAAATATACTTGAAATATACTACCTTCTCATTACTTTTTATTCAAAAATAGCATAAGCCTAAGTCTTCCACAAAAAATTTCTTGTTCTTACTCCTAATTTCTCTTTATTTTTCTCCTTTGGGTTTTATTTTCCCTCCAAGTCATCTAATTTAAAATTGGGGGAAAAGAATTTTAAGAAACTATCGTTTTTTTTCCCTAAGGACGAGATGATCTGAAAATAGCAGGTATACTTGCCACATGGTCACAACTGTTTATATCTAAGTACCACTAGTTACTTTCGATGAAGGATTTGATCTCCAATCCTCCCACCGCTCCCACCCCGTCACCTCCCCTAAAATGCCTTACACCTGGACAGCTTCATACATTTATGTTATCTGTCTGGCCCTTTCACTATTTCTCATTTATACTACAATTAAGACAAAAAATTTTTAAAACCTATTTATAGCTTTCAAAATATTTTGGTACTGAATTCCATTTTATCCTCACAACAACAAAATATCCTTGAAGGTACAGTTTTCACAGACTATTTTCAGAGGAGACAACCCTTCTAAGCTCCCAGAATCAAGAAGGTTTAATTCTGTAGTCAAGTACTAAGTTCCGATCCCAACCTTAAATTAGCATCCTGTCTGGTGGGCCTGCATCCTTCCAAATATCCTGTGTGGCCACGTTTGCTCAGAGTTCCACATAACTAAAATGTTATCTATGGATTAGCTTTAAGAAATGCTTTTAAACATCAAAATGAACATCCCTCCCCAACTTTTCAATTACATATGCCATGGTTCTATCTCATAAGCTTTGATGAAGCCAGCACCTTGAGGGATTTTAATGGCTCACCTTTGTTCTTGAGATACAATGACTAAAATCTGATCTCTGCTACCTCTCCAATTTATCTTATATTCTGCACCCTAGGCTCACTAACTTCCTTCAAGTTTTTGAATCTGCCATGCTATCTCACCTCAAAGCCGTGGTATGAAGTAGTTTTCCCTAGCTTGGAAACTTGTTAATCCTCATTCACCTTCCTTCCTTGTTCTAGACCTCCCCTCAGGGCTGGTATCTGGCATTGAGTGCATGCACAAGCTAGTAAAGCACAGGGGTGTTTTACTCAACAACTGTATCCCTACTTTCTGGCACTCTACCTGACATACTCTGAAAATATACTTGAAATATACTACCTTCTCATTACTTTTTATTCAAAAATAGCATAAGCCTAAGTCTTCCACAAAAAATTTCTTGTTCTTACTCCTAATTTCTCTTTATTTTTCTCCTTTGGGTTTTATTTTCCCTCCAAGTCATCTAATTTAAAATTGGGGGAAAAGAATTTTAAGAAACTATCGTTTTTTTTCCCTAAGGACGAGATGATCTGAAAATAGCAGGTATACTTGCCACATGGTCACAACTGTTTATATCTAAGTACCACTAGTTACTTTCGATGAAGGATTTGATCTCCAATCCTCCCACCGCTCCCACCCCGTCACCTCCCCTAAAATGCCTTACACCTGGACAGCTTCATACATTTATGTTATCTGTCTGGCCCTTTCACTATTTCTCATTTATACTACAATTAAGACAAAAATTTTAATACCTATTTATAGCTTTCAAAATATTTTGGTACTGAATTCCATTTTATCCTCACAACAACAAAATATCCTTGAAGGTACAGTTTTCACAGACTATTTTCAGAGGAGACAACCCTTCTAAGCTCCCAGAATCAAGAAGGTTTAATTCTGTAGTCAAGTACTAAGTTCCGATCCCAACCTTAAATTAGCATCCTGTCTGGTGGGCCTGCATCCTTCCAAATATCCTGTGTGGCCACGTTTGCTCAGAGTTCACTGCTCTGAATTCCCTTCTGTTCCTGGCACATGAAAGTTTTCTTCTAAAATTCAGCTGCCCATCTTTTTTTTTTTCCACTTTGCTCTGTATTATTTAGCATTTTCATGTGTCTGTGGGTAGGAATGAGAGTCCATGTTAGCTCAGCCCAGAACACCATTTCTCTATACTCATCTCCCCACTCGAATCAGTTCTGTGAACTAACAAAAACACAATACCTATATCGGGTACTTAAGAATGATGTATTCTCAAGTGAATAAACAAAGACTCTTCTGTGTTAAAAAAAAATATATGATTTTTTTATCACAGCTATTGGAAACTAGTCTGTAATGGAACCTAAAGGAAAAATGAACAAAATCATGTCCTTCTAAGAAAGTGGTAGCAGTGGACAAATGCTTTCCTTATCAATGGATCACCAACAGAAGAAATGGGCCCTGATACATCTTGAAACAGACTGAAAAATCAAAAGTAATACTGGAACTTCTCTGGTGGTCCAGTAGTTAAGACTCTGAGCTTTCATGCAGGGGGCATCGGTTTAATCCCTGGTCAGGGAACTAAGATCCTACACACTGCAAAACAACTAAGCCCACACTGCAACTACTGAGTCTGCGTGCTCCGGAGCCCACATGCTACAATTAGAGAGGCCCTGTACCACAACAAAAGATGTATGTAAATTACACTACCTGTATAGTCTTAGGATTCACGATTTCATTTTAATAAATGTGTGTAAGTATTTACTTCTTTCCTTCCTAATATATATTTTCTTTCTAATACACATCTCATTTCAGTCCTTTTTCTTTCCTTTTTTTTTTTTAAACTGGTAGAATTTAGATGGTAGAATTAGACTCTAGGGAGGAAGGGAAGAAAAGTTACAAGATACACTGACAGAAGGTAAATGGATTTTACACAAATAGCGAACTGTGTGCCTGACATTTACAGTAATGATTTAAGTATTAAATTACAATAGAACTGTATTTACAATCAAAAAACTGTATTTACCATTCTAAAGAACAAGCATGCTGCACTAAATTCTCACTTTATGCCTTGCTCCCTTCCCCCTTAATTACTGTTTAATTGTCAATGACATTCAAAAGGACTTCTTTGAGGGAGTTTTTGGGGTTTTTTTGGCCACTTCCATTGGTTCTCCATTTATTTATTCTCATCCATCTTCGTTCTTTGGCCCGTGTGGGCCTCCCATCGTAGCAGCCCGCCTCATCCTCACAGAGCACTGGCTCTGGGTGCATGAGCTCCAGAGCTCCGGCTCAGCAGACGGACACATCGGTCCAGCCGCTCCGTGGCACGTGGAGTCTTCCTAGGCCAGGGATTGAACAGGCGCCCCTTGCACTGCAAGGTGGTGTCCTTACCCACTGGACCACCAGGGAAGCCCTTTGAGGGAGTTTTTGAAAGAATTTTTTGACAGACATTTGTGGGGAAATTAGAGACTAACTTGACGGTATTCTGAAATTCAACTGACTTATTTTCTCCTAGCCTTTTTTGTCTCATTATATTTATATATATCCAACCATTAGATAAGCCTCAGATTTCTACTACATGAAAATAATAAACATACTTAAGGATTACTATGAATATTTTTTAAAAATGTAAAGCATATTATCTGACCTCTACTAGGAGCCCAATATTAATAGCTATTTTATAATTAAAAATAACTTTTTTCCCCTGAATTCAAGATCAGAATCACTACCTCAATATTTGCTTTTGCTTCAGGTGTTCTCTGGACTGTCATAATTGTTTAAGTGTAAATCCAAAACCATTTATGAATAAAACCTGTAAAAATACTACCATTTTTCAAATCAAATTGTTTAATCATTTTAAAAAGAAAAAAAGGAAGACACGGTGATTACTAAATGGTGCTATGTGCCAAACTCTGAGTTCCTGTCTAATCCTTTCATTTTCATATAATAAACAAAATGAGGTTCACAAAAGGCTAAGTGAAGAAACAAATACTAACATCATGAAGAATTGAAAGAAAATTCAGAAAAACGAAAGCCACTAAATTCTTAGAATGATACAAATTATTTTAAAATACTAATTCCTTTTTGTGCCATATGTATGTTGTTTGGTTACCCCCTCTCACTTACCCAGTAACCACTGTGCTTGCCGTCCGCATAACTGGCACTCCAGTGTAAAATGGCACTAGCCCACCTAGCTAAAGATTAGATTTCTTAGTAGGTCTTTCAGATAGGTGTGGCCATGTGAACAGGATTTAGCCAGTGGATTAAGGCTATAAGCAATGTGAAATTTCTATACCCTTAGCTTTAAGCATTAAGTGGCTTGCCTTAAATCCTCCCCATTCCCACCTTCTTCCTTCTGGCTGAAGATGGCAACCACAGGGGCAAGATAAGTCGTATATTACATATAATAAAGCTGCCCACTAGCCAGAGTACCTGAATAACCTCAAGGGGTACAGCTCGCTCACTTGTTAGTATTATTAAACTATTACTAGTACCATTACTGGTATTAGTAACTATTAAAAAAAAAAAAAGAACTGTTTTTGAGACCCTGTGTTTCTGAAGATTCTAGTATATACAGAACCTTAATTTGTTTTCTAATTAATATGCTATAATATTTTTGCAATAAACATTTTTGAAATAAGATTTGTACACGGATCATTTGAATTCATTTGTGAAAGTATTAAGAAGAAGTTAGGGACAAAATGCCATGGGAAAAGTAAAACTTGTGAGAATCAGAGATATAAGGATAAGTTAAAAAAAGGAGTGGCAAGAGAAATAAGGGTGCATAGTCCTAATGGAGGAACTAGAGTTAGGGCAAATGAAATCAGAGGCAAGCCTTCAGAGAGTAATTTTAGAGCTGCGTATTGGTGTATTCTCACAATTTCCTCTAGAAAATACCTCCTCTCTGAAGCAACTGATAAAATTTCTCACTCTTTAAGATTATTCAAAACATCCACTCCGTCATGGAACCATATCCAGTTTCTCTCGGCAACGGTCACTGCTCCAGCCCATGTGTTCATAGTATTTTGCTCATATGTTACTGATAATTCCTTTACCATATTACAATTATGTATGTATGTGTGTGTATATATATGTGTGTGTGTGTATGTATCTTTTAACTACATCCTGGAATTCATTAAGTTGGGGCCTGTAGTTACTTTTTATAGACTGTTATCAACTTCAATGGGCCTACAGAAACAGTATGGAAATTAGCAGATATTGAGTACTTAAAAAAAATAGAGAGGTTGAACACGTTCACACTTGTTGGTTCATGATTTATATAATACATTTTGTATCACTGATGCAGTGCACACATGTGATGTAACAAAAATTTGATGGAATTATACTCTACAAAAGGATTACATCAGTTTACATGATTTTCTTTCATTAAAAAAAAAATTATTATCCTCTAATGTGTTGCAACTATTTAAAATATATTACCCTAGAGGAAGTCACTTATAAAATGAGAAGGGTTCAATTATATGGTAACTAAGATCTGACCACTTTAAATTCTATAAAAAAAATCACATTATATTAAAATGTTACCCTCCTTGTCTTTTACAACAGGCCATAAAATAATTATCAAGGGTTTGAGAAAATCTGGGAAGTATTCATCCCCATCGGTCTGAAAACCAGTTAATGCCTTTGTTAGGGAGTAAAGAACAAACACAACAGCCACTTTTAGCATTCTGAATTATCATCCAACACAACATGAAGTAAATTCAAAGTACAGTATTACTCTAAAGTTTCTAACTGAACAAATGAGAATAAAACTGCCAAAACAGATGCTAAGAAATATAACATTTAGCACAACTAAGTTCAGAGATGATCAAGTTTAGTTATGATGACTCTGAGGTAAGGTGAATCTGAGGTAAGGACAGTAAACTCAAAAAAGTTTCTTTAGGATTTCCCTGGTAGCTCAGTGGTAAAGAGTATGCCAATGCAGGAGACACAGGTTCTATCCCTGATCCGGGAGGATCCCACATACTGCAAAGCAACTAAGCCCGTGAGCCAGAACTACTGAGCCTGTGCTCTAGACCCTCAGAACAGCAACTGTTGAGCCTATGCGCCACAACTACTGAAGCCTGTGTGCCCTAGAGCCCAAGTTCACGACAAGAGAAGTCATGACAACAAGAAGCCTGCCCATCTCAATTAGAAAGTAACTAGAGAAGAGCCTGCAGCAGCAGTGAAAACCCAGAATAGCCAAAAATAAATAAGTTAAAAAAAAAAAAAAGTTTCTTCAGTAAACATTCAGGTAATCAGATGTGAAATAAAGACTATGTGTACATAGACTTCAAAGTTACTAAACAACCGTCAGTTTCACAAGACACATGTAACATTTGCTATAATATTAATGATATGATAAAACCCAGTAATTCAATTAAACTTATAACCAGTAGACAGAACTTTCTGATGTTTAAAGCGGAGGAGGAAATGGCAACCTACTCCAGTATTCTTGCCTGGAGAATCACATGGACAGAGGAGCCTTCTGGGCTACAGTTCATAGGGTTACAGAAAGTCAGACACAGCTTAGTGACTAAATAACCGTAAATGGAGCTTATATTTTCCCCATTAGTATTACCTATCATGAAGAAGTGTAATACATGTAGAAATTATATGTTTCGAAACAATCCACAAAGTAATGGAGAGGAAAAAGAGTAGGTAGGATTTATAGATTAAACTAGACTGACCATGAGATGAAATGTGTTGAAGCTAGATGGGTACATGAGGATTCACTACCATCACTACTTTTGCTTATGCCTAAAATTATCCACAATTTTAAAATTAGCAGAGAATAAAATAAATGCCTACATTTAAAACTTTCATTTTTTAAATTTGTTTTTGATTGTCTTTTAAAATTTTTTTTTAAATATTTATGTTTTTAAACTATTTTAGTGAATATTGCTGCAAGAAAACAAAGTTCCCAGCACTGTATTGTTTCTAACAAAATTATCTGTAATTTGGCATTTCCTCAGAATCTGCACATACCCATAAGAACTTGCTGCACATAAGAAACTCCATCTAGGTGTTGAGAACATCGGTGGTCTTATTTTGAGATTTTATAAGGATGAATTTGCACACGTGAACTTTAGTTTTCTCAAAGGTAGAGAATGTAGACTTGAAAAATGCCAGAGGCACCATTACAAGTCACTAAGAACAGCTTCAAAGAGCAGCTTTTCTGGGCACCAGACAAAGAAGTGACTGGAACTGTGCATTGTCATGTGTGAGTGGGTGTGGTCGAACCTTTCACTGGAGCCTGGAACACGTGCAAGACTTTTTAACAGTCACCATTTGGAGGTGTGAGAATACAGCAAAGCTCGCCCTGTCGCTAATGTACTCCACAATAGCCAGTCCAATTGCTATCTATTTTTTTTATCTAGAGGCTTAATGGAATAATGTGATGAAATGACATATGAGAACTAAGAAAATGAAATTATTTCTGGATGGAAAGAATATATCAGACTTACCTGTTTAAAAAGAAAGATGACAGTTACCACGAAACCCCACCCCTCTTTCCCATTTTGCTCTGGGTGTTTTGGATTGAGCTTGGGGGAAGAGATGTTTTTCTCAACTGTCTACATTGTTTGAACACTTTTTTTGTGGTACAAGTGCTGTTTTGTGTGTTGGGACCAAACAGTTGTCAATAAACTTTAAAAGCAAGCATCACAAAAAAAAAAAAAAAGAAAAATTCCATTTACTATAAGTCATTTGGTTAAAAAAAAAGAGTGAAATGACCACTGTTGTACAATAACTATTGTATATTTTGTCAATGTTTGGTATAAAATACATGCTAAAATTGGAACAAGGAGGACTTCCCTAGTGGTCCAGTAGTTAGGAATCCACCAGACAAAGCAAGGGACACAGATTCGATTCCTGGTCTGGGTTCTATATGCTGTGAGGAACAACTGAACCTGTACATAACTACTGAAACTGCACTCTGGAGTCCATGCCTACAGCCTGTGCTCTGCAACAAGAAAAGTCACTGCAATGAGAAACTCAGGCACCGCAATGAAGAGTAGCTTCCCTTGCCACAACTGAGAAAGCCTCTGCACAGCAACAAAGATCCAACACAGCCATAAATAAATAAAACTGGAATAACGAGATTATTTACATTTTCAGTTCTTATGTACCCCTAATTGTTATTTTTATAAAATGCAGATCAAACTTATTTTTATTAATGTTATTCAGGATTTAATAATTTAGAAATGGAAATACCGTAGTACTTTCATCAGATGGCAATCATCCTACTACAACCTATCTGAAGCACAAAAGTTTCCCAAGCAGCAAAGGCAGGGAATGCAGGAGACTAGGGTTTTAATCCCTGGGTCAATGGCAACGCACTCCAGTATTCCTCCCTGGAAAATTCCTTGATCAGAGAAGCCTGGCAGGTGACAGTCCATAAGGTCACAAAGAGTCAGACATGACTAAGCACGCACAAAGCACAAAAATAAGAACAGTCCTCTTTAAGGGAATTTAAATTTTTGACAGATTCTCACTTTAAACCCCAAATGGACATATGAGAACTAAAAAATAAATTATTTCTATGGAAAACACTTACCTGTTTAAAAAGAAAGATGACAGTTACCACGAAACCCCACCCCTCTTTCCCATTTTGCTCTGGGTGTTTTGGATTGAGCTTGGGGGAAGAGATGTTTTTCTCAACTGTCTACATTGTTTGAACACTTTTTTTGTGGTACAAGTGCTGTTTTGTGTGTTGGGACCAAACAGTTGTCAATAAACTTTAAAAGCAAGCATCACAAAAAAAAAAAAAAAGAAAAATTCCATTTACTATAAGTCATTTGGTTAAAAAAAAAGAGTGAAATGACCACTGTTGTACAATAACTATTGTATATTTTGTCAATGTTTGGTATAAAATACATGCTAAAATTGGAACAAGGAGGACTTCCCTAGTGGTCCAGTAGTTAGGAATCCACCAGACAAAGCAAGGGACACAGATTCGATTCCTGGTCTGGGTTCTATATGCTGTGAGGAACAACTGAACCTGTACATAACTACTGAAACTGCACTCTGGAGTCCATGCCTACAGCCTGTGCTCTGCAACAAGAAAAGTCACTGCAATGAGAAACTCAGGCACCGCAATGAAGAGTAGCTTCCCTTGCCACAACTGAGAAAGCCTCTGCACAGCAACAAAGATCCAACACAGCCATAAATAAATAAAACTGGAATAACGAGATTATTTACATTTTCAGTTCTTATGTACCCCTAATTGTTATTTTTATAAAATGCAGATCAAACTTATTTTTATTAATGTTATTCAGGATTTAATAATTTAGAAATGGAAATACCGTAGTACTTTCATCAGATGGCAATCATCCTACTACAACCTATCTGAAGCACAAAAGTTTCCCAAGCAGCAAAGGCAGGGAATGCAGGAGACTAGGGTTTTAATCCCTGGGTCAATGGCAACGCACTCCAGTATTCCTCCCTGGAAAATTCCTTGATCAGAGAAGCCTGGCAGGTGACAGTCCATAAGGTCACAAAGAGTCAGACATGACTAAGCACGCACAAAGCACAAAAATAAGAACAGTCCTCTTTAAGGGAATTTAGACTAATTTCACTCTTTTTCCAAAGATCCCATTCCTTTACATAGAAATTCTTCAGTGTAATGCATTGCCTTGTAACACTATCTCTTGGGTATAAAAAATTACACTTTGCTTTCTGCCTAAGCCTGCCAAAACACCTTCACCATCATAAAAGCCACATTATAAGGATTCTAACATGCATAAAACTTAAATCTGTCAGACCTGTAAATGAGCACTCAAAAAACAAACAAAACCCACAGAACTTCATTCTGATACTGGGCTTGATATAGAGATTAACCATTTGTTTTATCATCAAACTCCCCTGCCTCCTACCTTTGACGTGCTGCAGAGTCTCTCTGTATTTACCATAGCCAACACAAACATTTCAGGCTTAGGTCTGTCCCTTGATTTTAAGCTTTAGAAAAGTATTTCAAATTTTAGCATCTTATGGTGTCCATTACATAGTAGTTGCTCAATACTCTAAATAATTATCTGAGGAGAGAACTGTATTTCTAAAGGAAGTAACAGGAGAGGTGTGAAATAGCTAATTGGAATGGTTTTCATTAAGAAAAGAGGTTCCGGGCTTCCCTAGTGGTCCAGTAGGTAAGGATACCGCCTTGCAGTACAAGGGGCGCGGGTTCAATCCCTGTCCTGGGAAGATCCCACGTGCCGCGGAGCAGCTGAACCGATGTGTCCAACTACCAAGCCAGTGCTCTGGAGCACGTGCACCCAGAGCCAGTGCTCTGCAGCGAGAGAGGCCACTGCGATGGGAGGCCCACACAGGCCAAAGAACAGGGATGGAAATAAATGAAAGACCAACAGAAGTGGCCTAAAAAAACAAGAAAAGAAAAAAAGAATACCAATAAAGAAAAAAAAAAAAAAAAGAAAGAAAAGAGCTTCCCACTACATTTGTACCTTATGCCACAGTTCTGATACTATGAACAGTGGATCCCATAAACCAGTACTGTTTAGCCAGGACTTTGTGTGTCTCTGTATTTTAATCTCAGTAACTGAGTTCTCAATTTATCCACACCAAAGAAACTTTCAAATTCAGTTAAACATTTATTAAAATTGGCTTCTAAGCAGTCACCTTCTATCACAGTGATATATAATATGCTAATTATAAACAGCAATTTTCTCAGTCCTTAAAACATAAGAACTTGATTCTGCTACAAGAGATTCCTAGAGTCTCTGTGAAACCAGTGGGTTTAACCAGTTTATTCACATGAGAGATATACTCCCTCCTCATGGGTATTCTCTTAATACATGTAGTGTATACTGAGCTATGCTTCCTTTTTTTTTTTTTTCTCCTTCTTCTGCTTGGGACTAAACCATACAAAAACTTCAGTATGACAATAAACAAACCTCATGGTAAAGAACTGAAAGCTAAGATGCCAACACATTCTCTACCACAGAACCTGCACATCTTTATAGGGGGGCGGGGGGGGGAGGCGTGGCAGGGACTATAACCCTTGTGAAAACCTTCCTCTCCGTCTCACTTTTCAATATACACCATTTGTTCTCCTTTCCTTTTCAAATCACAGCATTTCTGGTCGCTGTTAAGATTACAGAAGTTTCAAAACTCCATAAAAACTTTCCCATACAGCCAATTTTTATTTAGGCAATCAAATAATTATCTGAGGAGAGAACTGTATTTCTAAAGGAAGTAACAGGAGAGGTGTGAAATAGCTAATTGGAATGGTTTTCATTAAGAAAAGAGGTTCCGGGCTTCCCTAGTGGTCCAGTAGGTAAGGATACCGCCTTGCAGTACAAGGGGCGCCGGTTCAATCCCTGTCCTGGGAAGATCCCACGTGCCGCGGAGCAGCTGAACCGATGTGTCCAACTACCAAGCCAGTGCTCTGGAGCACGTGCACCCAGAGCCAGTGCTCTGCAGCGAGAGAGGCCACTGCGATGGGAGGCCCACACAGGCCAAAGAACAGAGATGGAAATAAATGAAAGACCAACAGAAGTGGCCTAAAAAAACAAGAAAAGAAAAAAAGAATACCAATAAAGAAAAAAAAAAAAAAAGAAAGAAAAGAGCTTCCCACTACATTTGTACCTTATGCCACAGTTCTGATACTATGAACAGTGGATCCCATAAACCAGTACTGTTTAGCCAGGACTTTGTGTGTCTCTGTATTTTAATCTCAGTAACTGAGTTCTCAATTTATCCACACCAAAGAAACTTTCAAATTCAGTTAAACATTTATTAAAATTGGCTTCTAAGCAGTCACCTTCTATCACAGTGATATATAATATGCTAATTATAAACAGCAATTTTCTCAGTCCTTAAAACATAAGAACTTGATTCTGCTACAAGAGATTCCTAGAGTCTCTGTGAAACCAGTGGGTTTAACCAGTTTATTCACATGAGAGATATACTCCCTCCTCATGGGTATTCTCTTAATACATGTAGTGTATACTGAGCTATGCTTCCTTTTTTTTTTTTTCTCCTTCTTCTGCTTGGGACTAAACCATACAAAAACTTCAGTATGACAATAAACAAACCTCATGGTAAAGAACTGAAAGCTAAGATGCCAACACATTCTCTACCACAGAACCTGCACATCTTTATAGGGGGGCGGGGGGGGGAGGCGTGGCAGGGACTATAACCCTTGTGAAAACCTTCCTCTCCGTCTCACTTTTCAATATACACCATTTGTTCTCCTTTCCTTTTCAAATCACAGCATTTCTGGTCGCTGTTAAGATTACAGAAGTTTCAAAACTCCATAAAAACTTTCCCATACAGCCCACTTCCTCACTCCAGTAATTTGCCCAATTTCTTCTTTTTTTCACCTCACCAGGATGCCTATAAAATCCCATGAGTTTGAATATAGTCACTTATTTGATTGTGCATTTAGACTGGGCTATTCCATTATTACCGCTACATCAAAATAATCTTTCTTCCACTTTATAATTTTAAAACATGGCAAGACACTAAATGACTCCAGGTAAACAGCTTCATATATATGCATATAAATTTGATATGCCTATACATTTCCTTGGGAATTTTGTTAAATTGAAAATTCTGATTCAACAGATCTGGGAGACACAGGGCAACTTTTAGAGTGAAGGAATCATTCTGTACAGTACTGGAGTGGAAGATAAATGATTCTATGCATTTCTGAAACTCAATAAAACTGTGTATCACAGAGTACATGTAACATATACAAGTTTAAAATAAAAACCTATGTAACTGAAGATGAAATACAAACTGATAAGAAAACCTAAGTTTTTGACAAATTTCTGACATAACCACACTGAAGGGGCTAGCAGAGAACAAAGCTAACTTGAATAACTTTGGAAAACAGTGTTTTGACTAGAGACTGTAAAACTAAATATAACATGAACTGTACACAAGATACTGTATTCTGGTTGGTAAATTTGCTGCTTCTGCGAATATGGCCTGAAAATTCTGAAACTATTTAGTACGTTATTTGTATACTGAGGTTAGAGTGCATGCATGGTGGATGGTAGATAGTGGGAGCCAAGTTTTTACTAATGATCGAAGTTACAAAGGTACAAGAAAGGAAGGTTAGGATGAATCCTATGTGTAGACAAAAGTACTAACTCATGTTCCTCTTCAGACATACACACGGACAGAGACAACTACAGACATGTATGGTTTAGTATATATAAACATGCATAGACTGACATAACCTTGCTCTGTCCACTCCAATAAAAAGGAACCAGGGCTCTTTGGAGAAATGACTTATCCCAGGGCAAAAATACAGGAGGGTATAAAATATGAGTAAACCCGTTTCAAACACAGCATTTCTGGTCGCTGTTAAGATTACAGAAGTTTCAAAACTCCATAAAAACTTTCCCATACAGCCCACTTCCTCACTCCAGTAATTTGCCCAATTTCTTCTTTTTTTCACCTCACCAGGATGCCTATAAAATCCCATGAGTTTGAATATAGTCACTTATTTGATTGTGCATTTAGACTGGGCTATTCCATTATTACCGCTACATCAAAATAATCTTTCTTCCACTTTATAATTTTAAAACATGGCAAGACACTAAATGACTCCAGGTAAACAGCTTCATATATATGCATATAAATTTGATATGCCTATACATTTCCTTGGGAATTTTGTTAAATTGAAAATTCTGATTCAACAGATCTGGGAGACACAGGGCAACTTTTAGAGTGAAGGAATCATTCTGTACAGTACTGGAGTGGAAGATGAATGATTCTATGCATTTCTGAAACTCAATAAAACTGTGTATCACAGAGTACATGTAACATATACAAGTTTAAAATAAAAACCTATGTAACTGAAGATGAAATACAAACTGATAAGAAAACCTAAGTTTTTGACAAATTTCTGACATAACCACACTGAAGGGGCTAGCAGAGAACAAAGCTAACTTGAATAACTTTGGAAAACAGTGTTTTGACTAGAGACTGTAAAACTAAATATAACATGAACTGTACACAAGATACTGTATTCTGGTTGGTAAATTTGCTGCTTCTGCGAATATGGCCTGAAAATTCTGAAACTATTTAGTACGTTATTTGTATACTGAGGTTAGAGTGCATGCATGGTGGATGGTAGATAGTGGGAGCCAAGTTTTTACTAATGATCGAAGTTACAAAGGTACAAGAAAGGAAGGTTAGGATGAATCCTATGTGTAGACAAAAGTACTAACTCATGTTCCTCTTCAGACATACACACGGACAGAGACAACTACAGACATGTATGGTTTAGTATATATAAACATGCATAGACTGACATAACCTTGCTCTGTCCACTCCAATAAAAAGGAACCAGGGCTCTTTGGAGAAATGACTTATCCCAGGGCAAAAATACAGGAGGGTATAAAATATGAGTACAGAAGCCAACCTGAAAGAGCTCCCAATGCATAAGGCTAAAACAATCTGAGCAATAAAATACTGGAGTATAACCCAAAGTATAAAACATACATGTCTGTGCTTATATAAGTGAAAAACAGAATTAATGAGGGAGAAATTTCTTCTTTACAAAATAATTCCCTTTAATATTATGTATAGATACTCCCTCCCAGTAGGAGCTAGAATTTAATTCTCACCCACCCCACCAATGACCACATCCAAAAGGATGTGGGCTAGACATCATGACTTAATTCCAAAGAATATAGAATGGAAAGGGAAAAACAGTAGCTTTACAGTGAAGAAACCTGGCAAACACTATCTTAGCCAAGTGATAAAGGTTAATATCATCCGTGATGAAAAGTGGGTATCATGCTCCCCATATGACATGACACGTTGAGCACTTCATCTCTGTGACTCCTTTTCTAAAAACTGGTAACAGACAGCCCTAGTTTATCCTAACCAGAAAATCAGCCAATGCCAAACTGGGGGACGCTCTACAGGACACCTGGCCAATAGTTTTCAAGACTGCCAGAAAAAATTAAGGAAAAACTTAGAAACTTTCACTTATCAGAGGACATTGGGGAGACTTTTTAACAACATGGTACCCTGGATTGAATCCTGGAATAGAAAGAGGGCATTAGTGGAAAAACCAATAAAATACAATAAAATCTGGAATTTCATAGTTATTAAGTTTTAAGACCTTAAAGTGGCTATCTGGTTTTCCCTTCTGAAGAGTGGGAATCACAGTACTGCATACATCACAGGAATTCTGGAAGGATGAGTTATGCTAAACTCATGTAATGTACCGTATACAGCATGGCTCAGAATAAGAGCTGAATAATCACTGGTTGCCATTATTATTGTTTCTGGAGAAATGAAATGTACCCCACTTCTTGCTTGCATGGCCTATGTATGACACAGTTCCCTGGGGGTTCTGAGAAACAAAAAGTATGTGTAATGACATCAATAACAATTTAACAAGAAGGTAAATGACTATGCAAACAGCTTCATATATATGCACATAAATTTAACATGAACACAGATCACCTGGGAACCACCTGGGAAAATTCTATTCAGTAGGCCTGGAATGGGGCCCAAGGTTGAACAGTCAAAAGAAGCTCCCAGGTGATGTCAATGCTGCTAGACCAAGAACCACAATTGAAGCTATAACTTTTCTACTTCCATAATGTTTCAAATTTTTTCATAAAAAAAAAACCCAAGTAAAAACCACAAAATATACAGAATTAATGAGGGAGAAATTTCTTCTTTACAAAATAATTCCCTTTAATATTATGTATAGATACTCCCTCCCAGTAGGAGCTAGAATTTAATTCTCACCCACCCCACCAATGACCACATCCAAAAGGATGTGGGCTAGACATCATGACTTAATTCCAAAGAATATAGAATGGAAAGGGAAAAACAGTAGCTTTACAGTGAAGAAACCTGGCAAACACTATCTTAGCCAAGTGATAAAGGTTAATATCATCCGTGATGAAAAGTGGGTATCATGCTCCCCATATGACATGACACGTTGAGCACTTCATCTCTGTGACTCCTTTTCTAAAAACTGGTAACAGACAGCCCTAGTTTATCCTAACCAGAAAATCAGCCAATGCCAAACTGGGGGACGCTCTACAGGACACCTGGCCAATAGTTTTCAAGACTGCCAGAAAAAATTAAGGAAAAACTTAGAAACTTTCACTTATCAGAGGACATTGGGGAGACTTTTTAACAACATGGTACCCTGGATTGAATCCTGGAATAGAAAGAGGGCATTAGTGGAAAAACCAATAAAATACAATAAAATCTGGAATTTCATAGTTATTAAGTTTTAAGACCTTAAAGTGGCTATCTGGTTTTCCCTTCTGAAGAGTGGGAATCACAGTACTGCATACATCACAGGAATTCTGGAAGGATGAGTTATGCTAAACTCATGTAATGTACCGTATACAGCATGGCTCAGAATAAGAGCTGAATAATCACTGGTTGCCATTATTATTGTTTCTGGAGAAATGAAATGTACCCCACTTCTTGCTTGCATGGCCTATGTATGACACAGTTCCCTGGGGGTTCTGAGAAACAAAAAGTATGTGTAATGACATCAATAACAATTTAACAAGAAGGTAAATGACTATGCAAACAGCTTCATATATATGCACATAAATTTAACATGAACACAGATCACCTGGGAACCACCTGGGAAAATTCTATTCAGTAGGCCTGGAATGGGGCCCAAGGTTGAACAGTCAAAAGAAGCTCCCAGGTGATGTCAATGCTGCTAGACCAAGAACCACAATTGAAGCTATAACTTTTCTACTTCCATAATGTTTCAAATTTTTTCATAAAAAAAATAACAGTTGTCCCCAACAATTCTTTGTATCACCACCACAAATATTCATATTTCTCAACAGAGAACTGTACCAGCTACAACCCATAAGTCACCAATATCTTAAATAAGCAACAACTTAAGTGTTATAGAAAAGGACCAACCATACATTTGCCTCCACATTATCTCATGTCTATGAAGATAAAAGTAAGATCGCTGAAAGTCAAATCACATACAGCTCTCTTATCTTCGCCAATTAAAAATTAGTCTAAATACATTAAAGTAATATGGATTAACCACAACCTTAGTAGTTCTGTGAATTCTGTTTGGAGAGAGAGTAACATACTATCAAAGTTCCTAATTAACAGTTTGAGGTTTGAAAGCCTATGAAATAACCTGGGATGATCTGAAATTTAGGAGCATATATTAAATACTAGATACTTGAGGAAAGAAAAAATAGTAGGAAAAGATGAAAAAAAAACAAAACAAAACTGAATCAAGAAACAGGGATTAGCCAAAAAAAGGAGAGATATAAAAGAGTCATACTTTCCTACAATTAATTCTGTTGTTTAGTTGCTAAATCATGTTCAACTCTTACGACCCCATATACTTTTATCCCGCCAAGTTCTTCTGTCCACGGGATTTCCCAGGCAATACTGGGAAATACTGGAGTGGTTTGCATTTCCTTCTCCAGGGGATCTTCCTGACCCAGGGATCAAACCTACATCTCCTGCATTGGCAGCCAGACTTTTCAACACTGAGCCAGCAGAGAAGACCAATTAATGATATCATAGTTAATTTTAAAAACCAGTTTCTTAGTCATTTGTTTATTTTTTGGCTATTCTGGGTTTTCACTGCTGCTGCAGGCTCTTCTCTAGCTACAGGGAGTGGGGGCTACTCTCTAGTTGAGGTGAACAGGCTTCTTGTTGCAGTGACTTCTCTGGTTGTGGAACTCGGGCTCTAGGGCACACAGGCTTAGTAGTTGTGGCTCTGAGGCTCTAGAGCAGAGGCTCAACAGTTGTAGCTCATGGGCTTAGTTGCTCTGCGGCATATGGGATCTTCTCAGCTCAGGGATCAAACCCATGTCTTCTACGTTGGCAGGTGAACAGTGAACTCTTTACCACTGAGCTACCAGGGAAGCCCCCTAAAAACTGATTTCTTTAACTGAGTGGTTTCAAACCACTCCAGCTTTATGATTTCACATTTTCCTGTCTTCCTTAAAATGATTCTTTACACAAAATTTTTAAATTTAAGAATAAACTGATTCTTTAAAAAAAAAAAAAAACTCCTAACTGCAAAGCTCAGGAAACACCATTTTACTGCCTTTAAAAACTATTCAAAATCATTTACTAAAAAAAATCCTGATTTTTGTTTTGTTTTTATTTTTGTTTTTTGTGTGTTTTTTTTTGAGCTTCCTGCATCATACAGCAAATTCCCACTGGCAGAAACTGATTCTGATGGCTTCCAAAAATGGTATCCCATAGTAGTCTTTGATAAGACACTAACAGATATGTGGTGAAATATGTAGCCTTGCATTCAAATTTACTTTGACTTGGTATTCCTTAAATCTAACACATCATTTAGACCAATTTGGTTTTTTTTCTCCAAGTCTCTAAAAAGTCTCTGAGAGACTCTGGATTTCTAAAAATGAGATTTTTCATTTAAAAATATTTCCACTGATCATATTTCCTACTCAGCAAACACTTTAAAAGTTGAGATCCAAAGATTCTTGAAGCATAAAACAATATTTTCTATAAGCCAAGTAAATTTAATTGCAAGAGTTCCTCTATGTAATATAAAATGTACACACTGTCCCCTTAAAACACATATGTATATTAAGTTAAGCACTTTTAATGCTATAAAAAGCTATACTATATCAAAGAAAAGCATTTTTGGACTTCCCTGGTGGTCCAGTGGTTCCAAAATCATTAATTTTAAAAACCAGTTTCTTAGTCATTTGTTTATTTTTTGGCTATTCTGGGTTTTCACTGCTGCTGCAGGCTCTTCTCTAGCTACAGGGAGTGGGGGCTACTCTCTAGTTGAGGTGAACAGGCTTCTTGTTGCAGTGACTTCTCTGGTTGTGGAACTCGGGCTCTAGGGCACACAGGCTTAGTAGTTGTGGCTCTGAGGCTCTAGAGCAGAGGCTCAACAGTTGTAGCTCATGGGCTTAGTTGCTCTGCGGCATATGGGATCTTCTCAGCTCAGGGATCAAACCCATGTCTTCTACGTTGGCAGGTGAACAGTGAACTCTTTACCACTGAGCTACCAGGGAAGCCCCCTAAAAACTGATTTCTTTAACTGAGTGGTTTCAAACCACTCCAGCTTTATGATTTCACATTTTCCTGTCTTCCTTAAAATGATTCTTTACACAAAATTTTTAAATTTAAGAATAAACTGATTCTTTAAAAAAAAAAAAAACTCCTAACTGCAAAGCTCAGGAAACACCATTTTACTGCCTTTAAAAACTATTCAAAATCATTTACTAAAAAAAATCCTGATTTTTGTTTTGTTTTTATTTTTGTTTTTTGTGTGTTTTTTTTTGAGCTTCCTGCATCATACAGCAAATTCCCACTGGCAGAAACTGATTCTGATGGCTTCCAAAAATGGTATCCCATAGTAGTCTTTGATAAGACACTAACAGATATGTGGTGAAATATGTAGCCTTGCATTCAAATTTACTTTGACTTGGTATTCCTTAAATCTAACACATCATTTAGACCAATTTGGTTTTTTTTCTCCAAGTCTCTAAAAAGTCTCTGAGAGACTCTGGATTTCTAAAAATGAGATTTTTCATTTAAAAATATTTCCACTGATCATATTTCCTACTCAGCAAACACTTTAAAAGTTGAGATCCAAAGATTCTTGAAGCATAAAACAATATTTTCTATAAGCCAAGTAAATTTAATTGCAAGAGTTCCTCTATGTAATATAAAATGTACACACTGTCCCCTTAAAACACATATGTATATTAAGTTAAGCACTTTTAATGCTATAAAAAGCTATACTATATCAAAGAAAAGCATTTTTGGACTTCCCTGGTGGTCCAGTGGTTAAGAATCCACTTGCAAAATGCAGGGGACTCAGGTTCAACCCCTGGTCTGAGAAGTCGACATGCCAAGGGGCAACTAAGCCTGTGTACCATAACCACTGAAGCCTGTGCACCCTAGTGTCCGTGCTTCACAAGAGAAGCCACCACAGTGAGCAGACTGCACACTGGAACAAAGAGTAGACCCCACTCGCCACAACTAGCGACAGCCTGCACACAGCAGCAAAGACCCAGTGCAGCCAAAAATAAAATATAAAATGTTCTTAGAAAAGAATTTTTACAATCAGGTTAACATTACACAGCTCAATTACCAGCTCTGGATCAATTTTAAGTAAAGACCAGTATAACATATCATCAAAATTTCCTTCACTCTGTAATAGTTTTTCATGAGCATACTAAGCAGACTAAATTGATTAAAATAAATTCTCAAATTTATGTGGACAAATTTACATTATTGAAAATTTAATCCAGAGACAAGCAGATACATTGTTCTGTGTATTAAGCATTTACCAACCATCCAAAAATTACCAAAATAAGAAAAAAAAAAAAATTACCAAAAATGTAATGATATATATCTGGTCTTCACCCACAAATCCATCTCTGGAGCAAATCATCATTCAAGATAGCCTTACTATAAAAAATGTCTAACCAGGATTTTAAAAACTTCATTACAAATAACAAATCCACATAGCTGAGAACTGATGCTTTGAAATCTTCCAATAGTATCTTCAGAAAGCTTAACTTCAGTTATATTATAAACTTTGCCCTAAATTGAATCTGAGGTACAGGTGCATCCTGACCCACATTTCTTAGTAAATAAGTTTCAAAGTTGTCAGTTATAACAAAGCCAAAGAGATACTTTCCTGTGTACTCTTCTTCCTCTCTGTTAAATGGTTACAAAAAGGTTTTCACATGAAAAGAAGCAAACACTTTATGAACAGAAAGCTAATTATACCAAGTAAAAATGCCGAATGATTTCTTAATTCTACTTCATTTCATAAATTTCCATGAAGGAAAAAAGGAACTCTGAAGCAAAAATATAAGTAAAACTTCTAGCCAATAACAATCAAATTTTACAATATATTGATTTTAAAAGCAAGTATATCTCTCCCGTCATCATTCTATATTAATAGCCAGTTATGGTAACTTTTTTTTTTTGGCAAGAAGCTCACTATATCTATAAAGGTCAACTCCTCACTCTTTATTTTTTAATTTTTGGTCACATTTTTTTAAATTGGTCTTTCATTTATTTATTTTCATCCATCTTTTTTCTTTGGCCTGTGTGGGCCTCCCACTGCAGTGGCCTCTCCTGTAGCAGAGCACCGGCTGGCTCGTAATTGGACACACAGGTCCAGCCGCTCCTGTGGGATTTTCTCAAGTCAGGGATCGAACCGGCATTCCTTGCAGTGCAAGATGGGCTATTTACCCACTGGACCACCAGGGAAGCCCCTCACCCTTTTAACTAGGCACAATCTCCTTCCACTGTACTGTCTTGTTATGAAAGCTTTTACTGTGGGGGCGCTGAGGCTTAGTAACAACAATAAAGCAAGAAAAGGGATAGCATAACAGCAGTAAGGAAGAAAATGAAAGGAAAACATAGGCAAGTCTCTCTTCTTCAGATAAACACCAAGGCAGTTGGTTAGTTGCAAGAACTAGATAACTTGACAACCACAATTCTCAGAAGTACATAAAACTTATACGGTACAAATAATGGCTCAGAATAATTAAAGAATATATTTCACAATTATTTAAAATGAGTATGCACTGCAAAAAATTCCTTTAAGTAAACTTGATTTTACAGGGTTTAACTTCTCTTCATCTCTATCAAATTTTATTTATGACCTTCTCCTTGCTTTACATATGGCAGCAAAATACACAGAAGATTACTGGAAGAGGAAAGGGGTCAGAATATAATAGCACGTGATCTCTACACAGTCAACTAGCAAATTCACTCTCAACAGTCTTAGGATTATTTCATGGGTAGCTCCTGTGTTTCCTCTAGATATTTCTACCTATTAACCATTTCATTGCTCACCAATGAACAAAGGAACTTTATACAATATATTTCTTTTTTTTGAAGGAAAAAAGGAACTCTGAAGCAAAAATATAAGTAAAACTTCTAGCCAATAACAATCAAATTTTACAATATATTGATTTTAAAAGCAAGTATATCTCTCCCGTCATCATTCTATATTAATAGCCAGTTATGGTAACTTTTTTTTTTTGGCAAGAAGCTCACTATATCTATAAAGGTCAACTCCTCACTCTTTATTTTTTAATTTTTGGTCACATTTTTTTAAATTGGTCTTTCATTTATTTATTTTCATCCATCTTTTTTCTTTGGCCTGTGTGGGCCTCCCACTGCAGTGGCCTCTCCTGTAGCAGAGCACCGGCTGGCTCGTAATTGGACACACAGGTCCAGCCGCTCCTGTGGGATTTTCTCAAGTCAGGGATCGAACCGGCATTCCTTGCAGTGCAAGATGGGCTATTTACCCACTGGACCACCAGGGAAGCCCCTCACCCTTTTAACTAGGCACAATCTCCTTCCACTGTACTGTCTTGTTATGAAAGCTTTTACTGTGGGGGCGCTGAGGCTTAGTAACAACAATAAAGCAAGAAAAGGGATAGCATAACAGCAGTAAGGAAGAAAATGAAAGGAAAACATAGGCAAGTCTCTCTTCTTCAGATAAACACCAAGGCAGTTGGTTAGTTGCAAGAACTAGATAACTTGACAACCACAATTCTCAGAAGTACATAAAACTTATACGGTACAAATAATGGCTCAGAATAATTAAAGAATATATTTCACAATTATTTAAAATGAGTATGCACTGCAAAAAATTCCTTTAAGTAAACTTGATTTTACAGGGTTTAACTTCTCTTCATCTCTATCAAATTTTATTTATGACCTTCTCCTTGCTTTACATATGGCAGCAAAATACACAGAAGATTACTGGAAGAGGAAAGGGGTCAGAATATAATAGCACGTGATCTCTCTACACAGTCAACTAGCAAATTCACTCTCAACAGTCTTAGGATTATTTCATGGGTAGCTCCTGTGTTTCCTCTAGATATTTCTACCTATTAACCATTTCATTGCTCACCAATGAACAAGAAAATGTGGACAACAGGACTCTTATTCACTTACTACCGTCAATATACCTTTAGAGATTTTTTTAATTAAAGCTGACATTTAGGGCTTCCCTGGTGGTCCAGTGGGTAGAGTCTGCTTTGCAGTGCAAGGGGCACCAGATTGATCCCTGGCACAGGAAGATTCCACATGCCATGGAGCAGCTGGACTGGTGTGTCCAAATACAGCCAGCCCTCTGCAACGACAGAGGCCACTGCGATGGGAGGCCCACACAGGTCAAAGAATCAAGATGGATGAAAATAAATAAACGAAGGACCAACAGGCCAAAATTAAAAAAAAAAAAAGCTGAAATTTAAAGGTCTTATAGTTTAACCCCTCAACTCTGGTGCTTTCAGTTAAACTACATTATTAAATACTTTGTGTATTTAGTAGGATGAAACTTCCAAATCATTTAATTCGATTCTCATTATTTTACAGTTCAGAAATCATTTGGAGAACTGATGTTAGTGCAGAGACAGGGTCAATTCAGGATGTGCTAACTCCTAGACCTGTACTTGTTCTACTAAATCATACTGCTTTCCATAATTGCTCCTTTTTTTTTTTAAGTGATGTTTCTGTTATCCAGTCTGCCTGTCAAACTGATAACACACATCTAGGGTAATCAGAAAATCCCAAGCCTCAGCTCAAATACATATATCACTGCTTCATTTTCTATCCAACATTTTTCTGAAGCTCTCTAATGCCAAAACTTTCCTGTTGCTTGTCCTTCACATTTCTCCAACACTGTAATTAATGTTTCAGTTACATATTATTCTATGTTATAAGAAGTATGATGCTAATTATAGTAACATATAGTGCTCATTATACCAGGAAACACTTTAAAACGTTTAAATATAGCATCTCAATCTTCAACTTTAAATAAGATAAATAATACTATAATGTCCATTGAATTAAGTATAAAAATCAAAGCCTCAAAGGATAAAAAATCTGCCCCAATTCATGAAGCTAGTAAGTACAACTGGGTGAGTAGTCAGGCAGTCTGACCAAAGTCCATATTCTTGATTTTCCTATATAAGTCTATGTAACTGCATGGATTGCATTAGAAACATAACCTGCTCACCAATGAACAAGAAAATGTGGACAACAGGACTCTTATTCACTTACTACCGTCAATATACCTTTAGAGATTTTTTTAATTAAAGCTGACATTTAGGGCTTCCCTGGTGGTCCAGTGGGTAGAGTCTGCTTTGCAGTGCAAGGGGCACCAGATTGATCCCTGGCACAGGAAGATTCCACATGCCATGGAGCAGCTGGACTGGTGTGTCCAAATACAGCCAGCCCTCTGCAACGACAGAGGCCACTGCGATGGGAGGCCCACACAGGTCAAAGAATCAAGATGGATGAAAATAAATAAACGAAGGACCAACAGGCCAAAATTAAAAAAAAAAAAAGCTGAAATTTAAAGGTCTTATAGTTTAACCCCTCAACTCTGGTGCTTTCAGTTAAACTACATTATTAAATACTTTGTGTATTTAGTAGGATGAAACTTCCAAATCATTTAATTCGATTCTCATTATTTTACAGTTCAGAAATCATTTGGAGAACTGATGTTAGTGCAGAGACAGGGTCAATTCAGGATGTGCTAACTCCTAGACCTGTACTTGTTCTACTAAATCATACTGCTTTCCATAATTGCTCCTTTTTTTTTTTAAGTGATGTTTCTGTTATCCAGTCTGCCTGTCAAACTGATAACACACATCTAGGGTAATCAGAAAATCCCAAGCCTCAGCTCAAATACATATATCACTGCTTCATTTTCTATCCAACATTTTTCTGAAGCTCTCTAATGCCAAAACTTTCCTGTTGCTTGTCCTTCACATTTCTCCAACACTGTAATTAATGTTTCAGTTACATATTATTCTATGTTATAAGAAGTATGATGCTAATTATAGTAACATATAGTGCTCATTATACCAGGAAACACTTTAAAACGTTTAAATATAGCATCTCAATCTTCAACTTTAAATAAGATAAATAATACTATAATGTCCATTGAATTAAGTACAAAAATCAAAGCCTCAAAGGATAAAAAATCTGCCCCAATTCATGAAGCTAGTAAGTACAACTGGGTGAGTAGTCAGGCAGTCTGACCAAAGTCCATATTCTTGATTTTCCTATATAAGTCTATGTAACTGCATGGATTGCATTAGAAACATAACCAGTAACTTAAAATGTGGGTGCTAGAGAAGAATTTTAAAAGTCTTTGTATTTGAAGAGTTTCTTACACATTAAAATAGCTTAACATGCTCACTCCCACAAATTGTACCTTCTTTGCAGACATGGCCCAAATAAAAACTCTTAACTCATTCATATATAATTAAAATTGAAACTTGAAAAGATAATGGGAGGTGGGAGGGAAGAGTTGCACCAATACTTTAACAAATATCCAGATTAGCAGTATCCAAAAGAAACTTTTGTAGTGATAAAAAATGTATTCTAGTGATAGAATTGTTTTCTACTATGCTTAATCCATCAGGGTACCCACTAGTTACATGTGACTGTTCAGCACTTGAAATGTGTCTGATGTAACCGAGTACTGAATTTTGAATATTTAGTAATTTTTAAATAAACAGCCGCATGTGGCTACTGACTACCACATTGGACAGCACAGGTACAGAAGACAAAATGCCAGAAAAAAAATGAGTAAAGAAATTCTTACTGCTTTTACTTGGAGAGTGCAATAACAGTTTAAATCAATTTAAATGTTTTATTTTAATTGCTCTAGCTTCAATTATTAATCTAAATAATGTAAACCTTCAAAAAGATTTAAGTACCCCAGATTTTCTACACTTAAGTTTTCCTTTGTGTATCTTAATGGAAAAAATAGTTAAAATTTTTATTTTCAACAAACTGTCATTTATTAAACTTTTTTACTGTGTGGAGAGCTAAGAGTGAATCTGAAAACTCTGCCACCTATTAGAAAAACTAAAAATTACAGTCACATAAGTTTCAAATTGTTTTCATAATAAATACTTGATAATAAAGTACTTACCTTGATTCTCCACTACTGTTTCTAACACTTTCTTCATCACTGTGTCCATTCATGGTAAGTATCAATAAGTTTTAAAATAAAATATAAATCTTCCCAGTTTAAAAAGATGGATATAAATACTGACTCCTCTTTGAATATCAAAAATTCAGATGAATTTTCTTCAACATTCACAGGTTTCCTAAGACCCTTTTTAACTCACCTAAAAAAAAAAAAAAAATGAGAAGAAAATTTCCTGTAGACAAAAAACATAAGTCTATTTGGAACATATACAAATCTACCTAAGCCAATTAGATTAGACATGGCAAGAAAGGTGTAGGGATCTTTGTCTCAAAACACCTAGACTTTTATTAACTATATACTATTAGAATTTGCACACCACTACTTATTTTTGACATAAGAAATGAAAATGTTTGTGGAGTGATGGAACTTTTAGACCAACTGCAACTGTGGGCCAAATAACTAAAGCAGAGTGGTGGTACATAACATATACTTAAGTCCCCCAAATAGAAAATGGAGTCTTAGCAGATAACTGGTAACTGGTCAAACAAATGAAGAGAGGAAAAGGTTACCGTTAATCCAGCACTAATTCCTATCACCAAGAGCTTCATAAACCAGAGTGACGGAAAGTTTTGAAAATGCTCACATAAGAACCGAAGCGTAAAGGTGTGTCATATAATCTTAACCAAAAAATAAAAAGAACAGGTCAAAATAAATGTGTTCTTTCACATTTATCTGTAAACTGATAGCGGAGTTTTAAGTTTAAATAATACAACATGTAAGCCAGTGTGGACGTGCAGAGATTCTACTGGAGGAAGAAAACGTAATAAGGTAAACACTATGATTTTTTAAGTAAGGGGTTCGGGGCAGTAATCACAGACCAAAGATACAACATTTCCACCTTTCAAAAACCCCTGAAGTCACTACCATAAAAAAATAGTTAAAATTTTTATTTTCAACAAACTGTCATTTATTAAACTTTTTTACTGTGTGGAGAGCTAAGAGTGAATCTGAAAACTCTGCCACCTATTAGAAAAACTAAAAATTACAGTCACATAAGTTTCAAATTGTTTTCATAATAAATACTTGATAATAAAGTACTTACCTTGATTCTCCACTACTGTTTCTAACACTTTCTTCATCACTGTGTCCATTCATGGTAAGTATCAATAAGTTTTAAAATAAAATATAAATCTTCCCAGTTTAAAAAGATGGATATAAATACTGACTCCTCTTTGAATATCAAAAATTCAGATGAATTTTCTTCAACATTCACAGGTTTCCTAAGACCCTTTTTAACTCACCTAAAAAAAAAAAAAAAAAAAATGAGAAGAAAATTTCCTGTAGACAAAAAAACATAAGTCTATTTGGAACATATACAAATCTACCTAAGCCAATTAGATTAGACATGGCAAGAAAGGTGTAGGGATCTTTGTCTCAAAACACCTAGACTTTTATTAACTATATACTATTAGAATTTGCACACCACTACTTATTTTTGACATAAGAAATGAAAATGTTTGTGGAGTGATGGAACTTTTAGACCAACTGCAACTGTGGGCCAAATAACTAAAGCAGAGTGGTGGTACATAACATATACTTAAGTCCCCCAAATAGAAAATGGAGTCTTAGCAGATAACTGGTAACTGGTCAAACAAATGAAGAGAGGAAAAGGTTACCGTTAATCCAGCACTAATTCCTATCACCAAGAGCTTCATAAACCAGAGTGACGGAAAGTTTTGAAAATGCTCACATAAGAACCGAAGCGTAAAGGTGTGTCATATAATCTTAACCAAAAAAAAAAAAAAAAGAACAGGTCAAAATAAATGTGTTCTTTCACATTTATCTGTAAACTGATAGCGGAGTTTTAAGTTTAAATAATACAACATGTAAGCCAGTGTGGACGTGCAGAGATTCTACTGGAGGAAGAAAACGTAATAAGGTAAACACTATGATTTTTTTAAGTAAGGGGTTCGGGGCAGTAATCACAGACCAAAGATACAACATTTCCACCTTTCAAAGTATCAGCACAACACTGGAGAGTCACCTACAAGCCATCCACGAATAAACAAAGGAGATCTCTGGCAGGGGAGGGAGAGGAAGAAGCGGGGGAAGGAGACGTCAGATCCTTCCCCAGTCAGAAAGTACCGAGACACACTGAGAGCAGAGCTATCCTCCGACCACAGCAAAGAGAATTGACTCCTACGATTATTTCGATTCCACAGAAAAAGAGGGGGGAACAGGCTGCTGCCAACTGAATCATAGCGGACTCTACATTAAGATCGGTATTTCAATTCTCCAGAGACAAGTCCAGTCGATTGAGGAACTGTTGCCCCAAAATTATTTCACGCAACACTCGTTCCTAGTGTTAATATTAATTCCACCTCAAAGAGCTTTACAAACAGATCTTTAAAATCTAGGTACTCTAGCAAACTGTCTCTGATTTCCAAAAGTCTCTCTTCATTGAGAAGTTCACTCCACTTTTCGTTCCTTCCTTTTCATTTTCCTTCTGCCCCTCAAAATGGCTTTCTCTGTACTTTGTAACTTCCTTTTTCCTCATCTTCCTTCTCACAGTTGAGTCCTTTCTGAGACCCTCCTTGCAAGCCTAAGTTCTGAGGCTCCAAACTCCCGCGGCTCTCTCCTGCCTTTCACACATCTTAACAAGGATTCTTCCCTAAATCGTTAAACCTCTTCCAATTCGCCTTTTCTTTGCCCCGTCTTTTATCAGTTGCTTTCCTCCTGCTAAGTTTTCAAAGCGGTACTCGAAAGAAGGTTGGAAACCGTCCTTCTCGGTCCGTCGCAGCTCCGCTCCAATCAGCCTGCCACCTGGACGCATCTCCACCCCCCCGCCACCCCCCATCCCTCCCAGAGCCTCCATCCCAGTCCCGGAGTCTCCCTTCCCGCCTCAAACTTCCCACAGACCCAGCCCGCGCCCTCCCGGGCTCGGTCCGGTCGCGGTCCCCTCCCCCTCCCCGCCGTCCCCACGTGCTGGGAGCCCCGGTGGCGGCGGGACCCACGCATCAGCCAAGCGCACCGCTCGAGCCTCGCAGCTTTCCCCTCGCGGCCGGGCCGGCCCCACGCCGAGAAGGCCCGGGCTCGACCGCCAGCTGCACGCCGTCTGGACAGAGGATGCGCTCCGCGGCGCCGGCCTGCGTTAGCCCCTTACACGCCCCCTGCGCGGCGAGCCCGTCCGCCGCCCCCGGCCCTTGCAGACGCCCCGGCCTATGCCCAGCGTCCGGCCGCTTGGGCCGCCGCCCGGGCACCGCGCCGCCCCCGCCCTCCGCCTGGCCAGCTCCCGTCCTCCCCGCCACATCCCGACCCGCCTGCCGCCCCCTTTCTTACCGGCGGGCATGCAAGCTTCTCGGGGCGGAAGAAAGCCAACTCAATAGGCGGCCTCCCCTGCGCCCGGGCCCGCGTTCTCTGCCGCCCGGGCGTTTCGGGGTAAGCAGGAGTCCGTGGGGGGGTGGGGAGGGAGAAGGACGCGGAGGGGAAGGGAAAGCCCCGGCTCGCGGCTCCAACGCGCGATTCTCTGCGGAGCGGATCCAATAATCAATTCATTATTGAAGCACCAACAGCGAGGGTAGCAAAAGCGAAAAGTAACGAGCCGTCTTCGCCGCGGCCACGCGCGCGCTCCCGCTCCCGCCGCTTATCGGCTCCCGGGAGCCGCCATGACGCCGAGAGAGCGAGCGCAACCGTCTCCGTCGTAGCCGCCGCCGCCGCCGCCACCGAGGTCGCCGTCGCCTCCGCCTCCCGTGCGACGTAAGCTTCTCTGCTCACTCCCCTTCCCCACTGAACGCGAGGCAGACGAGCGGGCGCGAGCACGCCGAACTCCACCGGCTGGCGCGCGCACGGTGGGAGGGGCTACGTTGTAAAGCCGTGGGGCGTAGGAAAAACCCGATTGGTGCGGTGACGGGGCGGAGAGCGAGTGCGCGCACGCGCAGCAATGAGAACGTGCACGCCGTCCGCGCAGAGGCTGCTGGACTCCGGCTACCGCGGCCGGCTGTGGGTCCGTGCTTGAGCTCCCTGACTAGGTGGCTCAGAGTTGAATTCCGGGAAGTGGGAGTTGAAGGCTCGCTCCGTGCGGGTATGGACACTGTTGTCACTCGGGACGGTTGCGTGAGGACGTCACCACCGAGAGGCTGAGAAAGAACTGGAGAAACGGGTGTGGGCAGATGTCGAAGACTGTGATCGGGCTGGCGGAGTTGCGGAAGGGCTGTGCGGAGGAACCCGAGGGGGCGGGGTCGTGCGTGGGGTCCGGTCGTCCAGGCCTCGGCCCAGCGCCGGTTCAGTGTGCGTGCCCTGAGGGGCGGGGAGGAGTGTGCTGCGTCACATCAGGCAGCCTGGGAACCCAACTGTTGGGCAACTGTGGTCGCCCCCGCCGCCTCCTACGCTTAGTTGACCTGAGACAAAGGCTCCCTCGGGGTGCTGACGTCCCGTTCGAGCCGGGCTCTTGAGGAGCCGGAGAGAAACAGACCGAGTTGTTGACACCCTGTGACCCTCCCTGATTCCTTTGTGGTCGCCTCTGCCCCGTTCAGGAAAAACTTTTACAACCTTTCCGTGTCGCTCCCTGGAGGGCGGGGTGAGGGTGCGGTGCGGAATCGCCACGAAAAATGCGAGAGAGACGTTACTGTCTCAGGTTAACGACCTGCAACTTAGTTGACGGTTTCTTTCGTAACTGTAACTGCTGGCCTCCGTTACAATCCTTTATAGATCTGCCCAAAGAAACGCTTATTTTTAGGCGCTCCGCTCTACTCTTGTAGACAGCTTTTTTTTTTTTTAAGTTAAAATGTTTTTACACTTTGTTTTTTTTTTCCCCTGGCCCACAGATCGGTCAGTACAGGTTGATGATAATTTTTGAAACTTTCTAATCCCGTTTTTCAGTTATTTGATTTGATGTAACCTAGTCAACCTAGGTTGACTTCGCCTAGGTAACCTTCGCCTACCTAGTCAAATGAGTGAATGCGGTAGCTGCATTCCCAAAATAATTATCTTCACACTTGGAAATTAGTGTGCTGTCTGTTTAAACAGTTTGGTTCAAAGCCTTCAAGAAGATCTCCGAACAAAGCACCAAATATGTATTTATTAATGTGGAGAAGTGTATTTACCCATGAGTAGGATAAGGCAGACGTATACCCTGCTCAGGGGAAAAAAATGTGTCTGTGGTAAATGAATAGTGTTCACAACAAAATGAAACACCACCAAAGTTTGCAAAATCATCTGTGGTCAGCCTTATTTTTTCCTAGATATTAAATAGCTACAATGTCGTGGGGAGTAGTAAGATCATACAGATGTCCACCGCTGAAGTTCCTAGAAATAGAAACCAAGCGCTAGTTTTTAATACCATGCTTTAAAAATATGATAAGGGGCCTTAATAGGAACTTCCTGTTTCTCAGATTAATTTCTTTCTTGAATTAACTAGAGTGATAAGTAAAGAATAAAAGCCTGAGAAAAACCTGTTTCTCTGGTTTAGATAATAAATTTCTCAATGTTAACCATTACTTTGCCCC
This sequence comes from Tragulus kanchil, assembly GCA_022376925.1. Lineage (NCBI taxonomy): Eukaryota > Metazoa > Chordata > Mammalia > Artiodactyla > Tragulidae > Tragulus > Tragulus kanchil. The sequence continues at coordinate 53,937,275 of JAIOJX010000004.1, forward strand.
CCAAAGGCTCCCTCGGGGTGCTGACGTCCCGTTCGAGCCGGGCTCTTGAGGAGCCGGAGAGAAACAGACCGAGTTGTTGACACCCTGTGACCCTCCCTGATTCCTTTGTGGTCGCCTCTGCCCCGTTCAGGAAAAACTTTTACAACCTTTCCGTGTCGCTCCCTGGAGGGCGGGGTGAGGGTGCGGTGCGGAATCGCCACGAAAAATGCGAGAGAGACGTTACTGTCTCAGGTTAACGACCTGCAACTTAGTTGACGGTTTCTTTCGTAACTGTAACTGCTGGCCTCCGTTACAATCCTTTATAGATCTGCCCAAAGAAACGCTTATTTTTAGGCGCTCCGCTCTACTCTTGTAGACAGCTTTTTTTTTTTTTAAGTTAAAATGTTTTTACACTTTGTTTTTTTTTTCCCCTGGCCCACAGATCGGTCAGTACAGGTTGATGATAATTTTGAAACTTTCTAATCCCGTTTTTCAGTTATTTGATTTGATGTAACCTAGTCAACCTAGGTTGACTTCGCCTAGGTAACCTTCGCCTACCTAGTCAAATGAGTGAATGCGGTAGCTGCATTCCCAAAATAATTATCTTCACACTTGGAAATTAGTGTGCTGTCTGTTTAAACAGTTTGGTTCAAAGCCTTCAAGAAGATCTCCGAACAAAGCACCAAATATGTATTTATTAATGTGGAGAAGTGTATTTACCCATGAGTAGGATAAGGCAGACGTATACCCTGCTCAGGGGAAAAAAATGTGTCTGTGGTAAATGAATAGTGTTCACAACAAAATGAAACACCACCAAAGTTTGCAAAATCATCTGTGGTCAGCCTTATTTTTTCCTAGATATTAAATAGCTACAATGTCGTGGGGAGTAGTAAGATCATACAGATGTCCACCGCTGAAGTTCCTAGAAATAGAAACCAAGCGCTAGTTTTTAATACCATGCTTTAAAAATATGATAAGGGGCCTTAATAGGAACTTCCTGTTTCTCAGATTAATTTCTTTCTTGAATTAACTAGAGTGATAAGTAAAGAATAAAAGCCTGAGAAAAACATGGCAGATAAAAGTTTGTAGTCAGGAGTCTGGTTTAGATAATAAATTTCTCAATGTTAACCATACTACATTTCATTTACCAAAAGTGGTTACTGTATGGTTTTGGTCTGATTTGTATGTATTTTGAAAGTATATTGAAGCCTTTTTAAATTGTTGAGTTGGCATTTGAATGTAATATGTTTCATATGATTTTGAGATTACTTTTTTGCAGAAAAAAAAAAAAAAAACCTTGCCATATTTGTAAATAGAACTTTGGAGATTTATATTTCTGGCAAAATCATAATGTCCTTTATAACTCCACAAAATTTTACAATGACTGTTGAGACTGGAAAAATACAAGGTAAGTGGAAAATTAGAACAGTCTTACCAGTTCAGTTTTTTAAAAGTCAGTTGATAAGACAAAAGTTTGGTTTTTTGTTTTTTACTGTATATTTTTTTCTGCAGAGTTAAGTTCTCAATTTCACTTTGTTTAAACATACTGTGTCTTCCTTTTGGTCCTAAAAACAGACAAATAGTACAGTAAATAACCTGAACACATGATTAGCAAAAATCTGTGAAAGTTAGCATCAACCAGAAGGTTTTTATTGTCTGATCTTCCATTTGGGAAATTTCATGTTCTTTAGAAAGAATATTATTTTAATACAGTGTAGGACAGTACTTGGTAGGTTCTTGATTCTGATATGCTCTGCTAGAACTAGTTACCTGTGGGTATCCTTGGGTGGGATTAAAGCAACTTTAACAGAATTGTGAGATGTGGAACATAAAAACAATGACAACTCTTGCTTTTCTATTAATATTTTGCATGCCAAATTTGTTCTTGTTGCCTAAAAGGTTTGTGTACAAAAAGCTGCTAAAGCAATCCAGACAGTATTAAAATACCCTAGAATCTCAGTCTGTGACATTGTTTCCGGATTCTTGTGAAACAGAGAAATAGCCCTCCAAATACACTTAAATTTACAAAGTCCTTCATAAACAGAACTCATGAAATCCCTAGCCACCTCATAATGAAAATTTACTGTACATTTTCTGCTTGCTTGATCATAAAAATCAGAGAAGAGCCATGGTTCCCAGTGTTGGACAGAGGAGTCAGTCACCTTGGAAATTTTTTCCCAATTACATAAAGCTAAACACTCTTTCTGAAATGTACAATTTCTAGGTTCTAAGTAGTTTGGAAAAACTAGGTTTTTCTAATAACCACCAACAGCTCATCCACCTTGTTTATGGCCACTGTATTTGGAGATGTTTACTGAAATTCTTAAATCAGTTAAATTTCAAATGTGAAATTCTTAGAGATGATGCTAAGAACCAATTATGTATAAAATGTAATAGGTATTAAAGTGGATACAAAGATTTGACTTAAGTGTGCAGAGGTGGTGGGGAGAGGGAGTTGTTCAAGTAGCTAAACCTCAAACTATCAGATCGGTGCCTTGATGTTGTATCATTCATTCCTCTCCCCCAAATCCTTTGTTTACTGTCCATTTCGGCTTAATCCTCACTTCTTTCTTTGGTTCTATTCGTTACACCTTTCTCTCCAGCATACCCTAGACTAACTTCAGGTTTGAAATCTAATGAAATCACTCCCCTGCTTTAAGTACATGTATTTAAGTATACCACATTTATATAAGCATACAATTTTTTTTTAAATTTTTATTTAACTTTTACAGTGTTTTGTTGTTTACAGATGTGTATATTCCCAGCCTAGTCATATGTATATCCCTGGCCCCCATCCCTCCTCCAACCTCCCCCGCTTCCCCCACCAGCTCCTCCAGTCCCATCCCTCCAGGCTGTGTCACAGCGCCCCTGCAGGATCCCCTATTCCCACAGCACAATGACAGTAGCTGTCTTTTTCACATATGATAGTATAAGTGTCCATGTTACTCCCTCTACACATACATAATATTTTACACATACATAATACTATTTTGATCACAATCTGATTGCAGCATTGAATCCCAGAATTCCTTGAAGACAGTTTTCTAGTCCTACATTTCTTCAGGTCATTAAGAAGATATGAGTCTCATCGTAAATGGATATAGTCCCTCTATCTTATGAATCATTTTATTTTAGGTGTAAAATCAATAACTTTTGAATAGCCTGGCACAACACCCTATGAGACATGTCACGCAGCTCTCTCACTTCCCTGTTAGACCATTAAATTTTGTATTCTCTATGTGCAGCATATCATTATATTGAAATAAAGCATTTCTTTCCATACTACATTGTGAGCTGCTTTAGCATAGCCTCTGTCCCCATTGCAATATATTGACATTCATTCAGTATGTTGCATACCAAGCATTCTACAGAGATGGAGGAAGGAATGTTATAGTAGAGCAAAACACTTCCAAGAGCTAAAGTGCAAGAAACAATCACGCTTGGAAACCGTAACTGAGAAAAATGGCATGAAGCATATGAATTCATAATGCAGAGCCCTAGTTCCCAAAATCACCCTACAGGAAGTGATGTAATCTGAGAACATGAGTCTTTAATTTGAATTAGATAAAATGTAACATGGCAAAAAAAAACACAAAAAATTGAGGGGCTGAGGATAGACTTTTTTACTTTCAGAACTATCTTGGTTTGAATAATAAATTACATTGTCACTCTAGGGGATTGCAAGAAATACAGTTCTGCTGGAGCAACAACTGAGAAAGATGAAACTGCTTGGGGGCCAGGGCATTCAGGGCCCAGAGGTCACATAAAGAAGTAGGTTCTTTCCCTGGACTAAAGGAAAGTCTTTGAAGGATTATAAACTGGGTGGTAATGATGGAATTTACTGATGTGAAGGGATGACTCATTGGAAAAGACCCTGATGTTGGGGAAAATAGAAGGCAGAAGGAGAAGGGGACAACAGAGGATGAGATGGTTGGATGGCATCACTGAGTCAATGGACGTGAGTTTGAGCAAGCTCCAGAAGATGGTGAAGGACAGTGAAACCTGGCATGCTGCAGTCCATGGGGTCACAAAACGTCAGACAAGACTGAGACTGAACTGAACTGTAAATTCCAAAACAAAAATGTTAAAGGCAAGTCAGAATAGACACAGTATTCTTGAATTAGGAGACTAAAAGGTTAGAAATATTTTTAATGGTCCAGAATAGTGAAAATAGAGTAGATTTAGTAGGAGTCCAAAGGATTTGTTGATGCAGTTGGGATTAGGGGTTGGGGAAAGAGAGAAGCTGTATATATAATGAAATTGAATACTAGTGTGTTCAGAAATGCGTAAGAGTGGAGATGATTTAGTTTTGAATTGAGTTTCTCCTGTCTTCTAAGTCATCCAAGAAGTTTTTGAATAGAAATATGGACCTGAAGACAAGAGATCTACACTGCAAATAGAAATTGTTAAGTATGTAGAGGGGGAATTAGAATCTTTAGTATGCATGAGCTACGTTTGGAGTGTCTTCAGAATGTGCAATAAGAACTTCAGTTTGGGGCTAGGTAGAGGAAGATTAGATGGATAAGGAGTTGGAGATGCCCAAAGGGTGTTGTGCAGTGAGGGACAAACAGCCTAAGTGCTTCAAGGAAGCAGTGATGAATACCATCCAGGGCTGCTGAGGAGTGATGTGAAATAAGACCTGAACAATATTCACTGGATTTAGTACTATGACAGTCATCAGTTACCTTAGCAAGAACTATTAATGTTTTGTTGGAATAGTAAGCCTAGAAGCTAAGGTTAGAGTGAAATGTGGTAAATGCAAAAGTGAGCCTCAGTTCTCTCAGGTAATTTGACTTTGGCTTGGGAGGGAATATGATTTTTTTTTTTTATCTTCTGGTTTTTGTGGGTGAAAGAGTGTTTCAAAGACAATAGAAAATATCCTTATGAGAGAAAGATTGAATGTATGAATTAGCTACAAGCATTAGCTGGAAGGATTGCCACATAATCATTCAAAAAGAAAATATAGGGCTTCCCTGGTGGTCCAGTGGGTAAGGACACTGCCTTGCAGTGCAAGGGGTGCCAGTTCGATCCCTGGACTGGTAAGGTCCCATGTGCCGCGGAGCACCTGGACCTATGTGTCCAATTACCGAGCTGGAGCTCTGGAGTGCATATGCCCAGAGCTGGTGCTCTGCGATGAGGCTGCTGCAATGAGAGGTTCACACAGGCCAAAGAACAAAAATAAATAGATGAAAGACCAATAGAAGTGGCGCCCAAAACCAACCAACCAAACAAACAAATACATTATTTCAAAAGTGATTCAGGAAAAGATGGAATTTTTTTGTATCAATCAGCAATTGAACATCAGATACTGCTGTTGATAGTTATGAACTATAGGTGGTCAATTAATTGCTATGATTTGAGAGTTTCTGTGAGCCTTTTACTCCTTGTATACATCCTTCATGCTCTACTAGTATTTGAAAAGTTGTTAGAAATCTATTTCAAAGAATATATTCATGGGGAAACCTATTAAGAAAGTGGTTCTCAATGGGTGCTAAAATTTAGAATTGCCTGAGGAGCTTCATGGCAACTACAGCAATGAAATTAAAAGATGCACACTCCGTCAGCCCTTGACATAAGGGTTTGAAAAGTATTAATTTTTTTTTTTAAAAAGAAACATTAAAAGGGGGAAAAAAGATGTTTACTCTTTGGACGTAAAGCTGTAACAAACCTAGACAGCATATTCAAAAGCAGAGACATCACTTTGCGGGCAAAAGTTCATATAGTCAAACCTATGGTTTTCCCAGTAGTCATGTATGGTTGTCAGAACTGGACCATAGAGAAGGCTCATCATGGAAGAATTGATACCTTTGAACTGTGGTGATGGGGAAGACTTTTGAGAGTCCCTTGGACTGTAAGGAGATCAAACCAATCAACTCTAAAGGAATCAGGAATCAGGTTAAAGAAAATCAACCCTGAATATTCATCGGGAGGGAATGATGCTGAAGCTGAAGCTCCAATACTTTGGCCACATGATGCAAAGAGACGACTCATTGGAAAAGAGCCTGATGCTGGGAAAAATAGAAGGCAAAAGGAGAAGGGGATGACAAAGGACAAGATGGTTGGATGCCATCATTGAGTCAATGAACATGAGTTTAAGCAAGCTCTGGGAGATGGTGAAGGACAGGGAAACCCAACATGCTGCAGTTCATGAGGTCACAAAGAGTCAGACAGGATTGAGCAACTAAACAGCACTGAACTGAGGAACTTCATGACAAAAGTACTCAAGCCCTACTTCAAGGGATTCCATTCCATTGTTCTGATGAGGGGCCAGGGCATATGCATTTGTTAAAAGTTTACTTTTTTTATTATTTTTATTTTGCTTTTACAGACTTTTGTTGTTTATAGCTATACATAAACCCAAGTCAGTCATAGGTATATTCTTGACCCTTCCACCTGAACCTCCCTCCCACTCCCTCCCTATCCCACCACTCCAGGTTGTTGCATAGCTCCCATGTAAGTTCCCTTAATCTTACATGGTATTCACAGCAATTGTCTCTTTTACATGTGATAGTGTAGGTTTCCATGGTACTCTTTCCATACTTCCCACCCACTCTTTCCTCCCTCCAATGTTCATAAGTCTATTCTCTATATCTGTTTCTCATTACTGCTCTGTATGTGCCACCAGTACCATCTTTCTAGATTACATATAGATATGTATTAGTGTACAATATTTGTCCTATTTTTGACTTCACTTTGTATAGTAGGCTCTAGATTCATCCACCTCATTAGGACTGATTCAAGTGCATTTCTTTTTATGGCTGAGAAATAGTCCATTGAATATATCTACCATAGCTTCTTTATCCATTCATCTGTCGATGGACATCTGTCTAAGTTGCTTCCATGTTCTAGCTATTGTAAAAACTGCTGCAGTGAACACTGGGGTACATGTGTCTCTTTCAGTGTTGATTTCCTCAGGTTATATGCCTCATAGTGGGATTGCTGGGTCATATGGTGGTGGTTCTATTCCTAGTTTTTTAAGGAATCTCCATACTGTTTTCCATAGTGGCTGTATCAATTTATATTCCCACCAGCAGTGCAAGAGTGTTCCCTTTTCTCCACACCCTCTCCGGCATTGTCTGTATATTTTTTGATGATGGCCATTCTGACTTGTGTGAGGTGATATCTCATTGTAGTTTTGATTTGCATTTCTCTAATAATGAGTGACATTGAGCATCTTTTCATGTGTTTTCTGGCCAAGTGTATGTCTCCTTTGAAGAGATGTCTGTTTATGTCTTTTTCCTATTTTTTGATTGGGTTGTTTGTTTTTTTAGTGTTGAGTTGTCTGAGCTGCTTGTATATTTTGGAAATTAATTCTTCGTTGGTTGTTTCATTACTATTATTTTCTCCCATTCTGAGGGTTGTCTTTTCACCTTGCTTATAGTTACTTTTGCTGTGCAAAAGCTTTCCAGTTTCATTAGCCCCACTTGTTTATTTTTGTTTTTATTCCCATTACTCTAGAGGGCAGGTCATAGAAGATCTTGCTTTGATATATGTCATGGAGTGTTCTGCCCACATCCTCCTCTGAGAGTTTTATGATTTCTGGTCTTATATTTAGGTCTTTAATCCATTTTGAGTTTATCTTTGTGTATGGTGTTATGGAATGTTCCAACTTCATTTTTTTTACATTGTAGCTGTCCAATTTTCCCAGCACCATTTGTTGAAGAGGCTGTTTTGCCTATTTGTATATTTCCATCTCCCTTGTCAAAAATAAGTTCCCCATGTGTGTGTGGGTTTATCTCTATCTTGCTCCATTGGTTTATGTTTCTGTTTTTATGCCAGTACCATACTGTCTTGATGACTGTTGCTTTGTACTATAGTCTGAAGTTAGGAAGCTTGATCCCTCAAACTGTTCTTCTTTCTCAAGATTGCTTTGGCTGTCCAGGGTCTTTTGTGTTTCCACATGAACTGTGCTATTTTGGCCTAGTTCTGTGAAGATTGCCATTGGTAATTTGATAGGGATTGAAAATTTTACTTTTTAAAGGATAATCTAATGTGCCATTGACATATGAAACAGTTCACTATTCACACTGACTCAACATTTAGTTTAGGTGAAGTACAGAGAGGCCAGTTATTTATTCTCAAAAACCATGATGATTAATAGAGGGAGAGATTTTGTCTCTCTGGGTGCATTTGGCAAAATATGGAAACATTTTTGGTAGTCCCAAGGAATGGGGAAGGGCTTTGTTGCTGCTTATACACAGTGAGTAGAGGCCAGTGATACTGCTGAAGATACTACAATGCACAATAGAGAAACCCTGTTATAAAATAGGATGGCAAGCCAGGTAGTTATTTTTTAGTGCAGTAATTTCCCTACATATGAACCTGCCAATTTGCTAACTTTAAAAGATGCAAAGGTATGTTTCCATCAGTATCAGGTGTAAGTGAAACTTCAGCCTGCCTCCATCTCCTGTTGCTGGTATTCCTTCAGCTGTACCATATCCCACCTCCTTTTTCCCCTCCTTCAGTAACTCTTCTTGCCTATTCATTTCATACTGATCCCTGTATCCCAACTGTTATACTACTTTTCAAGGTACTGTACTATAAGATACAAAATGTTTCATTTTTTGCTGTGTGTATGTGAAAACTATTATAAACCTATTGCAGTGTACTACTGTACATAGCTGAATGTGTTAGTTGGGTACCTAGGCTAATTTTATTAGACTTATGAACAAATTGAACTTACACCCTCACTCTCAGAACTTGTTCCTATGTAGGAGGCTTACTGGAAAGTCTTAATGGGTGAGGCCTGTGGTTTACTAAGAATGCTAATGAATAAGGATCTACCTAACAACTTAGCTGTTTTTAACAGCTTACCCTTGATTATAACCATCAAAAAAAATGCATCAAATAAAATAATTGTGTAGAACTAAGAAGAGTGACTAGCATAATAGACTGTTTTTAAAAGATTATAGTGCAGCTGTAAGTCTTATTGCTGGTTGGGATATAAATTAGATGCAGTCATGCTGAGAAATTGATATACAGTATTTATTACAGCTGAATTTAGGCCTATAATTCAGCAATTTCTCTTCTGATTGTATATCCAAGAAAAGGAGTGCAGGTGTCTACCAGAAGCCTTAAATACAAATGTCCACAATAGTTTGATTCATTTGCAAATTCAGAAGGAAAGTGAAGTATGTTCATACAGTGGAGTACTACCCAGCAATAAAAAAAGAATAAACTGCTACACTCCATAACATGGATCTCATAGGTATTTGTTGAGTGAAATAGACAAAAATCAATTCATATTGTAGAATTCCTTCTATATGAAATTCAAGAACAAACAAAACTAATTCATGGTAGTAGAAGTCAATACAGTAGTTACCTCTCTGGGCATGTGTATTGACTTAGAAGGGGCACACGAGAGTCTTGTTCTAGACCTTGATTGTATTCGTTGTTATATGAATGCATGCATAGGAAAAAGTTACTCAAGCTGAACATCTGAATTATGTGAACTTTACATATGCTATACCTCAATTTTTAAAAATTAGTAATTATAAAAAAAATCAGGGAACCTAATGTTGAACTACTTGAAGTCTTCTATCTCAAGTACTTGGTTAAATACGGAGTCGGCTACCTAACACATTCTCAAACTACTCTAGTGCACAGTTTGGTGAAAATAAATTTTGAATTTGGAGTCAGTAGTTTTGAAGCACAGCTTCAGTATTACTATATGACTCTCACCAAGTCCCTCACCTTGCCTGGAGAATTCCATGGCTTGTCCACACGGTCGCAAAGAGTTGGACACCACTGAGTGACTTGACTGACTGACTGACTTACCTAGGGGATTTGTTTTTTGACTGGAAGAACAGAGGATGAGTTGGAAGAAGTATTTTAAGAATTCTTAAAGTGTAGCTTTGATTCATGATCCCCTACTGCTGAGAAATATCCACAGACACTCGGTGGACCTCAGCTATATATATACAGGTATCCCCTACTTTCCAAAAGTTTATTTTACACCACGTCATTTTTATGAAAAATGCACCTTAGTACCTGTTTTCATTAAACAGAAGAAATCTGATGAGATTTTTGTTTGTACAAAATAAGACAAAAAGTCAAGATGAGCATTTGTTTTGCAGTGAGCTACGCTAACAGGTGGTATGCACCCTGAGAGAGTGGCACTTCTGAACTCCTTCCCTGGGAACTATCCTCAGCCTCTCAGCATTAACCCATCATGCTTTGAACTGTGTCTGTGAGCATCTGTGCTTTGTCTCCACTATTTTGTGTATCCGTTATCAAGTGTGGTCCAAAGGTAATTGCTTCTTTCTTTTATATCACTTAGGTTTGAGAAGTGTTTCATAGGAACACTATCCTAACTAGGGTGAACAGCTGAAACCTATCTAGACTGATCAGATTGTTCTGAGAATTTAAAGTTGGGATTGAGAAAGTTTATCAGACAACTGAACTTTTCCTGAGAAACATATAAACTAGCCCAGGGCTAAGCTGTTCAGGAACAGCACGTGAAGAATCAGAGTTGTGTTCACTATAGGTAAGGAAACTGAAAAGTAAATGAAATATTTTTATGTCCTGTTAACTCTTTTTTTGAAGCTAAAATAAAACCCAGGCAGTTTGACTCCGGTCTGTGTTTTTATGAAGCAGTGCATAGGTATAATAGCTGCTTTGGAACCTAATGTTGAACTACTTGAAGTCTTCTATCTCAAGTACTTGGTTAAATACGGAGTCGGCTACCTAACACATTCTCAAACTACTCTAGTGCACAGTTTGGTGAAAATAAATTTTGAATTTGGAGTCAGTAGTTTTGAAGCACAGCTTCAGTATTACTATATGACTCTCACCAAGTCCCTCACCTTGCCTGGAGAATTCCATGGCTTGTCCACACGGTCGCAAAGAGTTGGACACCACTGAGTGACTTGACTGACTGACTGACTTACCTAGGGGATTTGTTTTTTGACTGGAAGAACAGAGGATGAGTTGGAAGAAGTATTTTAAGAATTCTTAAAGTGTAGCTTTGATTCATGATCCCCTACTGCTGAGAAATATCCACAGACACTCGGTGGACCTCAGCTATATATATACAGGTATCCCCTACTTTCCAAAAGTTTATTTTACACCACGTCATTTTTATGAAAAATGCACCTTAGTACCTGTTTTCATTAAACAGAAGAAATCTGATGAGATTTTTGTTTGTACAAAATAAGACAAAAAGTCAAGATGAGCATTTGTTTTGCAGTGAGCTACGCTAACAGGTGGTATGCACCCTGAGAGAGTGGCACTTCTGAACTCCTTCCCTGGGAACTATCCTCAGCCTCTCAGCATTAACCCATCATGCTTTGAACTGTGTCTGTGAGCATCTGTGCTTTGTCTCCACTATTTTGTGTATCCGTTATCAAGTGTGGTCCAAAGGTAATTGCTTCTTTCTTTTATATCACTTAGGTTTGAGAAGTGTTTCATAGGAACACTATCCTAACTAGGGTGAACAGCTGAAACCTATCTAGACTGATCAGATTGTTCTGAGAATTTAAAGTTGGGATTGAGAAAGTTTATCAGACAACTGAACTTTTCCTGAGAAACATATAAACTAGCCCAGGGCTAAGCTGTTCAGGAACAGCACGTGAAGAATCAGAGTTGTGTTCACTATAGGTAAGGAAACTGAAAAGTAAATGAAATATTTTTATGTCCTGTTAACTCTTTTTTTGAAGCTAAAATAAAACCCAGGCAGTTTGACTCCGGTCTGTGTTTTTATGAAGCAGTGCATAGGTATAATAGCTGCTTTGGTTCCTGTTGATTATCCAGTTCCTAATCTTAGTCCCATGTGAAGGGGAATCTGCCTCCTTTCTCTGAATTATCATAATTTATTCTTAAAATAAAATTTCATGTCTTTGCCCAAGAGGATCAGCCAATTGCAACTGAAAGAATTCTGCTTTAGTTTGACTATGAATGGGGATGCAAATAACAAAGGTCAGAGAAGCAAACTGACTGAATCAAGGTAGGGCTACAGGCAATAGAGATCTTCCTGCCTTAAGATGGTAAAACTGTTAGCTTCTGTTATGTAGTAGTGAGTCTTTTGCTCATGCTTTCTCCAATATTGTCTTAGGCTAATATAGTAAGGCCTGGAGATCTTGGTAGACAAATATAAAACAAATTGGTGTATTGGTTTCTATGTGTGGAGTTTTGAAAAGTATATTATAAAAGAGGAATTCTAAAAGTTTCTAGATGGGCTTCCCTGGTGGTCCAGTGGGTAAGGACACCACCTTGCAGTGCAAGGGGCACCAGTTCGATCCCTGGCCTGGGAAAATCCCACGTGCCGCAGAGCGGCTGGACTGATGAGTCCAGTTACCGAGCCGGAGCTCTGGAGCGCATGCGCCCAGAGCCAGCGCTCTGCGACAAGAGAGGCCACCGCGATGGGAGGCCCACAAGAGCCAAAAGAACAAAGACGGATGAAAATAGAGAAATGAAAGACCAATACAAGTGGCCCGCCCATCCCCTTCCCTCCCCACCCCCCAAAAGATAAATAAATAAAAATAAAATAAAAAATAAAAGGTTTTAGATGAAAGTAGATTGAAGTGGCTTGTGCCAAAATCTAGCAAATTTGAGTTTTTGGAAGCCAGTTTGCCTTTGCTCAGCATATACAACCAGATCAAGAAATGACTGAAGGGGCTCATTGAATTACAACATAATTTTTTCCCACCTGTTTCTAACAGTATAGTTTTGACATTGAATACCAGAAAGTGAAATTTTAGGAATAGGAACAGGATTCTCAAGGAACAACAAGTGGTGTTAAGGACTCTGTTACCTTTTTTTTTTTTTTTAAACCTTTATTTTGATTTTAACTTTTACAGAGTTTTGTTGTTTACAGATATGTATGTTCCCAGATTAGTCATATGTATATCCCAAAACATTTTCCACTTGCCATCACCTGTCATGCCTCACAAAAGTATGATGATCCTTAGCATTGTCTATCAATAGTTGCTAGGATTGGAATGCACTATGTGTCTGGAAATATTATTACTAAATGGCAAACTGCAAACTCTCTTGCCTGTTTTTTCTCTTGTTTGTTTTGAGGCTAAACCAGAGAACAATGGGGATGGACAGTTTCATCTGTTTCAAAGAAGCAGAAGTCCAGAACTGACAACTTAAGGAGAAACCAGAACCTTTAAAGTCTTCAGCATTAGCTAAATATGAAATGAATATCCATAAAAGAAAATTAACAGTCACTCCTCAACAGTAGAACAGTTGCATGTCATAAAACTCCAAAGGAGACAAGGACCACGGACTACCTCAACCCTTCAGACACCTGTTTTTCAGTACAGAAATTCTGCAGCAGCTAGAAGTGCTTATCCTTATCCCAAATGAAGAACCATAGTGTTCTTTGCCAAGAGTGGCTCTGGAGGATTCAGTACAAGAGAATCCAAACAGGTACAAAACACATTTTCTAACAGCTGGCTAGACAGTGGGTTAGTTAATTTATGCATTATGAGATTTCAAGGGCCTTTTATTTACGTGGACTTCTCTGATGGTGGTGTTCAATCACTAAGTAGTGTTCAGCTCTTTGTGACCCCATGGACTGCAGCATACTAGGGGTTCTTTGTCCTTCACTATTTCCTGAGTGCTTAAGCTCATGTCCATTGAGTCAATGATACCATTCAACCATCTCCTCCTCTGTCATCCCCTTCTCCTTCTACCTTCAGTCTTTCCTAGCATCAGGGTTGTAGGGAAACAAACTGTAGGAGGTTTTCGCAGCTTTGACCAAGCCAAGGAAAAAACATCTTGGGAATGAGAAATAAACAACCATGAGAAATGTAACAGAAAGAACTAAGACAAAACAGGTTGGTTTGACTCATTAGCTAATGGGCTCATTAGCTAGGGTCATACTGATCTGCAACAGGTGGGAGATCTACTGTGGACTTTGGAACACCAGGTCAGCACATGTTAAAATGCTGTGTGCGCACACAGAACAGACTCCTTTCTCTCCGTCTATCTGTGTGTGTGTGTGTATTTCTTAATGTCTCACTGCACCTAGCTAACGTGCTGTGGCACAGGGTCTTTTCCAGTAAGTCAGCTATTCACATCAGGTGTTCAGAGTATTGGAGGTTGAGCATCAGTCCTTCCAATGAATATTCAGTGTTGATTTCCTTTAGGATTGACTGGTTTCATCTCCTTACTATCCAAGGGATTCTCAGGAGTCTTCTCCAGCACCACAGTTTGAATGTGTCAATTATTCAATTCTCAGGCTTCTTTATGGTCCAACTGTCACATCCATACATGACTCAGCATAAGAGAATCCGCCTGCCAATGCAGGATACCCGAGTTAGATCCCTGGGTCAGGAAGATTCCCTAGAGAAGGAAATGGCAACCCACTCTTGTATTCTTGCTTGTGAAATCCCAGGGGTAGGGTAGCCTGATAACACAATCCATGAGATTGACCAGAGCCAGACACAAGTTAGCAACTGAACAATTTTCTATCTCCCTCCTGCTGGGTATAATAGGTACTTCAGCAAGCTAGTTAGATTTATACTCGGTCCTCAGACTTAAGAATTAATTCAAGTTATTTCTTGTATGGGCTTTATATACCTATCCTGGGGTAGTTATATGGAAAATAGTGGCTAACTCATTTTGGTTTTTCCACTAAGTAGTGTTCAGCTCTTTGTGACCCCATGGACTGCAGCATACTAGGGTTTGTTTGTACTTCACTCCTTCCTAAGGGCTAAAACTCATGTCCATTGAGTCAATGATACCATTCAACCATCTCCTCCTCTGTCATCCCCTTCTCCTTCTACCTTCAGTCTTTCCTAGCATCAGGGTTGTAGGGAAACAAACTGTAGGAGGTTTTCGCAGCTTTGACCAAGCCAAGGAAAAAACATCTTGGGAATGAGAAATAAACAACCATGAGAAATGTAACAGAAAGAACTAAGACAAAACAGGTTGGTTTGACTCATTAGCTAATGGGCTCATTAGCTAGGGTCATACTGATCTGCAACAGGTGGGAGATCTACTGTGGACTTTGGAACACCAGGTCAGCACATGTTAAAATGCTGTGTGCGCACACAGAACAGACTCCTTTCTCTCCGTCTATCTGTGTGTGTGTGTGTATTTCTTAATGTCTCACTGCACCTAGCTAACGTGCTGTGGCACAGGGTCTTTTCCAGTAAGTCAGCTATTCACATCAGGTGTTCAGAGTATTGGAGGTTGAGCATCAGTCCTTCCAATGAATATTCAGTGTTGATTTCCTTTAGGATTGACTGGTTTCATCTCCTTACTATCCAAGGGATTCTCAGGAGTCTTCTCCAGCACCACAGTTTGAATGTGTCAATTATTCAATTCTCAGGCTTCTTTATGGTCCAACTGTCACATCCATACATGACTCAGCATAAGAGAATCCGCCTGCCAATGCAGGATACCCGAGTTAGATCCCTGGGTCAGGAAGATTCCCTAGAGAAGGAAATGGCAACCCACTCTTGTATTCTTGCTTGTGAAATCCCAGGGGTAGGGTAGCCTGATAACACAATCCATGAGATTGACCAGAGCCAGACACAAGTTAGCAACTGAACAATTTTCTATCTCCCTCCTGCTGGGTATAATAGGTACTTCAGCAAGCTAGTTAGATTTATACTCGGTCCTCAGACTTAAGAATTAATTCAAGTTATTTCTTGTATGGTCTTTATATACCTATCCTGGGGTAGTTATATGGAAAATAGTGTTAAGGTGAACAAGAGATTTCTTACTTGGAGTTGACATTCTAGTTTGGGAAAGGGGGAGAAGAGAGAGAGATGAATGAGGAGATAAGCTCACAAGTTGAGTTCTATAAAGGAGAAATAGTGTCATATCAGAGAAGATAAAGAGAGACATACTTGGAAAGAGCAGTGGGTGGTTAGAGAAGGCTCCTTTGAGCTATAATTAGAAGAGTAAGGTGGAGCCTTCTCATGTCAGGAAGGAGAACAAGTGCAAAGACTCTAAGGTAAAGAAGAGTTTCTTATATGTGAAGGACTGGAGGGGGTGAATATAACTGAAGCCTGGTGAGTGATAAACTGGGTTGACATTCAGACTGAAGAGACAGTCAAGAAACCTTTTTTGAGCTAGAATATTGTGGGTGTGGAAAACATTTGAGGTTTCATTCCAAATACAACAGGATGCCATTGAAAGTTTTTACACCAGAAAATAGCATAATCTAATTTGCCTTCAACAAGATTGTTCTAGTTGCTGTGTAGAAAATGGACAGTAGTAGTAGCAGGAGTGACTCTGCACAATCTAGTTCTCCGTTTAGAAACCTGCTTTAAGTATCATGACTGTTAGGATTAGAGGAGTAACTTTGGAAATGTAAACAAGATGGAAACAGGGTAAAGTGGGGATGTTAAAATAACATTTGAGTTGAGGTCCTCATTTACCATTCATTAGTATCTAAATATGTTCATTGATAAATAGCAATACGAGGATATGATTTGGAAATGAGACATATCAAAGAGCTAGAAATAAGATAGTTAGGAGTAGAGAGAGGTGGGAGAGAGGGATGCTATTTTTTGTTATAAAAACTGTGTATATGTGTAAGTGTGTGTGAGTATAATTTTTGCTGTGAAAAGGTCAGAGAGGTTTGATGGATGGAGGAAGTCATAAAAGGATTATTTTTTTGTAGGAAATACTAAGGTACATTGGCAGACTGACTTGAATAATAAGCAGAGAACAAAAATTCGGTGATGTGTGATAGACAAATAAAATAACTGAAGAAACAAAGTATTGAAAAGAAACTAAGGTATTAAGAGTTAGAATTGTCCATAATAGGAAAAATGACACTCTTTCAATTATGTACAAAAAGAAAGACTGAGAAGGTGAGTACAGATGCAAAGATGTATGAATATTTGTTGGAATGAAAGTGAAGTAAATCTATGATGGTTTCTATATTCATAATGAAATATGAAGTAGGACCATCAACTGCAAATAGGTAAAGGAGTTTGATATAACAGGAAAAAAAATGACATTTTTACCTTAGAAATTGTGAACATGAACTTCCTGGGGAAGCATAGTAGGATTGCCAGGTTGTCTTAAGTGGTAGTATGCAGTCTGCGGTTATGAATTTAAAAAGAAGTCAGTCAGCTAATTGCACTGTTCCTTCAAGTTGCTTGATTCTCTTCACAAGGAACTGCATTGAGTTCAAGCAGGTTTGGGTTTTTGTTAAGTGAATTCATCACAGAGAGATGGGAGCCAAAGCAGTTGATTGTTCTTGAAACGGAATGACTATAATGATGAACCATGAAGCCAAAGCTGGGTAAACACGGGAGTAAACACAGAAAATTAAAAAGTAGTAGGGGTAGGAGGTGGGGCATTAATGAATTGGACAGCTCTAAGAGGCCAAAGACTAACTGCCAGTATAAAGTGAAGTGGTAGACTGAATAAGATGCCCAAAATTGACATTACATGGGTGGTGCAGTTATCAGGACTTGTATGGTCTAGGCTTAGTCTAAGGTATGAATTGAGGTTGTGTAATAGTCTCTGGAGGTAAGGAAGTTAAAAGAAGTAAGTTTTTTTTTTCCCCTGGTCCTGCATGCAAAGAGCTTACAAGTTTTCACTCTGTCCTAACAGAGTGAAAAATCAACTGTTCTTCCATCCATAAGGAGGAGGAAGACAGGATGAACCTCTGTCCCCAGATTGGGGAGAGAGGAGAATTTCAGGAATCACAGTTTACCTAAGCAGAGATGACCATAAACCACTGTGGGAACCAAGCCAGAGTAAGAATATCTGAACTATATTTGCTGGTAGCTCAGTGCAGACAACTCTTAAGAGTCAAAGGGAACTCAGGGGACTCAGTCATGCGGGATAGGGAGGACAAAATTGTAAGATCTACCTCTAGGAGTTCTCACAGTAGATATCTGACAAAAATCTTCTTGGGCTTCCAGCAGGAGGAAGGGAAAGGGACCCATCTGAAATATCTCAGAGCACTCTGATCTAAAGAATGCCTGCACTTGGGGGAAACTAGTTAACTAGAGCCCCATCTAGTATGATATAAAAAAAAGGGGCAGGAAAAAAAATATGAAGTAGGATCATCAACTGCAAATAGGCAGAGTAAAGGAGTTTGACATAACAGAGGAAAAAATGACATTTTTACCTTAGAAATTGTGAACATGAACTTCCTGGGGAAGCATAGTAGGATTGCCAGGTTGTCTTAAGTGGTAGTATGCAGTCTGCGGTTATGAATTTAAAAAGAAGTCAGTCAGCTAATTGCACTGTTCCTTCAAGTTGCTTGATTCTCTTCACAAGGAACTGCATTGAGTTCAAGCAGGTTTGGGTTTTTGTTAAGTGAATTCATCACAGAGAGATGGGAGCCAAAGCAGTTGATTGTTCTTGAAACGGAATGACTATAATGATGAACCATGAAGCCAAAGCTGGGTAAACACGGGAGTAAACACAGAAAATTAAAAAGTAGTAGGGGTAGGAGGTGGGGCATTAATGAATTGGACAGCTCTAAGAGGCCAAAGACTAACTGCCAGTATAAAGTGAAGTGGTAGACTGAATAAGATGCCCAAAATTGACATTACATGGGTGGTGCAGTTATCAGGACTTGTATGGTCTAGGCTTAGTCTAAGGTATGAATTGAGGTTGTGTAATAGTCTCTGGAGGTAAGGAAGTTAAAAGAAGTAAGTTTTTTTTTTCCCCTGGTCCTGCATGCAAAGAGCTTACAAGTTTTCACTCTGTCCTAACAGAGTGAAAAATCAACTGTTCTTCCATCCATAAGGAGGAGGAAGACAGGATGAACCTCTGTCCCCAGATTGGGGAGAGAGGAGAATTTCAGGAATCACAGTTTACCTAAGCAGAGATGACCATAAACCACTGTGGGAACCAAGCCAGAGTAAGAATATCTGAACTATATTTGCTGGTAGCTCAGTGCAGACAACTCTTAAGAGTCAAAGGGAACTCAGGGGACTCAGTCATGCGGGATAGGGAGGACAAAATTGTAAGATCTACCTCTAGGAGTTCTCACAGTAGATATCTGACAAAAATCTTCTTGGGCTTCCAGCAGGAGGAAGGGAAAGGGACCCATCTGAAATATCTCAGAGCACTCTGCTCTAAAGAATGCCTGCACTTGGGGGAAACTAGTTAACTAGAGCCCCATCTGCTGGTATACTATCAGAGCCTAACCAACCTAGGGGAAGGAAAATACCCAACTCCAGCTCACTCACGCCATCCTTTCCGACCTAAGAAGACAGAAAGAAAAAAAAAAAAATTGAGAAGCACTTAATGAAGTACAAGTCCAGAGGCATAGGCTCACCAAGAGACTGATACCTAATCATAGGACTGTAGAATCCTTCCCCTCCCCCACCCCCATCACTACCAGATTGCTAAAGACCTGTATACAACAGTTTATTGTACCTGATACAACATATCTAGCTGTCAATAGAAAGAGGCAAAAAAAAACATAATTTGAAGAGAAAGCAAGCATCAGACCCAGACATGGCAAGGATGTAGAAATTATCAGAACGGGAATTTATAACAACTATGATTAGTGAACTAAGGGCTCTAATTGATAAAGTAAACATCATGGAAGAATACATGGGTAATGGAAGCAGAGAGATGGCAATCCTAAGAAAGAACCCAAAGAGAAATTCTAGAGATAAACCCCAAACAAAACAAAAAACCCACTGAAACAAAATAGAGTATGCTGTATGCTATTGGATGGACCATCTACATTTATTTATTTATTTATTTGGCCACACTGGGTCTTAGTTGTGGCATGTGGGGTCTAGATTCCTGAGCAGGGATTGAACCAAGGCCCCCCTTTATTGGGAGCATGGAGTCATAGCCCCTGGACCACCAGGGAAGTCCCAACATATATCTTTGAAAGTCAAATGAAAATGAAAATTTAAAAATCAGTAAACAGGAACTAAAGTTGGTTAAAAAAGTGAAAATATGACAGGATGAACCTCTGTCCCCAGATTGGGAGAGAGGAGAATTTCAGGAATCACAGTTTACCTAAGCAGAGATGACCATAAACCACTGTGGGAACCAAGCCAGAGTAAGAATATCTGAACTATATTTGCTGGTAGCTCAGTGCAGACAACTCTTAAGAGTCAAAGGGAACTCAGGGGACTCAGTCATGCGGGATAGGGAGGACAAAATTGTAAGATCTACCTCTAGGAGTTCTCACAGTAGATATCTGACAAAAATCTTCTTGGGCTTCCAGCAGGAGGAAGGGAAAGGGACCCATCTGAAATATCTCAGAGCACTCTGATCTAAAGAATGCCTGCACTTGGGGGAAACTAGTTAACTAGAGCCCCATCTGCTGGTATACTATCAGAGCCTAACCAACCTAGGGGAAGGAAAATACCCAACTCCAGCTCACTCACGCCATCCTTTCCGACCTAAGAAGACAGAAAGAAAAAAAAAAAAAATTGAGAAGCACTTAATGAAGTACAAGTCCAGAGGCATAGGCTCACCAAGAGACTGATACCTAATCATAGGACTGTAGAATCCTTCCCCTCCCCCACCCCCATCACTACCAGATTGCTAAAGACCTGTATACAACAGTTTATTGTACCTGATACAACATATCTAGCTGTCAATAGAAAGAGGCAAAAAAAAACATAATTTGAAGAGAAAGAGCAAGCATCAGACCCAGACATGGCAAGGATGTAGAAATTATCAGAACGGGAATTTATAACAACTATGATTAGTGAACTAAGGGCTCTAATTGATAAAGTAAACATCATGGAAGAATACATGGGTAATGGAAGCAGAGAGATGGCAATCCTAAGAAAGAACCCAAAGAGAAATTCTAGAGATAAACCCCAAACAAAACAAAAAACCCACTGAAACAAAATAGAGTATGCTGTATGCTATTGGATGGACCATCTACATTTATTTATTTATTTATTTGGCCACACTGGGTCTTAGTTGTGGCATGTGGGGTCTAGATTCCTGAGCAGGGATTGAACCAAGGCCCCCCTTTATTGGGAGCATGGAGTCATAGCCCCTGGACCACCAGGGAAGTCCCAACATATATCTTTGAAAGTCAAATGAAAATGACTTTATATCATCTTGAAAAGTGAAAATATGACAGTAAACAGGAACTAAAGTTGGTAATAAATAAGAGAGCAACTGGAATGAACAGCTATAGAGCACTGACCTATGGTAGAGCTGATAACATTAGCTTCAAAGAAGAATATGTTCTTTGAGACAAGGAGAACTGTGGCCCCAGATGCTAACTGTGAAATTTTTAATACAGGAGCAAAGAAACTCTTCACTATAAAAGGATACAGTTGAATCATTATGGGGCTTCATTATGGTGCTCCAGTGGGTAAGGAAACCGCCTTGCAGTGCAAGGGGCGCTGGTTCGATCCCTGGCCTGGGAAGATCCCACGTGCCGCGGAGCGGCTGGACCGATGTGTCCAATTACCGAGCTGGAGCTCAGGAGCACATGCGCCCAGAGCCAGCGCTCTGCAACGACAGACGCCACCGCGATGGGAGGCCCACAGGAGCCAAAGAACAAAGACCGATGAGAGAAATGAAAGACCAATAGAAATGGCCCGCCCGCTCCCCTCCCTCCCCAACCCAACCCCCGCCCAAAAATAAATAAATAAATAAATAAATACATCTTAAAAAAAAAAAAATCATTATGAGTTTAAGACAACCTAGACTCAACTAATGTTAAGAATGCAAGTCTTAGTTTGAAAAGAACACACTATTATTCAACGACTGTATGTTGAACATCTGTGTTTTTTGCCCTCTGTTTTGAGTATCTGAGATACGATGATTAACAACAACCAAAAATAATCCTTGATTGTTTGTACTTCATATTCCTGTGAGAGGAGACAGAAAATAAGTATATGGTATAGTGGTACATGCCATGAAGGAAAATAAATATGTATAAATATATATATATATAGAAAGAGAGAGACAAAGACAGGGATAGAGCATGATGGAGATGGTACTTTAAACAGAGTCGCAGAGATCCTCTGATATGGTAATAGACATGTGAGTCAGCACCTGAGTAAGGTAAAGAGAGACTTGAAGATAGATTTGATTCTATGGTTTCTATGGTTTCTTTTTCTTTTTTGGCGGGGAGGTGGGTTGGGGGGGAGCGAGCAGGCCACTGCTATTGGTCTTTCATTTATTCACTTTCATCCATCTTTGTTCTTTGGCCCGTATGGGCCTCCCATCGCAGTGGCCTCTATTGTCACAGAGCACCAGCTCTGGGCGCATGTGCTCCAGAGCTCTGGCTCAGTAATTGGACACATTGGTTCAGCCGCTTCACGGCATGTGGGATCTTCCCAGGCCAGGGATCGAACTGGCGCCCCTTGCACTGCAAGGCAGTGTCCTTACCCACTGGACCACCAGGGAAGCCCTCTGTGGTTTCTTGGTGGTATTTGTTACTGTGGATCACCTGTTTTCTCCTCTGACCAGGTAATATCACTATAATTAGACAAATGTAGATAAAAATTACATGAAAGTATCAATTCTTATCTATCACTTTTCAGAAAAAGTGAGTGTACATGATTTGTCTGTAAGAATTAGCAAACATATATTTGAATGGAAGGAAAAACAATTTAGTTTTAAATGACAAAACATTAATGTTTAAATAAAGCTGATTAGATATTTGTAAAACTGTTAAAAGCTCTCTTTTATAGGACAGAAAGTATGCTCCAGTAGAATTACTGTGAGGAAGCGAGTGGCAACAGTATCCTGCTTATTTTTCATACTTTCACTTCTACCTTATCCTGGCATCCACTTTCCATTCACTCTCAGTACAGAAAACAAAGGGTTCTTTAAAAACATGAAACAAATCATATCACTCTACTGTTTAACACCCTTTCAGAAAAAGACAAACTCCTTTCCGTGGCCTTCCAAGAGCGTGCATGATCTCACTTCAGTTTAGCTCTCCAGAGTCTGACCCCCATTTTCCTCCCCTATTCTCATTGTATTCCAGCCACTTGGCCTCCTTTCTATCCTCACCGCCTGCCAAATTCTTTTCCACTCTCAGGCTTTTGCTTTGGTTGTTTTTAGGCCCGTTCTGCTTCTTTCAGCTCTTCTCATGCAGGCTCATTGGCATCCTTTAAGTTTCTCTCTTCCTTAGAGAGGTCTTCTAAACATACACTAAAAGAGGCTTCCTCAGTGACTTTTCTAATTACCTTGTTTATGTTCTTCATAGTAATGATCATGATTTACAGTTTCTTCATTTTACTTGTCTTATTTGCCTATTTGTTTCTCCCTTACTGGAAGGTAAGTTCTCAAATAAACTGCTACAGTGAAGCATTTGGAAAAGTAAAGGATACATGGAAAGTAAATGTTACAGGACTTTTTTAAAGCAATTAAAACATTACAGTTAAAGTACAAAAGTTCTGCAGAAAGGAAATAAAATCCTAGTACTCTAATTGCCATCTTTTCTATGATCATCATAAAGTTAACACTGTTACTGGTTTAAATAAATATGATGCTGTAATTTCTCTCAGTGTGGTTGGGGTGGGGAGTAGTATGTGAGTACTAAATGCCTAGAGTGAAAATAAGCATTGTTATTCAAACATCCATTCCATCTTTCCCCCATTGCATACTGGTCATGTACTTCAACTTTAAAAGTAGACCTGGTTAATCCTAATTGACTCATGTAATCTAATTACCCTTGACACTCTAATACATTTATAGATGGGCAGGTGTTAGCCAGTGCATTCATGACATTCCGTAGGCCGTAGGGTATGGTTCAGGAATGAGCTGTGGCCCAGTTTGTAGTATTAATATAAAACTGTCTAAGAATTTAGGAAAAAAAAAAAAAAGATTTCCTTACTCCAATGTGAAAGATCAGAGAATGAACCTCTCTCTTCATCTGGATTTTGAGTGTGTTGGTGTGAACCCAGCAATTATTACAGGTTTTTTTTTTTTTTTTGATGCCACAGGAGAAGCAGTTTAAGGATGGAGACATCACCCAGAGGAGAATAGAACTGAGGGAATCACAGAAAACTGGAGCTCGAGCCACTGAATCAAACTGACTCAGGTTCGCTATAAACTCTGGGCTTTGAATTGTGGAAATCAGTGTACTGCTTTTTTTTTTTTTTTTTAATTTTAGCCTCTTTTTATTGATTTTTTATTTGTTTATTTTTCATCCATCTTTATTCTTCAACCTGTGTGGGCTTCCCATTGCAGTGGCCTCTCTCACTGCAGAGCACTGGCCTTGGGCGCATCTGCTGCAGAGTGCTGGCTCATAATTGAACACACCAGTCCAGATGGTCAGTCATGTGGGATCCTCCTGGGCCAGTGATTGAACCGGTGCCCCTTGCACTGCAAGGAGTACTCTTTAGTCAGTGGACCACTAGGGAAGCCCCAGTGTACTTCTTAATTACTTAAACCAGGTGGGATGGGCATTACTTAGAAGCTGAGGCATCCTAACTGACAAAATCCAACTCTCTCTTGACAGCAAGTAAAGACATATTTAAAATAGGTAAATGATATGTGGTTGGGGTGGGGAGTAGTATGTGAGTACCTAAATTCCCTTTTTATGATCATCATAAAGTTAACACTGTTACTGGTTTAAATAAATATGATGCTGTAATTTCTCTCAGTGTGGTTGGGGTGGGGAGTAGTATGTGAGTACTAAATGCCTAGAGTGAAAATAAGCATTGTTATTCAAACATCCATTCCATCTTTCCCCCATTGCATACTGGTCATGTACTTCAACTTTAAAAGTAGACCTGGTTAATCCTAATTGACTCATGTAATCTAATTACCCTTGACACTCTAATACATTTATAGATGGGCAGGTGTTAGCCAGTGCATTCATGACATTCCGTAGGCCGTAGGGTATGGTTCAGGAATGAGCTGTGGCCCAGTTTGTAGTATTAATATAAAACTGTCTAAGAATTTAGGAAAAAAAAAAAAAAGATTTCCTTACTCCAATGTGAAAGATCAGAGAATGAACCTCTCTCTTCATCTGGATTTTGAGTGTGTTGGTGTGAACCCAGCAATTATTACAGGTTTTTTTTTTTTTTTTGATGCCACAGGAGAAGCAGTTTAAGGATGGAGACATCACCCAGAGGAGAATAGAACTGAGGGAATCACAGAAAACTGGAGCTCGAGCCACTGAATCAAACTGACTCAGGTTCGCTATAAACTCTGGGCTTTGAATTGTGGAAATCAGTGTACTGCTTTTTTTTTTTTTTTTTTAATTTTAGCCTCTTTTTATTGATTTTTTATTTGTTTATTTTTCATCCATCTTTATTCTTCAACCTGTGTGGGCTTCCCATTGCAGTGGCCTCTCTCACTGCAGAGCACTGGCCTTGGGCGCATCTGCTGCAGAGTGCTGGCTCATAATTGAACACACCAGTCCAGATGGTCAGTCATGTGGGATCCTCCTGGGCCAGTGATTGAACCGGTGCCCCTTGCACTGCAAGGAGTACTCTTTAGTCAGTGGACCACTAGGGAAGCCCCAGTGTACTTCTTAATTACTTAAACCAGGTGGGATGGGCATTACTTAGAAGCTGAGGCATCCTAACTGACAAAATCCAACTCTCTCTTGACAGCAAGTAAAGACATATTTAAAATAGGTAAATGATATGTGCATACATTAATATATATTAGAAAAGTGGAGCTTGCTAGCAGAAGAAATAGCTTTGCGTAGGTGAAGTGTTTGCTTCTTACAGGAACAAGAGATGGAGCGAAGGGAGATGAGACCCAGGCTATTCTTTCTCATTGTTAGACTTTCAGAAGTATTTGATTTCTTAAACATGTAGTTTAATTATTTAGGCTTTTTTAGAAAGAACCTAATGAAGTTTAGAATTTTAAATTGAGTCAATTTAAAAAATTGTTTCTTTAGTTACTTTTTATTTTTGGCCATGCCACATGGCTTGTGGGATCCTAGTTCCCTAACCAGGGACTGAACCTGGGCCCTTGGCAGTGAAAGCATAGAGTCCTAACCACTGGGATGTCAGAGAATTCCTTTTAATTGCTATTTTAATGGAGGGAATTTAAAGACTAAAATATTTGATGTTTTAGATGTAAGAAGGATAAGAAGTTTGAAGGTATCTTTTTGTAAGCGGCCAGTGGCCACTAACTTTAAATGTATGCACTATGCTGAGAAAGTGTTGGACAACCAAAAAATGACTGAATGCTTGCTTATTAAGATGTGTTTCTTGGAAAGAAATGAATATTTTATATATGTGTTTATCATAGCCTATTTCTGATTGGTAAGAATATCAGGTTTTCTTAGAGTATGTTGATAATACTCTTTCTCTAAATAATGTAATGGCCCATGTTCCCTTTTAAAATACTTTCTTTTTCTTTATGAAACAAATTTGCTACTCCCCAGTAGATATTTATGGTGCTCTTGTGTTCACTGTACATAACATTTCAGATAATGTTTGCAGTGGCCTCTCTCACTGCAGAGCACTGGCCTTGGGCGCATCTGCTGCAGAGTGCTGGCTCATAATTGAACACACCAGTCCAGATGGTCAGTCATGTGGGATCCTCCTGGGCCAGTGATTGAACCGGTGCCCCTTGCACTGCAAGGAGTACTCTTTAGTCAGTGGACCACTAGGGAAGCCCCAGTGTACTTCTTAATTACTTAAACCAGGTGGGATGGGCATTACTTAGAAGCTGAGGCATCCTAACTGACAAAATCCAACTCTCTCTTGACAGCAAGTAAAGACATATTTAAAATAGGTAAATGATATGTGCATACATTAATATATATTAGAAAAGTGGAGCTTGCTAGCAGAAGAAATAGCTTTGCGTAGGTGAAGTGTTTGCTTCTTACAGGAACAAGAGATGGAGCGAAGGGAGATGAGACCCAGGCTATTCTTTCTCATTGTTAGACTTTCAGAAGTATTTGATTTCTTAAACATGTAGTTTAATTATTTAGGCTTTTTTAGAAAGAACCTAATGAAGTTTAGAATTTTAAATTGAGTCAATTTAAAAAATTGTTTCTTTAGTTACTTTTTATTTTTGGCCATGCCACATGGCTTGTGGGATCCTAGTTCCCTAACCAGGGACTGAACCTGGGCCCTTGGCAGTGAAAGCATAGAGTCCTAACCACTGGGATGTCAGAGAATTCCTTTTAATTGCTATTTTAATGGAGGGAATTTAAAGACTAAAATATTTGATGTTTTAGATGTAAGAAGGATAAGAAGTTTGAAGGTATCTTTTTGTAAGCGGCCAGTGGCCACTAACTTTAAATGTATGCACTATGCTGAGAAAGTGTTGGACAACCAAAAAATGACTGAATGCTTGCTTATTAAGATGTGTTTCTTGGAAAGAAATGAATATTTTATATATGTGTTTATCATAGCCTATTTCTGATTGGTAAGAATATCAGGTTTTCTTAGAGTATGTTGATAATACTCTTTCTCTAAATAATGTAATGGCCCATGTTCCCTTTTAAAATACTTTCTTTTTCTTTATGAAACAAATTTGCTACTCCCCAGTAGATATTTATGGTGCTCTTGTGTTCACTGTACATAACATTTCAGATAATGTTTGATACTTTCCTCCTCTTACTGAAAATTCACGTTGTGTGTTTTTTCACCCAGAAATCAAATGTCATCTTGCATATATTTGAGTGGAGTGTTTCAGTATGTCCCACAATCCCACTTGATTTTTAAATAGTTGGAGACACATTGACTAATTTTTACACTGCACAGAGGTATCCATGTGGGGGGGAAATGGTGGCTAGAATCCAGCCTGTGTCCATTCACTGAGTAGTCTGGATCTTGCTTCCAAGAAGAGGGGGCGTATTTTGTCATTCACACAAAGTTTCTGTACATATTTGTGGTACATAAGGTTGAAGAGGGAAATAAAAACAGCAGTAAAAGAAGGTTTTAGACTATTAACATATAATCACTTTCAATTAAGCTTTCTGGAGCACAGGCTGAATGTTAGGCACTTAGGTCACATCGGTAGGTCTGTAACAAATAGGGGAACCACAGACCTGTGTGCACAAGGCTACCCCAGTTCATATCTGGTTTTTTATTGTCCCATCTGATTAGTGTCCCCTTTCACTTTCAAGTGTATACTGATTTAGGCAGTAAATTATGTAGTCACCCTAAACATAAGAAAAATAGTTATTCTAAACTGAGCGGCGAAGTCATGAGTAAGTGAGAAAGTGATCTTCTCTGATTTGGCATGACATGGGGGCTGGTAGGGGGAAATGGCATGAGATAGAAATATGACTGAAATGATAGGGAGTCTGAGCTAGTCATGGCCCTGATACACTACTTTTAAGCAGTGTATTTGTCTTGAAGGCAGCGGGGACTCATGGTGGTTTGGAAGCAGGCAAATGATAAGATCAGATCTGTTCATTGTTGAAAAAGAGCAAAAGTACATTTCCCTGTCAACTATTCTCCATGTTTCACCCCCACAGGCGGAGTGAGGGGGAAGGAGATGAGAATCATGTCCTTTCTGAATATAAACACCCTCATAACTGAGCTTTTCTTAATCTTTAAAACCACTCTAACTCCTTGGAATGAATAACAGGCCCTCTCCATTCCATCTGTAAAAATGCTGCTGTCACTGGCATGCTGAGTCTCTAAATGCAAAAGCTCCTCGAGTACAACATACATTTCTCCTCCTATATGTTGAATTGTGTATTTTAGAGATTATGTGTTTGTTATTAAGCCTATTGATGCCACTTGTACTTGTGTTCACAAATATGTAATTGAAAAAAATTGTGTAAACTGATGAATTAAGAAGGCGAAGAGTTCTTTCCATGAAATTTTTGCGGAATGCTTTTTGAAAACCGAAGGCAGCTGACTGAAAATATTCAGATAAGTGAGGCATGGATGAAACAACTGTTTAAAAGAAAGGAAAATAGCATAAACATTCAGAAATTTCTGTGCTCAGTTTACTTTTTCACATACTGTATACCTAAAGCTATATTAATATGCTCTAGTAAAGAGATAGTTTGAGGCTAGCACCTGAATTTAGGGCTACTACTTGGTTGGACTTGCTGGTCATTCTCCAGGATTCATCCAGTTTTTGCAGGAGACAGGTTAATTAAATAGAGATATGATTGGAATCACTTCCCAGATGGCTGTGAGTAAAAAATCTGCCTGCCTGTGCAGGAGACATGGGTTTGATCCCTAGATCAGGAAGACCCTGTAGAGAAGGAAATGGGCAACCCACTCCAGTATACTTGCCTGGAGAATCCCATGAACAGAGGAGCCTGGCAGGCTGTGGTCTATAGGAGGCAAAGAGTCGGACATCACTGAATGACTGAGCACGCATGCATGATAGGGACCATGTATTAGGATTCTCCAGAGAAACAGAGTTAATAGGTTATCTATAAACAGAGATTTATTATAAGGATTTGGGTCATGCAATTGTAGAGATCCACAGTTGACAAGCTGGAGACTCAGGATAGCCATTAGTATAGCTCTGGCCCAGGTCCCAAGACCTGAGAATCAGGGATGCTGATGGGATAAATTCTAATTCGAGTCTGACTTTGAAGGCAGGAGAAGACTGATGCCCCAGCTCAAAGACAGTTGGAAGAGAGAACGAATTCTCTCTTACTCAGCCTTTGTGTTCTATCAGACCTTCAACAGAATGAAGCTCACCCACTTTAAGGGGGTTTCCCTGTAGCTCAGTCAGTAAAGAGGCTGCATGCAGTGCTGAAGACCTTGGTTTATTCCCTGGATCGGGAAGGTCCCCTGGAGAAGGGAATGGCTACCCACTCCAGTATTCTTGCCTGGAGAATTCTGTGGACAGAAGAGCCTAGTAGGCTCTTGGAGTCCCACAGAGTTGGGCATGACTGAGCAACTAACACACACACACACACACACACACACACACACACAGACACATTGAGGAAGGCATTTTGCTTAGTCAGCCAATTCATATATTATCACATTCAGAAACACTGTCACAGACACTCCCAGAATGTTTAAACAAATATTTGGGCACCTTGTGACCTAGTCAAGTTGACACATAAAATTAACCATCACAGACAACCCTGTGGGTTTTTTTTTTTTTTATTTGGCCACTTCTATTGGTCTTTCATTCATCTCCTTTCATCCATCTTTGTTCTTTGGCCTGTGGGCCTCCCATCGCTGCAGCCCCTCTCGCTGCAAAGCACTGGTTCTGGGCGCATGTGCTCCAGAGCTCAGGCTCCGTAGTTGGACACATCAGTCCAGCCACTCCGCAGCACATGGGATCTTCCCAGGCTAGGGATTGAATTGGTGCCCCTTGTACTGCAAGACGGTGTCCCTACCCAGTGGACCACCAGGGAAGCCCCAACCCTTGTGATTTTTAAGAGTGGCACTTATCTCTGCCTTCCCCACCTAAAATATGATATGCTACTTTCAATGTAACTTGTCTGATGTGGGCTGGGTATCAGTTTCCAAGACTTCTGCTTGGCCTTCCCCTCTATTATAGTTCTTACTTCACGAGCTAAAACCCAATGCGGGGATTGCTCCAACTGAAAAGTGTATCAATCACTATTGTATCCTTCGGGAACTAAGGAAATGACCATTAGCTCTTTCTATGAACCCAGTATACCCACTATGAGCCAGGATTTGGCCAAGACTACATTTAGTACCTGTCCTCTAAATGTTTCTTAATGAGGAGTCCAAGGTGATACTCTAGATCTCTCCTCAGTATCCATATCAACTGAGACCCTGTGTCTGATTTTCTCTGAGCTGTCAGGGTATTCTTTTTTGCTCCAATCACTGGAGAAAATGGCCTAGATGCCTTTAGAGAATAACCAGAAGAATCATTACAATATACACAGTGAAAACAATATACAATATAGTGTTGTGCGGTACTTTCCTCCAGGTTCTAAGTCTGAAAACTGGTTCAGATCTGGAGACTGTGCAAGAAATCATGACATTTTCATTGTAGCGAGCACCCTCAGTCTCCTCATCTACTCTTGCTTTCTTTGATTATATATGGTAGTCATAATCTTGCTGCCTGCCCATCTGTTCTTCTCTTAGTAACACTGGGTTCTAGAAAATACCTCAGCTAGTTCGAGATCAAGCTCCCTTAACTGTCACTCCAGTTTTGCTGATCATTATGAGGACTTCCCAGGTGGCACTAGTGGTAAAGAATCTGCCTGCCAATGCAGGAGACGTAAGGAACACGGATTTGATCCCTGGGTTGGGAAGATCCCCTTAAGGAGGGAATGGCAACTCACTCCAGTATTTTTGCCTGGAGAATGACATGGATGGAGGAGCCTAGTGGGCTATAGTCGATAGGGCCACAAAGAGTCAGACACAGCTGAAGTGACTTAAATCGTGGGTTGGACACATAAAGTCCAGCCACTCCGCAGCACATGGGATCTTCCCAGGCTAGGGATTGAATTGGTGCCTTGTACTGCAAGACGGTGTCCCTACCCAGTGGACCACCAGGGAAGCCCCAACCCTTGTGATTTTTAAGAGTGGCACTTATCTCTGCCTTCCCCACCTAAAATATGATATGCTACTTTCAATGTAACTTGTCTGATGTGGGCTGGGTATCAGTTTCCAAGACTTCTGCTTGGCCTTCCCCTCTATTATAGTTCTTACTTCACGAGCTAAAACCCAATGCGGGGATTGCTCCAACTGAAAAGTGTATCAATCACTATTGTATCCTTCGGGAACTAAGGAAATGACCATTAGCTCTTTCTATGAACCCAGTATACCCACTATGAGCCAGGATTTGGCCAAGACTACATTTAGTACCTGTCCTCTAAATGTTTCTTAATGAGGAGTCCAAGGTGATACTCTAGATCTCTCCTCAGTATCCATATCAACTGAGACCCTGTGTCTGATTTTCTCTGAGCTGTCAGGGTATTCTTTTTTGCTCCAATCACTGGAGAAAATGGCCTAGATGCCTTTAGAGAATAACCAGAAGAATCATTACAATATACACAGTGAAAACAATATACAATATAGTGTTGTGCGGTACTTTCCTCCAGGTTCTAAGTCTGAAAACTGGTTCAGATCTGGAGACTGTGCAAGAAATCATGACATTTTCATTGTAGCGAGCACCCTCAGTCTCCTCATCTACTCTTGCTTTCTTTGATTATATATGGTAGGCATAATCTTGCTGCCTGCCCATCTGTTCTTCTCTTAGTAACACTGGGTTCTAGAAAATACCTCAGCTAGTTCGAGATCAAGCTCCCTTAACTGTCACTCCAGTTTTGCTGATCATTATGAGGGCTTCCCAGGTGGCACTAGTGGTAAAGAATCTGCCTGCCAATGCAGGAGACGTAAGGAACACGGATTTGATCCCTGGGTTGGGAAGATCCCCTTAAGGAGGGAATGGCAACTCACTCCAGTATTTTTGCCTGGAGAATGACATGGATGGAGGAGCCTAGTGGGCTATAGTCGATAGGGCCACAAAGAGTCAGACACAGCTGAAGTGACTTATCACCCACCCATGCAGGACAATTGTGCCTATCCTGAGTTTTGCTATTATGTTCTGCCTTGTGAATATGTTATGCTTCTAGGCTCCATCATTTCTATTGCAATTTAGTACACCAAGCCTGTGAATAGCATCTCCAAACTGTGATTCTTGGCCCTCAAGGTGAACTGCCACTGAGCTTCCTGGCGAAGGGGTATCTCTCTTAGCAGGGCACTCCTGATGACCTTGATGAGTGGAGTACCCTCTGGCCCATCTCATGGAACATAATCTTCCCTGTGGGCCACTGGCCTCTCATAATATATTCACTCCAATTTGTCCACTTCTCTAAGCCTTTTAATGCCGCCCTCCATTGTCTGCAATTCAGGTATTTCAGCATCTCCGCATGGAAAATTACTTTCTTCTGACTTGTAGAAACCTTCCTAACAGGAAGTTGGCACCATCCCCTGGTGCCAGGGTATTAAATCCCATATCTCTAAAATGCCTTCAAATCAGTATGTTTGCCTTTCTCCAATCTTGTCTTCTAGTTCTCTTGATCACGGACCCTCAAAACTCATCCTCAAGTGCTCCCCTGTTCCCTGCCAGTATATACTGACTAATTCTGGCAGCTTCTTTGGAGTATAGATCAGACCTAGCACTTTCCCATGTGGCTTATGCTGTGACTTGCCACTAGTTGTTAGTGTGGCAGCCCTGAGAGGAGGTGGGGTAGGTTTCTGAGGGGCCTTTTTTGAGGTTGCTCAGAAACACTCACTGCAGTGGCTTAGGGGGTGTGCTAGTTTTTAATAAGGAAGGGGAATGATCTCTGCAAGTTCCGGTGTTCAGAGGAGTCTTGGGAGCCAGAATCTTTCGGGGCCCTTCACCCCAGCTGTCCCCATTCCATGTGTCAGGATCTCAGGTTTTCTAACAAGTTATCTATCCTTGGCTTTAATTACCTTTAAAGCACCTTGACGGTTAAGTTCTGAGTTTGGTGTTCAAACTGTTTCTATTTTCCCAAAGATAAGGAAACAGGGACTTCTTTGGAAGCTACTGAAGAAGCCATCTGGCAGTGAGTTTTCACTTGTTTGTTCAGTACTTTCAGGGTTTTTATTAACTTTCTGAAGGCCTCAGTGCAGGTTAGTAATGGCCAGTCAATAATAGCTTATATCCATTTTGTTTCATATACACACACTTTTGAACTGTGTGTATTTTCCCCCACCCAAGGCATTCCTCTATATCGAATTGGTCTCTCAAGTCATAAATGGTGAGAGTTTTAGTAATCAGGCCTCCACATTCTACCATGGACTATCTGTGCTCCCAATACTGTATGGGATGAGGTTCATTGATAGTGGGGCAGTTCTGGTCTAGCCCAACCCCTATCTTACAGCTTGCTTTCTTGGACTATTCCTTTTACCCATGGTGTCACTTTGGATGTTGCAAGAAACAGAGGATGACATGAAGTTAGGAATACGTGAAGTCTCTTGGGAAAAAAAAACGAAAGAGGGAGAAAGCAGGAATGGGGAAAAGCTTCAGATTGTGAAACGACAAAAATGACAAAAGTACACTCAACATCATTTGAGGCTCTAGAGTGAATATTCTCTGTTGTGGAAATCCTACATTGGGCAGAAATGGCTTGGCCCTAGGACCACTGCCATGCTCAGTCATTCCCTGAGGGCTGCCAGGCAAGAGATCACCTCAACTGGTAGGCTGTAGTAGATCCTAAAATGCTGCAGATGGGAGCAGTGTTCACTGACTAATTCTGGCAGCTTCTTTGGAGTATAGATCAGGCACTTTCCCATGTGGCTTATGCTGTGACTTGCCACTAGTTGTTAGTGTGGCAGCCCTGAGAGGAGGTGGGGTAGGTTTCTGAGGGGCCTTTTTTGAGGTTGCTCAGAAACACTCACTGCAGTGGCTTAGGGGGTGTGCTAGTTTTTAATAAGGAAGGGGAATGATCTCTGCAAGTTCCGGTGTTCAGAGGAGTCTTGGGAGCCAGAATCTTTCGGGGCCCTTCACCCCAGCTGTCCCCATTCCATGTGTCAGGATCTCAGGTTTTCTAACAAGTTATCTATCCTTGGCTTTAATTACCTTTAAAGCACCTTGACGGTTAAGTTCTGAGTTTGGTGTTCAAACTGTTTCTATTTTCCCAAAGATAAGGAAACAGGGACTTCTTTGGAAGCTACTGAAGAAGCCATCTGGCAGTGAGTTTTCACTTGTTTGTTCAGTACTTTCAGGGTTTTTATTAACTTTCTGAAGGCCTCAGTGCAGGTTAGTAATGGCCAGTCAATAATAGCTTATATCCATTTTGTTTCATATACACACACTTTTGAACTGTGTGTATTTTCCCCCACCCAAGGCATTCCTCTATATCGAATTGGTCTCTCAAGTCATAAATGGTGAGAGTTTTAGTAATCAGGCCTCCACATTCTACCATGGACTATCTGTGCTCCCAATACTGTATGGGATGAGGTTCATTGATAGTGGGGCAGTTCTGGTCTAGCCCAACCCCTATCTTACAGCTTGCTTTCTTGGACTATTCCTTTTACCCATGGTGTCACTTTGGATGTTGCAAGAAACAGAGGATGACATGAAGTTAGGAATACGTGAAGTCTCTTGGGAAAAAAAAGCGAAAGAGGGAGAAAGCAGGAATGGGGAAAAGCTTCAGATTGTGAAACGACAAAAATGACAAAAGTACACTCAACATCATTTGAGGCTCTAGAGTGAATATTCTCTGTTGTGGAAATCCTACATTGGGCAGAAATGGCTTGGCCCTAGGACCACTGCCATGCTCAGTCATTCCCTGAGGGCTGCCAGGCAAGAGATCACCTCAACTGGTAGGCTGTAGTAGATCCTAAAAATGCTGCAGATGGGAGCAGTGAGCTTCTTAGCGTTCATTACAGATGAATGGTCAAGTTAGATCTTGAAGGAAGATGAGTATAGTATGTGTTCATGGCTTCCCTTGCCTGAGAAGGCTCAGGAGGTACCAGCAATGATATAGCAGGAGAACTTGATCAGGGGGAATGGACCTTCAGGGAGGCTGCTAGAAAACTGCTAAAGAAGCAATGAGATAATGCTAGAGCTCAACTCCTTATCACTAGGCAAAGGCCAACTGCAGACTGAAGTTTCTTTGGAATATAGCCATGCCCATCTGTTTACACATTGTTGCTATGGCTGCTTTCTTGCTACAACAGAGTTGAACAAATCTAAAATATTTATTCCCTGGCCATACACAGAAAACTTTGCTGACTCCTGACCTCTGTTCTTAAGTTTATATCTATATATTTCTATGATAGAAACACTACAAAATCCTGTGCTGCTGCCTATCTCTTCCCAACTCTACAGTCATAGGAATCACATTGCTAGCTTGACACTGGCTTAGAGAGGAGGCTTTTAACCAAAGAAATAAATGTATTCTACAATCCAGGGCATTTTCTTCTTGGAGAACTGCTTGTTAAACATTTACCAGCAGTATTTACTGCTGCATAGTGAGAACTGTGGACTCAATCATGTTCTCTCAAAATTCATATACAGAAGTCATGACACCCAGGACTTCAGAATGTAACTGTGTTTGGAGATAAGGTCTTTAAAGATGTAATTCCATTTAAATGTACTCTACTATCATTGGTGTCCTTATAAGAAGAAATTGGGAAACAAGAAAGAGAAAGAGGGAGAAAGCAGGAATGGGGAAAAGCTTCAGATTGTGAAACGACAAAAATGACAAAAGTACACTCAACATCATTTGAGGCTCTAGAGTGAATATTCTCTGTTGTGGAAATCCTACATTGGGCAGAAATGGCTTGGCCCTAGGACCACTGCCATGCTCAGTCATTCCCTGAGGGCTGCCAGGCAAGAGATCACCTCAACTGGTAGGCTGTAGTAGATCCTAAAAATGCTGCAGATGGGAGCAGTGAGCTTCTTAGCGTTCATTACAGATGAATGGTCAAGTTAGATCTTGAAGGAAGATGAGTATAGTATGTGTTCATGGCTTCCCTTGCCTGAGAAGGCTCAGGAGGTACCAGCAATGATATAGCAGGAGAACTTGATCAGGGGGAATGGACCTTCAGGGAGGCTGCTAGAAAACTGCTAAAGAAGCAATGAGATAATGCTAGAGCTCAACTCCTTATCACTAGGCAAAGGCCAACTGCAGACTGAAGTTTCTTTGGAATATAGCCATGCCCATCTGTTTACACATTGTTGCTATGGCTGCTTTCTTGCTACAACAGAGTTGAACAAATCTAAAATATTTATTCCCTGGCCATACACAGAAAACTTTGCTGACTCCTGACCTCTGTTCTTAAGTTTATATCTATATATTTCTATGATAGAAACACTACAAAATCCTGTGCTGCTGCCTATCTCTTCCCAACTCTACAGTCATAGGAATCACATTGCTAGCTTGACACTGGCTTAGAGAGGAGGCTTTTAACCAAAGAAATAAATGTATTCTACAATCCAGGGCATTTTCTTCTTGGAGAACTGCTTGTTAAACATTTACCAGCAGTATTTACTGCTGCATAGTGAGAACTGTGGACTCAATCATGTTCTCTCAAAATTCATATACAGAAGTCATGACACCCAGGACTTCAGAATGTAACTGTGTTTGGAGATAAGGTCTTTAAAGATGTAATTCCATTTAAATGTACTCTACTATCATTGGTGTCCTTATAAGAAGAAATTTGGAAACAGATCCAGAGGCAAGACCATG
This sequence comes from Tragulus kanchil, assembly GCA_022376925.1. Lineage (NCBI taxonomy): Eukaryota > Metazoa > Chordata > Mammalia > Artiodactyla > Tragulidae > Tragulus > Tragulus kanchil. The sequence continues at coordinate 53,974,188 of JAIOJX010000004.1, forward strand.
TAAAGACTCAGGGTGAAGACAACCATGAATAAGTCTAGGGGAGGGGCTTCAGAAGAAACCAGCCCTGCTGACACCTTGATCTCGGGCTTCTAGCAGCACAGACTGTGAGATAAAATACATTTCTTTCTTCTAAGCTACCCAGTCTATGGCACCCAGGCTGTGGCACATTATCTGACCTCTAAATGTTTCTTCTCTTAATGAGGAGACCAAGATGATACTCTGGATCTCTAAGTGTCAATGTCAACTGAGCCCTAAAATTTAGTAAGTGACCAAAGAAAGCATTCACGTTCCTACAGAAGTACATTTATTGAAATGACTGTCAAAAAGCTTTCATCTAGTGAGTGTCCACACTCCACTGTTTTTACTTCAACACATTTTGGTGATGTTTAGTAGCATATTAAGTACTCCAGGTGTCAAGGCAACTTTTTATATTCCTTTGAAGGCCAGTCACTTTAGGAAATAAGGTAAAATACTTGCTATACTACTAGTAGTATATAGTATATAATACTAGAGTATGTATTTGAATAGACTCTTTAGCAAGAACCTTTTGTTACTTCTTCAGGCATAATTTGACTTCAGGTGCTTTATAAGTACTTTATTTTTTAAAATGAAGTACTCTAAGGATGATGCCCTTCTATTTTCAATTCAGATTAATATTATAGAAACTATAGTCAGAAATACATTATTGAATATAGATAGATTTGCATTCATTTAATAAATAGCCATCCACCCATGTGTGGTTTTATTTTTCTTTCCCCCTGTCATTTCAGCACATGAACTTGAGGTCAGAAAATGAAAATTGCTTTCTTTTGGGGGACTTCAAATATGATCAATATATTTTAAAAATTCTACTTCCATGAGAAAGGAGCAATTCCTAAAACATATACCATGTGCTAATAAACCAGTTAACTGTTTAGCTGGTATTGAGCAGTTTTCGAGGCAGGATATATAAAACAGCTATTTGCCATATTAGGCACATACCTCCTCTGGACACTATACAGTAGTTTAGCAAAGTTTTGACACCCAGGACTTCAGAAGACTGTGTTTGGAGATAAGGTCTTTAAAGATGTAATTCCATTTAAATGTACTCTACTATCATTGGTGTCCTTATAAGAAGAAATTTGGAAACAGATCCAGAGGCAAGACCATGTAAAGACTCAGGGTGAAGACAACCATGAATAAGTCTAGGGGAGGGGCTTCAGAAGAAACCAGCCCTGCTGACACCTTGATCTCGGGCTTCTAGCAGCACAGACTGTGAGATAAAATACATTTCTTTCTTCTAAGCTACCCAGTCTATGGCACCCAGGCTGTGGCACATTATCTGACCTCTAAATGTTTCTTCTCTTAATGAGGAGACCAAGATGATACTCTGGATCTCTAAGTGTCAATGTCAACTGAGCCCTAAAATTTAGTAAGTGACCAAAGAAAGCATTCACGTTCCTACAGAAGTACATTTATTGAAATGACTGTCAAAAAGCTTTCATCTAGTGAGTGTCCACACTCCACTGTTTTTACTTCAACACATTTTGGTGATGTTTAGTAGCATATTAAGTACTCCAGGTGTCAAGGCAACTTTTTATATTCCTTTGAAGGCCAGTCACTTTAGGAAATAAGGTAAAATACTTGCTATACTACTAGTAGTATATAGTATATAATACTAGAGTATGTATTTGAATAGACTCTTTAGCAAAACATTTTTGTTACTTCTTCAGGCATAATTTGACTTCAGGTGCTTTATAAGTACTTTATTTTTTAAAATGAAGTACTCTAAGGATGATGCCCTTCTATTTTCAATTCAGATTAATATTATAGAAACTATAGTCAGAAATACATTATTGAATATAGATAGATTTGCATTCATTTAATAAATAGCCATCCACCCATGTGTGGTTTTATTTTTCTTTCCCCCTGTCATTTCAGCACATGAACTTGAGGTCAGAAAATGAAAATTGCTTTCTTTTGGGGGACTTCAAATATGATCAATATTTTTTAAAAAATTCTACTTCCATGAGAAAGGAGCAATTCCTAAAACATATACCATGTGCTAATAAACCAGTTAACTGTTTAGCTGGTATTGAGCAGTTTTCGAGGCAGGATATATAAAACAGGTATTTGCCATATTAGGCACATACCTCCTCTGGACACTATACAGTAGTTTAGCAAAGTCCAAAAATTACATTAATAAATATTTTATTTTTTTTACAAACTATATTCATTTTTTAAACAGTGAAGCTATTTTAAAACAAAAGCTTGCTTAGAATCTTATGAAGTCAAAGATGTTAGAGTAAGTTTGGGAGACTCAGTCTCTAAGTCACCCCTCTATCATCCTAGAAGCCCTGTAGATTTCTCTAAGAATCCTGGAGAAATACAGTTTGCAAATTATTATAGAGAAAGAAACATTAGGTAAGAATATGAAATCTTTGCTCTTGAGTTTGTGACTGAGCTGAATACTAACTCTCTTAAAGTCTTTGCTTTCCTGATTTGTACAGTAGATATATAAGATATAAATGATCTGTAAGGCATCGCCTAATTCTAAAATGCTGTGATCTTCTGTTCTCCCTAGTTGTTGTTGTTTAGTCACTCAGTTGTGTCCAACTCTTTGCGATCCCTTGGACTGCAGCACACCAGGCTTCAGTATTTCCCAGAATTTTCTCAAACTTCCATCCATTAAATCAGTGATAGCATCCATCATTTCGTCCTCTGTTGTCCCCTTCTCCCTCGTAACAAGTCATTTCTCATCTCTCATCTCTCTCAGGGTGTGTGTGAAGATTCTGTGTGAAGTGTCTGACTCTTTATGACTCTATGGACTATAGCCTGCCAGGCTCCTCTGTCCATGGGATTCTCCAGGGAAGAATACTGGAGTGGGTAGCCATGCCCTTCTCCAGGAGATCTTCCCAACTAAGGAACTGAACCCCATCTCTTATGTCTCCTGCATTGGCAGGCAAATTTCCTTACCAACTAGCCATCCACCCATGTGTGGTTTTATTTTTCTTTCCCCCTGTCATTTCAGCACATGAACTTGAGGTCAGAAAATGAAAATTGCTTTCTTTTGGGGGACTTCAAATATGATCAATATATTTTAAAAATTCTACTTCCATGAGAAAGGAGCAATTCCTAAAACATATACCATGTGCTAATAAACCAGTTAACTGTTTAGCTGGTATTGAGCAGTTTTCGAGGCAGGATATATAAAACAGCTATTTGCCATATTAGGCACATACCTCCTCTGGACACTATACAGTAGTTTAGCAAAGTCCAAAAATTACATTAATAAATATTTTCATTTTTTTTACAAACTATATTCATTTTTAAGCAGTGAAGCTATTTTAAAACAAAAGCTTGCTTAGAATCTTATGAAGTCAAAGATGTTAGAGTAAGTTTGGGAGACTCAGTCTCTAAGTCACCCCTCTATCATCCTAGAAGCCCTGTAGATTTCTCTAAGAATCCTGGAGAAATACAGTTTGCAAATTATTATAGAGAAAGAAACATTAGGTAAGAATATGAAATCTTTGCTCTTGAGTTTGTGACTGAGCTGAATACTAACTCTCTTAAAGTCTTTGCTTTCCTGATTTGTACAGTAGATATATAAGATATAAATGATCTGTAAGGCATCGCCTAATTCTAAAATGCTGTGATCTTCTGTTCTCCCTAGTTGTTGTTGTTTAGTCACTCAGTTGTGTCCAACTCTTTGCGATCCCTTGGACTGCAGCACACCAGGCTTCAGTATTTCCCAGAATTTTCTCAAACTTCCATCCATTAAATCAGTGATAGCATCCATCATTTCGTCCTCTGTTGTCCCCTTCTCCCTCGTAACAAGTCATTTCTCATCTCTCATCTCTCTCAGGGTGTGTGTGAAGATTCTGTGTGAAGTGTCTGACTCTTTATGACTCTATGGACTATAGCCTGCCAGGCTCCTCTGTCCATGGGATTCTCCAGGGAAGAATACTGGAGTGGGTAGCCATGCCCTTCTCCAGGAGATCTTCCCAACTAAGGAACTGAACCCCATCTCTTATGTCTCCTGCATTGGCAGGCAAATTCTTTACCACTAGCATCACCTAGGAAGCCTGTCTAGCCAATACCAGAGGTTTAATTTGTGTTCACATGCAGGTGAAGCTATGCAAGAGGGAAACAGTTCGTAACTGCACATTGTATTGTTAACTGTGGAAGCATATTCCATTTTCTACATTGGCTAAAATCATCTCTGGTTAAGAACCAATAACTATTTCAACATTGCCTGGTTTACCTGGAATAGCCATGAAATGTTCATATCATAATCTGAATATTATGACTTCTGGTACATGTATATCAAATTAAACAGAAATCTGATACACAGGGGGTTTTCAGTAAATAATCGCTCTTCCTTGTGGCTAAAAACCACTGAATTGTACACTTTTTTAAAGAGTGAATTTTATGGTATGTGCGTTATGCCTCAATTTTTTTAATAAGTTGTTGAATAAATGAAATAGTTGTATTCTGAGTGTAGATGAAAGAGTATTCTTTACAGTTTTTTTAGAAAAAATATTAGAATTATTTTATTTCTCTTGATTGTACACATAAGTATTGTTATAATGTTTTAAAATGCTATTTTCTCATGCTTGGAATAAAACAGCAATATCCAAAACAAACAAATAAAAGCAAAGGAAATTTAAATCAGGTATTTAAATAGCACAATTAGTTGTCAGGAGACAGTAAAAATACTTGGGATATGTCCTTGAACTTTGAGATTTTGGCAAGGATATATATATATATATATATATATATATATATATATATATACTAGAAATTTCTTTGCTACTTTTTCATAGGCAAAATTGTGACTAAATCATCTCTTCTCCTTTTTTGGCATAAAATTATTTTTATATTTTGTAAGTATTACACTTGTATTTGCTGACATGAGTTTATGATGCCTAAAATGCTATAGACTATTTTCTTGGGTAAATTTTTTTTTTTTTTTGATAGATAAGAAATAGATTTATTCAGATTCAGATAAAGCACACTCCACAGACAGAGTGTGGGCCACAGCAGAGCAAATCCAGTGGCTGGGTAAATTTCTTAATGCAGTGATAGTCATGGGCTTTTTCATTCACTGTAAAATTGTATAATCAAACTTATGTAAATGTCCTATTTTATTGTATTTCCTCCTCTTCTGAGTAAATGAGTATTGGTCAGGAGGGTTGTAGGAATCTTAGAAGTTAATTTTAGAATAAAACACTGTGCATTTGGTTTATTTCTTATCATCACCTTTAATTAACAGAAGAGGGCAGTCATAGACTGCTTTCAAGAATTCTACAACTTAATATGTTTCGTAACTGCACATTGTATTGTTAACTGTGGAAGCATATTCCATTTTCTACATTGGCTAAAATCATCTCTGGTTAAGAACCAATAACTATTTCAACATTGCCTGGTTTACCTGGAATAGCCATGAAATGTTCATATCATAATCTGAATATTATGACTTCTGGTACATGTATATCAAATTAAACAGAAATCTGATACACAGGGGGTTTTCAGTAAATAATCGCTCTTCCTTGTGGCTAAAAACCACTGAATTGTACACTTTTTTAAAGAGTGAATTTTATGGTATGTGCGTTATGCCTCAATTTTTTTAATAAGTTGTTGAATAAATGAAATAGTTGTATTCTGAGTGTAGATGAAAGAGTATTCTTTACAGTTTTTTTAGAAAAAATATTAGAATTATTTTATTTCTCTTGATTGTACACATAAGTATTGTTATAATGTTTTAAAATGCTATTTTCTCATGCTTGGAATAAAACAGCAATATCCAAAACAAACAAATAAAAGCAAAGGAAATTTAAATCAGGTATTTAAATAGCACAATTAGTTGTCAGGAGACAGTAAAAATACTTGGGATATGTCCTTGAACTTTGAGATTTTGGCAAGGATATATATATATATATATATATATATACTAGAAATTTCTTTGCTACTTTTTCATAGGCAAAATTGTGACTAAATCATCTCTTCTCCTTTTTTGGCATAAAATTATTTTTATATTTTGTAAGTATTACACTTGTATTTGCTGACATGAGTTTATGATGCCTAAAATGCTATAGACTATTTTCTTGGGTAAATTTTTTTTTTTTGATAGATAAGAAATAGATTTATTCAGATTCAGATAAAGCACACTCCACAGACAGAGTGTGGGCCACAGCAGAGCAAATCCAGTGGCTGGGTAAATTTCTTAATGCAGTGATAGTCATGGGCTTTTTCATTCACTGTAAAATTGTATAATCAAACTTATGTAAATGTCCTATTTTATTGTATTTCCTCCTCTTCTGAGTAAATGAGTATTGGTCAGGAGGGTTGTAGGAATCTTAGAAGTTAATTTTAGAATAAAACACTGTGCATTTGGTTTATTTCTTATCATCACCTTTTAATTAACAGAAGAGGGCAGTCATAGACTGCTTTCAAGAATTCTACAACTTAATATGTTTCAAAGGCAAAATCCTGTAATTCTGCTTTAAAAACACTTCCTTTAGCAACAGGTTTTACTTGCTATCTAAACTCATTGCTGATGAATCATTTATACCTTGAATGTATTTCTTAGACATGAAGGGACCTTAGTAATTATCTAGCTCTCTAATTTTTAAAATTGAAGTATAGTTGAACTATAGTATTGTGTCAGTTTCAGGTATACAGTAAAGTGATTTAATCACACACACACACATGCACACACACTCATTTTCAGATTCTTTTCCATTATAGGCTGTTAGAAGAAGCTGAATATAGTTCTCTGTGCTATACAGTAAATCCTTATTGGTCATCCATTTTATACTATTTAGTGCTGTGTATATGTATACGTTTATCCCTATATTCCTAATTTATCCTTCCCTCCTCTACCAACCCTCTACACTTCCCCCTCTGGTAACCACAAGTTTGTTTTCTATATCTGTGAGTGTGTTTCTGTTTTGTAAATGAATTTTTCACAGTATCAATTACAGTAATTATATTTTAGGGTCTACATATAAGTGATATCATGTAAGATTTGTCTTTGTCTGACTTACTTCACTCAGTGTGATAATCTCTGGGTTTGTCTATATTGCTACTAATGGCAAACTTTCATTCTTTTTTGTGGCTGAGTAATATTCCATTATATATGTACACATACATCTTCTTTAGCCATTCATCTGTTGATGGGCACTTAGGTTGCTTTCATGTCTTGGCTATTATACATAGTGCTGCTATGAACATTGAGATGCATATATCTTTTCAAATAAGAGATTTTTGAGTTTTCCAGATATATGCCTAGGAGTTGGATTGCTGGATCATACGATAGTTCAGTTTTTAGTTTTTGTTTTTTTATTTAAAGATCTATTTATTTATTTATTTTGGGCGGGGGTTGGGTTGGGGAGCGAGGGGAGTTGGCGGCCCACTTCTGTTGGTCTTTCATTTCTCTATTTTCATCCGTCTTTGTTCTTTGGCTCCTGTGGGCCTCCCATCGCGGTGGCATCTGTCGTCATTGCAGAGCGCCGGCTCTGGGCACACACGCTCCAGAGCTCCAGCTCGGTAATTGACACATCGGTCCAGCGCTCCAGCAGGTGGAATCTTCCCAGGCCAGAGATCGAACTGGCGCCTTGCACTGCAATAAACTGTTAAATTTTTTAAAGGCAAAATCCTGTAATTCTGCTTTAAAACACTTCCTTTAGCAACAGGTTTTACTTGCTATCTAAACTCATTGCTGATGAATCATTTATACCTTGAATGTATTTCTTAGACATGAAGGGACCTTAGTAATTATCTAGCTCTCTAATTTTTAAAATTGAAGTATAGTTGAACTATAGTATTGTGTCAGTTTCAGGTATACAGTAAAGTGATTTAATCACACACACACACATGCACACACACTCATTTTCAGATTCTTTTCCATTATAGGCTGTTAGAAGAAGCTGAATATAGTTCTCTGTGCTATACAGTAAATCCTTATTGGTCATCCATTTTATACTATTTAGTGCTGTGTATATGTATATGTTTATCCCTATATTCCTAATTTATCCTTCCCTCCTCTACCAACCCTCTACACTTCCCCCTCTGGTAACCACAAGTTTGTTTTCTATATCTGTGAGTGTGTTTCTGTTTTGTAAATGAATTTTTCACAGTATCAATTACAGTAATTATATTTTAGGGTCTACATATAAGTGATATCATGTAAGATTTGTCTTTGTCTGACTTACTTCACTCAGTGTGATAATCTCTGGGTTTGTCTATATTGCTACTAATGGCAAACTTTCATTCTTTTTTGTGGCTGAGTAATATTCCATTATATATGTACACATACATCTTCTTTAGCCATTCATCTGTTGATGGGCACTTAGGTTGCTTTCATGTCTTGGCTATTATACATAGTGCTGCTATGAACATTGAGATGCATATATCTTTTCAAATAAGAGATTTTTGAGTTTTCCAGATATATGCCTAGGAGTTGGATTGCTGGATCATACGATAGTTCAGTTTTTAGTTTTTGTTTTTTTATTTAAAGATCTATTTATTTATTTATTTTGGGCGGGGGTTGGGTTGGGGAGCGAGGGGAGTTGGCGGCCCACTTCTGTTGGTCTTTCATTTCTCTATTTTCATCCGTCTTTGTTCTTTGGCTCCTGTGGGCCTCCCATCGCGGTGGCATCTGTCGTCATTGCAGAGCGCCGGCTCTGGGCACACACGCTCCAGAGCTCCAGCTCGGTAATTGGACACATCGGTCCAGCCGCTCCGCAGCAGGTGGAATCTTCCCAGGCCAGAGATCGAACTGGCGCCCCTTGCACTGCAAGGCGGTGTCCTTACCCACTGGACCACCAGGGGAAGCCACCAGTTTTTAGTTTTTAAGGAGTCTTCCTACTCTTCTCCATAGTGTGGCCACACCAAAAGGAGGGTTCTCTTTTCTCCACATCCTCTCTAGCATTTATTATTTGTAGACTTTTTGTTGACTTTCTGACTCACTGTGGTTTTGATTTGCATTTCTCTGATTATTAGCAACGTTGAGCATCTTTTCATATACCTATTGGCTATCTGTGTATCTTCTTCAGAAAAATGTCTATTCTTTTACCCATTTTTATTTTATTTATTTATTTTTTGATATTGAGTTGGATGAGCCATTGTATATTTTGGATATTAACCCCTTATGGGTCAGATCATTTGCAAATATTTTCTCCTATATCATATACTTAAGTAGGTTGACTTTTCATTTTGTTTCCTTTAGTGCAAAAACTTTTAAGTTTAATTAGGTGTCATTTGTTTGTTTTTTTCTTTTGTTTCCTTTTCCTTAAAGATTGCAGACTGTAGCCTGTCAGGCTTGTCTGTCCATGAAATATTCCAGACAAAAGTATCTGAGTGGGTTGCTATTTCCTTTTCCAGGGGATCTTCCTGACCCAGGGATCAAACCTGCATTTCTAGAGTCTCCTGCATTGTCAGGCAGAGTCTTTACCAGCTGAGTCACCAGGGAATCCACTTGCCTTAGATGACAGATCCAAAAAATATTACTATGATTTCTGTCAAAGTATAGTCTGCCTATGCTCTTGTCTAGGATTTTTATGGCTTCTGGTCATACATATAGGTCTCATAATCCATTTTGAGTTTATTTTTGTGTATGGTGTGAGAAAATATTCTAATTTCATTCTTTTGCATGTAGCTGTCTAGTTTTCCCAGCATCACTTACTGAATGGCCTGTCTTTTCCCCATTGTGTATTTTTGCTTTCTTTATCATACATTAATTGACCATAAGTGTGTGGATTTACTTCTGGTCTCTTTATTCTGGTCCCTTTATCTATGTGTCTGTTTTTGTGCCAGTACTATTTTGACTACTGTAGCCTTGTAGTGTAGTCTAAAGTCAGGGAGCCTGATACATCCAGCTGTATTATTCATTTTCAAGATTGTTTTGGCCAACTCGAACCTTTTTTGTGAGATCAGATGAAAATTTCCAAAGACCTTTTTGACTTCTCAACTTGAATTTTCTACGGACATTTCAAATTCATTTTGTTCAAAATTAAACTCATAAAGGTACTGAGTTTGTGGAAGAACAAAACTCCCTCATAGAGTCTCCATCTCTTTGTATATGGTCACTATCTTCTCAGTTCCCTAAGTAAGTTACCATAATCATTGTTATTCTTCCTTCTTATCATACTGGTAACTAAGTTTTTATTTTAACTGGGGTATAGTTGCTATACAATATTATGTAAGTTACAGGTATGCAATATAGTGATTCACAGTTTTTGGTTTTTTTTAAAATTTATTTATTTATCTTTTTTGGAGGGTGGAGTGGGGAGGGAGGGGGATGGGCGGGCCACTTCTATTGGTCTTTCATTTATCTATTTTCATCCGTCTTTGTTCTTTGGCTCCTGTGGGCCTCCCATCGCGGTGGCCACTGTCGTCGCAGAGCACCGGCTCTGGGCGCATGCGCGCCAGAGCTCCGGTTCGGTAATTGGACACATCTCTCCAGCCGCTTTGCGGTACATGGGATCTTCCCAGGCCAGGGATCCAACCGGCGCCCCTTGTACTGCAAGGCGGTGTCCTTACCCACTGGACCACCAGGGGAAGCCCTGATTCACAGTTTTTAAAGATTATGCTCCATATGATTATTATAATATATTGACTGTATTCTCTGTGTTGTCCAGGTCACCAAGTCTTGAAAATTCTAATCAGAGGAGTATCTAAAAATCAATTTTTCCTCAGGTCCTCACTTATTTTTTTTTGGCCCCAAGCCACACCTACATATCCAATCCTTTCACTTTCATTTTAATGGCCTGTCTTTTCCCCATTGTGTATTTTTGCTTTCTTTATCATACATTAATTGACCATAAGTGTGTGGATTTACTTCTGGTCTCTTTATTCTGGTCCCTTTATCTATGTGTCTGTTTTTGTGCCAGTACTATTTTGACTACTGTAGCCTTGTAGTGTAGTCTAAAGTCAGGGAGCCTGATACATCCAGCTGTATTATTCATTTTCAAGATTGTTTTGGCCAACTCGAACCTTTTTTGTGAGATCAGATGAAAATTTCCAAAGACCTTTTTGACTTCTCAACTTGAATTTTCTACGGACATTTCAAATTCATTTTGTTCAAAATTAAACTCATAAAGGTACTGAGTTTGTGGAAGAACAAAACTCCCTCATAGAGTCTCCATCTCTTTGTATATGGTCACTATCTTCTCAGTTCCCTAAGTAAGTTACCATAATCATTGTTATTCTTCCTTCTTATCATACTGGTAACTAAGTTTTTATTTTAACTGGGGTATAGTTGCTATACAATATTATGTAAGTTACAGGTATGCAATATAGTGATTCACAGTTTTTGGTTTTTTTTAAAATTTATTTATTTATCTTTTTTGGAGGGTGGAGTGGGGAGGGAGGGGGATGGGCGGGCCACTTCTATTGGTCTTTCATTTATCTATTTTCATCCGTCTTTGTTCTTTGGCTCCTGTGGGCCTCCCATCGCGGTGGCCACTGTCGTCGCAGAGCACCGGCTCTGGGCGCATGCGCGCCAGAGCTCCGGTTCGGTAATTGGACACATCTCTCCAGCCGCTTTGCGGTACATGGGATCTTCCCAGGCCAGGGATCCAACCGGCGCCCCTTGTACTGCAAGGCGGTGTCCTTACCCACTGGACCACCAGGGGAAGCCCTGATTCACAGTTTTTAAAGATTATGCTCCATATGATTATTATAATATATTGACTGTATTCTCTGTGTTGTCCAGGTCACCAAGTCTTGAAAATTCTAATCAGAGGAGTATCTAAAAATCAATTTTTCCTCAGGTCCTCACTTTTTTTTTTTTTTTTGGCCCCAAGCCACACCTACATATCCAATCTTATTTCTTTAATAATCCTATTTTCTCTTTCAAACTTTCATCTCTTATAAAGGAAACTACCTAAGCTACTAGAAGCATTCTGGCCTCGACCCCCTGGTTCTTACCATTTCTTACACATATCGTGATCCCTCATTCCATCTCTTCTGCTTCCTAACCTTGCTGTTTATTTGTCAGTCCTGGCCCTTAAGTTTTGAATGTGGAACTCCAAGTTGCATTTCTCAATTCTGGACCTTTGCAGGTGATTTAGTCCTGTCGTTGTGCTCATGCCCAGTGGTCCGTAGCCAAGGCAAACCCAACTCCCTTATGGAAACCGTGGATATTTGGCTGCTGTTGATTCTAGAAACATAGTTGTTTCTTTTTTTTAATAGATGCAAAAAAATACACTTTTAGCTAGCAATTTTTTACGCAAATATTTTTGAGTATGCACTATGTGCTACATGCTATTCTGGTTTCTAATGATATAGCAGTCAACAAAAATCCTTACATTCTAGTGAGCTAAGTGCATCTGTTGAAACTCAAGACATGAGAAAGGGCAAAGCTGACTGCATAGGTACACATACCCATCTGGCTTAAAAAGAGAAACTGTGTGTCCTATAGGTATCTCCTCCCACAGCTGTCTAAGGGTAAGCAAGCCACCAAAGCTTTATTTACGCAATATGTCTTGGGGTGGCTAAGGAAAATAGCCCTTTTTTTTTTTTGGTGCCCTGCCACGTAACTTGTGGAATCTTAGTTCCCTCAACAGCTTCAAGTCCTAACCGATGAACCACCAGGGAATTCCCAAAACTGTCTTTCTTACTGAAGCAATTGGCAATCTATATGTAAACCCAAGGCTTATAATCAGGATGTTTACTAGGATGATATTTTATAATATTATACTAATACAATTTAGTGCTGCATTGCGACCCGCCTCCAGGGTTTGAGGCTAATTAAACAAAAGGAGCTCAAGGCTATTACACAAAAGAAGCTACACAAAAAAGGACATGGATGAGCTTTAAACTCAAAAGCTGGCTTTCTTGACCTCTCTAGAAAGGTAATTGTCTTGCAAACCTGAAGAGTGAAAAGGTTTTTCTGAATTCCTTTAACTTGTATTTAACATATCAAAAGCTAGGCCTGATAGCTACCAGTCTTTCAAAGCACCACTATCCATAATTGGATACATTCTGTTTACATGACCCATTTTAATTCATCTCTTATAAAGGAAACTACCTAAGCTACTAGAAGCATTCTGGCCTCGACCCCCTGGTTCTTACCATTTCTTACACATATCGTGATCCCTCATTCCATCTCTTCTGCTTCCTAACCTTGCTGTTTATTTGTCAGTCCTGGCCCTTAAGTTTTGAATGTGGAACTCCAAGTTGCATTTCTCAATTCTGGACCTTTGCAGGTGATTTAGTCCTGTCGTTGTGCTCATGCCCAGTGGTCCGTAGCCAAGGCAAACCCAACTCCCTTATGGAAACCGTGGATATTTGGCTGCTGTTGATTCTAGAAACATAGTTGTTTCTTTTTTTTAATAGATGCAAAAAAATACACTTTTAGCTAGCAATTTTTTACGCAAATATTTTTGAGTATGCACTATGTGCTACATGCTATTCTGGTTTCTAATGATATAGCAGTCAACAAAAATCCTTACATTCTAGTGAGCTAAGTGCATCTGTTGAAACTCAAGACATGAGAAAGGGCAAAGCTGACTGCATAGGTACACATACCCATCTGGCTTAAAAAGAGAAACTGTGTGTCCTATAGGTATCTCCTCCCACAGCTGTCTAAGGGGTAAGCAAGCCACCAAAGCTTTATTTACGCAATATGTCTTGGGGTGGCTAAGGAAAATAGCCCTTTTTTTTCTTTTTGGTGCCCTGCCACGTAACTTGTGGAATCTTAGTTCCCTCAACAGCTTCAAGTCCTAACCGATGAACCACCAGGGAATTCCCAAAACTGTCTTTCTTACTGAAGCAATTGGCAATCTATATGTAAACCCAAGGCTTATAATCAGGATGTTTACTAGGATGATATTTTATAATATTATACTAATACAATTTAGTGCTGCATTGCGGCCCGCCTCCAGGGTTTGAGGCTAATTAAACAAAAGGAGCTCAAGGCTATTACACAAAAGAAGCTACACAAAAAAGGACATGGATGAGCTTTAAACTCAAAAGCTGGCTTTCTTGACCTCTCTAGAAAGGTAATTGTCTTGCAAACCTGAAGAGTGAAAAGGTTTTTCTGAATTCCTTTAACTTGTATTTAACATATCAAAAGCTAGGCCTGATAGCTACCAGTCTTTCAAAGCACCACTATCCATAATTGGATACATTCTGTTTACATGACCCAGTTCCCATTTGTGTATAATATTCATTCAGTGTGTATGTATGTTACAGAAACAAAGGTTGCACATAAACAGCTTAGTTTTATTACTTGCAATGCATTTTGATATAACATCCAAATTTATCGTTTCATTTCTTTTTAATTTGCTATTCACAATAAATTAAAACAAAACAAAACAAAACAAAAAACTTGTCCAGGGATTTTCAAAAGGGAGAATTCAAAAAGAAAAAGGAGAGAGGCTAAGTCAGTTTCTGGAGGGGATGAGAGGGTTGGGGGCCAGTGCTGAAGGAGAGAATCTTTAGGAATCTGAAGTGTTTAAATTCCTGGTGTTGAGTACAACTGATCAGAGGGAAAACATCTTACGCTGGAGGATGAAGTGTAAGTTGTATGAAGAATGTATGAAGTCCCTGAATTCAGAGAGAATTGTAAGGTCATCAAGACATTGTGAAAAACAGATAAGGATGATGCAACAGCAAAATGTTTACATTCTTATGATGATAAGCACAGTATGAGCTATAACCGGAATTGAGTTTGAGCAAAGAAGGACAGATTGTAACTGATGTTACACTGTATAGACTCCACTCCTGATGGCCTGGGCAATCAACCTTTTCTTCTTGATACTGTTTTTTGTTTGTTTGTTTGTTTTTACAGAGTTTTGTTGTTCACAGACATGTATGTTCCCAGATCAGTCATATGCATATCCCTGGTCCCCTCCCCGCTTCTAGCACCCCAACTCCCCGCCCGACATCCCACCCCTCCAGGCTGTCGCACTGAGCCTTTGTAGGAACTCCTATTCCCTCAGCGCAATGACAATAGCTATCTTTTTCACATATGATAGTTTAGGTTTCCATGTTACTCCCTGTATGCCTCCCACCCACTGTTCATTCCCCACAATGTCCATATGTCTATTCTCTGTCTGTTTTTCCATGGTTTCACTGCGTGTGTTATCATTACCCTTTTACTAGATTCCATATATATGTGTTAGTATACTGTACTTGTCTTTCTCTTTTTGACTTATTTCACTTTTTATGATAGGTTCTAGATCCAACCACCTCATTAGGACTGATTCTTCTGCATTTCTTTTTACAGCTGAGTAGTATTCCATTGTATATATGTACCAGAGCTTCTTTATCCATTCATTCGTTGATGGACATCTAGGTTGCTTCTGTGTTCTGGCTATTGTCTAGAGAGCTGCAATGAACATTGAGGTACAGGTGCTTCTTTCAGTTTTGATTTCATCTGGGTATAAGCCCAGTAATGGGATTGCTGGGTCATATGGTGCTTCTATTTTTAGTTTTTTAAGGAATCTCCATACTGTCTTTCATAGTGGCTGTATCAATTTACATGCCCCCCCAGCAATGCAAGAGTGTTCCCTTTTCTCCGTACCCTCTCCAGCATTTACAGTCTGTAGACATCTCACCAAAGAGAACATACAGATGGCCAAAAAGCACATGAAACAATGCTCAACCTCGCTTATTATTAGAGAAATGCAAATCAAAACTACAATGAGATATCACCTCACACCCATCAGAATGGCCATCTTCAAAAAATCTACAGAAAGTAAATGCTTTATACTGATATTTTAATAAGAAAATTAATTAATTGTTAAACCTGTGGTCTCATTAGTGTCTCCTCAGAGAAAAACTAGAGAGCATTTGCTGGAGTGATGGAGATGGAACTTGTGCAAGAAAAGTGAGGACGTAAAAATTGTAAACCTAAATTAGGTATAAAAATGTATAAACTTGCGTACTTAGAATATACCTGCGTATCTTATACCTATTATAATTAAGTGATAAGGTTGTATTCGCTGTAGATGGTAGAAGCTGTGTCTCTGTGTTGCCTCATCAATGTGCCCCATCCTATGCATTTGAGATAACAAGTAAATTAGGAGGGTTGATAAGGTTGTATTCCCTGTACAATAGCTATCTTTTTCACATATGATAGTTTAGGTTTCCATGTTACTCCCTGTATGCCTCCCACCCACTGTTCATTCCCCACAATGTCCATATGTCTATTCTCTGTCTGTTTTTCCATGGTTTCACTGCGTGTGTTATCATTACCCTTTTACTAGATTCCATATATATGTGTTAGTATACTGTACTTGTCTTTCTCTTTTTGACTTATTTCACTTTTTATGATAGGTTCTAGATCCAACCACCTCATTAGGACTGATTCTTCTGCATTTCTTTTTACAGCTGAGTAGTATTCCATTGTATATATGTACCAGAGCTTCTTTATCCATTCATTCGTTGATGGACATCTAGGTTGCTTCTGTGTTCTGGCTATTGTCTAGAGAGCTGCAATGAACATTGAGGTACAGGTGCTTCTTTCAGTTTTGATTTCATCTGGGTATAAGCCCAGTAATGGGATTGCTGGGTCATATGGTGCTTCTATTTTTAGTTTTTTAAGGAATCTCCATACTGTCTTTCATAGTGGCTGTATCAATTTACATGCCCCCCCAGCAATGCAAGAGTGTTCCCTTTTCTCCGTACCCTCTCCAGCATTTACAGTCTGTAGACATCTCACCAAAGAGAACATACAGATGGCCAAAAAGCACATGAAACAATGCTCAACCTCGCTTATTATTAGAGAAATGCAAATCAAAACTACAATGAGATATCACCTCACACCCATCAGAATGGCCATCTTCAAAAAATCTACAGAAAGTAAATGCTTTATACTGATATTTTAATAAGAAAATTAATTAATTGTTAAACCTGTGGTCTCATTAGTGTCTCCTCAGAGAAAAACTAGAGAGCATTTGCTGGAGTGATGGAGATGGAACTTGTGCAAGAAAAGTGAGGACGTAAAAATTGTAAACCTAAATTAGGTATAAAAATGTATAAACTTGCGTACTTAGAATATACCTGCGTATCTTATACCTATTATAATTAAGTGATAAGGTTGTATTCGCTGTAGATGGTAGAAGCTGTGTCTCTGTGTTGCCTCATCAATGTGCCCCATCCTATGCATTTGAGATAACAAGTAAATTAAGGTGAGGTTTTCCTGGGTTGGATTAAATTTAGAGTTTTTTCTTTCTTGCTTCCTAAAATAGTAGGATTTCACAAGGAGGATCAGATAGGTTGTAGAAAAGACTTCATTGTCATACATCTTGAGCATAGTGAGTAAATGTGTAACATTACCTTATAATTTTTGTTCAGATATCATCTTTTAGCAGGCCTTCCCTGACTACTCTGTTTATAATTATACCTCAACTACTCATTTTCGTATTCTCTTTTACTTT
Source organism: Tragulus kanchil (assembly GCA_022376925.1). Taxonomy (NCBI): domain Eukaryota; kingdom Metazoa; phylum Chordata; class Mammalia; order Artiodactyla; family Tragulidae; genus Tragulus; species Tragulus kanchil. The sequence goes on from JAIOJX010000004.1 coordinate 53,991,560, forward strand.
CTTATATTGCATTTATCACAAATGAACAATTGTGTGTGTGTACCCCCGCACATGTGTGAATGGCATAACGAATTTCCATGTTCCCAATACCAAGCCTCATAATTATTAATATTTTACCAATTTTATTCAAGCTATACCCATTCTTTACTACTGAGCTTCCCAGATGGCCCAGTGATGAAGAATCCCCCTGCCAATTCAGAAGTCTCAGATTCAATCCCTGGGCTGGGAAGATCCCCAGGAGAGTATATGGCAGCCCACTCCAGCATTATTGCCTGGAAAATCCCATGGACTGAGGAGACTGGAAGGCTGCAGTCCATGAGATCACAAACAGTTGGACATGACTGACTGAGCAACAAAAAAATGCCCCAACTACTTTTTTTTTTCTACTGTATTTTAAAGCAAATCTCAGATCTTTTGGCATTTCCTTCCTGTGTTTTGCTTGTTTTGTTTACTGGCTTATTTTACTAGAATGGGAATCACTGCATGAGGAATACTTCAAAAATCTAGAAAGTAAATGCTTTATACTGATATTTTAATAAGAAAATTAATTAATTGTTAAACCTGTGGTCTCATTAGTGTCTCCTCAGAGAAAACTAGAGAGCATTTGCTGGAGTGATGGAGATGGAACTTGTGCAAGAAAAGTGAGGACGTAAAAATTGTAAACCTAAATTAGGTATAAAAATGTATAAACTTGCGTACTTAGAATATACCTGCGTATCTTATACCTATTATAATTAAGTGATAAGGTTGTATTCGCTGTAGATGGTAGAAGCTGTGTCTCTGTGTTGCCTCATCAATGTGCCCCATCCTATGCATTTGAGATAACAAGTAAATTAAGGTGAGGTTTTCCTGGGTTGGATTAAATTTAGAGTTTTTTCTTTCTTGCTTCCTAAAATAGTAGGATTTCACAAGGAGGATCAGATAGGTTGTAGAAAAGACTTCATTGTCATACATCTTGAGCATAGTGAGTAAATGTGTAACATTACCTTATAATTTTTGTTCAGATATCATCTTTTAGCAGGCCTTCCCTGACTACTCTGTTTATAATTATACCTCAACTACTCATTTTCGTATTCTCTTTACTTTCTTATATTGCATTTATCACAAATGAACAATTGTGTGTGTGTACCCCCGCACATGTGTGAATGGCATAACGAATTTCCATGTTCCCAATACCAAGCCTCATAATTATTAATATTTTACCAATTTTATTCAAGCTATACCCATTCTTTACTACTGAGCTTCCCAGATGGCCCAGTGATGAAGAATCCCCCTGCCAATTCAGAAGTCTCAGATTCAATCCCTGGGCTGGGAAGATCCCCAGGAGAGTATATGGCAGCCCACTCCAGCATTATTGCCTGGAAAATCCCATGGACTGAGGAGACTGGAAGGCTGCAGTCCATGAGATCACAAACAGTTGGACATGACTGACTGAGCAACAAAAAAATGCCCCAACTACTTTTTTTTTTCTACTGTATTTTAAAGCAAATCTCAGATCTTTTGGCATTTCCTTCCTGTGTTTTGCTTGTTTTGTTTACTGTCTTATTTTACTAGAATGGAAATCACTGCATGAGGGCAGTGATTTTTATCTGCTACATTTACAGAAACATTCCCAGCTACTGAAAAGTTTCCTGACACATAGTAAGTGCTCAATATTTTTTTTTTAAACTTTTATTTATTTATTTTTGGCTGTGCTGGGTCTTTGTTGATGTGTGGGTTTAGCTGCTCTGCGGTATGTGGGATCTTCCTGGATCAGGGATCGAACCTGTGTCTCCTGCATTGGCAAATGGCTTCTTATCCACTGAGCCACAAGGGAAGCCCCTCAATAAATATTTTTTAATAAATGTAATGAATAAATATGGAATCTCTAAAAGCAGCATTTTTATTCTCTTGCTAATTAGGCATAGATAAATGGTTAATTTTGTTTAGATAACCTGTCAATTCCCCATTGGGTGATTATGTGACGGATTCTGCCCATCTCCTAGACTTTGTTTGAAGTATCCAACCTACCACAATAAAGTTAGCACATCTCTTTTGGGTAGTATGGATGTAGAATTTAGGTTCTTTTACCAGAGGAGTTGAAACTGCCCCTCACTTAGGGCTTAGATCAGGAGGACCACAAGAAAACACTGACTGGGAAGCTGGCCCAAACTGTGAGTCCACTAGTCAGCCACAATTGGCAGTAACTGAGATAATTAGGCAGAAACAAATGGAGATGATACCTTTTAAGTGTCTGCTTTTACCAAACACAACACCAGTCACTTCCTAAACTAGACAAAAACACCTTGCCCCATGTTTCAAATGAGGAAATGTGAACACAAACCTTAACTGTGTCCTCCTGCAATGTTGCTTGTAGAATTTCACAGGCTCCCTCTTTCAACACAGTGCCCTACACTTTGGGGTTAGGAAATCCTGGGAAACCTTTTTCATTCACTCCAAGCCCCTAGCCCTTCTCAAAAGCCATCAGCATGGATTTCATAAAATACTTGCATCTTTCCAAAGATCACACCACAGTCTTGGTAGAGACACTCATCAAAATTCCAGACTTCACTCTCTTTACTGAGCTTCTAATACCCTATCATTGCCATATGACTTATTAAGAAAAACTGCTTAGCTCTGATATCCTACCATTGAGCCCTTTTCTCCTCATGCTTCCAGCTATCAGTGCTCAGTTTTAAATCGTCATATCCATTTGTCCAGTATCACCATCTTAGACCAGTTACCACACCAAAGATGTTCTAAAAGATCATTTGTAGAAGGTCATTTCCATGAACATACTATACAGGCCCAAGGAATAAGCCAGTACAGTGGAATTTTCAAAGAGAATATTGCTGTAGTCATTCAGCTAATCACAATCTCTGTTTTAGCACAGCTTCCATCCCTCCATTAATAAACCTCTCATTGACAACTGGTACATCAGAGCCCCTACCAAAGGAAGCCCTCAATAAATATTTTTTAATAAATGTAATGAATAAATATGGAATCTCTAAAAGCAGCATTTTTATTCTCTTGCTAATTAGGCATAGATAAATGGTTAATTTTGTTTAGATAACCTGTCAATTCCCCATTGGGTGATTATGTGACGGATTCTGCCCATCTCCTAGACTTTGTTTGAAGTATCCAACCTACCACAATAAAGTTAGCACATCTCTTTTGGGTAGTATGGATGTAGAATTTAGGTTCTTTTACCAGAGGAGTTGAAACTGCCCCTCACTTAGGGCTTAGATCAGGAGGACCACAAGAAAACACTGACTGGGAAGCTGGCCCAAACTGTGAGTCCACTAGTCAGCCACAATTGGCAGTAACTGAGATAATTAGGCAGAAACAAATGGAGATGATACCTTTTAAGTGTCTGCTTTTACCAAACACAACACCAGTCACTTCCTAAACTAGACAAAAACACCTTGCCCCATGTTTCAAATGAGGAAATGTGAACACAAACCTTAACTGTGTCCTCCTGCAATGTTGCTTGTAGAATTTCACAGGCTCCCTCTTTCAACACAGTGCCCTACACTTTGGGGTTAGGAAATCCTGGGAAACCTTTTTCATTCACTCCAAGCCCCTAGCCCTTCTCAAAAGCCATCAGCATGGATTTCATAAAATACTTGCATCTTTCCAAAGATCACACCACAGTCTTGGTAGAGACACTCATCAAAATTCCAGACTTCACTCTCTTTACTGAGCTTCTAATACCCTATCATTGCCATATGACTTATTAAGAAAAAACTGCTTAGCTCTGATATCCTACCATTGAGCCCTTTTCTCCTCATGCTTCCAGCTATCAGTGCTCAGTTTTAAATCGTCATATCCATTTGTCCAGTATCACCATCTTAGACCAGTTACCACACCAAAGATGTTCTAAAAGATCATTTGTAGAAGGTCATTTCCATGAACATACTATACAGGCCCAAGGAATAAGCCAGTACAGTGGAATTTTCAAAGAGAATATTGCTGTAGTCATTCAGCTAATCACAATCTCTGTTTTAGCACAGCTTCCATCCCTCCATTAATAAACCTCTCATTGACAACTGGATGAACTACTCAAGGAAGCCTATAGGATTCCTTCTATCCTTGGACTTTATTGTTTTAGCTTAGCCAGCATATTCTCCTTTCTTACAATAAAGGTATCAGCATTTTTTCTTTTAGGGCATTGCCTCTCTTCTCTTGTCAGTCCACAAAGTTAAATTGGGACTTCTGCTGCCAGCTTTGATCCAGAAGTGCTTATGTGATCCAGGCAGAAAATCACATTAGCCTAGCCACAGTGCTTGGGTCATGGATAACTACAGGAAGATAATTTCTGAGCTATATGTTGGAATTATGGGGAACAGAAAAGCTCCCTTTATAACCAATATAAACCTAATAGTAAAAATCTTGAGCTGATCACAGCAATTTTGCTACTATTTGTAGAGATGTGGTTTTGGGGAAACCCTATCTGAGATTGAAGTTAATGCAGAAAAATAAATAGAATCAAGATTTGGCTAGAATCAAAATTCGTTAAGCAATTACTCTGTGGTAATTAACCATGCATTTAACCATTTAATCCTACAATTACCCTTAGAGGTGGGGTCAATGTTATTCATCCCCATTCTAGAGATGAGGTACATAATGCACTAAATCCCTTCTGTTGTGTCCAACTCTTTGTGACTCTGTGGACCATAACCTCCCAACCTTCTCTGTCCATGGGATTCTCCAGGCATGAATACTGGAGTGGATTGCCATGCCTTCCTCCAGTGGATCTTCCCTTGGGATCAAACTTATGTCTCTTGCATTTCCTACATAGGTAGGCAGATTCTTTACCACTGCACCAGTACCAGACATCAGATATTAAAAGTGCATGATTGAATTAACATAAACTTCAGAAAATAAATTTTAGAAGTTAGAATAGTGGCTAACTTAGAGGATGGGACATCTGATAACTTCATTTGCTCTAGTAAGCTGATTTGATAAGAGCCTTGACTATGTACACACTGCTATATTTTAAATGGATAACCAACAACAATCTATTGTATAGCAACAAAGAAAAAAAATTGATTAGAATTAACCCATCCACCAGCTAATCACAATCTCTGTTTTAGCACAGCTTCCATCCCTCCATTAATAAACCTCTCATTGACAACTGGATGAACTACTCAAGGAAGCCTATAGGATTCCTTCTATCCTTGGACTTTATTGTTTTAGCTTAGCCAGCATATTCTCCTTTCTTACAATAAAGGTATCAGCATTTTTTCTTTTAGGGCATTGCCTCTCTTCTCTTGTCAGTCCACAAAGTTAAATTGGGACTTCTGCTGCCAGCTTTGATCCAGAAGTGCTTATGTGATCCAGGCAGAAAATCACATTAGCCTAGCCACAGTGCTTGGGTCATGGATAACTACAGGAAGATAATTTCTGAGCTATATGTTGGAATTATGGGGAACAGAAAAGCCCCCTTTATAACCAATATAAACCTAATAGTAAAAATCTTGAGCTGATCACAGCAATTTTGCTACTATTTGTAGAGATGTGGTTTTGGGGAAACCCTATCTGAGATTGAAGTTAATGCAGAAAAATAAATAGAATCAAGATTTGGCTAGAATCAAAATTCGTTAAGCAATTACTCTGTGGTAATTAACCATGCATTTAACCATTTAATCCTACAATTACCCTTAGAGGTGGGGTCAATGTTATTCATCCCCATTCTAGAGATGAGGTACATAATGCACTAAATCCCTTCTGTTGTGTCCAACTCTTTGTGACTCTGTGGACCATAACCTCCCAACCTTCTCTGTCCATGGGATTCTCCAGGCATGAATACTGGAGTGGATTGCCATGCCTTCCTCCAGTGGATCTTCCCTTGGGATCAAACTTATGTCTCTTGCATTTCCTACATAGGTAGGCAGATTCTTTACCACTGCACCAGTACCAGACATCAGATATTAAAAGTGCATGATTGAATTAACATAAACTTCAGAAAATAAATTTTAGAAGTTAGAATAGTGGCTAACTTAGAGGATGGGACATCTGATAACTTCATTTGCTCTAGTAAGCTGATTTGATAAGAGCCTTGACTATGTACACACTGCTATATTTTAAATGGATAACCAACAACAATCTATTGTATAGCAACAAAGAAAAAAAATTGATTAGAATTAACCCATCCACCAATCCAGCACCACATAGAGGGATGCCCTTTGAAGACCTTAAGGGGTCGAGAGTGCTTTTAAACTGTCCCTTGGACTCCTAAGTTTGAATTTTGTATGAACATTTGTGTTTTGGCCTGGGATGAGTGATTTTAAGGGAAATGAACGACAACATAATACAGACACTGGTCCTAAATTCAGTCCTGGGTACAAGAATCTTTATTGCACCCATGCTGGGTGCCCTAGATTTCTTTCGGTCCTACTAAGTATAAGTGAAGTATGTCAGAGAGAGAAAGATAAATATTATATTCTGACATATATATGGAATCTAGAAAGATGGTGTTGATAAATGAATATGCAGAGCAGCAGTGGAGAGGCAGACATGGAGAACAGTCTTATGGAAACTGGGGTGAGGGGAGGAATATGATATGGGACTAGGGGATCTCAAACAGGGGCTCTGTGGTGACCTGAAGGGAGAGTTGGAGAGAGAGATGGGGGGAGGTTCAGTTGGGGGGATGTGTGTACACCTATGGAGGATTCAGGTCCATGTGTGGCAGTAACAACAAAACTGTAAAAAAAAAAAAAAAAATGCCCCATGGAGGGACAGAGGGAGGTTAACTACTATTCACAGGGAGTAACACTGATGAAGTTTTAGGATGGCCCCAGGGTAAGGTAGTCTCCCAGACACTTTGGTAATTAATCTTTCCAGACACCGCTTCAATTTCTCAAGACACAAAATTTGGTTTCCAAACACTGGATGAACAGAGTTCATGGATGTTTATGCCTAAGCATGGACTCTGCTGAGAGCTGTGGCTTGTTTATGTGGCTATGTCTTTAGTTAGTATCATAATCCTATACCATAGGGTATGCTATGACTCAAAATAAAGGTGGAAGCTGCCAAACATAATCCCTGTTTCCCCATTGTACTTGTGTAGGAGTAACTGTTTTCCCAGAGAAGCTATAAATCCAGGTGATAGTGGATTACCAAGCATCAGAAATAATTTCTGTTAGGCTCTAGGACAATGAGTCCAGGCTGTCCTACTCGAATCACTGTAGAAACTTTTGAGAACATATCACTGGAAGTCTTTATTTGTGGGTCATACTACACGTAGCCTGTCACATGAAAATGCTGTATAATGTTAGCTAATGCAGTTGACAAACCTATTAGTAGCTTTTATTAATATATATTCTTTTCCTCTTCCTGATTCATGGAAGATCACTCCTCAGCTCCGTTGCTGTTGAGCGCAGCTGTGCCACTAGATATGTGAGTGAAATGTGAGCAGAGGTAACGCATATCACTTTTAGGCAGAGGTAGGGAAAAACCCGTTCACACTTTTTTTTTTTTCTTTGTAATTAAAAAAATTTTTTTTGGCCACTTGGCATGTGGGTTCTTAGTTCCCCAACCAGGGATTGAATCTCTGCCCCCTATATTGGAAGCATGGAATCTTAACCATTGAACCACCAGGGAAGTCCCTTCTTTATCTCTCTGTCTTTCTTTTCCTGCTGGTAATGGAGGAGGTCTCAAGCTGAGATGAAAGAGCCAACACACTAAGCCTTCTAGATCACTGGAAAATCTTTGGAACAAGGCTATGCAAAAACAGTCCCTATCTCTATTTGCAGATGACATGATATTATACATAGAAAATCCCAAAGACACTATTACAAAACTACTAGAGTTAATCAGCGAATTCAGCAAAGTTGCAGGATACAAAATCAATATACAGAAATCACTGGCATTCCTATACACAAACAATGAAAAATCAGAAAATGAAATCAAAGAGGCAATCCCCTTCACCATCGCAACCAAAAGAATCAAATATCTAGGAATAAACCTACCCAAAGAAACAAAAGAACTGTACACAGAAAATTACAAGACACTCATGAGAGACATTAAAGAAGACTTAAACAGATGGAGAAATATTCCGTGTTCCTGGGTCGGGAGAATCAATATTGTGAAAATGACCATACTACCAAATGTCATCTATAGATTCAATGCGATCCCTATCAAGCTTCCAATAACATTCTTCACAGAACTAGACCAACGAATAACACAGTTCATATGGAAACACAAAAGACCTCGAATAGCCAAAGCAATCCTCAGGAAGAAGAATGGAGCTGGGGGGATCAGCCTCCCCAACTTCAGACTCTACTACAAAGCAACAGTCATCAAGACAGTATGGTACTGGCACAAAAACAGAAATATCGACCAATGGAACAAGATCGAGATTGTACTTGTGTAGGAGTAACTTTTTGGATTAAATCCAGGTGATAGTGGATTACCAAGCATCAGAAATAATTTCTGTTAGGCTCTAGGACAATGAGTCCAGGCTGTCCTACTCGAATCACTGTAGAAACTTTTGAGAACATATCACTGGAAGTCTTTATTTGTGGGTCATACTACACGTAGCCTGTCACATGAAAATGCTGTATAATGTTAGCTAATGCAGTTGACAAACCTATTAGTAGCTTTTATTAATATATATTCTTTTCCTCTTCCTGATTCATGGAAGATCACTCCTCAGCTCCGTTGCTGTTGAGCGCAGCTGTGCCACTAGATATGTGAGTGAAATGTGAGCAGAGGTAACGCATATCACTTTTAGGCAGAGGTGGGGAAAAAACCCGTTCACATTTTTTTTTTTCTTTGTAATTAAAAAAAATTTTTTTGGCCACTTGGCATGTGGGTTCTTAGTTCCCCAACCAGGGATTGAATCTCTGCCCCCTATATTGGAAGCATGGAATCTTAACCATTGAACCACCAGGGAAGTCCCTTCTTTATCTCTCTGTCTTTCTTTTCCTGCTGGTAATGGAGGAGGTCTCAAGCTGAGATGAAAGAGCCAACACACTAAGCCTTCTAGATCACTGGAAAATCTTTGGAACAAGGCTATGCAAAAACAGTCCCTATCTCTATTTGCAGATGACATGATATTATACATAGAAAATCCCAAAGACACTATTACAAAACTACTAGAGTTAATCAGCGAATTCAGCAAAGTTGCAGGATACAAAATCAATATACAGAAATCACTGGCATTCCTATACACAAACAATGAAAAATCAGAAAATGAAATCAAAGAGGCAATCCCCTTCACCATCGCAACCAAAAGAATCAAATATCTAGGAATAAACCTACCCAAAGAAACAAAAGAACTGTACACAGAAAATTACAAGACACTCATGAGAGACATTAAAGAAGACTTAAACAGATGGAGAAATATTCCGTGTTCCTGGGTCGGGAGAATCAATATTGTGAAAATGACCATACTACCAAATGTCATCTATAGATTCAATGCGATCCCTATCAAGCTTCCAATAACATTCTTCACAGAACTAGACCAACGAATAACACAGTTCATATGGAAACACAAAAGACCTCGAATAGCCAAAGCAATCCTCAGGAAGAAGAATGGAGCTGGGGATCAGCCTCCCCAACTTCAGACTCTACTACAAAGCAACAGTCATCAAGACAGTATGGTACTGGCACAAAAACAGAAATATCGACCAATGGAACAAGATCGAGAACCCAGAGATAAACCCACGCACCTATGGGTACCTTATTTTTGACAAAGGAGGCGAACATATAAAATGGGACAAAGACAGCCTCTTCAACAAATGGTGCTGGGAAAATTGGACAGCTACATGCAAGAAAATGAAATTGGAACATACCCTGACACCATACACAAAGATCAACTCAAAATGGATTAAAGACTTAAATGTAAGGCCAGAAACCATCAAACTCTTAGAGGAGAATATAGGCAAAACCCTCAAGGACATCAATCAAAGCAAGATCTTCTCTGACCCACCTACTAGAATAGTGGAACTAAAAAGACAAATGAACATGTGGGACCTAATGAAACTTAAAAGCTTTTGTACAGCAAAAGAAATTACAAAAAAGTTCAACAGACACCCCACAGAGTGGGAGAAAATCATAGCAAATGAAACAACAGACAAAGAATTAATCTCCAAAATCTACAAGCAACTCAGACAACTCAGCACTGGAAAAACGAACAACCCAATCAAAAAATGGGAAAAGGACCTAAACAGACACCTCTCCAACGATGACATACAGATGGCCCAAAAACACATGAAACGATGCTCAACTTCACTAATAATTAGAGAAATGCAAATCAAAACTACAATGAGATGTCACCTCACACCCGTCAGAATGGCCATCATCCACAAATCGACAGACAATAAATGCTGGAGAGGCTGCGGAGAAAAGGGAACCCTCCTGCATTGCTGGTGGGAGTGTAAATTGATACAGCCTCTATGGAAGACAGTCTGGAGATTTCTTAAAAAACTAAAAATAGAAGCACCATATGACCCAGCAATCCCACTCTTAGGCTTATACCCTGATGAAATCAAAAAATGTAAAAATCGTATGAGACATTAAAGAAGACTTAAACAGATGGAGAAATATTCCGTGTTCCTCGGTCAAGAGAATCAATATTGTGAAAATGACCATACTACCAAATGTCATCTATAGATTCAATGCGATCCCTATCAAGCTTCCAATAACATTCTTCACAGAACTAGACCAACGAATAACACAGTTCATATGGAAACACAAAAGACCTCGAATAGCCAAAGCAATCCTCAGGAAGAAGAATGGAGCTGGGGGGATCAGCCTCCCCAACTTCAGACTCTACTACAAAGCAACAGTCATCAAGACAGTATGGTACTGGCACAAAAACAGAAATATCGACCAATGGAACAAGATCGAGAACCCAGAGATAAACCCACGCACCTATGGGTACCTTATTTTTGACAAAGGAGGCGAACATATAAAATGGGACAAAGACAGCCTCTTCAACAAATGGTGCTGGGAAAATTGGACAGCTACATGCAAGAAAATGAAATTGGAACATACCCTGACACCATACACAAAGATCAACTCAAAATGGATTAAAGACTTAAATGTAAGGCCAGAAACCATCAAACTCTTAGAGGAGAATATAGGCAAAACCCTCAAGGACATCAATCAAAGCAAGATCTTCTCTGACCCACCTACTAGAATAGTGGAACTAAAAAGACAAATGAACATGTGGGACCTAATGAAACTTAAAAGCTTTTGTACAGCAAAAGAAATTACAAAAAAGTTCAACAGACACCCCACAGAGTGGGAGAAAATCATAGCAAATGAAACAACAGACAAAGAATTAATCTCCAAAATCTACAAGCAACTCAGACAACTCAGCACTGGAAAACGAACAACCCAATCAAAAAATGGGAAAAGGACCTAAACAGACACCTCTCCAACGATGACATACAGATGGCCCAAAAACACATGAAACGATGCTCAACTTCACTAATAATTAGAGAAATGCAAATCAAAACTACAATGAGATGTCACCTCACACCCGTCAGAATGGCCATCATCCACAAATCGACAGACAATAAATGCTGGAGAGGCTGCGGAGAAAAGGGAACCCTCCTGCATTGCTGGTGGGAGTGTAAATTGATACAGCCTCTATGGAAGACAGTCTGGAGATTTCTTAAAAAACTAAAAATAGAAGCACCATATGACCCAGCAATCCCACTCTTAGGCTTATACCCTGATGAAATCAAAACTGAAAGAAGCACCTGTACCCCAATGTTCATTGCAGCTCTCTATACAATAGCTAGAACATGGAAGGAACCTAGATGCCCATCGACGAACGAATGGATCCAAAAGCTCTGGTACATATATACAATGGAATACTACACAGCTGTAAAGAGAAATGCAGAAGAATCAGCCCTCATGAGGTGGCTGGATCTAGAACGTATCCTAAAAAGTGAAGTCAGTCAGAAAGAGAAGGACAAATACAGTATATTAACACATATATATGGAATCTAGTAGGATGGTGATGATGGCACATGCAGTGAAGCGACAGAAAGACAGACATGGACAGTGGACATATGGACATTGTGGGGAAGGAACAGTGGTTGAGAGGCGTAAGGGAAGTAGCATGAAGGCCTGTACTATCATAAGTGAAGAAAATAGCTACAGTCATTGCTCTGTGAGAAAAGGGGATCCTTCAGGGGTGCTGTGTGATGGTCGGGAGGGGAGGGAAGGGGGGGATATACATGTGACTAATCTGAGAACATGCATGTCTGTGAACAACAAAACTCTGTAAAAGTTAAAAGTAAAATAAAGGTTTAAAAAAAAAAAAAAAAACAGTCCCTAAACCTGCAATGCTTTGCATTAAGGAAGAAACTAACTTTTATCTGAGATTTTACTTTTTTCTTTTTCTCTTATAGTAGCATAATCTATAATATAGCTACTATTATTGTTATTTTTAAAGATGCTTTTATTTAACTGCTGAATTTAATTTTTTGGAGTACTGTTTTATAATAAAGTATTTATAATTGGGAATAATAATCATTAATTTCTTATACTCACATCCAATCCATTAATTAATAATCATTAATTAATATATATTTTTTAATATACTCACATTCAACCCATTACTAATTCTTTCAGAATTCATCTTCAGAAGACATCTCAATTCCCAAAACGTTTCAGTGTTTTAAAAACTTTTTAATCTTTTATTTGCATTACTGCAAGAACCTCTGAACTCATCCTCTGCATTCTCCAAACCCCTTTTCGATACAGTAGCTAGAGATCCTTTAAAGGCTAAGTCAGACCATGCCACTTCTTTTTTTCCAAACTTCTTCTTCTTATGATTTATTTATTTATTTAGTCTATGCTGGGTTTTCACTGCTGCCACAGGCTCTTCTCTAGTTGCAGGTGGGGGTCACTATCTAGTTGAGGTGAGCAGGCTTCTTGTTGCGGTGACTTTTCTTGTTGTGGTGACTTTTCTTGTTGTGGAACTTGGGTTCTAGGGCACATGGGCTCAATAGTTGCAGCTCGGAGGTGCTAGAGCACAGGCTCAACAGCTGTGGCTCACGGACTTAGCTGCTCTGCAGCATGTGGAATCCTCCTGGATCAGGGATAGAACGCATGTCTCCTGCATTGTCAGGTGAACTCTCCACCACTGAGCTACCACGGAAGCCCCTTCTTCTTTCTAAATTTTAAGTATAGTTGATTTACAGTGTTATGGCAATTTCTGCTGTTCAGCAAAGTGACTTCAGTTATGTACGTATATGCATTCATTTTAAAATATTTTTTTCCATTACCATATATCACAACAGGTTGGGTATAGTTCCCTGTGCTTTGCAGTAGGACCTTGTTTAGTCTAAATGTAGTAATTTGCATCTAGTAACCCCAAATTCCCAGTCCATCCCCCTCCTTTTTCACCTCCCCTTGGCAACCACAAGTCTGATCTCTATGTCTGTGAGCCTGTTTCTGTTTTGTAACAAAATAGGTTCATTTGTGCTGTATTTTAAATTCCACATATGAGTGATATCATATTGTATTTGCTTTCTTTTTCTGACTTGCCTCACTTAGTATAATAAGCTCTAATTGTATCCTTGTTGCTGTGAATGGCATCATTCTTTTTTTTTTTTTTTATTGCTGAGTAGTATTTCATTGTATATATATACCACATCTTCTTTTTCTATTCATGTACCAAAGGACATTTAGGTTGTTTCCATGTCTTGGCTATTGTGAATAGTGCTTCTGTGAGCATAGAGGCAGAGGTATCTTTTTGAACTATAGTTTTCCTGGGTATATGCCTAGGAGTGGGATTGCTGGGTTATATGGTAGCTTATAGTCTATAGGAACTTGAGTAGAATTTCTATCCTGCTATTGTGTGAACATTATACAAATCTCAATTACACTGATTTGGTTCATAGTGCTTTTCAGGTCTGCTATATGGCCTTACACTTTCCTGCCCATTGTATTAATTTTTTAGAGTTTGATATTGAAAATCCAAGTAAAAATTTTAATTCATCTACTTAAGAAAAGAATGGTAACATCTATTAGAACTACATGTAACTTTGTTCTGTATTTTTCATCTCCTGTAAATGTGTTATCATACTTTCATAATTAAAAAAAGTACAAAAGAAGTATTTTTAAAAAAAGAAGTTAGGAAGAACTACCCTAAGCAAAGGTATATCACAAGTAAAAACAAACAAAATTTTCCCAAAGACCAAGCACATCAAACTGTGATAATCACTTTGATCTCTTTTCCATGTCATCTTTTGAAAAGACAAAGTTTAGGAATGGAAGAGAATAAAACAAAGGAAAAAGTCCCTTCCCAGTTAGGAGGTTCCCTGGAACCATCTGCTACTAACCTATAAAGGAAGCAAGTTTCTTAGAGAAAAGCTGAGTGAGGAAAAACAAGGTATCATATCACATGTACTCACAGGACTTTAAACAGTGCTTCTCAAGGGAAAGGTCAGAAATGCACTTTGGGGCCAGGTAGGGGGTTAAAAACCAGACAACTAGGGCCCTGTACCAGTTGTCTCAGGTGAAGACATAAACTTAAAAAGGTTATAAAAGTAGTGCTTTAGCCTTTTCACTTGTCACATTAAAAACTCTAGTACCCAGCATTGTTACCTCCCTTTTTTGGTGGGGGTAAGAGGGGGAGGGAGGGGAGCAGGCGGGCCACTTCTATTGGTCTTTCATTTGTCCATTTTCATCCATCTTTGTTCTTTGGCCCGTGTGTGCTGTGAATGGCATCATTCTTTTTTTTTTTATTGCTGAGTAGTATTTCATTGTATATATATACCACATCTTCTTTTTCTATTCATGTACCAAAGGACATTTAGGTTGTTTCCATGTCTTGGCTATTGTGAATAGTGCTTCTGTGAGCATAGAGGCAGAGGTATCTTTTTGAACTATAGTTTTCCTGGGTATATGCCTAGGAGTGGGATTGCTGGGTTATATGGTAGCTTATAGTCTATAGGAACTTGAGTAGAATTTCTATCCTGCTATTGTGTGAACATTATACAAATCTCAATTACACTGATTTGGTTCATAGTGCTTTTCAGGTCTGCTATATGGCCTTACACTTTCCTGCCCATTGTATTAATTTTTTAGAGTTTGATATTGAAAATCCAAGTAAAAATTTTAATTCATCTACTTAAGAAAAGAATGGTAACATCTATTAGAACTACATGTAACTTTGTTCTGTATTTTTCATCTCCTGTAAATGTGTTATCATACTTTCATAATTAAAAAAAGTACAAAAGAAATATTTTTAAAAAAAGAAGTTAGGAAGAACTACCCTAAGCAAAGGTATATCACAAGTAAAAACAAACAAAATTTTCCCAAAGACCAAGCACATCAAACTGTGATAATCACTTTGATCTCTTTTCCATGTCATCTTTTGAAAAGACAAAGTTTAGGAATGGAAGAGAATAAAACAAAGGAAAAAGTCCCTTCCCAGTTAGGAGGTTCCCTGGAACCATCTGCTACTAACCTATAAAGGAAGCAAGTTTCTTAGAGAAAAGCTGAGTGAGGAAAAACAAGGTATCATATCACATGTACTCACAGGACTTTAAACAGTGCTTCTCAAGGGAAAGGTCAGAAATGCACTTTGGGGCCAGGTAGGGGGTTAAAAACCAGACAACTAGGGCCCTGTACCAGTTGTCTCAGGTGAAGACATAAACTTAAAAAGGTTATAAAAGTAGTGCTTTAGCCTTTTCACTTGTCACATTAAAAACTCTAGTACCCAGCATTGTTACCTACCTTTTTTGGGGGGCGGGGAGTGGGGAGGGAGCGGGATGGGTGGGCCACTTCTATTGGTCTTTCATTTGTCTATTTTCATCCATCTTTGTTCTTTGGCCCGTGTGTGCCTCCCGTCGCGGTTGCCTTTGTTGTCGCTTGGGAAGATCCCACGTGCCCTGGAGCGGGTGGACCAACGTGTCCAATTACCGAGCCGGAGCTCTGGAGCGCATGCGCCCAGAGCCAGGGCTCTGCGACTACAGAGGCCACTTCGATTGGAGGCCCACACGGGCCAAAAAACAAAGTTGGATGAAACTAGATAAATGAAAGACCAATAGAAATGGCCCGCCTGCCCTGCTCCCTCCCCAATCCACCCCCTCCAAAAAAAGAAAATTAAAACAACAACAAAAAAAACCACCCCAAAACCCCCAAAACATCGTGATAGTTGTGCCTTAATAAAACTGATTTCTTTTATAACCCTGCAAGTTTTCAGTGCATTTAGACATTATTATGAGATGAAGTCTATGTCTTCAATAGAATGTTTAAAAAGGCCCATGACAACAAAAAAGCATCTTAGTGTAGAAAAGAATAGTCCCATGTGAGACATTAGTGGAGTGTATTACTTAGTTCTGTGAAGAAAAAAAACGCATGAATGCTTACACATCAAGAGAGATTCTTCTCCGAGCACATGCTCCTCCTGACTAATTCCTCCTGACTTACTTCACTGTCCCTATTTCTTCCCATGGACTACACTCTCCCTGAGTTTGTTTACTGCTTCTCAACAGTTGAATGACTCTGTTTTCCATCAAGAATAACAGATTTTAATCACATACCTCAAGCCCATTATGAACATTAATTAATGTTTGACATCTCTTAAGGAGGCACATAAAACCTATTATTACTGCATAGGTGAGAAAATCAGGTCTAGGCAGGTTTAGTGGCTTATTCTTAGGCCACCCAAGAAATTGTGGCTCATTTCTAGAATCAATGTTTATACTTACATGCAAGCAATTTCCGATTTACCATACATGGGTCTGTTGCAACAACAACATATTTTGCAAAGTATTTTATTGATAATTGATATAGAAATCATCTTCCTTAGGTAGAAACATTTGATGGTATCAATATTCATACTGTTCAGTATGAGTAACTTATTAGCTGGATTGTTCTCCGAAAAATAAAAGCCCCAAACCAAAATAAACCACTAATACCATTATTAATTTTTGGAATAAAATGATTAGTTTCTTATTTTATTTAGAGACTTTACTTAGTAAGAGACTCAGAGAAAAGAAAATGAACATTAGTCATCAAACTACATTTACTTTACTTTTGCTTTCAAGACACTACAAGTTTGTCAGCAATGACTTCTGTCTTTTTGAGGTCAAATTGTTTCTAATGGATACATGTTGCTTTAATCAGCAGTATTTATGTTTCTGACCTTATTCTAACTTTTTTCATCTGGCAAGTCCATCTCACTTGACAGGATAAGGAGAAAACTTTGAAAATATTTTGTGAGTTGTTTTTAAAATGGTGTTTGCTTTTCTCTATTGTTTGCTGAATTTCTACTGGCCTGACAAGAAAAGGAAGCAGAAGGAACACTCAGAAATGAAGGAAACAAATGAATGAATAAATAATTGAGGGGAGAGGGATAACTTCTCCTTATAAAAATTATAATTAATACATGTAAATGGAATAAATAAAGGTAAAAATCATTAGAAGGATATTTGTAGTCTCAAAATATCTCCCCTAAGATATGATTACTGACAAGGGAGTGAAATAATAACTGAAGAAACTTGGCAGATACCACCATGTCTCCTGATGTTATGCACTGAGCAAGATACAACACCATTTCTATGGTGTTCTTGCCCCAAATGCATAACCTAGTTCTAAACATGAGAAAACATCAGATGGGTATGTGACAAAATAACTCCACCAGTACTCTCTTTTAAAGTGTCAATGTGAGGAAAGAGGAAAAACCACTGAAGAACTGGAATAGATTAAAGGAGGCTACACCAATATGCTTTTCAGGTGAAGCTAGTGGTAAAGAACCTGCCTGCCAATGCAGGAGATGTGGGAATCAATTTATACTTACATGCAAGCAATTTCCGATTTACCATACATGGGTCTGTTGCAACAACAACATATTTTGCAAAGTATTTTATTGATAATTGATATAGAAATCATCTTCCTTAGGTAGAAACATTTGATGGTATCAATATTCATACTGTTCAGTATGAGTAACTTATTAGCTGGATTGTTCTCCGAAAAATAAAAGCCCCAAACCAAAATAAACCACTAATACCATTATTAATTTTTGGAATAAAATGATTAGTTTCTTATTTTATTTAGAGACTTTACTTAGTAAGAGACTCAGAGAAAAGAAAATGAACATTAGTCATCAAACTACATTTACTTTACTTTTGCTTTCAAGACACTACAAGTTTGTCAGCAATGACTTCTGTCTTTTTGAGGTCAAATTGTTTCTAATGGATACATGTTGCTTTAATCAGCAGTATTTATGTTTCTGACCTTATTCTAACTTTTTTCATCTGGCAAGTCCATCTCACTTGACAGGATAAGGAGAAAACTTTGAAAATATTTTGTGAGTTGTTTTTTTAAAATGGTGTTTGCTTTTCTCTATTGTTTGCTGAATTTCTACTGGCCTGACAAGAAAAGGAAGCAGAAGGAACACTCAGAAATGAAGGAAACAAATGAATGAATAAATAATTGAGGGGAGAGGGATAACTTCTCCTTATAAAAATTATAATTAATACATGTAAATGGAATAAATAAAGGTAAAAATCATTAGAAGGATATTTGTAGTCTCAAAATATCTCCCCTAAGATATGATTACTGACAAGGGAGTGAAATAATAACTGAAGAAACTTGGCAGATACCACCATGTCTCCTGATGTTATGCACTGAGCAAGATACAACACCATTTCTATGGTGTTCTTGCCCCAAATGCATAACCTAGTTCTAAACATGAGAAAACATCAGATGGGTATGTGACAAAATAACTCCACCAGTACTCTCTTTTAAAGTGTCAATGTGAGGAAAGAGGAAAAACCACTGAAGAACTGGAATAGATTAAAGGAGGCTACACCAATATGCTTTTCAGGTGAAGCTAGTGGTAAAGAACCTGCCTGCCAATGCAGGAGATGTGGGATCCTAGAACAGAAAATGAACCTTAGTGGAAAAATGATGACCACTTTAAACTCTGTAGTTTAGTACAAATGTTAATTTCCTGGTTTTTATTATGGTAATGTTGTGTATAAACTATTAACATTAGGGGAAGCTGAATGAAAGGTATGTGGAAACTCTACTACTTTTGTAACTTTACTGTCAATCTGAAATTGTTTCAGAATTAAAATTTTAACAATCAAAGGACCATTTATAGCATTTTCCTGAAATAATTGTCCATTAGTGATGGGGAAAATGATTTTTATGGCTTCAAAATATCTGGATGATGTATTTTTTCAACTCAGTTCAATAACTCTTTGTCGTGTACCATTTGAGAACTTTACCTCTTTCAAATGCTTAGACGATTATAGCCTTTTTCTATATGAAATAGTCTTATTCTTTCCTCATATGACATAGGCACTCAAAAAATATATTTATAATATATAAATAGTGATTGCTGTCCTACCTACCTTGGTTTTTTTCTGCTGAACTTACAGGGTTGTCATAAAGTATAAAAAAAGATAAAGGAAGCAGAAAGTATTTTGCAAGTTGTAAGCATTGGACACATGTAAGGTGTACTATACTTTCTTTGTACCCAATGGTTCTGCTGTGGTAGATCACTGCTCCCCATACTCATCTGTCTGTCTCTCAAATCTTGGGGTTAGTAGTTTGTCCTGTGTCCTCCCCTCTCTTGTGGATCCAAGATGAGTTGTTGAGTTTTCAGTATGTTCAGCTTTTTACTTGATATTGAATGGAGTGCCAATTTCCAAGTTCCTTACATTCAGAACTAGAAACTAGAACTTAAAGCATGTGCATTTATTAAAAGTCAAGCAAGATATGAATCTAGAAAAGACTTTTGAAATTTTAAATAGTGTATGTCATTGGTGACTGAGCTATTTTGATGAACTGGGGCTCACTGAAGCCTAATAGCATAACGTTTAAGTGAGGTTTATAAATGAAAACATGTACATAACTCTTAAGAAATTTAACTATAAAGGGGAACAGGGAAATAACTGGGTAAGAATGTTAGTCCACGAAAATTTTAAAGTTTCTATTGGAGATCAATTAGAAATAAAACTAATAAAATATGTAAATTATAGAGAAAATGTAAGAAAATTATAGGATTTAATAAAGAATATAAAATATCCCTCTTGATGAAGGTGAAAGAGGAGAGTGAAAGCTAGAAATATCAGACCACCTCACCTGTATCCTAGGAAACCTTTGTGCAGGACAAGCAACAATTAGAACCAGACATGGAACAATAAACTGGTTCAAAATTGGGGAAGGAGTACATGAAGGCTGTATATTGTCACCCTGCTTATTTAACTTATATGCAGAGTACATCATGCCAAATGCTAGGCTGGATGACTTGCAAACTGGATATTTGGAATCAAGATTGCCAGAAGTATCAATAACCTCACTTGTGCATATGATAACACTCTAATGGCAGAAATTGAAGATGAACTGAAGAGCCTCTTGATGAGGGGAAAAGAGTAGAGTGAAAAAACTGGCTTAAAACTCAACATTCAAAAAATGAAGATCATGGCATCCAATCCCATCACTTCATGGCAAATAACTGGGGAAAAAAGAGAAACAGTGACAGATTTTATATTTTTGGACTTCAAAATCACTGTGAAAAGTGATTGCAGTCACAAAATTAAAAGATACTTGTTCCTTGGAAGAATAGCTATGGCAAATGTAGACAGCATATTAAAAAGCAGAGATATTACTTTGCCAACAAAGGTCCATATAGTCAAACTATGGTTTGTCCAGTAGTCATCTACAGATATGAGAGTTGGACCATAAAGATGACTGAGCACTGAAGAATTGATGCTTTTGAACTGTGGTTCCTAGAAACTAGAACTTAAAGCATGTGCATTTATTAAAAGTCAAGCAAGATATGAATCTAGAAAAGACTTTTGAAATTTTAAATAGTGTATGTCATTGGTGACTGAGCTATTTTGATGAACTGGGGCTCACTGAAGCCTAATAGCATAACGTTTAAGTGAGGTTTATAAATGAAAACATGTACATAACTCTTAAGAAATTTAACTATAAAGGGGAACAGGGAAATAACTGGGTAAGAATGTTAGTCCACGAAAATTTTAAAGTTTCTATTGGAGATCAATTAGAAATAAAACTAATAAAATATGTAAATTATAGAGAAAATGTAAGAAAATTATAGGATTTAATAAAGAATATAAAATATCCCTCTTGATGAAGGTGAAAGAGGAGAGTGAAAGCTAGAAATATCAGACCACCTCACCTGTATCCTAGGAAACCTTTGTGCAGGACAAGCAACAATTAGAACCAGACATGGAACAATTGACTGATTCAAAACTGAGATAGGAGTACATGAAGGCTGTATATCATCACCCTTCTTATTTAAGTTATATGCAGAATACATCATGCCAAATGCTAGGCTGGATGACTTGCAAACTGGATATTTGGAATCAAGATTGCCAGAAGTATCAATAACCTCACTTGTGCATATGATAACACTCTAATGGCAGAAATTGAAGATGAACTGAAGAGCCTCTTGATGAGGGGAAAAGAGTAGAGTGAAAAAACTGGCTTAAAACTCAACATTCAAAAAATGAAGATCATGGCATCCAATCCCATCACTTCATGGCAAATAACTGGGGAAAAAAGAGAAACAGTGACAGATTTTATATTTTTGGACTTCAAAATCACTGTGAAAAGTGATTGCAGTCACAAAATTAAAAGATACTTGTTCCTTGGAAGAATAGCTATGGCAAATGTAGACAGCATATTAAAAAGCAGAGATATTACTTTGCCAACAAAGGTCCATATAGTCCAACTATGGTTTGTCCAGTAGTCATCTACAGATATGAGAGTTGGACCATAAAGATGACTGAGCACTGAAGAATTGATGCTTTTGAACTGTGGTTCCTGGAAAGACTCTTGAGAATCCCTTGGATAGCAAGGGGGTCAAACCAGTCAATCCTAAAAGGAAATCAACCCTGAATATTCATTGGAAGGACTGATGTTGAAGCTAAAAGTGCAATACTTTGGTCACCTGATGTGAAGAGCTGACTTACTGGAAAAAAAACTGATGCTGAGAAAGACTGAGGGCAGGAGGAAAAGTGGATGACAGAGGATAAGATGGTTGGATGGCATCTCTGACTCAATGGACATGAATTTGAGCAAACTCCAGGAGACAGTGAAGGACAAGGGAAGCCTGGTGTGCTGCAGTCCATGGGTTGCAAATAGCTGGACATGACTTAGTGACTGAACAACAGTATTTCCTAAGAAAACATTTGCAAACTAGCAGATTCTTCATGCTGACTCCCTGAACCATGAAACAAGGGCTTATATGATATAAAACATCAAATGGATACCTCTGTAATCTCCCTGCTTAACCAAAATATTAAATCAAATTCAATACTGTATTTCTGAGCAGATCTGTAGAGTCTAATGTCAAAATGAAGGTCTTGAGTGATGCAAGAGTGTTGACTTGACCTAATCACCTGGTGGTGGGGTTTTGGAAAGTGATAGAGAATTTCCTTAAACTTATTCAACTGGTGACCCTAAATGCTTGTGGTTTTATAGATGAAGTCTTAGTCGAGTAAAACCACAGAAGTTCTGACAGCTGGTATTTCAGCTATTGTTCTGGCAGATACATTATTCTCTCTTTATCAAGCAAGAAGCAACAGACTTTCATATGGTTAGGTCAACGAGATATATTCAGTCTTGCTTTCAAATCTGAGGGTCTCTGTCATGATTTATGGTACAGCATCACCTTCATGGCAAATAACTGGGGAAAAAGAGAAACAGTGACAGATTTTATATTTTGGACTTCAAAATCACTGTGAAAAGTGATTGCAGTCACAAAATTAAAAGATACTTGTTCCTTGGAAGAATAGCTATGGCAAATGTAGACAGCATATTAAAAGCAGAGATATTACTTTGCCAACAAAGGTCCATATAGTCAAACTATGGTTTGTCCAGTAGTCATCTACAGATATGAGAGTTGGACCATAAAGATGACTGAGCACTGAAGAATTGATGCTTTTGAACTGTGGTTCCTGGAAAGACTCTTGAGAATCCCTTGGATAGCAAGGGGGTCAAACCAGTCAATCCTAAAAGGAAATCAACCCTGAATATTCATTGGAAGGACTGATGTTGAAGCTAAAAGTGCAATACTTTGGTCACCTGATGTGAAGAGCTGACTTACTGGAAAAAAAACTGATGCTGAGAAAGACTGAGGGCAGGAGGAAAAGTGGATGACAGAGGATAAGATGGTTGGATGGCATCTCTGACTCAATGGACATGAATTTGAGCAAACTCCAGGAGACAGTGAAGGACAAGGGAAGCCTGGTGTGCTGCAGTCCATGGGTTGCAAATAGCTGGACATGACTTAGTGACTGAACAACAGTATTTCCTAAGAAAACATTTGCAAACTAGCAGATTCTTCATGCTGACTCCCTGAACCATGAAACAAGGGCTTATATGATATAAAACATCAAATGGATACCTCTGTAATCTCCCTGCTTAACCAAAATATTAAATCAAATTCAATACTGTATTTCTGAGCAGATCTGTAGAGTCTAATGTCAAAATGAAGGTCTTGAGTGATGCAAGAGTGTTGACTTGACCTAATCACCTGGTGGTGGGGTTTTGGAAAGTGATAGAGAATTTCCTTAAACTTATTCAACTGGTGACCCTAAATGCTTGTGGTTTTATAGATGAAGTCTTAGTCGAGTAAAACCACAGAAGTTCTGACAGCTGGTATTTCAGCTATTGTTCTGGCAGATACATTATTCTCTCTTTATCAAGCAAGAAGCAACAGACTTTCATATGGTTAGGTCAACGAGATATATTCAGTCTTGCTTTCAAATCTGAGGGTCTCTGTCATGATTTATGGTACAGAATCTATGAAATCATGTTAATAGACATGTTAAACAGGAAACAGTAAAGACCTGGAAGCTTTAGTAAGCTGTGTATGTGCCAGAGGGAGGACATAAAACCTATGAGAATTTGGTTGGTTTGTAGCACTACAAGAGTCTGGGATACACTGATATCTCTAAAGTTGAATTAATGTATCTTCCACCTGCTAATGTTAAAAAAGAAATCCAATGATTTGTGGGGCTCTTGAGGTTCTGAAATTAATATGTGCCTCATTGAGTGATTTACTTGGTTTGTTGACTGAGTTTCAAATGGGGCTCAGAGCAAAAGAAGGCAGTGGAGCTGGTCCAAGTTACAGTACAAGCTATTATTCTTCCATTTAGGCCATATGAAGCAGCAGGTCTGTGGGGTTTAGGGCTATTCTAAAGAGTTTCTGGCAGCATCCCACAAGCGAATGACAGTGCATTTCCTCTAGGATTTTAAAGTCAAGCCACGGAGAGGCCCCATTCTCCTTTTGCAAAGTGCACTTTTCTTGCTATTTAATGCTAGTTGGAACTAAATACCTAATTATGAGACACTGAATGACCTGACCATCTGGGATAGCTGTAATGAATTGGGTGTTATCTGATTCACAAAGCTCCAAAGTTGAATAGGAACAGCAGCACTCTGTTACAAAGTGATTGTGGTGTGAGATTGAACTCGAAAATGTATTGAATATATAATTTGCATGAGTCAAAGTAGAGACTTTCACGGCACTCCGATTGCATTGTTGCCTCTCTTCACCTCATATCTATGACCTCATGGGGCACTACTTGACCTAATCAAATTCAATACTGTATTTCTGAGCAGATCTGTAGAGTCTAATGTCAAAATGAAGGTCTTGAGTGATGCAAAGTGTATTACAAGGGGGGAAAGAAAATTTCCTTAAACTTATTCAACTGGTGACCCTAAATGCTTGTGGTTTTATAGATGAAGTCTTAGTCGAGTAAAACCACAGAAGTTCTGACAGCTGGTATTTCAGCTATTGTTCTGGCAGATACATTATTCTCTCTTTATCAAGCAAGAAGCAACAGACTTTCATATGGTTAGGTCAACGAGATATATTCAGTCTTGCTTTCAAATCTGAGGGTCTCTGTCATGATTTATGGTACAGAATCTATGAAATCATGTTAATAGACATGTTAAACAGGAAACAGTAAAGACCTGGAAGCTTTAGTAAGCTGTGTATGTGCCAGAGGGAGGACATAAAACCTATGAGAATTTGGTTGGTTTGTAGCACTACAAGAGTCTGGGATACACTGATATCTCTAAAGTTGAATTAATGTATCTTCCACCTGCTAATGTTAAAAAAGAAATCCAATGATTTGTGGGGCTCTTGAGGTTCTGAAATTAATATGTGCCTCATTGAGTGATTTACTTGGTTTGTTGACTGAGTTTCAAATGGGGCTCAGAGCAAAAGAAGGCAGTGGAGCTGGTCCAAGTTACAGTACAAGCTATTATTCTTCCATTTAGGCCATATGAAGCAGCAGGTCTGTGGGGTTTAGGGCTATTCTAAAGAGTTTCTGGCAGCATCCCACAAGCGAATGACAGTGCATTTCCTCTAGGATTTTAAAGTCAAGCCACGGAGAGGCCCCATTCTCCTTTTGCAAAGTGCACTTTTCTTGCTATTTAATGCTAGTTGGAACTAAATACCTAATTATGAGACACTGAATGACCTGACCATCTGGGATAGCTGTAATGAATTGGGTGTTATCTGATTCACAAAGCTCCAAAGTTGAATAGGAACAGCAGCACTCTGTTACAAAGTGATTGTGGTGTGAGATTGAACTCGAAAATGTATTGAATATATAATTTGCATGAGTCAAAGTAGAGACTTTCACGGCACTCCGATTGCATTGTTGCCTCTCTTCACCTCATATCTATGACCTCATGGGGCACTCCCTTTGACCAGATGATTGAGGAAAAAGAACTTTAGGCACAGTTTACACATGATTCTTTATGATTTGCTTCCACAGATGGAAGTGAATTGCTGTATCATTATGGCCCAAATAAGTTGTGTTCTGATTGATAGTAAAGAGATGAAATACTTCCACTGAGGAGAACTTCAACCAGTAAATCTTCCTTCCTTCCTTCTTCTGTCTGAAAGGAGAGATGACCGGAGATATAGATCACCTGGGCAGTGACTAGTGGCTGATACTGGACATTCAGGGACTTGGAAGACACAATATTGGAAAGATTGTAGACAGGGAAATCTAGGAAGAGGCAGGTAGTTGTAACTCTTAGAATGAGGACCGAATATGAAGATTTGTCTCATGTGAATTCCTATCACAAGTCACCAACTGAAATCTTGCAGTTGCCAAATAGAAAAGATGACAAATTATGTGAATAACTCAGCTCCTTTTTCCACCCACCCAAGTGCTCATCCAAGGGCTTATAAACAAAGTGGCGTGAGAGCAGGGATGATGGCTAATTCATGGGCTCAAAAACATGGACTTAACTCTCATCAAAGCTGATCGGACTACCACCTCTAATGAATGCTCAACTAGCCAATAGGGTAAATTATGGCTGAGTCTCTGAAATGACAACTATACCCTGGAATACTAACTAGCAATCTGGCCGCAGGTTGATATCCTTATCCTACTCTTATTTTGGAAAAAATTGGCTTCCCTGCCTGAAATGTCTCTATCAGCATGACCATCAGTGAATTTACTAATACCGTATGTGTTATTGTGGTATTGCATATAGAAGTGTTTCCCCAAGTGTGACTCTCAGACTCTCCAAAATTCTCAGGGAGTCTCTGAGGTCAAACCTGTGCTTTTAATATTTTTAATTTTATTGGAACTAAATACCTAATTATGAGACACTGAATGACCTGACCATCTGGGATAGCTGTAATGAATTGGGTGTTATCTGATTCACAAAGCTCCAAAGTTGAATAGGAACAGCAGCACTCTGTTACAAAGTGATTGTGGTGTGAGATTGAACTCGAAAATGTATTGAATATATAATTTGCATGAGTCAAAGTAGAGACTTTCACGGCACTCCGATTGCATTGTTGCCTCTCTTCACCTCATATCTATGACCTCATGGGGCACTCCCTTTGACCAGATGATTGAGGAAAAGAACTTTAGGCACAGTTTACACATGATTCTTTATGATTTGCTTCCACAGATGGAAGTGAATTGCTGTATCATTATGGCCCAAATAAGTTGTGTTCTGATTGATAGTAAAGAGATGAAATACTTCCACTGAGGAGAACTTCAACCAGTAAATCTTCCTTCCTTCCTTCTTCTGTCTGAAAGGAGAGATGACCGGAGATATAGATCACCTGGGCAGTGACTAGTGGCTGATACTGGACATTCAGGGACTTGGAAGACACAATATTGGAAAGATTGTAGACAGGGAAATCTAGGAAGAGGCAGGTAGTTGTAACTCTTAGAATGAGGACCGAATATGAAGATTTGTCTCATGTGAATTCCTATCACAAGTCACCAACTGAAATCTTGCAGTTGCCAAATAGAAAAGATGACAAATTATGTGAATAACTCAGCTCCTTTTTCCACCCACCCAAGTGCTCATCCAAGGGCTTATAAACAAAGTGGCGTGAGAGCAGGGATGATGGCTAATTCATGGGCTCAAAAACATGGACTTAACTCTCATCAAAGCTGATCGGACTACCACCTCTAATGAATGCTCAACTAGCCAATAGGGTAAATTATGGCTGAGTCTCTGAAATGACAACTATACCCTGGAATACTAACTAGCAATCTGGCCGCAGGTTGATATCCTTATCCTACTCTTATTTTGGAAAAAATTGGCTTCCCTGCCTGAAATGTCTCTATCAGCATGACCATCAGTGAATTTACTAATACCGTATGTGTTATTGTGGTATTGCATATAGAAGTGTTTCCCCAAGTGTGACTCTCAGACTCTCCAAAATTCTCAGGGAGTCTCTGAGGTCAAACCTGTGCTTTTAATATTTTTAATTTTATTGGAGTATAGTTGATTAGTGTTAGTTTTAAGTGTACAGCAAAGTGATTCAGTTATACACGTATTGCTACATATATTCATTCTTTCCAAAATTTTTTTCTCATATAAGTTGTCACAGATACTGAGCAGAGTCTCCTGTGCTATGCAGTAAGTCTTTGTTGGTTATCTATCTTATATAGAATAGTGTATGTATGTTCATCCCAAGCTCCTGATTTATCCCTTCTCCCCACATTTCCCCTTTGGTAAACATGAGTTTGTTTTCAATATCTAAATCTGCTTCTGGTGGAATAAGTTCATTTGTATCATTAAAAAAATTAGGTTCTGCATATGATATTTGTCTTTCTCTGTCTGACTTTGTTAGGTCTCAGGTCCATCCATAATGCTGCAAATAGCATTATTGCATTCTTTTTATGATTGCATAATATTCAGTTGTATATATGAAGCACATCTTCTTTATCCATTCCTCTGTCAATGGACATATAGGTTGTTTGCATGCCTTGGCTACTGTGAATAGTGCTGCAATAAATATCAAGGTGCATGTATCTTTTCAAATGATGCTATTCTTCAGATATATGACCCAGGATTGCTGGGTCATATGGTAGCTCTGTTTTTAGTTTCTTAAGAAACTTCTATACTGTTCTTCATAGTGATTGTACCAATATGCATTCCCACCAACAGTCTAGGAAGATTCCCTTTCTTCCACAACCTCTCTAGCATTTCTTGTTTGTAGAGTTTTTAATGATGGCTATTTTGATTAGTGTGAGGTGGTACCTCATGGTAGTTTTGATTTGCATAGTAGTAGCTAGATTCTAGTAGTAGCTTTGAATTCTGTAATAATTAGTGATGTTGACCATTTTCCTCATGTGCTTTTTGGCCATCTGTATGTCTTCTTTGGAGAAATGTCTATTTAGATTTTCTGCCTATTTTTTGATTTTTTTTTTCTTTTTTGACATATAACTGCATGAGCTGTTTGTGTATCTTGGAGACTAATCTCCTATCAGTCACTCTTATTAATATTTTCTCCCATTTGTAAGTTGTCTTTTCATTTTGTTTATGCTTTCCTTTGCAGAAGCTTTTAAGATTAATTCGATCCTAATTTTTTTATTTTTGTTTTTATTTTTGTTATTCTGGGAGGTGGATCCAAGAAGATATTGCTGCAATTTATGTCAAAGAGCATTCTGTCTATATTTTCCTCTAAGAGCTGTATAGTGTCCAGCCATGCACTTAGGTCTTAGTTCTGTTTTGAGTTTATTTTTGTATATGGTTATAATTCCATCCTTTTACATGTAGCTGTCCAGTTTTCCCAGCACCACTTATTGAAGAGACTATCTTTTCTCCATTGTATATTATTTCCTCCTTTGACATATGTGCATGGGTTTATTTATGGGCTTTCTATTCGGTTCCATTAATCTGTATTTCTGTTTTTGTGCCAGTATCATGCTGTTTTAATCACTATAACTTATAGTATAGTATGAAGTCAGGGAATCTGATTCTTCTAGCTCCATTTTTCTTTCTTGGAGTTGCTTTGGCAATTCAGGATCTTTAATGTTTCCATATAAGTTAAAAATTGTTTTGTTCTAGTTCTGTGGAAAATGCCATTGGTAATTTGATAGGGATTGCATTGAATCTGTAGATTGCCTTGTGTAGTATAGTCATTTTGACAGTATTGATTCTTTCAATCCAAGGACATAATATATCTTTCCTTCTGTTTGTGTCATCTTAGATTTCTTTCATCAGTGTCTTATAGTTTTTAGACTATAGGTCTTTTGTCAAAAGTGTGTTTTAATTAAATCAAGATTGTTTGCCATTTTCTTTGTGTTCATTTATACTGTTGGTACAAAAGCCATTAGTATAAATGATGGTAAAATCCCTTAGCATGAATCAAGGAAGGGACAAAAAAATAGACTAAAAGTCAAGAATTCTTTACCACTAGGCACTCACAGAAAAAATTTTACATCAAGAATATGTAAATACTCAAAAGAAAAAAAATAAAATAAATGAAAAGAAAAGAAAAGAAAACAAAAAAAGAATATATAAAATATTCAAGATGAGGTAGTAAAAATATTTAATTTTATTGAAGTTTGACCCTCTAGGATGTCTTCTTAACAGCCTGTGTAACAAATGAGAAGTTGTGCATATTGCATTTTATTTTTGATAGGCAAGAAGTAGATTTATTAATATAAGACACTTGTGAGAGATCTGAGCAGTCAGACAAGGGTGTCTGCCCAGAGAACTAAGTGGGAAATCAAATTTATTTAGAGAGATAAATAATTGGATTTATTTAGATTTATTTACACATTCCATAGGCAGGTTGTGGACTGTCTCAGAAAGTGAGAGCTTTAGCATTTTTTTACATACCAAAATATAATGTTTATATTGTGGAGAAGCATTTACGTGACTGTGTAAATTACAGGTTGAACTAGCTGCCTTTTTACTTGAAAGAACAATTGACAAATTAGAATTATTAAAATGTGTATTTTTTCTCAAAAATAAATGAAGTGAGCCTGTCACTTTAAGCGAAATAATTGGCAATATTTTGTTTCATATGAAAAAAATTCAAGTTTCCAAATAGGTTAGAATTTTTGAAAGCCATCTACCTCTGTTAGCTTGAAAATTTTGTAATGAAGACTATAGATACTAAAATGGTGATATTAATGAATGTGATTTATTTTTGATATCATTTAGTGGGATATGTCACCATGTAGTGATTAAAACAGCATGATATTGGCACAAAAACAGAACTACAGATTAATGGAACAGAATAGAAAGCCCATAAATAAACCCATGCACGTATGTCATTTTTTCTTTTGGAAAATGCCATTGGTAATTTGATAGGGATTGCATTGAATCTGTAGATTGCCTTGTGTAGTATAGTCATTTTGACAGTATTGATTCTTTCAATCCAAGGACATAATATATCTTTCCTTCTGTTTGTGTCATCTTAGATTTCTTTCATCAGTGTCTTATAGTTTTTAGACTATAGGTCTTTTGTCAAAAGTGTGTTTTAATTAAATCAAGATTGTTTGCCATTTTCTTTGTGTTCATTTATACTGTTGGTACAAAAGCCATTAGTATAAATGATGGTAAAATCCCTTAGCATGAATCAAGGAAGGGACAAAAAAATAGACTAAAAGTCAAGAATTCTTTACCACTAGGCACTCACAGAAAAAATTTTACATCAAGAATATGTAAATACTCAAAAGAAAAAAAATAAAATAAATGAAAAGAAAAGAAAAGAAAACAAAAAAAGAATATGTAAAATATTCAAGATGAGGTAGTAAAAATATTTAATTTTATTGAAGTTTGACCCTCTAGGATGTCTTCTTAACAGCCTGTGTAACAAATGAGAAGTTGTGCATATTGCATTTTATTTTTGATAGGCAAGAAGTAGATTTATTAATATAAGACACTTGTGAGAGATCTGAGCAGTCAGACAAGGGTGTCTGCCCAGAGAACTAAGTGGGAAATCAAATTTATTTAGAGAGATAAATAATTGGATTTATTTAGATTTATTTACACATTCCATAGGCAGGTTGTGGACTGTCTCAGAAAGTGAGAGCTTTAGCATTTTTTTACATACCAAAATATAATGTTTATATTGTGGAGAAGCATTTACGTGACTGTGTAAATTACAGGTTGAACTAGCTCCCTTTTTTACTTGAAAGAACAATTGACAAATTAGAATTATTAAAATGTGTATTTTTCTCAAAAATAAATGAAGTGAGCCTGTCACTTTAAGCGAAATAATTGGCAATATTTTGTTTCATATGAAAAAAATTCAAGTTTCCAAATAGGTTAGAATTTTTGAAAGCCATCTACCTCTGTTAGCTTGAAAATTTTGTAATGAAGACTATAGATACTAAAATGGTGATATTAATGAATGTGATTTATTTTTGATATCATTTAGTGGGATATGTCACCATGTAGTGATTAAAACAGCATGATATTGGCACAAAAACAGAACTACAGATTAATGGAACAGAATAGAAAGCCCATAAATAAACCCATGCACGTATGTCAAAGGAGGAAATAATATACAATGGAGAAAAGATAGTCTCTTCAATAAGTGGTGCTGGGAAAACTGGACAGCTGCATGTAAAAGAATGGAATTATAACCATATACAAAAAATAAACTCAAAACAGACCACTGCAGTCTATGGGGTCACAAAGAATCGGACATGACGGAACGACTAACACTTTCCTTTCCTTTTTATGGTGTGCAGTCTAAAAATATCAAATTACTATGTTCTATGTCTGAAACTGTTACACTATTATAATTCAACTGTACTTCAATAAGAAAGAAATTAGCTGTATTAGTCAGAGTTCTCCAGTAGAATACATAGTTAAGAAGATAGATTGATCACTAGATCAATGATTACAGTTGACCCTTGAATACCGCAGGAGTTAAGGGCTTCAATCCCCAACAGTAAAAAATCTGTGTATAACTTTTGACTTCCCCAAAGCTTAGCTAATAGCCTACTGTGGCCCAGAAGCTTTACCAATATCATAAACAGTTGATTAACACACATTTTGTATATGTACTATATACTGTATTCTTACACAAAGTAAGCTAGAGAAAAGGACATATTATTAAGAAAGTCATAAGGAAGAGAAAATACATTTATAGTATATAAATATGTGTTTATTGAAAAACAATCCACACATAAGTGGAGAAGCATTTACGTGACTGTGTAAATTACAGGTTGAACTAGCTGCCTTTTACTTGAAAGAACAATTGACAAATTAGAATTATTAAAATGTGTATTTTTTCTCAAAAATAAATGAAGTGAGCCTGTCACTTTAAGCGAAATAATTGGCAATATTTTGTTTCATATGAAAAAAATTCAAGTTTCCAAATAGGTTAGAATTTTTGAAAGCCATCTACCTCTGTTAGCTTGAAAATTTTGTAATGAAGACTATAGATACTAAAATGGTGATATTAATGAATGTGATTTATTTTTGATATCATTTAGTGGGATATGTCACCATGTAGTGATTAAAACAGCATGATATTGGCACAAAAACAGAACTACAGATTAATGGAACAGAATAGAAAGCCCATAAATAAACCCATGCACGTATGTCAAAGGAGGAAATAATATACAATGGAGAAAAGATAGTCTCTTCAATAAGTGGTGCTGGGAAAACTGGACAGCTGCATGTAAAAGAATGGAATTATAACCATATACAAAAAATAAACTCAAAACAGACCACTGCAGTCTATGGGGTCACAAAGAATCGGACATGACGGAACGACTAACACTTTCCTTTCCTTTTTATGGTGTGCAGTCTAAAAATATCAAATTACTATGTTCTATGTCTGAAACTGTTACAATATTATAATTCAACTGTACTTCAATAAGAAAGAAATTAGCTGTATTAGTCAGAGTTCTCCAGTAGAATACATAGTTAAGAAGATAGATTGATCACTAGATCAATGATTACAGTTGACCCTTGAATACCGCAGGAGTTAAGGGCTTCAATCCCCAACAGTAAAAAATCTGTGTATAACTTTTGACTTCCCCAAAGCTTAGCTAATAGCCTACTGTGGCCCAGAAGCTTTACCAATATCATAAACAGTTGATTAACACACATTTTGTATATGTACTATATACTGTATTCTTACACAAAGTAAGCTAGAGAAAAGGACATATTATTAAGAAAGTCATAAGGAAGAGAAAATACATTTATAGTATATAAATATGTGTTTATTGAAAAACAATCCACACATAAGTGGACCAGCATTGTTCAAACCTGTGTTGTTCAAGGGCCAACTGTGTTTGGCAGTTAGGGAGACAATATCATCATATCACTAAAATTATCTATTGAATATTTTCACATGATTAATTGCTTATTTAAGGAATATCAAAAGCTATAGTGTTTTTAGAGTCTACAATACAAAAGAGAGCATATATATGAAAATTAAATACCTACAGGGTATAAGGAACTGTCAGAATTAAGAAGGCAGGAAACCCTATGGGAGTTCAAATTCCATGGAACTATTGTTTCTACAAGAGATAGTGGGGGCTTCCCCTGGTGGTCCAGTGGGTAAGGACACCGCCTTGCAGTGCAAGGGGCGCCGGTTCGAGCCCTGGCCTGGCAAGATCCCACGTGCCGCGGAGCGGCTGGACTGATGTGTCCAATTACCGAGCCGGAGCTCTGGAGTGCATGCACCCAGAGCCGGTGTTCTGCAACGACAGACGCCACCGTGATGGGAGGCCCACAGGAGCCAAAGAACGAAGACGAATGAAAAAAAAAAAAAAAATAGAGAAATAAAAAAAGACCAATAGAAGTGGCCCGCCCACTCCCTTCCTTCCCCAACCCGACCCCCGCCCAAAGTAAATAAATAAATAAATCTTAAAAAAAAAAAAAGAGAGAGATAGTGGCAGCAGAGAAAATTAAGGTGTAATTGGGCTTCTGAAAAAGAATAGATGGGGCTTCCCTGGTGGTCCAGTGGGTAAGGACACGGCCTTGCAGTGTAAGGGGCACCGGTTTGATCCCTGGCCTGGGAAGATCCCACGTGCCGCAGAGCGGCTGGACCGATGTGTCCAGTCACCGAGCCGGAGCTCTGGAGCGCATGTGCCCAGAGCTGGTGCTCTGCAGCAACAGAGGCCACCGCGATGGGAGGCCCACACGGGCCAAAGAACAAAGATGGATGAAAACAGACAAATGAAGGACCAATAGAAGTGGCGCGCCCACCCACCTTCCTCCCCAACCCACCCCCCCACTGCCCCCACCCCCCCCACTGCGCCAAAAAAAGCAAAAAAAAAAAAAAAAACATTTTTTTTTAAAGAAGAAGAAGGAAGACAAATAGAAGCAGATTAGAAGCTTGAAATCTACTTGACAGTAGCATAAGTTTTGTAGGGCTATCATAGCAAAGTACCAAAAACTGAATGATCTGAAACAATAGAATTTTATTGTCTCAAGTTCTGGAAGTTAGAAACCCAAAGCCAAAATGTAGGACAGGTCATGCTCCCTTTGGAACCCCTAAGGGAATTCTTGGTTATTCCTAGCTCTGATGGTTTACCAGCAACTTTTGGCATTCCCTAACACACGTCTCTTTGATCTTCCATCTTTGTGTGTTCTCCTCCCAGTGTCCATATCGTATTCCTTCTGTTTGTGTGTGTATCGGGATCCAAGTATTTCCTTTTTATAAGGACACCAGCCATATTGGATTAGGGTCCATCCTAATGATTTCACTTTAGCTTGATTGACTTTGTAAAAATCCTATTTCCAAATAAGGTCACATCTACAGTATTGTGAATTTTACTTACCATGTTTGGGGGTAGTCATGATTAAATTCATACGGTACTTTTATAGCACAGTGATTTGGAATAACAGATGCTTGCTTCTTGGAAGGAAAGCTGTGACAAACCTCGACAGGGTATTAAAAAGCAGAGACATCACTTTGCCAACAAAGGTCCATATACTCAATGCTATGGTTTTGCTAGTAGCCATGTATGGATGTGAGAGTTTGGACCATAAAGAAGCCTGAGCACTGAAGAATTGATGCATTCATATTGTGGTACATTCATATTGTGGTGAGAAGAGTCTTGAGAGCCCTTTGGACAGTAAGGAGATCAAACTAGTCAACTGTAAAAGAAATCAATCCTGAATATTCATAGGCAGGACTGATGCTGAAGCTGAAGCCCTAATGCTTTGGCTACCTGATATGAAGAGACAACTCACTGGGAAAGATTGAGGGGAGGAGGTGAAGGGGACGACTGAGGATGAGATGTTTGGATGGCATCACGAACTCAATGGACATGAGTTTGAGCAAACTCTAGAAGATGGTGAAGGACAGGGAAGCCTGGCATGGTGCAGCCTATGGGGTCACAAAGAGCAAGACAGGACTGAGTGATTGAACAAAAATAGGTGATGAGGAGCCACTGAACATGCTCAGGAAGTGAGGGTGAACTTATTTACCAAGCTTCCACTGAAATGCCAGGAAAGCTTCCTTTGTTTTCCTGGTTTTATTTCTTTGTTTTGGTAATGAAACCAAAACATCACTCTTAAGTAGGTAAGATATGAGGAATAAGAGGAAGTAGAAAGCAAATGGTGTCAGATGGACCAGGAAAGAACAGAGCAAACAGCATGGGTCTGGAGGGAAGCCCCTAAGGAATTCTTGGTTATTCCTAGCTCTGATGGTTTACCAGCAACTTTTGGCATTCCCTAACACACGTCTCTTTGATCTTCCATCTTTGTGTGTTCTCCTCCCAGTGTCCATATCGTATTCCTTCTGTTTGTGTGTGTATCGGGATCCAAGTATTTCCTTTTTATAAGGACACCAGCCATATTGGATTAGGGTCCATCCTAATGATTTCACTTTAGCTTGATTGACTTTGTAAAAATCCTATTTCCAAATAAGGTCACATCTACAGTATTGTGAATTTTACTTACCATGTTTGGGGGTAGTCATGATTAAATTCATACGGTACTTTTATAGCACAGTGATTTGGAATAACAGATGCTTGCTTCTTGGAAGGAAAGCTGTGACAAACCTCGACAGGGTATTAAAAAGCAGAGACATCACTTTGCCAACAAAGGTCCATATACTCAATGCTATGGTTTTGCTAGTAGCCATGTATGGATGTGAGAGTTTGGACCATAAAGAAGCCTGAGCACTGAAGAATTGATGCATTCATATTGTGGTACATTCATATTGTGGTGAGAAGAGTCTTGAGAGCCCTTTGGACAGTAAGGAGATCAAACTAGTCAACTGTAAAAGAAATCAATCCTGAATATTCATAGGCAGGACTGATGCTGAAGCTGAAGCCCTAATGCTTTGGCTACCTGATATGAAGAGACAACTCACTGGGAAAGATTGAGGGGAGGAGGTGAAGGGGACGACTGAGGATGAGATGTTTGGATGGCATCACGAACTCAATGGACATGAGTTTGAGCAAACTCTAGAAGATGGTGAAGGACAGGGAAGCCTGGCATGGTGCAGCCTATGGGGTCACAAAGAGCAAGACAGGACTGAGTGATTGAACAAAAATAGGTGATGAGGAGCCACTGAACATGCTCAGGAAGTGAGGGTGAACTTATTTACCAAGCTTCCACTGAAATGCCAGGAAAGCTTCCTTTGTTTTCCTGGTTTTATTTCTTTGTTTTGGTAATGAAACCAAAACATCACTCTTAAGTAGGTAAGATATGAGGAATAAGAGGAAGTAGAAAGCAAATGGTGTCAGATGGACCAGGAAAGAACAGAGCAAACAGCATGGGTCTGGAGGGAAGCTCTGTTCTCCCTAGTAGAGGGCTGGAGAAGCTCTGGGCTTAATCCACGCAAAACTAAACAGAACAAGCGGAACATGGAGAAATCTACAATGTTTTATGTATAAAAGCTGCCAAGAATTTCTATGAACTGGAAAGTCTATTCAAAATTTGCACTGTTGACACTGTCCAGTGACTGTAACTGTGGTGATTCATCACATAAAACCTAAAATGAGTTTAATTTTCACAGACCACATGTTGGACAATTTGATATATGTTTTTTTTTTATTATGACATCATTCTCATTAAAGAAGGATTTTATTTCTGAAAATTTCACTGTGTAAAAATTCTTTATCTATAGATGTTTTGTTTTAAATCAGTGCAAACTTCTCTCATCAAAATAGGTGAAGATGCTGTCACTGCAAATCCAACTTAACAGTATTCTCAGAGTTTGAATTCTGGATGCAAGATCACATTCGAGAGGGCAAAGTACAGAGTCAGTTTTTATAGAGGCTTAGCTGTCTCCAACATGAGATGTAAACAATCAGGATTCCAACTTTGAAACTTATCTCTGAAGCAGTCACAATAAATTGACTTTCGAAAGCCAACAGAACTTAAAAACTAGTTTAAATGTAATATTGCATATTTTTAGGCATTGGAAGAAAGTAGGTTCTTTTTGGTCTCAAAAATTTCATATTTTTAATCAGAAATGTCACAAAATATTGGAGGAAACAGTCAATGAGCAAAATATTCAACTGTAGTCAATTGCTGATATCTTAAAAGTAGGAAACTGTTGTACATTTCTATTCTTTAGGGGAAGTCTGGGAGACTGGCTTTGGCTGAAACTTGAGAAAACATGGTGCAGCCTATGGGGTCAAAAAAATAAAAAAAGGTGATGAGGAGCCACTGAACATGCTCAGGAAGTGAGGGTGAACTTATTTACCAAGCTTCCACTGAAATGCCAGGAAAGCTTCCTTTGTTTTCCTGGTTTTATTTCTTTGTTTTGGTAATGAAACCAAAACATCACTCTTAAGTAGGTAAGATATGAGGAATAAGAGGAAGTAGAAAGCAAATGGTGTCAGATGGACCAGGAAAGAACAGAGCAAACAGCATGGGTCTGGAGGGAAGCTCTGTTCTCCTAGTAGAGGGCTGGAGAAGCTCTGGGCTTAATCCACGCAAAACTAAACAGAACAAGCGGAACATGGAGAAATCTACAATGTTTTATGTATAAAAGCTGCCAAGAATTTCTATGAACTGGAAAGTCTATTCAAAATTTGCACTGTTGACACTGTCCAGTGACTGTAACTGTGGTGATTCATCACATAAAACCTAAAATGAGTTTAATTTTCACAGACCACATGTTGGACAATTTGATATATGTTTTTTTTTTATTATGACATCATTCTCATTAAAGAAGGATTTTATTTCTGAAAATTTCACTGTGTAAAAATTCTTTATCTATAGATGTTTTGTTTTAAATCAGTGCAAACTTCTCTCATCAAAATAGGTGAAGATGCTGTCACTGCAAATCCAACTTAACAGTATTCTCAGAGTTTGAATTCTGGATGCAAGATCACATTCGAGAGGGCAAAGTACAGAGTCAGTTTTTATAGAGGCTTAGCTGTCTCCAACATGAGATGTAAACAATCAGGATTCCAACTTTGAAACTTATCTCTGAAGCAGTCACAATAAATTGACTTTCGAAAGCCAACAGAACTTAAAAACTAGTTTAAATGTAATATTGCATATTTTTAGGCATTGGAAGAAAGTAGGTTCTTTTTGGTCTCAAAAATTTCATATTTTTAATCAGAAATGTCACAAAATATTGGAGGAAACAGTCAATGAGCAAAATATTCAACTGTAGTCAATTGCTGATATCTTAAAAGTAGGAAACTGTTGTACATTTCCGTATTCTTTGCCATGGGAGTTATTTTCCTGTAGTAATTTTGTTACACAATGGGAGACTCTGGCTTCTCCCCAGGCTCAGAGGTAAAGAATTTTCCTGTTGATGCAAGAGACATGGGTTCAGTCCCTGATCTGGGAAGATCCCACATGCCCAGAGCAGCTAACCCCCTGTTCCTCAACTATTGAGCCTGTTTTCTGGAGATCAGGAGCTGCAGCTACTGAGCCCACGTGCCCTAGAGCCTGTTTTCCACAAGAGAAGCCACAGCAATGAGAAACTAGAGGACTGGAACTAGAGAGTAGCCCCTACTTGCTGCAAGGAGAGAAAAGCCCCACAGCAACAAAGACCCAGCAATAGCCAAAAATAAATAAATACAAGTTTTTTTGTTTTTGTTTTTTTTTTAAAGAGAGACTTGTTCAGATATTTACTTATTTGTTAGGGCTTCCCTAGTGGCTCAGATGGTAAGGAATCCATCAGCAATGTAGGAGACCTGGGTTGGGAAGATCCCCTGATGAAAGGATAGGCTACACACTCCAGTATTCTTTTCTTTTTTTTTTAATTATTGCTTTATTTTAATTTGGCTGCACTGGGTCTTTGCTGTGGCATGTAGACTCCAGTCCCCTGACCAAGGATTGAACCTGGGCCCTCTACATTGGGAGCAGAGTCTTAACCGCTAGTCTACCAGGGAAATCCCCACTCCAGTATTCTTGCCTGGAGAGTTCCATGGCTTGCCCATGGGGTCACAAGAGTCAGACACGACCGAGTGACTTGACTTTCTTTCTTTCTTGTCAGCTTGTCAGAGGAAAGAGGGAAAATCTGCGTGAGTGATGATTTGTTCTGATTCATGTCTGCTTCAAGTTTTAACTGAACCATAATCTGTCACTCCCTCCTCCCCACCCTTCCTTTTAACTGAAGGCTTGAGGATAGTAAATCTATTTTTATTCCAAACAAATAATTTCAAAATCACGAAGAGAATGGATTAAATGACAGATTAGCATTAAAAACATAACATAAAGTAGAAACCCGAAGATGGTAGGGCTCAGATGTAGGCTAGATGTATTTATTTCCGTAAATAATTCTGTACAAAAAAGGGCCCAGTGGTCAGCAGAGGAGTCTTAATAGGTTGATCCATGTCCATTTAAATATTCTGTAGATTGTTGTGGTTGATCTAGGACCTGATCTGCTTTGTGGTTCTAATCAAAGATCTTGTCTCCTTTTTTTTAACTTTTATTTTACTTTTAACTTTTACAGAGTTCTGTTGTTTACAGATATGTATGCTTCCAGTTCAGTCATATGTATACCCCCTCTTCCCACCCCTCCCAACCATCACACAGCACCCCTGAAGGATCTCCTTTTCTCACAGAGCAATGACTATAGCTATTTTCTCATAGCAGAACCTGCAGGACTTTCTTCCTTAAACCTCAGAGTAAATTATTAAGAAACCCAAGCCAAGGAGATGTTTTCTTCCACTGCAAATCAAAAGGGAAATAATAAGGCATCTCCTTTTCCCAAAAAGGGAGGAGAAGCCAACAATTTGTTTCTAAAGGACTGAATTAGAACTTTTCTTCCTGTTCCTTCATCAGGAGGAAAGAAAACTGAATCATGGTGAAAGTTTCTTGTGTGCCCATAACTGCTATGAAGGGAGTGGGCTGTGGTCTTTAGGTGGACATCACAGGTTTAGATGACTACAGAACACACACTAGAGTGCTTCTCCAAGTTATCAGGGCAGTTCTGATAAGCTCTCCTGCCTCCCCATGATTTTAATTCCTTGTGAGTATGCGCGTGACTCCAAATTTAATTTGATTTAGGAAAATAAAGCAATGTGATACTTCCTGCACCTGGATGTATAGAAGGCATTTGCATTCTCAAAGAACCATGATTGCTGTAGAATTAGATTCACATCAGGGCTAACCCCAAGATTTTCAAACTTACTTTGGGATGTTTGTGCCATAGGCAATAAAGTTATTAAGGACTGGATTTAGTTTAAACAGCTAACCTGATAATAAAGTTCTAGGAGGTTGGGTGATCACTCAGAAGAGCCTAACATTTGTTGTTCATGAACTATGTGAAGTTACTTTTCTTCTGTGTTTACCCTTGATTCTGGCTGGTTTACCTACTCTACTTTTTACTTTAATTGTTTTCTCTATTATTATTAATCTGTCTCTTGACCAGATGAAAACTCAAATATCTAAAACCAGGAAAGAAATAATAAATTAGCAAGTGGGGCGATAGCAAAAGCTGATAAATGGTAACTGGTTCTTGGCTTCAGCATCAGGGAAGACAATAGAGGGACACTGAGGGTGAGGAGCAATACTGAACGCACACATTCTATCTAAGGAGACTGGTCACCATTCAGCTGTTAACTATGTGGGAGTGTGGGTCCAAATTTGCCAAATTTTATGTATTTTTAAGAGAACCTGGAAGCCATGCCTTTTTCCCTCCTAATGAAATACCCTACATTTAAAAATGTGGGCTATTCAACTAAAAGCTATAGAGATAGAATACAGCTATAAAAGCTGTATTCTACTACAGATTGACTAAGGCCTAGATGGCATGAGATAGGGAAACAGATGCTCTCATGTATTGCTTATGGAAATGTGAGTTTGAGAATGTTTCTGTAGAGATCTTGTGGCATTGTCTGTCAAAGCTGTATACAAATGCATGTATTCTTTGACTCAGCAATTCTGCTTTTAGGAACTTACCATGCAAGGTTACTTGCATACTTGCAAAATGGTATTTGCATAAGGATATTGTTTGCAGCACTTATTTAATAGTAAAATATTGGAGACATTCTAAATGTCTATCCAGAGAGTCCTATTAAATAGCTTACAGCACATGAATGCAATGGAATGATATAGAGCCAGAAGGATGAATAAGGAAGCCTGTGTGTGCTAACATGATGTGTATTATTAAGAAAAGCAAGATACAGAATAAAGAGGTTATATTCTATGCTACCATTTGTCTTTATATATTTTCAAATAACATGTATGTATTTTATCTTAAAGAATATATATTATGTGTAATACTTATGTATGTAGTAGGGGCTTCCCAGGTGGCGCTAGTGGTAAAGAACCTGCCTGCCAATGCAGAAGACATAAGAGATACAGGTTTGATCCCTGAGTCGGGAAGATCTCTTGGAGGAGGGAATGGCAACCCACTCAAGTATTCTTGTCTGGAGAAAGACAGAGGAAGCTGGTGGACCGCAGTCCATAGGGTCGTACAGAGTTGGACATGAATGAAGTGACTTAGCACACACATGTATGTGGTATATTAAATGTGTGTAGAGATTATCTGTGGAGGAATATAATAAAACTAAAAGCATGGCTTGTCTCTGTGATGGGAGACTGGTTGGTTGGGAACAGAAATGGGAAGGCTACTGACTTTTCATTTGCATCTTTTGTTACTTTTTGAAGTTTGCTTCATGTGCATGTGATCATGTATTTTTAAAAATAACCACAAAGGGGCTTCCCCTAGTGGTCCAGTGGGTAAGGACACCGCCTTGCAGTGCAAGGGGCGCCGGTTCGAGCCCTGGCCTGGCAAGATCCCACGTGCCGCGGGGCGGCTGGACTGATGTGTCCAATTACCGAGCCGGAGCTCTGGAGCGCATGTGCCCAGAGCCGGTGCTCTGCGACGACAGATGCCACCGCGATGGGAGGCCCACGCGGGCCAAAGAACAAAGACGGGATGAAAATAGAGAAATGAAAGACCAATAGAAGTGGCCTGCCCGCTCCCCTCCCTCCCCAAACCGACCCCCGCCCAAAATAAATAAATAAATAAATCTTTAAAAAAAAAAAATAACCACAAAGAAGGACCCTTTAAAATTTTTTTGAAAACTCTAAGCCAGCATTGAATGGGCTACGAATTTGCAGTCTGTTTTTGACCTGCAGGTTAGGAAGAGGAGAAAGTGAAGTCGCTTAGTCCTGTCTGCCTCTTTGCAACCCATGGACAAGCCAAGGAATTCTCCAGGCAAGAATACTGGAGTGGGTAGCCTTTCCCTTCTCCTGGTTGGGGATCTTCCCAACTCAGGGATTGAACCCAGGTCTCCCGCACTGAAGGTGGATTCTTTACCCTCTGAACCAACAGGGAAGCCGGTATTAAACTGGATCTTAGCCAAAATGCCAAGAAGTGATGCGAGAGCTGGCCTTCTGGTTAACTCAGTCAATTCAAGACCCATCAGGGAGAAGTGATCAGGTCTCAACCTGTAAGACTGATGTCCTTCCTCAGAAGCAT
This sequence comes from Tragulus kanchil, assembly GCA_022376925.1. Lineage (NCBI taxonomy): Eukaryota > Metazoa > Chordata > Mammalia > Artiodactyla > Tragulidae > Tragulus > Tragulus kanchil. The sequence goes on from JAIOJX010000004.1 coordinate 54,034,614, forward strand.
CTTAAGAAGTAGCAGAGGGCATTCTTTGGTGGTCCAGTGGTTAGAGCACCATGCTTTCACTGCTCCTGACTTGCTGTCTCTGCTTTTGCCTGAGCTCTTGGAGGATTTTGCCTCTTCCTTCCTGCGCCATGAGTTAGCACAGTGTCTTCCTCAGAGTTGTTACACAGTAGCTAAAGTGCATGGCTTGTCTCTGTGATGGGAGACTGGTTGGTTGGGAACAGAAATGGGAAGGCTACTGACTTTTCATTTGCATCTTTTGTTACTTTTTGAAGTTTGCTTCATGTGCATGTGATCATGTATTTTTAAAAATAACCACAAAGGGGCTTCCCCTAGTGGTCCAGTGGGTAAGGACACCGCCTTGCAGTGCAAGGGGCGCCGGTTCGAGCCCTGGCCTGGCAAGATCCCACGTGCCGCGGGGCGGCTGGACTGATGTGTCCAATTACCGAGCCGGAGCTCTGGAGCGCATGTGCCCAGAGCCGGTGCTCTGCGACGACAGATGCCACCGCGATGGGAGGCCCACGCGGGCCAAAGAACAAAGACGGGATGAAAATAGAGAAATGAAAGACCAATAGAAGTGGCCTGCCCGCTCCCCTCCCTCCCCAAACCGACCCCCGCCCAAAATAAATAAATAAATAAATCTTTAAAAAAAAAAAATAACCACAAAGAAGGACCCTTTAAAATTTTTTTGAAAACTCTAAGCCAGCATTGAATGGGCTACGAATTTGCAGTCTGTTTTTGACCTGCAGGTTAGGAAGAGGAGAAAGTGAAGTCGCTTAGTCATGTCTGCCTCTTTGCAACCCATGGACAAGCCAAGGAATTCTCCAGGCAAGAATACTGGAGTGGGTAGCCTTTCCCTTCTCCTGGTTGGGGATCTTCCCAACTCAGGGATTGAACCCAGGTCTCCCGCACTGAAGGTGGATTCTTTACCCTCTGAACCAACAGGGAAGCCGGTATTAAACTTGATCTTAGCCAAAATGCCAAGAAGTGATGACGAGAGCTGGCCTTCTGGTTAACTCAGTCAATTCAAGACCCATCAGGGAGAAGTGATCAGGTCTCAACCTGTAAGACTGATGTCCTTCCTCAGAAGCATCTTAAGAAGTAGCAGAGGGCATTCTTTGGTGGTCCAGTGGTTAGAGCACCATGCTTTCACTGCTCCTGACTTGCTGTCTCTGCTTTTGCCTGAGCTCTTGGAGGATTTTGCCTCTTCCTTCCTGCGCCATGAGTTAGCACAGTGTCTTCCTCAGAGTTGTTACACAGTAGCTAAAGTGAATAGCTATTCTCCTCATGTTTCACTTCTCTCATTCTATCTTCTTTTATTCTTCTTTTCCTTCACCACAGCCCTGAACTAGTCTTTCCCACAGATCTCTGGTCCTTTTCCATCCACTCTTCCTGCTATCATTCAAGACAAGAATGGGCACATCCTGTTTTGGATCTCAGCACAACTGTGGCCTTAGCTTTGGCATCTGACAGGCTGACATGAGTTTAGACTCTGGCTACCACCTACAGGTAGTGTAAACCTTTTCTACCTTCTGAATCTCATTTTTGCCTTCTGAGAAATAGAGCTAAGAATGGCTGCTTGGCAGAATTATTGTGAGACTTAAAGTGTGTAACATATCAAAAGTGCCTTTGAAAAAGTACCCAGTCCAGAGCTTACAACATAGTAAGTAAGCAATAATTGTTAATTCTCAAAATAATCAATAATGGTTAGTAATTCACTCTCAAAGTCTTATGCATTCATCTGTGTATCAAAATTATTGTTCAGAATCATCCATTACAATAAAGTATAATAAATAGTAATGTGGAAAGCATTTTCATTTTAGCAGAAATTAAAACATTAGGCTGAAGGCATAACTCTTAAATGAATATATTTTAAGTATCAAGTGAAAGAGAGAATTTGTTGTAGAGGAAAGGGAGCTGTGGTAGAAAGTCTTGGCAAGGAGCTTAGAAGGCCTTGCAGACACACAGCAGTAGTTTCTGGGAGCCTCCTCAGTCCATCTGGCTCACCTGGGAAAGGCATACAAAGCTGTGATGCTGTGGGACTATTGGAGTTAAACATTGTTAATTAAAGCCTTACACCCCAAGAGAGAAAAAGAGCAATATGGGATACAGTGGCTGTGTGTTAATAGTGCTACCTCTAGAGAATTTCTGGACTTCTCTGAGGATTTCAGAATCCAGCTTGAGGTTAGAACCTGAGAATTCCAGAATCTGAGAAATCTTTCTTCCTGCCTCCTGTGCCTACTAGCTGCTATCAGTTTCATTATAGGTAAAATATCATTACATTTCACATCAAAGGCAGCTCAAGAGGAATAGAGTATTCCAGAAGAGCCAGAGATGGCCTAATCTAACTGAGGGGGAGAGCGATGTTGCTCATATGGGTTACTTTGGTGAAGAGAGCAGAAGGGAGGGTAGAATTTGCGTGTATAGTTTATTAAAATGTGTAAAACTGACTTCTTTTACCATAAAAGCTCCACAGATCTCTGGTCCTTTTCCATCCACTCTTCCTGCTATCATTCAAGACAAGAATGGGCACATCCTGTTTTGGATCTCAGCACAACTGTGGCCTTAGCTTTGGCATCTGACAGGCTGACATGAGTTTAGACTCTGGCTACCACCTACAGGTAGTGTAAACCTTTTCTACCTTCTGAATCTCATTTTTGCCTTCTGAGAAATAGAGCTAAGAATGGCTGCTTGGCAGAATTATTGTGAGACTTAAAGTGTGTAACATATCAAAAGTGCCTTTGAAAAAGTACCCAGTCCAGAGCTTACAACATAGTAAGTAAGCAATAATTGTTAATTCTCAAAATAATCAATAATGGTTAGTAATTCACTCTCAAAGTCTTATGCATTCATCTGTGTATCAAAATTACTGTTCAGAATCATCCATTACAATAAAGTATAATAAATAGTAATGTGGAAAGCATTTTCATTTTAGCAGAAATTAAAACATTAGGCTGAAGGCATAACTCTTAAATGAATATATTTTAAGTATCAAGTGAAAGAGAGAATTTGTTGTAGAGGAAAGGGAGCTGTGGTAGAAAGTCTTGGCAAGGAGCTTAGAAGGCCTTGCAGACACACAGCAGTAGTTTCTGGGAGCCTCCTCAGTCCATCTGGCTCACCTGGGAAAGGCATACAAAGCTGTGATGCTGTGGGACTATTGGAGTTAAACATTGTTAATTAAAGCCTTACACCCCAAGAGAGAAAAAGAGCAATATGGGATACAGTGGCTGTGTGTTAATAGTGCTACCTCTAGAGAATTTCTGGACTTCTCTGAGGATTTCAGAATCCAGCTTGAGGTTAGAACCTGAGAATTCCAGAATCTGAGAAATCTTTCTTCCTGCCTCCTGTGCCTACTAGCTGCTATCAGTTTCATTATAGGTAAAATATCATTACATTTCACATCAAAGGCAGCTCAAGAGGAATAGAGTATTCCAGAAGAGCCAGAGATGGCCTAATCTAACTGAGGGGGAGAGCGATGTTGCTCATATGGGTTACTTTGGTGAAGAGAGCAGAAGGGAGGGTAGAATTTGCGTGTATAGTTTATTAAAAAATGTGTAAAACTGACTTCTTTTACCATAAGTCAGCAGCCAAGCCTACAGAGCTAAAAATTTTTATAACAATTTGCGTTTTGTTGACTTTTCAAAACAAACGACCCAGAATACTCAATTTAACTTACTGTGCCCTGTAAGACAACATATGGTAGATTCCGAGCAGTGTTCTAGCAATGCCTTCTAATTTGACGGTTTTGGAGTACATAATTTTCTTCTGAGGTGACTAGAAGAGTTTTCAGATAATGCTTCCTGTTAGTCTTTGTAGCACTTTAAAAAAAAGTGAGTAGTACTCAGGGTCTGGATTGTTTTAACTTCCGGATTCTAGTGAGTATCTTGGAGAGAGGAAGACCGCAAAGCACAAGCGTGGAACAAATGTGCCAAAATTTGCTTAGAAAGTGCTGACTGAGCTAGGAGTTTCACCAGCATTTCCTGTGTCAAAAACAAGTTCTCACTTTGGTCTTCAATGGCAGTAAAATGGGGATCAGAAACTGTTGCTGTTTGTTCAAAAGCAGAAGCTATAATCATTTCAGAGAAAGAGAGAGCAAAATTGAAACTGAAACTCTCCTTTTACCTGTCTATAGCACCAGTAGGGTGTGTCCCCTGGGGGCTTCTGCTCCCTTGTTGCAAATGAAATGATGAACCACAGAGGTGTCTTTCACTTACATTCTAAATCGGGGCATGTCTTATTGTTTTCCGTACCAGCGAAGGCATCTTACGGATACCTCAAAATTGTCTGGAAAACTATCAGTGGCTGTGTGTTAATAGTGCTACCTCTAGAATTTCTGGACTTCTCTGAGGATTTCAGAATCCAGCTTGAGGTTAGAACCTGAGAATTCCAGAATCTGAGAAATCTTTCTTCCTGCCTCCTGTGCCTACTAGCTGCTATCAGTTTCATTATAGGTAAAATATCATTACATTTCACATCAAAGGCAGCTCAAGAGGAATAGAGTATTCCAGAAGAGCCAGAGATGGCCTAATCTAACTGAGGGGGAGAGCGATGTTGCTCATATGGGTTACTTTGGTGAAGAGAGCAGAAGGGAGGGTAGAATTTGCGTGTATAGTTTATTAAAAAATGTGTAAAACTGACTTCTTTTACCATAAGTCAGCAGCCAAGCCTACAGAGCTAAAAATTTTTATAACAATTTGCGTTTTGTTGACTTTTCAAAACAAACGACCCAGAATACTCAATTTAACTTACTGTGCCCTGTAAGACAACATATGGTAGATTCCGAGCAGTGTTCTAGCAATGCCTTCTAATTTGACGGTTTTGGAGTACATAATTTTCTTCTGAGGTGACTAGAAGAGTTTTCAGATAATGCTTCCTGTTAGTCTTTGTAGCACTTTAAAAAAAAGTGAGTAGTACTCAGGGTCTGGATTGTTTTAACTTCCGGATTCTAGTGAGTATCTTGGAGAGAGGAAGACCGCAAAGCACAAGCGTGGAACAAATGTGCCAAAATTTGCTTAGAAAGTGCTGACTGAGCTAGGAGTTTCACCAGCATTTCCTGTGTCAAAAACAAGTTCTCACTTTGGTCTTCAATGGCAGTAAAATGGGGATCAGAAACTGTTGCTGTTTGTTCAAAAGCAGAAGCTATAATCATTTCAGAGAAAGAGAGAGCAAAATTGAAACTGAAACTCTCCTTTTACCTGTCTATAGCACCAGTAGGGTGTGTCCCCTGGGGGCTTCTGCTCCCTTGTTGCAAATGAAATGATGAACCACAGAGGTGTCTTTCACTTACATTCTAAATCGGGGCATGTCTTATTGTTTTCCGTACCAGCGAAGGCATCTTACGGATACCTCAAATAGTTCTTTGTGGTTTTATGAAGAGTCTTGCTTGTTTCCCTTTCCGCAGCACGTGTCTTCAACTGACATCATTTCTGAGAGCTTCATTCTGATTTGGTAATTAGGCTAATGTGTAGCATTAACCAAAATGCTCTATGAGATAACCCAAACTCTAAAGTAGAGAAGAAAACTGCATGGTATGCAGATGTTAGTTTATTTATTTCCAGCAAGTTCATGACTTCTGGGGATCCAGGATTAGATTTAAGAGAATTAATACTAGCCCTAGACCTAACTTTTATCAGCAGGTTTCATTCATTCCTCATACTGGGATAGGTCACCCAGTATTTTATTACACTTTAGATTTTCAAAGATAGTAATAGAAAAGAAATTAAAATAGAGGGAATTTTCATGGCATCACACATGTTAGGAAGTTATGTGGGAGAGGTATTACAGAAGAGGCAAAAACTTGCCAAGAGACAAAGCACATTAAGTACTTTAATACCTTCCTCAAACACTCCTTGCCTCAAATGCTCTTTTCTTATATTTAAGTGATCACCTCATTCTTTAAGGCTCAGTTCAAATAATTATTTCCTGCCAGGGACTCTTCTTTTATCTGCTTCCAAGGTTTCTTATATGCATTTCTTTAGATGCTTCTTAATGCATCATATTACAGATTCTAATTTTTTTTTGAATTTATCCTACGATAGGCTCAGTTCCTTGAGGACAGAAAACGTGTCTCCTTTCAATTCTTGCAATATATATATTATCTAGTATGTAGTAGATACCAAAGCCTGGTGAAGAGAACCAATTTGGGTTAGGAGTGTGTAAAAATCTCATAGGGCAGTAAAATGGGGATCAGAAACTGTTGCTGTTTGTTCAAAAGAAGAAGCTATAATCATTTCAGAGAAAGAGAGAGCAAAATTGAAACTGAAACTCTCCTTTTACCTGTCTATAGCACCAGTAGGGTGTGTCCCTGGGGCTTCTGCTCCCTTGTTGCAAATGAAATGATGAACCACAGAGGTGTCTTTCACTTACATTCTAAATCGGGGCATGTCTTATTGTTTTCCGTACCAGCGAAGGCATCTTACGGATACCTCAAATAGTTCTTTGTGGTTTTATGAAGAGTCTTGCTTGTTTCCCTTTCCGCAGCACGTGTCTTCAACTGACATCATTTCTGAGAGCTTCATTCTGATTTGGTAATTAGGCTAATGTGTAGCATTAACCAAAATGCTCTATGAGATAACCCAAACTCTAAAGTAGAGAAGAAAACTGCATGGTATGCAGATGTTAGTTTATTTATTTCCAGCAAGTTCATGACTTCTGGGGATCCAGGATTAGATTTAAGAGAATTAATACTAGCCCTAGACCTAACTTTTATCAGCAGGTTTCATTCATTCCTCATACTGGGATAGGTCACCCAGTATTTTATTACACTTTAGATTTTCAAAGATAGTAATAGAAAAGAAATTAAAATAGAGGGAATTTTCATGGCATCACACATGTTAGGAAGTTATGTGGGAGAGGTATTACAGAAGAGGCAAAAACTTGCCAAGAGACAAAGCACATTAAGTACTTTAATACCTTCCTCAAACACTCCTTGCCTCAAATGCTCTTTTCTTATATTTAAGTGATCACCTCATTCTTTAAGGCTCAGTTCAAATAATTATTTCCTGCCAGGGACTCTTCTTTTATCTGCTTCCAAGGTTTCTTATATGCATTTCTTTAGATGCTTCTTAATGCATCATATTACAGATTCTAATTTTTTTTTGAATTTATCCTACGATAGGCTCAGTTCCTTGAGGACAGAAAACGTGTCTCCTTTCAATTCTTGCAATATATATATTATCTAGTATGTAGTAGATACCAAAGCCTGGTGAAGAGAACCAATTTGGGTTAGGGAGTTGGTAGCTGAAAAGGATCTCATATGCCCCCGTTTTTTTCAGTTTATCTCACTCATTCTTCCATTTGTCTGGATGTGTCTGTCACTGCTTAGATGGTGCCTGATCAGACACCCCGTCTAGCAAGTTGTTTTCCAAATGTCAGACTCTTCTTTCGAACAATGCTACCTGATTGTATGTTATTTTAAATGTTTCAAACCTCTTTTGTATGTATTACCTTAGTTAGTTCTTACAAAAATTCTCTGTTTCCAGATGAGAAAACTTAAACTTAACAGGCATCAGTGGCTTGGAGTAGAACTCAGGTCTGTTGAACTGTGAGTGTAATTTACTTTGACCTAGAGCTTAATTATTTTTAAGTCATTTTTGAAATAGCTTTAGACTTAAGGAAAAGTTGCAAGAGTAAAAAACATCTGTGTATTTCACTCAGATTCACTCATTGTCATTTTGCTCCATTTATTCCTCTCTCAACTATTTATCTACCTGAGTGTTTAGTCTCTCAGCCATGTCTGACTCTTTGAAACCCCATGCATTATAGCCTGCCAGGCTCCTCCATCCATGGAACTTTCTGGGCAAGAATACTGGAATGGGTTGCCATTTCCTCCTCCAGAGATCTTCCTGACTCAAGGATCTAACCTGTGTCTCCTAAGTCTCCTGCATTGCAGGAGAAACAAGAACACACCCTCTTCTACATTGATGTCACTCTGTTAGACTTGATTGTGCCTTTGACACACTCTCCAGCTCCTTCCCCTCGGCCCACTTCCCCTACCAGAGCAGAGCCTTCTAAACTGTAACCCCTGATGGCACTGGGAGAGAATGAGAAGGGCTGGAGAATGTGGTTGTCATTGCTCTGCTCAACTGAACACAGCTCTTTCTCCTGTTTCTCACCATCTTGTCCTTTGGCTGTGCTGTTTCTTTCCACTAATTATTTTCACTTTGTCCTTGCTCATTTTTTTGCTGATAGGCAACTCATTCTCCTTGAGGAAAGAAAACAGAGGAAATTTGAGACCATTACTTATTCTTGTCTAGTAGCAGAACAGAACAGAACAGAACAAAATGCTCTGTACACCCGGTAAATAACTCGGGGTGCTGATTAAATAAAGGAAAACATCTTAATAGTTTTGAGGAGTGAACAAGTTTTGAGAAATGGAGAATTCTCTCTCTTGGACATTAGGAAGACTGACAGTTTTTTCCAGTTCAGTTCTAGGACATAATTCGAATTTTAAAACCTCTGTAATAAATTTCCTCTTCTTTTAACTAAAAGATTTCTTTAGCTATTATAGAATTGAATAGAAATCAAAGATGAGATATTATAATTTTAATGTATTTTTAGGTGATGCAAGAATAATCCTCAATATTGTGTGATCAATTTCTTCTTCTCTACCCCTACAATCATGTAGGTATGTGACTTACTTTCTTTCTGTTATGTTAGGGTCTGTCACATCTTTTATGAGGTATCAAGGCTAGACTATAGGCTTGGGGCAAACTTTGCATTTGGAGGGCTGACAGACATTGTAATTTAAGTTGGTATTTTGAGCATAAATTCTCAGAGCTGGACGAAACCACAGGGAATCTTTCATGCAACTTCTTTCTGGTATAGGAATCATACCTACATTGACAGCTTACCTAAAAGTGGCTTTTTAGTATACTGATTTCAACCACTGTGTAGAAGTAAGGAGTACACAAGGATTTTGTTGCAAAGTTATAAGTCTACATTGTCTTGCTCACACTACAGTAGAAAGTATTTGTTGTTGATCATAAACCAAGACGAAATCATGAACCCGATGTAATGAAATTTTGTGAGTCATTTTGTCAGTTACAGAGGTGAACATGCAACAATTCAGCTATTTCTTCTTGCAGAGAAAAGGCATATTTGGGGGGACTGTGCCGAAGATGGGAGAATACATGGTCTATCGTACACAATATCCAAGTAAGCTAATCTGCTAAGACTTTTTCAAAGTAAAACTGAACAGGAAGCCACAGCCGATAATGCCACTCTGTTTACTGGTAATTACTGGCCTTTCAGTTTTAATACATGGCTGCTATAGAATAAAAGGTAGGTGGTAATTTATGCAGCAGATTATTGTTTCATAGTCAGCAGTAAGGACGGGTAGCTCTAGGCAATAGACAATTTTAAAAAACTTTTGAGGTAAAAGTAATATCAGTAGACTAAGACTAAATGAGCTATGTCCCAACTATGGTCCTTTTTTGTCTTTTTAAACTTGGCTGGTGGGATCTCAGTTCCCCAAGCAGGGACTGAATCTGAGTGTCTAGCAGTAAAAGCATGGAGTCCTAACTACAGGTTCACCAAGGAATTCCTCTTGTGCCTTTTTGTTATCCTCTCTTAAAGATGATTTCTACTGCTAGTGAAGGACTAGAAAGAAACAGTTAGGGTTAGCCTATTAATAAAGGGACTAGTAATTGTTTAGTTAAGATTAAAGAATTTTCTAAAACCTTGGTTGTTCAGAGCACCACAAGTCAACTATTTTTCTGTTTGATGCAGTAGGGACTAGGTAGCTCAAAAAAGTGAGGAAAAATTGCTTCTTAATACTTACCATTACTATACTAGGCTAAACTAAACTCTAGTTAGCTTCATACCACTTCAGTTTTTCAGAGGATCTTAATGTTCAACTAATAGGCTGGCACTGTCTCTGCAAGAGCCCCACCAAGTGGTCATCCAGCTTGTGAGTGGAAAAAAATCAGATTAGGAGTCCTAAGAAAGAATGATAGGAGAGAATATGGATAAACACAAAACCATCTGTAGAGAGATTCCAAATCAGCCTTCATGTTTAAGTAAGACATCTGCTTCTCTCTGCCATTTGTTTCTAACTTTCTTGTCCTTACTTGAACTGTGCTTGCTCTTTGACCTCATGACACTACAGTAGAAAGTATTTGTTGTTGATCATAAACCAAGACGAAATCATGAACCCGATGTAATGAAATTTTGTGAGTCATTTTGTCAGTTACAGAGGTGAACATGCAACAATTCAGCTATTTCTTCTTGCAGAGAAAAGGCATATTTGGGGGGACTGTGCCGAAGATGGGAGAATACATGGTCTATCGTACACAATATCCAAGTAAGCTAATCTGCTAAGACTTTTTCAAAGTAAAACTGAACAGGAAGCCACAGCCGATAATGCCACTCTGTTTACTGGTAATTACTGGCCTTTCAGTTTTAATACATGGCTGCTATAGAATAAAAGGTAGGTGGTAATTTATGCAGCAGATTATTGTTTCATAGTCAGCAGTAAGGACGGGTAGCTCTAGGCAATAGACAATTTTTAAAAAAACTTTTGAGGTAAAAGTAATATCAGTAGACTAAGACTAAATGAGCTATGTCCCAACTATGGTCCTTTTTTGTCTTTTTAAACTTGGCTGGTGGGATCTCAGTTCCCCAAGCAGGGACTGAATCTGAGTGTCTAGCAGTAAAAGCATGGAGTCCTAACTACAGGTTCACCAAGGAATTCCTCTTGTGCCTTTTTGTTATCCTCTCTTAAAGATGATTTCTACTGCTAGTGAAGGACTAGAAAGAAACAGTTAGGGTTAGCCTATTAATAAAGGGACTAGTAATTGTTTAGTTAAGATTAAAGAATTTTCTAAAACCTTGGTTGTTCAGAGCACCACAAGTCAACTATTTTTCTGTTTGATGCAGTAGGGACTAGGTAGCTCAAAAAAGTGAGGAAAAATTGCTTCTTAATACTTACCATTACTATACTAGGCTAAACTAAACTCTAGTTAGCTTCATACCACTTCAGTTTTTCAGAGGATCTTAATGTTCAACTAATAGGCTGGCACTGTCTCTGCAAGAGCCCCACCAAGTGGTCATCCAGCTTGTGAGTGGAAAAAAATCAGATTAGGAGTCCTAAGAAAGAATGATAGGAGAGAATATGGATAAACACAAAACCATCTGTAGAGAGATTCCAAATCAGCCTTCATGTTTAAGTAAGACATCTGCTTCTCTCTGCCATTTGTTTCTAACTTTCTTGTCCTTACTTGAACTGTGCTTGCTCTTTGACCTCATGACCCTAAGTGCTTTGAGTTTTCCATTTTCTCCTAATCAATCAGCTCCTTCTGTCTTCCCATTTGCCCCTGTCCAGTCCCAGACACTGGTGTCCACCACTTAAATCATGCTTTCGATATTACTTTCACCTCTAATACAGCCATCTTTTTTCTTTGGCCCTTAGATTGAGCAGCTGAGAATTCCTGGAGAAAAATTACACAACTCTGACCATTGATGTCACTACATATTGCTGCTTTCTGACTAAGATTGGGTCCTAATTTATAGTCTATATGTCTGATCAACTGACAGTGGTTATTCTAAAATCTTTTCTTTCCTCTCAAATCCCGCTTCTTGCCACCAAACTTTCTCAGATGTGTTAGATGACAATTTAGCCATTTCCCTGAGAAAAGATAAGGATATGAAGTGAAGACTCTCCCTCTCCCTCTTCCTTAATAAGCTTATTGACATCTGTACCCCACCTTCCTGATGGAAGAGCTGTCCAAATATAAGTTCATTTTTAACCTACGGCTCGAATTCCATCCCCTCCTGCCTATACAATGAGTTCATTATGTCAATCATCTCTTATGTCCTTTTTTTATCTTAGAAAACAAAGAGAACAGTGCTTTATCTCATCAAAAACAGAACAAAAAGCAAGTCTATTTTTCCAGTTTGGACTTTTAAACTATAAGTAAAGGAAATCAACTCAAAATAATTTACAGAAAAAGTAGAATTCATTGGAAAAATGGTGTTGTAACTCAGAGCCTAGAAGATGCTAAACAACCAAGCCTCTTGAGAGCAGAAAGTTCAGGATCATAGAAAATGGAACTGTAGACCTTCATATTTTCAGATATATGTTCAACCACTCCTTGCTGTACATCATCACTCAAGACTCATCTCCTAAGAAGGAATCATTTGACTGGCCTGGCCCATGAGAAACATGTAGAGGAAACATTCTTAATACTTTCACCTCTGACTTCCATAAGGCACAGGTCACTGGATTTCATTTGCCCTTATCTTGCTTGATCTCTCCATAGCACATAGATACATAGATATGGATGAACATTTTCTCTGTCTCAAGTTCTTCTTTCTTTGATTTCTGTGAGACTATTCCCTCCACTGAAAAAAAAAAAAAGAAGCAGTTGAAACTTTGTTTGGTCTCCATTGTAGATTCCTTTTTTTTTTTTTTTTTTTTTTCAATACCTAAATGTTAGATATTAGCTTCCCGATGGCCCTGTGTATCTTTTCTTCTCAGATGCATGGCTTCAATTTCCACTGCTGTCATGTTACAAACTATGCCACATGTCAAAGTTTCTTTTGAGGGACTTCCCTGGCAGTCCAATGGTTAAGTGTGAACTTTCACTTCAGGAAAGGTTCAATCCCTGGTTGGGGAACTAAGATCCTGCATACTTCATGGTGTGGCCAAAGTTTTTTTTCTGATTCATAGGCTAAATTCTGAATATCCAGTAAAATTCAGTGTATTTAAAAGAGAGGCTTCCCGGATGACTCAGTGGGTAAAGAATCGCCTAGAGTGCAGGAGATACAGGAGCCATAGGTTGGGAAGATCCCATCGAGAAGGAAATGACAGTCATTCCAGTATGCTTGTCTGAAAAACCCCATGGACAGAGAAGCCCAACTGGTACAGTCCATGGGGTCTAAAAGAGTCAAACACGAGTGAATGACTAAGCACAACAGCAACAACAAAAGAAAACATTCTTCATCCCAGATCTGCTATATTTTAGTAAATAGCACATCTCTAATCAGTCTTCCAATTCACTTCCTAGCAGTCTTCCTGGGTCACTATGACACCTAACACTTATCGGTCACCAGTCACTCACGAAACCCTGTGGTGTTTGCTTCCTAAATATTTCTGGTCCTCCTCTTTCCCTCACTTATAGCGACACTTTTGATTAGGATCTTCATACTTTCTCACTTAGATTACTACATTAACTTCCTCAAAACCAGTTTCCTTCCTTATTATACTCCACTTTTCTCACACCGTGGTCTTTCTAAAATGCTAATCTAATCTGCAAGTTTTATCTATCAGGATAGACTTCACACATTCTGTCTTTGGCCACTTTCTTCTAAGCCTTGCTTGATGGTCAGTTCCTTACCTCTTTATTATAAAACAATCAAGCTTCCTTGGAGGAACTTGAATTGTTTTGTAACCTTGCCTGTGTGTAAGAAACTTGAGGAGCACTATTGAATATGTCGATTTTTTGGCCTGGCCCTATTGAATTGGAATCTCCAGGAGTAGGGTTTAGGAACCCCTACTTATCCTTAAGATGCGGCCAGTTTATGAAATACTACCTGGATGTTTTTGGCAGTACTTTTACTCATGTTGTTTTGCAATGTCCTTCCCTCCTGTCCTTGAGAAGTGTAAGAATCACTTAACAGGTAATCCTCATCTTGACTTAGATGCTTCTTTTCTGTGTTCCTATGGGTCTACTGAGATCTAACTCTGATATAATAGTCAACATACAGATAAACATTATTTGACTGACTTTTCTATAATACAGTTGGTCTAGGAACTCATTGTTCATTCTTCCTAGCACATAAGAAGCTAATAAATGGCATTTGACAAAAATTGCTTTGCTATATAAAAATAAATTAAAAGGTCAATTTTTTTGTTATGAATCTATATATATTTAGATACGAAAAAATCTAGTGTGTATATATATATATATATATATATATATATATATTTTTTTTTTTTTTTGCCTCTTTTATTGGTTTTTCATTTATTTATCTTCATCCGTCCTTATTCTTTGGCCTTTGTGGGCCTCCCATTGCAGTGGTCTCTTTCGTTGCAGAGCTCTGGCTCTGGGCACATGCACTCCAGAGCTCTGGCTCATAATTGGACACACTGGTCCAGCTGCTCTGCGGCATGTGGGAATCTTCCCAGACCAGGGATTGAACCGGCATCCCTTGCAATGCAAGGTGGACTCTTTACCCATTGGACCACCAGGGAAGCCCAAAATCTAGTATATCGCTATAGGAAAAGTAGCTAAGAAAAAATATATATAACGAAAATACTTGTAGTTAAGAAACAAAGTAAGAATGTACATATAAATAAAATATATTGGGAAGATATTCAATGCAATTTTATTACTGTTATCTTTGGATCATGGAATAATGGGTGCTTTTTATCTGCTTTCCTTCAGAAGTATGTGAATTTTATCATTAAAAATATGACTAAGTAAATAAGCACTATCTTCTTGAATCTACTTGGAAAATTGTGTGCATATGTGCACACACACAAATCTACACAAGTGCACCCAAACTGCCCTGGTGGTCCAAGTCAAGAGGTGCAGGTTCAGTCCCTAGTTGGGAAACTAAGATCACACAAACTGAGTGGCCAAAAAAGTACAAATGCACCCCAAAAGAAAAAGAAATGTTTGGATACTTTGAGACTATTATATAGAAAGACAAATATTATTCAGAGAAAACAGACTACTGAATTGATAAGGGAGGCATAGGAACACAATTAACAGGTAATCCTCATCTTGACTTAGATGCTTCTTTTCTGTGTTCCTATGGGTCTACTGAGATCTAACTCTGATATAATAGTCAACATACAGATAAACATTATTTGACTGACTTTTCTATAATACAGTTGGTCTAGGAACTCATTGTTCATTCTTCCTAGCACATAAGAAGCTAATAAATGGCATTTGACAAAAATTGCTTTGCTATATAAAAATAAATTAAAAGGTCAATTTTTTTGTTATGAATCTATATATATTTAGATACGAAAAAATCTAGTGTGTATATATATATATATATATATATATTTTTACAATTTTGGCCTCTTTTATTGGTTTTTCATTTATTTATCTTCATCCGTCCTTATTCTTTGGCCTTTGTGGGCCTCCCATTGCAGTGGTCTCTTTCGTTGCAGAGCTCTGGCTCTGGGCACATGCACTCCAGAGCTCTGGCTCATAATTGGACACACTGGTCCAGCTGCTCTGCGGCATGTGGGAATCTTCCCAGACCAGGGATTGAACCGGCATCCCTTGCAATGCAAGGTGGACTCTTTACCCATTGGACCACCAGGGAAGCCCAAAATCTAGTATATCGCTATAGGAAAAGTAGCTAAGAAAAAATATATATAACGAAAATACTTGTAGTTAAGAAACAAAGTAAGAATGTACATATAAATAAAATATATTGGGAAGATATTCAATGCAATTTTATTACTGTTATCTTTGGATCATGGAATAATGGGTGCTTTTTATCTGCTTTCCTTCAGAAGTATGTGAATTTTATCATTAAAAATATGACTAAGTAAATAAGCACTATCTTCTTGAATCTACTTGGAAAATTGTGTGCATATGTGCACACACACAAATCTACACAAGTGCACCCAAACTGCCCTGGTGGTCCAAGTCAAGAGGTGCAGGTTCAGTCCCTAGTTGGGAAACTAAGATCACACAAACTGAGTGGCCAAAAAAGTACAAATGCACCCCAAAAGAAAAAGAAATGTTTGGATACTTTGAGACTATTATATAGAAAGACAAATATTATTCAGAGAAAACAGACTACTGAATTGATAAGGGAGGCATAGGAACACAATAAATATGTAACTCTTGTCAAAAATAAGCATAAAACAGAGATCTAAGTTTAAAACTTATTAAAAGTATAAATTTGTTGAGTTTTTTGAGTAGACAGGAGTCAATCAAGAAAAAGAAAGACTTTCTTCTGGGAGAATTTTTTACTCAAGAGAAGACTTGGGGGTTTTGAGGATTAAAACTAGTTAGATACACAATGTTATTCCTTTGGGCAATTTAGTCAACAGTGCAATTAACATCATCAGCTGCCAAAGGAAGCAGTTTTATGGAAGCAAATTAAAATAGGAAAAAGGCAGGGTCTAAAAATAGAGTCAAGTTGAATAAAGTTTGTTATCTACCTTCAAGCTGGTGATCTTGGAAGACTTTTCTGTTATTTCTTGAAATAGTGCTTCATGTTCATTAATTTTCTTTAAATATTTCTTCAAACTTAGTAATTAAAATTTACTCTTTGGGGGAAAAAGACCTTTTAATAAAACAGAAATAATTGAATGGTCTGTGAGCCATTCCTGTCCCATCCTAGCTCTGAAGAGAAGAGCTCAGGGACACGGTTGTATCCCAATTCACCAGCCCTGGTAGAAGCAACAGGAATGGTAATGCTATTGACCTGGAAGAAATATGTCATCCTTTCTTTAGCTGGCCTTATCAACCCTTACTATAAAGATCATAAGAAGAAATATATGGTTGTTTATTTGTAAATTTGACTCATAAGCCAAGATGTAAAAATATAAATTAGTTTAAATTCCTGCATTTTGGCTGAAATCATGAAGCTTAAAAGCTATGTATTATCTTAATTAGAAATTCCAGGGGCATTTGAGAGCTTCTTGGTGGCTCAGTGGTAAAGAATCTACCTGCTAATGTGGGAGACCTGGGTTCAATCCCTGCAGTTCAGTCACAAATCTACAGTGCACCCAAACTGCCCTGGTGGTCCAAGTCAAGAGGTGCAGGTTCAGTCCCTAGTTGGGAAACTAAGATCACACAAACTGAGTGGCCAAAAAAGTACAAATGCACCCCAAAAGAAAAAGAAATGTTTGGATACTTTGAGACTATTATATAGAAAGACAAATATTATTCAGAGAAAACAGACTACTGAATTGATAAGGGAGGCATAGGAACACAATAAATATGTAACTCTTGTCAAAAATAAGCATAAAACAGAGATCTAAGTTTAAAACTTATTAAAAGTATAAATTTGTTGAGTTTTTTGAGTAGACAGGAGTCAATCAAGAAAAAGAAAGACTTTCTTCTGGGAGAATTTTTTACTCAAGAGAAGACTTGGGGGTTTTGAGGATTAAAACTAGTTAGATACACAATGTTATTCCTTTGGGCAATTTAGTCAACAGTGCAATTAACATCATCAGCTGCCAAAGGAAGCAGTTTTATGGAAGCAAATTAAAATAGGAAAAAGGCAGGGTCTAAAAATAGAGTCAAGTTGAATAAAGTTTGTTATCTACCTTCAAGCTGGTGATCTTGGAAGACTTTTCTGTTATTTCTTGAAATAGTGCTTCATGTTCATTAATTTTCTTTAAATATTTCTTCAAACTTAGTAATTAAAATTTACTCTTTGGGGGAAAAAGACCTTTTAATAAAACAGAAATAATTGAATGGTCTGTGAGCCATTCCTGTCCCATCCTAGCTCTGAAGAGAAGAGCTCAGGGACACGGTTGTATCCCAATTCACCAGCCCTGGTAGAAGCAACAGGAATGGTAATGCTATTGACCTGGAAGAAATATGTCATCCTTTCTTTAGCTGGCCTTATCAACCCTTACTATAAAGATCATAAGAAGAAATATATGGTTGTTTATTTGTAAATTTGACTCATAAGCCAAGATGTAAAAATATAAATTAGTTTAAATTCCTGCATTTTGGCTGAAATCATGAAGCTTAAAAGCTATGTATTATCTTAATTAGAAATTCCAGGGGCATTTGAGAGCTTCTTGGTGGCTCAGTGGTAAAGAATCTACCTGCTAATGTGGGAGACCTGGGTTCAATCCCTTGGCTGGGAAAATCCCCTGGAGGAGGGCATGTCAACCTACTTCAGTATTCTTGCCTGGAGAATCCCATGGACTGAGGAGCCTGATGGGCTATAGTCTATCAGGTCTAAAGGGTTGGACACATTGAAGTGACTGAGCATGATAGGGGCACTTGAAATACATTCAAACATAGTTAATCTCTAAAAACATGAAGAATTCAGTGGTAAATAAATTTATTTTTATTTGTTTATTTTATTATTATCTTGTTACATAATTTTTTTCATCGTGAATATTTTTAAAATTTTGGGCTCCTTTATTGTTTTTTTATTTATTTATTTTCACCCATCTCTATTCTTTGGCATGTGTAGGCCTCTCTTGCAGGGGCCTCTCTTGTTGTGGAGCACCGGCCCTGGGCACCTGTGCTTCAGAGCGCTGGCTCGTAATTGGACACACCTGTCCAGCAGCTCCACGGCATGTGGGATCTTCCCAGGCCAGGGACCAAATTGGTGCCCCTTGCACTGCAAGGTGGACTCTCCACCCACTGGACCACCAGGGAAACCCTCCATCATGTATCTTGATGCTTATTCTTTTTTTTTTAATTAAAAACATTATTTGTTTGTTTGGCTGCATTGGGCCTTAGTTGTGGTGCCTGGGCTTTCCAGGTAAGGATAGTGCTAAAGAACCCACCTGCCAGTGAAGGAGACATAGGAAATGTGGGTTCGATCCCTGGGTCAGGAAGGTACACTGAGGCCTAAAAAAAAATTTCCCATCCTAGCTCTGAAGAGAAGAGCTCAGGGACACGGTTGTATCCCAATTCACCAGCCCTGGTAGAAGCAACAGGAATGGTAATGCTATTGACCTGGAAGAAATATGTCATCCTTTCTTTAGCTGGCCTTATCAACCCTTACTATAAAGATCATAAGAAGAAATATATGGTTGTTTATTTGTAAATTTGACTCATAAGCCAAGATGTAAAAATATAAATTAGTTTAAATTCCTGCATTTTGGCTGAAATCATGAAGCTTAAAAGCTATGTATTATCTTAATTAGAAATTCCAGGGGCATTTGAGAGCTTCTTGGTGGCTCAGTGGTAAAGAATCTACCTGCTAATGTGGGAGACCTGGGTTCAATCCCTTGGCTGGGAAAATCCCCTGGAGGAGGGCATGTCAACCTACTTCAGTATTCTTGCCTGGAGAATCCCATGGACTGAGGAGCCTGATGGGCTATAGTCTATCAGGTCTAAAGGGTTGGACACATTGAAGTGACTGAGCATGATAGGGGCACTTGAAATACATTCAAACATAGTTAATCTCTAAAAACATGAAGAATTCAGTGGTAAATAAATTTATTTTTATTTGTTTATTTTATTATTATCTTGTTACATAATTTTTTTCATCGTGAATATTTTTAAAATTTTGGGCTCCTTTATTGTTTTTTTATTTATTTATTTTCACCCATCTCTATTCTTTGGCATGTGTAGGCCTCTCTTGCAGGGGCCTCTCTTGTTGTGGAGCACCGGCCCTGGGCACCTGTGCTTCAGAGCGCTGGCTCGTAATTGGACACACCTGTCCAGCAGCTCCACGGCATGTGGGATCTTCCCAGGCCAGGGACCGAATTGGTGCCCCTTGCACTGCAAGGTGGACTCTCCACCCACTGGACCACCAGGGAAACCCTCCATCATGTATCTTGATGCTTATTCTTTTTTTTTTAATTAAAAACATTATTTGTTTGTTTGGCTGCATTGGGCCTTAGTTGTGGTGCCTGGGCTTTCCAGGTAAGGATAGTGCTAAAGAACCCACCTGCCAGTGAAGGAGACATAGGAAATGTGGGTTCGATCCCTGGGTCAGGAAGGTACACTGGAGAAGGAAATGGCAATTCACTGCAGTATTCTTGCCTGGAGAATTCCATGGACAGAGGAGGTGGGTGCAGGGGGCTACATACGGTTCATGGGGTTGCAGAGTTGGACATGAGTCAAGTGACTTAACACACACACAGACTCTCTAGTTGTGGTGCACAGGCTTAGGTTGCACCGTGGCATGGGGGATCTTAGTTCCCCAGCTACAAATTGAACCTGTGTCTGCTGCATTGCAAGGTGAATTCTCAGTCACTGGACCACCAGGGAAGGCCCTTGATGCTATTATTTTAAGTAAGGGTTCCTGGTGAAGTTAAAATATGAACTCCATGAATACTTGATTTTTCGACAACTTTTCAGGAATAGATCTACTACAAAAATAGGACCAAAAATATCTGTATTTAAGTATCAGTGAATTAGCTTCAAGTTAAAGTAAAATATTGGTGTATAAACTACTTCAAGTACAAAAGATTAATACTAGAAAATACTGAAGTCTGTAATGCTCTAGAAAATTATGACTGGAGGATCTTCAATCTAGTTGTCACTTGATCAGAAAGGTTTACCCATCTGGCCTTTGCTTTTTAAAACTATGTTGCTTACTCTGCAAATGTCAAGTCCTCAGTGATCTAAAGGTAAGCAGTTTCTTTCTCCTTCTATGCTTTAACATGCTGGGAGTTATCTTGACAAGATTCAGTGACAGGAATGTTCTTCAAATAACAGACTGGAGAAATTTTTCTTGGCCCTTATTGAGAATTAGCATATAAATGGTAAGGAATGATTTATGTTCAATTAATTAGTTAGAACCTGGAGTCCTATAAAACTTATTTTGTTTCTTCACTTTGGTGGGAATTATGGGTTAAATATGTTTTATGATTAACTTCAAAAAACTAGCATAGATATAATTTGATGTTAAAAAGATAATCAGAATCTATTTTAGGGAGTGTGATATGCTTTGTGGGTAAAATTAAAAGGCAAGGAATTGGTAATTAAACTAGTTAAAGTTACGCTAAGCACTAAATTGTAAATTGAAAATAGATATCCAGATGTTACTTTTATATATAAAAAGACTAAATAAAAGAATAATGAGTCACTTTAGGAATGTTCCTTTGATTTAGAAAAAGCTGAAGTTTTATGGTCTTAAGTTTTGTCTGTACATAAAAGAAGCTCCTTGAGGATGACCCTGTCCCGTCAACCATTGCTTTTGCCTTCGACTCAGTGTTTACATGGATGAGTACCTGAAATTACTCTATCATTGTCCTTTAGACCCTGTTTCAAGCTGACATAAGTTATATTACTCCTTCACAATTCAGTTCCTTTGGTGATTAGGTAATTAACAACTTGCAATTGTTAGATGGACGTGAAGACCATGGGTCTATTTTTCTTCAACCTAGGTATGAGGTGACACATTTTACAATGTGAGAAACTATGAAAGATTCAGACTAGAGTTTGAAAGTCAGAAAGCATTTATTAGCCTGAATACACCAACACAGTCATGCCACTTCTCAGTATTCTCAGTGAAGTCCAGCTCCCTGTTTCATGCCTCGGACAAGCAACTTGTATGGAAGGTTGACTCAAGGCAGAGGGAATAATATCATAGCAACAGAATTCAGGACCAGTGTGCCTGCAGAATGTTTCCAGACAATACATACACATTGAACACAGTCATCTCACATATATAAGATAATTTCTAACATCCATTATGTCAATTAATAAATACTTTTGGGGCTAGAAATAAAGATGTATGTGTGTGTTGAGTCACTGAAGTGACTCTTGGTGACCCATGGACTGTAGCCCACCAGGCGCCTCTGTCCACGATTCTCCAAGCAAGAAAGTTCTTCAATGTAATTTTTTTAGTCATATAAATGGTAAGGAATGATTTATGTTCAATTAATTAGTTAGAACCTGGAGTCCTATAAAACTTATTTTGTTTCTTCACTTTGGTGGGAATTATGGGTTAAATATGTTTTATGATTAACTTCAAAAAACTAGCATAGATATAATTTGATGTTAAAAAGATAATCAGAATCTATTTTAGGGAGTGTGATATGCTTTGTGGGTAAAATTAAAAGGCAAGGAATTGGTAATTAAACTAGTTAAAGTTACGCTAAGCACTAAATTGTAAATTGAAAATAGATATCCAGATGTTACTTTTATATATAAAAAGACTAAATAAAAGAATAATGAGTCACTTTAGGAATGTTCCTTTGATTTAGAAAAAGCTGAAGTTTTATGGTCTTAAGTTTTGTCTGTACATAAAAGAAGCTCCTTGAGGATGACCCTGTCCCGTCAACCATTGCTTTTGCCTTCGACTCAGTGTTTACATGGATGAGTACCTGAAATTACTCTATCATTGTCCTTTAGACCCTGTTTCAAGCTGACATAAGTTATATTACTCCTTCACAATTCAGTTCCTTTGGTGATTAGGTAATTAACAACTTGCAATTGTTAGATGGACGTGAAGACCATGGGTCTATTTTTCTTCAACCTAGGTATGAGGTGACACATTTTACAATGTGAGAAACTATGAAAGATTCAGACTAGAGTTTGAAAGTCAGAAAGCATTTATTAGCCTGAATACACCAACACAGTCATGCCACTTCTCAGTATTCTCAGTGAAGTCCAGCTCCCTGTTTCATGCCTCGGACAAGCAACTTGTATGGAAGGTTGACTCAAGGCAGAGGGAATAATATCATAGCAACAGAATTCAGGACCAGTGTGCCTGCAGAATGTTTCCAGACAATACATACACATTGAACACAGTCATCTCACATATATAAGATAATTTCTAACATCCATTATGTCAATTAATAAATACTTTTGGGGCTAGAAATAAAGATGTATGTGTGTGTTGAGTCACTGAAGTGACTCTTGGTGACCCATGGACTGTAGCCCACCAGACGCCTCTGTCCACGGGATTCTCCAAGCAAGAAAACTGGAGTGGGTTGCCATGTCCTCTACTAGGGGATCTTCCCAACCCAGGGATTGAACCCACATCACTCACGTTTCCTGCACTGGCAGGTAGGTTCTTTACCACTAGCACCACCTGGTAGTTGAGGCTAGAAGCCGGTACTTTGGAAGGGCTTTTGATTAGTCGTCAAAATGCCAACTATACTTGGTTTGTGTATTCTGCTTTTAGTTTGTAGATTAAAGCTTATGTGTACATATATACCATGCTACCCATGGTGATGTATTTTTTTTTTTTTTTAACTTTGGCCACATTTATTGGTCTTTCATTTATTTATTTTCATCCGTCTTCGTTCTTTAGCCTGTGTGGGCCTCCCATTGCAGTGACCTCTTTCATTGCAGAGCCCCGGCTCTGGGCACATGAGCTCCAGAGCACTGGCTCGTAATTGGACACACTGGTCCAGCCGTGGGATCTTCCCAGGCCAGAGATCGAACTGATGTCCCTTGCACTGCAAGGCAAACTCTTTATCCGCTGGATCATCAGGGAAGCCCTTGGTGATGTATTTTAAGTTAAATAAATGTAATCCTCCATCCTAATACTCCGATATCATTTTTTAAAAAGAAAAACATCTAACATAGCCAAAAATAACTTTTTCACACCCAACAAGATTAAGGAGTTATTAATGACACTTAATACTCAGTTCATACCTATTGTCTGCTTCTTAGTGTTCTATTTGAATCAGCGTTCAATCCAAACACTCTTATTAAACCCTTGAGTCTCTTGTTCTTCCACAGTACTTCTTGCAATGACATTCTGAATTACTGAAGTTCTTCAAACTGTCTTTAGAACGTCTTACACAGTGTGACCACTTTCCTGAAGTGGTGTTTTACTTGTTCTTTTACCTGTAGTAATCTCTGATCTAGAAGCCAAAACCAAAGGCTTTATTAAGTTTAAGTTAAACATTCTTGTCAAAGTTAAAGTCGTAGGTCATGTTGCATGCATCACACTGGGAGTTGCAAATGTCTGATATCACACTGGTGGTGATAAAATTTAGCCATAGGATCGAGGTATTGGAAAGTCTGATGTTTCCATTGTAAAGGTGTGTTTCCAGTTTGTGATATTTTTTTTTATTTTAGACTAGAGCTCAGTGACTGTCCAGGTTACCAACAGCCATTTGCCTAATCCTTTTAGTACCAATTGATAAGACTTGACTGAATCAATCATCTCATTAGGACTTGTGAAGGATTTCTAGCTGTAATTCTGTCATTTGTTTTATAGTTCTTAGCGGACTTTCTTTTGTCAAGTAGACTCTCTTCAGCTGAGGCTATTTTTATTATTCTAGATGACAGCTCCCTCTGGAAAGGTGGAAGAAATGTTCATTCATTTCTTTGCCTCTATGAAGGTAATTTACTGAGCAGATGTCTGTCTCCAGGACTCGGACTGACCCTGCACAACATGACTGCTTTCTAATGCATAGCCTATTAATTTTTATAAATAAT
The DNA here is from genome assembly GCA_022376925.1 of Tragulus kanchil. NCBI lineage: Eukaryota > Metazoa > Chordata > Mammalia > Artiodactyla > Tragulidae > Tragulus > Tragulus kanchil. The sequence goes on from JAIOJX010000004.1 coordinate 54,058,631, forward strand.
TCCCACTGTGCTTGTGCCAAAATGGCTTTCTGGGAATAATTACTATAAAGTATTGTGTTTTCTGTTTGTTTCCTGTTGTCGTGTAAAGTTCCCTTAGTGTCTGAAGATGTAGTAATAATTGCCCTTACTCTATTCATTATATTCCTTGTAGGGATTACTTGGTTCATTTCCTGCCAGGGTATTTCCATGGTGTCCCGTGGTTTCTGTTGTGTTTCGATTATTCATTTATAGCGTTTATTTGGTGCTAAATGGGTTCTGATCAATATCCAATGCTGATACCCTGTTTCTTCCCATTCAGCATCACTAACACTCTCCTCAGGTATCTAAATAGATTGTGAAACTCTCTTGTAGGTGGCTTCAGAAACAATTTAAATGGCTGATGCTTGTTAAATGATAAAAATCAAAGATCTAGGACATCAGGCAGGAAATCATCCTTGAAAATTTTAATTAGTTTTAAGACCAAATTAGATTTGACAGTACCTGGATATGTCATTATAGGATCACACTAATTTCTCTTCTAGTATTGGGTTGAAAACTGAAATAATTTGATACACTAGTTAAGCCAGTGTAGCACATGACATAGGGTGTGGTTTGAGAGATAAGAGTCCCCATAAAAGAAAATTACCTCACTATCCATGTTAAAGAAATACAAATAAGTTATAGATGACGTAACAAAACCTCCAAGAGAGCAGAGATGACTGCTGAATTCCTAGAGCGAATGTAACATTTGTTGTGGACTGCAGCCTGCCAGGCTCCTCTGACCTCCATTATCTCCCAGGGTTTCCTCAACTTTATGTCCACTGAGTAGGTGATTCTATCTAAAGTCTCATCTTCTGCCTTCTCCTTTTCCTTTTGACTGAATCAATCATCTCATTAGGACTTGTGAAGGATTTCTAGCTGTAATTCTGTCATTTGTTTTATAGTTCTTAGCGGACTTTCTTTTGTCAAGTAGACTCTCTTCAGCTGAGGCTATTTTTATTATTCTAGATGACAGCTCCCTCTGGAAAGGTGGAAGAAATGTTCATTCATTTCTTTGCCTCTATGAAGGTAATTTACTGAGCAGATGTCTGTCTCCAGGACTCGGACTGACCCTGCACAACATGACTGCTTTCTAATGCATAGCCTATTAATTTTTATAAATAATTCCCACTGTGCTTGTGCCAAAATGGCTTTCTGGGAATAATTACTATAAAGTATTGTGTTTTCTGTTTGTTTCCTGTTGTCGTGTAAAGTTCCCTTAGTGTCTGAAGATGTAGTAATAATTGCCCTTACTCTATTCATTATATTCCTTGTAGGGATTACTTGGTTCATTTCCTGCCAGGGTATTTCCATGGTGTCCCGTGGTTTCTGTTGTGTTTCGATTATTCATTTATAGCGTTTATTTGGTGCTAAATGGGTTCTGATCAATATCCAATGCTGATACCCTGTTTCTTCCCATTCAGCATCACTAACACTCTCCTCAGGTATCTAAATAGATTGTGAAACTCTCTTGTAGGTGGCTTCAGAAACAATTTAAATGGCTGATGCTTGTTAAATGATAAAAATCAAAGATCTAGGACATCAGGCAGGAAATCATCCTTGAAAATTTTAATTAGTTTTAAGACCAAATTAGATTTGACAGTACCTGGATATGTCATTATAGGATCACACTAATTTCTCTTCTAGTATTGGGTTGAAAACTGAAATAATTTGATACACTAGTTAAGCCAGTGTAGCACATGACATAGGGTGTGGTTTGAGAGATAAGAGTCCCCATAAAAGAAAATTACCTCACTATCCATGTTAAAGAAATACAAATAAGTTATAGATGACGTAACAAAACCTCCAAGAGAGCAGAGATGACTGCTGAATTCCTAGAGCGAATGTAACATTTGTTGTGGACTGCAGCCTGCCAGGCTCCTCTGACCTCCATTATCTCCCAGGGTTTCCTCAACTTTATGTCCACTGAGTAGGTGATTCTATCTAAAAGTCTCATCTTCTGCCTTCTCCTTTTCCTTTTGCCTTCAGTCTTTCCCAGTATCAGGTCTTTTCCAGTGAGTCAGGTGTTTGCATCAGGTGGCCAAAATATTGGAGCTTCTGTTTCAGCATCAGTTCTTCCAATGAATATTCAGGGTTGATTTCCTTTAGGATTGTCTGGTTTGATCTCTTTACAGTCTAGGGGATGCTCTAGAATCTTCTCCAGCACCACAATTCGAAAGTATCCATTTTTCCCCCTCAGTCTTTTTGTGGATCTTAAACTGACATTTGCTTTTTAGTGTAACTTTATCTGAAAGATTTTATTCAACACACCATTTTAGTATGTTGATTGTCTTATTTTTTCTTATGGAGGTTTAAATTAGATGTTATGACGTGTAGCGTGCTTTCAGAATTCTAAATCAACTAGTGATTAAAAAAAGAAAAATACTACAGCATTTTCAGATGAACAATCCAGTGTTGTTCAGAAATGTTAAATTACAGAACTTCTTTAAAGAATTTTCCTGGTGAAAGTATACTTTATAATGCACCCAGTGTTCAATGCTGGCCATTTTTTACAGAATGTCTTCATATACATCATCTCTAGACAAACTGTCACTTATTTAGTTCTTTCTAAATATTTTCTGTATGTGTCATTAAGATTTTCCCTTTGAAATGGAGAAAAGTATTCATAAAGCAAGATTCAGCTAAAATATGTACTGTTCCTCTGACGGTTTAAGTGTAATTTCCCAGGATATCCAGGCAGTCACTTGCTCCAACCGGTCATGGGAAATAAAGACATCTTAGTTCTAGTCCCAGCTCTTGCTCTAGTTTACCTATTTTATTGTTACGTTAAGTAAATTATTCTCTTTGAGTTTACTTTCTCTACGTGAATAACAAGAGAGTTTGACTAAATGATTTCTAGAACCACTTCCAGTTTTAAATTTCTGTGAACCTTTGGTAAGAGATCTAAAATTTCTGTCTGAAGAAAGAATTTCTGTCTGAAGAAAGTACTAAGAGAAGTACTCCCTTTCATCTGCAAATTCACCTACAATAATTTTTTTTGATAGAGATGAAGATCAGAGCCAGTAGCTGGAAGTGCAGGATGAATATAATGCACCTCTGCTAGTTCTTTCTTACACATATTTTACAAACATGAAGTATTGTATATGCATAGCCTTGCTATGCTGAATAGTATGTACATATTTTGATATAAATATGGAGAAGAGGATGACTGGGAGATCAGGCAACAGCACTTTCTTGCCTTCCAAAGTTTTAAAATGCATTACTGCTAGTTCACTGCACTCTCCCAAACGGGAGCAATGGGTTCATTTGAAGGACACTGCAGGTCCTATATCTCTAAGTATCATCTCTCCAATCCTATCTCTCTGCCCCTCAAGTTTTAGCACATCCAATTATTTTCTTAAACATGGTAAAGAATTCAATACATTAATGACAATAGGCTATCTCCTTGTAGCACTGGCTTATCTGCCTTCAGATAAATTACTGGAGAAAATTTATTCAATTCAAAGAAGCAATATTTCTTACCCACTTTCTGGAAAATATTTTTCAAAATGTTCTAATTTAGACATCCACTTACTGCTGGTTTAATGATCAAAAGGATTTAGAGAGCACAAAGCATTTTGTAATTGAAGTGATTTAAATGCCTGTTCTGCCACATCCCTTGTTCTTAAATGTGTTCACTCAACTTGCTGAATTTATAGAACCAATTTGGGAGAAGAACAATGTTTCTGCCTCCCCTAAGAAATTCCTCAAATTCCTTACAGTGACAATCAAGAGAAAATCTGAGTTGCACTTTGTGAGACACTTCTTACATACTCAGCAGCAGTGAAAGTTTTTATTGTTCAGGTTTCAGAAAGAAAATTACAAAATTTCCTTATTCCTTCAGTCTTTAAAAGCATAGTATTGTTCTGCACCAGACAAAAACCAAACAAACAAAACCATGCAGTTAACCACAGGTGGATTGCCTCTGCCATGAGCTTTATCATCAAACAGACTTAAATTCAGATACCAGCTCAGACATTTGCTAGCTCTCTGATTTGGGATATTGCCCTTAAGGAATCGGAATCTCAGTTTTTCATCTTCAAAGTGGGACCTACTGTTTAGTGTTATGTTTTAAATGAGATAATACATTTAACATACTTTGGATAGTCCTTAGAACATATGAAATGCTAGCTATTGTTAACTGGTTGCTAACCTTTTAATTTTATTTCTTAAAGTTGAAGGAGCATTTAAAAAATGTGATCAAATGCATTACAACTCTTTAAGGAAATTAATGATTTCTGACTATCATGAAATTCTCAGTCAATGTTCACATTCCCCTAGGAAGTGTATTCAAATTAGGATCTAAACAAAATACACACATTACGTTTGGTCAACATTTTCTTTAACAAGCCTTTAATCTGTTGGCTTCTTTCCCATTTTTTCCACGCTTTTCATTTGAAAATGTTGGATCACTAGTTCTGTAGTATCTCTCACATTCTTGTTTCTCTGGTTATATCTACCACGGTGTTATTGCAAATGCTAACTTCAAAAAAATCAGAATTTAAAATTTAACCTACTGAAAATTTAAATTAACTTCCTGAAGTTAGTAAGTTAATTTAGATAGATTCAACCAGAATGTAAATTCTATGAGGTCAGTTCTTATAACTCTTTCCTTATAGGGCCTGCCAAATAATAAATATTTTTTGATCAGTTACTGAGGCTGACAGTCCTTTATTTGACTCATATTTGTTAACATCTATGCTACAAATTAATGAGAATTTTAAGGAGTAGGTCTTGCCTTGCCATAATTTTTCTATTTGACACTGAAAAAATCATTAAATATTTCTGAGTTTCACCTTACCAGTCTATAAAAGATGGATGGATCATAGATTTGCCCTTGGAATGAGAAAATGCGTGAATGATAATGTAAGTGATGGTTAAAAAATCAGGGTCAGTTTTGTTATTGAATAAAAGCATCAACACTGGTACTTAATTTTAACATCAGCAGTTGAGTGAAAGGCTGAATGAACTTGGCTGATTGAAAAACCACCCTTATATTTAAAAAAAAGAAAATGATTTTTCTTACTCAGTTTCCATTTTTCTCAGGGCCATGATCATACAGTTTTGCATGCCAGCAATATAAGGTACCTTAGAACCAAATCGGAATCTCAGTTTTTCATCTTCAAAGTGGGACCTACTGTTTAGTGTTATGTTTTAAATGAGATAATACATTTAACATACTTTGGATAGTCCTTAGAACATATGAAATGCTAGCTATTGTTAACTGGTTGCTAACCTTTTAATTTTATTTCTTAAAGTTGAAGGAGCATTTAAAAAATGTGATCAAATGCATTACAACTCTTTAAGGAAATTAATGATTTCTGACTATCATGAAATTCTCAGTCAATGTTCACATTCCCCTAGGAAGTGTATTCAAATTAGGATCTAAACAAAATACACACATTACGTTTGGTCAACATTTTCTTTAACAAGCCTTTAATCTGTTGGCTTCTTTCCCATTTTTTCCACGCTTTTCATTTGAAAATGTTGGATCACTAGTTCTGTAGTATCTCTCACATTCTTGTTTCTCTGGTTATATCTACCACGGTGTTATTGCAAATGCTAACTTAAAAAAAAAAATCAGAATTTAAAATTTAACCTACTGAAAATTTAAATTAACTTCCTGAAGTTAGTAAGTTAATTTAGATAGATTCAACCAGAATGTAAATTCTATGAGGTCAGTTCTTATAACTCTTTCCTTATAGGGCCTGCCAAATAATAAATATTTTTTGATCAGTTACTGAGGCTGACAGTCCTTTATTTGACTCATATTTGTTAACATCTATGCTACAAATTAATGAGAATTTTAAGGAGTAGGTCTTGCCTTGCCATAATTTTTCTATTTGACACTGAAAAAATCATTAAATATTTCTGAGTTTCACCTTACCAGTCTATAAAAGATGGATGGATCATAGATTTGCCCTTGGAATGAGAAAATGCGTGAATGATAATGTAAGTGATGGTTAAAAAATCAGGGTCAGTTTTGTTATTGAATAAAAAGCATCAACACTGGTACTTAATTTTAACATCAGCAGTTGAGTGAAAGGCTGAATGAACTTGGCTGATTGAAAAACCACCCTTATATTTAAAAAAAAGAAAATGATTTTTCTTACTCAGTTTCCATTTTTCTCAGGGCCATGATCATACAGTTTTGCATGCCAGATTATAACTGGAGAATGAACTTTCTCCTGATCCTCTCACCAAGAGAAAATTCAGTTGAAATAATGATTGACTAAGGTGGCAAAGGAGACAAGAAACTTTGGTATGTGGGCTCAGAGATCTGAATTATGGTTGTTTTAGAGTTACTCTGAAAGCAATGAGGACTGATCTCAGGTTGAAAGAAGACAATTGAAGAACCATCAACTAATTTTTAACCATGGCAATAAATACGAATGCATGTGAATACAAATGTTATTACAAAAAGTGCTATTCCTGTGAACAGTAGATAAATTTACAAGGAGGGCCATTTGAAATGAAACCAACGTCCTAATTTCTGTTTTATCAAAGGCTCAAAACATATCCAGTATCTGGGCATCCAATGTGTTTAACCGTTTAAAAAACAGCTTTAAAATTTTATTTAGGATTTATTTATGAAAATTTTAATTTATAATTAAGATACGTATTGTGCTGCGAAAACTATAGTGAATAGGAAAAAGCAGAGTTGCAGAGTTGCAGAAATGTTGAACAAACAAGATCAACTCTACTTGTAGATTAAACTGGAGGTAAACATCTCTCTACTCTCTTTGGTTTGGTTTGAAGGTGTTTTTAGCAAAGCAAAACTGAGCCATACTGCATATACAAATAAGCCAGAGCAGTGTTTCTCATCTCAGGGAGACTATTTAAAAATTCTGACATCTATGGTTCACCCAAGGTCAATTACATATCAGAATTTTCAGAGGTGTAGCCTAGGTATTTTATGGCTGCTATGCCAAAAAGCTAGAATTGCCAAAAACCTTTAAAGTTTGTCTTAAGTTAAAATGGCAAGCTGATAAAATTAGTTTTAGGAAAGCATATCACATTTGAAAATTACAGTAGGTCAGGAAGAAAGCTAAATGAGGTAGCTATTTTGTTTGTGCCCTCTGTGAGCATGATTACAAACCCCACACTGAGCAGCACAGCTGAGGATTTCTTCAGTCCCCTGAAGCTCTTTCAGATCTTTATGCTTCTTTTTCTCCTCTAGAGATTACCTCCTTTTAAAAATTAATCAGCTTTAAAGACTCTATAGACAATTTGGATTTTCTAACACGATTTCTTTCTTTAGACCACTTTTATATGTGAAATGTTTTAGGAAAGTCATTCACTAAATAAAAAAAATACCGATCCGTGTTTTCTATAATTCACCCTAATGAATGCACGTTCAGGTAAAAATTATCTGGTCTGAAGTATCCATATATTTTTTTACCCCCTCACTAACTATTGAGAGAATTGTAATGTGTAATCTGCTAGAAAGGAAGTCTCGTTTGGAAAAATCTGTTGATTTTTCAAGAATGAATTTTTTTCTGGGTGTAGATGAAAAGAAAAGGTCCTTTGTCCAATTTTTATTTCAAGCTTCTGTAAGATGTAGTTTCCTGGAAGTTAGAATATTTTCTCATTTAGTCTATAGCCTTCATTAGTTTGATGGTTGTAAGTCATTTATCTTACTGCCAGCATTGAAGTGAAAGGAAGAATCAATTGATAAGAAAATATAATTTTTGGAGTTGCAAATTTTAAATTTGTAGAAGTTTGAAGAGACATGCAAATAGATATTCTATTGGTTTATTCTTTTGTGTTATTAGGTACTTAATTATGCTTTACTTACCATTTGAAAACTTCTATGGCAATTAGTCATTTTTCCTGTCTGTTTCATTTATAGTGTATGCCTACCCATTTATCATTATTGGTTTAACCTTAACACAGTCTGTTGAAAGGATTATAGATGGGTGGCTTCTCAAGGTCCTTTCAGGCTTATAGATTGATAAATCTATGACTAAAATTAATCTTGGCTCCACTTTGATGAATTTATTTATCAGCACGCATGGCAGAGCTATAAGTATAGTTTTCTCAAACTATTAAAAATAACTATAAAAACAAAACATTTATTGACTTCTCTGGGTTCAGGGGTACACAATCAGAAAACAGCTTTATTCTTCTCCCACCGTATGTTACACTGGATTTTTTAGACTTTCCCTTCTTCCATATTTGATAGCATTTCAAACAGACTTTGTAGCTTGTCGGTCATTAACAGCTGTTTAAAAGTTCATTCTAAAGCAACATTTTAATCTTGCTTCCAGTGTAAAGATTTTCCGTTTGGGTACAGCCCTGACCTTGTTTCAGGCATCAGTGAAGTGAGCAGGAGTAAACCCTCTTCAAGGTTTTCTCCACTCACAGTGCTGCACCTCGCTCTTTCTTCCTCCAGATGGGGAGTGTGGTGGGCAGGATAGGGGAGACAGGGAAGCAGGAAGGTAGAGCAGTTAAGACCATGGACTCTGGACTTAAATACTTGGTCCTAGATCTCCTACCACTCCCAGCTTTGTGACCTTGGTTTTAACTCCACAGTGTCTCCACTTCCTTATCTCTAGGGTGGCAATAATCATTTCATTTTAATGATCTTATTTTAATAGTGATTTGTGGTTGCATGGATTCAATGAGGTAATTTATGAGAAACATTTACTCAGTAATTGTTAGTTGTTCTGGATATTCCTGCTTGGCTTGTTCCTACTGGGTATTGGTCTTTCTTCTGGGATGGCGTTTTGGATGCTGATTGCTCTCTACCTTGGCAGATGTCCGTTGCTAGTTCTCTGTAGCTGGTTGACATTGTGGGTTCTCTGACCTCTCCTCCCTCCACAGTGATTCCTGCACTGTAGTTTCTTGATGCTTGCCATGCGCTTGCTGACTGCCGCTTTCGTATTTCCATCCCAGCTCGTGCCCTAGCACTAGACTCAGGTGGTTTTCTTCCCAGGTCAGGCAGCAAAGACTGAAGGTGGGGAAGCTCACTCATCCAGGCCCCATTGTCACTGCAAATACGAACCATTCGTCCTGCTGGTCTCTCTCCTTGCCCGTATTCTCCCCAGGTGGGCCACTGGGTATGACACTTTCAGGACTCCTTTCGCTCCACCGTGGGAACATGTATAAACTGTAGGATTCATGCATTTCTTAACTGTTGTCAAAATTTGAGGTCCACAAAGAGCATCCTATTTCACATTCTGCTGTAAGTCGTTCAGTCATACTTTGTTCTATAAAAAGGACAGAATGATGTGGCAAATAAAACCCCCAGATATCTGTGCTCTGGCCACCTGGAATCACACTTGTGTTGTTATATTAACACAGACCTAAGTAAGTGATTTTTGCTTGGCAAAATGTCATTATTTTTCATTATATAAGCTGTATTACATGAGCAGAGAGAGCTACAAACTTAAAAAAAGAATCCCTATAAACCCATGCGCTTAAGCTTTACATTATTCCTGTTAAATGTAAGTTAATAGTAGCTGATACAGTAATATTAGCCTTTTTTGTGAAAATCAAAGATTTCATGCTAATAGCCATTATTAATAGTTGCAATGTAATGTCGTGATCATACTTCAGCCCTGGACAGAATGACCTAGCCAAAGGATGTTCATTTTAAAAGAATAATTACTTTCTTATTGAAGTATAGTTGATTTACAATGTTGTGTAAGTTTCTGGTGTACAAAAAGTGATTCAGATAGAACTTACCACTCCCAGCTTTGTGACCTTGGTTTTAACTCCACAGTGTCTCCACTTCCTTATCTCTAGGGTGGCAATAATCATTTCATTTAATGATCTTATTTTAATAGTGATTTGTGGTTGCATGGATTCAATGAGGTAATTTATGAGAAACATTTACTCAGTAATTGTTAGTTGTTCTGGATATTCCTGCTTGGCTTGTTCCTACTGGGTATTGGTCTTTCTTCTGGGATGGCGTTTTGGATGCTGATTGCTCTCTACCTTGGCAGATGTCCGTTGCTAGTTCTCTGTAGCTGGTTGACATTGTGGGTTCTCTGACCTCTCCTCCCTCCACAGTGATTCCTGCACTGTAGTTTCTTGATGCTTGCCATGCGCTTGCTGACTGCCGCTTTCGTATTTCCATCCCAGCTCGTGCCCTAGCACTAGACTCAGGTGGTTTTCTTCCCAGGTCAGGCAGCAAAGACTGAAGGTGGGGAAGCTCACTCATCCAGGCCCCATTGTCACTGCAAATACGAACCATTCGTCCTGCTGGTCTCTCTCCTTGCCCGTATTCTCCCCAGGTGGGCCACTGGGTATGACACTTTCAGGACCCCTTTTCGCTCCACCGTGGGAACATGTATAAACTGTAGGATTCATGCATTTCTTAACTGTTGTCAAAATTTGAGGTCCACAAAGAGCATCCTATTTCACATTCTGCTGTAAGTCGTTCAGTCATACTTTGTTCTATAAAAAGGACAGAATGATGTGGCAAATAAAACCCCCAGATATCTGTGCTCTGGCCACCTGGAATCACACTTGTGTTGTTATATTAACACAGACCTAAGTAAGTGATTTTTGCTTGGCAAAATGTCATTATTTTTCATTATATAAGCTGTATTACATGAGCAGAGAGAGCTACAAACTTAAAAAAAGAATCCCTATAAACCCATGCGCTTAAGCTTTACATTATTCCTGTTAAATGTAAGTTAATAGTAGCTGATACAGTAATATTAGCCTTTTTTGTGAAAATCAAAGATTTCATGCTAATAGCCATTATTAATAGTTGCAATGTAATGTCGTGATCATACTTCAGCCCTGGACAGAATGACCTAGCCAAAGGATGTTCATTTTAAAAAGAATAATTACTTTTTCTTATTGAAGTATAGTTGATTTACAATGTTGTGTAAGTTTCTGGTGTACAAAAAAGTGATTCAGATAGAATACATATGTATGTACACACATATGAATAGATATTTCTTTTTACATTCTTTTCCATTTAGTTTATTACAAGGTAATTGAATAAAATTCCCTGTGCCACACAGTAGGATCTTCTTCTTTATCTGTTTTACATAAAATAGTTTGTTAATCCTAAACTCCTAATTTATCCTACACCCCACCCTTTTCCCTTTGGTAGCCACAAGTTTGTTATCTATGTTTGTGAGTCTGTTTCTGTTTTGTAAATAAATTTGTATCAATTTTTAGATTCTATGTATAGGTGATATATTATGGTATTTGTCTTTCTCTTTCTGACTTATTTATTTGTTTATTTATTTTTATCACATTGAGTTATTTTTTAAAAATTTTTATTTATTCATTTATTTTTGGCTATTCAGGATTTCCACTGCTGCTGCAGGCTCTTCTCTAGTTTCAGGGAGTGGGGCTACTTTCTAGTTAAGGTGAGCAGGCTTCTTGTTGCAATGACTTGTTGTGGAGCTCAGGCTCTAGGGCACACAGGCTTCAGTAGTTGCAACACATGGGCTCAATAGTTGCGGCTCCAAGGCTCTAGAGCACAGGCTCAGTAGTTGTGGCTCATGGACTTAGTTGCTCCTCAGCATGTGGGATCTTCCTGGATCAGGAATCGAACCCATGTCTTCTGCATTGGCAGGTGAACTCTTTACCATTGAGCTACCAGATAAGCCCAATTTCTGACTTACTTTAATGTGATCATCTCTAGCTCCACCCATGTTGCTGCAGATAGCATTCTTTCATTTTTTATGGCCAAGTAATATTTCATTGTGTATATGTACTACGTCTTCTTTATCCATTCGCCTGTCAGCAGACATTTAGGTGTTTCCATGCCTTGGCTATTGCTATGAACATAGGGGTGCACATATCTTTTCAAATTAGAGTTTTCTCTGAATATATGCCCAACGTGAGACTGCTGGATAATATGACAACTCTATTTTTAGTTTTATAAGAAACCTCCATACTGTTTTCCATAGTGACTGTGCCAATTTACATCCCCACTAATAGTGTAGGAAGGTTCCCTTTTCTTCTGAAGTGTGATCATTTTTAAAATTTTAGTCATATAAGTTTCAAAATTTAATTTTGAAAGAATCTAAGGAGGTCATTATTCTGGACTCAGCAGTTCCCCTGTAGAACTTTTGCTGATGATGGGAATTTTTTTTTTTTTTTTTGGACCATCTGACACACATGACTGGTGAACACTTGAAATGTGACAAATGTGACCAAAGAACTGTAAATTTATTTAATTTTAATTAATTAAAAGTTAGATTTAAATAGCTGCATGTGACTAGTAGCTACTGTATTGAACAACTCACTTCTGCATTTACACAGACTTGGTTAAGTCTCAACTAATAATGCAACAAATATTTTTTCTTGTGTAAGTGACTTTTTTCCATAAAAAATAAGAATAAAAATAGAATTACTGACTTATGTGGAAATAAATATAGAATCCCCGTCTTAGATTACCTACTTTATCAAATGGAATCGTTTAAAGGAGAAAATCCACATCTGAAATCTTCACATGATGGAAATGGTGTGTTTTGTGTATATATATGTGTGTGTGTATATATTTGCACACATATATATATATATGTATATATATATGTATATATATACATATATATATATATATAAACATGTCTGTTTCATGCTTGTAAATGTGTATTTGTGTATATGTGCAATAGAAAAAATCATAAATTACTCTTTTTATATTGTTAGTATGGCTTTCAGTGATGATAGGAGCTATGTAGGCGTTGGTCATTAGAAGATGTATCTCTCTCGGAAGTGTTTGACTGAGGTAGGGAATGATGAGCAATACAAGACACAGGTTAACTCTTATACCTGACTCTGCCTTTTAAAGGAGGAACATAGAGGCTGTTTAACACATTCAAAACCAAAAAAGGAGGGAGGAAATCAGCCTTGCCTTTTGTCTACTACGGTATCCTAGGTAATGGCAATTTTGTACTATTAACACAGAGGGAGACTTCCTTCAGGGACCTTCCTTGGTTTCTGTTTGGTAGAAATGTAGATTTCACAGAACATTCTCTCTTTCTCTCTTTCTATTCTTTTCTGGAAGAAGCCTTTTGTATTGCCATTCTCATGTTTGGGGTAGGGAGGTTGAGCTACAGTGACCTACCAGTTGCCACAGCATGAGTGTGTAGAGAGAGGAGGAGCTGGTCTGAATCACTTCCTGCAGAACATCTCCTAAGGACTTGTTGCTTGTGGTGAATACTTTGTTACCTGTAAGGAATAGAATAAAGCTCTTTTGTCTTAGATGTTCTGGGTGCTTTCTCCTGAGGGAGGGAGAAGAGTGAGGCTGGCTGTGGATGGTCACATTTCTTCTCTAGGACAACACTTACTAACAGTTCTCTCCATCCGGATGTCAGCAGCCCACCCCTTCTTCTGACCCTGTTGGGCATTCTGCCAGTCCACGTTCCCCTGACTTGCACTTTCTCTTGATGCTTGCCTGTATCCTACCATATCTTCAAAACTCACCCCTTCTAAAACAAATCCTTCTTGAATTATCTGGTGAATGTTACCTGGTTCTTGTTGGGACCCAGAGTGAGAGATATCCTCCTTCTAATTGAACTGTTTCTGGTGGTATATCTCCTCTCTCTTGGGTTGGGTGGAACATGGCAAAAGGTACACACACATGGAGTGTGATACTCTAGAGACCCAGCATGCTGGGGGCCTTAACCCTATCACAGATAATGCTTCTGTGGTGAGCTGTGGGTTTAAATGGAGGCAACATCCCTTGGCAAATTAGTCTATTATGATACTCCTAACAATAGAAATAACAATTTCTATTAATAGAAATAATTTTATTTATTGACCAACCATAGAAAGATTTCATTTATAGAGTAGGTGCTCAATAAAATGATTTTGTGGATGACAAAGCTTGGGTTTATTTTTAAATTGCAATGTATTATAAATACATACCAGAAATGAACAGATATATTAATTAAAAGGTCAATATAGTCACATTATTGAGCATATTATTATGTTGGAATTACATGATTATATTTTAACACAGATTTATGAATCTTCACTTAGATTGTCATGAGGAAACAATTTTAGTCTTTTAAATAATGTAATTGAAGTAACTGCCTATTTTATACTAAATGGTTAATAGGGTATCTATTATGTGTCAGACGCTATGGTAAATGATAGAATTAAAGTGGTAAACAAGTAGACAGTGTTTGCATTTGGGTAGTCTATATTTTATTGGGTAAGGTATGCCAAAGGAGTAATTTAAAGGTAATTTATGGATTGCAACTGTTGCATAGTTATATGGTTCTTGTTTCCTTTTCCCCTTCCTCATTCTATAACCCTTCCCTCATCTGACTTGGATCCTGACTCATATTGAGGCCAAGAAAACAGGTATTTTTTGACATTTGACTCAAGGAGGAGACAGATATTCTGTCACAATAAAGTGTAGGAGACACACTAAAAGGTGTTAATATTGGTTGTATGAAGTTGATAATGGCTTTAGCTTGAGATTCTATAAGACCGATCTCAGTAAAGATTGCTTTCCCTTTCCTTCTCTCAGTGATGAAAAGCTCTGAATCTATTTACCAATGAAATATAAAGGATCTGAGCAAGAAGAGACCCAGGAAGAGACTCTAAGGGTCTGGTTGAAGAAGGCAAGAGTCCAGAGTAAAGAGGCATGAAGAGAATCTTTGGGAGGAAGGAGATAGAAGAGGGTCCTTGGGTGGAACATGGCAAAGGTACACACACATGGAGTGTGATACTCTAGAGACCCAGCATGCTGGGGGCCTTAACCCTATCACAGATAATGCTTCTGTGGTGAGCTGTGGGTTTAAATGGAGGCAACATCCCTTGGCAAATTAGTCTATTATGATACTCCTAACAATAGAAATAACAATTTCTATTAATAGAAATAATTTTATTTATTGACCAACCATAGAAAGATTTCATTTATAGAGTAGGTGCTCAATAAAATGATTTTGTGGATGACAAAGCTTGGGTTTATTTTTAAATTGCAATGTATTATAAATACATACCAGAAATGAACAGATATATTAATTAAAAGGTCAATATAGTCACATTATTGAGCATATTATTATGTTGGAATTACATGATTATATTTTAACACAGATTTATGAATCTTCACTTAGATTGTCATGAGGAAACAATTTTAGTCTTTTAAATAATGTAATTGAAGTAACTGCCTATTTTATACTAAATGGTTAATAGGGTATCTATTATGTGTCAGACGCTATGGTAAATGATAGAATTAAAGTGGTAAACAAGTAGACAGTGTTTGCATTTGGGTAGTCTATATTTTATTGGGTAAGGTATGCCAAAGGAGTAATTTAAAGGTAATTTATGGATTGCAACTGTTGCATAGTTATATGGTTCTTGTTTCCTTTTCCCCTTCCTCATTCTATAACCCTTCCCTCATCTGACTTGGATCCTGACTCATATTGAGGCCAAGAAAACAGGTATTTTTTGACATTTGACTCAAGGAGGAGACAGATATTCTGTCACAATAAAGTGTAGGAGACACACTAAAAGGTGTTAATATTGGTTGTATGAAGTTGATAATGGCTTTAGCTTGAGATTCTATAAGACCGATCTCAGTAAAGATTGCTTTCCCTTTCCTTCTCTCAGTGATGAAAAGCTCTGAATCTATTTACCAATGAAATATAAAGGATCTGAGCAAGAAGAGACCCAGGAAGAGACTCTAAGGGTCTGGTTGAAGAAGGCAAGAGTCCAGAGTAAAGAGGCATGAAGAGAATCGTAGAGGCTTTGGGAGGAAGGAGATAGAAGAGGGTCCTTGGCTGAGACACTTGTCTGCTTACATCTGGGTTTGATGTGTAAGAATGCCATGGATACAAAGGATGTGAATATCTAGGGGAATTGAATGTAGAATCAGCCCTCAAGATAGTCCTCAATGATTCTAGCCCCCTGATATTCAGGTCCTGATGTGGTTTCCTCCCACACTGGAGAAGGCTGACCTGTATAACCAACGTGATACTGTAGGAATGATTGAGCGTGTCTTGGTAGTCGAGGTTGTAAAAGATATGTGGCTTCTGCTCTCCTCTCTTGGACCACTCAGTCTGGGAGAATCCAGCTGCCGTGTTATGAGAATGCTCAAGCAGCTCTATGTAGAGGTCCATTGGTGAGGCCATTTAGTGAGAAATCCTGGAGATGGATCTTCTAGCCACAGCCAGGCCTTCAGGTGACTGCAGCTGGGACTGGCAGCTTGCCTGCAACCTCGTGAGACCCTGAGCCAGAACCACTGGTTGAACTTCTGCTGAATACTTGAGCCAAACAAACTGTGAATAATAGATCTGTGTTGTTTTAAATCACTCTTCATTGGAGTAATTAATTATGTTTCAATAGATAATGAATATATTGGAAAATGAATTAAATAGAATCCACTTCTAGTTTCCACTGTCCCATGGATTCTGTAGGAGTTGAACATGTTCTAATATGAGCTGTTTGTTCTTTTGAATTCTCTGTCAGCTTGAGTAGCTCAAAGCAAGCCTTAAGGAGTATGTACTATACTTGCTCTAGCTTCCCAGGTGGCGCTAGTGGTAAAGAACCTGACTGCTGATGCAGGAGACATCAGAGATTCGGGTTTGATTCCTAGGTTGGGAAAATCCCTGGAGGAGGGCATGGCTACCCACTCCAGTATTTCTGCCTGAAGAATTCCAATGAACAGAGGAGCCTGGTGACCTACAGCCCGTAGGGTTACTAAGAGTCAGACATGACTGAAGTGACTTAGCATGCACATACTATACTTCACCCTTCATATCAAGGGTGTGATGTTCTAGGAAAAAAAACTCTAAGGGTCTGGTTGAAGAAGGCAAGAGTCCAGAGTAAAGAGGCATGAAGAGAATCGTAGAGGCTTTGGGAGGAAGGAGATAGAAGAGGGTCCTTGGCTGAGACACTTGTCTGCTTACATCTGGGTTTGATGTGTAAGAATGCCATGGATACAAAGGATGTGAATATCTAGGGAATTGAATGTAGAATCAGCCCTCAAGATAGTCCTCAATGATTCTAGCCCCCTGATATTCAGGTCCTGATGTGGTTTCCTCCCACACTGGAGAAGGCTGACCTGTATAACCAACGTGATACTGTAGGAATGATTGAGCGTGTCTTGGTAGTCGAGGTTGTAAAAGATATGTGGCTTCTGCTCTCCTCTCTTGGACCACTCAGTCTGGGAGAATCCAGCTGCCGTGTTATGAGAATGCTCAAGCAGCTCTATGTAGAGGTCCATTGGTGAGGCCATTTAGTGAGAAATCCTGGAGATGGATCTTCTAGCCACAGCCAGGCCTTCAGGTGACTGCAGCTGGGACTGGCAGCTTGCCTGCAACCTCGTGAGACCCTGAGCCAGAACCACTGGTTGAACTTCTGCTGAATACTTGAGCCAAACAAACTGTGAATAATAGATCTGTGTTGTTTTAAATCACTCTTCATTGGAGTAATTAATTATGTTTCAATAGATAATGAATATATTGGAAAATGAATTAAATAGAATCCACTTCTAGTTTCCACTGTCCCATGGATTCTGTAGGAGTTGAACATGTTCTAATATGAGCTGTTTGTTCTTTTGAATTCTCTGTCAGCTTGAGTAGCTCAAAGCAAGCCTTAAGGAGTATGTACTATACTTGCTCTAGCTTCCCAGGTGGCGCTAGTGGTAAAGAACCTGACTGCTGATGCAGGAGACATCAGAGATTCGGGTTTGATTCCTAGGTTGGGAAAATCCCTGGAGGAGGGCATGGCTACCCACTCCAGTATTTCTGCCTGAAGAATTCCAATGAACAGAGGAGCCTGGTGACCTACAGCCCGTAGGGTTACTAAGAGTCAGACATGACTGAAGTGACTTAGCATGCACATACTATACTTCACCCTTCATATAAAGGGTGTGATGTTCTGGTTAAAATTTTAAGTGCTGAAAGGAGAAGTCCAGGAGACAAAGAAAGAACATAATCATTGATACTGTTACTGCTTATGTGTAAGAATAATACAGGTGTGAGAGACTGAGTAATCTGAATAAAACTATACTATGGCATCTGTCTTAAGAATCATCAGTTTGACGTTTTCCTGTTAAAGTATCTTGGTTCTTCTTTCCTCAGTACTATTGACCTTTCTCTGTCTCTTTTTCAAAAGTTTATTTAAATCCATTTCTATTGTAATTTGGATCATATTTTTGCCTCTTTCCCCCCCAAAATTTGTTGTCCTTTGCCTTGATAACAGAATATTCTAAAGCCCTCTATTTGTATTCTACATTACAGCTTCATTTCAAAACCCAAATCTTTAAAATTGGCATTGCTTAGCAAATTAAAAATGACATACCATAGCAGCAAATTAACCATAGTAGATACCTTGTTATGTTTTCTGTTGTTTAATGAAACAATTTGGCCATTACATAAAAGGATATGTACCAATGATTCTAATTGAAACACCATCCCAAGTTCCTTTTTAAGCTGAGAAAAACCGTTAAAATTAATTCATTACAAAACCCCATTGTATTCAGTAAGACAATTTCAAGCAGAATGACACCACTATCTCAGTTGCTCAGATGGTGCTATTTACATATTTAACATCCTGAACCATTATGGAGATTTCAGAACTTTTTAGATGGTGCTATTCCTAGCAATTATTTCTCTGCTTAACTTTGCCGTCAAAGTCAGAAATCTTCACTTAGGTGGCGCATAGTGGTAAAGAACCTGACTGCTGATGCAGGAGATCCAGTTTTCCAAAGCAAGCCTTAAGGAGTATGTACTATACTTGCTCTAGCTTCCCAGGTGGCGCTAGTGGTAAAGAACCTGACTGCTGATGCAGGAGACATCAGAGATTCGGGTTTGATTCCTAGGTTGGGAAAATCCCTGGAGGAGGGCATGGCTACCCACTCCAGTATTTCTGCCTGAAGAATTCCAATGAACAGAGGAGCCTGGTGACCTACAGCCCGTAGGGTTACTAAGAGTCAGACATGACTGAAGTGACTTAGCATGCACATACTATACTTCACCCTTCATATAAAGGGTGTGATGTTCTGGTTAAAATTTTAAGTGCTGAAAGGAGAAGTCCAGGAGACAAAGAAAGAACATAATCATTGATACTGTTACTGCTTATGTGTAAGAATAATACAGGTGTGAGAGACTGAGTAATCTGAATAAAACTATACTATGGCATCTGTCTTAAGAATCATCAGTTTGACGTTTTCCTGTTAAAGTATCTTGGTTCTTCTTTCCTCAGTACTATTGACCTTTTCTCTGTCTCTTTTTCAAAAGTTTATTTAAATCCATTTCTATTGTAATTTGAATCATGTTTTTGCCTCTCCCCAAACAAATTTGTTACTTCCTTTGCCTTGATAACAGAATATTCTAAAGCCCTCTATTTGTATTCTACATTACAGCTTCATTTCAAAACCCAAATCTTTAAAATTGGCATTGCTTAGCAAATTAAAAATGACATACCATAGCAGCAAATTAACCATAGTAGATACCTTGTTATGTTTTCTGTTGTTTAATGAAACAATTTGGCCATTACATAAAAGGATATGTACCAATGATTCTAATTGAAACACCATCCCAAGTTCCTTTTTAAGCTGAGAAAAACCGTTAAAATTAATTCATTACAAAACCCCATTGTATTCAGTAAGACAATTTCAAGCAGAATGACACCACTATCTCAGTTGCTCAGATGGTGCTATTTACATATTTAACATCCTGAACCATTATGGAGATTTCAGAACTGTTTATTCACTAGCATAAAGCAAGCCTGCGAACCTGATGCATCTGCCTATTGCTTTAAGTATTTGATTCCTTCTCTGCTTTAACTTTGCCGTCAAAGTCAGAAATCTTCACTTAGCAACATTATATTAAGGAATGTCAGTTTCTGGCGCCCTCTTGTGGAGAAATGCTCCTGGTGTTTGTCTTACTGGCAGTTCAGTTGCATAGCTTGTTTAGCGAAATCTGAAAGGATGAATCATTTTCCCCTTGATTTGTACAGCATGATTTGAATTTCTCAAACAGTGTGACTCACTTCTTGCTCAGTTATAAGACTGAGGAACTAGATAAGTTTCTATTAAAGAAGCATGAGACATTATCAAAACTTCCGATAAAACAAATTCCTGTTATACTGTTGAAATCATTTGTTTTCATGGGCACTGATAATAATTAATTGGCAAAATACCATTGACTAAATTGACTAAAGGGGAGCCTTTCATTCAGGGTTTATCTGCTCAGGTCCAGGGCGAGGACCCACCATTATCAGAAAGTGTGTCCCTGTGGACACAGTCCCACAATTCAGCCTGGAATGCTAGGGTCCATTCTTTTTTTTTTTTTTAATTAATTAATTAATTTATCTTTTGGGGGGTGGGGTGGGGAGGGAGGGGGATGGGCAGGCCGCTTCTATTGTTCTTTCATTTCTCTATTTTCATCCATCTTTGTTCTTGGGCTTCTGTGGGCCTCCCATCGCGGTGGCCACTGTTGTCGCAGAGCCGCGGCTCTGGGCGCATGCGCTCCAGAGCTCCGGCTCAGTCATTGGACACATCGGTCCAGCCACTCCGCGGCACGTGGTATCTTCCCAGGCCAGGGATCGAACCGGCGCCCCTTGCACTGCAAGGCGGTGTCCTTGCCCACTGGACCACCAAGGGAAGCCCCAGGGCCCATTCTTAATCTGGCATCTCCTACGCAGTTGTCTCCCTTGGTCTCTTCTCCATTGACATGTTAATTTTCTTTCTGAGGTCGGAAAAAATAATTTAGTGACTTTGAGCACTTAAGTTGGAGTCTGGAGTATCTGTAAAGGGCTATGCTTGCATGCCTAATAACACAAAGCTCGGGCTCCCCTGGTGGCTCAGACGGTAAAGAATCTGCTTGCGGTGAGGGAGACCTGGGTTCATTGTCTCGGTTGGGAAGATCCCCTAGAGGAGGGCATGGCTATTCACTCAGATACTCTTGCCTGGAGAATCCCACGAACAGAGGAGCCTGGTAGGCTACCGTCCATGGGGTCACAAAGAGCTGGACACGACTGATGGACTAAGCACACAGCACAGGAATAAAATTAGGCTCACAGCATGTAGATTACTTCTCTGATTCTATTTATACCTGCTTCTATGGATCCTCCTGGTGTCCCCATCCCAACAATTTCTGGGTGTTTCTGTAAATTCCCAGAAGAGCTCACACTCAGTTCTCTCACCCACTGTGCAATCAGATGTTTTACTCTCTCTGCTCCAGTTTCCGAGGATACACAGGCTGTCTGGTATTGACTGTTAGTGTGGGTGTAGGCTGCAGATGAATGTGTGGCCAGGAGAATGCTGCCTCTGCCACGCTGAGGCCAGCTGAGGTCACTGGGGGTTCACTCTGGGACTGGAAATGCCCCTGACACTGCTCGTGCACTGGAGCCCCAGCTATGCCAAGGTTTCACTTTTGTACTTTGATTTCTCAAATCTGTTCTGGCTGTATCTCCGATTGGGGGAAATGTCTACCCTTGTTTTAGGGTCTAAACTCCCCAAACGTGCTGATCTCTGAGCCAGGCAGTTCTCTCATATCCATGCTAAAGGCTCCGCCCCTGCAGCTCTGGTCCTGGTTCCCGGAGAAGGGAGAGGTGGGGGCCAGAGGAAGAGGGGACATCACAGGACAAGGCGAACCGCCCTTGCCTGCTGTTCCTCCTTACTCTCTACCCGGGCAATTTGATTGGAAGAAACAGTGAGCTTCACTTCTATTTCTTACTTTGCCTAAAGACTCCCCCATCTCAAACAGATTTCTTCTAGCTCTGATTTATCAGTTTGCAGAAATGCTCAGACATGTCTGCCTCTAGGAAGGAGGCAGCTCACATTAGGGGGCTCTCTCCTTGGTGGTTAGCCATGACAGAGTGGTAGTGGATGGTGTCGCAAGGTTAAGGGAAAAGGAGTATCTTTAGGTGGAAGATGTTGGTAGAACTCATGCTGCTAAAAGGTTCCAGCAGTTGGAAACTCGGAGGATTGTTTCAAAAGTTCTTGAGTATTTAATGAGAGGATAACGTGAAACAGCAGATGTTCTCGTGTTATTCTGTGTCGTAATGTACTTCCACCTTGTAATGTGGAAGCATTGCTCCACACAGCAAACGTTACACAGAATGATTGTAAAGTTCCTGTTTACAAACATTAAGTACATTATAAGAGACCATAGAGTTTCTGATACACACGTGCTTCTGGTGTTATGGATCCTCCTGGTGTCCCCATCCCAACAATTTCTGGGTGTTTCCGTAAATTCCCAGAAGAGCTCACACTCAGTTCTCTCACCCACTGTGCAATCAGATGTTTTACTCTCTCTGCTCCAGTTTCCGAGGATACACAGGCTGTCTGGTATTGACTGTTAGTGTGGGTGTAGGCTGCAGATGAATGTGTGGCCAGGAGAATGCTGCCTCTGCCACGCTGAGGCCAGCTGAGGTCACTGGGGGTTCACTCTGGGACTGGAAATGCCCCTGACACTGCTCGTGCACTGGAGCCCCAGCTATGCCAAGGTTTCACTTTTGTACTTTGATTTCTCAAATCTGTTCTGGCTGTATCTCCGATTGGGGGAAATGTCTACCCTTGTTTTAGGGTCTAAACTCCCCAAACGTGCTGATCTCTGAGCCAGGCAGTTCTCTCATATCCATGCTAAAGGCTCCGCCCCTGCAGCTCTGGTCCTGGTTCCCGGAGAAGGGAGAGGTGGGGGCCAGAGGAAGAGGGGACATCACAGGACAAGGCGAACCGCCCTTGCCTGCTGTTCCTCCTTACTCTCTACCCGGGCAATTTGATTGGAAGAAACAGTGAGCTTCACTTCTATTTCTTACTTTGCCTAAAGACTCCCCCATCTCAAACAGATTTCTTCTAGCTCTGATTTATCAGTTTGCAGAAATGCTCAGACATGTCTGCCTCTAGGAAGGAGGCAGCTCACATTAGGGGGCTCTCTCCTTGGTGGTTAGCCATGACAGAGTGGTAGTGGATGGTGTCGCAAGGTTAAGGGAAAAGGAGTATCTTTAGGTGGAAGATGTTGGTAGAACTCATGCTGCTAAAAGGTTCCAGCAGTTGGAAACTCGGAGGATTGTTTCAAAAGTTCTTGAGTATTTAATGAGAGGATAACGTGAAACAGCAGATGTTCTCGTGTTATTCTGTGTCGTAATGTACTTCCACCTTGTAATGTGGAAGCATTGCTCCACACAGCAAACGTTACACAGAATGATTGTAAAGTTCCTGTTTACAAACATTAAGTACATTATAAGAGACCATAGAGTTAAATAATTCAAATAACCCTCTAAAAGTGAGGTGGTGTTTTCTACAGGGAGGTTTAGCTTAGCTAGCCAGAAGTCTGCATTTTTCTGTTTCTTATGTTTTTCTAGGTAATTGTATCACAGTGCTCCTAGCCCTTCCTCAGCTCTGCTTCTGGCAGGTTATGGTGCAATAATATAAACCTAGGTCTTGCTGGTATTTACAGTAAGGTAGCCTGAAGACAGGATTGCTAAGTGGAGGTGGCCTGCCTAGCTTTGAATCCAGGTGCTCCACTTACCAGCAAATAACTTTGAGAAGTACCCTTGGCCCTCTATACTTCGATTTCCTGATATATGAAATGGGATAAATGATATTGACAGCACTTGCTCATAGGTTATAAGACTTCACTAGGGTTCTTAATAAAGGCTAGCATAGTACAGGACATGCACTGAAGACTTGAGAAACGATTATTTTATATGCCAATTATTCTTCTATAAAGCTGTTAACAAGTGAGGAAAAAATATAAATAAAAATTGTCTTACTAAAAGAAAATGCTAAGCTTGACTTCCCAGAATTCTGAGAATTTTTTAAAATGAAGATAAGGTTCTGTGAAAGATGGACAGAAGAACTGTGCTTCCCACAGCATTTATGGGAAGAAGGAGTGTCTGGGGAAAACATGAATTGGGGTCATAAAGTGTCCTTTGTGATAAATTTGAATCACCGCTTTAACTGTATTTTATTTAGGTTAGCACAGTCCAAAGGTAGCCATTAGCCTCATGTGGCTGTTGAGCAATTTAAATGTGACTCATTTGAATTGAGATGTGATGTTAGTATAAAATGCTCATCAGATTTGAAGACTTAGTATAAAAAATGCAAAATAATTTAAAATATTAAAATACTGCTTGCATGTTGGAAATTATAATACTTTGGATATGTTAGGGTATAAAATTTATTTTGCCATTTTTTAAAAGATTTTAAATAAATGTCTTTAAAATATTAAAATATTGCTTGCATGTTGGAAATTATAATACTTTGGATATTGTTAAAGGGAATGTATCATAAAAATTACTTCCACCTTGTAATGTGAAAGCTTTCCACACAGCAAACGTTACACAGAATGATTGTAAAGTTCCTGTTTACAAACATTAAGTACATTATAAGAGACCATAGAGTTAAATAATTCAAATAACCCTCTAAAAGTGAGGTGGTGTTTTCTACAGGGAGGTTTAGCTTAGCTAGCCAGAAGTCTGCATTTTTCTGTTTCTTATGTTTTTCTAGGTAATTGTATCACAGTGCTCCTAGCCCTTCCTCAGCTCTGCTTCTGGCAGGTTATGGTGCAATAATATAAACCTAGGTCTTGCTGGTATTTACAGTAAGGTAGCCTGAAGACAGGATTGCTAAGTGGAGGTGGCCTGCCTAGCTTTGAATCCAGGTGCTCCACTTACCAGCAAATAACTTTGAGAAGTACCCTTGGCCCTCTATACTTCGATTTCCTGATATATGAAATGGGATAAATGATATTGACAGCACTTGCTCATAGGTTACAAGACTTCACTAGGGTTCTTAATAAAGGCTAGCATAGTACAGGACATGCACTGAAGACTTGAGAAACGATTATTTTATATGCCAATTATTCTTCTATAAAGCTGTTAACAAGTGAGGAAAAAATATAAATAAAAATTGTCTTACTAAAAGAAAATGCTAAGCTTGACTTCCCAGAATTCTGAGAATTTTTTAAAATGAAGATAAGGTTCTGTGAAAGATGGACAGAAGAACTGTGCTTCCCACAGCATTTATGGGAAGAAGGAGTGTCTGGGGAAAACATGAATTGGGGTCATAAAGTGTCCTTTGTGATAAATTTGAATCACCGCTTTAACTGTATTTTATTTAGGTTAGCACAGTCCAAAGGTAGCCATTAGCCTCATGTGGCTGTTGAGCAATTTAAATGTGACTCATTTGAATTGAGATGTGATGTTAGTATAAAATGCTCATCAGATTTGAAGACTTAGTATAAAAAATGCAAAATAATTTAAAATATTAAAATATTGCTTGCATGTTGGAAATTATAATACTTTGGATATTGTTAAAGGGAATGTATCATAAAAATTAATTTTGCCTTCTTTTTTAAAAGATTTTTTTCTATATGTGGCTGCTAAAATTTAAAAAAATTATATTTAGATTGAATCAATTTCTATAGGACAGTGCTATTATGCAGATATACTTAATGACTTATTTGGTGACCTAGGAATACACAGGAGGGACATAACTTCTGGAAGAAATGATACTAAGGCAGGTTAGGGTTTTAATGTCAAATATTTCCATTAAATTTGTAAAATTTGTATGTATCCAATGCTCAAAAGAGTAAACTCTGGATTCAGATATTATGGTTTCAAATACAAATACTGTCACTGAGTATCTGTATGGTCTGAACAAATATCTGAATCTCAGCTTTTTACCTCCCCCCTGAACCATAGGGGTGTTATTATTACCCAAATCTAGAGTCTCAGATGTGCAAGAAATGTTTAGTTGCTAAGTCGTGTCCGACTCTTTTATGACTCCATGGACTATAACCCACCAGGATCCTCTGTCCATGGGATTTTCCAGGTGAGAACACTGGAGTTGGTTGCCATTTCCTTCTTCAGGGATTGTCCCAACCCATGGATTAAGCCTGTGTCTCCTGAGTCTCCTGCATTGGCAGATGAGTTCTTTACCACTGAGACACCAGGGAAAGCCATGCAAGAAAGACACATTTACTTTTCCATAACTGAAATTAATTTTTGTTATGAATGGTTAGTCCATCTATTGGTGGAAATAGTCTTAGTCGTTTCAGGGTTCCCATTCCTCCATATACACAAAATGTTCCCTTTTCCTCTAAGTTGTAACAAATGTAAGGGGAAAAGAACATATGATAAACTGAATCATTCTCTTGCCTGTCTGGGCTTTGGTTATCAAAGCTGCTGTTTCTTTCTCATCCCAATTGCAGGCCTCTTCAGGCACCCTAGTTTTCTCTTCCATGTAGACACACTTTATGGGTAATGGAAAGCAGTCATTCAATTACAGAACCTACCTTCTAAGTGCATTAATGGGAATAAACAAGATGATCTATGTGAAGTGCTTAGTACAAAGTCTTAACAAATTATGTACTTAGTGAAAGAAATTATTATCCTTTAAAAAAATTTATATATTTATTTGGCTGCACTAAATCTTAGTTGTGGCACGCACGTGGGATTTTTTTTTTTTTTTTTTTTTTCAATTTCAGCATGTGAACTCTTAGTTGTGGCATGTGGGATCTAATTCCCTGACCAGGGGTTGAACCTGAGCCCCCTGCATTGGGGGCATGGAGTGTTAGCCACTGCATCACCAGGGAAGTTCTGATAATTATTACTCTTAATGTTGTTGAGGCTGTTCTTGTTCTCAGACAATGTACATTGGATTTCCAGAGATCTGGTTGCCAGAAAAGAGATGGATGAGATTACCATGCTCTTTTGTTCCTTTTTCAGTATTCAGAGTGAGGAGGGAAACTGAATACACTGGGGGGAAACAAGCAAGGTAAAACATTGTTCTCCAGTTATTCTTTGTGCTGTTCAAGAGATTAGCAGCTAGGATTGGTGCTGGGGAGACACGTGTATTTGTGTGCACAGTGGACTTAAAACTATAGATCTTCTAAAGTTGAAGGGGGTCGTTTAGTGGTAGAATTAACAATGTCATAAATATATCTTAAGCATCTCTGATATGCCAAAAATGTGCTAAGTGGTATGAAGGATACAAAGATTAGAAAATCATAGTCCATATATGTTGAAGAATTTACAATTGAATAAATGAAAAATATGTAACTGCATTTTTAAAATGAGAGATGATAGTGGGTTGGAAGGGTGATTGTTCCTGCATGATTTCATATGATGATGATTCTTAGGTGGGAATGTCAGAACTCAGGGTTAATGCTAAAACATCAGGTAAGAAACTCAATTTGTTAGTACACTTTGAGCTAATGCAAATGCAGAAATTTTTTCTCTAACCAAACTCAAAAGAAACTAATGGATAATTAGAATGTTGACATGTTAATGTACGGTGGGAAATATTCTTTTCAAGTGATGAAAATGCTTGTGTAAAATGTAATGATGGCTAATATTCATTTATTGATACATTAGTTTTATCATTCGATTGGCACTAGACAGCTCTGCAGTTTTCCCTTAAATGTATGAAGGAATTTTTTCACATCAAAAATTTTATTTACTAATTACACTTCTAAATATGCAGATTGAGACCATTTAAATAGTTAAAACATTACATGTCAAATGAGGGCAGCCAATGTTTTGTCAAAGAGTGGTTTGAAAACAACTGCTAAAAATTTGAATGACATTATTTTGGCTCTTCTCTTTTATGCACTTGCATTTGTTAAGGGGTTAAGACTTGATCTAATCTTTGATTAAAGTATTAGACTTGGATTCAAATCCGAGTTAGGACTAAAACCTGGAGAGTAAATGAAGTGTATGAGAAAGATATGCAGACAGACCTTTACTAGAATACAGGGGAGGATCAAGTTAGAATAACAAGAGAATCTATTTTCTGGATATTAGGTTTAATAGGCAACACGACCCTACCATATCGTATTAAACCGCACAATGAATGAGAGTATGATATTTGTTGGAAAAACCTAAACAAAAGGCTTATAAATCCCTTAGCAAGCATACTTTTGGTTCTATGTGTCATTGTTTTTGTGGACTTAAAACTATAGATCTTCTAAAGTTGAAGGGGGTCGTTTAGTGGTAGAATTAACAATGTCATAAATATATCTTAAGCATCTCTGATATGCCAAAAATGTGCTAAGTGGTATGAAGGATACAAAGATTAGAAAATCATAGTCCATATATGTTGAAGAATTTACAATTGAATAAATGAAAAATATGTAACTGCATTTTTAAAATGAGAGATGATAGTGGGTTGGAAGGGTGATTGTTCCTGCATGATTTCATATGATGATGATTCTTAGGTGGGAATGTCAGAACTCAGGGTTAATGCTAAAACATCAGGTAAGAAACTCAATTTGTTAGTACACTTTGAGCTAATGCAAATGCAGAAATTTTTTCTCTCTAACCAAACTCAAAAGAAACTAATGGATAATTAGAATGTTGACATGTTAATGTACGGTGGGAAATATTCTTTTCAAGTGATGAAAATGCTTGTGTAAAATGTAATGATGGCTAATATTCATTTATTGATACATTAGTTTTATCATTCGATTGGCACTAGACAGCTCTGCAGTTTTCCCTTAAATGTATGAAGGAATTTTTTCACATCAAAAATTTTATTTACTAATTACACTTCTAAATATGCAGATTGAGACCATTTAAATAGTTAAAACATTACATGTCAAATGAGGGCAGCCAATGTTTTGTCAAAGAGTGGTTTGAAAACAACTGCTAAAAATTTGAATGACATTATTTTGGCTCTTCTCTTTTATGCACTTGCATTTGTTAAGGGGTTAAGACTTGATCTAATCTTTGATTAAAGTATTAGACTTGGATTCAAATCCGAGTTAGGACTAAAACCTGGAGAGTAAATGAAGTGTATGAGAAAGATATGCAGACAGACCTTTACTAGAATACAGGGGAGGATCAAGTTAGAATAACAAGAGAATCTATTTTCTGGATATTAGGTTTAATAGGCAACACGACCCTACCATATCGTATTAAACCGCACAATGAATGAGAGTATGATATTTGTTGGAAAAACCTAAACAAAAGGCTTATAAATCCCTTAGCAAGCATACTGGTCTATGTGTCTTGTTTTTTTGTGCCAGTAACATACTATTTGGATTACCATAGCTTTATAATATAGTCGGAAGTCAGGGAGCATGTTTACTCCACTTTTTCTTCTTTCTCAAGATTGTTTTGGCTATTTGGGGTCTTTTGAGAAATTATCATACCAAGTAAAGTAAGGCAGATTGAGAAAGACAAATATCATATGGTATCATTTATATGTGGGCTCTAAAAATGATGCAAATGAACTCATTTACAAAATGGAAATAGATTTATAGACATAGAAAACAAACTTAAGGCTACCTAAGGGGAAGGATGGTGAGGCATAAAATATAGGAGTTTGAGTTTAACATATACACACTACTATATATGTATATAATATATATAATATATAAAATAGGTAAAAATGAAGGGCCTAATGTGTAGCCTAGGGAACTTGTAATTCAATACTTGTAATAAACTATAATGGAAAAGACTATAATATGAAAAATCTGTAATAAACTATAATCTGAAAAAGAGTATATATGTGTGTATATATATATATATATATATATATTTGTATTTGTATATGAAATGCATGCTAAGTCGTTTCAGTCATGTCTGACTCTTTATGACCCTATGGCCTATAGCCCATCAGGCTCCTCTGTCTATGGGATTTCCCAGGCAAGACTACTGGAGTGGGTTGCCATTTCCTTCTCCAGGGGATCTTCCTGATCCAGGGATCAAACCACAGACTGTTACATTTCTTGCATTGGCAGGTAGGTTCTTGCCATGTATATATATATATATATATAAAAGCACTGGTGTAAAATTGAAACTAACATAACATTGTAAATCAGTTCTACTGCAATTAAAAAAAAGAATATTGAAATTTGGAGTGAAAATTTCCAGTTAACAATTGGACATTGCTAAGATCCTAAGTATGACATGTCATATAATTAAATTTATTTGAATTTTTCCACCCCATGAAATACATTTTCAAAATGTTAGCAATTTGGATGATCAAGGAGGCTTGCTTATTTTGTTTTTAACTTCTGTCAGCACTTATTAAAAGTCATTTACAAGTAGTTCTTTGAAGCATTATTTAGAGAATCAGCTATTCTGAACTATTATGTGGGCTATGAATGTGTCTGATTTTAATCCTCCTTTGCCTCTCAAAGCTGTGTTTTTAGATTATAATTTAATAGATGGGCTCTTTGAGGCAAGAGGTAGCATAACACATCTAATGTAGATCATCTAATCAAGTTATTATCAAATCTTATTTCAATACTTCCTCCCCCATCTCCACTAAATCTTATTTAATAACATCCAACTGAATTATAGATATTAGAACTGTAAGGGATCTTGGTTCACATGGTTGCAAGCTCTTTGTTTCTACAGAATGCCCTAAGGGATCAGAGTAAATACAATTCAAAGTAGTCTGTTTTGTGTAGGAGGTTCCTAGGATTGGCCCAACCTTATAATCTGGCCAAGATCTCAACATTCTGTTCTGTATCTACAGTCAAGCCCTCAAATGTTCTTCTGACACCTTGTTTGCTTCGCAAACAAAACATGCTTTCTTTATCTGATCACTTTTTTTTAATTTTTATACTCAGTTTCATAGCATTTATCCTTCTACAAATGATTAGAATATGGCAAATATATTTTTGTGTCATGAGTTAGGTGAATGTAGCAATGCTGGTTCCCACCTTTACTGTGTATTCATTCAGTGTGATGGTTAATTGGGTGTGTTGACTTGGCTAGGCCATCGTACTCGGATGTTCCATGTTGTATCAAAGACTAGTCTAGATATTTCTGTGAAGGTATTTTGTTATAAGATTAACACCTATATTTGTAGACTTTGGGTAAAGCATATTACTCTCTCATAATGTGGTGTTGTGCAGCATCACCTCGTAATTTAAGACCTCAACAGAAACAGACCAAATTCTGTAAGAAAGAGGAAATTATGCTTGCAGACTGTCTTCAGGTTTCAGCTGCAATAACAATTCTCTTGGGTCCGCAGCTCCCAGACCTAGACTGACACAAATCAAATCTTGCAGATTTCATGCTTGCTAGCTTCCATAATTGTGTGATCCAGTTTCTTAAAATAAATTCCTCTCCCACTTTTGGTGTTTGTCTTTCTACCTATCATCTATCTATTCCGTTTATCTATGTATCTATTATCTGTCTATCTATCTAGATCTAGATCTGTAGTTTCTCAAGGAAATCCTGACAAAAGTATTGTCTGTCAGGATTAATGATCTACCTCTGGCCAAGATTCATTTAAAATCATAGAGTTGAACTGAAAGTAAAAGACTAGATTGTCACGTTTTGTGGACAAATGAATCAGTCTCCATGAGTAAAGAGAAGAGAAATAGAAGTCCAAAAACAGGAAAATAATTTACTCAACAAGAGTTTATTTTGTCCAATAGCTCAATCCTTCAGATAGAAGGGGATTTCACAGTAGCAGAGATTAGTTACCACTGGGACCAGATCCAGGTTTTGCTTACACAGTTTAGGGAGCTATCTTTAAGGAGAGACTATAAAACTTACTACCAAATTAGATATGAAAGTGAATATTTAGGTTGAGAAAAGGAACCACAATAATTATAAAAGTTTAAAAGCTGAAAAATACTGCAAACATAGCATAATTCACAAAGAAAACATACACTTTTTATTTACTAATTGCCTGATATACCTGTACATTACTCCCCCAATAGTTTTAGCATTTATCCTTCTACAAATGATTAGAATATGGCAAATATATTTTTGTGTCATGAGTTAGGTGAATGTAGCAATGCTGGTTCCCACCTTTACTGTGTATTCATTCAGTGTGATGGTTAATTGGGTGTGTTGACTTGGCTAGGCCATCGTACTCGGATGTTCCATGTTGTATCAAAGACTAGTCTAGATATTTCTGTGAAGGTATTTTGTTATAAGATTAACACCTATATTTGTAGACTTTGGGTAAAGCATATTACTCTCTCATAATGTGGTGTTGTGCAGCATCACCTCGTAATTTAAGACCTCAACAGAAACAGACCAAATTCTGTAAGAAAGAGGAAATTATGCTTGCAGACTGTCTTCAGGTTTCAGCTGCAATAACAATTCTCTTGGGTCCGCAGCTCCCAGACCTAGACTGACACAAATCAAATCTTGCAGATTTCATGCTTGCTAGCTTCCATAATTGTGTGATCCAGTTTCTTAAAATAAATTCCTCTCCCACTTTTGGTGTTTGTCTTTCTACCTATCATCTATCTATTCCGTTTATCTATGTATCTATTATCTGTCTATCTATCTAGATCTAGATCTGTAGTTTCTCAAGGAAATCCTGACAAAAGTATTGTCTGTCAGGATTAATGATCTACCTCTGGCCAAGATTCATTTAAAATCATAGAGTTGAACTGAAAGTAAAAGACTAGATTGTCACGTTTTGTGGACAAATGAATCAGTCTCCATGAGTAAAGAGAAGAGAAATAGAAGTCCAAAAACAGGAAAATAATTTACTCAACAAGAGTTTATTTTGTCCAATAGCTCAATCCTTCAGATAGAAGGGGATTTCACAGTAGCAGAGATTAGTTACCACTGGGACCAGATCCAGGTTTTGCTTACACAGTTTAGGGAGCTATCTTTAAGGAGAGACTATAAAACTTACTACCAAATTAGATATGAAAGTGAATATTTAGGTTGAGAAAAGGAACCACAATAATTATAAAAGTTTAAAAGCTGAAAAATACTGCAAACATAGCATAATTCACAAAGAAAACATACACTTTTTATTTACTAATTGCCTGATATACCTGTACATTACTCCCCCAATAGTTTTTAGTATATATTTTGATTATCACTGGAGAATATATAGATAATTTAGTCCATAAATTTAAAACCATGTATCTCCTCCACTACCAACAAACCTCCATGCCAGACACTATAAGATATGTTCACATGGAGATGGGACCTTGACCTGTACCTTCCTGTTGTGATGGATGAGCAGGCCTGGTCTTTATTGGAAAGACCTTATTGAAAGTCTTTGCTTTCCTGAGGCGACTGATAGTCACCTTAACTATATATCCACGAGACTGTAAGCCATATAACTATTCCCTGCAATTTATCAGGCTAAATGTATCCCTACTTAACTTTCCTTAATGAGTCTAAAAACCCCACAGTCACTCCAACACCACCCAGCTTGAAGGGACGTGTGATGGAAAGGAATTCAGAGAAAAAGGCAAAAGACCTTAGAATAAAATGACCTCATTTTGTAATTTTTACAAAAACATACAATTATGTGAACATGGCCTTGGAAAGGCCCTAGATGAATGAGAGCCCCAGAGTTTAAGCCTCTACCTACCATAGTTCCATGAAGTCTTTTCTTTTCTTACTTCTAAACAATTTTTCAAAGAATCACTTATTAATGTAAATTTATTAATATATTTTCATGCTACTGAGACTAATGTGTGAAATTTTCCATAATTAACTGTAAATATTTATACTGTGAGTATGGGAATTACACATGAATAGGAAATGAAATATCTTTAAATCATAAATTTGCAATGAATATTTTAGAGCAGTGTAATTGAATCCTGTTTATAATTATAGTAGATATATAATAATAGATTTTTTTTTTTTTCCTAATGGCCTTTTCTTTTTCATCCCCAGAAGTGTAGAAGAAGGAATAAAAAAAAAAAAATAAACAGGCCAGCTTTTATCACAGGAGACTGATTTCAGAATTAAAGTATGTAATGGAGCTACTCACAGTTAGAACTGATTTCAAAATAAAATTACCATTGGCTTTCAAATGGAAATTTCAGGTATAAAATGTTAATAAAAATGTAATGGTTATAATGGCAACTCTAATGATGATGATGTTATGTGTGTGTGGTTAGATAAATGATTATATAATCTGTGACACTGTTTTAGTCCATTAAGAGGTAGATTAAAATTGGTACTTGTGGGATCATAATACATCCTCATCTCCTAGCTCATTAAAATGACTGCCATTATTTCTAAATTCTCATCACTGGAGAATATATAGATAATTTAGTCCATAAATTTAACACCATGTATCTCCTCCACTACCAACAAACCTCCATGCCAGACACTATAAGATATGTTCACATGGAGATGGGACCTTGACCTGTACCTTCCTGTTGTGATGGATGAGCAGGCCTGGTCTTTATTGGAAAGACCTTATTGAAAGTCTTTGCTTTCCTGAGGCGACTGATAGTCACCTTAACTATATATCCACGAGACTGTAAGCCATATAACTATTCCCTGCAATTTATCAGGCTAAATGTATCCCTACTTAACTTTCCTTAATGAGTCTAAAAACCCCACAGTCACTCCAACACCACCCAGCTTGAAGGGACGTGTGATGGAAAGGAATTCAGAGAAAAAGGCAAAAGACCTTAGAATAAAATGACCTCATTTTGTAATTTTTACAAAAACATACAATTATGTGAACATGGCCTTGGAAAGGCCCTAGATGAATGAGAGCCCCAGAGTTTAAGCCTCTACCTACCATAGTTCCATGAAGTCTTTTCTTTTCTTACTTCTAAACAATTTTTCAAAGAATCACTTATTAATGTAAATTTATTAATATATTTTCATGCTACTGAGACTAATGTGTGAAATTTTCCATAATTAACTGTAAATATTTATACTGTGAGTATGGGAATTACACATGAATAGGAAATGAAATATCTTTAAATCATAAATTTGCAATGAATATTTTAGAGCAGTGTAATTGAATCCTGTTTATAATTATAGTAGATATATAATAATAGATTTTTTTTTTTTTCCTAATGGCCTTTTCTTTTTCATCCCCAGAAGTGTAGAAGAAGGAATAAAAAAAAAAAAATAAACAGGCCAGCTTTTATCACAGGAGACTGATTTCAGAATTAAAGTATGTAATGGAGCTACTCACAGTTAGAACTGATTTCAAAATAAAATTACCATTGGCTTTCAAATGGAAATTTCAGGTATAAAATGTTAATAAAAATGTAATGGTTATAATGGCAACTCTAATGATGATGATGTTATGTGTGTGTGGTTAGATAAATGATTATATAATCTGTGACACTGTTTTAGTCCATTAAGAGGTAGATTAAAATTGGTACTTGTGGGATCATAATACATCCTCATCTCCCTAGCTCATTAAAATGACTGCCATTATTTCTAAATTCTCATCATGTGATGGGACCACACACACGTGGCACAAGGAATCAGACTGATGGGAACTCTCAGTCAGTTCTATTTCTGCTTTCATTATTCACAGGACTAAAGACTGTCTCTGTAAATCAGTTATCTGGCTTCTTCTCATTGATTCTAAAAGAAATTTCTACATGAATATGCATAAGAATCTGTGGTGGCTGTTGCATTGGTGGCTTCTCAGTACTAAAGCCTTTGTGTATCCACTCCCACGATGACTCTGGGCTTGACCTCCTAATTGGCACTCAAAGGCCATTAAAAAATGTGACACAAGCAAGGTTTGTTGAGAACTGGAACATTCAAGGTGTCCTCTTAGAGAGTTCCATCTTGGAACCCAAATATCACAGTGTGAGGAAATCTAGGCTATGTTGCTATAGAGAGAAACCACATGGAATGGCCTAGGAGGATGAGAGTTCGCCTCTTCTGTGTGGAAGAAAACCAAGGCCTCCCAGTCAAGCTTTCAGCTGAATGTCATCAAATAGGAGACCTTAGTGACACTACATAAACTAGAACTACCTAATCAACCCTCAAAAATGTGAAAATAGTGCATCACTGTGGTTTTAAACCAGTAAGTTTAGGTTGGTAAAGCAACAATAGATAATGGAAAGAGGATTATAGAAACATTTTTTACTCAGTTTTATTTTTTCGACTGTGCTGCATGGCTCATGGGATTTTAGTTTCCAGATCAAGAATTGAGCATGGGCCCTTGGCAGTAAGACAGTGAAGTCCTAGCCTCTGGACCACCAGGGAATTCCCAAGAATGATTTTTTAAAAAACCTCGCCTGTGTATGATAATCTAAATGTGTTTTAAAGAGAATTATAGATCCTTAGTAAGTTGAATGCCTATAAGTATGATGTTCAACCCTTTACATATTCAGCATTATAATTTTAATAGCAAGTATTTTAAAATACTGTTAGTCATTATACTGGGACTTCCCTGGTGGATTAAATGGTAAAGAATCTGCCTGCAATGAGGGACCTAGGTTCAATCACTGGATCAGGAAGATCCCCTGGAGAAGAAAATGGCTACCCACTCCAGTATTCTTGCCTGGAGAATGCCATGGACAGAGGAACTATGTGGGCTATAGTCCATGGGGTTGCAAAGAGTTGGACGCAACTGTGTGACTGACACTTACTTTTTATTTCAGTCATTATACTAAACAATTTACATGTATTAATTTTAAAATCTATTCAACAACTCTTTGGGGTAAGCACTGTATTTGTCCTCATTTTACAGAGGGGGATGCTGACACTTAAATACGATAAATATTTTGCCTAAAGTTACACAGCTACCATACAGTGTGTGAAAGATGCACAAGGGAATTATAAAATGCAGTCTGTATGGGCAACAGAATGTCTAGTCCATGGAAAGATCTATACTCATAAGAAGAGACAGGCTGCTGGATTTGCTCTGTGATGGCCTACACTCTGTCTATGGAGTGTGCTTTCTCTGAATCTGAATAAATCCATTTCTTACAAAAAAAAAGAAGAGATAATATTTTAGCATATTAAACAGTATGGTGTTAGTTAAAAGATCTTAGTATTTTTGATCCAATTGAGAAAAATTTAAATAGTGACTCTGCCACTGACTTTGTGACCTTTACCAATGTATGTAAATTCAGAGGCTGTTTTCTTAGCTAGGATGGAGATTAAAAACATCTCTCTTCCAGGGTTGTTGTGGGGGGAACTTGGGCAGTGGAGCCAGGTTGTACCGACTGTGCTCATCTATTCCCAAATCGTGTTGAGGGACGTATCAGTTGGTAGCTTACAGTCAGCTCTGGTGGAAATATTAGCAATAGGAAAGTGTTAAAGCCTCAGTAGCCAAAAACTTCTAGCCTGTTGTTGTTATTCAGTTGGTATCTTATGTCCCACTCTGAGACCCTATTGACTGAAGCACACCGGGCCTTCCTGTCCTTCACTATATCCTGGAGTTTGCTCAAACTCATGTTCATTGAGTTGGTGATGCTATCCAACCACCTCATCTTCTGGCACTCCCTTCTCCTCTTGCAAAATCTGACTTACTGACTGATGCACAGCAAGGCAGCATGCTCTGAGAAACTCTGTTGGAGCCCACCCTGGACAAAGGGGTGGAGAGAATGGTGTGTTGAATTTCTGCCAGAGGATTCTGAAAATGCTCTAAGGGCAGGGAAGAGCCATTCTGGATTGGTTGCCATTTCTGAGACAGGCTTAGGAAGAGTGGGGATTATCTAGGGGTTGTGTGCTGCTTTATATGTTTGTCTTTTCAAGCCTGCTTTACAGCAAGGCTGCTTTCTACTTTTCAGGTCAAGTTTATTTTCACTCCTATGGTCTCAGAAAGTCTTTCAGAGGTCAGTAAACACTAAGATCAGAGTTTTTACATTTTCTTGGAAACTCAGTTATGAAACATTTACCAGAATATCACAACTTGTTTATTCTTATATTTCTGTCCTCCTGAGAGATTCATCTCCATTGAAAACTCAGTGAACACGGCCAAGTCCCAAATGTAAAACTAATGAAAGCCTAATATCCTCCCCAGATATTTCTTAGAATCATCAGGGAATGCTTATGTTTCACAAATCCAGCTTTAAGTATCTTCCTCTGGATTATTTACTCATTTCGGAGTTTGTCTAAGAGTATGTGAGGATTCTTGTCATAACTGCCTGGCTAAAAATTGCTTACAAAAATTTCCTCTCAGAACATAGGAAGCATTTCTTCCAAGAAAAAAAAACATCCACTGGAGAACTTTTCAAGCATGGTATTTTAAAATGTGAAATTATTCCTGTTCATTTCCTCTAAAACATTGCATTTTGCAAGGACTGCAAGTTATCTATATAATGAATGGAAATTAAAGAAAAGAACTGACTCAAAGTGAAACATGCACACATTACCGAAATTCAGAGGGATCTTAGAAATCATCTTAAAATATTCGGATTTAAGCCTGCTTGAGAATCTAAAGCCATGGATCTTCTTCCCAGAAAAATATGTATGCTCCTGGGTGTGCATACATACATACCACTGCCACAGAATTTCAGTGTCCTTTGATCTTTTCCAGCCCAATAATATATTCCAATCTATGGTAAATATTTGGATCTTGTCTGTTTTCTTTTATTCAAAAAATGGTCAAGCCAAGGTGACATACTAAAGCAGTAATAGTTCTACGATGACATGTAATTACTCTTGCCTTCATAGTCTGCCACCCATGTCTTTTCCCATGTTCTTTCCCCACTACTAGCATCAGGAGCTGGCTAATTTACTCAGGTTCTAAGTCTGGTGACAGGAAATGAGTTTGGCCATACCGTATGGTGGTTCAAAGAACAGATTTTGGAGTTGGGCCAGCCTAGACTTAAGGTCTGGTTTTGTTTCAGACTTTAGGTACAGTTCAGCCTTTCTAAGTTTCAATTTCTTCATTGAAATAGGGAGGAAGGAACTGAAGAACTGTAAGGATGATATGAGGATGATAGGTATGAAGTACTTCCCTCAAAAAAAATGAGACATTCAGGCAGGCACAGAGAACCACAACTTATTGAAGCCCATGAGAAGAAACCTTCAGGGGAATCTGTGGGCCGAGAAAACCTAATCTGTAACCGATAAATTGTTGGAGACTTAAAACTGAGAGCTCTGGTCTCTGGGGGGTGGGGGGTGGGATGTTGGCCACATTTCTGTGAGATTTACCTCCAAAAGTTGTGCCAGATTTTCACAGTGAGAATTGAGGAAAAATCCCATTTTGAACCAATTAGAAACACACCAGATCATTTCATTCTAATAAGTCTTGCCCTGTGACCTCAACTCACTGATGAATCTAAGAGTTAATTTTCTTCATGCTTTTTATATGATGAAGCATTTCTTCCAAGAAAAAACATCCACTGGAGAACTTTTCAAGCATGGTATTTTAAAATGTGAAATTATTCCTGTTCATTTCCTCTAAAACATTGCATTTTGCAAGGACTGCAAGTTATCTATATAATGAATGGAAATTAAAGAAAAGAACTGACTCAAAGTGAAACATGCACACATTACCGAAATTCAGAGGGATCTTAGAAATCATCTTAAAATATTCGGATTTAAGCCTGCTTGAGAATCTAAAGCCATGGATCTTCTTCCCAGAAAAATATGTATGCTCCTGGGTGTGCATACATACATACCACTGCCACAGAATTTCAGTGTCCTTTGATCTTTTCCAGCCCAATAATATATTCCAATCTATGGTAAATATTTGGATCTTGTCTGTTTTCTTTTATTCAAAAAATGGTCAAGCCAAGGTGACATACTAAAGCAGTAATAGTTCTACGATGACATGTAATTACTCTTGCCTTCATAGTCTGCCACCCATGTCTTTTCCCATGTTCTTTCCCCACTACTAGCATCAGGAGCTGGCTAATTTACTCAGGTTCTAAGTCTGGTGACAGGAAATGAGTTTGGCCATACCGTATGGTGGTTCAAAGAACAGATTTTGGAGTTGGGCCAGCCTAGACTTAAGGTCTGGTTTTGTTTCAGACTTTAGGTACAGTTCAGCCTTTCTAAGTTTCAATTTCTTCATTGAAATAGGGAGGAAGGAACTGAAGAACTGTAAGGATGATATGAGGATGATAGGTATGAAGTACTTCCCTCAAAAAATGAGACATTCAGGCAGGCACAGAGAACCACAACTTATTGAAGCCCATGAGAAGAAACCTTCAGGGGAATCTGTGGGCCGAGAAAACCTAATCTGTAACCGATAAATTGTTGGAGACTTAAAACTGAGAGCTCTGGTCTCTGGGGGGTGGGGGGTGGGATGTTGGCCACATTTCTGTGAGATTTACCTCCAAAAGTTGTGCCAGATTTTCACAGTGAGAATTGAGGAAAAATCCCATTTTGAACCAATTAGAAACACACCAGATCATTTCATTCTAATAAGTCTTGCCCTGTGACCTCAACTCACTGATGAATCTAAGAGTTATCTTCACTGTGTTCAGCTTCATGCTTGTTGTTATGATGGAGTGATGACTTCAAGCTCCAAACATGCTGGATTGGAAACTGGATGCCCTACACAAGTCTTTTTGTGGACATGTTTTTATTTCTCTTGGGTAAATATCTAGAATTAGAAAACCTTCCTTTTAGTGTTCTTTTTACAGTACATTCAATTTTCTTCAAATCCACAAAGTAAGTGTGAATTATATTTGGGCAACAGTTCTTTAAAAAGCTACATTATCATAACATAGTATTGTGTTGCTGTCAACCTTGAGATGTGCTGCTAGAAGTTTAATACTGTAGAGAGAACGTCTCACCAAAGAGACATTACTGAGAGTTTTTACTTATTTATTTATTTTCTATGCCTTATCAAGAAAGCCTTTCTGTCCTTGATGATAGTCTAGTCATTACTGAGGGTTCAGAGTTATTTCTTTCTTACCTGTCCCTCCATGTCTATCTTTCCTAGAAGCGTGGAGAAGTCTTAGGGCCATAAGATCTGAGCATTGACTGGTGAATAAAGGGAGCTACTAGGAGCAGTGATTGAACCCTCCTAGCACATCAACCCTAGGCTGGTGAGCAGGTCAGGGTACTCTATCACATGGGTATGAGGGCAGCATCTTGCCTAAACACCACATGGGGATATTTCCAGGACCATGGTAAAACTGCAGAGTATCTAAAGACTTATGGAATTGGGAGAGGCCTCAATAACCCATGATCTAGGGAGAGGATTGGAGCCTATATTTGCAACCCAGGCTGGTGATGGGATGGAAAGGGGAAATGCTCTTGTTACATAACTAGTAATGATAAGTGAACTAAGTATAGTACTTTATTTATACTAGAAATTTTAACCTTATAATAAATATCACTTTTGCTTGTCTTTATTATTCCATTTTTATGAAAAGAAGAGGTGCAGTTCATTTTGAGATCTGGTCTCTGGGGGGGGGGTTGTTGGCCACATTTCTGTGAGATTTACCTCCAAAAGTTGTGCCAGATTTTCACAGTGAGAATTGAGGAAAAATCCCATTTTGAACCAATTAGAAACACACCAGATCATTTCATTCTAATAAGTCTTGCCCTGTGACCTCAACTCACTGATGAATCTAAGAGTTATCTTCACTGTGTTCAGCTTCATGCTTGTTGTTATGATGGAGTGATGACTTCAAGCTCCAAACATGCTGGATTGGAAACTGGATGCCCTACACAAGTCTTTTTGTGGACATGTTTTTATTTCTCTTGGGTAAATATCTAGAATTAGAAAACCTTCCTTTTAGTGTTCTTTTTACAGTACATTCAATTTTCTTCAAATCCACAAAGTAAGTGTGAATTATATTTGGGCAACAGTTCTTTAAAAAGCTACATTATCATAACATAGTATTGTGTTGCTGTCAACCTTGAGATGTGCTGCTAGAAGTTTAATACTGTAGAGAGAACGTCTCACCAAAGAGACATTACTGAGAGTTTTTACTTATTTATTTATTTTCTATGCCTTATCAAGAAAGCCTTTCTGTCCTTGATGATAGTCTAGTCATTACTGAGGGTTCAGAGTTATTTCTTTCTTACCTGTCCCTCCATGTCTATCTTTCCTAGAAGCGTGGAGAAGTCTTAGGGCCATAAGATCTGAGCATTGACTGGTGAATAAAGGGAGCTACTAGGAGCAGTGATTGAACCCTCCTAGCACATCAACCCTAGGCTGGTGAGCAGGTCAGGGTACTCTATCACATGGGTATGAGGGCAGCATCTTGCCTAAACACCACATGGGGATATTTCCAGGACCATGGTAAAACTGCAGAGTATCTAAAGACTTATGGAATTGGGAGAGGCCTCAATAACCCATGATCTAGGGAGAGGATTGGAGCCTATATTTGCAACCCAGGCTGGTGATGGGATGGAAAGGGGAAATGCTCTTGTTACATAACTAGTAATGATAAGTGAACTAAGTATAGTACTTTATTTATACTAGAAATTTTAACCTTATAATAAATATCACTTTTGCTTGTCTTTATTATTCCATTTTTATGAAAAGAAGAGGTGCAGATTGGAGTGCCTTTGGACAATTTTTGTAGCTTTGTTTATATTATGTCTAAAATTTTAATATAAGCAAAATAAGCATCATCTGGATCATCTGACCAAATACTTGTAACTGAGAACGGCTCCATGATTTCTGTAGAGTGTGCCTTTGTGTTTATGACTTACATTTTGCTCAGTGAAGGCCAAATGACATTGTGATGTGCTGTATGGATTGAATTTTCATAGTAGTTTAAATTGAGAGGACTGACTGGAGAAATTAATCTTCTATGGCATGAGATAGTAATATAAATATCTCTAAGTTATTCACTCCCCAACAAAATCTTTTGAGTTAAATGGAGTTCTTTTACTTTTTAGTGTTGAATATTGGCGTTAGGTAACTGATTCATCAAAAAATGATAGATAGTTTAAAATAAATATATTATTAAAAATAATGGAAGAATATAGAGAATTTTTAGAGGCATAAAAGTAATTTATATTATACTAAAATGATAGATATATGTCATTATGCACCTGTCTAAACCCACAGAATACACAACAAAAAAAACATGATAAACTATGGACTTTGGGTGATTATGACATGTCAGTGTAGACTTATCCTTGGTAAAAAAATATATAATACCTTTCTGGTGAGTAATGTTGATAATGGCAGAGGCTACGCCTATGTGGAGACAAGAGGTATGTAAGAAATCTCTGTATCTCCTTCCTACGCTGTTGTAAATCTAAAACTAGTCCAAAAAGTGGCAGAAAAGGCTATTCAAGGCCTATCAACCCTAGGCTGGTGAGCAGGTCAGGGTACTCTATCACATGGGTATGAGGGCAGCATCTTGCCTAAACACCACATGGGGATATTTCCAGGACCATGGTAAAACTGCAGAGTATCTAAAGACTTATGGAATTGGGAGAGGCCTCAATAACCCATGATCTAGGGAGAGGATTGGAGCCTATATTTGCAACCCAGGCTGGTGATGGGATGGAAAGGGGAAATGCTCTTGTTACATAACTAGTAATGATAAGTGAACTAAGTATAGTACTTTATTTATACTAGAAATTTTAACCTTATAATAAATATCACTTTTGCTTGTCTTTATTATTCCAT
The DNA here is from genome assembly GCA_022376925.1 of Tragulus kanchil. Classification (NCBI taxonomy): domain Eukaryota; kingdom Metazoa; phylum Chordata; class Mammalia; order Artiodactyla; family Tragulidae; genus Tragulus; species Tragulus kanchil. The sequence continues at coordinate 54,101,757 of JAIOJX010000004.1, forward strand.
TTTTATGAAAAGAAGAGGTGCAGATTGGAGTGCCTTTGGACAATTTTTGTAGCTTTGTTTATATTATGTCTAAAATTTTAATATAAGCAAAATAAGCATCATCTGGATCATCTGACCAAATACTTGTAACTGAGAACGGCTCCATGATTTCTGTAGAGTGTGCCTTTGTGTTTATGACTTACATTTTGCTCAGTGAAGGCCAAATGACATTGTGATGTGCTGTATGGATTGAATTTTCATAGTAGTTTAAATTGAGAGGACTGACTGGAGAAATTAATCTTCTATGGCATGAGATAGTAATATAAATATCTCTAAGTTATTCACTCCCCAACAAAATCTTTTGAGTTAAATGGAGTTCTTTTACTTTTTAGTGTTGAATATTGGCGTTAGGTAACTGATTCATCAAAAAATGATAGATAGTTTAAAATAAATATATTATTAAAAATAATGGAAGAATATAGAGAATTTTTAGAGGCATAAAAGTAATTTATATTATACTAAAATGATAGATATATGTCATTATGCACCTGTCTAAACCCACAGAATACACAACAAAAAAAACATGATAAACTATGGACTTTGGGTGATTATGACATGTCAATGTAGACTTATCCTTGGTAAAAAAATATATAATACCTTTCTGGTGAGTAATGTTGATAATGGCAGAGGCTACGCCTATGTGGAGACAAGAGGTATGTGAGAAATCTCTGTATCTCCTTCCTACGCTGTTGTAAATCTAAAACTAGTCCAAAAAAAGTAGTAAAAAAAGCTTAATGACAATAGCATGACAATTATGATTCAAATGAGGGATTATTTTCCTTAAAATAAGAATCAAGATGGACATTACTTATCTCTTGCTGCAAAACAAATGACTACAAGCAGCAGCTTTCAACAACTCATTATCTCAGAGTTTCTATGGGGCATAAGTTTGACCATGTGTTTGTTGTGTCCCCTGCTTAGTATTTCAGAAGACCATAGGGCTTCTGCTTGCCTGGGTTCTCATCACTAGACTTGAATGAGAGTCCACTTCCTGGCTCTCTCAGGTTGTCCACAGAGTTCATTTACTTGCAACTGTCGGAGTCATGGCAACTTGCTTCTTCGAAGTCTACAATAGAGAGAAAGAGTCTCTAGCAGGACTCCTTTATGATGTACTATAATCACGAGAAGGGCAGTCCAGCACTTTTGCTGTATTCTGTTTATTAGAAGGAAGTTACAGGTCCTAGAATTTTCAAGGGAGGGGGTTATACATTGGTGTAAATATTAAGAGGCAAATGTCTGAGGCCATTTACAAGACTGTCTAGCCTTCAGTAAATGAAATGCAAGGCTTGTAAATAACCTACTGTTAATCCCAGTGGTTATCTTTTATGTTCAACAAAGCAACCTTATGTATCCTATAACATGAATCTAATTAATAAGGAGAATAGTTTCACAATGGTAATTTAGGAGAGTTTTTCATCTTTAAATAGGAATCTATAAATTGCCCAGCCTAACCTGAAGAAAATGGTGTTTTATTCAGTAGGAAAAGTTCTGTTATTGGGATGTTCTATATAGCTGTTCTTTAAATTAACACCTATATTAAAGTGTCAGTTTTCTAAGACTATTGAAACAAATATTTTCTCAGAGTTCTAGAGGTTGGAAATTTGAAAGGAAGGTGTTAGTAGGACCATGCCCTCCTTGGAAGCTCTAGGGTAGAATCCTTGTGTGTGTGTGTGTGTATGTGTGTGTGTGTGTGCTTAGTCGCTCAGTCATGTCTGGTCCTTTGTGACCCCATGAACTGTGGCTCACCAAATTCTTCTTTCAGTGGAATTCTCCAGGCAAGAATATTGGAGTGGGTTTCCATTCCCTTCTCCAGGGGATCTTCCTAACCCACAGATTGAACCCAGATCTCCTGCATTAAAGGTAGATTCATTACCATTTGAGATACTAGGGAAGCCCAAGATCCTTCTTTATCTCCTAGATTCTGGTGGTTGCTGGAAATCCTTCATATCCCTTGGCATGTAGATACATCACTCCAATCTCTGCCTCTGTTGTCATCTGGCATTTCTGTGTCTCTTCTTTTCCTACGAGGACATTGGTCATTGGATTAAGGGGCCACTGTACTATGGTATGGGGCTTCCTGGTGGAGCTAGTGGTCAAGAATCCCTACGAGTGACATTGGTCGTTGGATTAAGGGGCCACTCGAATCGGAGTCATGGCAACTTGCTTCTTAAGTCTACAATAGAGAGAAAGAGTCTCTAGCAGGACTCCTTTATGATGTACTATAATCACGAGAAGGGCAGTCCAGCACTTTTGCTGTATTCTGTTTATTAGAAGGAAGTTACAGGTCCTAGAATTTTCAAGGGAGGGGGTTATACATTGGTGTAAATATTAAGAGGCAAATGTCTGAGGCCATTTACAAGACTGTCTAGCCTTCAGTAAATGAAATGCAAGGCTTGTAAATAACCTACTGTTAATCCCAGTGGTTATCTTTTATGTTCAACAAAGCAACCTTATGTATCCTATAACATGAATCTAATTAATAAGGAGAATAGTTTCACAATGGTAATTTAGGAGAGTTTTTCATCTTTAAATAGGAATCTATAAATTGCCCAGCCTAACCTGAAGAAAATGGTGTTTTATTCAGTAGGAAAAGTTCTGTTATTGGGATGTTCTATATAGCTGTTCTTTAAATTAACACCTATATTAAAGTGTCAGTTTTCTAAGACTATTGAAACAAATATTTTCTCAGAGTTCTAGAGGTTGGAAATTTGAAAGGAAGGTGTTAGTAGGACCATGCCCTCCTTGGAAGCTCTAGGGTAGAATCCTTGTGTGTGTGTGTGTGTATGTGTGTGTGTGTGTGCTTAGTCGCTCAGTCATGTCTGGTCCTTTGTGACCCCATGAACTGTGGCTCACCAAATTCTTCTTTCAGTGGAATTCTCCAGGCAAGAATATTGGAGTGGGTTTCCATTCCCTTCTCCAGGGGATCTTCCTAACCCACAGATTGAACCCAGATCTCCTGCATTAAAGGTAGATTCATTACCATTTGAGATACTAGGGAAGCCCAAGATCCTTCTTTATCTCCTAGATTCTGGTGGTTGCTGGAAATCCTTCATATCCCTTGGCATGTAGATACATCACTCCAATCTCTGCCTCTGTTGTCATCTGGCATTTCCCCTGTGTCTCTTCTTTTCCTACGAGGACATTGGTCATTGGATTAAGGGGCCACTGTACTATGGTATGGGGCTTCCCTGGTGGAGCTAGTGGTCAAGAATCCACATGTCAATACAGGAGCCATAAGAGGCATGGGTGTGACCCCTCGGTCTGAAAGAGCCCTTGGAGGTGAGGGCATGGCAACTCACTCCAAGATATATATACTTTTTTTTTTTTATTGGGTAAAACCATTTTACTAACTGACTAAAGCACTTTATTTTGTTTTCTGATTTGAGGTAAAGTGATTAAACACAGTTCACAAGAAAATACGACTATTAAACTACAATTACAAGAGTTTGAAACCTCAGTAGTTATTCATATAATACTTTTACACATTCTTACAACTGTACAGTCTACCTAATGCTAAGTTTATTGTTAATCAAAAGACCAATATCAAAGACCAAGACACTTGACTACTACTCTTGCAGTGGCTATAGTTTTGTAACAACAGAAGAATAACTGTTAGGCTATGAATATACTTTAAAAACCACTTGGCCAATGATGTGTATGGTTTCCTCATTATTCAGGGGTGTGTGTGTATGAAGTCTCCTTGGAGAGTGATCACCTGCTCCTGTCCTGCATACCCCTGATGTCCAATCATGTCAAATAACCAAGAACATGGAGATTGGGAAGATAGTCCTACAGTCTTATTCATGTATTTTAGGGCTTTTAGGCAAGTCAGCTGATTTTTTCCAAAGTTTGCTTTTGAATATTGAGATCCTCCCATTTTCAGCCTCGTTGGAGATTACTATATTAAGTGAGGGTGTCTGAGTGTTCCAAGGAGCACAGCATGACAATGTTTGTCCACAGACTTAGAAAGAAGATTTCTTGTGATTGAGCCCAGCTTTGAGATTTCATTGTATTACTGGACAGCTCTGTTTAATCAAAACCAAAACCTTTGGAAAACTGCAAATTTTGCTTTACAGTTAGATAAAACAGAAATCGCGTGGTTAAGTCAATTAAGAAATAAAGGATTTGCTGTCTTTAGAGAATATCATGACGAAAAATTGATCTTTTGTTCCTTAATGCTTGAAAGGACTTCACACATTTAATGTTTATACCTGCTTGTGGGGAATACCCACATCTTACCTGTCTCTCAGGAAACACAAATTCAAATTCAGCCTGTATTGACTACAAATAGAAGAAAAACAGTAATAACATTTGTCTTGCAGCACTGTAGTTCACTTTCTGGATCTGAGACACAAAAACATATCATGCATTCTAAGACAGAAGTTAGCTCCATCAGTATCACTAGAGATGTCAATTTAAAAAATGTACAGCAAGTTAGAAACTTTTCTAAATATTGAAATCACCATGCTTTAAAGACAGCCTGAAATGTTCCAAATGATTCTGCAAAATACAAAAATCGATGTGCTTCCACTGAAGGCCTTAATCGTTCTTCCCAATGCTCTCTTCTTTGGCTCCTCTTCACCTGAGTACATGGTGGGCTTCTCCCTTCCTTTGGCAGTCTGCACATGATGGTACTTGAAAGTGAACTGGGAGTCCCAGGCGCTCAGTGGCTTGGCAACAAATCTGAGGCTATGAATATACTTTAAAACCACTTGGCCAATGATGTGTATGGTTTCCTCATTATTCAGGGGTGTGTGTGTATGAAGTCTCCTTGGAGAGTGATCACCTGCTCCTGTCCTGCATACCCCTGATGTCCAATCATGTCAAATAACCAAGAACATGGAGATTGGGAAGATAGTCCTACAGTCTTATTCATGTATTTTAGGGCTTTTAGGCAAGTCAGCTGATTTTTTCCAAAGTTTGCTTTTGAATATTGAGATCCTCCCATTTTCAGCCTCGTTGGAGATTACTATATTAAGTGAGGGTGTCTGAGTGTTCCAAGGAGCACAGCATGACAATGTTTGTCCACAGACTTAGAAAGAAGATTTCTTGTGATTGAGCCCAGCTTTGAGATTTCATTGTATTACTGGACAGCTCTGTTTAATCAAAACCAAAACCTTTGGAAAACTGCAAATTTTGCTTTACAGTTAGATAAAACAGAAATCGCGTGGTTAAGTCAATTAAGAAATAAAGGATTTGCTGTCTTTAGAGAATATCATGACGAAAAATTGATCTTTTGTTCCTTAATGCTTGAAAGGACTTCACACATTTAATGTTTATACCTGCTTGTGGGGAATACCCACATCTTACCTGTCTCTCAGGAAACACAAATTCAAATTCAGCCTGTATTGACTACAAATAGAAGAAAAACAGTAATAACATTTGTCTTGCAGCACTGTAGTTCACTTTCTGGATCTGAGACACAAAAACATATCATGCATTCTAAGACAGAAGTTAGCTCCATCAGTATCACTAGAGATGTCAATTTAAAAAATGTACAGCAAGTTAGAAACTTTTCTAAATATTGAAATCACCATGCTTTAAAGACAGCCTGAAATGTTCCAAATGATTCTGCAAAATACAAAAATCGATGTGCTTCCACTGAAGGCCTTAATCGTTCTTCCCAATGCTCTCTTCTTTTGGCTCCTCTTCACCTGAGTACATGGTGGGCTTCTCCCCTTCCTTTGGCAGTCTGCGCACATGATGGTACTTGAAAGTGAACTGGGAGTCCCAGGCGCTCAGGGTCTCCTGCTGGGCAGAAGTGAGGTCAGAAAGGTCATCATACTCAGCCTTCAGTGCTTCCTTATCCAGGCAAAAGGTGGCAAGGCCTCTGGATGCATCTCTTCCAGCAAAGACCTCATATGGCCCCTCAGGCCTGTAGAACTTGCGGCCTGTGGTTACCTCTAACATCTTACCATTAATGGCCATGAGTATAAGTGGGTCCCACTGCAGTTGAAGTGCCACAGGTCACGAGGGGTGGTCACACCGCTTAAGGCGGGGCAGCGGAGGTGGCTTGGAGCTGTTGCTAGCCGCTTGCTGGGCCCCACGCACCATCTTGTAGAGCAGAAAGATTCAGGAGGAGTGGATGAGAAGTTTGGAAAAAGTAAGATGGAAACCTACACTATCATATAAAAGAGACAAGCATTGTGGATACGCTGTAAGACCAAGGGGACTTATATGGGGGCTGTGCAACAACCTGGAGGGTGGGATGGGGAAAAACTGGGAGTGGGTTCAGGTGGGAGGGGTCAAGGGTATACCTATGACTGATTTGGATTTATGTATACCTGCAAATGAGAAAACTCTGTAAAAGTCAAATGAAAATAATTAGATAAATTAAAAAGAAGAAAGAAAGAAAGATGCAGAGACCGAGCAGCAGCTAGTTGAGCAGTGACATGAAAATTTCATGCAGCAAACTGCTGCTCTGGAACTCACTCTGGTCGGTGTCGGTCGTGCCAAATCCTTGGACCAAAAGTTGGGCTTGGATAGGCGGGCTCCAGAACTCACTTTATTTTCCCTCCCATTCCATATTCTTATCTGGAGACCCCAAAGCTTGGCTGAGCTCCATCAGTATCACTAGAGATGTCAATTTAAAAAATGTACAGCAAGTTAGAAACTTTTCTAAATATTGAAATCACCATGCTTTAAAGACAGCCTGAAATGTTCCAAATGATTCTGCAAAATACAAAAATCGATGTGCTTCCACTGAAGGCCTTAATCGTTCTTCCCAATGCTCTCTTCTTTTGGCTCCTCTTCACCTGAGTACATGGTGGGCTTCTCCCCTTCCTTTGGCAGTCTGCGCACATGATGGTACTTGAAAGTGAACTGGGAGTCCCAGGCGCTCAGGGTCTCCTGCTGGGCAGAAGTGAGGTCAGAAAGGTCATCATACTCAGCCTTCAGTGCTTCCTTATCCAGGCAAAAGGTGGCAAGGCCTCTGGATGCATCTCTTCCAGCAAAGACCTCATATGGCCCCTCAGGCCTGTAGAACTTGCGGCCTGTGGTTACCTCTAACATCTTACCATTAATGGCCATGAGTATAAGTGGGTCCCACTGCAGTTGAAGTGCCACAGGTCACGAGGGTGGTCACACCGCTTAAGGGGGGGCAGCGGAGGTGGCTTGAGCTGTTGCTAGCCGCTTGCTGGGCCCCACGCACCATCTTGTAGAGCAGAAAGATTCAGGAGGAGTGGATGAGAAGTTTGGAAAAAGTAAGATGGAAACCTACACTATCATATAAAAGAGACAAGCATTGTGGATACGCTGTAAGACCAAGGGGACTTATATGGGGGCTGTGCAACAACCTGGAGGGTGGGATGGGGAAAAACTGGGAGTGGGTTCAGGTGGGAGGGGTCAAGGGTATACCTATGACTGATTTGGATTTATGTATACCTGCAAATGAGAAAACTCTGTAAAAGTCAAATGAAAATAATTAGATAAATTAAAAAGAAGAAAGAAAGAAAGATGCAGAGACCGAGCAGCAGCTAGTTGAGCAGTGACATGAAAATTTCATGCAGCAAACTGCTGCTCTGGAACTCACTCTGGTCGGTGTCGGTCGCTGCCAAATCCTTGGACCAAAAGTTGGGCTTGGATAGGCGGGCTCCAGAACTCACTTTATTTTCCCTCCCATTCCATATTCTTATCTGGAGAATCCCATGGACTGAAGAGCCTGGTGGGCTAAGAGTTGGACATGACTGTAGCGACTTAACATACATGCACGACTATGGTATGACCTAAATTTACTATATAGTGAATTTCATTGGTAACAACCTCAGTTCTAAATAAGGTCACATTCTAAAGTGCTGGAAAGGATATACATATTGGGGTCACTATTAAATTCAGACAATCCCTCTAGTTTAATAGCACCTTATGGTAGAGTGTTTTGAAGTCTCCATCTCCTCTTTAAATTATTTTTTTAAATTTATTTTTGTTTATTTATTTTTGGGTTGTGCTGGATCTTCACTGCTGCCTCTGGGTTTTCTCTAGTTGTGGTGAAGTGGCTTCTCTTGTGGAGCACAGGCTCTAGGTGCATGGGCTTCAGTAGTTGTGGTGCGTAGGTTTGGTTGCTCCATGGCATGTGGGATCTTCCTGGACCAGGGATTGAACCTTTGTCCTCTGCATTGGCAGGCAGATTCCTATCCACTGTACCATCAAGGAAGTTCCCCACTTCCTCTTTTGCACTCTCTTGCATAATCCCCACATCTTTTGTGTGAGTTGGATTCGGTGGCTTTCTTCTAATACACAGAATAGTCAAAAGAAAAGGGATATCACTTTGAGTTGAAGTGGTAAAATATGTATTTTCTATTTTGCTTTGGTTTTACTTAGTTGCTTGCTCTGATACAGCAAGCTGTCATGTTGTGAACTACCCTGTGGAGGGATCTGTGTGGTAAAGAATTGATGGTGGCATTTGGCCAACAGTCAATGAGAGACTAAGGCCCTTAACTCAATGGCCAGAGAGGACTGAATCCTGCCAACAGTCACTTAAATGAACTGAGAAATAGTTTCACCACTAGTCAGGTTTTAGGATCACTGCAGACTTGGCTACAGCTTGACTGTAGCTTTCACAGATGATCCTCCTGATATCCGGAGCCAAGGATCCAGTTGAGCTGGGCCAGATTCCTGACCTGGAGCAATAGTGAGATAATACTTTTTTATAAATTTGGGGGTAGTTTGTTAAATTTCAATAGATAACTTATTCGCTGCCAAATCCTTGGACCAAAAGTTGGGCTTGGATAGGCGGGCTCCAGAACTCACTTTATTTTCCCTCCCATTCCATATTCTTATCTGGAGAATCCCATGGACTGAAGAGCCTGGTGGGCTAAGAGTTGGACATGACTGTAGCGACTTAACATACATGCACGACTATGGTATGACCTAAATTTACTATATAGTGAATTTCATTGGTAACAACCTCAGTTCTAAATAAGGTCACATTCTAAAGTGCTGGAAAGGATATACATATTGGGGTCACTATTAAATTCAGACAATCCCTCTAGTTTAATAGCACCTTATGGTAGAGTGTTTTGAAGTCTCCATCTCCTCTTTAAATTATTTTTTTAAATTTATTTTTGTTTATTTATTTTTGGGTTGTGCTGGATCTTCACTGCTGCCTCTGGGTTTTCTCTAGTTGTGGTGAAGTGGCTTCTCTTGTGGAGCACAGGCTCTAGGTGCATGGGCTTCAGTAGTTGTGGTGCGTAGGTTTGGTTGCTCCATGGCATGTGGGATCTTCCTGGACCAGGGATTGAACCTTTGTCCTCTGCATTGGCAGGCAGATTCCTATCCACTGTACCATCAAGGAAGTTCCCCACTTCCTCTTTTGCACTCTCTTGCATAATCCCCACATCTTTTGTGTGAGTTGGATTCGGTGGCTTTCTTCTAATACACAGAATAGTCAAAAAAAGGGATATCACTTTGAGTTGAAGTGGTAAAATATGTATTTTCTATTTTGCTTTGGTTTTACTTAGTTGCTTGCTCTGATACAGCAAGCTGTCATGTTGTGAACTACCCTGTGGAGGGATCTGTGTGGTAAAGAATTGATGGTGGCATTTGGCCAACAGTCAATGAGAGACTAAGGCCCTTAACTCAATGGCCAGAGAGGACTGAATCCTGCCAACAGTCACTTAAATGAACTGAGAAATAGTTTCACCACTAGTCAGGTTTTAGGATCACTGCAGACTTGGCTACAGCTTGACTGTAGCTTTCACAGATGATCCTCCTGATATCCGGAGCCAAGGATCCAGTTGAGCTGGGCCAGATTCCTGACCTGGAGCAATAGTGAGATAATACTGTTGTTTTATGGCATAAATTTGGGGGTAGTTTGTTAAATTTCAATAGATAACTTATTCACCATTTAAGTGTTTCTTCTGTATTAGTCTCAACAAATATAAAACTTGTTAAGTGTTACATTTTCTTTTATTTAAAGAAAGTCAAGAAAGTACAGTCGAGTGTAACTGTATAAAGCATGGAAGTAACAGTGTCATGGCAAGCTTTCCATGGAGGGTTTAATACTGTCAGTGCAGTTCTTGCCTTCTCTGAACTCTGAAGAAAATCTAGAGATTTGATCATTAAGGTTTAATTAGAGTTGATGGGGTGAATTATTATAGTCTTATCAACAACATAATTACGCTCCGTGTTTGTTTTTAACTGAAGCACTGGTGTTTTTGTTCTGGACATTTGAAGTAAATGGAAATTTATTTCAGTTTGGCAGCTCAATTGGGTATGGTTTTATTATTTTCTTCTGAAGACAATCAGTCATTTGACATATCACTCTCCTTTTTTTGTTTATTCTGAAAGAGCGAGAAAAGCTAATTTATTTCAGCAAAGAAAAAAATACTTGTGGTTTCAATCCAAAGACTACATAAACCGGCAGCATACAGCCTCGAGAAAAGAAGAATTGAATATAAATGAGTTCTGTTTTCATTCTTTAATTATTCCTTTAATAGTAATACCTTTGAAAGTATATACAATGGTAATGAATATGGAGGTATATCTGGATGTTGAAAAAAATTCTAAAGAAATATTATTATAATTTTCCATTACTTAGGTCATTACTGTGCTACCTTTTTTCTATTTAAGTAATATAGCATTGCTTATTTAATTTTGAAAAATTTAAAACATTTTTCAGGTTTTTGAATATTAAAAAATTTAAATATTAACTTATATTTTTATAAATAGTTTATTCTGAACATCTCTTTAAATAAGATTCTGAAACATTATTAGCTCAATTACCTGGTTTAATACTGAACTTGAATAGATTCTGAATCCAAGGGTTGGGGTCCCCATGTAAATAGACTTCAAGTCCTGTACTGTAGAATTGGAATGAGAAAACTGAGAATCCTTGAATTTATATGGTGAATTTAAAAAACAATCAAAGCATTTTTTTCCCAACTAAATTTTTTCTGGGACAGATGTTCATATAAAGCTGGTTTATCACTACCACTGATTAATATAATGAGAGCTGGAACTAAACTGATGACATTACCCAGACCCAAATTGATTATGCTCATAGTGGCAATTATCACAATTTTTTATTCTATTAAAGCTCCCCATACCAAGAGCTCTCATGAACTTCAGTGTTACAGTTCAATTTTGCACCCATTACAACAAAGTAAATAAAATGTTGTTCTGTTACAGTTCAATTTTGCACCCATTACAACAAAGTAATAAAATGTTGTTCTGTAATATTTATATCTTCTTTGAGACTGAATATTTTGGATATATTTTAAAAACATTTTTGGGGGCCTTTTTTATTGTTTATTTATTTATTCTAATCCATCTTTGCTCTTTTGCCTGCGCTCTTTTGCTCCCATCTCAGCGGCCCCTCTCACTGCAGAGCATTGACTCTGGTCACATGTGCTCCAGAGCGCCGGCTCACGATTGGACACACCAGCCCAGTCGCCCACGGCATGGTTTCTGGCAGGTCATCCCTTCACTGCAAGGTGGACTCTCCACACACTGCATCACCGTTTCAATCCAAAGACTACATAAACCGGCAGCATACAGCCTCGAGAAAAGAAGAATTGAATATAAATGAGTTCTGTTTTCATTCTTTAATTATTCCTTTAATAGTAATACCTTTGAAAGTATATACAATGGTAATGAATATGGAGGTATATCTGGATGTTGAAAAAAATTCTAAAGAAATATTATTATAATTTTCCATTACTTAGGTCATTACTGTGCTACCTTTTTTCTATTTAAGTAATATAGCATTGCTTATTTAATTTTGAAAAATTTAAAACATTTTTCAGGTTTTTGAATATTAAAAAATTTAAATATTAACTTATATTTTTATAAATAGTTTATTCTGAACATCTCTTTAAATAAGATTCTGAAACATTATTAGCTCAATTACCTGGTTTAATACTGAACTTGAATAGATTCTGAATCCAAGGGTTGGGGTCCCCATGTAAATAGACTTCAAGTCCTGTACTGTAGAATTGGAATGAGAAAACTGAGAATCCTTGAATTTATATGGTGAATTTAAAAAACAATCAAAGCATTTTTTCCTAACTAAATTTTTTCTGGGACAGATGTTCATATAAAGCTGGTTTATCACTACCACTGATTAATATAATGAGAGCTGGAACTAAACTGATGACATTACCCAGACCCAAATTGATTATGCTCATAGTGGCAATTATCACAATTTTTTATTCTATTAAAGCTCCCCATACCAAGAGCTCTCATGAACTTCAGTGTTACAGTTCAATTTTGCACCCATTACAACAAAGTAAATAAAATGTTGTTCTGTTACAGTTCAATTTTGCACCCATTACAACAAAGTAATAAAATGTTGTTCTGTAATATTTATATCTTCTTTGAGACTGAATATTTTGGATATATTTTAAAAACATTTTTGGGGGCCTTTTTTATTGTTTATTTATTTATTCTAATCCATCTTTGCTCTTTTGCCTGCGCTCTTTTGCTCCCATCTCAGCGGCCCCTCTCACTGCAGAGCATTGACTCTGGTCACATGTGCTCCAGAGCGCCGGCTCACGATTGGACACACCAGCCCAGTCGCTCCACGGCATGCAGGATCTTCCTGGGGCCAGGAATCAAACCAGTGTCCCTTGCACTGCAAGGTGGACTCTCCACACACTGCACCACCAGGGAAGCCCTATTTTGGATATTTTAATTGCAGTAAGATGGAAATTCCAGAGACACCAAGATACAGAAATAAGGCTACGTTACATATTTTTCCCTATTAAGTATAATGCCCAAATATAGAGCTATTACCTATATTGCTTCTGTGACCAAAGATAGGACACTTCTACTTGTATAAGAGATTGTGGGGGAGTCCTAAGATAGATGTGTTGGTGCTGAGGTGAGTGATTATATGTGTGTGTTTGTTACTGTTTGGTGTCTGTGGCCTTCAGCTGAACCTTTTCAGAGAATTGCCAAGCTATCAATCCAGTGAGGAGAGGATGTCTTTCCACTTGTTACTCTCACCAAAGGCAAGGGTTTTTTGTTGTTGTTCAGTCACTCAGTCATGTCCAACTCTTTTGTGACCCCATGGACTGCAGCATACCAGGCTCCCCTGTTCTTCACCATCTTCCAGAGCTTGCTCAAACTCATGTCCATTGACTCAGTGATGCCATTCAACCATCTCATTGTCTATCGCCCCTACTCTTCCCACCCTCAATCTTTCCTAGTGTTAGGGTATTTTCCAGTGACTTAGCTCTTTGCATCAGGTGACTGAAGAATTGGAGCTTTCACTTTAGCATCAGTCCTTCCAGTGAATATTCAGGGTTGATTTCCTTTGGGATTGACTGGTTTGATCTCCTTGCTGTCCAAGGGACTCTCAAGAGTCTTCTTCAGCACCACAGTTCAAAAGCATTAATTCTCTGGTGCTCAGCTTTCTTTATGGTCCAACTCTCACATCTGTGCATGACTACTGGAAAAACCATAGCTTTGACCATATTGACTCTGGTCAGTGAAGTGATGTCTCTGTTTTTTAATATGCTGTCTAGATTTATCATAGCTTTCCTTCCAAGCAAGTGTCTTTTAATTTCATGGCTGTAGTCACTATCCACAGTAATTTTGGAGCATAAAAAAATAAAATCTGTCACTGTTTGCACTTTTTTCCCCAGCTACTTGCTATGAAGTGGTGGAACCAGATGCCATGATCTTAGTTTTTTTAAATGTTATATTTTAAATCAGCTTTTTCACCCTCCTCTTTCACCTTTACAAGGGGCTCTTTAGTTCCTCTTTAGTTTCTCTTTGTTTTCTGCCATTAGAGTGGTGTCACCTGCATATCTGAGGTTATTGATATTTCTCCCAGCAATCTTGGTTCCAGTCTATGCTTCATCCAGCCCAGCATTTCACATGATGTACTCTGCATAAGCAGGGTGACAGTGTATAGCCTTGACATACTCCTTTCCCAACTTTGAACTGGTCTCTTGTTCCATGTCCTATTCTAACTCTTGCTTCTTGACCTGCATATAGGTTTCTCAGGAGGCAGGTAAAGTAATTCCATCTCTTTAAGAATTGTCCACAGTTTGTTGTGGTACATACAGTTCTAGATCCATGCGAAATTAAACTCAAATCTCAGCTCATTATCTAGTTAGATCTGAAAATGTGAATTATGGAGCCATATATTCAACAGGATGAGCCAGCTGTATCTTTAAGCAAAAGGCATTTGATGCAAAGGACTGGCATGCGTCACTGTAATAGATGACCTCCAAGATAAGGACCCTGTCCTTATCTCCTCAAATCCATGTTCTTTGCTTGTTTTCTCCCATACATTTCAGAGCACGTCTGTGTGACCAATAGATACATTGGAAATGAAATAATGTGAATTTCAAACCTAGGTGATAAAAGGGATTGAGATTTTTGCCTTGGTGTTCTATATCTCTCCTTCTGGGGAAAATCTACTGTAAGGAGCCATGGCAGCCCTGTGAAGCAGCCCATGGAGAGAACAACTGAAGCCTCCTGCAACAACCAGCACCAACCTGCCAGACAAGGAAGTAAGCCACCTTTGAAGCAGTGCCTGCAGTCCTGATCAAGCAGTCTAATGACTGCAGTCCAGTCAACATCTAACTGCACTCTCAGGAGACACCCCAAGACAGAATTAACCACTCAAGCTGCTCAGAAATTTGTAACCCACAGAAACCATGAAAGATAGCTTTTCTTGCTTTAAGCCTTCAAGTTTGGGGATGATTTGTTACAAAACTTTTACTGATTTCCTCTCACTATGAAGATGCAGATATTGACAGGAAAAGGTGACCTCTGATGTACCTAGGTTATACTGGGTACTCAAAAATATTGATTGAATGTACTAATAAATATGTAAATGAAAGTAGTTAAAAATATAGCCCTAGAATTTAGCTCAGATATCAGAAATGAAATGAAGACCGGAAAAATATTTTTATATTGTTAAAACATTTAGCCTCATGACATAGAAGGAGACACATAGAATATGCTGAATAATAGGACAGACCTATAATCTCCACCAGAAAGCAGAGATACTTATTCCAACAGCAATGTAATGAGAAGAAAATTTAAAAAAAGGGCATTTGATCTTTGGCAGAGATAGTGTGGTGGTTAATTCTGTATGTCAATCACATGTAATGGAGGCAGGTAAAGTAATTCCATCTCTTTAAGAATTGTCCACAGTTTGTTGTGGTACATACAGTTCTAGATCCATGCGAAATTAAACTCAAATCTCAGCTCATTATCTAGTTAGATCTGAAAATGTGAATTATGGAGCCATATATTCAACAGGATGAGCCAGCTGTATCTTTAAGCAAAAGGCATTTGATGCAAAGGACTGGCATGCGTCACTGTAATAGATGACCTCCAAGATAAGGACCCTGTCCTTATCTCCTCAAATCCATGTTCTTTGCTTGTTTTCTCCCATACATTTCAGAGCACGTCTGTGTGACCAATAGATACATTGGAAATGAAATAATGTGAATTTCAAACCTAGGTGATAAAAGGGATTGAGATTTTTGCCTTGGTGTTCTATATCTCTCCTTCTGGGGAAAATCTACTGTAAGGAGCCATGGCAGCCCTGTGAAGCAGCCCATGGAGAGAACAACTGAAGCCTCCTGCAACAACCAGCACCAACCTGCCAGACAAGGAAGTAAGCCACCTTTGAAGCAGTGCCTGCAGTCCTGATCAAGCAGTCTAATGACTGCAGTCCAGTCAACATCTAACTGCACTCTCAGGAGACACCCCAAGACAGAATTAACCACTCAAGCTGCTCAGAAATTTGTAACCCACAGAAACCATGAAAGATAGCTTTTCTTGCTTTAAGCCTTCAAGTTTGGGGATGATTTGTTACAAAACTTTTACTGATTTCCTCTCACTATGAAGATGCAGATATTGACAGGAAAAGGTGACCTCTGATGTACCTAGGTTATACTGGGTACTCAAAAATATTGATTGAATGTACTAATAAATATGTAAATGAAAGTAGTTAAAAATATAGCCCTAGAATTTAGCTCAGATATCAGAAATGAAATGAAGACCGGAAAAATATTTTTATATTGTTAAAACATTTAGCCTCATGACATAGAAGGAGACACATAGAATATGCTGAATAATAGGACAGACCTATAATCTCCACCAGAAAGCAGAGATACTTATTCCAACAGCAATGTAATGAGAAGAAAATTTAAAAAAAGGGCATTTGATCTTTGGCAGAGATAGTGTGGTGGTTAATTCTGTATGTCAACTTGGCTAGTCTATAGTATATGGTGATTTAATCAGACATAATCTAGGTGCTGGGAAAGCATTTTATAGATGTAATTAACATCTGCAATTTAAGTAGTATGGGTGGGCCTCATCCAATTAAAGGATATGACAAGCAAAACCTGAGGTTTTTGTTAAAAAGAAATTATTCTTCAAGATTGTATCAACTTGTGTCTGAGTTTCCAGCCTACTGGCCTTTGAATTTCATATTTACCAGCCCCCACAGTCATGTGAGCCAATTCTTTATGCTCTCTCTCTCCACACACACACATATACCCCTATGATTCTTCTCTGCATAACTCTGACTGATCTCAAGAGTGCTGCTCAGTAAGTATCGATGCACTCTCCTGTGTTTTCCCAGCGTTCCTTAGTTTGATGTCAAGTGATCAGACTGGACGATGGGCTGTGAGCTGCAGTGACTGCGTCATGTTTACTTCAAGCCATTGAGGAGCCAGGATGACTTCTTCTTTTCCATCCTAGACTGGGAGGACCTTGGAAACTGCGTGCCCAAATATTAGTAATGTAGCTATGCATTAAAAGAGGCAGTCCAACTAATATTGGACTATGAGCAAAATTAAATCTCTGTTGTGTTAAGTAACAGAGATTTCAGATTTTATTTGTTATTTAACCAGAGTTTATCTTATCTTGAATAATACACTCTCTAAACAGGAAAAAAAAATCAAGTCATGGGCATATTAATCACAAGTCTATTGGTTTTAGTGACGGAAAATCTATCTCTATCCATTTTTTAAAATGAAAGGGAATTGGATGGTTTATATAATTGAATGGTCCAAGAGTAGGTCTTCAGAGGTGTGTGTGTGTATGTATGTGTGTGTGTGTTAGTCATTCAGTCGAGTATGGCTCTTTGCCACCCCATGGATCATAGCTCACCAGGTCCCTCTGTCCATGGAATTCTACAGTTAAGAATACTGGAGTGGGTTGCCATTCCCTTCTCCAGGGAGGTCTTCAGAGTTAGTCATAGCTAAATCCAAAGAATCAAAACCTGTCATCAAAATGTGTATCTCATTCTTAACCTAACATACCCTTTTACCTTTTTTTTTGCACCAACACAATCCAGAGGATGATTCTGATTCATCTGACTGGGTTATGTCCCTTACTCTGAACCACTCATTGTGAATGGATCCTGCAATAAACTCACTGGTCAAGTTTACTCATATTGCTATTCTTAGATATGAGTGGCTGGGGGACATGTAAGAACAGTCTTGTTCACATCACAAGGACTGAAGATAGAGTAGGGGAGATTCCCCAAAGGAAAATTGGGCTGCTGTGACTATAATGGAAAGGAAGTCAGGTAAAAACAAGAATTCCATTGTAGGGGAGAGGTGGTTTATGTGTCTCATGTTGCATACATAGAAGCACAAATGTGTTCACTGATTGTAAGTTTTAAAGGTGAAGTATTGTGGTGTGTAAGTGGTAAACTGCACCTGACAGTTGGTAGATTAGCTGTTACAACATGATAATTCACTTTAATCAAAGTTAAAAGAGACAATGTGTGACATCACATCAAGACCATGTATTTCAATAATACATCTATCAGTGTACAGACGATGTCACAGCAGATTGAAAGCAATTGAAGTGATATTACATCTCTTAAGAAATAAAAGCCAAGGACAGGGTATTTCATATTGAAATCACACCATAGTCATTCATTATTTAGATAATAACAGCACATTTAAAACTTTAGAAAGCTATTAACTAGCTGACTGTTCAGCCACATCCTAATTTTTTAATATGTGAATAAAATTAGTTAAGTAGAAAATGGTGATTCAAATGGAAAGCTCCTTGTTTCTTGGTTATATTATTTGTATGTGAGAGTTGTAAGAGATAACTTAAGGTAATTATTGCTTTTATAGTGATTATAAAGCATATATATATGGGTTATATGTATCCATCCATTATTGACCTAGTTTGTGATATATATCCATAATTAATAAATGTAAATGCAATTGAATATGAGCACGACTTTAAATCTTTTTATATATGACAGCATAGTGAATATTTGCTAAAAATTTAAAGATTTTATTTAAGAAATTATTCCCTTACTTAAGCAGTATAGAGAACAGTTTGATCAGCAATTGGAATTGGGTATCATGAAGTAGAAAAATCATTCAGATAAGCTTTTGTGCTTCCTTTTCCTTTGCTTTTATCAAGGTAAAGAAATTAATGACAAATTTAGATAGCAGGCATCTAGTAAAAGACTGAGACAACTCTGAATTTTAGTAGATGCTAATTTCCTGCCAAGTTTCAGGATTATGTTCCTGAATTTTAAAAAAAAAAATATTTTTGACTATTTTGGGTTTTCACTGCTTCTGCAGGCTCTTCTCTAGTTGCAGGGAGTGGGGGCTACTCTCTAGCTGAGGTGAGCAGGCTTCTTATTGCAGTGACTTTTCTTGTTGTGAAACTCAGGCTCTAGGGCACACAGGCTTCAGTAGTTGTGGCACATGGGCTCCATAGTTGAGGTTCCAAGGCTCTAGAACACAGGCTCCATAGCTGTGGCTCATGGGCTTAGTTGCTCCGCAGCATGTGAGATCTTCCCAGATCAGGGATCAAACCTGTGTCTCCTACATTGGCAGGTGAACTCTTTGCCTCTGAGCTACCAGGGAAGCCCATGTTTCTGAAGTTTAATGGGCATGACAAAACTGGAGTTGGCAGGATCACAGTCTCCTAGAAATGTGGAAATTCCGCAGAAATTTGGAAAATGTTGCAATATATAACAAAATATAGACATAGAAATATAAAAAAATATAAACAGAAGTTTAAAAACCAACTCCTTTCAAAGCAAACCACAAGTCAAACTATGAAAAGCTTCATGGTAATAGACACTTCTTTTCAAACCGCAAGTCAAAGCTATGAAAACCTTACACTAATAGACTAACAGACACTTCTTTTCTTGAATTACTTTCTCCTCGAAATTTGCTGGGATATTTTCATCTGCTGTGGGAGATTCCTTCTCAAGTTTTGGAATCAATCTCACTGTGTTTCTGTTCAAAGTATGTTGATCTAAGTACCTGCAATGTCCTGGGCACTATTATAGACATTTCACAGAGTTTAGGAACATTTCTTACAGAAGTGAGAAGACACTTATGTGTGGAATCTAAAAAAACAATAAAGCTCATAGTTACAGAGAACAGTTAAGTTGGTGGTTGCCAGAAGCAGTGGGTAGGGGTAGGTGAAATGGGCAAAGGGAGTCAAAAGATACAAACTGCAAGTTATAGAATAAATAAGTGATTGATATGTAATGTGCAACATGGCAACTATAGCTGTCAATAATAAATTATTGCACATTTAAAGGTTGTTAAGACAGTAAGTCTTAAAAGTTCTCAAGAAAAAAAAAAATTCTGTAACTATGTGTGTGATAGATATGTAGACTTACAGTGTTGATCATTTCATGCTTAGCAGCTTGCACTCTGAGTAGCTTCCGTCGTTCTGACTCTTTGCAGCCCACCGAGCTCCTCCGTCTATTGGATTCTCTAAGTGAGAATACTGGAGAGGGTTTCTATGCCCTCCTCCAGGGGATCTTCCTGACCAGGAATTGAACCCTTGTCTCTTATGTTTCCAGATGGTTTCTTTACCAATAGCACCACCTGGAAAGCCCCTTCCTAGTGTACACAAACATCATCATTTTGTTGTACACCTGAGACTAATATAATGTATGCTAGTCACATCTCAATATCTAAAAAAAAACTTTTTAAAGGCAAAGAAAATAAAGAAGGGGCAAGAATTCAGACCTGCCTGACTACATCCGACTCTCCCATCTAGTTTCTCAGTCTGTTGCAATGCAGATATTAGGGTGTTATAGCTATGTATTGCATTCCTGATGATTCTTAAGTTGTTCCTCCCAAACATGCATAGGAACCCAATGGAATACTTTCAGTCATCTGATCTCTGATCTCCTAGAGAGTTTGAAATACTCTAGCATGAATTATGCTTCTTTATATTGAATCATTTTGACTCTTTTAGTCACAGGAATCAGAAGACCTTGGTTAGTATTTGGCTCTCTCATATCAGTTACACAATCTTGGACAAATGTCTTAAACTGTTACAGTCTCAATCTTCATTCTTTATCCCTCTCATTGATCCATGGTATTTTCAAACGCCTTTCCCCAGCTTTCTGGAATTTTAGTGATGTCAATTAATTTGCCTATTTTAAATTATATGTTTTGGTTGTTTTAGAAACCTTAGATATGATTTTGACCAGAAATTCTTGGAGAATAATATATAGCATTTTGTTATAGATTAAATGTGAATTTGAGTCCCTTACTTTAGTCTAACCCAGTTTTTGAGGGTGATGGTGGTAGACCATATGTGCAAACATTCACTTGTTTGTTCTTAGTCCTTATGTTGGCTGCCATTAATATTCCGTCTATGGAGGGATGGTCCTGGAAAGAGATGAGCTCTCTACATTATTCAAGCATTGTTAAGACAGTAAGTCTTAAAAGTTCTCAAGAAAAAAAAAGATTCTGTAACTATGTGTGTGATAGATATGTAGACTTACAGTGTTGATCATTTCATGCTTAGCAGCTTGCACTCTGAGTAGCTTCCGTCGTTCTGACTCTTTGCAGCCCACCGAGCTCCTCCGTCTATTGGATTCTCTAAGTGAGAATACTGGAGAGGGTTTCTATGCCCTCCTCCAGGGGATCTTCCTGACCAGGAATTGAACCCTTGTCTCTTATGTTTCCAGATGGTTTCTTTACCAATAGCACCACCTGGAAAGCCCCTTCCTAGTGTACACAAACATCATCATTTTGTTGTACACCTGAGACTAATATAATGTATGCTAGTCACATCTCAATATCTAAAAAAAAACTTTTTAAAGGCAAAGAAAATAAAGAAGGGGCAAGAATTCAGACCTGCCTGACTACATCCGACTCTCCCATCTAGTTTCTCAGTCTGTTGCAATGCAGATATTAGGGTGTTATAGCTATGTATTGCATTCCTGATGATTCTTAAGTTGTTCCTCCCAAACATGCATAGGAACCCAATGGAATACTTTCAGTCATCTGATCTCTGATCTCCTAGAGAGTTTGAAATACTCTAGCATGAATTATGCTTCTTTATATTGAATCATTTTGACTCTTTTAGTCACAGGAATCAGAAGACCTTGGTTAGTATTTGGCTCTCTCATATCAGTTACACAATCTTGGACAAATGTCTTAAACTGTTACAGTCTCAATCTTCATTCTTTATCCCTCTCATTGATCCATGGTATTTTCAAACGCCTTTCCCCAGCTTTCTGGAATTTTAGTGATGTCAATTAATTTGCCTATTTTAAATTATATGTTTTGGTTGTTTTAGAAACCTTAGATATGATTTTGACCAGAAATTCTTGGAGAATAATATATAGCATTTTGTTATAGATTAAATGTGAATTTGAGTCCCTTACTTTAGTCTAACCTAGTTTTTTTGAGGGTGATGGTGGTAGACCATATGTGCAAACATTCACTTGTTTGTTCTTAGTCCTTATGTTGGCTGCCATTAATATTCCGTCTATGGAGGGATGGTCCTGGAAAGAGATGAGCTCTCTACATTTATTCAAGCATTGCTGCTCTTGAGATACTCAGATGCCTTCCGGTCAGTTTTTGGTACTGAGCTCAGGCTTAACCAGAGACTCCCTTCTCTGTGAAGAAGAGTCTTAGGACTTTGAGTCAGGACTCTGCAGATGTCCAAAAGCCTTCTAGCCTCCCTAGTCTCTGGAACTGTGAGCAAGGGTTTGTGAATGCTCACTAGATGTGAAAATCATAAAGTCCCCCTGTGCCTTCACTAGTACCCCAGGATCTATTCTTTTTTTATTTTTCCAGAATAAGCGTTTTTCTAAAATTACCCCAACCACTATCACCATCCCCTCTCTCCAGTGGGATTGCCCAGCTTAGTGTCCCAAATAAAAGCCTAAAAAGACTTTCCTTCTTTGTGTCAGAGAACTATTTCTGCATCTGGAACCCCAAACTCTTAACAGTCTATAGAAATAAAGGAAATCAGAATACAATGCTTGGAGTTCCTATTTCTAAGGGTCTGGGTAACCATGATGAAATGACAGTTGTAGTTCTTATAAGTCTTGTGTAGAAGTAGGAATAAGAGAAATTATTATCTCAAGAAATTACTCTGCAACATTTTTATTCATGTATATTTTAAAAGGGTGTCAATTTAAATATCTGGAGCAGGGATTGTGAATACATGACTTTTGTAGCCACTGCTTTCTCCCTCACCTGTGGCAGATACAGCTAATTACTCGTTTCTTTTGTTTATACTGGCTTATTAATTCTCAACATAATGAGTGAGACTGCCAGTACTAATGAATTTGATAAAATCTCTCATATCAGTTACACAATCTTGGACAAATGTCTTAAACTGTTACAGTCTCAATCTTCATTCTTTATCCCTCTCATTGATCCATGGTATTTTCAAACGCCTTTCCCCAGCTTTCTGGAATTTTAGTGATGTCAATTAATTTGCCTATTTTAAATTATATGTTTTGGTTGTTTTAGAAACCTTAGATATGATTTTGACCAGAAATTCTTGGAGAATAATATATAGCATTTTGTTATAGATTAAATGTGAATTTGAGTCCCTTACTTTAGTCTAACCTAGTTTTTTTGAGGGTGATGGTGGTAGACCATATGTGCAAACATTCACTTGTTTGTTCTTAGTCCTTATGTTGGCTGCCATTAATATTCCGTCTATGGAGGGATGGTCCTGGAAAGAGATGAGCTCTCTACATTTATTCAAGCATTGCTGCTCTTGAGATACTCAGATGCCTTCCGGTCAGTTTTTGGTACTGAGCTCAGGCTTAACCAGAGACTCCCTTCTCTGTGAAGAAGAGTCTTAGGACTTTGAGTCAGGACTCTGCAGATGTCCAAAAGCCTTCTAGCCTCCCTAGTCTCTGGAACTGTGAGCAAGGGTTTGTGAATGCTCACTAGATGTGAAAATCATAAAGTCCCCCTGTGCCTTCACTAGTACCCCAGGATCTATTCTTTTTTTATTTTTCCAGAATAAGCGTTTTTCTAAAATTACCCCAACCACTATCACCATCCCCTCTCTCCAGTGGGATTGCCCAGCTTAGTGTCCCAAATAAAAGCCTAAAAAGACTTTCCTTCTTTGTGTCAGAGAACTATTTCTGCATCTGGAACCCCAAACTCTTAACAGTCTATAGAAATAAAGGAAATCAGAATACAATGCTTGGAGTTCCTATTTCTAAGGGTCTGGGTAACCATGATGAAATGACAGTTGTAGTTCTTATAAGTCTTGTGTAGAAGTAGGAATAAGAGAAATTATTATCTCAAGAAATTACTCTGCAACATTTTTATTCATGTATATTTTAAAAGGGTGTCAATTTAAATATCTGGAGCAGGGATTGTGAATACATGACTTTTGTAGCCACTGCTTTCTCCCTCACCTGTGGCAGATACAGCTAATTACTCGTTTCTTTTGTTTATACTGGCTTATTAATTCTCAACATAATGAGTGAGACTGCCAGTACTAATGAATTTGAATCAGAAATTGAAATTGGAATATGCTTACCACCTGTTCCTAAAGATGGTATAATGTGGAAAGTTCTAAAATTTAGTTATTGTCAGTGGGGTAGGATGGAGTGGAAAGAAGAAGGGTCGGGGAGAAGGAGAGAAAATGTAGTGGACTGAAGTTGTGTTTCAGAGATGCCACATGGAGCATATATTCCATGTGAGCCCACCTTGAATCTAGAATTTTCTCTTCAGCCTTGGTTCTGAGCACCTTTATTTTGTGAGTTCAGGAACAACTAGGCTTTGGGAGATAGATATATTCTTAAGAAGCTAATTTATTAATTTTTAAACATATTTTCTTATGCTAATGTGTGTGTGTGTGTGTGTGTGTGTGTGTGTGTGTGTATTGGATCACAACCAGTGATTTTTTGTTTTTTTGGCCTCTTTTATTATTTATTTATTTTCATTGATCTTTATTATTTGGCCAGTGTGGGCCATCTCAGAGATGGGCTGCCTCCCATCTCAGCAGCCCCTCTTGCTGCAGAGCACCAGCTCTGGGTGTATGTGCTCCAGAGCACCGACTCACAATTGGACACAGCAACCCCATCACTCCACGGCACACAGGATCTTCCTGGGTCAGGGATTGAACTTGTGCCCCTTGCACTTCAAGGTAGACTCTTTACCCACTGAATCACCAGGGAAGCCCACAACCAGTGTTTTTTTTTTTTTTTCTTTCTAATTTGTTTTTACAACCAGTGGTTTAAAAACATTTTTTTAAATTATTTCATTTATTTCTTTAGGCTGTGCTGTGCATATCCATTCTCTAGTTGCACTGAGCAGGGGTTATTCTCTAGTTGTGGTGGGTGAGTTTCTCATTATGGTGACTTCTCTTGTGGAGCGTGGGCTCTAGGGCATGTGGACTTAGTAGTTATGGCTCGTGGGCTGAGTTGTCCTGCAGCATGTTGAATCTTCCTGGAGCAGGGATTGAACCTGTGTCCTCTGTATTGGCAGGGTGATTAAAAAAAACAAAAACAAAAACAAAAAAAAACTTTGGCCTTTTTTATTGTTATTTATTTATTTTCATCTATCTTTGTTCTTTGGCCTGTGTGGGCCTCCCATTGCAGTGGCCTCTCTCGTTGCAGAGCACCGGCTCTGCGTACATGTGCTCCAGAGTGCTGGTTCCTAATTGAACACACCGGTCCAGTTGCTCCGCAGCGTGCGGTATCTTACTGGGCCAGGCATTGAACCAGTGCCCCTTGCACTGCAAGGCAGACTCTTCACCCACTGGACAACCAGGGAAGCCCTAGCAGGCTGATTCTGAAACACTTGACCACAAGGGGAGCCCTTATTTATTAATCTTAAAACTTACTTGGTTTAAAATGAAATTTTTAGAGAAGAAGCCTAGAAAACACACATTTATTGGTCTATGTAAGTGGTTTACTTAGTATTTTACCTTCAACAAAGACTTCCTGTTAAACCAAATTATTATCAGAAAGTTAATAAAAGCAATTGAAAGAAAATGAAGATCTGGATGTTTGTAAAGCATAATGACTATAGGATAGTGTCATGGATTTGTCTGTAAAATAGGAATGTATATGATGAACCGATTTGTGAAGTCATGTTGTAGATGACCTGGTATGTTAGAGTTCTCCAGAGAAACAAACCAATAGCATATAGATGTTGTATGATAAAATATAATAGATTTATTATAAGGAATTTGCTCACGAGATTTTGGAGGCTGACAAGGCCCAAGATCTGCAGGGTGAGTCAGCAAGGAGGAGACCTAGTAGATCTGATGGTGGTGTTCCAGTATCTGAATCTGGCATGCTTCAGACCCAGGAAGAGCTGAGGTTTCACTTTGCGTCTGAAGGGAGGAAATAGTTTATTACCAGCTTATAGGCATTCAGGCTGGAGGAATTATCTGTTTCTTGGGGTGGATCATCCTTTTTGGTATCAGTCCTTCAGTGAGTTGGGTGAACCCTTCCCCTGCCCCCTTCAGCCCATCCTGACCCATCCATATTAGGGAGGGCTTTACTTAGACTATTGATTTATGCGTTAACCTCACCCATAAACACTCTCACGTAAACTCCCACAAAAATGTCTGACCGAATACCTGGCGTCCTGTAGCCCAGTCAGCTTGACACGTAAAATTAACTGTCATACCTGGTAACTCTTTTTCCTGAAAGGGCTAAACTGGTGACAAAAGAATTTTTACCCTTTGAGTTCAGTTTTTTAAAATGTCACACAGACTGGAGTTTATTTTGTATGAGTTATATTTCCTTATTTTTGTTCCCATGAATGGATTTTATTAGACTATCCACTAGCATTAACATTACAAAATGTTATTTCAGGGTGTTACTTATCCAGATAACCAATACTCATTTAATAAAAGCATATGCAGTCTTACAGTTTAAAAGATATTATTTTTACTAATTCCAAGGGAATAGCCTATTTTCAGCCTAAAAACACCATTGCAACTTATTTAAAGGTCTCACATACATCGAATGTATGTTATTTAATGTGTGTCAGAAATCCACACAGAGGAACACTATATACATACATTTAAACAATGAAATCAATTTAAAAGTAAAATTCTCTTGTAGAATTTCCCACGTATCTCTGTTACTCCTTTATGCCTATTTTCACTTTCCCCTAATTTATTTGAATAGCATTTGAAAACTAACTTCAGATACATTCCTAAGATTTTT
The DNA here is from genome assembly GCA_022376925.1 of Tragulus kanchil. Taxonomy (NCBI): domain Eukaryota; kingdom Metazoa; phylum Chordata; class Mammalia; order Artiodactyla; family Tragulidae; genus Tragulus; species Tragulus kanchil. Next base: position 54,128,167 of record JAIOJX010000004.1, read on the forward strand.
GGCTTTTTTCCTCTTTATTTTCTAATGTTAAAGACAAGCAGCTGAAAGAAAACAAAGCCAAATTTGGTTGGCCCTAACACAAATTTCAACTATTTATATTCCACAGTTACCAACCAAACTTACTGTTAAGAAAATATTAACAACCTTAGCTACAATCTAAATTTTATCTTATCAGCAAACTCTATAAACTCTGAGATCAAAACTAATTATATAAACAGAGTAAAATCTAGTTTAGTGGGCATGTGAATTTATAATATAACAAAATCACAGGATAATCCTCATTTTTCCCCAATTCTCTTCTGGAAAATGCATTATAAACACATTGCATTTTCCCACAGGAACCGAAAATTGCAGCTGCATTCCTGCTCAGTTAACTCACCATTAAACAAGTCATGGTTGTGACTAGCAACACAGTATAAATGCAGAGATATAATGATAAACCTACAATAAATCTAATCAAATTATGAGTTCTATAGGGTTAGAATCACTATATTTTTGAGAGTCTACTGAAAAATTCTAGTCAACTTAAAATGTTAGCAAGTAATTTAAAAAATGAAAAACACACACACACACACCATATGTGGTCAAAGAAAACATGGATATGGACCTTGCTGGGAGTCATTTCCTAACCTTTCTTACAGTTCAATATTTGACTTGAAGGAACAAACTGATACTTAGAGAAGAATAAATTATTTAACTCAGAGAAGTTAATTTGTCCATGAAAGTGAAGTTAAAGTGTTAGTCGATCAGTGGTGTCCGACTCTTTCTGACCCCATGGACTTAAGTCAGAGTATGAGTCAGGACTAAAACCTAGTCCTTTTAAATTTAGCTAATATTCCTTCTGTGTGACAGAAAGAACACTTGGAGATGCACTTTGAAACTTGGGTAAGGCTGTGAGAAGAGAAGAGGAACCAGGTTAACGAACACTGAAGTTTGACAGTGTCAAGTACCTGGCAATCAGTGAAACCAGGCGATTTTCAAGTGTGAGTAGAAAAGTGAACCCTGGGCTTCTGAGCAGGGGTTAGAAAGTTAGAATGTGACAGTTGTTAAGTCGTGTTTGACTCTTTGCGATCCATGGACAAGGCATGGAATTCTCCCCACAATGATGGGTGGAGTGGGTAGCCTTTCCCTTCTCCAGGGGATCTTCCAGACCCAGGAATGGAACCGGGATCTTCTGCATTGCTGGTGGATTTTTTTACCAGCTGAGCCACCAGGGAAACCCTCTGAGCTAGCGTAACCAACAAGTATTTGCCTGTAGGCGGCACCACAGAGCGGCATGCCAGTTAAGGGTGATGAATTCTGACCTCTGTTCTAGACTCCTATGAAACGTGTTCATTTCATAGCTGTTATATTCTATATACTATAAGGAATATAAAGACTTGTTTTCTGACATACAGAAATGGAAAAAAAAAAAAAAAGAACCCACATCATCTGACAGATAAAATAAAGATGCTAACTACAAGAGCAACAGAGCAGTTGAACAGCAATGTTGATTGCCTTCTTAGAATTTAGCTGAGCTTTGGGGACTGTTTGGAATGAGCCAGGCAGCTTAAAAACTGTACAGGGAAGTTTCACTGGTGATTTGTTTCTGATCAATTTTATTTTAGCAAGTAGAAACACTTAAAATTATGCTGTTAACCTTCCTGTGTGCTCAATATTGTGTTTGTCCTTTTAAAATTTAGACATTGCAGCGTTTAAATAATTAAAGGCATCACTAAGCACTTCAGTCATGATTGGATGAAGGGAGGTGCCTTCTTACTCATTTTCTCTGTGTTCTATTTTTAGGCCTCTTCTCTACACCTACTTCAAATATGATGGACAGGTTTGTAATCTCTTAACTACAAAAACTGAAAAGGATTTTTTTGGGGATACTTTTTTAAATTTTAATTGCTCTTTTAATTAGAATAGTTAAACTGGCAAATGAATAAAATGCTGACCTCAGTAAATTATATCACATTTGTTGGCCTAAGTCTTTGTTTGCTGAGCTTTTATTGGATTTCACTATAAATGTCATTTTATATTAAAGTAATTAAAAAACTAAAAAAAAAAGATGGACAGCTTTGAAAGAGAAAATTGTGGGAGGATTTATTCAAGGAGAGAAAGAGGCAGCTCTCTTAAGTCATATACACACTGTTGGGCAACACAGGACTTTCTTTAGCATCAGGTATGGGGGTCTACCTCCTCATTTTCCTCCCCTTTCAAGCCTAGAGAAGATTCATTGGACCAACCTTCTATGGGAAGTACAGACTGAGTGCATCAAGAAATGAAGTTAGGTGTCAATTAGGCAGCTTTGAATGAGCAAGGATACCCAATGTATTAAACAAAATAGAAATTTGTATCTGGCAGTGTTTCCCAGTTTACTATAATTATTCAGATTTCCCACTATATAACTCATATATTCTCTATTTTTAAAAAGAGCGATTTTTCTTTTTCTATTTTTAATAGACTTTTCTGCTGTAGTGCACTATGCTTCTTAATTACTGAGTCTGTGCCACTGTCTACTCATGTGTTGATTTTAAATAAACATAGACATCTGGTAATTATACTTTTTAAAAATAGAGATAAATGACTAGTAATTCCATTTATTGTTTTTATCATACTTGAGAAATATCTAGTTTTTCTTTTTTTTTTACTAAGTCTAAGCTCATTCTGCTCACCGTGTGACAGTGAATCCGAGAGACAAGGTTTTGACACAAGGAAAATATCTTCATTTGGAAAGCAGCTGACTGAGAAGATAGCAGGTTAGCGCCTTGAAATAACCATCTTGTTGGGATCTGGGTGCCAGGTTCTTCTATAGATCAGAGATGGGGGGAGGTGAGGAAGCAAAGCAAAAAGGCCATTAATCCTGCAAATATCTACTAGAATGGCAAGCCTCAGGCAGGGTATGTGTTAAGTATGTTAAGTATGATTATATAATAAAAGCAATGGAAGGTAAGTCAAAGAAACAGTTTCATCATGGGGTCAGAATTGGTTCTCCTGCAACAAGTTCTTTTTGCTTTTTGGCTAAAAAAGGGGCTTTTAATTTTTGCTCTTTTAATTAGAATAGTTAAACTGGCAAATGAATAAAATGCTGACCTCAGTAAATTATATCACATTTGTTGGCCTAAGTCTTTGTTTGCTGAGCTTTTATTGGATTTCACTATAAATGTCATTTTATATTAAAGTAATTAAAAAACTAAAAAAAAAAGATGGACAGCTTTGAAAGAGAAAATTGTGGGAGGATTTATTCAAGGAGAGAAAGAGGCAGCTCTCTTAAGTCATATACACACTGTTGGGCAACACAGGACTTTCTTTAGCATCAGGTATGGGGGTCTACCTCCTCATTTTCCTCCCCTTTCAAGCCTAGAGAAGATTCATTGGACCAACCTTCTATGGGAAGTACAGACTGAGTGCATCAAGAAATGAAGTTAGGTGTCAATTAGGCAGCTTTGAATGAGCAAGGATACCCAATGTATTAAACAAAATAGAAATTTGTATCTGGCAGTGTTTCCCAGTTTACTATAATTATTCAGATTTCCCACTATATAACTCATATATTCTCTATTTTTAAAAAGAGCGATTTTTCTTTTTCTATTTTTAATAGACTTTTCTGCTGTAGTGCACTATGCTTCTTAATTACTGAGTCTGTGCCACTGTCTACTCATGTGTTGATTTTAAATAAACATAGACATCTGGTAATTATACTTTTTAAAAATAGAGATAAATGACTAGTAATTCCATTTATTGTTTTTATCATACTTGAGAAATATCTAGTTTTTCTTTTTTTTTTACTAAGTCTAAGCTCATTCTGCTCACCGTGTGACAGTGAATCCGAGAGACAAGGTTTTGACACAAGGAAAATATCTTCATTTGGAAAGCAGCTGACTGAGAAGATAGCAGGTTAGCGCCTTGAAATAACCATCTTGTTGGGATCTGGGTGCCAGGTTCTTCTATAGATCAGAGATGGGGGGAGGTGAGGAAGCAAAGCAAAAAGGCCATTAATCCTGCAAATATCTACTAGAATGGCAAGCCTCAGGCAGGGTATGTGTTAAGTATGTTAAGTATGATTATATAATAAAAGCAATGGAAGGTAAGTCAAAGAAACAGTTTCATCATGGGGTCAGAATTGGTTTTCTCCCTGCAACAATTTCTTTATGCAAATTTTATGTTTCCAACCACAAGCCATATCCTATAGTAGACATGTAAAACTGAAGCATCCTCATTAGATGGTCTTTTTTTTTTCCTCTGGTATTAATATACTTAGTGATCTGAATCCCGGCTCTGCCACTTGCTAGCTGTGTGACCTTAGGCCTGTACTTAACTTCTACATGTCTCAGTTTCTTCAACTGATAATAGGAATGATAGTTATAACAATTCCTCATAAATCTGTTGTAGGAATCACACGAGTAAATATGATGAAACATCTTAATGGTGCTAAACACATATTACCATATTCATGTTTCTTAAAGAAAATACTTACTCTTCTTCTAAATGCATATGCATACATGTATCTAACTTCAGACTTTTCAACTTATAGACCAACTGCCTTTTTTTCCTTGTCTTCTTTTCTTGTCTTCTCCCTATACTCATATTAGGCTTCAGGAGAACAAAATAAGAAATTACCTAAAATGACTGTCTTGTTTGTGCCACTTTTTAAACCTAAAACTGAAGATTGTATAAATTACCTTACTTTTTGGAATAGAAAATTTAGTTCAGTCTCACTTGTTTAAATTGGCTCACAAAGTAATAGTCAAAGGCAGGATGGATTTCAGTTAACTCAGTGAACACAACTCCTTCTCCCTACAGTTTCCTTGGCTTTGTTGCTATTAGGATGATCTCAGTTTTTGCTTAGGCTGACTTGCCTCAAGGTGACAAAAGTCTCTTTGGAGCCTTGAGGTTCTAGGCTCCATACAATGGAGCATATGCAAAATTACAGGACGTCTTTTTTTGTTGTTGTTTTTGTTTCACCTTTTACTGGCCCATAGTAGATTCAAGCTAATTCCTGACCAGTTTTTGAGGTCAAGAGACTGCCATGATCTGACTGGATTAGCTGAACCAATCTCTCTGATATGAAGAATGGGATTACTCTTGTCCATCAATTTCCCTTTAAAATCAGACTTATCAGGGTGGGAGGAAGGCGTCGTTGCCTGAACAAGAGTGAAATTGTGTTAGAAAAGAGGAAGGAGGAATGGATACTGAATATACAACTATTGCTGTCTACCACACAGGTTATGTTCCCTATAGGAGGAAATTAGTGTCAGTATTAGACGTCTGAATGAGGAAACAGCTGTGGCTAGCGTACCTTTGAATTCCATAAAGTGGTCTTGTAAATTCTCAATTTTTAGAATTTGTTTGGTTATTTGACCAGGCATGCTCAAGACAACATAATCAATCTCATCTGTCTGTGCTGTTAGCACCAGGGCTACATACATTCAACTGTAGTTTCTGGGCTTAGATTTTTAGAAAATTTAATCATAGCCTTAAAGGTTTTTTTTTTTTTGAAATAATTTTAAATGTGTAAAATTTATAAGAATAGTACAGTGAACTTCATTGATATGAACTATTTGAAAGTAAGTTACTGACATGTTTGTTAGCTGTGATACTTAATGTATGAATCCAAAAACAAGAACATGTTCCAAACTAAATATCACATAATCATCCATATCATGAAATTATACCCCCCCCATATTAGGCTTCAGGAGAACAAAATAAGAAATTACCTAAAATGACTGTCTTGTTTGTGCCACTTTTAAACCTAAAACTGAAGATTGTATAAATTACCTTACTTTTTGGAATAGAAAATTTAGTTCAGTCTCACTTGTTTAAATTGGCTCACAAAGTAATAGTCAAAGGCAGGATGGATTTCAGTTAACTCAGTGAACACAACTCCTTCTCCCTACAGTTTCCTTGGCTTTGTTGCTATTAGGATGATCTCAGTTTTTGCTTAGGCTGACTTGCCTCAAGGTGACAAAAGTCTCTTTGGAGCCTTGAGGTTCTAGGCTCCATACAATGGAGCATATGCAAAATTACAGGACGTCTTTTTTTGTTGTTGTTTTTGTTTCACCTTTTACTGGCCCATAGTAGATTCAAGCTAATTCCTGACCAGTTTTTGAGGTCAAGAGACTGCCATGATCTGACTGGATTAGCTGAACCAATCTCTCTGATATGAAGAATGGGATTACTCTTGTCCATCAATTTCCCTTTAAAATCAGACTTATCAGGGTGGGAGGAAGGCGTCGTTGCCTGAACAAGAGTGAAATTGTGTTAGAAAAGAGGAAGGAGGAATGGATACTGAATATACAACTATTGCTGTCTACCACACAGGTTATGTTCCCTATAGGAGGAAATTAGTGTCAGTATTAGACGTCTGAATGAGGAAACAGCTGTGGCTAGCGTACCTTTGAATTCCATAAAGTGGTCTTGTAAATTCTCAATTTTTAGAATTTGTTTGGTTATTTGACCAGGCATGCTCAAGACAACATAATCAATCTCATCTGTCTGTGCTGTTAGCACCAGGGCTACATACATTCAACTGTAGTTTCTGGGCTTAGATTTTTAGAAAATTTAATCATAGCCTTAAAGGTTTTTTTTTTTTTTTGAAATAATTTTAAATGTGTAAAATTTATAAGAATAGTACAGTGAACTTCATTGATATGAACTATTTGAAAGTAAGTTACTGACATGTTTGTTAGCTGTGATACTTAATGTATGAATCCAAAAACAAGAACATGTTCCAAACTAAATATCACATAATCATCCATATCATGAAATTAACATTGCTACATTACTTCCAGCTAGTTGCTTACTCCATCCATGTTTTGCCAGTAGTCCCAATAATATGCCTTATAATAAAAAGATCCATTCAAGGATCACATGTTGCATTTGGTTATCATTTCTCTTTAATCTCCTTCAATTTTGAATCTCAGTTATCCTTGACTTTGGTGACCTTTACAGGCCAGTTACTTGGTAGAATACTCCTCTGATGGGTACCTCTGATGTTTTTTTGATTATTTGATTCAGATTTTGTGTACATGACAGGAATATTACAGAGACACAGAAGTAAGGATGTGTCTGTGTGTTTAATATTTGCTTGTCTAAAACTTTTAATTTCTCATTAGGAGTGGTAGCTACAATAAAACAGAAAAAGCTTTAAAATATATGAGTGTCAAGCAAGTCAAAGAAGTTGCCCACAGAATAAATTTATTTCTGCTCCTCCAAGCCATATATTTTTATTGATTTATTTATTACTTTTACAGAGTTTTGTTGTTTATAGCCACCAATCACCTGAATCAGCCATCCTCCTATCAAGTAGTCTGTGATTTTAATTTGCTCCATTATTAATGATGTTCATTTTGAATCCTTGGTTGACGTGGTGTCTTTCTGGTTTCCCCACTGGGAAGTTACTTACTTGATAATTAGTAAGTATGTGAGAAGCATTTCTGTGCAGTGGTAGATTGGACTTTAGGGCTAGCTTAATATATTTTTTTCTTTTTGCAGTTTCTTTGGTTCTTTTAATATGTGACTATCTCAACTTTGTCAAATTTTCATGTTAGTTTTAGTATCCATTGATGTAATGTGGCTGAATTAAATGTGTTGTGATAAGGTTGCCAAAGGTTTGATTTCTAATTTAAGCATTCATTCTCTATCTATTAGTTGTCATAGAGTAAGATTTTCTTCTATTTATTTATTTACTTAGACATGGACTCACAAATTCCTATTTTATAAAATTTGCTGGCAATTTGTTGTTTCTGTTTATTTTCGTGCTCACATTTTTCTTGCTTAGATCAGTGGAAGTTCGTTCAGTTGGCTGCTGTGCCAGTTTGATGGGTCCCTTTCATTTATTGAGTACTTTAGTACTTTTTTGGCACAAAAACTTTTTGCATACTCATATTGTCCTTTTCCAACTCCTGCCCCAGTATTAGACATTTCTCCAGTGGGTCCTTCTCCTTTTAATGCTGAATGGTATTTAGAAATCAAGATTTAGGTGCTAGAAGGGCTTGTTGTTATTGGGGTGGTCATTGTTCCCAGGTTCTCTCAGTAGTTAGAGGTAGAGGCAATGTTTCGGTTCAAACGAGTACTTCAATATTCTGTTTTTCAATTAAGCATACAAAATATCTAACTTTCGCTTTCTTAGAGGGGTAATTCTCTTAATCATACAGAGCATATTGGATAGCACACAAAATGATTCCATGAAATGTCCAAATGTATTAGTTTTCAATTATTGCTGTAACAAATTGCCAGAAATGTGGTGGCATAAAGTAACACAAATGTATTCTCTTACATTGAGGCCAGAGGACTAAAATCAGTTTCACAGGCTAAAGTCAAGATGTTAGCAGAGGTGCCTCCTTCTGGAGGCTGTCAAGAGAATCCATTTCCATTCTCTAGAGGCCACCTGTATTCCTTGACTTATGGCCCCTTCTGTCATCTTCAGAGCTCATCTCTCTAATCTCTGCTTCTCTGTCAGTCTCTGCAATTGGCTTACTCTCTTTCTGACTCTGACTCTCCTACTTCACTTGTATTAGAATTTTTGCTATTACATTGAACCTACCCAGATAATCACTTCATCTCAAAATTCTTAATTTAACTACATCTACAAAGTTCCTTTTATCATAGTTCACAAGTCCCAGGAATTAGGACATGAACATCTTCAGAGTAACTGCCACACCAACACTGAGCTAAATGTTTCAGTTTTCTATTTTGTAGAGTAAATTTTACTTTTGAATTGTATTAATTTGACACTTTAATTTGCAAGTATTAAAAAAATGACAACTCAATTTGGCTTACCCACAAAAGAGGCTTTACTGACTGATAAATGAGTCACAGGGTTATTTTCTAATGGTACTGTTGAATCCAGGGAGTGTGAAAGATGCTGACAGTAATCTTTCTCTCCACCCTTCAGCTCTGCTTTCTTTTATGTTCATATTCATCTCCTATTGGCAAGATGGCCTCTAGTAGCTCCAGAATTTATTCTTACATTTTTGGAACCACAGGACATAGATTTTATTCCACCTGGAGTGCCAATAAAATCTAGTTAGTGAGTTTCACTGATCCAACTTTAGTGGAACTCTGTAAATCAAAAGATTTGCTGCTCTTACTGAAATTGCAACCATTTTATGTATTTTAGTTTAATTACCACTTGATCATTGTTTATTGAAGGTCTACAGAAACTTCCCCTCTCCCTCTATCCTATTCCTTCTTTTCCCTTTTCTTTCTTGTTTAATATTTTCCTAATTCCAAAAAGAATCAGCATATCTATATGATTCCTATTGTTTTTTGTTTCTTTTTTAGCGTACTTCAGTTGTTTTTGAAGTTGAAAATAATGTAGCAAGAAAATGTGAGCTTAAGGTTTATTGCAGTTGATAATTTAATTATTTAATGATTCATTAATTTACTAACTTATTATTACATTTAATAAATTTGTTTTATTAAACTAATTTTTATAATAATGCATTCAAGTAAATAATTTAAAACATCTACTTCTCATCATGTTTTAATGAACCCTGAGATGAATATAAAATGCATGGTTATTAAGGATACTTAGATGTATGAAAATACATTTATTTTTATTTTTTTTTATTTATTTATTTATTTATTTTTTTTTTAAACCTTTATTTTACTTTTAACTTTTACAGAGTTTTGTTGTTCACAGACATGCATGTTCTCAGATTAGTCACATGTATATCCCCCCCTTCCCTCCCCTCCCAACCATCACATAGCACCCCTGAAGGATCCCCTTTTCTCACAGAGCAATGACTAGAGCTATTGAAAATACATTTATATTAAAGAGGTTAAATAGTTTATACACTTAGAAGTTTTTTTTTTTTTTTAAGATTTATTTATTTATTTATTTATTTTGGTGGGGGTGGGGAGGAGAAGCAGGGGAGCAGGCCGGCCACTTCTATTGGTGTTTCATTTGTCCATTTTCATCCATCTTTGTTCTTTGGCCCGTGTGGGCCTCCCATCGCGGTGGCCTCTGTTGTCGCAGAGCACTAGCTCTGGGCGCATGCGCTCCAGAGCTCCGGCTCGGTAATTGGACACATCAGTCCAGCCGCTCCACGGCACGTGGGATCTTCCCAGGCCAGGGATCAAACAGGCGCCCCTTGCACTGCAAGGCGGTGTCCTTACCCACTGGACCACCAGGGAAGCCCTAGCAGTTGGTTTTATTGTTTATGTTTATGTTACTGATTTTTTTGTTTCTGTAATTGCAGTTTTTATGAAGTGTCAGTAAATTTGGACCACTGCCTGATTTGACCAGATAATGTATGGTACCTTTACTGCTAGCCCTTTGTTAGAATTTTCTAGTATCAAATATCCTATTTGTTTTAGCCATAATAAGCACATGCCATATTCAAACTAAATCAAGTTTACTTTAATAATAAAATACCTTTTTTAAAAAATCAACTTTTATTAACCTCTTCTGAAATTCTTTTTTTCTTTTTTTCTTTTTTTGGGGGGAGGGGAGGAGCGGTTTGAGGAGGGAGGGGCGTGGGCAGGCCACTTCTATTGGTCTTTCATTTGTCAATTTTTATCCATCTTTGTTCTTCAGCCCGAGTGGGCCTCCCATCTCAGTGGCCTCTGTGGTCGCAGAGCACCGGCTTTGGGCGCATGCGCCAGAACTCCGACTCGGTAATTGGACACATCGGTCCAGTCGTTTTTGCGGCACGTGGGATCTTCCCAGGCCAGGGATCAAACAGGCGCCCCTTGCACTGCAAGGCGGTGTCCTTACCCACTGGACCACCAGGGAAGCCCTAGCAGTTGGTTTTATTGTTTATGTTTATGTTACTGATTTTTTTGTTTCTGTAATTGCAGTTTTTATGAAGTGTCAGTAAATTTGGACCACTGCCTGATTTGACCAGATAATGTATGGTACCTTTACTGCTAGCCCTTTGTTAGAATTTTCTAGTATCAAATATCCTATTTGTTTTAGCCATAATAAGCACATGCCATATTCAAACTAAATCAAGTTTACTTTAATAATAAAATACCTTTTTTAAAAAATCAACTTTTATTAACCTCTTCTGAAATTCTTTTTTTTTCTTTTTTTCTTTTTTTGGGGGGAGGGGAGGAGCGGTTTGAGGAGGGAGGGGCGTGGGCAGGCCACTTCTATTGGTCTTTCATTTGTCAATTTTTATCCATCTTTGTTCTTCAGCCCGAGTGGGCCTCCCATCTCAGTGGCCTCTGTGGTCGCAGAGCACCGGCTTTGGGCGCATGCGCCAGAACTCCGACTCGGTAATTGGACACATCGGTCCAGTCGTTCTGCGGCACGTGGGATCTCCCCAGGCCAGGGATCGAACCGGCGCCCCTTGCACTGCAAGGTGGTGTCGTTACCCACTGGACCACCAGGGAAGCCCTCACTGAACTTTCATTTGAAAATTGAACTCATAAATATTTCAATCACTTTCTAATAAGAATGTATATACCTCTGAAGGAGAGAGAAAGAGAAATGGATATATAGATGGAGTTTAATCAATACCTTTAGACTAATTGATATTCACATTATAAAGCTGAAATCTGTTACTTGTCAGTGCCTCCTAATTGAAGACCATAACAAGGACTTACTTCTTTCAAATTGTGAATATTTAGTTGCTAATTGACAGACTGTGACTGTGAGATATTAGATGCTTTGTAGTCTATAGATGCTATTATATTTAGGTTCAATATAGATTCATTGAAACTGTGGGACCCAGAGAGTGTGCAATCATGAAGCAACTTAATTTTCATCTCCCAATAATCTTTAAAATTTTTTCTAGGGGGCCAATTCTTCTCTTGCCCCATGGATAAACTTAAGACTGGTTCATGAATTTTCAGTTTATTTTTAGGTCTTTCTAGTTTCTCAGACAATTGTAGATCATTCAAGTATTTATTTTCATGAAATATAAATTTCAAATATATTGAAGTTCAAGATTCTGCCTTCCCTTAGACTGGAGGACCACCAGCTGTGGAAAGAGGAACCTAGTTAACTTCTTAATTTCTTCAGAGAATGAATCCTCCTACCCCATTCTTTTCTTTTTTTTAATTAAAAAAACCTTTTTTTTGGTCACTGCTATTGGTTTTTCATTTATTTCCATCTTTATTCTTTGGCCTGTGTGGGCCTCCCATTGCAGTGGCCTCTCTTGCTGTAGATCACCGGCTCTGGGTGTATGTGCTCCAGAGCACTGGTAGTTGGACACATCGGTCCAACCACTCTGCGGCACATGGGATCTTCCCAGGCCAGGAATTGAACCGACGCCCCTTGTTTCTTTACCCATTGGACCACCAGGGAAGCTCTCTACCCCATTCTTGAGGCTGTCCCTTGCTCCTTCTTTAGTGCTAAAAGATGTGTGAAGAGGGCCAGTGTATTTATTGATATTACTTGTCTGGCACTGATTTATATATTTATATCAGTTGCTTTTTTTTTTTTTTTTCTTGGCCTTGGCAGATGTGCAAGGTGAACTATTACTGTCAAGAGTGCTTTTGTGTGCTCTTCAGATAAGACCTCACTTCCTTTCTCCATTGGTTGGAGATACTGGACCTACATTTCCTTGGTGTTGGTGAATGTAGTCTCTGATTGACTCCTTCAGTCCTTAGAAGTCTAGAAACTACTCCCTGCTGGAGTATGCTATAGGACAGTCAGTCTTCTTGGGGAGACCTACCCAGGCCAATTGTCTGTTGTGTCTAATTGATATTCACATTATAAAGCTGAAATCTGTTACTTGTCAGTGCCTCCTAATTGAAGACCATAACAAGGACTTACTTCTTTCAAATTGTGAATATTTAGTTGCTAATTGACAGACTGTGACTGTGAGATATTAGATGCTTTGTAGTCTATAGATGCTATTATATTTAGGTTCAATATAGATTCATTGAAACTGTGGGACCCAGAGAGTGTGCAATCATGAAGCAACTTAATTTTCATCTCCCAATAATCTTTAAAATTTTTTCTAGGGGGCCAATTCTTCTCTTGCCCCATGGATAAACTTAAGACTGGTTCATGAATTTTCAGTTTATTTTTAGGTCTTTCTAGTTTCTCAGACAATTGTAGATCATTCAAGTATTTATTTTCATGAAATATAAATTTCAAATATATTGAAGTTCAAGATTCTGCCTTCCCTTAGACTGGAGGACCACCAGCTGTGGAAAGAGGAACCTAGTTAACTTCTTAATTTCTTCAGAGAATGAATCCTCCTACCCCATTCTTTTCTTTTTTTTAATTAAAAAAACCTTTTTTTTGGTCACTGCTATTGGTTTTTCATTTATTTCCATCTTTATTCTTTGGCCTGTGTGGGCCTCCCATTGCAGTGGCCTCTCTTGCTGTAGATCACCGGCTCTGGGTGTATGTGCTCCAGAGCACTGGTAGTTGGACACATCGGTCCAACCACTCTGCGGCACATGGGATCTTCCCAGGCCAGGAATTGAACCGACGCCCCTTGTTTCTTTACCCATTGGACCACCAGGGAAGCTCTCTACCCCATTCTTGAGGCTGTCCCTTGCTCCTTCTTTAGTGCTAAAAGATGTGTGAAGAGGGCCAGTGTATTTATTGATATTACTTGTCTGGCACTGATTTATATATTTATATCAGTTGCTTTTTTTTTTTTTTTTCTTGGCCTTGGCAGATGTGCAAGGTGAACTATTACTGTCAAGAGTGCTTTTGTGTGCTCTTCAGATAAGACCTCACTTCCTTTCTCCATTGGTTGGAGATACTGGACCTACATTTCCTTGGTGTTGGTGAATGTAGTCTCTGATTGACTCCTTCAGTCCTTAGAAGTCTAGAAACTACTCCCTGCTGGAGTATGCTATAGGACAGTCAGTCTTCTTGGGTGAGACCTACCCAGGCCAATTGTCTGTTGTGTCAAAACACATCAGATTTAGTGGAACAGTCTCTCTTGGCTCTGACTGCATTAAGACAGGCCAGCCATGATCAGCTGTCAATCAGATTTATCGAGTGAGTCTGTTGTCAGGCTGAGGCAGGAGATAGACAGGCTCCAGACTAAGCATTTACATCTAGCCTTCTGTTTACATTTCTTTTTTTTTTTTTTTTAAAACCTTTATTTTACTTTTAACTTTTACAGAGTTTTGTTGTTCACAGACATGCATGTTCTCAGATTAGTCACATGTATATCCCCCCCTTCCCTCCCCTCCCGACCATCACACAGCACCCCTGAAGGATCCCCTTTTCTCACAGAGCACTGTTTACATTTCTTAAGAAAGGAATCAGGAGGGCTCCAGGCTAGATATTTACAATTGTCCTTCTATGTGTACTTCAAAATAGAAATAGCAATAGAAACAGGGTAAATAGCCAGACTTTGTCTCCTGAGGACAATTTTTGGTAACAGTTATGGCAGGGACTTCGCAGGTGGTGCAGTGGTTAAAGAATCTGCCTGCCTATGCAGGAGAAGCAAGAGGTGTGGTTTCAATCCCTGTGTCAGAAAGATACCCTGGAGAAGGAAATGGCAACCCAACCCACCTTTTTCTTTCCTGGAAAATTCCATGGACAGAGGATTCTGGCAGGCTACATCTCATGGAGTTGCAAAAAGTCAGGTATGACTGAGGACACAACACAAGGCAGGGACAGAGAAGGGTTAAACCTTTCTTGAGTAAAAAATCAAGAGGTCATATATTTCCAACCCTTGGGATAAGGGAGACCTTACCATGCACAGAAATGTTCCTTAGGGGTCAAAAAGGAGGGGCACCACTCCAGAAGAGGTGATGTCAAAGTCCCCCATAAGCTTCTGGGCTGGACTTTGTCTTGGAAAGATGCTGTATGTGTTGAGGAGAGTTCTAGGACAGGTCAGGTGTGGAAAAAGAAGCCACACAATTGGCCAAAGGTAAACAAAGATTCAGAAGAACTGTCACATGTAAATGACTTAACTACCTCTTTACTGTGCTTCTCCTCACTGGAGAGACATTTACACTCCTTCTCTATGGGTGTGCCTTTGCTTTTCTTCTGCCTTAACTAAACATTTTGTCTGTGTGCTCTCCCACTTGCTGTACTGTGTCTCTAATAATAAAATACTTGTTTTTACAGTTTGTGCCGCCTTGAGAAATTCGCGTTCCATTGGCAGAAAGGGCCAGGGGAATTTTGCTTCTAGCCTCTAGCCCTTGGTGGTCTAATGACTAGAATTCCTTGTTTTCATCTATGTTAGCGAAGTGTAAGTTGCTCAGTCGTGTCTGACTCTGTGACACCATGGACAAACCATGGGATTCTTCAGGCAAGAATACTGGAGTGGGTAGCCATTCCAGGTTACCCAGGTTCAATTCCTGGGCAAGGAACTAAGATCTCACCTCAAGCCACAGCTCACTGCTGTCTCTGAGATCAAGTCAGGTGTGATCCCCACCCTCCAGAGAAAATATGTCAAGATGTTAGTGCCCCTTTCTATAGGCTTCAGGGTTGTAGTGCATGCATAGTGGTCCTTAGAAATAGCAATAGAAACAGGGTAAATAGCCAGACTTTGTCTCCTGAGGACAATTTTTGGTAACAGTTATGGCAGGGACTTCGCAGGTGGTGCAGTGGTTAAAGAATCTGCCTGCCTATGCAGGAGAAGCAAGAGGTGTGGTTTCAATCCCTGTGTCAGAAAGATACCCTGGAGAAGGAAATGGCAACCCAACCCACCTTTTTCTTTCCTGGAAAATTCCATGGACAGAGGATTCTGGCAGGCTACATCTCATGGAGTTGCAAAAAGTCAGGTATGACTGAGGACACAACACAAGGCAGGGACAGAGAAGGGTTAAACCTTTCTTGAGTAAAAAATCAAGAGGTCATATATTTCCAACCCTTGGGATAAGGGAGACCTTACCATGCACAGAAATGTTCCTTAGGGGTCAAAAAGGAGGGGCACCACTCCAGAAGAGGTGATGTCAAAGTCCCCCATAAGCTTCTGGGCTGGACTTTGTCTTGGAAAGATGCTGTATGTGTTGAGGAGAGTTCTAGGACAGGTCAGGTGTGGAAAAAGAAGCCACACAATTGGCCAAAGGTAAACAAAGATTCAGAAGAACTGTCACATGTAAATGACTTAACTACCTCTTTACTGTGCTTCTCCTCACTGGAGAGACATTTACACTCCTTCTCTATGGGTGTGCCTTTGCTTTTCTTCTGCCTTAACTAAACATTTTGTCTGTGTGCTCTCCCACTTGCTGTACTGTGTCTCTAATAATAAAATACTTGTTTTTACAGTTTTTGCCTCCTTGAGAAATTCACTTTCCATTGGCAGAAAGGGCCAGGGGAATTTTGCTTCTAGCCTCTAGCCCTTGGTGGTCTAATGACTAGAATTCCTTGTTTTCATCTATGTTAGCGAAGTGTAAGTTGCTCAGTCGTGTCTGACTCTGTGACACCATGGACAAACCATGGGATTCTTCAGGCAAGAATACTGGAGTGGGTAGCCATTCCAGGTTACCCAGGTTCAATTCCTGGGCAAGGAACTAAGATCTCACCTCAAGCCACAGCTCACTGCTGTCTCTGAGATCAAGTCAGGTGTGATCCCCACCCTCCAGAGAAAATATGTCAAGATGTTAGTGCCCCTTTCTATAGGCTTCAGGGTTGTAGTGCATGCATAGTGGTCCTTAGTAATTTTCCTCTTCCTAATCTCTTCTAATTTTTACGTCCCTTATTCTCTTCACTCTCATTTTTTTGTGTGTTTGGGGATGAAGGTAACAGATTGGCTCAAGGATCAGTGAGGCCCCACATGAGCTTGGGGTAGGGGAACAAGACAATGTCTCAGGCACCTTACTTGTAAATCCTGCTTAGGTGGTCTTATAACTCCCTTTGGTATGCAGGACTGGTGCCATCTTTTCTTCAAATCTGAGAAATAGGATCCTATTTAAACCCTGTTATAGCAAAGAACTAATTAAGTACATAATCCTATTCAGGGGCCAGTTATTTGATATCTGAAGTATGATGTGGGATTATGATAGGTTTTTTTCTGTTGAAATTTTACTATTGACTATTAAGTTTTTAAATTTTTTTGGCCACTTCTATTGATCTTTCATTTGTTTATCTTTGTTCTTTTGCCCGTGTAGGCCTCCTATCACAGTGGCCTCTCTTGCTGCAGAGCACTGGCTCTGGGCGCATGTGCCCCAGAGCTCTGGCTCGGTAGTTGGATACATCAGTCCAGCCGCTCCACGAAATGTGGGATCTTCCCAGGCCAGCGATCGAACTGGCACCCCTTGCACTGCAAGGCAGTATCTTTTACCCACTGGACCACCAGGGAAGCCCGACTATTAAGTTTTAATTGCTTCAGTTTCTCCATTCATAGTATTTCTAATTTCATGTTGAGATTATGGAGATTATAGTAGTATAAAGTACCTGAGATTAGTGTGGGGAATTCTAGTAATTATCCAACATACATCTCGTTTTTCTGCTGTGCAGCTGTTTACAAGTGCTTGTTATTATCTGTATCTTGTCATTGGACAAATGGAGGCTAAACGACCATTACTTTGGAGTAACTGTTAAACTTGGAATTTGATTCCTAGAGCACTTACCTTCCAAAGTAGCTGCAAACAATTGTAGGAGAGGAACAACTTAATGTTGAATAGGTATTTTTAACTTGAGTTTGCTCAAGTTTCAAGGCATTTGCAAGATGAATGCATGGTCAAATTCATTCTACTCAACAATTAGTCATTATTGGTATGTAGTTTTATTCATCAATAGTTTGTACATATCAACAGCTGGCTTACAAATATTTTGAAAATCTTAAAAATGCACAATAGTAATCAATATTTTGTTAACGGACCTACTAAGATACTGCAAGCCTCCCCAGGTGACTCAGTGGTATAGAACCTGCCTACCAATGCAGGAGACATAGTAGACTCCAGTAGGATCCCTGGGACAGGAAGATGCCCTGGAGGAGTAAATGGCAACCTACTCTAGTATTTTTGCCTGGAGAATTCCATGGACAGAAGAGCCTGGTGGACTACAGTTCATGGGGTGGCAAAGAGTCAAACACAACTGAGTGACAGAACACACACAAAGATGCTGCAAAGAAAAATTGTCATTTGAACAATTATTTGAGTAAAAGGTAAAATTATAAATACAATAGATATACAAATATTAATATACACTTGATTCTAAGATCAAGATAATAGCTTTGAAAAGAAATAAGAGTATATTGTTCTTTTGCCTGTGTAGGCCTCCTATCACAGTGGCCTCTCTTGCTGCAGAGCACTGGCTCTGGGCGCATGTGCCCCAGAGCTCTGGCTCGTAGTTGGATACATCAGTCCAGCCGCTCCACGAAATGTGGGATCTTCCCAGGCCAGCGATCGAACTGGCACCCCTTGCACTGCAAGGCAGTATCTTTTACCCACTGGACCACCAGGGAAGCCCGACTATTAAGTTTTAATTGCTTCAGTTTCTCCATTCATAGTATTTCTAATTTCATGTTGAGATTATGGAGATTATAGTAGTATAAAGTACCTGAGATTAGTGTGGGGAATTCTAGTAATTATCCAACATACATCTCGTTTTTCTGCTGTGCAGCTGTTTACAAGTGCTTGTTATTATCTGTATCTTGTCATTGGACAAATGGAGGCTAAACGACCATTACTTTGGAGTAACTGTTAAACTTGGAATTTGATTCCTAGAGCACTTACCTTCCAAAGTAGCTGCAAACAATTGTAGGAGAGGAACAACTTAATGTTGAATAGGTATTTTTAACTTGAGTTTGCTCAAGTTTCAAGGCATTTGCAAGATGAATGCATGGTCAAATTCATTCTACTCAACAATTAGTCATTATTGGTATGTAGTTTTATTCATCAATAGTTTGTACATATCAACAGCTGGCTTACAAATATTTTGAAAATCTTAAAAATGCACAATAGTAATCAATATTTTGTTAACGGACCTACTAAGATACTGCAAGCCTCCCCAGGTGACTCAGTGGTATAGAACCTGCCTACCAATGCAGGAGACATAGTAGACTCCAGTAGGATCCCTGGGACAGGAAGATGCCCTGGAGGAGTAAATGGCAACCTACTCTAGTATTTTTGCCTGGAGAATTCCATGGACAGAAGAGCCTGGTGGACTACAGTTCATGGGGTGGCAAAGAGTCAAACACAACTGAGTGACAGAACACACACAAAGATGCTGCAAAGAAAAATTGTCATTTGAACAATTATTTGAGTAAAAGGTAAAATTATAAATACAATAGATATACAAATATTAATATACACTTGATTCTAAGATCAAGATAATAGCTTTGAAAAGAAAGCTAAGTCAGTATACTGTGAAATTTCTGTTATTTCTAGAATTTGTCATTTTGTATCCAGCATTTACATGTACATAATTTTTAAGTCAGTCATTCTACCTGTAGAAATTTATCCTTGAAAAAAATAGTCAAATAAGTGTGATGTGTGAGTATATGTGAACTGTTGCATTTTTAATAAAAATTATTTTTATAAAAATCAAAAATACCCAAATATCCATTGGTAGAGATTAGTTAAATAAAGCAAGATAAGCCTATATAATAAAGTACTATACAACCTCTAGTAATTGATGTAAATTTTCACCTACTTGCACTTAAATAACTTCCCAATAAATTGTTAGTTGAGGAAATGCAGTCTGCAAGCTGATGTGGATAGTGTTATTCCATTGTTGTAAAAAAGAATGTAAGTATCTGTATGTATATCTAGAAAATTCTGGAAGGGTAAGCACTTAAATTTTTATAGTGGTTGCTTCTGAGCGATGGGATTCATATACATATGTGTGCGTGCGTGTTAAGTCATTTCAGTCATGTCTGACTCTCTGCGACCCTATGGAATGTAGCCCACTATACTTCTCTGTTAATGGGATTCTACAGGCAAGAATACTGAAGTGGGTTGCCATGCTGTCCTCTGTGGGATCGTCCTGACCTAGGGATCAAACCTGAGTTTCTTATGTCTCCTGCATTAGCAGGAGGGTTCTTTGCCACTAGTGCTACCTGAAAATCTTAAAAATGCACAATAGTAATCAATATTTTGTTAACGGACCTACTAAGATACTGCAAGCCTCCCCAGGTGACTCAGTGGTATAGAACCTGCCTACCAATGCAGGAGACATAGTAGACTCCAGTAGGATCCCTGGGACAGGAAGATGCCCTGGAGGAGTAAATGGCAACCTACTCTAGTATTTTTGCCTGGAGAATTCCATGGACAGAAGAGCCTGGTGGACTACAGTTCATGGGGTGGCAAAGAGTCAAACACAACTGAGTGACAGAACACACACAAAGATGCTGCAAAGAAAAATTGTCATTTGAACAATTATTTGAGTAAAAGGTAAAAATTATAAATACAATAGATATACAAATATTAATATACACTTGATTCTAAGATCAAGATAATAGCTTTGAAAAGAAAGCTAAGTCAGTATACTGTGAAATTTCTGTTATTTCTAGAATTTGTCATTTTGTATCCAGCATTTACATGTACATAATTTTTAAGTCAGTCATTCTACCTGTAGAAATTTATCCTTGAAAAAAATAGTCAAATAAGTGTGATGTGTGAGTATATGTGAACTGTTGCATTTTTAATAAAAATTATTTTTATAAAAATCAAAAATACCCAAATATCCATTGGTAGAGATTAGTTAAATAAAGCAAGATAAGCCTATATAATAAAGTACTATACAACCTCTAGTAATTGATGTAAATTTTCACCTACTTGCACTTAAATAACTTCCCAATAAATTGTTAGTTGAGGAAATGCAGTCTGCAAGCTGATGTGGATAGTGTTATTCCATTGTTGTAAAAAAGAATGTAAGTATCTGTATGTATATCTAGAAAATTCTGGAAGGGTAAGCACTTAAATTTTTATAGTGGTTGCTTCTGAGCGATGGGATTCATATACATATGTGTGCGTGCGTGTTAAGTCATTTCAGTCATGTCTGACTCTCTGCGACCCTATGGAATGTAGCCCACTATACTTCTCTGTTAATGGGATTCTACAGGCAAGAATACTGAAGTGGGTTGCCATGCTGTCCTCTGTGGGATCGTCCTGACCTAGGGATCAAACCTGAGTTTCTTATGTCTCCTGCATTAGCAGGAGGGTTCTT
The DNA here is from genome assembly GCA_022376925.1 of Tragulus kanchil. Classification (NCBI taxonomy): domain Eukaryota; kingdom Metazoa; phylum Chordata; class Mammalia; order Artiodactyla; family Tragulidae; genus Tragulus; species Tragulus kanchil. The sequence goes on from JAIOJX010000004.1 coordinate 54,149,141, forward strand.
TGCCACTAGTGCTACCTGGGAAGCACTGGGCATTATGCTAGGACCTACATGTGCAGTGGAGAAGAAATGAAAATGTTGCCTTATAAAACTTATATTCTAGATACTAAATGAATGAAGTTAAATAAAATTATCACAGATGTAAACAAAAGGAATATTTTATATGGGCAATAGCTGTATCTCATAATATTGGTACATTGTATTTTCATTTTCATTATTTCAGTAATATTTTATAATTTCTCTTTTCTAAAGTATTTTTGATGTGGACCATTTTTAAATTGAATTTGTTGCAATGTTGCTTCTGCTCTTTTTTTAATGTTTTTTGATTTCTTGGCTGCAAGGCATGTGGGATCTTAGCTCCCTGACCAGGGGTTGAACTCATTGCCTGCACTGCAAGGCAAAATCTTAACCACTAGACCACCAGGGCAGTCCATATTATTTCTCTCTTGACTATTCTTTGGCCCATGGTTTATATGATGATGATATGCGTGTTCAGTCATGTCCAGTTCTTTGTGACCTCAAGGGCTGTAGCCTGCCAGGCTCTTCTGTCCATGGGATTGTTCAGGCAAGAATACTGGGAATTTTCCTGACCCAGGGATAGAACCCGGGTCTCTTGCATCTCCTGCATTGGCAGATGGATTCTTTATCACTGTACCACCTGGGAAGTACCTATTATTTATTTTTTGATGTATTCTTTGACCCATGGGTTATATAAAGCTGTGCTGTTTATAGTTTCTGAAGAATTGGGTATTTTTCCAATATATTTGTTATTGAATTCAAATTAAATTCCATTGTGGTCATAGAACATACATTGTATAACTGGATTTGTATCTTTTGAAATAATAAATAGTAGGTGGGAATCAATCCTACTGAGTCAGCATACTTTCTCCTAAAAACCTTCCCTAGCACTTCTAGCCTTCTTGCTAGCCCCACCTTCTCTTACACTGTCAGCCAGTGTTTTTCCTTCTGCAGTATACATTTGCCCAAGTAAAAGTCTGTATATCCCTTTGGGGGAAGGACTGGGAGGATCATCACAGTGTATAAGGCAGTTGGCCATCTGGATGCTTGGCTACCTTTCAGTCATTGGGTTTCTATTCTGGACCTGAAAATTAGCCCAGGTCTGGAAAATGAGCAAAGGATTGTAGCTTTTTATTAGAGCAATCTCTTCTAGTGTAGTGTCCTGCTCCTCCACTCTTGTTACCCCTCCAACCCCCATGTCAGATGTAAAGCAGCATGTTGGTTGACTGGCTGTCAGTTTTTCATGTTGGGGCATCACTCCCTCTTCACTGTCTCAGTTCCCTGCGAGTCCAGTGACCGTGGCTGCTCCTCTGACCTTGGTGATTCTCATCATAATCATAGCTCCCTGGGTTACATCAGAATCCCATCATCTCCTGATATATTAACTAGCCCAGTCTTGTGAATACCTTTCCTACCACAATACCTGGTGTGCTGAAGGGAGTGCCCTTGTCACCAGCACACACCTGATGGCCTTGGTGAATGGTGAGTACTCTGAGCCCTCCCATAGAACATAGTCCTATGCTAGTTTTTCTGGCCTCACATTTCCACTCTGTTGACAGTGGGCATTATTTTTTCCAGGCCACTAAGCTATCTCAGCAGTTAACTGGCCAGTCCCTGAAGACATTGCTAAAATGTTAAATCTTGTGTCCAAACAGATATCACAAAATCAATGAAATTTTGCTTGTCTGGTCTTCTTCCATTTGATCAAGTATTCTCAAATCAGTCTTTGAAGTTTTCCCCTTTGCTCCTGCTGGTAAATAATACTCTGCTATTCTTTAGTTATATTTATTTTGTCTTTTATTGGATCTGTTATGTTCCCAGTCAGGTCCTGCTCAGCCTTCACCCTTGTGGTTATCAGTCTGGTGGATCAGACAGAAAATTTCTGAGAGGAGCAGGTCATGCTTTATAAGGGAAGGGTCTCTGAAGTATCTTCTAGCAAAACAGAAGGGATAGCTCTTGTTAGGGAATTGTTGACTATTTATGTAAATCCGTAGGTCTTGGAGGGGTTACAGAGACAACATCTTCAGGGCATCCATTCAGATGGTCCCTTCTTATGTTTAAGTGTTCCATGTTTCCCCACCAGGAACTTCACTTTTATATAGCATAGCTGCTTTGACTGAACTCTCAAATGTCTCTGGGACTCTGAAAATTTAGGCCCAGGCTGGGAGGATCATCACAGTGTATAAGGCAGTTGGCCATCTGGATGCTTGGCTACCTTTCAGTCATTGGGTTTCTATTCTGGACCTGAAAATTAGCCCAGGTCTGGAAAATGAGCAAAGGATTGTAGCTTTTTATTAGAGCAATCTCTTCTAGTGTAGTGTCCTGCTCCTCCACTCTTGTTACCCCTCCAACCCCCATGTCAGATGTAAAGCAGCATGTTGGTTGACTGGCTGTCAGTTTTTCATGTTGGGGCATCACTCCCTCTTCACTGTCTCAGTTCCCTGCGAGTCCAGTGACCGTGGCTGCTCCTCTGACCTTGGTGATTCTCATCATAATCATAGCTCCCTGGGTTACATCAGAATCCCATCATCTCCTGATATATTAACTAGCCCAGTCTTGTGAATACCTTTCCTACCACAATACCTGGTGTGCTGAAGGGAGTGCCCTTGTCACCAGCACACACCTGATGGCCTTGGTGAATGGTGAGTACTCTGAGCCCTCCCATAGAACATAGTCCTATGCTAGTTTTTCTGGCCTCACATTTCCACTCTGTTGACAGTGGGCATTATTTTTTCCAGGCCACTAAGCTATCTCAGCAGTTAACTGGCCAGTCCCTGAAGACATTGCTAAAATGTTAAATCTTGTGTCCAAACAGATATCACAAAATCAATGAAATTTTGCTTGTCTGGTCTTCTTCCATTTGATCAAGTATTCTCAAATCAGTCTTTGAAGTTTTCCCTTAGCTCCTGCTGGTAAATAATACTCTGCTATTCTTTAGTTATATTTATTTTGTCTTTTATTGGATCTGTTATGTTCCCAGTCAGGTCCTGCTCAGCCTTCACCCTTGTGGTTATCAGTCTGGTGGATCAGACAGAAAATTTCTGAGAGGAGCAGGTCATGCTTTATAAGGGAAGGGTCTCTGAAGTATCTTCTAGCAAAACAGAAGGGATAGCTCTTGTTAGGGAATTGTTGACTATTTATGTAAATCCGTAGGTCTTGGAGGGGTTACAGAGACAACATCTTCAGGGGCATCCATTCAGATGGTCCCTTCTTATGTTTAAGTGTTCCATGTTTCCCCACCAGGAACTTCACTTTTATATAGCATAGCTGCTTTGACTGAACTCTCAAATGTCTCTGGGACTCTGAGACTAACACTTAGGTCTTCAGCTTGTTGTTCAGTATGTCTGTCCTTCCTCTACCTGAGATAAGGACATCTTGTGTGTTGTTAGAGAGGATTTAGTGCTTTCACATTTAATGGTTAATGGCTTGTTAACAGACCTCAGTCTCTCAAAATCCTTCCATAGTGTGTCAAAACAACTTAGCAGTGATTAGGATTGTTTTGTTTTTAGTTCCCACCATTGAACATAGCATAGCCTTCTCCTCCTCTGGGACATTTCCCCAGATTACTAGTGTTGAAATGTTAACATTTGTGCTGTCACCTTGTGTGTTGGGCTGTACCCCACAGGCCTGTAAGCCTTGTAGTTGCCTATCCTCAAGGCTGAAGATAGAGCTCAGATACAGTGACAGGGACATCAGTGGTTAAGTGAAAAGGTGATCCTATAAGTCCAAAACAAAGGGTCCTCCTAGAGTGACATCTCACCATATATATAGCCAGTGGCAGGACATGGCAGCCATCTTTGTTACTCAGGGGAAAAAGAAGCTACCATTTATAGGGGGAATTGACATTGGGTTGGCTCATCAGTTACCAGGAAAACCAGAGGCTGGGGCATGAGCGTGTATGAAAGCTGTTACCAGTTAAGCCCTAAAGTTAAGCAAATTGGATAGTTATGTGAATGAAAGGATGGCGGTAGTTCCATTTTTTCTCCAGCTCCTGCTGGTAAAAACTCTGCTATTCTTTAGTTATATTTATTTTGTCTTTTATTGGATCTGTTATGTTCCCAGTCAGGTCCTGCTCAGCCTTCACCCTTGTGGTTATCAGTCTGGTGGATCAGACAGAAAATTTCTGAGAGGAGCAGGTCATGCTTTATAAGGGAAGGGTCTCTGAAGTATCTTCTAGCAAAACAGAAGGGATAGCTCTTGTTAGGGAATTGTTGACTATTTATGTAAATCCGTAGGTCTTGGAGGGGTTACAGAGACAACATCTTCAGGGCATCCATTCAGATGGTCCCTTCTTATGTTTAAGTGTTCCATGTTTCCCCACCAGGAACTTCACTTTTATATAGCATAGCTGCTTTGACTGAACTCTCAAATGTCTCTGGGACTCTGAGACTAACACTTAGGTCTTCAGCTTGTTGTTCAGTATGTCTGTCCTTCCTCTACCTGAGATAAGGACATCTTGTGTGTTGTTAGAGAGGATTTAGTGCTTTCACATTTAATGGTTAATGGCTTGTTAACAGACCTCAGTCTCTCAAAATCCTTCCATAGTGTGTCAAAACAACTTAGCAGTGATTAGGATTGTTTTGTTTTTAGTTCCCACCATTGAACATAGCATAGCCTTCTCCTCCTCTGGGACATTTCCCCAGATTACTAGTGTTGAAATGTTAACATTTGTGCTGTCACCTTGTGTGTTGGGCTGTACCCCACAGGCCTGTAAGCCTTGTAGTTGCCTATCCTCAAGGCTGAAGATAGAGCTCAGATACAGTGACAGGGACATCAGTGGTTAAGTGAAAAGGTGATCCTATAAGTCCAAAACAAAGGGTCCTCCTAGAGTGACATCTCACCATATATATAGCCAGTGGCAGGACATGGCAGCCATCTTTGTTACTCAGGGGAAAAAGAAGCTACCATTTATAGGGGGAATTGACATTGGGTTGGCTCATCAGTTACCAGGAAAACCAGAGGCTGGGGCATGAGCGTGTATGAAAGCTGTTACCAGTTAAGCCCTAAAGTTAAGCAAATTGGATAGTTATGTGAATGAAACAAGGACTGGTCGAGTAGGGGATGCACAGAGAACAAGAGAACAGCCACTTGAGTAACCCGACTGGACACTGTGTCAACAAACTGTGACCCCCTGCTAACCAAGATAGCATCCAATTCAACTCCCAGGTAGTAGGCCACCAACCCAAATCTTGATCTTACTGTCTTTATCTAGGTTTATTATTGGTACAGCTAGGGTTAGTTTGGGTAGCCAGGAAGCCAAGATAGGATTAAATGTAGAAGAAATTAATAAATTAGGGAAATGCATGATCTTCAGCATGGTTTCAATAAAAATGTGATGGCTTCAGAGAGAAGCGTCCAGGTCCATCAGTGAACTGAGAAAGTTATACTCCTTGCAGTCAGAGATCTGAGAAGTACAGTCTCAGGCCACCACATGTTAGAAGAAACTGATTCTGGATATTTTATTTTGGAAGCACAGGTGATACAGATTTAGAAACAATAGTGAATAATGAAATGAAAAAGTTCAGATGTAGATAAAATCAGTCTTGAGGGACATCAATATTTTAGGAGTGGTAAATTAGGAGTCACATGGAAAGAAGAAGTGGTCAAAAAGTCATATTAAAGTCAGGATAAAGTGGCATCCAGTTACTCCTCTGCATCTTCATAATCAGCTGTCCACTTTGAATCATCATCACCTTTTATAGGAAAGATTAGCCTCCTCTGTAACCTGCCCACGCATCTACTCTAGCAGCGTTTTCTCTTGACTATAGCCAGAGGGGTCTTTAAAGGACAGATTAGATCATATCCTTACTCAGGTTTCAGTCTTTCCTTTTAGGATAAAATCTAAAATTTAAAAGATAGCCTGCAAGATCATAGTTTCTATCCATCTTTACAGCTCATCTTTACAGCTTTGTTTCCCCTCACTAACATATTCCAGTCATAATGATTATCCTTTAGTTCTTTGAACCACTTCCCTTGTGCCTTGAAGCCTTTACATACATTATTTCTTTGTCTTGAAAGCTGTATGTTCCTCTTTCATTCCATCCTTCTCCAACCTAAAAGTCAAGGAAGGAAAGAGTGTTAAGAAAATGATAGCAATCAAATTTTATCAAAGAGATTCCTATTGGGATAATTAATAAAAATGTCACTGGTTAAAAGGTACAGTAGACTAGTCATGTGAATGAAACAAGGACTGGTCGAGTAGGGGATGCACAGAGAACAAGAGAACAGCCACTTGAGTAACCCGACTGGACACTGTGTCAACAAACTGTGACCCCCTGCTAACCAAGATAGCATCCAATTCAACTCCCAGGTAGTAGGCCACCAACCCAAATCTTGATCTTACTGTCTTTATCTAGGTTTATTATTGGTACAGCTAGGGTTAGTTTGGGTAGCCAGGAAGCCAAGATAGGATTAAATGTAGAAGAAATTAATAAATTAGGGAAATGCATGATCTTCAGCATGGTTTCAATAAAAATGTGATGGCTTCAGAGAGAAGCGTCCAGGTCCATCAGTGAACTGAGAAAGTTATACTCCTTGCAGTCAGAGATCTGAGAAGTACAGTCTCAGGCCACCACATGTTAGAAGAAACTGATTCTGGATATTTTATTTTGGAAGCACAGGTGATACAGATTTAGAAACAATAGTGAATAATGAAATGAAAAAGTTCAGATGTAGATAAAATCAGTCTTGAGGGACATCAATATTTTAGGAGTGGTAAATTAGGAGTCACATGGAAAGAAGAAGTGGTCAAAAAGTCATATTAAAGTCAGGATAAAGTGGCATCCAGTTACTCCTCTGCATCTTCATAATCAGCTGTCCACTTTGAATCATCATCACCTTTTATAGGAAAGATTAGCCTCCTCTGTAACCTGCCCACGCATCTACTCTAGCAGCGTTTTCTCTTGACTATAGCCAGAGGGGTCTTTAAAGGACAGATTAGATCATATCCTTACTCAGGTTTCAGTCTTTCCTTTTAGGATAAAATCTAAAATTTAAAAGATAGCCTGCAAGATCATAGTTTCTATCCATCTTTACAGCTCATCTTTACAGCTTTGTTTCCCCTCACTAACATATTCCAGTCATAATGATTATCCTTTAGTTCTTTGAACCACTTCCCTTGTGCCTTGAAGCCTTTACATACATTATTTCTTTGTCTTGAAAGCTGTATGTTCCTCTTTCATTCCATCCTTCTCCAACCTAAAAGTCAAGGAAGGAAAGAGTGTTAAGAAAATGATAGCAATCAATTTTATCAAAAGCAGCTAAGAAGTCTAGTAATTCATAAGTGAGAGATTCCTATTGGGATAATTAATAAAAAATGTCACTGGTTAAAAGGTACAGTAGACTAGGCTGAAGGATAAATAAGAGATCAGAAAGACAAGAGATCAAAGAGACAATTATTAGAGATTGTCTTTGAGAAATCTGAGAAGGATAGAATAGTGTCTAAAAGGGCAGAGGGTCAAGAAAAGTTTGGTTAATTTGAGATTTGAGAGACTGATGATAGTTACTTATATATCAGAGGGGAAAATCTAGGTCAAATGAAGATCTTGAAGACAAATGAGACCAGGATGCCATTGATTAAGTGTAATTCCTGGGAAGTAGAAAGGGATAAGATCTAAAATAAAGATGAAAGGGATTTGCTTTGGAAAAAGGGCATCCACCCTCTCTGTTAGCAAATTTGCCAAGAATCAGCTCAGGCTTGGATTTTTTTTTTTTTTCATGTCTTCTCCCAGTAATGCAGTGGAATAGGAATCCAATCCTGACATCTAAGAACAAAAGAGCCGAACTGACATACAGTTGGTATAACTTTGGAAAAATCACTTAACATTCTGAGGCTGATATTCTCATTCATGTGATGAATATTTACACATGTTTTAGGATAATTTTGATGACCACATGAGATTACCCATGCCAAAGTCTTTTGAGGCTTTAAAAAACTCACAGCTCTTAAGAGCTATATAAACAAAGGGCGATATTATGACTACTGTCCCCTAGATGGGGTTAAAACTCTTGTTTGCATTTCTCAGATAATTGATTGCATTGTATTACCTTGCCAGCTCTCTTGATGAATATCTGTTTTCAATTCTAATAAAGGAGAAATAGTAGTGAATCATTCATAAATCTCTAGGTTAAACAGCAAATTTATAATATGTGTATGGTACTGAAATTCAGAAAAAATTGGTTTTTACCCACTATTCCCACTAATAACCATTGACAGTGGGATAAGACAAGTTTACACATTTTTAAAATAGACTTTATTTTTTTGGATCAGTTTTAGGTTCACAGTAAAATTAATGAGAAGGTACAGAAATTTCATTTTTTGGATCAGTTTTAGATTCACGGTAAAATTAATGAGAAGGTACAGAAATTTCTCACATATTCCTTACCTTGACACATGCATAGCCTTTTCCATGATCAGTATCCCCTACCAGAGTGGTGCATTTGTTACAACTGATGAACCTAGATGACTATCCAGTATCACCCAACATAGTTGACTATAGAGTTCACTTTTGGTGTTATTAATTCTATGGGTTTTGGCACATATATAATGACATGTATCCCCACTGTAGTGTTATACAGAACTTTACTGCTTGAAAAATCCTCTGTGCTTAGTTTTGTACACTTTGTATACTTCTTGCAGGTATAGTTTTATCCTTCCTAGTTTCATGAAGTCTCTGTCAAATACATTGTTCTTGATAGTCTCCAAGATTTATGCTGAATATATTTTCTTCTAGGAGAAGAAACTTATTTTCATAGGGTCAGACCCAGCATACAACTAACACCGAGTTTTACAAATGAAAATGAAAGTCTTTCATCAACTCATCTCATAGGAATTGTCTACTTATTTGTTTTTTCTGTTTCTCATGAGCACTTGGAATGTGAGTTCCATACTTGCCTAGCACTGCCTCTATTGGCAGATGGATGGATTTCACATTTTCCCTGGGGTTCATTTTTTTCAGTCACCTTGCCCTTGTTTTAGGGATGTAACATTTACTCAGCATGTACATTCCCAGAGAGAACTTATAATATTAATTAATGCACTGACTCTCAAGCTTTGGAAAACAACAAAACTCTGTATTCAAACAAAATTTCAATGTGTAAAACTGATAAAGTGATGAGATAACTGTAAAAGAAAGTGAGTGAGAGAAGTAAAGACTTGTCCAGACAACCTCTAGAGGCCTCCAAAACCCCTTTCCAGTTCCTAGAAGATTTAATGGGATATGAAAATTTCTATACAACTAATTGATTGCATTGTATTACCTTGCCAGCTCTCTTGATGAATATCTGTTTTCAATTCTAATAAAGGAGAAATAGTAGTGAATCATTCATAAATCTCTAGGTTAAACAGCAAATTTATAATATGTGTATGGTACTGAAATTCAGAAAAATTGGTTTTTACCCACTATTCCCACTAATAACCATTGACAGTGGGATAAGACAAGTTTACACATTTTTAAAATAGACTTTATTTTTTTGGATCAGTTTTAGGTTCACAGTAAAATTAATGAGAAGGTACAGAAATTTCATTTTTTGGATCAGTTTTAGATTCACGGTAAAATTAATGAGAAGGTACAGAAATTTCTCACATATTCCTTACCTTGACACATGCATAGCCTTTTCCATGATCAGTATCCCCTACCAGAGTGGTGCATTTGTTACAACTGATGAACCTAGATGACTATCCAGTATCACCCAACATAGTTGACTATAGAGTTCACTTTTGGTGTTATTAATTCTATGGGTTTTGGCACATATATAATGACATGTATCCCCACTGTAGTGTTATACAGAACTTTACTGCTTGAAAAATCCTCTGTGCTTAGTTTTGTACACTTTGTATACTTCTTGCAGGTATAGTTTTATCCTTCCTAGTTTCATGAAGTCTCTGTCAAATACATTGTTCTTGATAGTCTCCAAGATTTATGCTGAATATATTTTCTTCTAGGAGAAGAAACTTATTTTCATAGGGTCAGACCCAGCATACAACTAACACCGAGTTTTACAAATGAAAATGAAAGTCTTTCATCAACTCATCTCATAGGAATTGTCTACTTATTTGTTTTTTCTGTTTCTCATGAGCACTTGGAATGTGAGTTCCATACTTGCCTAGCACTGCCTCTATTGGCAGATGGATGGATTTCACATTTTCCCTGGGGTTCATTTTTTTCAGTCACCTTGCCCTTGTTTTAGGGATGTAACATTTACTCAGCATGTACATTCCCAGAGAGAACTTATAATATTAATTAATGCACTGACTCTCAAGCTTTGGAAAACAACAAAACTCTGTATTCAAACAAAATTTCAATGTGTAAAACTGATAAAGTGATGAGATAACTGTAAAAGAAAGTGAGTGAGAGAAGTAAAGACTTGTCCAGACAACCTCTAGAGGCCTCCAAAACCCCTTTCCAGTTCCTAGAAGATTTAATGGGATATGAAAATTTCTATACAACTCATCTTATATGATTATTTCACATGAAATAATCATATGAATCACATGAATTATATCACATAAAGTACAGTGCTCCTTATTAAATAACATTTGTCTTATTAAGGGTCTCTTAGAATATAATGAAACATATTAAAGAAGATTTTAGACAGTGGTAAAATTATTTTATGACTGGTAGATATTACCATTTAGCCTTTTTCAGTGCTCAAAATGTTGCTTTACCCTTCAAAGAATTTGAAGAATGCCGTTTCTTGTTTTATTTTTAAATAAGATGGAGAAAAATCTGATTTGGAGCAAAGATTTTCTCTTCTTGTTCAGCCATATGTACAAAGTGGGTACTTCTTAAACGTTCGTTGATGATGCTGATGAGCCTTTTGATTTGGAGAAGTACAAAGGTTAGGTTAGAGAGTACCTAGCAGCTTACAGAGCAGTGGAGCCAGGGCAAGAGTACCGGTCTCTAGTTTCTGGTCTGGGCTGTAATTTTGGGTTGTGAAAGTTGTGCATTACACAGCTCCGTGGAGTAGTATTTACATCAATGGACATGATATGTGTCATTATGACCAATTTTTGGTAGATGCCGTTAAAGTGTCTTGAGGAAGGACAACATTTTTCTTTTCTTTTTTTTGGCCACTTCTATTGGTCTTTCATCATCCATCTTTTTTTGTTCTTTGTTCGCAGTGACCTTTCTCCCTGCAGAGCACTGACTCTGGGTGAATGCACTTCAGAGCTCCGGCTTGGTAATTGAACACGTCGGTCCAGCTGCTCCGCAGCACATGGGATCTTCCCAGGCCAGGGGTCGAACCAGTGCCCCTTGCACTGCAAGGCGGTGTCTTTATGCACTGGACTACCAGGGAAGCCCTGAGAACATTTTTCTAGTTTACTCAATAATCTTTTAGATTGGCAGCCTGTTTAGTTATTGATTTATTAAGCTCAGGGGACTGACTCAAATTGATCAAGCATTTAAGATTCTGAAATGTCAGCCAGATACTGAGTGTATGGAAATACTCCTGTCAGTGAGTATTGTATTGGTACCCTGATGGGAAAGTCTATGTAGGAAACAGATTTCATGTATTTAAGCTTGTGTAGTAAATATGTGTGTTGGATATTTCTCGGGAATGGCCCTTCTTCATTCCCTGTAAATCTGTAGAAACTGCCAATAACAGGGTCCCTCTAGTGTAGTTATATGGGTCAGTCTGGGACTTAGAGTGGGGACTGAACGTCCCATCCCCTCAGTTATAGTGTTTGACTCAAGAGGGAGCCAGATAGCTCAAGCTTGGGCAATATAGTCTCTGAGAGAAAAGAGCTTTCCTTTTCCTCTTGGGTTATATTGTATATATCCCTCTATCCTCAGCCTCAGCTAGGAGTAATGAAGTAGATGTACAGAGAAAAGTGGAGCTGGGAGATTGGGTGTGAGGCAGTTCAAGAACAGGGACTAGTTTACACATGGTAATATATATGCTTCAGTACTACTCTTTCAATTCATCCCACCGTTTCCTTCCTCTACTGTGTCCCCAAATCTGTTGTTGATTGCTGATGAGCCTTTTGATTTGGAGAAGTACAAAGGTTAGGTTAGAGAGTACCTAGCAGCTTACAGAGCAGTGGAGCCAGGGCAAGAGTACCGGTCTCTAGTTTCTGGTCTGGGCTGTAATTTTGGGTTGTGAAAGTTGTGCATTACACAGCTCCGTGGAGTAGTATTTACATCAATGGACATGATATGTGTCATTATGACCAATTTTTGGTAGATGCCGTTAAAGTGTCTTGAGGAAGGACAACATTTTTCTTTTCTTTTTTTTGGCCACTTCTATTGGTCTTTCATCATCCATCTTTTTTTGTTCTTTGTTCGCAGTGACCTTTCTCCCTGCAGAGCACTGACTCTGGGTGAATGCACTTCAGAGCTCCGGCTTGGTAATTGAACACGTCGGTCCAGCTGCTCCGCAGCACATGGGATCTTCCCAGGCCAGGGGTCGAACCAGTGCCCCTTGCACTGCAAGGCGGTGTCTTTATGCACTGGACTACCAGGGAAGCCCTGAGAACATTTTTCTAGTTTACTCAATAATCTTTTAGATTGGCAGCCTGTTTAGTTATTGATTTATTAAGCTCAGGGGACTGACTCAAATTGATCAAGCATTTAAGATTCTGAAATGTCAGCCAGATACTGAGTGTATGGAAATACTCCTGTCAGTGAGTATTGTATTGGTACCCTGATGGGAAAGTCTATGTAGGAAACAGATTTCATGTATTTAAGCTTGTGTAGTAAATATGTGTGTTGGATATTTCTCGGGAATGGCCCTTCTTCATTCCCTGTAAATCTGTAGAAACTGCCAATAACAGGGTCCCTCTAGTGTAGTTATATGGGTCAGTCTGGGACTTAGAGTGGGGACTGAACGTCCCATCCCCTCAGTTATAGTGTTTGACTCAAGAGGGAGCCAGATAGCTCAAGCTTGGGCAATATAGTCTCTGAGAGAAAAGAGCTTTCCTTTTCCTCTTGGGTTATATTGTATATATCCCTCTATCCTCAGCCTCAGCTAGGAGTAATGAAGTAGATGTACAGAGAAAAGTGGAGCTGGGAGATTGGGTGTGAGGCAGTTCAAGAACAGGGACTAGTTTACACATGGTAATATATATGCTTCAGTACTACTCTTTCAATTCATCCCACCGTTTCCTTCCTCTACTGTGTCCCCAAATCTGTTCTCTATGTCTGTGTCTCCATTTCCGTGCAAATAGGTGCATCTTTATAGATTTCATATATATGTGCTAATATACAATATTTGTTTTTCTCTTTCTGAGTTACTTCACTGTATATATAAGGCTCTAGGTTCATCCACCTCATTAGAACTGACTCAAATGCATGCAAAACAGATAGTCAGTGGGAATTCCCTGCATGACTCAGGGAGCTCAAACTCAGTCGTCTGTGACATCGTCAAGGTGTGGAATATAGTAGGAGATGGGAGGGAGATTCAGGAGGGAGGGGACACATGTATACCTATGGCTGATTCGTGTTGATGTTTGGCAGAAACCAGCACAATATTGTAAGCAATTATCCTCCAGTTAAAAACAATGAGAACAGACAGAGCAAGAACGAAACGAAGACATTGTTTGGATCCCTGAACTGCTTGTGACTAGTCCTATGCATAAGTTTCAGCCAGTACCCCTCTCCTGCTTAAGTACACTTGAATGGGTTTCTTTTACTTACAATTGAACTGTGTCTGCCTAATACAGCTTGGGTTCAGAACAGGAGATCTCATCTGAGTGCATTAGTGTGTCATGCAATATTATTTTCTAGATATCCCATCATGTGAAACAGTTGGATAGCACTGACATTTATGAGACTGGACATTTATAAGACCAGTATATTTTTTGGCTGAAGAGCTATGTGACTAATAACTGCATATAAACATGAATTGTGAAAGCTGGATTAAGTCAGCATCAGAATCCCTTCTTCATTCCCTGTAAATCTGTAGAAACTGCCAATAACAGGGTCCCTCTAGTGTAGTTATATGGGTCAGTCTGGGACTTAGAGTGGGGACTGAACGTCCCATCCCTCAGTTATAGTGTTTGACTCAAGAGGGAGCCAGATAGCTCAAGCTTGGGCAATATAGTCTCTGAGAGAAAAGAGCTTTCCTTTTCCTCTTGGGTTATATTGTATATATCCCTCTATCCTCAGCCTCAGCTAGGAGTAATGAAGTAGATGTACAGAGAAAAGTGGAGCTGGGAGATTGGGTGTGAGGCAGTTCAAGAACAGGGACTAGTTTACACATGGTAATATATATGCTTCAGTACTACTCTTTCAATTCATCCCACCGTTTCCTTCCTCTACTGTGTCCCCAAATCTGTTCTCTATGTCTGTGTCTCCATTTCCGTGCAAATAGGTGCATCTTTATAGATTTCATATATATGTGCTAATATACAATATTTGTTTTTCTCTTTCTGAGTTACTTCACTGTATATATAAGGCTCTAGGTTCATCCACCTCATTAGAACTGACTCAAATGCATGCAAAACAGATAGTCAGTGGGAATTCCCTGCATGACTCAGGGAGCTCAAACTCAGTCGTCTGTGACATCGTCAAGGTGTGGAATATAGTAGGAGATGGGAGGGAGATTCAGGAGGGAGGGGACACATGTATACCTATGGCTGATTCGTGTTGATGTTTGGCAGAAACCAGCACAATATTGTAAGCAATTATCCTCCAGTTAAAAACAATGAGAACAGACAGAGCAAGAACGAAACGAAGACATTGTTTGGATCCCTGAACTGCTTGTGACTAGTCCTATGCATAAGTTTCAGCCAATACCCCTCTCCTGCTTAAGTACACTTGAATGGGTTTCTTTTACTTACAATTGAACTGTGTCTGCCTAATACAGCTTGGGTTCAGAACAGGAGATCTCATCTGAGTGCATTAGTGTGTCATGCAATATTATTTTCTAGATATCCCATCATGTGAAACAGTTGGATAGCACTGACATTTATGAGACTGGACATTTATAAGACCAGTATATTTTTTTTGGCTGAAGAGCTATGTGACTAATAACTGCATATAAACATGAATTGTGAAAGCTGGATTAAGTCAGCATCAGAATCCTGTGGTCCCCTAAGGTCTATAAATGAGGATTCAAAGATTCCATAAACAGCACAAAATTTTATTGTGTATGTGTCTGCTGCTGTACTGTCATGTGTGTTTATGAATTGAATATTTTTCAGAGAACAAGTTTTATTCCTTTGAGCAGATTTTCAGATACGTCTATAAACCAGAAGAGATTAAGGGCCACTGGACTACATGCTTAATAAAGCCCTTTCAAGCTCTTAAAATCTGGATCTGCACTGCCTGAATGTGACTGAGTGGCCTTGAGGAAGCAATGATCTCCCTGTTCTTCAGTTTCCTCAATTATACTAGCAATTTTATCCATTACACAGGATTGATGTGATGATTACATGAGCTATCCCATGTAAGGTGCTTAGAACTGTGCCTGCCTGGCACACATTCAGTGATCAATAATGTGTGTCATGGTTATTATTATTGCTCTTGTTCTCTGGATTCAGACTTCTTCCTAGCAGCTAGAATGCTTGAAATCAGACTTGAATTAAGTCTTCCTGCCTTCACAGCAGGACTGGTTTACTGTGACCCAGGGCTGCAACTCTGCCATTCCTTCTCCTTTTCTTGCTTGAAGACTTGTCTACCTCAGAAGATGAGAAGGCTTTGATAGTTATTTGTTCATTTTGCCCAGACTTGATAAGAACAGGCAGTGGCTGTCTTGACTCTAACTACATGAATTCTAAGGTCCCTTTCAGTTAGAGTAGTCTGTGAATTAGTGAATAATAGAGGGAATGCACAGGCAGTGACATTAGCAGTGAAGTGGAGTGAGGGGTAACCAGTACAATTGTATTTTCAAGTTTAAAAATTGTTCTGGATAAGTTTCAGCCAATACCTCTCCTGCTTAAGTACACTTGAATGGGTTTCTTTTACTTACAATTGAACTGTGTCTGCCTAATACAGCTTGGGTTCAGAACAGGAGATCTCATCTGAGTGCATTAGTGTGTCATGCAATATTATTTTCTAGATATCCCATCATGTGAAACAGTTGGATAGCACTGACATTTATGAGACTGGACATTTATAAGACCAGTATATTTTTTTTGGCTGAAGAGCTATGTGACTAATAACTGCATATAAACATGAATTGTGAAAGCTGGATTAAGTCAGCATCAGAATCCTGTGGTCCCCTAAGGTCTATAAATGAGGATTCAAAGATTCCATAAACAGCACAAAATTTTATTGTGTATGTGTCTGCTGCTGTACTGTCATGTGTGTTTATGAATTGAATATTTTTCAGAGAACAAGTTTTATTCCTTTGAGCAGATTTTCAGATACGTCTATAAACCAGAAGAGATTAAGGGCCACTGGACTACATGCTTAATAAAGCCCTTTCAAGCTCTTAAAATCTGGATCTGCACTGCCTGAATGTGACTGAGTGGCCTTGAGGAAGCAATGATCTCCCTGTTCTTCAGTTTCCTCAATTATACTAGCAATTTTATCCATTACACAGGATTGATGTGATGATTACATGAGCTATCCCATGTAAGGTGCTTAGAACTGTGCCTGCCTGGCACACATTCAGTGATCAATAATGTGTGTCATGGTTATTATTATTGCTCTTGTTCTCTGGATTCAGACTTCTTCCTAGCAGCTAGAATGCTTGAAATCAGACTTGAATTAAGTCTTCCTGCCTTCACAGCAGGACTGGTTTACTGTGACCCAGGGCTGCAACTCTGCCATTCCTTCTCCTTTTCTTGCTTGAAGACTTGTCTACCTCAGAAGATGAGAAGGCTTTGATAGTTATTTGTTCATTTTGCCCAGACTTGATAAGAACAGGCAGTGGCTGTCTTGACTCTAACTACATGAATTCTAAGGTCCCTTTCAGTTAGAGTAGTCTGTGAATTAGTGAATAATAGAGGGAATGCACAGGCGAGTGACATTAGCAGTGAAGTGGAGTGAGGGGTAACCAGTACAATTGTATTTTCAAGTTTAAAAAATTGTTCTGGATATTTAGATGAAAATTTGGCTTCCAATGCTATATAGGTATATATTGAATATGAAACAAATCTAATTTCTGGAAAAATGAGAATTTTCTTTGTAATTATGTTATTAAAACTTTACTGATTTTGATATAAAATTCCATGTTCTATATCATGAGGATTTCATGTCTACATTTATGACTGTGCTTCTGTATGCATATATACCTATATACAGCTACCATGTTAAAGAAAATCTGAAGTATTATTCATGAACACATTTAATTTGCAGGAACATTAGTAATGTTAAAATTAATGTTTTCACCCAACAGTCTCACTTTTCATGTATTTTTTTCAAAAGGTGAAGCAAATGCCGAGGAAATGAAAGACTCACATTGTTGAAAATGTGCTAGAACCAGTAAATAAAGTTTTAGGAAGGCAATTAAAGGTTTCTCCGTATTCAGTAGATAACTTAACCTTCCCTCTGTAACATTACTATGGTTTAAGAAAATAGTGCCACAAAATGGCCAGCAGAGGTCCTCAGTCCCACAGTTTTTCAATTCTATTGGCTCTCTCCCTGTGGCACTATAGCAAACTGATTTCAGGGACTTACTTGCTCACATTGGATAACTAATCACAATGAATGGCCTACAGGCTTAAACTATTAATAGAAAAGAAGATATTTAAATAAAAAACACATTTAATATGTACAACAGTGTATAATACGTTGGAAAACACTATACGGATACTGAAGAACTAGGGACTAAAAGTGCAAGTTAGAGGTTTTTAAATAGTTGGTTAAAGGTAAAGAATGGTGAGGAAAATACTAAACCATTATGTGTAGGTCTCATTTTTAAAATCTTTTCAGTTTAATTCTTTTCTCAATTTGAACTAGCCTATATTTCTGAGAGAAAAGCAAAAGCATTTATATATGTTCTTCCTTGGTTGGCTTCCTTGGTAGCTCAGATGGTAAAGAATTTGCCTACAGTGTAGAGACCTGGGTTCAATCCCTGGGTGGGGAAGGTCCCCTGGAGAAAGGAACGGCTACCCACTGCAGTACTTTTGCCTGGAGAATTCCCCCGTGGGGTTGACAGAGAGCTGGGCATGACTGAGTAACTAAAAGTTTCACTTTCCTTAGGTAAAAATTTAGAATAGTCCCCCACCGTTTTGGTTTTTTTTTTTTTTTTTTTTAATTGCTGCAAAAAGCTTCATTGTTTCTATTTAATGCAAGGCTTGGGAGAGAGCTCTGATGGTTAAAATGCTGCCTCATGATGGCAGATTCAGGTTGATGTGTGGCAGTAAACAACAAAACTGTAAAAAATAAAAAAATAAAACAGAAAACAATCAAAAAGCTGCCTAGTGGTTGCAGAAAAGGGCTTCAGGCAGAAACCCTGACAGGAGAGAGGCTTCTCCAGGCCTGCTGGCCCCAGGACGCTCCTAGTTGTACTCCGAGGGAGAGCCTTTGGAAGAGGTACTCTGCCCACACCTGCCAGGAGGCCAGCCAGCTGGCTGAGGTTGGTCACGTGGTCATGCATCTTCTCCCTGAGTTCCACCTGCTCACCTAGGAAGCGGCGCTCCAGGAAGTCTCAGAGGTGGAGAGCTGCACAGGCACAAGCCTACAGTTCCAAAAGGGCCTTGTTCAGATACTTCTCTGTGAGAATGGTGGCTTACATTGTGTCCTGGGTTTTACAGCACTCACCTTGAGATGCCTTCTGCTAGACGTGGAAGAAGGCGTGACCACAGCACTGGTTTTGTGTTTTCAAAAGTCGCTCTGAGCCCTCCTGCTTCTCCTCATGGAAAAAGTGGCCCACACCTTCCAGAGCCACATTGTTGCTGTGGAAACAGAAGCAGATAGAGAGGTAGGTGCAGAATTGTGTTGACCAGGCTGTTGACGATGGCCTCCACATCAGTGGAATAATTCTGAGGAATTTGGGAGCTTATGGTTAGTGGGTAATAGGTAATAAGGAGTTAAGCTCAAAAATCGGTATTGCCTGGTCCAGGAGGTCCAGGATAGCTGAGTGGCTGATTTAGAAGGTTGTGACTAGAAAAAATATTGGAGGGTGATCAGAGGCTGGAGTAAGCTGCTTTCCTGGGGTTTGTTTGGCCTGAACACTGTTGAAGCAAAAGACAAATCCGTGGGATCCCTAAGTGCACTCCATGTGTTTTCCCATTAAAGATGAATTTTAAAGAAGAAATAAAACAGAACTAGAAATAACTAATGGGTACTTATTGCTGTCTGAAATAATTAAGGTTCTTTGAGTTACCAGTCACTCTATTTCTTTGTCTTTGCACTGAGATATCACTGTAAATTCTCTTAAAGAGAAATCATCAATAGGGTGACCACCAGAGGGAGGTGGGTATCTCTTTTGATAGCCCTTACTAGTCTCCTAGTACTGTGCTAGACTTACTTGACAATATGTGCAAAATATCAAAAACTAACATTTGATCAGAAAAAGAAAATCAAATTTCAAGACAAGGGCCAGGGCTCAGTCTGCAGGGCTCAGTCTCTTTGGGTTTCTGCTTGGTAATCTACATAATGCCTAAAGGTGTGTTTGAGGAGGGCATGAGTTAGGGAGGGCAGTCAAACTAAATTGCCCAACATAGATGTGAATAGCTGGCAGATTGAGCAGATATTGTCTAGTGGTCAAGAAACAATATGATGAGATTCCAGTCTTTAATTCTTCTTGAGAGTGTTTGCTTATGTTTTTTCTCTCTAATATTCTGTTTATTATCTTTTTTTTTTGTAACCACTATCACCCTTGAGAATTAGAGTCTTTAGAAGTCAAACAGGAAAATTGCTAATAATGGGAATATGAGCAATGATTTTGGCTTTTATCAAAGGTCGAACTAAAACTATGAAAACTAAGCAGCTTACTCAGATTATTTTTAAGAAAAGAAATTCTGCCCCCTCCCCCCAAAAAAAAGGATAGAACTTAAAATTCATGGCAGCCCTTGCAGCAGGTAAACATCTCTGAAGAAGGACTTGTTTATCTTAACTTCTTTCAATACCTTCACTAGGAAGAACAGACTGAATGGGAAAGAATAATTAAAAGAAATGTTATTGTCATTTTTTAATCTGTTTTTTGAGTGTGATAGTCAATTTTCTTTCTAAAAATTGGGCTCTCAGGTATTTTCAGTGGTACTTGGAATGATCCAAGTGACTAATATTCAAGTTCATAATGATTTAATAGGCATATAGATATATAGAGGTCTTCAGGGATGTTATCAATTGCTTTGACTTTACATAAGGATGTTTGGAATGTATGTGGTGTTTTATTAATTAAAATGTTGCATGTGCATATAGCACAGCATCTTTCCAGGTGTTTTCCCATTAAAGATGAATTTTAAAGAAGAAATAAAACAGAACTAGAAATAACTAATGGGTACTTATTGCTGTCTGAAATAATTAAGGTTCTTTGAGTTACCAGTCACTCTATTTCTTTGTCTTTGCACTGAGATATCACTGTAAATTCTCTTAAAGAGAAATCATCAATAGGGTGACCACCAGAGGGAGGTGGGTATCTCTTTTGATAGCCCTTACTAGTCTCCTAGTACTGTGCTAGACTTACTTGACAATATGTGCAAAATATCAAAAACTAACATTTGATCAGAAAAAGAAAATCAAATTTCAAGACAAGGGCCAGGGCTCAGTCTGCAGGGCTCAGTCTCTTTGGGTTTCTGCTTGGTAATCTACATAATGCCTAAAGGTGTGTTTGAGGAGGGCATGAGTTAGGGAGGGCAGTCAAACTAAATTGCCCAACATAGATGTGAATAGCTGGCAGATTGAGCAGATATTGTCTAGTGGTCAAGAAACAATATGATGAGATTCCAGTCTTTAATTCTTCTTGAGAGTGTTTGCTTATGTTTTTTCTCTCTAATATTCTGTTTATTATCTTTTTTTTTGTAACCACTATCACCCTTGAGAATTAGAGTCTTTAGAAGTCAAACAGGAAAATTGCTAATAATGGGAATATGAGCAATGATTTTGGCTTTTATCAAAGGTCGAACTAAAACTATGAAAACTAAGCAGCTTACTCAGATTATTTTTAAGAAAAGAAATTCTGCCCCCTCCCCCCAAAAAAAAGGATAGAACTTAAAATTCATGGCAGCCCTTGCAGCAGGTAAACATCTCTGAAGAAGGACTTGTTTATCTTAACTTCTTTCAATACCTTCACTAGGAAGAACAGACTGAATGGGAAAGAATAATTAAAAGAAATGTTATTGTCATTTTTTAATCTGTTTTTTGAGTGTGATAGTCAATTTTCTTTCTAAAAATTGGGCTCTCAGGTATTTTCAGTGGTACTTGGAATGATCCAAGTGACTAATATTCAAGTTCATAATGATTTAATAGGCATATAGATATATAGAGGTCTTCAGGGATGTTATCAATTGCTTTGACTTTACATAAGGATGTTTGGAATGTATGTGGTGTTTTATTAATTAAAATGTTGCATGTGCATATAGCACAGCATCTTTCCAGTACATTAAAAATGCTGTTCAGGTATACATATTTTACTAATTTTTGTATCTTTTTTTCTCATAAAATTCTTTATGTGCTACTATTTCTTTGAGAAATTCCATTATATCCAATGTTCCTATGAACACTATTTAGATCTCTGAATAATGATAAGTATCTCTAAAATAATTGTTGACCAAGTGAAAATATAATAGAGTGAAATTATTACATAACATTGCAGTTATACAGAAACTAATAAACATGACTGTTTTATACACAAATTAGATCTTAGAGTATATTAAACCATTTTATAGAACCATTTAATTAGATTCAGAAGCTGTTGTATATTTGTTTACAAATAAATTCTCATGTGTTCTTCAATTTTCTTCATATGTGAAATGAATCTATAAATTTCACAACTCATATTGGTAGATTATGCTCCAATTCTATGACTGTTAACTTAGTCTGTTTTGTTATTTTCCAGTGATTTGGTAAAGTTGAGGGTGGTGGATTTCATTGTTTCCATTTTTATCTCTCTAAGCAACAACCAATACCTAAAAATATGAATTAAAAATTTTACCCCCTCCTTATGGACTAAAATAAAATAATACAAATCAGACAGATCAAATCTGAAAACTTCATTGTTAAAGAGACACAGATATTCTTAGGGCTTTTGGTCTAGTGTGGTGATTACTACTAGGGGGAAAGAAAAGCCAGGAGCTGACCAGTGTCCCCAAGGAACTGATACTGGAAATACACTAGACACTGCCAAGGGAATGACCAGAGCTATTTATTGCTACTTCCTTACACGTATAAACATTATAGGACATATCCAGAACAGAATATATAATAACAAAAATTCTGAAATTAGTTTTAAAAGGTGGATTTAGAAGCTTTAAAATATAATTCATAGTCAATTTTCTTTCTAAAAATTGGGCTCTCAGGTATTTTCAGTGGTACTTGGAATGATCCAAGTGACTAATATTCAAGTTCATAATGATTTAATAGGCATATAGATATATAGAGGTCTTCAGGGATGTTATCAATTGCTTTGACTTTACATAAGGATGTTTGGAATGTATGTGGTGTTTTATTAATTAAAATGTTGCATGTGCATATAGCACAGCATCTTTCCAGTACATTAAAAATGCTGTTCAGGTATACATATTTTACTAATTTTTGTATCTTTTTTTCTCATAAAATTCTTTATGTGCTACTATTTCTTTGAGAAATTCCATTATATCCAATGTTCCTATGAACACTATTTAGATCTCTGAATAATGATAAGTATCTCTAAAATAATTGTTGACCAAGTGAAAATATAATAGAGTGAAATTATTACATAACATTGCAGTTATACAGAAACTAATAAACATGACTGTTTTATACACAAATTAGATCTTAGAGTATATTAAACCATTTTATAGAACCATTTAATTAGATTCAGAAGCTGTTGTATATTTGTTTACAAATAAATTCTCATGTGTTCTTCAATTTTCTTCATATGTGAAATGAATCTATAAATTTCACAACTCATATTGGTAGATTATGCTCCAATTCTATGACTGTTAACTTAGTCTGTTTTGTTATTTTCCAGTGATTTGGTAAAGTTGAGGGTGGTGGATTTCATTGTTTCCATTTTTATCTCTCTAAGCAACAACCAATACCTAAAAATATGAATTAAAAATTTTACCCCCTCCTTATGGACTAAAATAAAATAATACAAATCAGACAGATCAAATCTGAAAACTTCATTGTTAAAGAGACACAGATATTCTTAGGGCTTTTGGTCTAGTGTGGTGATTACTACTAGGGGGAAAGAAAAGCCAGGGGAGCTGACCAGTGTCCCCAAGGAACTGATACTGGAAATACACTAGACACTGCCAAGGGAATGACCAGAGCTATTTATTGCTACTTCCTTACACGTATAAACATTATAGGACATATCCAGAACAGAATATATAATAACAAAAATTCTGAAATTAGTTTTAAAAGGTGGATTTAGAAGCTTTAAAATATAATTCATAGCACCCAATAAATCCAGCCATTGATTTTTGCATATTTCAGACCCATTTTGCATTCATTTATTCCTGTTTGGTGCCCAGGTCATGAGTTACTCACAATCCCTTTATCTTTCTCACCTCATTAGTTTTCAGTTTTGTACATCACAAGTATCTTCAATGATGACTGCTTCTTTTCTACAGAGAAATGATGATGTGTTCAAGTTATGGAGAAGAACTGATGAGGGAAAGAGATGGAGGAAAATCTAACAATTTCCTCCCCTAGGCAAAGAGATAGTGTGATTCCTAAATCCTCACATTGGGGTAGACTTTGGTATTCTAGAAAGTGATGGTGGTGGGGAAATGGGATCTTCTGGTTATATTAAAAGTAGAAATACATTTTAAAATGAAATTTGATTTTATAATTTTCATGTTAATTTTATTGATCATTCTCACTATATTAGATGAGCAAGAAGCATTATTCTGAAATCAAAGCCAAATGGAAACTACAACAATCTTATACTTTTCTGTGATTGTTAAGAATGTTCATAGTGAGACAGAGACAGTCTGTCTCTGTCAGTCTGTAGAGGACAGTATGATGTCCAGATGGTGGTGATGATTATGTTGATGGGGATGATTTTAAATCATATTAATGTCAGTAACTCAACACAGATAGTTGTGTGAATAAGAAGATTATATTGTCCTTTTGAAAAAGGGACAATTTGTAAATCTCCTGCTTCTACAATTTGGTAGTTTGCTTGACTGTTAACTTAGTCTGTTTTGTTATTTTCCAGTGATTTGGTAAAGTTGAGGGTGGTGGATTTCATTGTTTCCATTTTTATCTCTCTAAGCAACAACCAATACCTAAAAATATGAATTAAAAATTTTACCCCCTCCTTATGGACTAAAATAAAATAATACAAATCAGACAGATCAAATCTGAAAACTTCATTGTTAAAGAGACACAGATATTCTTAGGGCTTTTGGTCTAGTGTGGTGATTACTACTAGGGGGAAAGAAAAGCCAGGGGAGCTGACCAGTGTCCCCAAGGAACTGATACTGGAAATACACTAGACACTGCCAAGGGAATGACCAGAGCTATTTATTGCTACTTCCTTACACGTATAAACATTATAGGACATATCCAGAACAGAATATATAATAACAAAAATTCTGAAATTAGTTTTAAAAGGTGGATTTAGAAGCTTTAAAATATAATTCATAGCACCCAATAAATCCAGCCATTGATTTTTGCATATTTCAGACCCATTTTGCATT
Source organism: Tragulus kanchil (assembly GCA_022376925.1). Classification (NCBI taxonomy): domain Eukaryota; kingdom Metazoa; phylum Chordata; class Mammalia; order Artiodactyla; family Tragulidae; genus Tragulus; species Tragulus kanchil. The sequence continues at coordinate 54,173,844 of JAIOJX010000004.1, forward strand.
CATTTATTCCTGTTTGGTGCCCAGGTCATGAGTTACTCACAATCCCTTTATCTTTCTCACCTCATTAGTTTTCAGTTTTGTACATCACAAGTATCTTCAATGATGACTGCTTCTTTTCTACAGAGAAATGATGATGTGTTCAAGTTATGGAGAAGAACTGATGAGGGAAAGAGATGGAGGAAAATCTAACAATTTCCTCCCCTAGGCAAAGAGATAGTGTGATTCCTAAATCCTCACATTGGGGTAGACTTTGGTATTCTAGAAAGTGATGGTGGTGGGGAAATGGGATCTTCTGGTTATATTAAAAGTAGAAATACATTTTAAAATGAAATTTGATTTTATAATTTTCATGTTAATTTTATTGATCATTCTCACTATATTAGATGAGCAAGAAGCATTATTCTGAAATCAAAGCCAAATGGAAACTACAACAATCTTATACTTTTCTGTGATTGTTAAGAATGTTCATAGTGAGACAGAGACAGTCTGTCTCTGTCAGTCTGTAGAGGACAGTATGATGTCCAGATGGTGGTGATGATTATGTTGATGGGGATGATTTTAAATCATATTAATGTCAGTAACTCAACACAGATAGTTGTGTGAATAAGAAGATTATATTGTCCTTTTGAAAAAGGGACAATTTGTAAATCTCCTGCTTCTAAAATTATTTTCTTCCATTGGGTAATTATTGTTTTTTGAAAATAAAGTGTGACTTATAATCTCTTTCCAATACCATCTAACTTTACCATAATGGAAAGAGTTAAAACAAAGAAGGGTTAAATCTAACATTTGTTAAATAAGCATCAAATTAGATGGTGGCTTATGGGATGAGCTTACTGGTAGGTGAGTTTAACGTATTACTTCTGCTTTTATTCAGATCTTATTCCAATAAAAGGCCAGTAGTGTCAGTAGGGCTAAAGGTCCTTTTCAGCACTTTTTGTATGTGTGACGATAGGGTATGGGGGCGGGAGTTGATCTACCTTATGATCTGAATGTTCTGGACTGTAATATAAAAGAGGTAGACAGTTAACAGAGGAAACCAGAAACTTCAGCAAAGGAAGGGTCTTCTGCTGCTGAGTTACTGAGTCATGTCTGACCCTTTGCAATACCATGGACTGTGAAGCATGTCTCTCATGGACTGTGAAAAATGGAAAACATGTTTGCTAAGAAATTTCAATGGCACATCTGTCTTATTTGATAAATTGTCTTCAGGCAGTTTTGAAGAACTTTAAACATTAATGTTATGTCACTAGTTTTATGAAATAAAAAATTTGATTTCAGGTACTTTAATAAAAACATTATTATCTATTCACCAAAGGAGATCTTTAATGTGTAGCTCAGTTTATGTTTACAACTGGAATAATAAAGCCATACCTCTAAAATTATGCTATACTTACAGTAATGGATGCTTTCCATTAGATAATATGGTTTCTTCTACAAGTAATAAAAACTTGATAAAGTCTTACAGTATGAGTTTTTCAAAAGATAATAAATGACAAGGAAGGCTTTAACAGTTAAAAGATCAATTTATTACTTCATTAAACTCCTTACAGTTAAAAAGACTGTATAAGTTAACTTCTACATGTTGAAGTATAATCTTGGCAAAGTTTAAAAAAATCCCTAGAGAGTATGATAATGATTATGTAAACACCCTGAAGTAATTTCTGGAAGTGTACTTCAATTATTTTTTAATAGAAAATACTCTACAGTATAAAAATAGTATCCACAGTGCAGTAGTACAAAGAGTGTATAATATTAATAGTACAAAATCATATTAATGAATCCTGTAACATTGGTTGAGTCACTAAACATCTTAAAGTCTCAGTTTTCTAATCCTTAAATATGAGTAATTTGGACTGAATGATCCATAGGGTTGCTTAAATAATCTATGATATTACTATCATGTAGCTTGATAGAACATCAGTATCATGTAATTTTGAAGACTGTGTTTATTTAAAACAATAAGGCCTTTGGCATATGAGTTTATTTATAAGGTTAATTTATTAGATTAAAACATTTTATTTTGAGGAAACTATTGAACTTGGATGATTATTACTGTTCAAAGAGAAACTACTTTATTCCCTAGCATAGGAAATGATATGTTATCTGAAAGTTTCATTTTGTTGTTGGCACTCACATTTTAGGGATATTTGGAACTGTAATATAAAAGAGGTAGACAGTTAACAGAGGAAACCAGAAACTTCAGCAAAGGAAGGGTCTTCTGCTGCTGAGTTACTGAGTCATGTCTGACCCTTTGCAATACCATGGACTGTGAAGCATGTCTCTCATGGACTGTGAAAAATGGAAAACATGTTTGCTAAGAAATTTCAATGGCACATCTGTCTTATTTGATAAATTGTCTTCAGGCAGTTTTGAAGAACTTTAAACATTAATGTTATGTCACTAGTTTTATGAAATAAAAAATTTGATTTCAGGTACTTTAATAAAAACATTATTATCTATTCACCAAAGGAGATCTTTAATGTGTAGCTCAGTTTATGTTTACAACTGGAATAATAAAGCCATACCTCTAAAATTATGCTATACTTACAGTAATGGATGCTTTCCATTAGATAATATGGTTTCTTCTACAAGTAATAAAAACTTGATAAAGTCTTACAGTATGAGTTTTTCAAAAGATAATAAATGACAAGGAAGGCTTTAACAGTTAAAAGATCAATTTATTACTTCATTAAACTCCTTACAGTTAAAAAGACTGTATAAGTTAACTTCTACATGTTGAAGTATAATCTTGGCAAAGTTTAAAAAAATCCCTAGAGAGTATGATAATGATTATGTAAACACCCTGAAGTAATTTCTGGAAGTGTACTTCAATTATTTTTTAATAGAAAATACTCTACAGTATAAAAATAGTATCCACAGTGCAGTAGTACAAAGAGTGTATAATATTAATAGTACAAAATCATATTAATGAATCCTGTAACATTGGTTGAGTCACTAAACATCTTAAAGTCTCAGTTTTCTAATCCTTAAATATGAGTAATTTGGACTGAATGATCCATAGGGTTGCTTAAATAATCTATGATATTACTATCATGTAGCTTGATAGAACATCAGTATCATGTAATTTTGAAGACTGTGTTTATTTAAAACAATAAGGCCTTTGGCATATGAGTTTATTTATAAGGTTAATTTATTAGATTAAAACATTTTATTTTGAGGAAACTATTGAACTTGGATGATTATTACTGTTCAAAGAGAAACTACTTTATTCCCTAGCATAGGAAATGATATGTTATCTGAAAGTTTCATTTTGTTGTTGGCACTCACATTTTAGGGATATTTGAAGAAACCAAAGTGTCTTAGTACTATTTGTTACAGCTACATGGATAGTATCAAGGAATGTAACAGGTTTTTCAGAGTGAGATGTACTTAGCTCCCTTCTGAGAGCTAAGAAGAAAGTAGGAGGCAAGGGTTGTCAGGCAGTTAGAGTAGTGGTTAGGGAGTAGGAGTGTAGGAGTTAAAGTGTTCTACCTCAGACTGAGACTTAAACCTGGGGCTCAGACGTTGTCAAACTTTGCTTGGGACTTAAACCAACGTGGCTAGGACTCAATCCAGCCAAAGCCCTGTCTAGGACTTGAGCCCATGTGGCTGGAACTCAGTCCAGCTAAAGCCCTTCTTGGGACTTGAACCCATGTGGCTGAGGCTTAACCCCAGCCCAAACCCTACTTGAGGCTTGAACCCATGTGACGGGGACTCAGACCTGATCAAACCCTGCTTGGGACTTAAACCAATGTGGCTAGGACTCAATGCAGCCAAACCCCCATCTGGGACTTGAACCCATGTGGTTGGGACTTAATCCCAGCCAAAACTCTATCTGGGACTTGAACCCACGTGGCCAGCACTTAATTCAGCCAAGACTAGTCTAGAGCAATGTTTGAATTAAAATCACTCACCCAACATCTGGACCCACTGAGTCTCAGGTTCTTTGTGTCTCAATGCAGAAGGAATTCATTGAGAGGCAGAGTGATCAGCAAGAAGAGGATTTAGGATAGGACACTTATAAGAGGTGCAAGCGGACAGGCAGGAAAGCTCTGCTATCCTCTCGTTTGGGTGGACAGCAATATATATATATATATATGGGAGGGTAGAAGACCGCCTTCTTCAAGAAGATGCAGATGCAGATGTAAGGCATACATCATTAACTCCTCCTTCACTAGCTGTTCTTTCATTTGCTGCTTATACTTAGTCAAGCCTGCTTTATTGAATAAAGAGCAGCTTTCCTGAGTTATCGTTAGCTTACTGGCCTCCCAAGTTTTCTTAGGTTTTACCTTTCTAACTACAGTCCTACTAGGACTTTACAACTACCTAACTATTGACTTAAACTGTTCAAAGAGAAACTACTTTATTCCCTAGCATAGGAAATGATATGTTATCTGAAAGTTTCATTTTGTTGTTGGCACTCACATTTTAGGGATATTTGAAGAAACCAAAGTGTCTTAGTACTATTTGTTACAGCTACATGGATAGTATCAAGGAATGTAACAGGTTTTTCAGAGTGAGATGTACTTAGCTCCCTTCTGAGAGCTAAGAAGAAAGTAGGAGGCAAGGGTTGTCAGGCAGTTAGAGTAGTGGTTAGGGAGTAGGAGTGTAGGAGTTAAAGTGTTCTACCTCAGACTGAGACTTAAACCTGGGGCTCAGACGTTGTCAAACTTTGCTTGGGACTTAAACCAACGTGGCTAGGACTCAATCCAGCCAAAGCCCTGTCTAGGACTTGAGCCCATGTGGCTGGAACTCAGTCCAGCTAAAGCCCTTCTTGGGACTTGAACCCATGTGGCTGAGGCTTAACCCCAGCCCAAACCCTACTTGAGGCTTGAACCCATGTGACGGGGACTCAGACCTGATCAAACCCTGCTTGGGACTTAAACCAATGTGGCTAGGACTCAATGCAGCCAAACCCCCATCTGGGACTTGAACCCATGTGGTTGGGACTTAATCCCAGCCAAAACTCTATCTGGGACTTGAACCCACGTGGCCAGCACTTAATTCAGCCAAGACTAGTCTAGAGCAATGTTTGAATTAAAATCACTCACCCAACATCTGGACCCACTGAGTCTCAGGTTCTTTGTGTCTCAATGCAGAAGGAATTCATTGAGAGGCAGAGTGATCAGCAAGAAGAGGATTTAGGATAGGACACTTATAAGAGGTGCAAGCGGACAGGCAGGAAAGCTCTGCTATCCTCTCGTTTGGGTGGACAGCAATATATATATATATATATGGGAGGGTAGAAGACCGCCTTCTTCAAGAAGATGCAGATGCAGATGTAAGGCATACATCATTAACTCCTCCTTCACTAGCTGTTCTTTCATTTGCTGCTTATACTTAGTCAAGCCTGCTTTATTGAATAAAGAGCAGCTTTCCTGAGTTATCGTTAACTTACTGGCCTCCCAAGTTTTCTTAGGTTTTACCTTTCTAACTACAGTCCCCTACTAGGACTTTACAACTACCTAACTATTCTGTCCCTGTCAGCAGTCAGTGTAGGAGTGAGTGTAGGAGTGAAGGAGTTTACTCCTGGCTCAGGGGGCTGGAGCTAATCGTCCTCACTAGCCTTCTGCGGATGTGTCACATGGAACCAACACCTGGCTTTTCAGGGTTTACCTGGCCTCTCCTGGCCCCTTCAGACCCTACCTTGGTTCACCGAGCTGCCAGTGGTATACCTGGCTCTTGTCTCTGCCCAGACCCATCTCTCCAGAGGACCCCAACACCCAAGGTCCATAGCTCTGCTAAGAGTGGAATGGGTCCCCTACTTCCATGGGCAGGTTCTGTGGATAATAAATGTGTAGGAGGGTAAGAGTGTAGGCTTCTCAGATTATTTATTCATCTATTTATTCATTCATTGCTCTATTTAGGTACTTTTGGAAATTGTTTGACTCTGCAATCTCAGAGCTTATTTTCTGGTTGCCATTTGTGGACTTGAATGTGCATCTTCATTTGGCATGGACAGAAAGTGCATACCGTACGTTTCCTCCTGTTGAAAGACTTCTCTTGTGGATGAGCCTAAATGGTCAAATCTGTGGCTCTGATGATGTGTACTGTGTGTATTGAGTGGAGGAAGTAGAATCTTGTTTTGTGTCTACGCTTGGAGTCTCGATGACAGAGGCAGTGTTTCTGGCACTTTCATGTGGACCTCTCAGTGTATTCCAGGGTCCTCACAGTATTTATTTGATTATTGATTTCCTTTGGGAAAATGGTGGTTTGACTCAGCAATCTGAATCTCTTTTCTGGAGGTCATTTGTGAACTCGTCTGTGTATAGTCATTTGGCATGGGTGTACAGCACACAGCAGAAGATTCCTTGTGTTGACTGACTTCTCTTTGTGGAGGTAGGAGTGCTGTACATGTTTGGTGGGATTAAGGTATGAGAGCCTTTAGCACTGGGTCAGAGTCAGGACTGGTCGGTTCTATAGCACTTTAAGTGGAGTATCCCACCTGAGAGCTATGAGGGTAGGAGCAGCCAAGGGCTGTCAGGACCTGGGCTAGAGTAGTGGTTAGGGAGTAACTCCTGAAAGCCTAGGGTCATGGGTTTCATTCTTGCTTAGGGCAGTAGGGAGAAGGCTAATACTAATTTATTGATGTGTTTCTTTTTGGAAATCCTTTGACACTGAAATCTCAGAGTCCCTCATGGGGCTGTCATTTTTTGACCCTTATATGTATGTTCATTTGGCATGGACAGACAGGCCATACCATCAGATTCCTCCTGTTGAATGAATTCTCTTTGTGGATAATCCTACAGAGTCCAGGTCTGTGGCTATGATAGTGGGAATCAAGTGGATTCTGTAGACGAAGTGGCTTTTGCTATTATGTGGCTATAATGGGTGTTTCCATTACAGAGGTGGCATTGTTGTGATTCTCATACAGACTGCCCCATTTTTTCCAGGCCCCTCATAGTGTTTATTTAATTTTCAAAATAGGGTTTCTTTTTTTTTTTTTTTGACTATGAATTCTCAGAGTTTGTTTTCCAGTTTTCATTTGTTGACCCATGTATGGATGTTCATTTGGCATGGATATACAGTGTGAACCATAAACTTCCTACTAGTGAATGCCTTCTGTTTGTATGTTAGTATGACCTCTCTTTGTATGGCCCTAATGTGTTGGTAGAGGAGAATCTGGGGACTCAGGACACATGACCGTACACAGTCAGGATGAGACACTGCTGTACAAGGCAAGACACTAAGCACTCAGGAGCCTGGGTATAGGATCCTGATCAGAGGAGAAGAGAATTTGGAAATCCTGCCATCTCAGTGTATTCCAGGGTCCTCACAGTATTTATTTGATTATTGATTTCCTTTGGGAAAATGGTGGTTTGACTCAGCAATCTGAATCTCTTTTCTGGAGGTCATTTGTGAACTCGTCTGTGTATAGTCATTTGGCATGGGTGTACAGCACACAGCAGAAGATTCCTTGTGTTGACTGACTTCTCTTTGTGGAGGTAGGAGTGCTGTACATGTTTGGTGGGATTAAGGTATGAGAGCCTTTAGCACTGGGTCAGAGTCAGGACTGGTCGGTTCTATAGCACTTTAAGTGGAGTATCCCACCTGAGAGCTATGAGGGTAGGAGCAGCCAAGGGCTGTCAGGACCTGGGCTAGAGTAGTGGTTAGGGAGTAACTCCTGAAAGCCTAGGGTCATGGGTTTCATTCTTGCTTAGGGCAGTAGGGAGAAGGCTAATACTAATTTATTGATGTGTTTCTTTTTGGAAATCCTTTGACACTGAAATCTCAGAGTCCCTCATGGGGCTGTCATTTTTTGACCCTTATATGTATGTTCATTTGGCATGGACAGACAGGCCATACCATCAGATTCCTCCTGTTGAATGAATTCTCTTTGTGGATAATCCTACAGAGTCCAGGTCTGTGGCTATGATAGTGGGAATCAAGTGGATTCTGTAGACGAAGTGGCTTTTGCTATTATGTGGCTATAATGGGTGTTTCCATTACAGAGGTGGCATTGTTGTGATTCTCATACAGACTGCCCCATTTTTTCCAGGCCCCTCATAGTGTTTATTTAATTTTCAAAATAGGGTTTCTTTTTTTTTTTTTTTGACTATGAATTCTCAGAGTTTGTTTTCCAGTTTTCATTTGTTGACCCATGTATGGATGTTCATTTGGCATGGATATACAGTGTGAACCATAAACTTCCTACTAGTGAATGCCTTCTGTTTGTATGTTAGTATGACCTCTCTTTGTATGGCCCTAATGTGTTGGTAGAGGAGAATCTGGGGACTCAGGACACATGACCGTACACAGTCAGGATGAGACACTGCTGTACAAGGCAAGACACTAAGCACTCAGGAGCCTGGGTATAGGATCCTGATCAGAGGAGAAGAGAATTTGGCTCCCAAATAACCTCCTTGACTCCTATCCCCCTAGGTGTCCTGCCCTCACCTGTCTCTCCTCTCCTCTCCTTGGTCTCTTATGCACACGTGCCTCTGCTCTCCACTCTTAGGATTCCCCTGCTCACCAGCCTCACATTTTGCTGAGATCCGAGAGGAGATGTAGGTAAAGATAGGCAAGGCAGGTGAGATAGGAGAGGTATTAGACTGAAAGATGTGTATTAAGGGAGGGAAAGTGCACAGAGTGCTGGGGAGGAGAGGTTCAGTACAAGCTATGTGGAGTTGGTGTAGAGGAGTGTTGAGCACAAGACCAGAGTCAGGAAGGGGAGGATCTACACTTCTTTCAAAGGCTCAGTACCTTCCTTCCTGCATGCAACTTTTAAAAAAGCCATCTTGGAAAAGATGTCTATTTTTTATACAGTAGCTGGTGATCCTTTTTAAATGGAATTATGTTCTTGTTGTCATGACAACATAGGATTCTACACTCCTGTTTTCTGTAATGTGTATTTCTCTGCATGTGGGTGTTTATAAGTGTTTTATTCGTTGGTGGCAGTGTGGTTACTGGCATCAAGAAATAGATCAGCCAGATGACATCTATGTTGTCTGTCACCTTTGAATTTCCATGATATGTTAAGCATTCCAAAGAAGATGATTTAAAAGGGAGGTGGGATACTAACTTTTACTTTCTATATTAATCAGTTTGTTTAATTCAGTGGCTGTAACAGGCAACTCCTGTATGTCAGTGGTTTAGCACAACAAAGGATTTTTTTTCTTGCTCATGTCAGATGTGGACAGGTTAAATCCCTACTAGAAGGTGACATGTTTTTGTTGACCCTTGGGAACTTATGGGAGTCCACTCTATCTCTTTCGTCTCTCTGGTTAAGAAGCAAGGAGAAAGCATGCAGTATCATACATATTGTTTTACAAATAATTTTGAAAGAGGTGCACATCAATTTTGCACACATTCCATTGGCTAGAATACAGTCATGTAGCCCTAACTAACCACAAGGAAGGTAGGGTATGTATAGAGGCCCAGAACAAGAAAATTGGATTGACAAGCATCCTAAACACTTTTTTTGTTTTGCAAGTATTTTATGTTTAATTGGAATATCTTTGGAACAATTTAAATCTCTGTAGATAAAGAATCTGCCTGCAATGGAGGAGATAAGGGCTTGATCCCTGGGTTAGTAAGATCCTCTGGAGAGGGCAATGGCAACCCACTCCTATATTCTTGCCTGGAGAATCCCATGGACAGAGGATCCTGGTGGCCTACAGTGCATGGATCATAGAAGTCAGACACTACTTACTGACAAAACAGCAGCAGTAGCATTTGAAATTCATTTTGAATGATGAACAGGTGGTAGACAATATATTAATTAAAATTTATCCTTGTTGCTTTTTCATGAAACACTCACTTTTTCTTTCAATTTAGGGTATTCTGACTATAACAATTAAATTTCTCTTTTTATATTAATTGCTACCTTTGGATCTTACTTTAGTTATCAAGCTCTTTACTTATGTTGAGAAGAATGCCATAATCTACAAAATAATAATTATAACAGGACTTCTGTAATTCCTTAGAGGCTCAATGAACTTCATTTGAAGTACTTTGAAGTAAATTATTTTGTTATGAAATATCACTTTTAGTTTAATTATCTGGTAATACCAAAAAGATGTTCTTAATGATATCTTTGCAGTTCTTTACATCTGCAGTGAGTATGTGGCCATGTGTGACCAATTAAAGGTGTCCACGAATGGTTTGTGGTAATCAGAAGTGGAGTCTGTGATCCCTCCCCTTGAATCTGGGTGAGCTCTGTAACTACTTAAACAATGGAATATGGCAGGGGTGATGTTGAGACAGTTTTCATGCCTACATCTTGAGAAAATGGCAGCTTCCTCTTTTGGTCTCTTGGATTAGACACTCTTGGAATGAAGCCACCACGGTATAAAACTTAAGCTACATGTGCAGGTTGGGGCTTCCTAGGAGACATAGTGGTAACGAATCCACCTGCTAATGTAGGAGATATAAGAGACATGGGCTCAGTCCCTGGAGTAGGGAATGGCAACCTGTTCCAGTATTCTTGCCTGGAAAATCCTATGGACAGAGGAGCCTGGTGGGCTACAGTCCATGGGGTCAGAAGAGTTGGACACAACTGACCACCTGAGCACACACAAGTACAGGTCATGTATAGGAGCACCATATAGTAGTTCTATTGGTCTCTCATCATGCAGCCAGTATCAGTTGTTAGCCCTGTGAGTCAGCCATCTTAGATATTAGTCCAATAGATAAATAAGATAGATAAATTAAGCCCCAAGTACTTGCTGAATGCCATCAATAAGAGACTCCAAGCAAAAACTGGTTGTTCCAGCCAAGTCAGGGATGTGAAGGATCATAATAAATTGTTGTTTTGCGTTATAAAAACGTGGAACATTATGTTCTCTTTATTAGAATTTACTCCTAAAGAGCTTCCAACATTCTCACAAGTTTTCTGTAACCTCTGCAAATGGTTGGACAGCCTTTGGATTTGAAGAAATGAACACAAATTATATTTTTCTATCTATATGTCTGTCTATCTTCTATCTGTTCATGTGTGTTAGTTGCAGTCTAGTTGCCATCTGGGACAAGCGGGTAGATTAATATTTGAGTCTGAGTGACATTGCCAAGGACTGAGTTCAGTAAGGTATTTCTCAAGGTTGGCAGCAGGCAATATTCTCACAGTTTTCTGGGTACTGTCATAAACTAGAATTATAGAACATAATAATGTAGTTTAAGGGAAGATCAAGTTCACTAGTTTGTCACTGGTGGCTGTGTCAAAGTGTAAGTGTGAGGTCTTTGTCCTCAGAGAAAAACTGCACACTTGAAGCTGTACAAGAGGAAGACGATGCAAACATGTATTGGTTTAATAATGTGAATGCAGAAAGAGTAGTCTGTGTGTCAGTTATAATTAACTGATTGCCTATGTTGTATGACTTGCAAGATCCAGCAGGAAAAAATTACCATAAGCATGTCCTTCATATAGAAATCTAAATCTTGAATTACAACAATTTCAAATTCAGTCTGTTGTGTTTTTTTTCCCTCCAGACCTCCACTGAAATGTGAATGTTGTTTGAAGAATGTAACTTGAACAAACTCATTCGCAGATATTAAGGACTTTCAGATATAATCTTTCTTCTATAGGGAGATGAATTTTCAAAGTGTTCTTGTTTAAAATGCCTTTACAGTGTTGGTCGTGTTCTTGGGAGGATGCTGAGTGTTTAAAACAGAGAAAGGAAGAGATGACATAAGTTGTTGTATACCTCATAATTTTATCTGAGCTTGTGCGAGACACACTATGTACTTACAATTCTGTATATGCTGTATTTTGTGGATCTTCTTTGAAGTCCTATGTTCTTTGAGGAAGTTTCATATATATACATATATTGTAAAATAGTAATTTGGGAAGTCAATAGCATTTATACAACCTACTGTTAACTGGTAAGCATTCCTTTGATCAGCTTTATTACAGGTCCTATTTAAATGTATGGAAAATGACCATATGAATTCTGAATAGAACACAGTAGTACTTTCTTCAACAGGTACATGCTTAGCATTATAATTCTTTAGATTGTTCTTTAATATGTTATGTATGAATGCAATATAGTCTAAGAGAATAGTTTTTTCAGGTAATATAGCTAAAGTAATTTCACTGGTAGATTCCCCTGCCTTCCACTATTCCATTTTCTCTTTCTCTGGGAGCAAATAGTCATCTAGTTTTAGACTACATTTCCCCAAATTCTTTTGGTTAAGAGTGCCTATAAGTCTTAAGTTATCACCAGTAGACTGGGAATATAAGCGGTGTGGACAACTTCAGACTTGTTTGCTTAAAAATTAAAAAATACAGTCTGGCTTTCCTCTCTTTTTTCCCCTTCTTGTGAGTAGGAACATAATGTGTTGGTGACCCAGCTCCACTCATGCAGATGGAAGTCATAATGAGGAAAATGGTAGGGCAATAAGGAACTTGTAATCCCAAAGGACCTTGGGTAGCAGAACTACCCTATCAAATTTGAATCCTCCTCCTGAGATTGTTATATGAAAGAGGAGAGAAACCACAATTTTATCTCTTTGTTAAAGTACCATAGCCTTTTGAAACTAACATCCCTCATCTTTTGTGCCTGAAATAAATATTTTCTTCTACGAAAGTATTCAACATATAGCCTAGTGAATGTAACTTGAACAAACTCATTCGCAGATATTAAGACTTTCAGATATAATCTTTCTTCTATAGGGAGATGAATTTTCAAAGTGTTCTTGTTTAAAATGCCTTTACAGTGTTGGTCGTGTTCTTGGGAGGATGCTGAGTGTTTAAAACAGAGAAAGGAAGAGATGACATAAGTTGTTGTATACCTCATAATTTTATCTGAGCTTGTGCGAGACACACTATGTACTTACAATTCTGTATATGCTGTATTTTGTGGATCTTCTTTGAAGTCCTATGTTCTTTGAGGAAGTTTCATATATATACATATATTGTAAAATAGTAATTTGGGAAGTCAATAGCATTTATACAACCTACTGTTAACTGGTAAGCATTCCTTTGATCAGCTTTATTACAGGTCCTATTTAAATGTATGGAAAATGACCATATGAATTCTGAATAGAACACAGTAGTACTTTCTTCAACAGGTACATGCTTAGCATTATAATTCTTTAGATTGTTCTTTAATATGTTATGTATGAATGCAATATAGTCTAAGAGAATAGTTTTTTCAGGTAATATAGCTAAAGTAATTTCACTGGTAGATTCCCCTGCCTTCCACTATTCCATTTTCTCTTTCTCTGGGAGCAAATAGTCATCTAGTTTTAGACTACATTTCCCCAAATTCTTTTGGTTAAGAGTGCCTATAAGTCTTAAGTTATCACCAGTAGACTGGGAATATAAGCGGTGTGGACAACTTCAGACTTGTTTGCTTAAAAATTAAAAAATACAGTCTGGCTTTCCTCTCTTTTTTCCCCTTCTTGTGAGTAGGAACATAATGTGTTGGTGACCCAGCTCCACTCATGCAGATGGAAGTCATAATGAGGAAAATGGTAGGGCAATAAGGAACTTGTAATCCCAAAGGACCTTGGGTAGCAGAACTACCCTATCAAATTTGAATCCTCCTCCTGAGATTGTTATATGAAAGAGGAGAGAAACCACAATTTTATCTCTTTGTTAAAGTACCATAGCCTTTTGAAACTAACATCCCTCATCTTTTGTGCCTGAAATAAATATTTTCTTCTACGAAAGTATTCAACATATAGCCTAGTGCATGTGATGCTTAATTGCTTCAGCAACTCAATGATATTTAACAACATTCTGAAATGATGTGCTTGTTGCATGCTTTCATAAATGTAATCATATAACAGTATGTATATGTCAGTGAATGTCTAATTCAGAATGTAGATCCAGTGAGAAAGCATCAAATTCCTTCCTGTCAAAATATATCTTATTTTTTTTACTTATTTCTTTAAAACTTAGAATTCTAAAGCTGCTTTACTAACTGTGTCTTTCATTCCCTTAATTTGTCATAAGTGCTAAAGAAATCCAAGTATTGGCTCTGATTTCAAGGAACTCATGCTCTTGTCTGTTTAGATAAACATCATTGTCCAGAACTCAGGGTAGAGTCTACCATATGAGGTACTCAGGGAATATTTGAAGACTGAATGAGTGTGGTAGTTGATGAGGAAAGATATACAGAAAAAGGCTTAGTAAAACAAAGCAGGATTGGAATGACAAGTGGCCTTGAAATAAGAGCTGCGGAGTTTAGAAGAGTGACAGTTCAGCAGTCAAGCAGAAGCTCTAAAGGATGTATGAGATTTATCTGGAAAGTGTTTTTGTTGGTAACTGGGAACAGGGACAGATAGTTTGCACAAAGTTAAAGAATATATAGATTATCTCTGTCCAGTGGATCTTTCTGTGATGATGATTTCTATGTCTGCACTGTCTGATATGGTACCAAGGGGCCACATACAGCTACTGAGTACTTGAAATAAAGCAAGGGTGACTGAGGAACTGAAATTTTAATTTTATGTAATTTTGGTTGATTAAAATGAATGCCTGAATAGCCATATAGCTACCATACTGAGATCGCAGGTTTAGGCAATTAAAGCATAAGGGTGTATAAACAAAGAGTTAGAAATAAGAATCAGCCAGGTAAATTTTGGGCTTAGTTGAGTATCTGAACTCTCTGACTAAAATGCCTGAAGCAGGAGTACAGAAGTATAATATTCAAAGTAAGGCTACAGAAAGGTATGTGTCTTCAAATCTCACTTGGAAATTGCTAAGTTGGTATTAAATTTGCAATAGTATATTACTGCTTTAGTTATACACCCTCCCATCCCGCCCCTGCCGCCTCTATGGCTTGAAATTAGAGCTCCTGATGGTCAAAATTTTTAAACTGAGATCTGTGTTTTCTCCTTTTTTAAATCCAAATAACTAACTTTTCAAAAGTACAGTTCTGAAATTGTGTACATCAAGATATATAAAGTCCTTGGGCTTCCCTGGGTAAGGACACTGCCTTGAAGTGCAAGGGGCGCCGGTTCCATCCCTGGGCTGGGAAGAGCCCATGTGCCATGGGGCGGCTGAACCGATGCATCCAACTACCGAGCCGGTGATCTGCAGCAAGAGACCACTGTGATGGGAGGCCCACACAGGCCAAAGAACAAAGATGGATGAAAATAAATAAAAATGAAAGAGCAATAGAAGTGGTCAAAAATAAATAAATAAATTAATTAAAAAGATATATCTAGTCCAGTTATATAAGTTTTCCTAAAATCATTTGTTTCATGTAAAGTCATGACATGCAAGCTTGCAGCATTCTTTTAATGTAAATATTTTCCAGGAAAATTATATGTGAAAATAAAATCTAAGATACTTTCACTGAATCTACTATACTTTATTTGAAAGTTGTACGTTATTTGTATCAGTTTGCCTGAAGAATTTTTTTTTTATCTGTAGTGTGTGCCAATTGGAAGTGTAGTGAACACAGTTCTGAAATGTATTATAGCATCTTCAATTCTGTGTGTTTATGTGAGAAAAGAGAATTGAATGAGAAGGGAAGATGGAGATGAAGAAAGGAAAGATGAAAAGATAGGACAGAGGATGCATTTACTGACTTACTTGATGGAATATTTACTTATATTGAATATTTGAGTCTGCTTTCTTTGTTCTCCAGATGCATGCAAGTGAAATGGAACAGCAGCAAGACCTCTCTAAACCAAGGAATATCAGAATGTGATAAATCTCTCTTCCAATTGTTGTGGTGTAGGGCATAGTATAAGCAATGTGCAGTCTCTGTGATACGAGAAAATAGAATTGGATGGGAAAATAGAGAGAATATTTTTTCTTCCAGATATTGAGGTCATTTTATGAGATATAAAGACAGAAATCTTTCTGGGAGGCATTCTGCTCATTTCCAGAGAGTTTTTATCGATCTACTATAAAAAGCCAATTTCTGCTTTCATACGTGTAGAACTTCTGTTGAGGTCAAAGGTAAAGGACACACCTGGATCCAAAGGGGATGTTTTGGCTTGAATTTTGTAAAGTAAATTTCAGCAGAAAAAAGTTAATATGAAATATTAAGCTCAGAAGATACATTTCACACACAGTGATATCTCTGTAATGTTTATTTTCTCCACAGGAAACTTGATCTGTTTTATATATTTTTTGAATTGCTCTGTCCATCTATCTCACTTCCAAAGATTACCTTTATTCCCCTGCTTAGCCATTTAAGGGGAAATAGAAAAGACCTAACACAAAGGCTGCTGGAAAGTTGAGTTTTTAATTTGCAGCTGTTTGTTTTACTATTAAGGAATTACAGTTGAATAGTTTGCAGCAAGTTGCATGAAACTCTTTGATATTCAGATTTAGCAGTTCTCAATTGGACATAATGGATCCTTGCCAGTTGTTGAAAGAATTCATAGGGATTTTTGTGCTACTGTTTCTTAATTAAAAATAGACATGGTTTAAAAAGAAATAGACATGGTTTAAAGGTAATCGTCAGACTAGCTTCTATGCTCTTCTGTTTGCAATCTTGCTTTCTTTCATATTAGAGCAGTTATTAGATGTTTACTGTGTTAAAGATATTTTGCAAGTCCTTTGTGAGGAAGAGTTCTGTGGCCAGAGGAAAATCAACTTCCTTAAGAAATTCTTTGGAAGAGTCTTGATTCATTGAGTAATTTTATTTTCAATGAAATATCTCTGAATATTTAATTGATTTTTGACTCAAATTTATCTCTCATCATGCTGGCCTATTTAAATTTCTTTAGATCCTGATGCTGGGAAAGATTGAGGGCAATAGGAGAAGATTTGAGAGGAGAAGGAGGGCAGGAGGAGAAGGCAACTGGGGATGAAATAGATGGATGGCATCACTGACTCATTGGACATGAGTTTGAGCAAATTCTGGGAGATGGTGAAGGACAGGGGAGCTGGTGTGCTGTGGTCCATGAAATCGCAAAGAGTTAGACGTAACTTACTGACTGAACAACAGAATAAAAAGAATTTAATTCTATAATTCCACAGGTCTTGATAACTGATTTCTTAGCAGATGGGCCAGACCTGACCCATGGTGCTACCTGTTCCAAAATCTGGATCTGTAGAAGGGCTGTGGACCTCCTCATGACAATTTGACATTGTAGTCATCGAGTTACTCTCTCCTGGGAGGAGTAGTGACTGCTTTACTCTAAGTCTTCTGGAAAGTAAGCTGGGGACTCTATATGAAGACTGAAAGCAAGCAAGGGTTTTTCTCATCATTTCTGATAAAGTTGTGAGCTGCAGCATTATGTGCAGAATCAAGAGTTCACTGGCTAGGTGTGTCACTTATTACAATGATAATTCACCTTGTTGCTTGCTAAGCACAATTTGGATTTAATTGGGTTTAAAGTATGGTCTCATCATAATCTTGTTCCACTAGTCACCTTCCATTAGCAAGGTGCCACCGACAGTGGCTCTTCACAGTGTTGACTAAGGGGTAGGTTTGTCAGTGAGGGTGTGTGTGTGTGTGTGTGTGTGTGAATTTACAACTTCTCTCTTAATTTTGAACCATTTGAAGTGAGCCAGACCTTCCTCATGTCCTTTGTTCTCCACAGATTTCTTTGTTGACATTTGATTTCCTTCCCAGGGGGTGATGGTGATAAAGAACCTGCCTCCCAGTATAGGAGACATATGAGATGAGGGTTCAATCCCTGGGTTTGGAAGACCCCCTGGAGGAGGGTATGTCAACTCACTCCAGTATTCTTGCCTGGAGAATCCCATGGACAGAAGCACCTGGCAGGCTACAGTCCATAGGGTCACAAAGAGACACAAAGAAAGCAATTTAGCATGCATATACATATATCATTAAAGAGTAATAAAAATATTCAAAGTCATTTAAAGAAATTGAATCAGCCAATATTTTACATATGTTTTTTCTTTTTCAAAATGGGATTTTTTTTTTTTTGGCCACTTTTATTGATCTTTCATTCATTTACCTTTGTTCTTTGGCCTGTGTGTGCCTCCCATCGCCGTGGCCTCCGTTGTCGCCGAGCACCGGCTTTGAAATCGCAAAGAGTTAGACGTAACTTACTGACTGAACAACAGAATAAAAAGAATTTAATTCTATAATTCCACAGGTCTTGATAACTGATTTCTTAGCAGATGGGCCAGACCTGACCCATGGTGCTACCTGTTCCAAAATCTGGATCTGTAGAAGGGCTGTGGACCTCCTCATGACAATTTGACATTGTAGTCATCGAGTTACTCTCTCCTGGGAGGAGTAGTGACTGCTTTACTCTAAGTCTTCTGGAAAGTAAGCTGGGGACTCTATATGAAGACTGAAAGCAAGCAAGGGTTTTTCTCATCATTTCTGATAAAGTTGTGAGCTGCAGCATTATGTGCAGAATCAAGAGTTCACTGGCTAGGTGTGTCACTTATTACAATGATAATTCACCTTGTTGCTTGCTAAGCACAATTTGGATTTAATTGGGTTTAAAGTATGGTCTCATCATAATCTTGTTCCACTAGTCACCTTCCATTAGCAAGGTGCCACCGACAGTGGCTCTTCACAGTGTTGACTAAGGGGTAGGTTTGTCAGTGAGGGTGTGTGTGTGTGTGTGTGTGTGTGAATTTACAACTTCTCTCTTAATTTTGAACCATTTGAAGTGAGCCAGACCTTCCTCATGTCCTTTGTTCTCCACAGATTTCTTTGTTGACATTTGATTTCCTTCCCAGGGGGTGATGGTGATAAAGAACCTGCCTCCCAGTATAGGAGACATATGAGATGAGGGTTCAATCCCTGGGTTTGGAAGACCCCCTGGAGGAGGGTATGTCAACTCACTCCAGTATTCTTGCCTGGAGAATCCCATGGACAGAAGCACCTGGCAGGCTACAGTCCATAGGGTCACAAAGAGACACAAAGAAAGCAATTTAGCATGCATATACATATATCATTAAAGAGTAATAAAAATATTCAAAGTCATTTAAAGAAATTGAATCAGCCAATATTTTACATATGTTTTTTCTTTTTCAAAATGGGATTTTTTTTTTTTTGGCCACTTTTATTGATCTTTCATTCAT
The DNA here is from genome assembly GCA_022376925.1 of Tragulus kanchil. Taxonomy (NCBI): domain Eukaryota; kingdom Metazoa; phylum Chordata; class Mammalia; order Artiodactyla; family Tragulidae; genus Tragulus; species Tragulus kanchil. The sequence goes on from JAIOJX010000004.1 coordinate 54,192,763, forward strand.
TTACCTTTGTTCTTTGGCCTGTGTGTGCCTCCCATCGCAGTGGCCTCCGTTGTCGCAGAGCACCGGCTTTGGGCGCATGCACTCTAGAGCTCTGGCTTGGTAATTGGACACATCGGACCAGCTGCTCCGCAGCACGTGCGATCTTCCCAGGCCAGGAATTGACCCGGCGCCCCCTGCACTGCAAGGCAGTGTCCTTATGCACTGGACCACCAGGGAAGCCCTAAAAATGAAAATCTTAAATATACACAGAAGAAGAGAGAATATAATGAACTTATGTGTATATGTGTGTGTGTGTGTGTTTAGTTGTGTCCAACTCTTTTGTGACCCTGTGAACTGTGGCCCTCCAGCCTCCTCTATCTATGGAATTTCTCAGGCAGTATTACTGGAGTGAGTTGCCTTTTCCTTCTCCAGGTATCAAATCAACGTCTCCTGCATTTGCAGGTGGATTCTTTACTGCTGAGCCACCAGGAAAGCCCATAATGAAGTTATATTCAGCTTCAAAACTTGTCTTTTGCCAAATTAAAAAAAAAAATCACTTGTATCTTGCTTCTCTATTTTAAAGCAAATCTGAAACATCATTCTATCTAAATACACTGATACACATTTCTAATCTATCAAGAGAAACTTAAAATGTAACTCTTATGCAGTAATCAATTCCAACAATTTTGCCAATTGCTTTTTGATATTATTTATGACTAGCCCTTATTTAAGTTTTTTTTTTTTTATTATCTCAGTAATGTTATTTTGCTACTGGTTTATTCAAATCAGGATCAAGCAAGGTCCACAGTTACATTAAATTACTATATCCCTGAAGTGTCTTATTCTACTGAAGTGCTCCCTTATATACCACTTTCTGTTCCTCATCATAACTGACTTGCTAGAGAGATCAGTTTATTTATCCAGTAGAATGTTCTATACTCCTGATTTGGCTGATTGTGTCCTGGTGGTGTTATTAGATGACTGTTTTATTCCCTGTGTTTCCTGGTCACTCTTCATTGAAGTTATAGGCGTTACGAGTTTCTTGATTATATTTTGAGGGAAAGATACTTCATAGTGGCTATTGTATACTTCATGCTATATTTGCATCATGAAGTATATTTTCCTTCATTGACTAATATTTGATGACATTAAGATTGATGAGTTGGTTCAAGTGAAGTCAACCTAAATCCTCCACTATAAAGAATATATGGAAGCTTTAATTATGAGATATTATATTTACAAGATACCTTATAATTATAGCATCCATTGTTGATTGTTATCTAGGTTGTCATTTAATTGTGATTACAAAATGGTGATTTTCTTTTTTATTGAAAACTTAATAGTCTCAAACCTATAGAAAAGTTGGAAGTACAGTACAGGTATTTTCCCATACCTTTGAAAGTTGCTAATTATGTGGTGCCCAGTCTGGTCTTAATAGTTTCACAGCAAGGGCATTCTGCATAACCATAGTTGAACCATCAAAATTGGTAAATTAATGCTGACACATTGGTTTCATCTAATCTTAGATCCCATTCAAGTTTTGCCAGATACTTCAGCAATATCCCTCATAAGAAAAATATCCAGTTCAGAGTGTTGCACTGGGTTTAGTTGTCATGCTTCTTTTTTTGTCTTTTGATCAGGAATAGCTTCTCAGTTTTTCTTTGACCTTTACAGCCTTAGCTTTCTGGAAGATTACAGAGCACTTACAGTATGTCCTTCAATTTGTGTTTGAATATTTCCTGATGATTAGAGCCAGGTTATGAATTTTTGGCAGAAATGTCACAAATGTGATATTATGTTCTTGTTCCAGACTATCAAGTGGCTCACGAGTTAGATTTGTTTCATTGCTGATGACATTTTCATCACTTGATTAAGGTAATATCTGCCAGGTTTCTCCACTGTGAGGTTATTCTTTATCCTTTTGTAATTACTTAATATTTTGTTGAAAGGTATTTTGAAACTATTTAAATGTCCCGCTCTTCATGAAAATTTTAACTTACTATTGTTATTACAGCATGGTATGTTATATTTTCCTATTTTACTCAGTGAGTTATAATTAATAGCATTTAAGATTTTCATGCTCAAATTGATTTGACCAGTCAGAGCCCCTTGATAGTTGACTCTTGAGTCCTTTTTTGTTTGCTTGTTTTTAAATTTTGACCTATTTTTTAATTGATTTTTAATTTATTTATTTTTCATCCATCTTTATTCTTTTGGCCTGTATGGGCCTTCCATTTCAGTGGCACTCGTTGCAGAGCACTGGCTCTGGATGCATGCACTCCAGAGCGGTGACTCATAATTGGACACACCAGTCTAGCCGCTCCATGGCACGTGCTATCTTCCCAGGCCAGGGATCAAACCGATGCCCCTTGCACTGCAGGTGGACTCTTTACCCACTGGACTACCAGGGAAGCCATCCTGTGTCCTTTTGATATGACTCGATTTTTCTTTGAGCAGCTATCTACTTTTTGGTACAAGATGATCCAAGTGTATCATGACCTTTCATTGCCCAGGAAAAGAGGAAGAAGAAGTAAGAGGAAGAATCGAAAAGAGGATTTTCTAATTTGTTTCTTCCTTCTATGTAATTTACCTGGGATTTCTCTTTAAAGTCTTACTTCATCCACTTTGTTATCCAGAATATTATGCTTTATTCTTCTCTTTATTTTTCAGTTTTCAAAATAAGAAGTTGTACCCTAGGAATATTTGATGGTGATGATAAACTTCTTTAAAAAATAAAGGTATGAACTCATAAATTTTGTTTTTATATTTGGATTTGATATGTTTCAATTTCTGGTTTTTGTTATTCCTTTTTATATTCACATTGTCCCATTTTTTTAGAGATTATGGGTCTCTTTATGTTAACTTCTGTGTCCTTTTGACATAGACCCCATTCATCTTTCATACCTTTCTGCTTTTTGGCACAGCAAGATGATCCAGTCTGTGGTATAAACTTCTGATTCTAATTTGGAATAAACCAAGAAGTCTAGTCATAAATGATATTTAGAATCATGATCTGGGTTCTAGAGATATTTATTGCTACTGGGTAGCAATAAATATTGCTTCTCCCTTTCATGCATCACAATTTTGTTCTGGCGCAAGGGCTTGTGTAACCTAGTGATGCTATGAGTCGTGCTGTGTAGGGCGATGCAAGATGGATGGGTCATAGTGAAGAGTTCTGACAAAATGTGGTCTACTGGAGGAGGAAATGGCAACCCACTCCAGTATTCTTTCCTGGAGAACCCCATTAACAGCATGAAAAAGCAAAAGGATATGACACTGGAAGATGAATCCCTCAAGTCAGAAGGTGTCAGATATGCTACTGGGGAAGAGCAGAGGGCAATTATGAATAGTTCCAGAAAGAATGAAGCAGCTGGGCCAAAGTGGAAAAGACCCCCAGTTGTGGATGTATCTAGAGGTGAAAGTAAAGTCTGATGCTGTAACAAGCAACATCGCATAGGAACCTGGAATGGTAGGTCCATGATTCTAATTGAAAGTGGTCAAGCAGGAGATGATAAGAGTGAACGTAGACATCTTAGAAATCAGTGAACTAAAATGGACAGGAATGGGTGAATTTAATTCAGAATACCATTATATCTACTACTGTGGGCAAGAACCCCTTAGAAGGGAGGATTCTTGACTATGGAGTAGCACTCATAGTCAACAAAAGAGTCTGAAATACAATACTTGGGTGAAAGCTCAAAAATGGTAGACTTATCTCAGTTCATTTCCAAAGCAAGCCATTAAACATGACAGTAATTTACCCCAGGTCTTTGCCACAACTGAGAATGCCAAAGAAACTGAAGGTGACAAGTTCTGTGAAGCTGTATAGCACCTTCTAGAACTAACACCAAAAAAGATGTCTTTCAACATAGGGGAATAGAATTCAAAAGTAGAAACTCAAAAGAGATAACCTAGTGTAAGAGGCAAACTTGGACTACAAAATGAAGCAAAAATGAAGGTAAAGGGTAATAGAGTTTTGTCAAGAGAACAAGCTGATTATAGCAAACACCTTTTTCCAACAACCTAAGAGACAACTACACATGGACTTCGTGAGATGGTCAATACCAAAATTAGATTGATTATGCTGTTTGCAGCTAAAGATAGAGAAGTCCTGTATGGTCAGCAAAAACAAGACCTGGAGCTGACTGTGGCTCAGATCATGAACTCCTTATTGCAAAATTCAGACTTAAATGGAAGAAAGGAGGGGAAAAATATTAGACCATCAATATATGACCTAAATCAAATTCCTCATGATTATGCAGTAGAGGTGATAAATTGATTCAGTGGATTAAATCTGGTAGATAGAGTGCCTGAAGAACTATGAATGGAGGCTTGTAACATTGTACAGGAGGCAGTGACCAAAATCATCCCAAATAAAAAAGAAATTCAAGAAGGCAAAGTTTGGTTTTCTGAGGCCCAAAAAATGCGTGCTTCCAGAAAGAATGAAGCAGCTGGGCCAAAGTGGAAAAGACCCCCAGTTGTGGATGTATCTAGAGGTGAAAGTAAAGTCTGATGCTGTAACAAGCAACATCGCATAGGAACCTGGAATGGTAGGTCCATGATTCTAATTGAAAGTGGTCAAGCAGGAGATGATAAGAGTGAACGTAGACATCTTAGAAATCAGTGAACTAAAATGGACAGGAATGGGTGAATTTAATTCAGAATACCATTATATCTACTACTGTGGGCAAGAACCCCTTAGAAGGGAGGATTCTTGACTATGGAGTAGCACTCATAGTCAACAAAAGAGTCTGAAATACAATACTTGGGTGAAAGCTCAAAAATGGTAGACTTATCTCAGTTCATTTCCAAAGCAAGCCATTAAACATGACAGTAATTTACCCCAGGTCTTTGCCACAACTGAGAATGCCAAAGAAACTGAAGGTGACAAGTTCTGTGAAGCTGTATAGCACCTTCTAGAACTAACACCAAAAAAGATGTCTTTCAACATAGGGGAATAGAATTCAAAAGTAGAAACTCAAAAGAGATAACCTAGTGTAAGAGGCAAACTTGGACTACAAAATGAAGCAAAAATGAAGGTAAAGGGTAATAGAGTTTTGTCAAGAGAACAAGCTGATTATAGCAAACACCTTTTTCCAACAACCTAAGAGACAACTACACATGGACTTCGTGAGATGGTCAATACCAAAATTAGATTGATTATGCTGTTTGCAGCTAAAGATAGAGAAGTCCTGTATGGTCAGCAAAAACAAGACCTGGAGCTGACTGTGGCTCAGATCATGAACTCCTTATTGCAAAATTCAGACTTAAATGGAAGAAAGGAGGGAAAAGTATTAGACCATCAATATATGACCTAAATCAAATTCCTCATGATTATGCAGTAGAGGTGATAAATTGATTCAGTGGATTAAATCTGGTAGATAGAGTGCCTGAAGAACTATGAATGGAGGCTTGTAACATTGTACAGGAGGCAGTGACCAAAATCATCCCAAATAAAAAAGAAATTCAAGAAGGCAAAGTGGTTTTCTGAGGAACCTTTACAAATAGCTGAGGAAAGAAGAGAAGTGAAAGACAAGGTAGAAAGGGAAAGATATGCCCAACTGAACACAGAGTTCTAGAGAATAACAAGTAGAGATAAGAAGGCCTTTTTAAATGAACAGTGCAAAAAAAATAGAGGAAAACAATACACCGAGAAAGACTAGAGATCTGTTCCAAAAAATTAGAGTTATCAAAGGAATATTTCATGTAAGGAGGGGCACGATAAAGGACAGAAATGATAAGGACCTAACAGAAGAAAAAGAGATTAAGAAGATGTGGCAAGGCCGGAACCCGCCCGCCGCGAGGAGCCGCGGAGGCCGCGAGGAGCCGCGGAGGCCGCGAGGAGCCGCGGAGGCCGCGAGGAGCCGCGGACGCCGCGAGGAGCGGGTAAGTTCAGCCACTCCAACTGGAGGGCTTGCTGAACGGAGAGAGGAAGTCGTCCACGGGTTGCTGACCAGGGACTGGGCACGAGTTGGACGGGAAAGCTCGCGTCCGCCTTTGGTACTTAGACACATAACCGGCAGTGGCGGAGGAGCCCGCGCTCCCCTAGAGCTGCAGTAGCAGCGGAGGAAGCCGGGGAAAGAGCAGGGATTGGAGACGACAGGCGGGCGCGCAGTCGAGCCGGGGCGCCCCCCTCCAACACGGGACTGCACGCGCCGCGGCCTCTGCCCGACTGACTGGGATCAGCCCACCGTCCCGGCCAGCACCCAGTATGGCAGCAAAGCCCTCATTTTGCTGAACACAAAAACAGAAACCACAGCAACTGGCACTGTAAGGGAAAGACCACGCCATCAAGACACCACCATCAAGAGCAGATTGGTTTCCAACAGGCAGATATGAAGATAAAAACCAAGGACAGTATTTAACTTTTTTTTTTTTTTCTTTTTTCTGCTTGTTTGTGGTGGACTATTTTGCTTATTCAATTGATTGGTTTGTGGTTTATTAGTTTCTGTACAGACAGGAGGCAGTGACCAAAATCTGGTAGATAGAGTGCCTGAAGAACTATGAATGGAGGCTTGTAACATTGTACAGGAGGCAGTGACCAAAATCATCCCAAATAAAAAAGAAATTCAAGAAGGCAAAGTGGTTTTCTGAGGAACCTTTACAAATAGCTGAGGAAAGAAGAGAAGTGAAAGACAAGGTAGAAAGGGAAAGATATGCCCAACTGAACACAGAGTTCTAGAGAATAACAAGTAGAGATAAGAAGGCCTTTTTAAATGAACAGTGCAAAAAAAATAGAGGAAAACAATACACCGAGAAAGACTAGAGATCTGTTCCAAAAAATTAGAGTTATCAAAGGAATATTTCATGTAAGGAGGGGCACGATAAAGGACAGAAATGATAAGGACCTAACAGAAGAAAAAGAGATTAAGAAGATGTGGCAAGGCCGGAACCCGCCCGCCGCGAGGAGCCGCGGAGGCCGCGAGGAGCCGCGGAGGCCGCGAGGAGCCGCGGACGCCGCGAGGAGCCGCGGACGCCGCGAGGAGCGGGTAAGTTCAGCCACTCCAACTGGAGGGCTTGCTGAACGGAGAGAGGAAGTCGTCCACGGGTTGCTGACCAGGGACTGGGCACGAGTTGGACGGGAAAGCTCGCGTCCGCCTTTGGTACTTAGACACATAACCGGCAGTGGCGGAGGAGCCCGCGCTCCCCTAGAGCTGCAGTAGCAGCGGAGGAAGCCGGGGAAAGAGCAGGGATTGGAGACGACAGGCGGGCGCGCAGTCGAGCCGGGGCGCCCCCCTCCAACACGGGACTGCACGCGCCGCGGCCTCTGCCCGACTGACTGGGATCAGCCCACCGTCCCGGCCAGCACCCAGTATGGCAGCAAAGCCCTCATTTTGCTGAACACAAAAACAGAAACCACAGCAACTGGCACTGTAAGGGAAAGACCACGCCATCAAGACACCACCATCAAGAGCAGATTGGTTTCCAACAGGCAGATATGAAGATAAAAACCAAGGACAGTATTTTCCTTTTTCATTTTTTTCTGCTTGTTTGTGGTGGACTATTTTGCTTATTCAATTGATTGGTTTGGGGTTTATTAGTTTCTTTGTTTATTGGGGTTTTTTTATGTTTGTTTTTTTTTTTTTTGTAGTTTTCATTTGTTTGATTTATTCTATGTGTTTTTTCTTTGTTTTTCGGTCTCATTAATTTTTTTTTTTTTGCTCTTTCTAATTTTTAACCTTCTTTTGACTTTTATTATATTTTTTAACTTTAATTTTAATTCTTGAAAACCTCTAATTCTCTTTTCTCTTTCCTCTTTCCCACTGCTTTCTTTCTCTATGTTCTAAATGTAAAACATCTTCCTAGCTATCAATATCCTCTAGACAAATTATTTCCTATCTTTCTGTCTGCACTATTCACTTCCAAATGCACTAAACAGTACACACACTAATCTTTGCTACCTAATCCTATAAAATACTTCCAAGACAAATCTTTTCCTTTTTATTACTTATAGACTCTCCTCCTTGTCACCCCGAGCACATGTCCTAATTTAAAATTGCTTTCATTGTAATTATCCAAGCCAGGACCTTGTGCTAGATCTATTATTCAGGCACTATTTTAATTAATTCAAAGCTTAACGGGCAAGTATCATCTGTGATCGCATGAGTTGCTAGAAAGATTTCCTGCGCCTTATCTCTGTAAAACTGGTCAGTTGTGGGGATTGCTGTATATGTATGTGTATCTTATGATTATGTTAGAAAACATCTGCATGCTTTTATGACTGTCACCCATCAGGGATGCACCTCTTGTTCCTCAGATGCTAGTGTGTGAACTAGTATCACAGAACACCATAGCAAACCAGACATAGAGCCTACACTCCCTGACCAATCATCAAACCAAGGATCCTCGAAGCGGAAGCCCGGATTCCAAGACCCCACACTGATTATCAAAGAACATACAACACTACAGATTATTCACCTGTAAACAAGGTCTATCACCACCCAAGACACAAGCCACTGAACCCTTCTACAAGGACAAAAACCCAAAGGAAGGGAGAATTCAACCAAGAAGCCTGGTGGGAATAAGAACTCCATACACACAGACACACACAAAGAAACAAAAATTAGCCTAATAATGAAACGTCAGAGAAACACTGTACAAATGAAGGACCAAGCTAGAGAAACACCACTTCAAATGACAGAGGAGGAGATAGACAAGCTATCTGAAAGAGAATTCAGAAAAACTATACTAATGAGGATGCAAAACACCGAAAACAGAATATTAGAGGAAATTAGTGCATTGAGAAAAGACATGCAGGATTGTTTGATTTATTCTATGTGTTTTTCTTGTTTTTCGGTCTCATTCATTTTTTTTTTTTGCTCTTTCTAATTTTTAACCTTCTTTTGACTTTTATTATATTTTTTAACTTTAATTTTAATTCTTGAAAACCTCTAATTCTCTTTTCTCTTTCCTCTTTCCCACTGCTTTCTTTCTCTATGTTCTAAATGTAAAACATCTTCCTAGCTATCAATATCCTCTAGACAAATTATTTCCTATCTTTCTGTCTGCACTATTCACTTCCAAATGCACTAAACAGTACACACACTAATCTTTGCTACCTAATCCTATAAAATACTTCCAAGACAAATCTTTTCCTTTTTATTACTTATAGACTCTCCTCCTTGTCACCCCGAGCACATGTCCTAATTTAAAATTGCTTTCATTGTAATTATCCAAGCCAGGACCTTGTGCTAGATCTATTATTCAGGCACTATTTTAATTAATTCAAAGCTTAACGGGCAAGTATCATCTGTGATCGCATGAGTTGCTAGAAAGATTTCCTGCGCCTTATCTCTGTAAAACTGGTCAGTTGTGGGATTGCTGTATATGTATGTGTATCTTATGATTATGTTAGAAAACATCTGCATGCTTTTATGACTGTCACCCATCAGGGATGCACCTCTTGTTCCTCAGATGCTAGTGTGTGAACTAGTATCACAGAACACCATAGCAAACCAGACATAGAGCCTACACTCCTGACCAATCATCAAACCAAGGATCCTCGAAGCGGAAGCCCGGATTCCAAGACCCCACACTGATTATCAAAGAACATACAACACTACAGATTATTCACCTGTAAACAAGGTCTATCACCACCCAAGACACAAGCCACTGAACCCTTCTACAAGGACAAAAACCCAAAGGAAGGGAGAATTCAACCAAGAAGCCTGGTGGGAATAAGAACTCCATACACACAGACACACACAAAGAAACAAAAATTAGCCTAATAATGAAACGTCAGAGAAACACTGTACAAATGAAGGACCAAGCTAGAGAAACACCACTTCAAATGACAGAGGAGGAGATAGACAAGCTATCTGAAAGAGAATTCAGAAAAACTATACTAATGAGGATGCAAAACACCGAAAACAGAATATTAGAGGAAATTAGTGCATTGAGAAAAGACATGCAGGAAATGAAAAATAAGCAAATAGAGACCACCAACTCAATTGCTGAACTCAAAAATACTATAGAAGGTCTCAACAGTAGAGTATCAGAGGCTGAAGAACGGATAAGTGAGCTGGAAGACAGAATGGTGGAAATAAGTGCTGAAGAACAGAACAAAGCCCAAAGAATTAAAAGAACTGAGGATAGCCTCAGAGACCTATGGGACAATATTAAACGCACCAACATTAGAATTATAGGAGTTCCAGAAGAAGAAGAAGAGAAGAAAGACTATGAAAAATTCTTGAAGAGGTTATAGTTGAAAACTTCCCCAGCATGGGAAAGGAGATAGTCAGCCAAGTCCAGGAAGCACAAAGAGTTCCATACAGGAGAAACCCCAGAAGAAACACACCAAGGCACATACTAATCAAACTAACGCAGACTAAATATAAAGACAGATTACTAAAAGCAGCTAGGAGCAAACAACAAATAACATATAAAGGAAACCCCATACGTTTAACTGCGGATCTCTCAACAGAAACCCTACAGGCCAGAAGAGAATGGCAAGATACATTTAAACGGCTAAAAGAGAATAACCTGCAACCACGAATTCTCTACCCAGCAAGAATCTCATTCAAAATCGATGGTGAAGTCAAAAGTTTCACAGACAAGCAAAAACTAAAAGAATTCTGTACCACAAAACCAGCCCTACAACAAGTGTTAAAGGACCTGATATAGCCAATAAATACAAGAGTAGGAGAAGCCTTACAAATCAAACCCCAAATTTCTAAGAAGATGACAATAGGAACATTCGTATCAATAATTACTTTGAATGTAAATGGACTAAATGCTCCAACCAAACGACACAGGCTGGCTGAATGGATCCAGAAGCAAGACCCATATATATGCTGTTTACAAGAGACCCACTTCAGACCTAGAGACACTCATAGACTGAAAGTGAAAGGCTGGAAAAAGATATTTCATGCAAATGGAAATCAAAAGAAAGCTGGAGTAGCAATCCTTATATCAGACAAAATAGACTTTAAAGTAAAGAAGATTCTAAGAGACAAGGCAGGTCACTACATCATGATTAAGGGATCTATCCAAGAGGAAGACATAACAGTCATGAATATCTACGCACCCAACACAGGGACACCTCAATACATAAGACAGGTACTTTCAGACATAAAAGAAGAAATCAACAATAACACAATAATAGTAGGAGACTTTAACACTCCTCTCACACCAATGGACAGATCAACAAAGCCCAAAGAATTAAAAGAACTGAGGATAGCCTCAGAGACCTATGGGACAATATCAAATGCACCAACATTAGAATTATAGGAGTTCCAGAAGAAGAAGAAGAGAAGAAAGACTATGAAAAACTTCTTGAAGAGGTTATAGTTGAAAACTTCCCCAGCATGGGAAAGGAGATAGTCAGCCAAGTCCAGGAAGCACAAAGAGTTCCATACAGGAGAAACCCCAGAAGAAACACACCAAGGCACATACTAATCAAACTAACGCAGACTAAATATAAAGACAGATTACTAAAAGCAGCTAGGAGCAAACAACAAATAACATATAAAGGAAACCCCATACGTTTAACTGCGGATCTCTCAACAGAAACCCTACAGGCCAGAAGAGAATGGCAAGATACATTTAAACGGCTAAAAGAGAATAACCTGCAACCACGAATTCTCTACCCAGCAAGAATCTCATTCAAAATCGATGGTGAAGTCAAAAGTTTCACAGACAAGCAAAAACTAAAAGAATTCTGTACCACAAAACCAGCCCTACAACAAGTGTTAAAGGACCTGATATAGCCAATAAATACAAGAGTAGGAGAAGCCTTACAAATCAAACCCCAAATTTCTAAGAAGATGACAATAGGAACATTCGTATCAATAATTACTTTGAATGTAAATGGACTAAATGCTCCAACCAAACGACACAGGCTGGCTGAATGGATCCAGAAGCAAGACCCATATATATGCTGTTTACAAGAGACCCACTTCAGACCTAGAGACACTCATAGACTGAAAGTGAAAGGCTGGAAAAAGATATTTCATGCAAATGGAAATCAAAAGAAAGCTGGAGTAGCAATCCTTATATCAGACAAAATAGACTTTAAAGTAAAGAAGATTCTAAGAGACAAGGCAGGTCACTACATCATGATTAAGGGATCTATCCAAGAGGAAGACATAACAGTCATGAATATCTACGCACCCAACACAGGGACACCTCAATACATAAGACAGGTACTTTCAGACATAAAAGAAGAAATCAACAATAACACAATAATAGTAGGAGACTTTAACACTCCTCTCACACCAATGGACAGATCAACAAAACAGAAAATTAATAAAGAAACACAAGCCTTAAATGCCACACTGGAAAAGATGGACCTCATCGATATCTTTAGGACGTTCCATCCAAAAGCAGAAGAATACACTTTCTTCTCAAGCGCTCACGGAACATTCTCCAGGATAGACCACATCTTGGGCCACAAATCTAACCTTAGTCAGTTCAAGAAAACCGAAATTATATCAACCATCTTCTCGGACCACAATGCAATGAGACTGGAGATCAACTACCAGAAAAAAAAAACCTAAAAAAAGAAACACATGGAGATTAAACAATACATACCTAAAAAACCAACTGATTGTTGAGGAAATCAAAGGAGAAATTAAACAATTCCTAGAAGAAAATGACAATGAACACACGACAGTGCAAAACCTATGGGATACAGCAAAAGCAGTTCTAAGAGGGAAATTTATAGCAATACAATCCCACCTCAAGAAACTAGGAAAATATGAAGCAGATGACTTAACCCTCCGTTTAAAACAGTTGGAGAAAGAAGAACAAAAACATCCCAGAGCCAGCAGAAGAAGAGAAATCATAAAGATCAGAGCAGAAATAAATGAGAAAGAAACAAAAGAAACAATAGTAAAGATAAATAAAACAAAAAGCTGGTTCTTTGAAAAGGTAAACAAAATTGACAAGCCACTGGCCAGACTCATTAAGAAAAAGAGAGAGAAGAACCAGATCAACAAAATCAAAAACGAAAAAGGAGAGATTACAACAGATAATGCAGAAATCCAAAGGATTCTAAGAGACTATTATGAGCAACTCTATGGCAACAAACTGGACAACTTGGAAGAAATGGACAGTTTCTTGGACAGGATTAATCTCCCAAGACTGAGCCAGGAAGAAACAGAAACTTTGAACAACCCAATCACAAGCTCAGAAATCAACTTTGTGATTAAAAATCTACCCAAAAATAAAAGCCCAGGACCAGATGGCTTCACAGCCAAATTCTACCAAACATTTAAAGAAGAGCTAATGCCTGTCCTTCTAAAACTCTTTCAAAAAATTGCACAGGAAGGAAAACTCCCAAACACATTCTACGAGGCCACCATCACCCTGATACCCAAACCAGGCAAAGACAACACAAAAAAGGAAAACTATAGGCCAATTTCACTGATGAACTTAGATGCCAAGATCCTCAACAAAATCCTAGCAAACAGAATTCAACGACATGTCAAAAAACTCATACATCACGATCAAGTTGGGGTCATCCCAGGCATGCAAGGCTTCTTCAACATCCGCAAATCAATCAACGTGATACACCATATCAACAAGTTGAAAGACAAAAATCACATGATCATCTCAATAGATGCAGAAAAAGCCTTCGACAAAGTACAACATCCATTTATGATAAAAACTCTTCAGAAAATGGGCATAGAAGGAACCTATCTCAACATAATAAAAGCCATCTATGAGAAACCTACAGCGAACATTACTGTTAATGGTGAAAAACTGAAAGCATTCCCTCTAAGATCAGGAACAAGACAGGGGTGCCCACTTTCACCACTGCTATTCAACATAGTCCTGGAAGTCCTAGCAACAGCAATAAGACAAGAGAAAGAAATCAAAGGAATCCAGATTGGAAAGGAAGAAGTCAAGCTCTCTCTTTTTGCAGACGACATGATATTATACATAGAAAATCCCAAAGACACAGTTACAAAGCTACTAGAACTAATCAATGAATTCAGCAAAGTTGCAGGATATAAAGTCAACACACAGAAGTCACTGGCATTCCTATACACAAACAATGAAAAATCAGAAAATGAAATCAAAGAGGCAATCCCCTTCACCATTGCAACCAAAAGAATCAAATATCTAGGAATAAACCTGCCCAAAGAAACAAAAGAATTGTACACAGAAAATTACAAGACACTCATGAGAGACATTAAAGAAGACTTAAACAGATGGAGAGATATTCCATGTTCCTGGATTGGAAGAATCAATATTGTGAAAATGACCATACTTCCAAATATCATCTACAAATTCAATGCAATACCTATTCAACTACCACTGACATTTTTCACAGAACTAGACCAAATAATAACACAGTTCATATGGAAACACAGAAGACCTCGAATAGCCAAAGCAATCCTGAGGAAGAAAAATGGAGTTGGAGGGATCAGCCTCCCTAACTTCAGACTCTACTACAAAGCAACAGTTATCAAGACAGTATGGTACTGGCACAAAAACAGAACTATAGATCAATGGAACAAGATTGAGAACCCAGAGATCAACCCACGCACCTATGGGTACCTTATTTTTGATAAAGGAGGAGAAACTATAAAATGGGACAAAGACAGCCTCTTTAACAAGTGGTGCTGGGAGAATTGGACAGCTACATGCAAAAAAATGAAATTGGAACATTCCCTGACGCCATACACTAAGATCAACTCAAAATGGATTAAAGACCTCAATGTAAGACCAGAAACCATCAAACTCTTAGAGGAGAATATAGGCAAAACCCTCAAGGACATCAATCAAAGCAAGATCTTCTCTGACCCACCAACTAAAATAGCAGAACTGAAAAGAAAAATGAACATATGGGACCTTATGAAACTTAAAAGCTTTTGTACAGCAAAAGAAATTACAAAAAAGTTCAACAGACACCCCACAGAGTGGGAGAAAATCATAGCAAATGAAACAACAGACAAAGAATTAATCTCCAAGATCTACAAGCAACTCAGACAACTCAGCACAGGGAAAATGAGCAGCCCAATCAAAAAATGGGAAAAAGATCTAAAGAGACGCCTCTCCAAAGAGGACATACAAATGGTCCAAAAATACATGAAATGATGCTCAACCTCGCTTATTATCAGAGAAATGCAAATTAAAACCACAATGAGATACCACCTCACACCTGTCAGAATGGCCATCATCAACAAATCGACAGACAACAAATGCTGGAGAGGGTGTGGAGAAAAGGGAACCCTCTTGCATTGCTGGTGGGAATGTAAATTAATACAGCCTCTATGGAAGACAATATGGAGATTCCTTAAAAAACTAAAAATAGAAGCACCCTATGACCCAGCAATCCCACTATTAGGCCTATATCCTGATGAAATCAAAACTGAAAGAGGCACCTGTACCCCAATGTTCATTGCAGCTCTCTATACAATAGCCAGAACATGGAAGCAACCTAGATGTCCATCGACAAATGAATGGATCCAGAAGCTCTGGTACATATATACAATGGAATACTACTCAGCTGTTAAAAGAAATGCAGAAGACTCAGTCCTAATGAGGTGGCTGGCTTTAGAACCTATCATAAAAAGTGAAGTAAGTCAAAAAGAGAAAGACAAGTATAGTATACTAACTCATATATATGGGATCTAGTAAGATGGTCATGATAATACACACAGTGAACTCATGAAAAAACAGAGAATAGACATAAAGACATTGTGGAGACCGAACAATGGGAGGGAGTAACATGGGAACCTATCCTGTCATGTGTAGAAAAGATAGCTATTGTCATTGTGCTAGGGGAATAGGAGTACCTACAACCACTTGGAGCAATGGTCTGGAGGGATGGGGGGGGGGGAACCTAGGTGGGGGGAGGGTCAAGGGATATGCATCTGATTGATCTGGGAACATACATGTACAAAAATAAATAAATAAATAAATAAATAAATTAATTAATTAAAAAAAAAAAAAAAGAAGATGTGGCAAGGATATACAGAAGAACTATACAAAAAAGGTCTTAATGTCTTGGATAACCACAGTGATGTGATCACTCACCTAGAGCCAGACATCCTGGAGTGGGAAATCAAGTGGGCCTTAGGAAGCATTACTGCAAACAAAGCCAGGGGAGGTGACAGAATTCCAGCTGAGCTATTTCTTATCCTAAAAGATGATGCTGTTTAAGTGCTATGTTCAATTTCAGTTACTATATAAGATTTTGTTTTGGATGGTTCACATCCACCAGACACTGTGCCTTGAGGGGCTAAACTACATCTATTGCAGTGACAGCGTTTCCTGTTCTCTGGCTTCTGTTTGAGTCGGGTGATGGAGCACTTACAGTCAGTCAAAGGGAGAGAGGAATGATTTATTCCTTTAGTTTTTACCCTGTGGCATCATGCCACAAACTAGATGCATCCTTTGCCTAAACATTACAGCTTCTTTCAGGTAGCTCAGTCTGTTCCCACTCTCTCTCACCCACCTCTCCCCATCTCATCTCGCTCTTTCTCTCTTGTCTTTCTGGGCTCTGATAGGCACTCCTATCATTCATTGGTTCAGGCCTGGAAGTGTTAACATGGCCCCACTTTCACTAACCCTGGGACATGGCACTACCCTTTGTGACTTTGTATACCCTGTCTTCACCTCTGTAAATAGATCTTTATATGAAATTCTCTTATATAACAAATTCAAAACTTCATTATTTTAAGGCAAAACCTATTTACAGCGATAGGAGAGTTACTGGGGATGAATTGCTCACATAGCTAAAGAGAACCTTCTTGCTAGGGCCGTAGGATATGGATGATTTTTGGCATGTAATGGCAGCATGGTTGTCTCAATATCCCTAATAGTGGAACAGGATTAGGTGCAGGTGGAAGGCAAGGCATTGAGGGATTAACTGTGAAATCAGTTTTTGTGATGTTAATAGTGATGATAAAAGTTGGATCCTAGAGAGAGTGTGTCCAGTGAAAGGGAGAATTTTAAAGCTTAGAATGTGCATAGAAAAAGCAAACAGCTTCAGAGGGTACTTAGGAATGACTTATCTCCTATCATGGCTGAGGACAAAAAGAAGGACTTGACTCTAAAAAGTTTAGAAGTCAGTCTCAATTAAAAGTTCAGCATTGTCATATCTAGTATACTAAGGTAAGAGGAATAAAGGAGAAACACAAGGACTCTGATATATGGAAAGAATCATTAGGACAGACATAAACAAGACAAGATTGAGATCTTTGAATAACCAAATCCCCCTCAGCCTCTTATGCTGGTAGAAGCTGAATCTCTCCTTTATCTTGAAAAAATGAATCTAACCTTGTAAAAAAGATTTTTGATGATGGTATCATTACTTCACAAGGAGATGCTCAGTAGTATAGAACTTCTCATCAAGGCTGACCCAATACATGCTACTGCTGTGTGCACATCCTGGGCCATTCTCTAGGGCACAGCCAGTTACTTGGAGGAAGGTTGATTACATTGGATATCTTCCAAAAATACTTCATCCTTCACAATTTGGTTATGAATTTATACTTCCTACCCAATGTAGT
Organism: Tragulus kanchil; assembly: GCA_022376925.1. Taxonomy (NCBI): domain Eukaryota; kingdom Metazoa; phylum Chordata; class Mammalia; order Artiodactyla; family Tragulidae; genus Tragulus; species Tragulus kanchil. The sequence goes on from JAIOJX010000004.1 coordinate 54,210,207, forward strand.
TCTGCTGGTACCACAATTAGTGCATTTACAGGATTCCCTAACCAGTGCCATAGTATCCTTTATGGCATTGCCTCCAGTCAGAGAACTCATTTGACAAGAAAGGAAGTGTAGCAGTGAGCTAAGTGCCACAGAATTATCTGGTTTTTAGTGTATGTTTCGTCAAACATAGTAGTTGAATTATACAATGGTGGAGTGGCTTGCTGATTCTCAGTTACAATTCCAGTTGGAAAGTGTATTAATAAAGCCTGGACATGATGGGTCCTCAGTTCTACTTTATCTCTTATGATTTTCTTACCCCTCACCTCTTACTAAATTCTTTGTCACTTGTCCAAATTAATTACGAGTTTATCAGTTTCTTGCCAGGTCCCTAACTGACAACAATGCATATCAGCTAGATCTTTTAACTCATATTTTCTGTCCTTATGTTGTTGTTCTTGTTCGGTCACTAAATTGTGTCTGACTCTTTGCAGCCCCATGAACTGCAGCTTGATATGGCTTTATATGTATCTCTAGGTGCTGGTGAAGGACAGAGAATCCTGGTATGCTGTAGTCCATGGCGTCTCAAAGAGTCAATAACTTAGCAACTGTGCCACAAAAACAGCAAATACATAGCCTGATCTGTAACTCATCAGTTCAGGTCAGTGTACATTTCCTGAGATTGGTAGAGCTAAACAGAGAAAGGGATAAGGGCTCGCTTAAAGCTTGTAACCACTTTTTGGAAATACTAAGGTAAGAGGAATAAAGGAGAAACACAAGGACTCTGATATATGGAAAGAATCATTAGGACAGACATAAACAAGACAAGATTGAGATCTTTGAATAACCAAATCCCCCTCAGCCTCTTATGCTGGTAGAAGCTGAATCTCTCCTTTATCTTGAAAAAATGAATCTAACCTTGTAAAAAAGATTTTTGATGATGGTATCATTACTTCACAAGGAGATGCTCAGTAGTATAGAACTTCTCATCAAGGCTGACCCAATACATGCTACTGCTGTGTGCACATCCTGGGCCATTCTCTAGGGCACAGCCAGTTACTTGGAGGAAGGTTGATTACATTGGATATCTTCCAAAAATACTTCATCCTTCACAATTTGGTTATGAATTTATACTTCCTACCCAATGTAGTTCTGCTGGTACCACAATTAGTGCATTTACAGGATTCCCTAACCAGTGCCATAGTATCCTTTATGGCATTGCCTCCAGTCAGAGAACTCATTTGACAAGAAAGGAAGTGTAGCAGTGAGCTAAGTGCCACAGAATTATCTGGTTTTTAGTGTATGTTTCGTCAAACATAGTAGTTGAATTATACAATGGTGGAGTGGCTTGCTGATTCTCAGTTACAATTCCAGTTGGAAAGTGTATTAATAAAGCCTGGACATGATGGGTCCTCAGTTCTACTTTATCTCTTATGATTTTCTTACCCCTCACCTCTTACTAAATTCTTTGTCACTTGTCCAAATTAATTACGAGTTTATCAGTTTCTTGCCAGGTCCCTAACTGACAACAATGCATATCAGCTAGATCTTTTAACTCATATTTTCTGTCCTTATGTTGTTGTTCTTGTTCGGTCACTAAATTGTGTCTGACTCTTTGCAGCCCCATGAACTGCAGCTTGATATGGCTTTATATGTATCTCTAGGTGCTGGTGAAGGACAGAGAATCCTGGTATGCTGTAGTCCATGGCGTCTCAAAGAGTCAATAACTTAGCAACTGTGCCACAAAAACAGCAAATACATAGCCTGATCTGTAACTCATCAGTTCAGGTCAGTGTACATTTCCTGAGATTGGTAGAGCTAAACAGAGAAAGGGATAGTTATGAAAGTTTGGACTCGCTAGCTGTTAGAACACTGCTTGTAACCACTTGTGATTAGGAAAATACGTGTAGGACAGCTCCAAATTCAATCTGAGGAGATGAGCTCAGCTGATATATAAACTGTCCCAAGTTTGTATCTTTGTTAATTTGATATTCAGGGATTTTAAAAAGAAAAAAAATTCAGATGAATTAAAACTATGGATGTGTGGGTCAGTGATAAGAAAAAATGTAATTTGGGAGTATACTGTGTTCAGTCCCTATTTCAGAGACAGTGTTAGGCAGCCTCTCTGAGCTAGTGTAGATTTTTTTATCTTTTTTGATAAATCCTTTTTTCATTGCATAAGCTGGAGTCATATTGGAGGATATTTAAAATGCCTAGATCCCAAACAACAGCCTCCATGTGGGCGTGATACAGTTTTTCTCCTCCTGGTGATGATGGTGGTATTTGTGGGTGTGGGTTTTATTGGTGATACGAGATCACAAGGCTAAACTACTTTGAAGGTTAATTTAAAATGAAGAAAATTCTTTCTGAAGTCAGTGCTTAATCACACTTTGTAGTACAGAAATCCACAACCCAGACATTTTTTTATTCACTTCTATTAATAGGTGCATTCATTTTTCTAGTTCCATCCCCTTTGTTAGAGTTTGTAATACTTAATGGTAATCCACAGTCCTGAAGTTGTCAGTTTGAAAATAGACCTAACAGTTTTGAATCATCTTACAAATATTTTTTGTTTACATCTTACAAATTTTATACTTTTCTGACATACAGGAAGACTGAGCTAGCTCCCTGAATAGCTGGACTTTTGCATGTGTAAACTTGAAATGCCTGACCCTGGACATATGAAAGAATAAGTGGTATTTATAGCCTTAGACAGAAACCAGCATTTTCATTGTGCATATCAACTGAAGTTTGCAGCTCTTAGAAACCATGTACTTTCCTGATTATGTTTAACAGACGCTATTCCTACCTTTTTTCAGGCTCTCAAAGAGTCAATAACTTAGCAACTGTGCCACAAAACAGCAAATACATAGCCTGATCTGTTCATTGGTCAGTGTACATTCCTGAGATTGGTAGAGCTAAACAGAGAAAGGGATAGTTATGAAAGTTTGGACTCGCTAGCTGTTAGAACACTGCTTGTAACCACTTGTGATTAGGAAAATACGTGTAGGACAGCTCCAAATTCAATCTGAGGAGATGAGCTCAGCTGATATATAAACTGTCCCAAGTTTGTATCTTTGTTAATTTGATATTCAGGGATTTTAAAAAGAAAAAAAATTCAGATGAATTAAAACTATGGATGTGTGGGTCAGTGATAAGAAAAAATGTAATTTGGGAGTATACTGTGTTCAGTCCCTATTTCAGAGACAGTGTTAGGCAGCCTCTCTGAGCTAGTGTAGATTTTTTTTTTTTCTTTTTTGATAAATCCTTTTTTCATTGCATAAGCTGGAGTCATATTGGAGGATATTTAAAATGCCTAGATCCCAAACAACAGCCTCCATGTGGGCGTGATACAGTTTTTCTCCTCCTGGTGATGATGGTGGTATTTGTGGGTGTGGGTTTTATTGGTGATACGAGATCACAAGGCTAAACTACTTTGAAGGTTAATTTAAAATGAAGAAAATTCTTTCTGAAGTCAGTGCTTAATCACACTTTGTAGTACAGAAATCCACAACCCAGACATTTTTTTATTCACTTCTATTAATAGGTGCATTCATTTTTCTAGTTCCATCCCCTTTGTTAGAGTTTGTAATACTTAATGGTAATCCACAGTCCTGAAGTTGTCAGTTTGAAAATAGACCTAACAGTTTTGAATCATCTTACAAATATTTTTTGTTTACATCTTACAAATTTTATACTTTTCTGACATACAGGAAGACTGAGCTAGCTCCCTGAATAGCTGGACTTTTGCATGTGTAAACTTGAAATGCCTGACCCTGGACATATGAAAGAATAAGTGGTATTTATAGCCTTAGACAGAAACCAGCATTTTCATTGTGCATATCAACTGAAGTTTGCAGCTCTTAGAAACCATGTACTTTCCTGATTATGTTTAACAGACGCTATTCTCCTTGCAGCTCATATTTTGAGGATTTGTGCATGTCTCTGACCTCTAATATATTCTTTTGGACTAAACTTATACTAGGTAGAGTATTGATAAAGCTCAAATCAAAAGGCTCCGACAGTGGGTGAACAATATGTGTCTTCGTTCAGGGTCCTATCACATCCACCAGAGCCCGTGGTCCCGTGGAGCTACCATGGTTTTGCATAGAGGCATTTTTCTATTTCCCTTGTCTCCCTTTAGCCTGAAGAAGCCTTCCTCATTTCTTCCTTTATTTGGAATACTTTCCCCCATGGCTGGAGGCTGTGGCAAGTGTTATCTTGTGTTCCCTCAGATTGTGCATCTACTGTCTATTTTTTTTTTTTTTTAGATTTATTTATTTTTTATTTATGGGGGGCTGGGGTGGGGAGGGAGGGGAGCACGCGGGCCACTTTCATTGGTCCTTTATTTGTCCATTTTCATCCATCTTTGTTCTTTGGCCCGTGTGGGCCTCCCATCGCAGTGGCCTCTGTTGTCGCAGAGCACCGGCTCTGGGCGCATGCGCTCCAGAGCTCCGGCTCGGTAATTGGACACATTGTTCCAGCCGCTCCACAGCACGTGGGATCTTCCCAGGCCAGGGATCGAACCGGCGCCCCTTGCACTGCAAGGCAGTGTCCTTACCCACTGGACCACCAGGGAAGCCCTCTACTGTCTATTTTGTAGTTGACTGTTTACTTCATTAAATTGTGTGTCCATTGAGGGAAGGAACTGTAATTATTTATACTTATATGTCTAGACTAGTTTTAATTATTATAAATATGGCCTTTACAGTTTGTGAGACCTGACAATTTAAGTTCCAGCTTGCCATTCATTTAAGTGCCAGCTTGCCTGGATGAGCTAGTTATATCTTTTGAGCTTTAGTTTCTTCCTTAAAAAATGGGAAAAAATAGTATTATATACTATAAATATGTAAAGGATGAAACCTTTAAATATTTAACCTTTAAATATCAACCTTTAAAGGATGATAACCCACACACACAAAATACTTAGCTTAGAAGGATATTACATGCTCAATAATTATTATAGAGTATTCCTTAGTAGAATAAATCTTTATATTTTTTAAGATTAAAATATATTTCTTAAAAAATATACATATTTCTTTATTTTATTTATTGTACTTTTGATTGTGCTGGGTCTTTGTTGCTGCACACAGACTTCCTCTAGTTGATGAAAGTAGTTGCAGCAAGTGGGAGCCACTCTTCCTTGTGGTATATGGGCTTCTCATTGCAGTGGTTTCTCTTGTCTTGGAGCATGGGCTGTTGGCATGTGGACTTCAACAGTTGTGGCTACAGGGTCAGTAGTTTCCACTTGCGGGCTCTAGAGCAGGGTTCAGTGGTTGTGGTGCATAGGCTTAGTTGATCCATGACATGTGGAATCCTCCCAGACCAGAAATCAAACCCATATCCCTTGCATTGGCAGGCAGATTCCTATCCACTGTACCACCAGCAGAGTTGAAGTCAGTCTTTCAGTTCTTATATATTCTTATTGGACTTGGATACCTATGAAGGTAGAACTATGTGATTGTCTTGAATCATTGACCTATGGGGAAAAGTGTTAACTATGAAGTGAATAAAATTCAAGGGCAAGATCTGACAGTTAGTTTTGGTTGTCATGCCATTGCAAACATTGCCCTACTATCCAATGATACATCATCATAATATTGATTTATAACTTCTTACACAATATTGAAATTGAGAGTTGTTGTAATAGTCTACCCTGATGAGCGAATAAAGTCCAAGCTGATTTTTATGGCATAAAGCTCTTTGCATCTTTTTCTCTAGCTCTCTTAGAGCTCCATTCCACATTTTTGGGCTCTTGTCATCTGCAATTTTTCCTGTAAACACCCTCTTTGAAAAGTTCCTGGTTTTCCTAATTAACATAACATACACTTAATCCTCTTCCATGACCAAGATCAAAAATTATTTCTGCTAAGAATTTCTCAATAATCCAATATATAATTTACTATTTTGCTTTTTGTGTTTCCACTATACCATATAGGTTTCATAGCACATTTCTCACATGGATATTTTTCCCTGCTAGACTGTAAACCACATGAGGACAGAAGCTGGTATATAGGTGCTTACTGTATCTAAGTGCAGGAAAATTTTTTGATGCCTTTCCCCATGCAATAATTATTATAGAGTATTCCTTAGTAGAATAAATCTTTATATTTTTTAAGATTAAAATATATTTCTTAAAAAATATACATATTTCTTTATTTTATTTATTGTACTTTTGATTGTGCTGGGTCTTTGTTGCTGCACACAGACTTCCTCTAGTTGATGAAAGTAGTTGCAGCAAGTGGGAGCCACTCTTCCTTGTGGTATATGGGCTTCTCATTGCAGTGGTTTCTCTTGTCTTGGAGCATGGGCTGTTGGCATGTGGACTTCAACAGTTGTGGCTACAGGGTCAGTAGTTTCCACTTGCGGGCTCTAGAGCAGGGTTCAGTGGTTGTGGTGCATAGGCTTAGTTGATCCATGACATGTGGAATCCTCCCAGACCAGAAATCAAACCCATATCCCTTGCATTGGAAGGCAGATTCCTATCCACTGTACCACCAGCAGAGTTGAAGTCAGTCTTTCAGTTCTTATATATTCTTATTGGACTTGGATACCTATGAAGGTAGAACTATGTGATTGTCTTGAATCATTGACCTATGGGGAAAAGTGTTAACTATGAAGTGAATAAAATTCAAGGGCAAGATCTGACAGTTAGTTTTGGTTGTCATGCCATTGCAAACATTGCCCTACTATCCAATGATACATCATCATAATATTGATTTATAACTTCTTACACAATATTGAAATTGAGAGTTGTTGTAATAGTCTACCCTGATGAGCGAATAAAGTCCAAGCTGATTTTTATGGCATAAAGCTCTTTGCATCTTTTTCTCTAGCTCTCTTAGAGCTCCATTCCACATTTTTGGGCTCTTGTCATCTGCAATTTTTCCTGTAAACACCCTCTTTGAAAAGTTCCTGGTTTTCCTAATTAACATAACATACACTTAATCCTCTTCCATGACCAAGATCAAAAATTATTTCTGCTAAGAATTTCTCAATAATCCAATATATAATTTACTATTTTGCTTTTTGTGTTTCCACTATACCATATAGGTTTCATAGCACATTTCTCACATGGATATTTTTCCCTGCTAGACTGTAAACCACATGAGGACAGAAGCTGGTATATAGCAGGTGCTTACTGTATCTAAGTGCAGGAACACATGGTAAGTATCCTAGGCATATTTAAGGGATATTAGTAGGTAATGCCTACATTTCAGCTCCACTTGCTTGCCATACACATTAGTGAACAGCTAATTCTCATATATTCAAAAGAGTCTGTAGGTGCTTAAATGTTTCTTTTGTTAGGTAGGTCAGTGTTCTTATCTTAAATGATCTGGAAAGATAATCTGTGTAGGAATCAGAAGGATGTACTTAGAACATCTAGGGATCTTTTTTGTTTGTTTGTTTTGTCTTTATTTATTTATTTTTTGGGGGGTTTTATTTTAATGTGGATCTTACTCTTTCTTAGACACAATTAATACATTGCCCAGATAACTAAGGTAGTAACATATGAGAACAATGAAAATGAAAACAATTTTCACATGAGGAAAATAGGACAGTCTTCAATTTGTTTATGAAATGAACTTGTATAATTTGGCCAATGTAAACACACTGAAGATCATGGTTTTAATAAAATCAGACCAATAACATGAATAATTTATTATTCTGAGGTCAGACTTAGATGAATATTGTCTGAGTAAGACCGACTGCAAAGCTAGACCTTACCCATTTTGTTCCGAATGAGAATACACAAAATGGAAATGTGTTTTAACCAGCTTTGACTGCTTCTTGTATCTCACCTGTGTTTGAGAGGCAGATACCTCTCATTCTCTTGATCTGTCTTATCAGTCCTCTATGCCCTGAGTGTATGTGGGAAGCTGAGTTATGGTTGCTCCTAAAATACTCTTGTAATTTCTTCTGGCTTCTTCCCTGGTCGAGATGTTATTCAGAAATGAAGACTGAGACTGGTGAAGTCCGGTCTCTACTCAGTAGGGCTTTTCTGGTGACTCAGTAGTAAAGAATATGCCTGCAGTACACGACATGTGAGTTCGATCCATGAGTCAGGAAGATCCCCTGGAGAAGGAAGTAGAAGTCCACTCCAGTATTCTTGCCTAGGAAATCCCATGGATGGAAGCGCCTGGTGGGCTACAGTCCATGGGGGTCACAAAAAGTTGGACAGGACTTAGTGACTAAACAACTCTACTCATTAGCAATGTGACCTTGGGCAAGTTCCTTAAACTCCCTGAAGCATAGTTACTGCCATTGCAAAGCGAGATTATGTATCTTCATAGGATATTTGTGAGGACCAAATGGTAGAGTGCACATGAAAGGAGTCATGCAAAAGTGAGTTTAGTGACATAAATTTGTGCTGTGCTATGAGAACCAGTGGGCAAGGAACCTGTTCTGTTACCACATGTTGAGTAATAGAATGTGAACTTGGGGACTTGATAGGTTCCAGTCCACTCACTGGACAACCTCTGGGTTAACTGTAGAACCAAGTGTTCAGTGTTCAGTCTTTACCATCTCAACACTTTAAAAATATCAAGAAATCCTTCCTAAATAAATTTGATGGAGATTATTTATTGCAAACAGAAGGAAATACAAAATGTATTCTGGCTCTATCTTACTGCCTTGTAAAGAGCACACTCACCATAATTTTCTTAATATCATTAAGAATATTAATCATCATCTGCTGTAATATGATGATGGCTTATGATAATATGGTATATATTTGGTTATTTGCCTTGATATCAAATAATTCCAAATTGCTATATATTTTAAAATTTGACATATTTTATAATTTTTATTTCCTCCTCTGCTGTCCCTTATCTTCACTATGAGGCAATACCCATTCCAGATATTTTCTCTTTTATTTGCTGCTTTCTCATGGAAATCAAGAGAGAGTCATAGTGCTCCAAATAAGCCTGCTTTCCTGTCTGTCCCCCTCAGCAGAGGTGAGGCAGGCATGCCTGAGTACTCTCAGAGAGACCTCTAGCCTCCCAACGAGCCCCATCTGACACTTAGAACTTTTCCCCCAGGAAGCATCTCAGGACAGTTGGTTTAAGTAATCAGTACAAGAAGTCTGTGCTTTCCAGTCATCACTTATTTCCTAAACTATAGCCCTCTTTATCCAGGATGTGTCTGTTTTGACCCCATCTCTTACCCCTCTTTGCTCTTCTGAATCTCTTCAGTGTGCCTTCTGGAATCAAGTTCAGTGCAGGAGTGAGTCTGTCTGGGATTGAAAGAGTGAATATCAAAAAAAAAAAAAAAAAGAAAGAGTGAATATCAGCTCAGACTGAAAAGAGGAAAAAAATTCCCAGCTGTTTATCAGGCCAGGAGGTCAGACAAAGATGAAGCCAACTGCAAAGTGAACAGGAAGCTGCAACCTTAAAATACCACAAGGCTCCCCTCTTTGAAAGCTTATTGCTTTGTTACCCATGACAACCTAGACCGCATGTATTATAGAAGACACCTAGTCACTCAGCCATTCTTACCTGCAATGATCCAGAGCTGATTCTCATTTCCCTCAGTCCCTGCTAGAATCCTTCACCAGGAAGTCGGCCCCTACAAAGTATGCTTTCCTCCTCTCTCTTGTTAAAAGGAGTATTCCAGGATTTCTCTGAGCCTTTCTTCACTGCCTCAAGTCAATAAATCTGATTTTGTGAGGCTGCAGTTTTTGTCCTTGTGGTCCTTGGCTGATTAGTCACTGACAAACTGCCCCTTATCGCTGACCTCTATCTTGAACATGACATTAATGCTGATTTCTAACTGGATCTGGGTACTTCTCCTGCAGCCCTCCCAAGTGGAGCTGTAGTTTCATGAATTTTATTCTGTTGGACCTGCAGATGGAGTTTATGTACTCTTTGCTGATTCCAATCATCCCTCCTTCTCCTTATAGACATTCAGCTTTAAGTCTTATTTCATCAGACTGCATTATGCCCTCTACTCTTCCTGATTGCAATCATCCATTTCCACCATCTGCTTCACCCACACCCACTACCTTTTATTCTTTGAAGATTTTAGCTCCTGGCTTAGTGATACTCCTTACAATAATACTGTTGCTGTAATTCTTGCTAGTTTCAGTGTCTGCATAGATGTTACCTTGAAAACCCTGACCTGACAGTTCCTTGACCTACTACTCTCTGATGGTTGTCCTCAGCAGTCCTTATTTTTCACTTGCATCATCATATTTTAGGTTCTGCCAGTACACATAATTTAATATTGGCCATAATCTTAATTTCAAGCACCCCTCTCCCTGAAAATCATCTCCTGTTTCTTGTTTGTTTGTTTTTCAGTTTATATTCTCAAGTATCTCAATTCCAGTAATCTTCTAATCCTATCAGACATAATTCCACCTGAATTTTCATGTCTATAAACCCCTTTGTGTCCTTATTTCCTCATTGTTTTTCATCTTAAGCTACATGGTTTATCATTATAATGACTTCTTACTTGACCTTGAAAAGTAAAACAACAATGTTATTTAAACCTAAGTCTCCGCCTGCTCTGTGTCTGCATAACTGAACATGGCTGGATAGAAATGCCCCACTATGCTGATGGCATCACCAGTTCAGTGCCCATGAGTTTAAGCAAGCTCTGGGAGAGGATGAAGGACAGGGAAGCCTGGTGTGCTGCAGTCCATGGGGTCACAAAGAGCTGGACAAGACTTAGTGACTGAACCAAAACAATGTCTCATGAATGACAAATTACCATTTTATTGTGATAAGATATATTTACCATAACATTTACCATTTTAACCACTTTGAAGTGTACAGTTCACTGGCATTAAATGCATTCACTTTATTTTCCATCCATCACCACTATCAATCTCCAGAATGTTTTCCTTTTCCCAAAGTGGTACTCTAACAGTAACTTTAAAAAATAGCTTTTAAACATGAACTTTTCATTTCTCATTTCCCCAACTCCACAGCACCCAGCATTCTACCTTCTGACTACTCTTGTAGGTACTCTACTCTCTAGGTAATCTGGGTATCTAGTATAAGTGGAATCATATGATATTTCTTCTTTTGTGACTGGTTTATTTTAGTTAGCATCATGTTTTCAAGGTTTATTTGTGTTGTACATATGTCAGAAATTCGTTCACCCACACCCACTACCTTTTATTCTTTGAAGATTTTAGCTCCTGGCTTAGTGATACTCCTTACAATAATACTGTTGCTGTAATTCTTGCTAGTTTCAGTGTCTGCATAGATGTTACCTTGAAAACCCTGACCTGACAGTTCCTTGACCTACTACTCTCTGATGGTTGTCCTCAGCAGTCCTTATTTTTCACTTGCATCATCATATTTTAGGTTCTGCCAGTACACATAATTTAATATTGGCCATAATCTTAATTTCAAGCACCCCTCTCCCTGAAAATCATCTCCTGTTTCTTGTTTGTTTGTTTTTCAGTTTATATTCTCAAGTATCTCAATTCCAGTAATCTTCTAATCCTATCAGACATAATTCCACCTGAATTTTCATGTCTATAAACCCCCTTTGTGTCCTTATTTCCTCATTGTTTTTCATCTTAAGCTACATGGTTTATCATTATAATGACTTCTTACTTGACCTTGAAAAGTAAAACAACAATGTTATTTAAACCTAAGTCTCCGCCTGCTCTGTGTCTGCATAACTGAACATGGCTGGATAGAAATGCCCCACTATGCTGATGGCATCACCAGTTCAGTGCCCATGAGTTTAAGCAAGCTCTGGGAGAGGATGAAGGACAGGGAAGCCTGGTGTGCTGCAGTCCATGGGGTCACAAAGAGCTGGACAAGACTTAGTGACTGAACCAAAACAATGTCTCATGAATGACAAATTACCATTTTATTGTGATAAGATATATTTACCATAACATTTACCATTTTAACCACTTTGAAGTGTACAGTTCACTGGCATTAAATGCATTCACTTTATTTTCCATCCATCACCACTATCAATCTCCAGAATGTTTTCCTTTTCCCAAAGTGGTACTCTAACAGTAACTTTAAAAAATAGCTTTTAAACATGAACTTTTCATTTCTCATTTCCCCAACTCCACAGCACCCAGCATTCTACCTTCTGACTACTCTTGTAGGTACTCTACTCTCTAGGTAATCTGGGTATCTAGTATAAGTGGAATCATATGATATTTCTTCTTTTGTGACTGGTTTATTTTAGTTAGCATCATGTTTTCAAGGTTTATTTGTGTTGTACATATGTCAGAAATTCGTTCTTTTCTAAGGCTGTGTATAATATACAATATTTCATTTTTCCCTTCATGATTTTACTTTAAATTTGTGATCACTTGTCTCCACTGGGTCTTAGTGCTGCCAGACTCTTGTACTCCATTCTGAAGTTCATTTTACTCTGTATCACCTAGACTATTATTTCATACCTTTTTCTATTTTTTAAAAAACCCATTATACTTCTGTCTCAGCTCTTAATCTTTATTTTTCTGTTACTGAGAAATTAGAAGCAATCAGAAGAGAACTTCTTTAAGACTCCACTCCCACATATATATCTTCTAATGAACATTAGCACCAATATATAAACCGTCTTCTTACCTCTTATTATCCATCTACTTCACATCAACTAACATGCCTTTTCATTGTTACTCAAGATCATTGCTCTAACATTTGTGTTCTTCTACATCATCAAATTCCCCATCTATCAGACCTTTTTCAGCAGTACACATGCTGGGACTTCTCTTAAAGGCAACAACAGCAAAACTCTTTGTAACTTACTTTCCTTTCTACAACCGTCAGTATTTCTCTGTCTTTGTTGTAAACTTCTTTGAGAGCTTTATACTTCCTGCCTGAGTTTCTCATTATTAGTTCTACATCTGTATTTTGCTCCTACAACTCCAATGAAACATCTCTACTCAAGTACTAATTGATTCTAAATTGTTAAATCCAATGGGCACATCTCAGTCCTTATGCTATGTGACCTTCAAAAGCATATGATCTCTTCCTTCTCTTTGATGTATTGTTTCTTGCTTGGCTTCCTGCTGCTTGTCATTTTCTTCTATGCTACTAGCCTTTGCTTATAAGTCATTTTTGCTATTTCTTTTGTTCCCCCTTCTTGTTCTCTGATGTCTGAATGATAGAGGGCTCTAGTCCCAGTCCTTGGTCCTTTTAAAATTTCTATATACATCCAACTCTGAATGAGTCCAAAAATCTTCTCAATTTTTGTCTATGACTACCAAATTCACTTCCAGGATGATCTTTTTTGTGAATCATATGATATTTCTTCTTTTGTGACTGGTTTATTTTAGTTAGCATCATGTTTTCAAGGTTTATTTGTGTTGTACATATGTCAGAAATTCGTTCTTTTCTAAGGCTGTGTATAATATACAATATTTCATTTTTCCCTTCATGATTTTACTTTAAATTTGTGATCACTTGTCTCCACTGGGTCTTAGTGCTGCCAGACTCTTGTACTCCATTCTGAAGTTCATTTTACTCTGTATCACCTAGACTATTATTTCATACCTTTTTCTATTTTTTAAAAAACCCATTATACTTCTGTCTCAGCTCTTAATCTTTATTTTTCTGTTACTGAGAAATTAGAAGCAATCAGAAGAGAACTTCTTTAAGACTCCACTCCCACATATATATCTTCTAATGAACATTAGCACCAATATATAAACCGTCTTCTTACCTCTTATTATCCATCTACTTCACATCAACTAACATGCCTTTTCATTGTTACTCAAGATCATTGCTCTAACATTTGTGTTCTTCTACATCATCAAATTCCCCATCTATCAGACCTTTTTCAGCAGTACACATGCTGGGACTTCTCTTAAAGGCAACAACAGCAAAACTCTTTGTAACTTACTTTCCTTTCTACAACCGTCAGTATTTCTCTGTCTTTGTTGTAAACTTCTTTGAGAGCTTTATACTTCCTGCCTGAGTTTCTCATTATTAGTTCTACATCTGTATTTTGCTCCTACAACTCCAATGAAACATCTCTACTCGAAGTACTAATTGATTCTAAATTGTTAAATCCAATGGGCACATCTCAGTCCTTATGCTATGTGACCTTCAAAAGCATATGATCTCTTCCTTCTCTTTGATGTATTGTTTCTTGCTTGGCTTCCTGCTGCTTGTCATTTTCTTCTATGCTACTAGCCTTTGCTTATAAGTCATTTTTGCTATTTCTTTTGTTCCCCCTTCTTGTTCTCTGATGTCTGAATGATAGAGGGCTCTAGTCCCAGTCCTTGGTCCTTTTAAAATTTCTATATACATCCAACTCTGAATGAGTCCAAAAATCTTCAAAAGTCTCATGGATTATGTGTTGGTAATAGTCTGATGACTACCAAATTCACTTCCAGGATGATCTTTTCTCTGAATTCCAGATTTATATATTTAATTGACAACACATATGGTAGTTATTTCAAATTTAGTATGTTCCAAACTGCTTCCCATGTTTATTCCCAAATCTACTGCTTTTCTAAAATTTATCATCTTGGTAAATTGCATCTGCATTCTTCTAGTTGCTGAGGCAAAAAATTTTGGAGTCATCTTTGATTTTTCTCCATCTCTTCTAATGCATACCCAATCTGTCAAGCCTTACTGGCTATACTTTTATGGTATAACCACAGCTTTATCACTTTATATAGCTTCTGCCTTCACTTCCTATGTCTTTACTCAGATGCCACTTTCTCAATGGAAGTCAAGATATGCCACATCAGACTTTTAGGACCTTTCACAACAGTTTTAGCCCCCCTTTCCTGTTCAGCATGTGTTCTTTGGCCCACATTACTATTTAGTATGCTGCATATTTTACTTGTGTACCTTTTATATGGTCCATGAGAGTATGTGTAAATCAGTGCCTGACACATAGTTGTAATTTAATAAATATATTCTGGATAAGTAAATTTTTAAAATTAGTATTGAGAATTAGGGAAAACAAGATATTTACAGCCATGGGTACAAGAGCAAATAGGCCCTTGGTTGTTATCTCCATGGTTCTCCTGTGAATAAAATTTTAGTTTTATGGGGTAGCAGCTTAATAACAATAATAACAACTGAGTACTAATTTCAAAGCCCGCCCAATTTACATCTGTATTTTGCTCCTACAACTCCAATGAAACATCTCTACTCAAGTACTAATTGATTCTAAATTGTTAAATCCAATGGGCACATCTCAGTCCTTATGCTATGTGACCTTCAAAAGCATATGATCTCTTCCTTCTCTTTGATGTATTGTTTCTTGCTTGGCTTCCTGCTGCTTGTCATTTTCTTCTATGCTACTAGCCTTTGCTTATAAGTCATTTTTGCTATTTCTTTTGTTCCCCCTTCTTGTTCTCTGATGTCTGAATGATAGAGGGCTCTAGTCCCAGTCCTTGGTCCTTTTAAAATTTCTATATACATCCAACTCTGAATGAGTCCAAAAATCTTCAAAAGTCTCATGGATTATGTGTTGGTAATAGTCTGATGACTACCAAATTCACTTCCAGGATGATCTTTTCTCTGAATTCCAGATTTATATATTTAATTGACAACACATATGGTAGTTATTTCAAATTTAGTATGTTCCAAACTGCTTCCCATGTTTATTCCCAAATCTACTGCTTTTCTAAAATTTATCATCTTGGTAAATTGCATCTGCATTCTTCTAGTTGCTGAGGCAAAAAATTTTGGAGTCATCTTTGATTTTTCTCCATCTCTTCTAATGCATACCCAATCTGTCAAGCCTTACTGGCTATACTTTTATGGTATAACCACAGCTTTATCACTTTATATAGCTTCTGCCTTCACTTCCTATGTCTTTACTCAGATGCCACTTTCTCAATGGAAGTCAAGATATGCCACATCAGACTTTTAGGACCTTTCACAACAGTTTTAGCCCCCCTTTCCTGTTCAGCATGTGTTCTTTGGCCCACATTACTATTTAGTATGCTGCATATTTTACTTGTGTACCTTTTATATGGTCCATGAGAGTATGTGTAAATCAGTGCCTGACACATAGTTGTAATTTAATAAATATATTCTGGATAAGTAAATTTTTAAAATTAGTATTGAGAATTAGGGAAAACAAGATATTTACAGCCATGGGTACAAGAGCAAATAGGCCCTTGGTTGTTATCTCCATGGTTCTCCTGTGAATAAAATTTTAGTTTTATGGGGTAGCAGCTTAATAACAATAATAACAACTGAGTACTTATTATGTGCAAAAGCCATCCCACATGCTTTATCCACTTCTTCTTATTTAAGCTGTGTACCCATAAGAAATAGCTATCATTATCTCTGTTTTACAGATGAGGCTAAGTAACTTACTTAGATTCGCCTTGTTAGCAAATGATTATGCTGGGATTCAGAATCACTTCCATCTGATTCCAAAGTTCAGTTTTTTCCACTGTAATAGATGGCTTACTTTTTGACTCTTGGCTGCTGTTTTGGTTAATAGAGGTATTAATGTAGGCAGTAAACTTGGCAGAAAAACTGAATAATATGCCATTAAGCCTACAAAGGTCATCATTTTCTTTATTACATAAACTTCAGTATTATGCAGTTTTAATATCTTCTTTATTTGTAGGGAGATCTGATAGTCAAAATGTAGGACAAGCATTATCGGCATTTTTAATTGAAAATTAAAGGTTGCTCTGTATCAAAATTTGCATGCATGTAGTAGTAGAAATAGGTGTATTTGATCTATTTTAGTATAATATTTGGTTGTTAAAAATGGAATTTTATTTGGTTTGACTATTTCTCTTACATTTAGGTAGCAATAAAAAAAGCCCTCCTGCAGCTAATTTAATAACAGCAAACTCTCATGGATGTAATGCAAATATCTGCTGTGAGGCAAAGCCTGCTTCCTTTATTTATTTCTGAATTCATTACATTGATTACACTGTAATGGGATTCAGGGGCTTTAAAAATGGAAGAGAAAATTGACTAGGTACATGTGAGAGAAAATTAGTGAGCCATTTGACCTGTATTTGGACCAGACACTGTGATTTTTTTTTTTTTTGAGCTTCATAATCATTCACTTTGGGCTTGTGATAAGCAACATAGATTTCACTCAATTTTCCAAATGTAATTTCAAAGAATTTTTTGTCTATACATGTTTTTATTTATATGATAAAAGATGTTGATAAATGAATCTACTTTCATGTATAAAACTTCATTTCATTTCCTAGATCAAAGAAAATGGACATTGTAAATCATACCTTTTTGAGTCATCCAATGCTTTAAACATTAGAAAAACTGATTCCCGGGGGAGATGGAGCTAAAGCATAGGAGGACTTGCACTCATCTTGCCCGCAAAATCGCCAGAGTTGCAACTAGCTCCTGAAAAACCATCAACAGGAGGCAGTTGGATCTGATCACAAAAAATATACCCCACATCCAAGAGCAAAGGAGAAGCTGCAACAACAAGATGGTAGGAGGGGCACAATTGCACTTTTGAAAGTCAAACCTCAAACCCTCCAGAGAGGCTGGATGGGCCAAACATGCAAAGCCTGTTGCATACCAAGACTCAGGCAAAGAGCAGTGACACCCACAAGGGGCTGAGCCAGTCCTGCCTTAGGGGGTCCAAGTGCCTCCTTGAGTTAGAAGTGTCCTTGGTCAGTCCTCAGAAAGACAGCATTGCACTTAATTCCTTTTGAAGGAGGAATTAACCCTCTGTGATTAACCTAATCACAGAACCGCCAAGTAGGACTAGAGACTTTCTGTGCACAGAGATCCGGGAGAGGGGAACAGCGATCCCACATGAGAATGAGCAAGACTCACCTCTGAGTATTCTGAAGTCTCTGGTGGTGGCGGGGGTTGATGGTGGCCTAGGCAGGGTCGGGGATACAGTGACAGTGCTTCTCATAAAGCGTGTGGGAATAATTCCTTTGTGAGAGAGACACTATTACCCCTACCCTAGTTTGACTGCAGGTCAAACTACAGGGAGGGAATTTAGCTCCACCCAGCAACAAAGGTGACTGGATTAATGATTAAGAAACTGCCAGAGCCAGTCTGGGCGGGCCTTTTAGTTCTGGAATAAGCGGAAATCCACAAAAGCAGTAAAAGAGACCTTCAGATCCAACCACTGCCAGGGGCAAGAAAAAGACTGATAATTCCTGAATAGTCAGCAAGGGACAGAAGAGCATAAACATTCACTATTTTTACGTTTTGACTGCAGCTGGATTTGCCTCTGGATTTTTTTTTTTCTTCTTCTTCTTTCTTCCTTCCCCCACCCCGTTTTTTTTTTTCTTGTCTTTTTCTCTCTTCCATTGAACTCTACACTTGCATCTAGCAATCTTATGAGTAAGACTGAATGTATTCAAGTTTGCACAATTTCTTTTCTCTTTTTTTCTTTTAAACCACACATTTTATTTCGGTTATATACTTCTGATTCTACATTGGCCTTCTATGGTTCTGTGAGGGTTTTGTTTGTTTTTATTATTTTTGCTTTGTTTCTCTATATATTTTGTCCATCTTAATTTTAAATTTTTTTATATGTATTATTACTTCCTCTACAACTATTGCTTTGCTTTCTCTGATGCTCTTTTCCTACAGCACTAAACTCTAATACTTACAAATCTTTATCTCCCTATATTTAGCTCTGCATTATTATTCTGTATTCCTCTTCTATCCTCCCTTTCTCTTTTTCCATTTCTCCACCATGTTCCTTAGTCTGTTTTGTTTTCATTGCCTTAGTCTGCTCCAATTTGTTTGTCATTGCTTATCCCCAATTGGGACCCTGCTTTAGCATTCTTCTCCAATTTGTGCTTTAGTTTCTTTGGTTATTAAGTGGTGGATATCATTCTTGCTTTTCCATATTCACCGTAGGACTAGAGACTTTCTGTGCACAGAGATCCGGGAGGGAACAGCGATCCCACGTGAGACTGAGCCAGACTCACCTCTGAGTATTCTGAAGTCTCTGGTGGTGGCAGAGGTTGATGGTGGCCTGCAGCAGGGTCAGGGACACTTTGGCAGTGCTTCTTATGGAGCATGTGGGAATAAATCCTCTGTGAGAGAGACACCATTACCCCTACCCTAGTTTGACTGCAGGTCAAACTACAGGGAGGGAATTTAGCTCCACCCAGCAACAAAGGTGACTGGATTAATGATTAAGAAACTGCCAGAGCCAGTCTGGGCGGGCCTTTTAGTTCTGGAATAAGCGGAAATCCACAAAAGCAGTAAAAGAGACCTTCAGATCCAACCACTGCCAGGGGCAAGAAAAAGACTGATAATTCCTGAATAGTCAGCAAGGGACAGAAGAGCATAAACATTCACTATTTTTACGTTTTGACTGCAGCTGGATTTGCCTCTGGATTTTTTTTTTTCTTCTTCTTCTTTCTTCCTTCCCCCACCCCGTTTTTTTTTTTCTTGTCTTTTTCTCTCTTCCATTGAACTCTACACTTGCATCTAGCAATCTTATGAGTAAGACTGAATGTATTCAAGTTTGCACAATTTCTTTTCTCTTTTTTTCTTTTAAACCACACATTTTATTTCGGTTATATACTTCTGATTCTACATTGGCCTTCTATGGTTCTGTGAGGGTTTTGTTTGTTTTTATTATTTTTGCTTTGTTTCTCTATATATTTTGTCCATCTTAATTTTAAATTTTTTTATATGTATTATTACTTCCTCTACAACTATTGCTTTGCTTTCTCTGATGCTCTTTTCCTACAGCACTAAACTCTAATACTTACAAATCTTTATCTCCCTATATTTAGCTCTGCATTATTATTCTGTATTCCTCTTCTATCCTCCCTTTCTCTTTTTCCATTTCTCCACCATGTTCCTTAGTCTGTTTTGTTTTCATTGCCTTATCCCCAATTGGGACCCTGCTTTAGCATTCTTCTCCAATTTGTGCTTTAGTTTCTTTGGTTATTAAGTGGTGGATATCATTCTTGCTTTTCCCTATTCACCGTACTAATGTATTGTACTGTATTTTTTCTTTTTGAACTGTTTGGGTTATGTTATGGCTGTATATGTTTGTGTGTATAATCCAGT